>JADANN010000198.1:357500-1677749 GCA_018806985.1 Angiostrongylus vasorum | reverse complement strand
GATCTCGTGGCGTAGTGTTACCACATCTGTCTAACACACAGAAGGTCGGCGGTTCGAGCCCGCCCGAGATCAGTCTTTTGACTTCACTTCATTCTTAACGGAGCAGCATTTCTCTTCTTGATGCATAACATTTCTATGACAGCAGCACTTGCATCGCTCTATATCGCCGATCTCGTGGTAGTGTTACCACATCTGTCTAACACACAGAAGGTCGGCGGTTCGAGCCCGCCCGAGATCAGTCTTTTGACTTCACTTCATTCTTAACGGAACAGCATTTCTCTTCTTGATGCATAACATTTCTATGACAGCAGCACTTGCATCGCTCTATATCGCCGATCTCGTGGCGTAGTGTTACCACATCTGTCTAACACACAGAAGGTCGGCGGTTCGAGCCCGACCGAGATCAGTCTTTTGACTTCACTTCATTCTTAACGGAACAGCATTTCTCTTCTTGATGCATAACATTTCTATGACAGCAGCACTTGCATCGCTCTATATCGCCGATCTCGTGGCGTAGTGTTACCACATCTGTCTAAAACACAGAAGGTCGACGGTTCGAGCCCGACCGAGATCAGTCTTTTGACTTCACTTCATTCTTAACGGAACAGCATTTCTCTTCTTGATGCATAACATTTCTATGACAGCAGCACTTGCATCGCTCTATATCGCCGATCTCGTGGCGTAGTGTTACCACATCTGTCTAACACACAGAAGGTCGGCGGTTCGAGCCCGCCCGAGATCAGTCTTTTGACTTCGCTTCTTTCTCAACGGAACAGCATTTCTCTTCGCGTTTCGTTACATTTCAATCACAGCAGAACATGCAGTCGCGTGTCTCGTGGATCTCGTGGTGTAGTGGTTATCACATCTGTCTAACACACAGAAGGTCGGCGGTTCGAGCCCGCCCGAGATCAGTCTTTTGACTTCACTTCATTCTTAACGGAACAGCATTTCTCTTCTTGATGCATAACATTTCTATGACAGCAGCACTTGCATCGCTCTATATCGCCGATCTCGTGGCGTAGTGTTACCACATCTGTCTAACACACAGAAGGTCGGCGGTTCGAGCCCGACCGAGATCAGTCTTTTGACTTCACTTCATTCTTAACGGAACAGCATTTCTCTTCTTGATGCATAACATTTCTATGACAGCAGCACTTGCATCGCTCTATATCGCCGATCTCGTGGCGTAGTGTTACCACATCTGTCTAACACACAGAAGGTCGGCGGTTCGAGCCCGCCCGAGATCAGTCTTTTGACTTCACTTCATTCTTAACGGAACAGCATTTCTCTTCTTGATGCATAACATTTCTATGACAGCAGCACTTGCATCGCTCTATATCGCCGATCTCGTGGTAGTGTTACCACATCTGTCTAACACACAGAAGGTCGGCGGTTCGAGCCCGCCCGAGATCAGTCTTTTGACTTCGCTTCTTTCTCAACGGAACAGCATTTCTCTTCGCGTTTCGTTACATTTCAATCACAGCAGAACATGCAGTCGCGTGTCTCGTGGATCTCGTGGTGTAGTGGTTATCACATCTGTCTAACACACAGAAGGTCGGCGGTTCGAGCCCGCCCGAGATCAGTCTTTTGACTTCACTTCATTCTTAACGGAACAGCATTTCTCTTCTTGATGCATAACATTTCTATGACAGCAGCACTTGCATCGCTCTATATCGCCGATCTCGTGGCGTAGTGTTACCACATCTGTCTAACACACAGAAGGTCGGCGGTTCGAGCCCGCCCGAGATCAGTCTTTTGACTTCACTTCATTCTTAACGGAACAGCATTTCTCTTCTTGATGCATAACATTTCTATGACAGCAGCACTTGCATCGCTCTATATCGCCGATCTCGTGGCGTAGTGTTACCACATCTGTCTAACACACAGAAGGTCGGCGGTTCGAGCCCGCCCGAGATCAGTCTTTTGACTTCGCTTCTTTCTCAACGGAACAGCATTTCTCTTCGCGTTTCGTTACATTTCAATCACAGCAGAACATGCAGTCGCGTGTCTCGTGGATCTCGTGGTGTAGTGGTTATCACATCTGTCTAACACACAGAAGGTCGGCGGTTCGAGCCCGCCCGAGATCAGTCTTTTGACTTCACTTCATTCTTAACGGAACAGCATTTCTCTTCTTGATGCATAACATTTCTATGACAGCAGCACTTGCATCGCTCTATATCGCCGATCTCGTGGCGTAGTGTTACCACATCTGTCTAACACACAGAAGGTCGGCGGTTCGAGCCCGCCCGAGATCAGTCTTTTGACTTCACTTCATTCTTAACGGAACAGCATTTCTCTTCTTGATGCATAACATTTCTATGACAGCAGCACTTGCATCGCTCTATATCGCCGATCTCGTGGCGTAGTGTTACCACATCTGTCTAACACACAGAAGGTCGACGGTTCGAGCCCGCCCGAGATCAGTCTTTTGACTTCACTTCATTCTTAACGGAACAGCATTTCTCTTCTTGATGCATAACATTTCTATGACAGCAGCACTTGCATCGCTCTATATCGCCGATCTCGTGCGTAGTGTTACCACATCTGTCTAACACACAGAAGGTCGGCGGTTCGAGCCCGCCCGAGATCAGTCTTTTGACTTCGCTTCTTTCTCAACGGAACAGCATTTCTCTTCGCGTTTCGTTACATTTCAATCACAGCAGAACATGCAGTCGCGTGTCTCGTGGATCTCGTGGTGTAGTGGTTATCACATCTGTCTAACACACAGAAGGTCGGCGGTTCGAGCCCGCCCGAGATCAGTCTTTTGACTTCACTTCATTCTTAACGGAACAGCATTTCTCTTCTTGATGCATAACATTTCTATGACAGCAGCACTTGCATCGCTCTATATCGCCGATCTCGTGGCGTAGTGTTACCACATCTGTCTAACACACAGAAGGTCGACGGTTCGAGCCCGCGAGATCAGTCTTTTGACTTCACTTCATTCTTAACGGAACAGCATTTCTCTTCTTGATGCATAACATTTCTATGACAGCAGCACTTGCATCGCTCTATATCGCCGATCTCGTGGCGTAGTGTTACCACATCTGTCTAACACACAGAAGGTCGGCGGTTCGAGCCCGCCCGAGATCAGTCTTTTGACTTCACTTCATTCTTAACGGAACAGCATTTCTCTTCTTGATGCATAACATTTCTATGACAGCAGCACTTGCATCGCTCTATATCGCCGATCTCGTGGCGTAGTGTTACCACATCTGTCTAACACACAGAAGGTCGGCGGTTCGAGCCCGCCCGAGATCAGTCTTTTGACTTCACTTCATTCTTAACGGAACAGCATTTCTCTTCTTGATGCATAACATTTCTATGACAGCAGCACTTGCATCGCTCTATATCGCCGATCTCGTGGCGTAGTGTTACCACATCTGTCTAACACACAGAAGGTCGGCGGTTCGAGCCCGACCCGAGATCAGTCTTTTTGACTTCACTTCATTCTTAACGGAACAGCATTTCTCTTCTTGATGCATAACATTTCTATGACAGCAGCACTTGCATCGCTCTATATCGCCGATCTCGTGGCGTAGTGTTACCACATCTGTCTAAACACACAGAAGGTCGGCGGTTCGAGCCCGCCCGAGATCAGTCTTTTGACTTCACTTCATTCTTAACGGAACAGCATTTCTCTTCTTGATGCATAACATTTCTATGACAGCAGCACTTGCATCGCTCTATATCGCCGATCTCGTGGCGTAGTGTTACCACATCTGTCTAACACACAGAAGGTCGGCGGTTCGAGCCCGCCCGAGATCAGTCTTTTGACTTCGCTTCTTTCTCAACGGAACAGCATTTCTCTTCGCGTTTCGTTACATTTCAATCACAGCAGAACATGCAGTCGCGTGTCTCGTGGATCTCGTGGTGTAGTGGTTATCACATCTGTCTAACACACAGAAGGTCGGCGGTTCGAGCCCGCCCGAGATCAGTCTTTTGACTTCACTTCATTCTTAACGGAACAGCATTTCTCTTCTTGATGCATAACATTTCTATGACAGCAGCACTTGCATCGCTCTATATCGCCGATCTCGTGGCGTAGTGTTACCACATCTGTCTAACACACAGAAGGTCGGCGGTTCGAGCCCGCCCGAGATCAGTCTTTTGACTTCACTTCATTCTTAACGGAACAGCATTTCTCTTCTTGATGCATAACATTTCTATGACAGCAGCACTTGCATCGCTCTATATCGCCGATCTCGTGGCGTAGTGTTACCACATCTGTCTAACACACAGAAGGTCGGCGGTTCGAGCCCGCCCGAGATCAGTCTTTTGACTTCACTTCATTCTTAACGGAACAGCATTTCTCTTCTTGATGCATAACATTTCTATGACAGCAGCACTTGCATCGCTCTATATCGCCGATCTCGTGGCGTAGTGTTACCACATCTGTCTAACACACAGAAGGTCGGCGGTTCGAGCCCGCCCGAGATCAGTCTTTTGACTTCACTTCATTCTTAACGGAACAGCATTTCTCTTCTTGATGCATAACATTTCTATGACAGCAGCACTTGCATCGCTCTATATCGCCGATCTCGTGGCGTAGTGTTACCACATCTGTCTAACACACAGAAGGTCGGCGGTTCGAGCCCGACCGAGATCAGTCTTTTGACTTCACTTCATTCTTAACGGAACAGCATTTCTCTTCTTGATGCATAACATTTCTATGACAGCAGCACTTGCATCGCTCTATATCGCCGATCTCGTGGCGTAGTGTTACCACATCTGTCTAACACACAGAAGGTCGGCGGTTCGAGCCCGCCCGAGATCAGTCTTTTGACTTCACTTCATTCTTAACGGAACAGCATTTCTCTTCTTGATGCATAACATTTCTATGACAGCAGCACTTGCATCGCTCTATATCGCCGATCTCGTGGCGTAGTGTTACCACATCTGTCTAACACACAGAAGGTCGGCGGTTCGAGCCCGCCCGAGATCAGTCTTTTGACTTCACTTCATTCTTAACGGAACAGCATTTCTCTTCTTGATGCATAACATTTCTATGACAGCAGCACTTGCATCGCTCTATATCGCCGATCTCGTGGTGTAGTGTTACCACATCTGTCTAACACACAGAAGGTCGGCGGTTCGAGCCCCGACCGAGATCAGTCTTTTGACTTCACTTCATTCTTAACGGAACAGCATTTCTCTTCTTGATGCATAACATTTCTATGACAGCAGCACTTGCATCGCTCTATATCGCCGATCTCGTGGTAGTGTTACCACATCTGTCTAACACACAGAAGGTCGGCGGTTCGAGCCCGCCCGAGATCAGTCTTTTGACTTCACTTCATTCTTAACGGAACAGCATTTCTCTTCTTGATGCATAACATTTCTATGACAGCAGCACTTGCATCGCTCTATATCGCCGATCTCGTGGTAGTGTTACCACATCTGTCTAACACACAGAAGGTCGGCGGTTCGAGCCCGCCCGAGATCAGTCTTTTGACTTCGCTTCTTTCTCAACGGAACAGCATTTCTCTTCGCGTTTCGTTACATTTCAATCACAGCAGAACATGCAGTCGCGTGTCTCGTGGATCTCGTGGTGTAGTGGTTATCACATCTGTCTAACACACAGAAGGTCGGCGGTTCGAGCCCGCCCGAGATCAGCCTTTTGACTTCACTTCATTCTTAACGGAACAGCATTTCTCTTCTTGATGCATAACATTTCTATGACAGCAGCACTTGCATCGCTCTATATTGCCGATCTCGTGGTAGTGTTACCACATCTGTCTAACACACAGAAGGTCGGCGGTTCGAGCCCGACCGAGATCAGTCTTTTGACTTCACTTCATTTCTTAACGGAACAGCATTTCTCTTCGCGTTTCGTTACATTTCAATCACAGCAGAACATGCAGTCGCGTGTCTCGTGGATCTCGTGGTGTAGTGGTTATCAGATCTGTCTAACACACAGAAGGTCGGCGGTTCGAGCCCGCCCGAGATCAGTCTTTTTGACTTCACTTCATTCTTAACGGAACAGCATTTCTCTTCTTGATGCATAACATTTCTATGACAGCAGCACTTGCATCGCTCTATATCGCCGATCTCGTGGTAGTGTTACCACATCTGTCTAACACACAGAAGGTCGGCGGTTCGAGCCCGACCCGAGATCAGTCTTTTGACTTCGCTTCATTTCTCAACGGAACAGCATTTCTCTTCGCGTTTCGTTACATTTCAATCACAGCAGAACATGCAGTCGCGTGTCTCGTGGATCTCGTGGTGTAGTGGTTATCACATCTGTCTAACACACAGAAGGTCGGCGGTTCGAGCCCGCCCGAGATCAGTCTTTTGACTTCACTTCATTCTTAACGGAACAGCATTTCTCTTCTTGATGCATAACATTTCTATGACAGCAGCACTTGCATCGCTCTATATCGCCGATCTCGTGGTAGTGTTACCACATCTGTCTAACACACAGAAGGTCGGCGGTTCGAGCCCGACCGAGATCAGTCTTTTGACTTCACTTCATTCTTAACGGAACAGCATTTCTCTTCTTGATGCATAACATTTCTATGACAGCAGCACTTGCATCGCTCTATATCGCCGATCTCGTGGTAGTGTTACCACATCTGTCTAACACACAGAAGGTCGGCGGTTCGAGCCCGCCCGAGATCAGTCTTTTGACTTCGCTTCTTTCTCAACGGAACAGCATTTCTCTTCGCGTTTCGTTACATTTCAATCACAGCAGAACATGCAGTCGCGTGTCTCGTGGATCTCGTGGTGTAGTGGTTATCACATCTGTCTAACACACAGAAGGTCGGCGGTTCGAGCCCGCCCGAGATCAGTCTTTTGACTTCGCTTCTTTCTCAACGGAACAGCATTTCTCTTCGCGTTTCGTTACATTTCAATCACAGCAGAACATGCAGTCGCGTGTCTCGTGGATCTCGTGGTGTAGTGGTTATCACATCTGTCTAACACACAGAAGGTCGGCGGTTCGAGCCCGCCCGAGATCAGTCTTTTGACTTCACTTCATTCTTAACGGAACAGCATTTCTCTTCTTGATGCATAACATTTCTATGACAGCAGCACTTGCATCGCTCTATATCGCCGATCTCGTGGCGTAGTGTTACCACATCTGTCTAACACACAGAAGGTCGGCGGTTCGAGCCCGCCCGAGATCAGTCTTTTTGACTTCACTTCATTCTTAACGGAACAGCATTTCTCTTCTTGATGCATAACATTTCTATGACAGCAGCACTTGCATCGCTCTATATCGCCGATCTCGTGGCGTAGTGTTACCACATCTGTCTAACACACAGAAGGTCGGCGGTTCGAGCCCGCCCGAGATCAGTCTTTTGACTTCGCTTCTTTCTCAACGGAACAGCATTTCTCTTCGCGTTTCGTTACATTTCAATCACAGCAGAACATGCAGTCGCGTGTCTCGTGGATCTCGTGGTGTAGTGGTTATCACATCTGTCTAACACACAGAAGGTCGGCGGTTCGAGCCCGCCCGAGATCAGTCTTTTGACTTCACTTCATTCTTAACGGAACAGCATTTCTCTTCTTGATGCATAACATTTCTATGGCAGCAGCACTTGCATCGCTCTATATCGCCGATCTCGTGGTAGTGTTACCACATCTGTCTAACACACAGAAGGTCGGCGGTTCGAGCCCGCCCGAGATCAGTCTTTTGACTTCGCTTCTTTCTCAACGGAACAGCATTTCTCTTCGCGTTTCGTTACATTTCAATCACAGCAGAACATGCAGTCGCGTGTCTCGTGGATCTCGTGGTGTAGTGGTTATCACATCTGTCTAACACACAGAAGGTCGGCGGTTCGAGCCCGCCCGAGATCAGTCTTTTGACTTCACTTCATTCTTAACGGAACAGCATTTCTCTTCTTGATGCATAACATTTCTATGACAGCAGCACTTGCATCGCTCTATATCGCCGATCTCGTGGCGTAGTGTTACCACATCTGTCTAACACACAGAAGGTCGGCGGTTCGAGCCCGACCCGAGATCAGTCTTTTGACTTCACTTCATTCTTAACGGAACAGCATTTCTCTTCGCGTTTCGTTACATTTCAATCACAGCAGAACATGCAGTCGCGTGTCTCGTGGATCTCGTGGTGTAGTGGTTATCACATCTGTCTAACACACAGAAGGTCGGCGGTTCGAGCCCGCCCGAGATCAGTCTTTTGACTTCACTTCATTCTTAACGGAACAGCATTTCTCTTCTTGATGCATAACATTTCTATGACAGCAGCACTTGCATCGCTCTATATCGCCGATCTCGTGGTAGTGTTACCACATCTGTCTAACACACAGAAGGTCGGCGGTTCGAGCCCGCCCGAGATCAGTCTTTTGACTTCGCTTCTTTCTCAACGGAACAGCATTTCTCTTCGCGTTTCGTTACATTTCAATCACAGCAGAACATGCAGTCGCGTGTCTCGTGGATCTCGTGGTGTAGTGGTTATCACATCTGTCTAACACACAGAAGGTCGGCGGTTCGAGCCCGCCCGAGATCAGTCTTTTGACTTCACTTCATTCTTAACGGAACAGCATTTCTCTTCTTGATGCATAACATTTCTATGACAGCAGCACTTGCATCGCTCTATATCGCCGATCTCGTGGCGTAGTGTTACCACATCTGTCTAACACACAGAAGGTCGGCGGTTCGAGCCCGCCCGAGATCAGTCTTTTGACTTCACTTCATTCTTAACGGAACAGCATTTCTCTTCTTGATGCATAACATTTCTATGACAGCAGCACTTGCATCGCTCTATATCGCCGATCTCGTGGCGTAGTGTTACCACATCTGTCTAACACACAGAAGGTCGGCGGTTCGAGCCCGCCCGAGATCAGTCTTTTGACTTCGCTTCTTTCTCAACGGAACAGCATTTCTCTTCGCGTTTCGTTACATTTCAATCACAGCAGAACATGCAGTCGCGTGTCTCGTGGATCTCGTGGTGTAGTGGTTATCACATCTGTCTAACACACAGAAGGTCGGCGGTTCGAGCCCGCCCGAGATCAGTCTTTTGACTTCACTTCATTCTTAACGGAACAGCATTTCTCTTCTTGATGCATAACATTTCTATGACAGCAGCACTTGCATCGCTCTATATCGCCGATCTCGTGGTAGTGTTACCACATCTGTCTAACACACAGAAGGTCGGCGGTTCGAGCCCGCCCGAGATCAGTCTTTTGACTTCGCTTCTTTCTCAACGGAACAGCATTTCTCTTCGCGTTTCGTTACATTTCAATCACAGCAGAACATGCAGTCGCGTGTCTCGTGGATCTCGTGGTGTAGTGGTTATCACATCTGTCTAACACACAGAAGGTCGGCGGTTCGAGCCCGCCCGAGATCAGTCTTTTGACTTCACTTCATTCTTAACGGAACAGCATTTCTCTTCTTGATGCATAACATTTCTATGACAGCAGCACTTGCATCGCTCTATATCGCCGATCTCGTGGTAGTGTTACCACATCTGTCTAACACACAGAAGGTCGGCGGTTCGAGCCCGCCCGAGATCAGTCTTTTGACTTCGCTTCTTTCTCAACGGAACAGCATTTCTCTTCGCGTTTCGTTACATTTCAATCACAGCAGAACATGCAGTCGCGTGTCTCGTGGATCTCGTGGTGTAGTGGTTATCACATCTGTCTAACACACAGAAGGTCGGCGGTTCGAGCCTCGCCCGAGATCAGTCTTTTGACTTCACTTCATTCTTAACGGAACAGCATTTCTCTTCTTGATGCATAACATTTCTATGACAGCAGCACTTGCATCGCTCTATATCGCCGATCTCGTGGCGTAGTGTTACCACATCTGTCTAACACACAGAAGGTCGGCGGTTCGAGCCCGACCGAGATCAGTCTTTTGACTTCACTTCATTCTTAACGGAACAGCATTTCTCTTCTTGATGCATAACATTTCTATGGCAGCAGCACTTGCATCGCTCTATATCGCCGATCTCGTGGCGTAGTGTTACCACATCTGTCTAACACACAGAAGGTCGGCGGTTCGAGCCCGCCCGAGATCAGTCTTTTGACTTCGCTTCTTTCTCAACGGAACAGCATTTCTCTTCGCGTTTCGTTACATTTCAATCACAGCAGAACATGCAGTCGCGTGTCTCGTGGATCTCGTGGTGTAGTGGTTATCACATCTGTCTAACACACAGAAGGTCGGCGGTTCGAGCCCGCCCGAGATCAGTCTTTTGACTTCGCTTCTTTCTCAACGGAACAGCATTTCTCTTCGCGTTTCGTTACATTTCAATCACAGCAGAACATGCAGTCGCGTGTCTCGTGGATCTCGTGGTGTAGTGGTTATCACATCTGTCTAACACACAGAAGGTCGGCGGTTCGAGCCCGCCCGAGATCAGTCTTTTGACTTCACTTCATTCTTAACGGAACAGCATTTCTCTTCTTGATGCATAACATTTCTATGACAGCAGCACTTGCATCGCTCTATATCGCCGATCTCGTGGCGTAGTGTTACCACATCTGTCTAACACACAGAAGGTCGGCGGTTCGAGCCCGCCCGAGATCAGTCTTTTGACTTCGCTTCTTTCTCAACGGAACAGCATTTCTCTTCGCGTTTCGTTACATTTCAATCACAGCAGAACATGCAGTCGCGTGTCTCGTGGATCTCGTGGTGTAGTGGTTATCACATCTGTCTAACACACAGAAGGTCGGCGGTTCGAGCCCGCCCGAGATCAGTCTTTTGACTTCACTTCATTCTTAACGGAGCAGCATTTCTCTTCTTGATGCATAACATTTCTATGGCAGCAGCACTTGCATCGCTCTATATCGCCGATCTCGTGGTAGTGTTACCACATCTGTCTAACACACAGAAGGTCGGCGGTTCGAGCCCGCCCGAGATCAGTCTTTTGACTTCGCTTCTTTCTCAACGGAACAGCATTTCTCTTCGCGTTTCGTTACATTTCAATCACAGCAGAACATGCAGTCGCGTGTCTCGTGGATCTCGTGGTGTAGTGGTTATCACATCTGTCTAACACACAGAAGGTCGGCGGTTCGAGCCCGCCCGAGATCAGTCTTTTGACTTCACTTCATTCTCAACGGAACAGCATTTCTCTTCGCGTTTCGTTACATTTCAATCACAGCAGAACATGCAGTCGCGTGTCTCGTGGATCTCGTGGTGTAGTGGTTATCACATCTGTCTAACACACAGAAGGTCGGCGGTTCGAGCCCGCCCGAGATCAGTCTTTTGACTTCACTTCATTCTTAACGGAACAGCATTTCTCTTCTTGATGCATAACATTTCTATGACAGCAGCACTTGCATCGCTCTATATCGCCGATCTCGTGGCGTAGTGTTACCACATCTGTCTAACACACAGAAGGTCGGCGGTTCGAGCCCGCCCGAGATCAGTCTTTTGACTTCGCTTCTTTCTCAACGGAACAGCATTTCTCTTCGCGTTTCGTTACATTTCAATCACAGCAGAACATGCAGTCGCGTGTCTCGTGGATCTCGTGGTGTAGTGGTTATCACATCTGTCTAACACACAGAAGGTCGGCGGTTCGAGCCCGCCCGAGATCAGTCTTTTGACTTCACTTCATTCTTAACGGAACAGCATTTCTCTTCTTGATGCATAACATTTCTATGACAGCAGCACTTGCATCGCTCTATATCGCCGATCTCGTGGCGTAGTGTTACCACATCTGTCTAACACACAGAAGGTCGGCGGTTCGAGCCCGACCGAGATCAGTCTTTTGACTTCACTTCATTCTTAACGGAACAGCATTTCTCTTCTTGATGCATAACATTTCTATGACAGCAGCACTTGCATCGCTCTATATCGCCGATCTCGTGGCGTAGTGTTACCACATCTGTCTAACACACAGAAGGTCGGCGGTTCGAGCCCGCCCGAGATCAGTCTTTTGACTTCGCTTCTTTCTCAACGGAACAGCATTTCTCTTCGCGTTTCGTTACATTTCAATCACAGCAGAACATGCAGTCGCGTGTCTCGTGGATCTCGTGGTGTAGTGGTTATCACATCTGTCTAACACACAGAAGGTCGGCGGTTCGAGCCCGCCCGAGATCAGTCTTTTGACTTCACTTCATTCTTAACGGAACAGCATTTCTCTTCTTGATGCATAACATTTCTATGACAGCAGCACTTGCATCGCTCTATATCGCCGATCTCGTGGTAGTGTTACCACATCTGTCTAACACACAGAAGGTCGGCGGTTCGAGCCCGCCCGAGATCAGTCTTTTGACTTCGCTTCTTTCTCAACGGAACAGCATTTCTCTTCGCGTTTCGTTACATTTCAATCACAGCAGAACATGCAGTCGCGTGTCTCGTGGATCTCGTGGTGTAGTGGTTATCACATCTGTCTAACACACAGAAGGTCGGCGGTTCGAGCCCGCCCGAGATCAGTCTTTTGACTTCACTTCATTCTTAACGGAACAGCATTTCTCTTCTTGATGCATAACATTTCTATGACAGCAGCACTTGCATCGCTCTATATCGCCGATCTCGTGGTAGTGTTACCACATCTGTCTAACACACAGAAGGTCGGCGGTTCGAGCCCGCCCGAGATCAGTCTTTTGACTTCGCTTCTTTCTCAACGGAACAGCATTTCTCTTCGCGTTTCGTTACATTTCAATCACAGCAGAACATGCAGTCGCGTGTCTCGTGGATCTCGTGGTGTAGTGGTTATCACATCTGTCTAACACACAGAAGGTCGGCGGTTCGAGCCCGCCCGAGATCAGTCTTTTGACTTCACTTCATTCTTAACGGAACAGCATTTCTCTTCTTGATGCATAACATTTCTATGACAGCAGCACTTGCATCGCTCTATATCGCCGATCTCGTGGCGTAGTGTTACCACATCTGTCTCAACACACAGAAGGTCGGCGGTTCGAGCCCGACCGAGATCAGTCTTTTGACTTCACTTCATTCTTAACGGAACAGCATTTCTCTTCTTGATGCATAACATTTCTATGGCAGCAGCACTTGCATCGCTCTATATCGCCGATCTCGTGGTGTAGTGTTACCACATCTGTCTAACACACAGAAGGTCGGCGGTTCGAGCCCGCCCGAGATCAGTCTTTTGACTTCGCTTCTTTCTCAACGGAACAGCATTTCTCTTCGCGTTTCGTTACATTTCAATCACAGCAGAACATGCAGTCGCGTGTCTCGTGGATCTCGTGGTGTAGTGGTTATCACATCTGTCTAACACACAGAAGGTCGGCGGTTCGAGCCCGCCCGAGATCAGTCTTTTGACTTCGCTTCTTTCTCAACGGAACAGCATTTCTCTTCGCGTTTCGTTACATTTCAATCACAGCAGAACATGCAGTCGCGTGTCTCGTGGATCTCGTGGTGTAGTGGTTATCACATCTGTCTAACACACAGAAGGTCGGCGGTTCGAGCCCGCCCGAGATCAGTCTTTTGACTTCACTTCATTCTTAACGGAGCAGCATTTCTCTTCTTGATGCATAACATTTCTATGGCAGCAGCACTTGCATCGCTCTATATCGCCGATCTCGTGGTAGTGTTACCACATCTGTCTAACACACAGAAGGTCGGCGGTTCGAGCCCGCCCGAGATCAGTCTTTTGACTTCGCTTCTTTCTCAACGGAACAGCATTTCTCTTCGCGTTTCGTTACATTTCAATCACAGCAGAACATGCAGTCGCGTGTCTCGTGGATCTCGTGGTGTAGTGGTTATCACATCTGTCTAACACACAGAAGGTCGGCGGTTCGAGCCCGCCCGAGATCAGTCTTTTGACTTCACTTCATTCTTAACGGAACAGCATTTCTCTTCTTGATGCATAACATTTCTATGACAGCAGCACTTGCATCGCTCTATATCGCCGATCTCGTGGCGTAGTGTTACCACATCTGTCTAACACACAGAAGGTCGGCGGTTCGAGCCCGACCGAGATCAGTCTTTTGACTTCACTTCATTCTTAACGGAACAGCATTTCTCTTCTTGATGCATAACATTTCTATGACAGCAGCACTTGCATCGCTCTATATCGCCGATCTCGTGGTAGTGTTACCACATCTGTCTAACACACAGAAGGTCGGCGGTTCGAGCCCGCCCGAGATCAGTCTTTTTGACTTCGCTTCTTTCTCAACGGAACAGCATTTCTCTTCGCGTTTCGTTACATTTCAATCACAGCAGAACATGCAGTCGCGTGTCTCGTGGATCTCGTGGTGTAGTGGTTATCACATCTGTCTAACACACAGAAGGTCGGCGGTTCGAGCCCGCCCGAGATCAGTCTTTTGACTTCGCTTCTTTCTCAACGGAACAGCATTTCTCTTCGCGTTTCGTTACATTTCAATCACAGCAGAACATGCAGTCGCGTGTCTCGTGGATCTCGTGGTGTAGTGGTTATCACATCTGTCTAACACACAGAAGGTCGGCGGTTCGAGCCCGCCCGAGATCAGTCTTTTGACTTCACTTCATTCTTAACGGAACAGCATTTCTCTTCTTGATGCATAACATTTCTATGACAGCAGCACTTGCATCGCTCTATATCGCCGATCTCGTGGTAGTGTTACCACATCTGTCTAACACACAGAAGGTCGGCGGTTCGAGCCCGCCCGAGATCAGTCTTTTGACTTCGCTTCTTTCTCAACGGAACAGCATTTCTCTTCGCGTTTCGTTACATTTCAATCACAGCAGAACATGCAGTCGCGTGTCTCGTGGATCTCGTGGTGTAGTGGTTATCACATCTGTCTAACACACAGAAGGTCGGCGGTTCGAGCCCGCCCGAGATCAGTCTTTTGACTTCACTTCATTCTTAACGGAACAGCATTTCTCTTCTTGATGCATAACATTTCTATGACAGCAGCACTTGCATCGCTCTATATCGCCGATCTCGTGGCGTAGTGTTACCACATCTGTCTAACACACAGAAGGTCGGCGGTTCGAGCCCGACCGAGATCAGTCTTTTGACTTCACTTCATTCTTAACGGAACAGCATTTCTCTTCTTGATGCATAACATTTCTATGACAGCAGCACTTGCATCGCTCTATATCGCCGATCTCGTGGCGTAGTGTTACCACATCTGTCTAACACACAGAAGGTCGGCGGTTCGAGCCCGACCGAGATCAGTCTTTTGACTTCACTTCATTCTTAACGGAACAGCATTTCTCTTCTTGATGCATAACATTTCTATGACAGCAGCACTTGCATCGCTCTATATCGCCGATCTCGTGGCGTAGTGTTACCACATCTGTCTAACACACAGAAGGTCGGCGGTTCGAGCCCGCCCGAGATCAGTCTTTTGACTTCACTTCATTCTTAACGGAACAGCATTTCTCTTCTTGATGCATAACATTTCTATGACAGCAGCACTTGCATCGCTCTATATCGCCGATCTCGTGGTGTTGTGTTATCACATCTGTCTAACACACAGAAGGTCAGCGGTTTCGAGCCCGCCCGAGATCAGTCTTTTGACTTCACTTCATTCTTAACGGAACAGCATTTCTCTTCTTGATGCATAACATTTCTATGACAGCAGCACTTGCATCGCTCTATATCGCCGATCTCGTGGCGTAGTGTTACCACATCTGTCTAACACACAGAAGGTCGACGGTTCGAGCCCGAGATCAGTCTTTTGACTTCACTTCATTCTTAACGGAACAGCATTTCTCTTCTTGATGCATAACATTTCTATGACAGCAGCACTTGCATCGCTCTATATCGCCGATCTCGTGGCGTAGTGTTACCACATCTGTCTAACACACAGAAGGTCGACGGTTCGAGCCCGACCGAGATCAGTCTTTTGACTTCACTTCATTCTTAACGGAACAGCATTTCTCTTCTTGATGCATAACATTTCTATGACAGCAGCACTTGCATCGCTCTATATCGCCGATCTCGTGGCGTAGTGTTACCACATCTGTCTAACACACAGAAGGTCGGCGGTTCGAGCCCGCCCGAGATCAGTCTTTTGACTTCGCTTCTTTCTCAACGGAACAGCATTTCTCTTCGCGTTTCGTTACATTTCAATCACAGCAGAACATGCAGTCGCGTGTCTCGTGGATCTCGTGGTGTAGTGGTTATCACATCTGTCTAACACACAGAAGGTCGGCGGTTCGAGCCCGCCCGAGATCAGTCTTTTGACTTCGCTTCTTTCTCAACGGAACAGCATTTCTCTTCGCGTTTCGTTACATTTCAATCACAGCAGAACATGCAGTCGCGTGTCTCGTGGATCTCGTGGTGTAGTGGTTATCACATCTGTCTAACACACAGAAGGTCGGCGGTTCGAGCCCGCCCGAGATCAGTCTTTTTGACTTCACTTCATTCTTAACGGAGCAGCATTTCTCTTCTTGATGCATAACATTTCTATGACAGCAGCACTTGCATCGCTCTATATCGCCGATCTCGTGGTAGTGTTACCACATCTGTCTAACACACAGAAGGTCGGCGGTTCGAGCCCGCCCGAGATCAGTCTTTTGACTTCGCTTCTTTCTCAACGGAACAGCATTTCTCTTCGCGTTTCGTTACATTTCAATCACAGCAGAACATGCAGTCGCGTGTCTCGTGGATCTCGTGGTGTAGTGGTTATCAGCATCTGTCTAACACACAGAAGGTCGGCGGTTCGAGCCCGCCCGAGATCAGTCTTTTGACTTCACTTCATTCTTAACGGAACAGCATTTCTCTTCTTGATGCATAACATTTCTATGACAGCAGCACTTGCATCGCTCTATATCGCCGATCTCGTGGCGTAGTGTTACCACATCTGTCTAACACACAGAAGGTCGGCGGTTCGAGCCCGACCGAGATCAGTCTTTTGACTTCACTTCATTCTTAACGGAACAGCATTTCTCTTCTTGATGCATAACATTTCTATGACAGCAGCACTTGCATCGCTCTATATCGCCGATCTCGTGGCGTAGTGTTACCACATCTGTCTAACACACAGAAGGTCGGCGGTTCGAGCGCCCGAGATCAGTCTTTTGACTTCACTTCATTCTTAACGGAACAGCATTTCTCTTCTTGATGCATAACATTTCTATGACAGCAGCACTTGCATCGCTCTATATCGCCGATCTCGTGGTGTAGTGTTACCACATCTGTCTAACACACAGAAGGTCGGCGGTTCGAGCCCGACCCGAGATCAGTCTTTTGACTTCACTTCATTCTTAACGGAACAGCATTTCTCTTCTTGATGCATAACATTTCTATGGCAGCAGCACTTGCATCGCTCTATATCGCCGATCTCGTGGTGTAGTGTTACCACATCTGTCTAACACACAGAAGGTCGACGGTTCGAGCCCGCCCGAGATCAGTCTTTTTGACTTCACTTCATTCTTAACGGAACAGCATTTCTCTTCTTGATGCATAACATTTCTATGGCAGCAGCACTTGCATCGCTCTATATCGCCGATCTCGTGGTGTAGTGTTACCACATCTGTCTAACACACAGAAGGTCGGCGGTTCGAGCCCGCCCGAGATCAGTCTTTTGACTTCGCTTCTTTCTCAACGGAACAGCATTTCTCTTCGCGTTTCGTTACATTTCAATCACAGCAGAACATGCAGTCGCGTGTCTCGTGGATCTCGTGGTGTAGTGGTTATCACATCTGTCTAACACACAGAAGGTCGGCGGTTCGAGCCCGCCCGAGATCAGTCTTTTGACTTCGCTTCTTTCTACGGAACAGCATTTCTCTTCGCGTTTCGTTACATTTCAATCACAGCAGAACATGCAGTCGCGTGTCTCGTGGGATCTCGTGGTGTAGTGGTTATCACATCTGTCTAACACACAGAAGGTCGGCGGTTCGAGCCCGCCTGAGATCAGTCTTTTGACTTCACTTCATTCTTAACGGAACAGCATTTCTCTTCTTGATGCATAACATTTCTATGGCAGCAGCACTTGCATCGCTCTATATCGCCGATCTCGTGGTGTAGTGTTACCACATCTGTCTAACACACAGAAGGTCGGCGGTTCGAGCCCGCCCTGAGATCAGTCTTTTGACTTCGCTTCTTTCTCAACGGAACAGCATTTCTCTTCGCGTTTCGTTACATTTCAATCACAGCAGAACATGCAGTCGCCTGTCTCGTGGATCTCGTGGTGTAGTGGTTATCACATCTGTCTAACACACAGAAGGTCGACGGTTCGAGCCCGGAGATCAGTCTTTTGACTTCACTTCGTTCTTAACCGAACAGCATTTCTCTTATTGATGCATAACAATTTTATGACAGCAGCACTTGCATCGCTCTATATCGCCGGTCTCGTGGTGTACTGTTACCTCATCTGTCTAACACAAAGAAGGTCGGCGTTTCGAGCCCGAGATCAGTCTTTTGACTTCACTTCTTTCTTAACGGAACAGCATTTGCCTTCTTGATGCGTTACATTTCTATGACAGCAGCACTTGCATCGCTCTATATCGCCGATCTCGTGGTGTAGTGGTTATCACATCTGTCTTACACACAGAAAGTCGGCGCTTCGAACCCGCCGGAGATCAGTCTTTTGATTTCTCTTCTTTGGGAACGGAACAGCATTTCTCTTCTTGGTGCATCACATTTCTCTCACAGCAGTCATTGCATCCGCATCGATCTCGTGGTGAAGTGGTTATCATATCACATCTGTCTTACACACAGAAGGTCGGCGGTTCGAGCCTGTCCGCGACCAATGTTATTCCGCTCCCAAGGAAGAAATATCAAAACGCTGGTCTCGGGCGGGCTCCAACCGCCGATCTTCTGGGTGTAAGAACTGATGTGGTAACGACAACATCCCAATATCGCCATTGAACTGGAGATTCGTCTGCCTCTGTGATATAAATTCAACGCGCCATTCAGTGAACTGCTGTTCTGTTCCCAGTTGGGAAATGGCTAAGCACGTATCTCGTGTTGGCTCGAACCTGGACATAGAGATGTGATAACCACTACACAATGAGATCGCCAGTTCACGAGATTGAAAGTACTCCTGTGGAACAAATTTAGCGCACCAACCAGAGAAATGTTATTCTGCTTCCAGTGAAAAGAAATTAAAACACTGATGTTCACCGGGCTCGCACCGTCTAACTGCTGAAGAAGAGAACCGACTCTACCGGCTTTCAACGACATTCATGAAGAAAACGACAATCCTGAAGCACCTCCGAATTCATACGCCAAACCTTTCAAGACGTTCGTGGATATTTAATGCGAGATGATGACTCGCATGCAATAGGTGTTGGGATGCGCACAGTAGACCTGAAGAGATGTCACGTGAAATGTTGTCATCGTCCCTCTGTAAGCCTTATCGTGCGCTAGTGACCTCGTCTGACTAACGCACAGAAGGTAGAGCGGTTCAAACAAGTGTGAAGTCAGTCTTTTGATTTCTGTTATCTTGGAGCAAAACAAGAGCGCTGTTTTTCGGGCGTTGGATTTATATTACAGCAGTAGTTTCTTCCTTGGCACTCTGTTGATTTCGTGGAGTAGTGGTTATCCCATCTGTCTAACATACACAAGGTCGCGCTTCGAGCTTGCCTGAGAGCTGCTCTTTTGATTATTTCAGGCGTATGTTCGTTATCGACTAAACATCTCAAATGAATACGTTGGTGGAATGTCCTGGAGTCCTCTTTAGATCATACAAACGATCGACGAAGCCATGTTGAAAAAAAATCTTCGACGCTATAATTTGTCACATCTCAATGACTGCTTATAAGGAACCATACTTATTTAAACGAATCCTTAGTATTTTTTGATCTTTGCCATAAAGACAGATAATGATGCTTTTTTTTCTTCTTTTCTTTCATTTCGTTCTTCTTCTTCCGTGATATGCAATGACCTTTTCTTGGGTGACTATGAGAAACCTCTACAAACTTTTTCCTCGAGTTGTCTTAACCAGATTTGACGGCACATTGAACGAAGCACAGGAATAAGAGCAAGCAGGGTTTCGAAAAGGATTCAGTGAGATGGAATCCATCTACACGATAGCAAGACTCATTGAAGTGTCGCGAGAGTGCAAGAGACCGCTGCGTCTCACTTTCATCGATTTATGGAAGTGCTTTGACCATTTGACTCAAATGAGATAGGAGCAGTCATGGAAGCCCTGGACATTCAGGAAGTCCGTACTTAGTTTATAAAGATTCTTCGTGAGTTGTATAAAAATTTCACAACAATGATATCAAGATTCTACAAGGATATCAAGATCGACGTCTAAAGAGGAGTTAGGTAAAGCGATACCATCTCGCCAAAATTATTTACTGCCACTCTCGAGAACGTCATAGAAACATTGGAATACAGGGAGTGAAAATCCGCGGACGACAATTACACCATCTTCGTCTTGCTGATAATATCGTTCTTATAAAACCAAAGATTAGGCATGCGAACCGAATGTTTGCTGATTTTGATAAGGCCTGCGGAAAAAATTGGTCTTCTACTAAATCCCACAAAAAACGATGTTCATGAAGAACGGATTGGTTACGTTTGCCCCATTTAGGATCAGTGGAATGAATATCGCTCAATGCTTCAGTTATATGTATCTAGGTCGAGAAATCAACATGATGAACGACCCAGTTCCAGAGTTGAACCAGAAGGAAACGAACGGTTTAAGGAATTTCCGCATCGAGGATATAGTGAAGAGAACAAAAAAACACACGACTTCGTGCCCACCTTTTCGGCTCCACGATACTTCCTACTTTAATGCATGCGTCACAATCCTGTCACTACCTAAACAGGATGAAAAATCATTCAGCATTATTGAACACGCAGTCGAGAAGACGAAGCTAGGAGTATCTCGCGTCGCATAACTAAGGGAAGGGATCCGAAACCTTGATCTACATCAACGATCCAAAATCAAAAATGCTTTCCTATGCGCCAAACTGTTGAAGACAAGAAGGACATGTAATGTGTTCGAACGATAACCGATGGACAAGGGCCGTTAGTGACTGGACTTCTCGTGATGTCAAACGTGCTTAGGAACACTGCTGACTTTATGGACAGAGTTCTTGGCGAAAACTCTGGAGAAAAGATATGATACTGAAAAAAGTCCCTAGAGCGAGAAGAACCCACTGGGCTACTTCTGAACGCAACAGGATAAAATGAAAGATTTACTGGCGCTCACTCGTGTCACTCAACGATCAGTGGGACGACTGGTGGCACCGATGATTGTCGTTACTATTAATATTACTATTTGCTACGTTGTCACAGTTTTGGACAACATTACGTCACATTAAATTCCTTGCCTCGTTTATAAACGGGCTGATATTCTTCCCATAATGCAGGAATCGTGAACTTCCTATCATACACTGTTTCCATCGCCGTTAATATTGATTATTAATAGTACTGTTCCCATTTATTATTGTGGTAATATTAACCATTGAACACCACTACTAATTATTATCATTTTTTTTATTTCAGATGGTCCGTCTTCACGCCTCCTTTGCAGATTCCAGCACTTTTCACATTCAATTCGTTTCCTCGCATCCACGAACGTCGTCCAACTTTTTACGTGGGTTCAGCTGCTGCTTAATGATTTTCCTTCCATCCTGAACGTCGTAGAGTGCTGGTCGAGCAATTCTCCCTGAAGCCCTGAAATAGCCGAGCTGGAGCGTTCCCAGTTGGGTTGCAGAGAGTGATTTTTCCCAGATAAGTCCGGCACCATTTTCCCGACCCCAGAGGAATGAGAGGCTTGGTTGACCCTGAGCGGAATCGAGCTAGCACCGTGGTCGTGATGACGGACATCACTACCACTGTGCTATCCGCCCCCTAATTACTACCATTAGTGGTAAGTATTACTAATATTCAACTCCTTATGATATGTTGTGCCGGAGCACTGTGGTAACAACCTCTGGCCAATCTTTCCCCAAGCTTCATCAAAGTATCAAAGTCTTAAGCATTTGATCCACTTGGCTAATGTTTGGTGTTATAGGGACGATGTCACCAGCAAAGCGAAAATGGTGTAACTGTCGACCATCGATTTTCACTCCCATATTATCCCGTTACAATGTTCTCATAATATATCCGAAGGTGGAGGTAAATAATTCTGGCAAGATGTTATCGCGTTGCCTAGCCCCTGTCTTTACGTGGATGCTAACACATTTGTAGAATAGTCATCCTTTGGTTGTTAAGTTATTATACAGCTCACATAGAATTTTCACAGACGAAGTAAGGAGGCCCGGGCTCTGCAGGGCTTCTGCAACTGCTTCTATCTCATCTGAGTCAAAACGTTTTCTTAAATCGTTCAAAATCGGACAGAGCGGTTTCCCACACTTTTGCCACACTCAATGATCCTTGTTATCGTGTGGATGTGGTTCGTCGCAGTAAATCCTTCTCAAAAACCTACTTGCTCAAATAGCTTTTCTTTGTTCTGTGTTCTGTCAGCCCTCTTTAGGATGGCACGAGTGAAAAACTTTGAAGACGACAGAGAGCAAGCAGATTCAAAGATAATTGCGGATATTGTGGAGGTCACTGTACTTGAAAAATAGCACTGTCTTGCTGGTCTTCCGTTGAATAGAATGCATACATTCGAACAAGTAACGTGAGGATGCCTGGTCAGATTGTTTATGAGGACTTGCGAAAGGTTCTTCAAGTGCCTAGGACATATCGTTTTCAAGCAAAGTGTATTTTGATTAATTTTTTGACGGGATAGAATGTCCGGTTTTGGAATAGAAAATCAGTAAGGCGACATATCCATCCTCCTTTATTCCATTTAAGGAGAGGAGGACGTTGCTATTGAAGAGATATCCTTTTCTAAACCTTAAAGAGTTAGTATTACGCCAAGTTCACTCACATGAAAAAGAATAAATTAACGGCATTTTGACTATACACCTGTATACTCGACACATCTGTAGATCACCACAGTTTATAGGCCAGGCATGCATTCAATCACCTCTGACGATACTTGAATTCATGACGCATCTCTCAGAGATTGACTAGTGCCGACAGCGTTTAGAAAGCGCTTCCCTTCCACCATCCCTCTTATAGAGGGATCTCATGTGGTTTAGTTGCAAAAGCAACTTGATCCATCCCCAGGTGGCCGATTGAGCGTTAATAGCAGAAGCGGCTTTTGCTTCCCTGAGACGCAGGTGGATCCAGGGGATGGAGTTCCTGTTCCTGGTGCACCCGATTTGGCACATACCCTCTTTCTTTACGAAAACATGTTCATGAAGGCGCGTGTTCTCGTTTGTGCGGATTGTATTCTACGAGTGAATTCGGCCAAAAACCTGCAATCAGGTGAGGCGGATGAATGTGGGAGTATGAATCAGCTCTACCAATTACCCGTCAACTCCGGGAGAGACTGGCAAATTAATGAGTATACGCTGTCGCACGTTCACAGCTCAACAAGTTATACGTGGGTATCAAGAGCTAAAAGAAGCCCA
The DNA here is from genome assembly GCA_018806985.1 of Angiostrongylus vasorum. Taxonomy (NCBI): domain Eukaryota; kingdom Metazoa; phylum Nematoda; class Chromadorea; order Rhabditida; family Metastrongylidae; genus Angiostrongylus; species Angiostrongylus vasorum. The sequence goes on along the minus strand of JADANN010000198.1, from coordinate 1,654,523 downwards.
TTCAGTCTTCAAGGTAATCATTGAAGATTTTGACGCTAAAATTGGACCCAGAAGAACGTCTGAAGAACGTCATATTGAGACTCGTAGATAAGAATGGGACGAGCAGGGTGAGCGGCTGTCTGAGTTTATTACGGCGACCAGGGCCATTCGTTCTTACTAGCAATCCAGAAGTTTCACTATTAATGCTGGACGTGGAAATCTCAAAATGGATAGTACCATGACAAATTAGACCACATCATAGTAAATTGAAGATTTTGCCTCTAATGGATGTCGCTGTTCTCCCAAAAATTCTACGTGTGACTCGACCATCGCTTCATTCGTTCAAGATCTCATTTCTCACAAAGGTAGAACACCTGGTGTTATTATTACTCTACTTTTGTTATTATTATTATTATTATTATTATTATTATTATTACATTTACGGACGAAACTTCTAAAGTCCTTGGTCACTGTCGCGCGAAGAGACATCGCTCCTAGTTCACAGAAGTGTCAAAATGTGGCATGTGGGTGGTACGAGAGCTGGTCATCTCTATCAGTTGTCACCCGTAGTTTCAGTGTAGTCCCGTTGATCATCGAGTTACTGGAGCGGGAGCCATCAAACGTTTCATTTTTTCCATGTTGCATGCAAGAGTGGTTCAGTTGGTTCTTCTCGCTCTAGGGATCGTTGAGCATCAAACCTTTCTTCTATGATTTTCGTGAAGAACTCTGACCATCGTGTCGGTGGACTTCCTGTAGTACGTTTGACATACCGAGGAATCCAATCACTAACGGTTCTTGTTCATCGGCAGTCGTTCATACGCATTACGTATCCGGTCCACCTTGTCTTCGACAGTTTGGCGTATAGAACGACATCTTTGATTTTCGATTGTGGATGCAGGTCGAAGCTTCGGATCCTTTCCCTTACTTGTGTGTTGCGGGATACTCCTAGCATAATCCCTTTGTTTGCGCGTTTAATAAAGCTGAGCGATGTTTCATGCTGCTTACGCAGCGACCAGGTTTCTGACAGACGCTAAGGCAGGAAGTATCGTGAGGTGAAAAAAGATGAGCACGGAGGTGGGGTCTTCTTTGTTCTGTTCGCTACATCCTCGGTGTTTTTGAAAGCTCCCCAAACCGCTTCTTTCCTTCTGCTCAACTCCAGAGCTAAGTCGTTTATCATATTGATTTCACGACCTATGTAGACCTAACTGGAGCATTCGTAGACATCCGTCCCGTTGGGCGGGATGGGACAACGTTACAAATCCGTTCCTCATGAACATAGTTTTTGTGAAATTTAGTCGAAGACCAATTTTTTCCACAGGCTTTATCAAAGTCAGCAAGCATTGGGTCCGCATGGCTATCTTTGTTGTCATAAGAACGATAGAGGCGCGTGTAAGTGCAGTGGTCGAAGACGCCCTGCAATACACATGGGATCGATCCGCGCGCCCCAAACTCACCAAGCCCTCCATCCCTCCGGAGTCGGCAAACTGGTAGCTGACTTGTCTGAGAGGATAGCAGAACTGGCTCATCGGTACGCGACGCCGAGCCATTATAAAGGCCAGATATGCATTTGATCAGCTCCAACGATGCTTAACGAAGTGGAATACATGGCGCATCCCTCACGGATTGATCAACGCTGAGAACTTTGTCCTTTTTTTTTATAAGAACTATGTCATCAGCAAAGCGAAGATGGCGTAATTATCGACCATCGATTCTCACTTCCATGTTATCCCATTCCAATGTTAGCATGACGTTCTCGAGGGTGGCGGTGAATAATGTTGGGGCGTTGGTATAGCGCTGCCTAACCCATCTTTTGACGAAATTTCGACGGAGTCAAAGGCCTTCTTTGAATCGATGAAAGTGAGGTAGAGCCGTCTCTTATCGTGTAGGCACTGAATCATTTTCGAAACCCTGCTTACTCACATGGCTGTCCTTCGTTCAGTGTGCTGTCAATCCTGTTTAGGATGACTCGAGTGAAAGGTTTGTAGAGGTTTCTCACCGTCGCTCAAGAAAAGGTCTATGCTTACCACAGAAGAAAAAGAAAGAAGCGAAAGAAGAAAAAATCACAATTCAATGTTTTGATGACAAGGGTCGAAAATATCAAGGATTCCTTTAAAAAAAGTACGGTTTCTTAAAAACAATCATTGAGATCTGATAACTTAAAGCGTCAAGGTTTTTTTTCAACGTGGCTTCGTCGTGTTAGATCCACCCGCGAACTTTCGGATATTCCATTAACGTACTCATCTGGGATCTTTAGCCAAGAACAAACATATGCCTGAAAAAACACTACAGATTTCCTGGGAAAAAAATCCTATAATGCTTTGTTGTAGGCGTGAGCTTGTACGGAGTTGTTACAAGAAATTTCCTTGGCTTACGTCTTGACGTCTTCGTCTACTTCAGAAGCAGCTTTATCCGCGTCCCTGGGCCGACGAGTGGTCGTCCTCAGGATCTGTTCATAGTGGCATCAACTTGAAGCCAGCGGAATGAAACACCGTTCGAGTGAAGTCACCTCACTCAGCAGTGCGTTATCATAGAGGACGGTTGTTGATTGACTGACTGTCCTTTGATACGATCTGTTTTCCTCCGAATAATCCATCGTGCAGCAGTCGGTACTATATGGCTAGCACGTAGCGATGGAGTAATTTTTGGAAGCCGATTCCCATTTAACCTCAGGATAATTAATCAATATCTTGTTATATTCACAAGTGAGCACAAGGTTGTTGCTTGTGTAGAAAGGGTCCGAAATGGTGCACACAATAACAAATATTCGGAGCAAGCTCCTGTTAGGTCATCAATACAACGAGATATTTCAAAAATAGCTAAATTTAGAGATAATTCCTTCCAAATTAGTTGTGACCACTTCCTAAACACTCCTCCTCCCACAGTAATTCCTAACGGCGACCTTTTTGTTACCATCTAAGTTGATGAATAATTAGCTGCTTTTTTTGATAAGCCCACACGAGGCTGTCATTATGTGTTATTTATTCACGACAGCTGAACGTTCTTACGCATTTCGCTTTCTTCGGAATCCGGAAATGTCAAGTTAACTGCAATTTATTCAATCAAACACCTCCTTAATTCCAATAAAATAACCGCGATACTCAATTTTCAATGGCATTGAGAATAAAACAGCATCCTCACGTGCTCACAATTTTTTCATAAGTCTTCAACTTAGTATTTCATGTGAAGACCAACCGTACAAGAGCATTTATGGTTGCGCAATGGGGCCATCTCACGTTAAAACATCGGTCTGAGATATTTTATGAGATCTCGTGTGCTAACGAAGCATTCCCCGCTTAGGTTTATTTCTGGTTTCTTTGAACAAGTGAATTTGTCCAGAATGCTTCGAGAGTTTCACGTGCTGAAGTCGTAGATTCCTGTGTTGGGACGGTGACTTCTACTTTATAACGTGAAATGATGCAGATCGGTTGGCACGATAGGCCTTGAACCACTAACGAGTTCTCATTTCCATGACGAGCTATGGCCTTCTTTTTTATCCTCCACTGCTTGTCATGTTCATTTAAATCACTTAGCACGTTCCACAGCAAATGACCGGTAATATGGTACCGCTGACTGGGAAGAAATTTTGAACATATTACTTTGCTGAGATGTGAGCAAAACTCGAAGCCTCAGCTGAGGTTTGAACCCGCGATTACCTTTAATGGGGCAGAGGTCCTAAGTTTTACTCCTATGATTGAATTTTACATCGTACTCTGCCATGAAAAAGAAGATTGAATAGGAAATAGAAGTTAAAGCATTGTGATTTCGACTGCAGTTGAGGCTTAACTGGGACCAATTCCGAGTAGTGCTCCCCGCACCATTCCTGTTCACAATTTTATTGCTCATTATACCGATAGAGCAAAAAAAATAGCGAAGAGAAAGATCATGCAAAGGCATGGGTTGGTGCGGAAGATATCACATGATCTCTCAGAAGGGAAAGGGTTCCTGGTTCGTACGCGAGTTCGGAGCCCACCTGAGGTTCCTACTTTTGCTCATATCTCAGCATCCCTACGTTTGTATTCCACATCGTTTCCTGCCATGAAAAAAAGAATAGGCAGATTAAAGCTCTAAAAGCCGACTTTTGATTACCCACGGAATAAATGATCTATTGCGACTTGGATTGTTGGGCTGACAAGAGGTTGATGTAAAATATATATTCGTCCATAATAATGTTAACCTTTTATTGGTGCCTACCACAAATTTTCAAGGCAGGATGTTATGTCAAATACAACCATGATGATGCTGAGATATTTGCAAGGGGAAGGAAAAGGTAATGACATGCTCGATCCCTTTGTGATAAACTCCAGACCGCAGTTGTCTGCGGTGAGGATGGCACACATCATTGCTCTTTCCTTCCCCTTGCAAATATCTCAGCATCATCGTAGTTGTTATTCGTCCACAGTTTCGATATCTTAGCCTTCTTCAGAGCTGGACTGATCAGAGTCGAAAATCTACGGTGTTCCAACATCCGCCCTGTCACCAAGTGCACGTTCAAGTGCGATTCTTCAGTCAAGCGGTGCTCAACCTCGTTGTTTTCCACTCGGTGCAACAATAACAAATACATCACGAGGACGACGACTTGTGAATAGTTCACTCGATTCAATCCGGCTCTGAAGATGATAGAACATCAAAATGTTAGCCGAATAATAAATAGTAGTTTGTACCAACTTTGTGTTAGCTCAAAGGTTAAAGCATGATGTTTTATTGTTTTAAACGCATAGACCTTTATTTATCCGCATAAAAGAACACCTAGATGGCAAACGAGAAGTAAGGCAAGGCACGGCACTAGATACGTACAAAATACAAAAGCACAGTGGAGACGATTTTGATGTAAAAGTCGCTATCCTCGCACAGGGATCCCAAAACACCAACGCGGAAACTCTTCGAGGCTTTTTTGGTTAAATGCCAAAAATCCTACAATGAATAGAAGGGAGGAATGCCCCGAGATCACGCGTGATCTCGTCCCTGCCATCGTATCGATCGCTGATGTGGGGAGGTGCAGTCGTCAACCACATGCGACGCTGATCAGCGGCTCTTCCTCAGTGCACGTAAAAAAAAGCGGTGTTTTTCGAGAAGCCGTAGATCTAGTAATTATCGTTTAGATTTTCATCTTTCTGTTTGCGGTGTTGAAGCGTTTGACCTAGGAAGCTGTGTATTAGTGTGCCCTTCCAGGCTCTGAAGAAGGCGATTCTGGCGAAACGTCAGCTACGGTTGTGTTGCATGTGTGTTATTGTATGGAAGTAAACGTATGCTGTTTAACAACCTCACGATTGCTGAGAGAAAAATACGATGAATTATGTTTTATATTATCTGAACAGAATGTTCTCTAACATAGAAAGTGCTTGTACTTGTTTTGTGAAATGAGCACGCGGGAGAGTAATAATAGTAGTTGGAGAAGATTTTTTACAAGAAATTTGCATCGACACAAGCAGAAAAGGAACCTGTGGAAGAAGCAAGAACCGATCCAAATGGATGTCATGGGGACCTTAGGAAACACAATGTTTCCTTTTCTGACAACATTGCTAAACGATGATTGGATCACCACCACTATCCGCAGTGATATGAGGTCCTCAATGAAAAAAACTCTGTGTTTATCTTTTTTTGCTCCACAATTCCCGACAGAAATTCGCATATCGTCGCTGGAGAAAAAACTGCCTTGGATTCGTTTATGTGAAGTTGGAGCTGCTATAGAAAGTATGAAGAAAGGCGCAGCTCCAGGACCCGATGATATCACTGCCAAAAGCCGCTAGAAGCTTGAAATATGTTTCTAGGACCCCGAACGACATTTTGCCTACAAAAGGAAAAAATGCCACACCGGTGGAGTACATCGCACACGGGCACTGCGCAAGAAGTATGACAGAAGGGATTTTTCGTTACTACCGTCCTATCTGCTTGATGCGAGTACCCTACAAGCGATTAACGAAGATGATCAGAACATATCAAGGATTTTGGAGGCAAAAGCAGTTGAGCAGACAGAATTTCGGCGGGGTTTGCTTTATAGACCAAATCCAATTTGTCGGGAATACCACCTGCTCCTAGTCCTGACTTTTTGTGAACTATGAAAAACGTTTAACAGCGTCGAAGCGAATGCAATCCTATCGGTGATCGTAGGCGAAGGCACGAACAGATGTTTTTTGAGAACTCTAGCTGACTGTTATCGGAACCACGTCAGAAAAAAAATGCGCTTTTCTATCAACGCCTTGCTATTCCCCGTAGAAAAAGGGTTCACACATCGTGTCGCTAAAACTGTTTACTACCGCTAAATGCTTTGCTTGTATTCTTTGTTGTTGCAATAAGCCTGTATTTATCGCAAAAAAAATTTGCTTACCCTAAACAAAAGCAATCAATTTTGTGGCTCTATGTGAAGCCTTCTTTTGCCACCAACCGTCCCGTTGCTACGTGAAGTACAGCAGATCGGTGGGCGGTTGTCTTCTATCCTTACTTCTTCCTACCGGTGTTCTCCGTTTGCCGGGGGCGGTCCCCGGAGAATCTTAGTGCTCAGGGCGGTCGGCTGCTGCTCGATCAGTCTGTTTTCCGAGGATGACCTGCTGTTGGATGGCTGTGGCGGTTCTCCTCTTCTTGGCAACACTTGCGTCATCTCATTTTCAGATTCGGAAGGCGATAGGCATGTTTTTCTTTTGCTACTAATGCTGTTCTTTCTCTACGAGTTCATGTGAGGATCTGTAGTGAACGTGTCTTCAAAATAATTGCCTTTATCCTACTTTTTTCACTCGATTCTTCACATGCCATGTCTCGACCTAACTATTCAAATAAGTTGACACGAATAATTCCGAAATCTCACAATTTTGTCTCTTAAACGAAGAAAGCCTGCACCTGCTTGTTTCGCAACTCGCGATAACCTCTAGATCAATGGTGTATTTTAGGAGCTGAGGACTTTACATACTTGTAGAAGACATCTTGTTTTAATAATTTTAACGGTGCATATAATTTTTATAAAATGTCCTTTCTCCTCCAAATTTGTATCGAACTAAAATTTTAAAGCAGTGGATTTGAAATCTCGATCTTTAAGTGATAATGCAAGCGAAGCAACGAACGACATTGGAAAATACCACATGGTCCGCTTGTGCGTAATCCGGCTTATTTAAGCGCTCTCGTGGTCGAAATGTGAGCCGCAATGGAATAAGCAGAGAAAATCCTTTTGTAGGCTTCGGAAAATTAGAAATGTACCTCTGTAGGTTAAGGGCTTTGCCCCATTGTAAGAAGAAGTCAGTAGATTACAACAATTTCATTTCAAACAGCAGAACTTGGTGTGAACTGGGGTAGATTGTGTTTAAGTTAAAAGCCGTCACTACATTTACATCTAATGCATTGTACCCAATGCGTATCGAGCACTGGTGTTTTGGTATTCGCATCATATTAAATACTGGACGCATTATTTTACTGAGTAGAAACGTGCGGAAGAAATTCAAACATTATGATCTTTTTTGTTTACCGTTTTATTTACTGCCTACTATTTTTAATGGCAGGATACAATGCGAAATATAACTATTTCGCATTGTATCCTGCCATTAAAAATAGTAGGCAGTAAATAAAACGGTAAACATTATGATTATAACTAAAAGCCTCAGCTTAACTGGGTTTAATGCCGATGTGGCTCCCCCATATCAGTTCCGGTCACGGATGATTGCTGATGGCACAGATCGATAAGAACTAGCTGAGAGACAGGCGAAACGAAGGACCCGCATGGTGTGGTGGTGAACGCAACGCGCTACTCCCTGGAAAGGACAATAGCGCGTTCGTTCCCCACCGCAGACACCTGCGGTCCGGAGTTTTGCAAATATCTCAGCATCGTTGTAATTATGGTCTTTCTCAACGCCTTTGGCTATTTCCCTTCATTAGATTGTCAGATTCTGGTCACTTTATCTTCCTGTGAAGTTGTATAGTTCGGCGTCCCCGGCCGAAACACGGCTGACAAATCACTGCCTCCATTCCACACTCACATTCCCCGGCCTGAGTCACCAGTGATTCATCGTTGCTTTTCACTTGCACCTTGTTGTATTACGCGAACGATACCCTGCCGGACGAACGCGGCCGATCTCAACTGGAAACAACCTTTAAAACGTTGTGCCTAAAATCAATAGAGAAGCGTATCTTGATAGACTGACGCCTCATTATTGTAACATTAAATTCTGAGATTTCAAAACGACTTGTGTATTAGAGCGGATTTCAAGCCTACCGCGTAAAGAGCCCACAATTTCATTTCTTGCGAATTAATAGACTTTAATAACATGTGTTCATTAGACTTCCCTCAACATTTTGCCTCCCAACCGTGGCACGGAGTGGGTGCTGATTTACAGCATGACGTTGATCCTCCGGCAATTCCAGGAGCTCGGTAGTCTTATCTGGAAGTAAGTAAGAGTAGACGTGAGCAGAAAATTGCCGTCATCCTAGTAGAAACTTCCTTCAAATGTGTCGAACTTCCTGTGGTCCAAAGTGTTGGACGACTGCCTTTGATGGCAACCTGGAAAATGTGGGTTACTATCTCGACACTCGAGGGAATACAATCAGTCCATTAATTATTTAATTTACCGATATTTTTAGAACTAATGATAGATCACCGGGATGTTAAATTATGTAAATGTGTTTCTGAGGTTAAACTCGTTTATTGCTTAACGTATCGGAGACGGGCATATTAGGCTTTGTGTTTAACTATTAAACATAACTGATTTTTTTTTGGATTACGATATCCAGTACCGTCTATCCTGTCCAAAACATTTTGGTTGCTTGCAATACAGGTTAAATTTTTTTTCACAACGCATGAAAATCAATCCAGCTTAGTCACCATGTAAGGTCTTTGGTGAACAAGATGAAAACTGGTCCGGTAGAAAGCGACAGTGAGGTTCTGATAAGGATAAATAAAGGATGAAGCTCTCAGCGTTGATCAATCCCCTGAAGGATACGCCGTGCATTCGACTTCATTAAGCATCATTGGAGGTGACTGAAAGCACATCTGGCCTTTAGAATGACTCGCGGTGGCCTACCGTTGTATCGAGTCAATGTTGCTATCCTCCCAGACAAGTCTGGTACCAATATTTCGGCTCTGGATGGATGGAAGGCTTGGTGAGCCATGAGCGCGGGGGGTCGATTACACGTGTGTGTTGCACGGCGCCTCCGACCACTGCTCCACATGCGTCCCTACGAGGATCTCGTACCACCGGCAAACCTGCGAATATAGGAGACCATAAGGCGACTCATGATCGCAAACATTATGCTTCATGTCGAACTCAGTGTGGTCTCAGAAGCTGCTCGGGCTTTTCTTTTTTCTCCTCGTCTCATTCGATGATGAACGAGGTTGCAGCTGGTAGCGTAGGTCTGGATATATTGTTGGTCGTATATCAGTATAAAAAGAATGTTTTCGACCACTAAGTTTCGCTTTGCTCTAAGACGTGGGTCTTCATGTGAACGCAATAGTAATAATAGTTCTGAAGAGTGGCTCCAAACCGTCCGGCCATTTGTTCTGTGCCAGCACTGTAATGTGATACAACAACAAGCGCTCGCAAACGTAAGGAGATCTGAATCGGGAGGCAGATGTGCTGCCGAGTATTTTAGTGTTCCTGACGGCTGCGACGCCACTAGCAATTCCGGAGCTTTTTGTTTCAAAAAAAAAGCATCAAATTAGTTACAATACTGTTAGAAAAAGGACCTTGAAATAGACGGTTCCAGTTTGAACACAGGAAAATGACGTAGATTCTACGTAATGAAATACAACATGCTACACTTTTAATCCAAATTAATTTTTTTGCTTAAAACTCTTATTTTCCTTCGGAAAGAATCACCTACCACAACTCGAGGATTTGGAGTGGATTGACCTTTCATTCACACATGACTCTCAGCTCCAATACATTTGCCCCAGATGACTCTTCCCCACAATCTACAAAGTAAACAGCGTTCGGCAATTTCTGATATAATGGCAGACGCATCTGGAATCTATGGTCTAAATGATGCAAAGTGTACCCCCACATGACACGTGTCCAAAGAAACATCCTTTAATGCGAAGAAAACGGTATTTCCAACTGACCACTTTTTGTGTGAGGACAAGTGAACAAGCTCGTGATTCTTTGAACGAACATTAGACGAGTTTCATGTCATGAACGCCCTGTTTACAATGTATTTTCAAAAATACTTGGCTAGTGGTAAGCAGATGGATGATGTGAATTTGGCCTTCATCGAATTTTTTGCACATCGACATTGAACTAGTCGTAATGTGGGTACCAACGAACTCTCATCTCTTGGAGCTCCGTTGTCAGTTGTTAGGTGGATATAACAACACCTGCCGAATTGCCTCTCGTTTTTTCTCGTAGCGCGCCAACTGCTAGTTTCAATCGAGTTACATCACCTCAGTGTGGGTGTGTGCATGACCGCGGTGTCCGTTAACGTTTGGAATCATCGCAGTGGTCGGAGCACAACGTCAGCTTCACACACCATCGATGACTTATTTTCTACGAAAAAGATGTGAATATTTAGCACAGTTTTTTGCACGAAGACATTCTAGTTCTTCAGCACATACGTCACGACTACAGCTAGTCTTATGTAGCGACAGCACGCCGTGTACAAAGTATTTTTTTTCAACCTAGTATGTGTAGACAATGTTTTTCGCCGAACAGGTCTAGTGCAGCAGCTGTGTGGGATAAGCTATCAAATGGGGCCAGTGAGGATTCCATGTAAACTCTCTGAGATGAGATAAGCAACCGGAAGAAATATGTGCTGAAATCGCTGCGTATATTTCATTCTCCCACGAAATGCATGCATTGATGTCAATTCACACTGCCACATGTGTTCACAATACCATTCAGGTTGCTTTCTTTTTTCTCACATTATTACGGTCCCACTTACGTGTTCTACGCGGTAGGTGGAAACTTTTCAAGAAGAATAAGTTCAAGTTATATCGTTTGTCTACGCCAAGAAGGATGTACATGGAGGACAAGTCAGTATTATTGTCAACCCAATGCGTTATGCAGGCTTGACTGATAAAAACAACATCACGTTGTATCTATAAGGCACATTATTACTATGGTTTTTGACCACCTCTAGATTACCTTACATTATCTTGGAACTGGGTACATGCACGAGAAATTCGACTTCAATCAGTGTAGAGGTTGGACTTCCTCTTTGTTAGAAGCGCTAATCCGTCAACTGGAGACACGTTACGTGACCCTGCTATTGACCATCTCGAGATCCAACGCGTGTAAACATCCCAAACTATTCACTAATCGACATGTATTTTTTTTCATTGGTAAGTCAACACGAGGCTGTTAAAAGAAAAAAAACTTTATTCGCCTAACGGATCGGTACGTTCGCCTTCTTCAGAGCTAGATTGATCCGATTCAATTGTCCTCATTTGTTCTTCTGCTATGGCTCTTCGTGATTGCACCGCGTTGGATCAAGTGACACCTTAATGCGTAGTAAGTATCACCTTACTAGGCAGTACTCTTCTATACACTACAGCAACTGTCGGGTACTTTTTAAACTATGTTGGTGGCACGCTGTTATTAGAACAAAGCCAGTTAAAAAACGTTAGCAAGTCCAGACGTCATCGAAGCATCGACCGCGAGAGAGCATTCAACTGCCCCGAGGTAGTTCGAGAGCTTGTAAACAATGATAGTTCGAGAGCTTGTGAACAGTGAACTGAGCCTTCGTGGTAGAGGTCGACTGCGTGAATCAGGAAATGGGAACGACTGCCTGGATGCGATAATCGAACCTGCCATTGCAGAGACTACTTATGTATTTGTACAACCAACGCTCACTTGTGAACTTGTAGAAGAACCAGACGATATAACGCATAAGTGGATGCTGTCATGCATCCAAATATTACTGATCGGAGACTGCAAATATGATGTAAAATGATAGTCTGATTATAATACCTTCAAGCGTCTCGACTGATTTTCGTGTGAGCACAGTTAAGAAAAACCTGGAACTCCAAGAGCAAAAAGGTAATGGACAAGAACGAAATCGGCCTACACATTGCCGTTAGAAGCTCAACTTTATAGTTGGGAATCCATTTCCTTAAAACATCCGTGTCTACAAGGTCGTTTTTGGTGGGTCCGCGTTCAACCGTCTACTCACTAATTGAAAAAACGTCTCATAATCCCGTGACTATATTAAACCCCCTCAATTGGTTTCTGCATGAGGTGCGAAAACAAGGACCTGGAAGTCACAAGGCAAAAGGATTATGGAGGAGCTAAACGTTCTGAACTTTATACGCCAGATGCTGTCATCTATTACGTTCGGAAACGATACCTAAACACTTCGGTTTTCTGTATTTATCAAATGTGTAAAAAAATAGCATTTTAGATAAATGTTGGATTTTGATGATTGTATTCTCACGAGATGGCCTTTTTAAGGTTCTCAAGAAAGAGAGTCTTTTGGGGGACATCTGAGTAAGTTAGTTTCACTCTTAATATTGTGCTTAACGCTTACAATACTTCAGAATGGAAAGCTTGCATTCCCTTGTAATCACCTCTACCGCCCTTCTTACTTACCTGCAGTTTTTTAGCATGACTTTTCGTTCCATTTTGAATGCACGTTTTCTTGAATCTTTCATAATTTGGGGTATTGGTCGAAATTCTAAACTTCGAAGACTGGTTCGATTTTGTCCGGCTTTATTTCAGAAGACACTGCTCGATCAAGCATCAGTGGCGGTCAGTGCCCTTCGGCAGGATATTGATTGATCACTATAACAAGCATCGTGAGGATTGCTTTCGTTTCGATAGTGTAGAACTCTTTTTTCTGAAGGAAGAGAGTTAAAGGCGAGACACAGATGTTGTACACGACCAATTCCTACGACTCGGCCGTTCTCGGACTCTCGAGTTCACGACTATTCCGTTACAATTTCCAGAATTTGCTTGCTTGCCAAGGATTTTTACCCCTGCATGGAACTGTAGAGATGGCGAATCTTCTGCTGAATGAGAACGATAGGGCATAGTTCCGTATCTCCTCTAATGTAATAAATTCGGCAAAATTCAATAAACAACTAAGCCCCCCAACACCTCCAACACTCCTAATACAGTCACCACAACCCACTTTTGAGACCTGTTTCCACTTGGATTTTTGCCCATTCTCCCTCAAAGTCGTCGATACTCGTATGGATTTCATTTTTTCATAAACGGATCGTTCTTGCCGAGCAAAAAAGAAGTGTCAAGAAGGTTCTACGTCTGTGTTTACTGCTTTTTGCCTAACCCCCGGCTGACCTCGTTTCTCCTTTTATTTTCGACATTCACTCTCAGTTTAAGCTTCCTAAAATTATTATTTTATCGATGCCTAGTTACTCTTCAACCCACCGGGAAACCAAACTACCGGCAAACAACCGGCGAACTTAATCGAATACTCAACACGTCTTTAAATTGTTGAGCTTACACGAGGTTGACGAAGATATTTATTTCGGCTAATGTTTCGACGTCTTCGTCTTCATCTGAGGCGATGATCCGAGTCAATGATTCACAGTTGTTCGGGTTCTTGATGTAGTATCTTCGTAGTCGTATCAAAACGGATCTTCTTCATTGAAACCCTAGACGAATGAGACGTGCTCATCCGGCAGTGTTCTTTTATACAGGGCGGTTGTTGTTGATATAACTGACTATCCGTTGATACAACCACAACGCTGCTGAGATACTTGCAAAACTCTGTACCGCAGTTGTCCGCGGCGGGGAACGAATGCGATATTACCTATTCCGGGAGCTAACGCGTTCACTACCACATCATGCGGATCATTCGTTTCGCCTGTCTCTCAGTTAGTTACATCGATTAGTGCTATCAGCAATCACCCGTCAACTGAATTGATCTAGGGAGCTCACATCGACATTGGACCCAGTGGGTTGTACTTCGCATAATACTCTGCCGTGAAGATTGTAGCAGGCAAAAAATAAAAAGTTATTATCCGTTAATGATAGTTTGTTTTTCATGGAAAATCCACATCGCGGCAGTCGGCATTAAGTACTATCGGATACATCCACTTCCAAGAGGAATACACGGTGGTCTGCCGCCTCATCGTGGCTGGGAGGTGTTCCTGGGTGTCGAACTGCGATGTACAACGGGGGATTCATCCCCTGGCAGGGTATCGCAAACTGAGAACGGCGTTTCCATCAGGAAGCCTAGCTAAGAGCAAGCCAATACCATGGTCCACCACCGTCCTGGTATCAAAGTCGCATGGTGGTAAATCTCCCTCTGATCCACAAAGGCTGCGACTTCCTGTAGTGGTGAAGACTTAGGGCACACTTTGACCAGACTGACTTCGGGACTCCAGGGAACCATAATGGCTTGACCAGCAAATCTCCGAAAAATGGTGATTATGCTGGGGCCCGCACAACCAGTGAGGGCGAGCCATTCAAGTATCAAGTAAGTATACACAGTGATTCTGGAGTGCTCGAAATAAGCCTCCATCTGATAGGTCGATGTCGAAGTTGAAGCACAGAAGGATGAATTTTCATCATGATCCTTCAATGCTGTTCATAATAGATCTTTGTGTTTAACAAGTCGTAGCACACAAGACATTTATACTTATTCCATTTGGCATATGGCAGATTGTCCTCGAAGTGCAATGTTTTTCCTCATGTTCTTGCCGTTTTCAACACGCTTTTGATCGTGATGATCCTACAGACTTGGTTTCATTCACCAGACGTTGATGCTGATAGAAACCCGATTCCAGTGAGGAATCCCAAATCCTTCTTGTGGACTTAATGTATTAGAAACTATAGCACCTCTAACATAGGATTGGTAATCATCTAGTTGATCATTGTGTTGTGCCAATTTCGACAAAATTCATAGGACTTCATTCTAAATTTCATCCTCTTCCATACTATGGTGATCTATGTCTATGTTTGTCTATGTTAAAATCGTCTCATCAGAGCCGAGTAGACCGTTTCTCGGAATTATTTCAAGACTCAGCAAGCATTTAGTATAGCTTTTTTTTGCCTTCCCTTTCATTAGTAGAATCCCCAAATTCAAGAATTGCCCACTTTGACCCAAACAGTTATAAGAAGGTGTTATATAGCGTTCGGCATTAATTACTCCTTAAGGGATATGTCGTGCATCCGTCTTTATGAAGCATAGTGGAGGCGATTAAATGCATATCTGGACGATCCAGTGACATGCAGTGGCCAACAATGTTATCAAGTCAGAGTTTCTTAAACTCCGAACAATAAGTCGAGTAGGGTGAAAGCCACTGCGAGGAACAATCAATAAGCCCGGGCGTCGTCACATGGAATTAGTGACCGATCTTGTTTGTATCTCATGACATCTCTTTGGCATTGTGCTACACTGGCCTTCAGAAAGGTGGTAAAAACGATTTTAGGAAGGAAACTACGTTCTAGCAACTCATTTAAACGAGTGCAAATAAAAATTACTTCAGACTTCTAGATATACTAGAGATGTCAGTAAAGACCAGAAACAGTAAAGTAACCCATTCATTCTAAGGTCAGCACATTTACCACGTGCATAGAACTGAAACAAAAACCATCAGCTTCAAAGTTAGCGATATCATAATCATCGGTAACCGTTTAACTGGGACTTGCACTAAGCGACCGATTTGCAGACCCGTTGTGTGTGGCGGCGCGATGTTCGGACACCGAGGTGTGCGTGGTGAAGGACGGCGAGCCGCAGTGCATCTCCAGAATGAAGCTGTGAGCCATTCGTTGCCGTTCGCTTATAGATAGATTAGCCCAGCCTTTTATCCTAACCGCTCATTTCTAACCTATTTTTTTTCTATGCTTCGATATTATGCGTTCCGTCACTGATACAAAGGGACTTAGAACGTTTTCATAATACCACTAACATCTATATAGTTAGGTAAATATCTACTTACCGTCGTTCTTGAAGACTTTTTGTTGATCGCTGTTGTTTTTAATACTTAGTAGGCTCCTACAGTATTCATTTTGCATTCAAATTCTCAGCCATGTTCAAACGGAAAAAGTTCAGATGGCTGTGAGTCCAGATGAGCTACATAGAAAGAACAAAACGAAACCTTGAAAACGACTTTGAATTAGACCTTGAACAAAGATTTGCATATTCACTCTGAAAAGCTCTGAATACAGTAGGCTTTTTTTCAGGTATAGTATTGAATTTTTTTCTCACTCCGGTCGTCGACTAAAAGCCGATGGTTTCATAGAAACTGTTGTCTGTTGTATGCATGCTCATTTTCAAATCCACCTCTTTATAGTATCGAGTTGGCAAAAAAGCACGGAAATCATCATCTACTCAAACACCATTCGAAGGCTCATAAGGTTGGTTTTCTAGCATGGCATAAATGATTTGGCAGATTTTTTGCTGCTTTTTTGTACTCAGCTTTGCCAATGTTGATATTGCAACAAAAGGATAATCCTCCCGGCTTTGACCGCACTCGACTTCATTAAGCATTGTTAGAGGTGACATAATGCACCTATCGATGTATCGACTGAATGCTGCTATCATCGCGGACAGATTTGGTACCAATTTCTTTATCCTGAAGGGAGAGAAGGTTTGGTGAGCCTGGGACCAGGTCGAACCCACGTCTGTATTATTTTATTGTTGGGCACCTCTAGCCAATGTTGCACACGCGCCCTTAATATCGCAGTAACAGTTGCTATCGTTTTGATATATTATCATTTGTCACTGTTCCACGAAGGATTTTACTGATCCTCCAATTGTTTGTCTTACCATCACAGGAGCACTCTTCGAAGCGTAGAACTGCAATTTAAAGCGCAAAGTATATCCTATCAACAGGATTATTCAAGCTGATGGAATTTTAGCTAAGAGTAAGCCAGTTTCATATTTCGCCATAATTTTTTGAAGACGTTAAATCCCGAACGGACAAACATTAAATCACAAAGCGACTAACCATCTCCCAATAGACAAGAGCAGCCCCATCTCACTCTGGTGACAATCTGGGACGCCATTGCAAAAACAAATATGCGGAAGTAAATTAAAAATGTGGGCCCGCACCATTCTTGCTGAAGATAGGGTACTTAAATGGAGTTGGAAGACTGAGTCACATGTATCACTGTGCATCTAAACGAGGTTTATAATGTCAAAAAATGGAAGTTAGCGGTATCATCAGGGCGATATCGCTCGAACTTACATAGATTTCTGAATGAGCACTTTCACGAAACTTGCGATCCATTATCATTCATTGCGTTTATGTGCGATGAATTCTCACGAAAACGGTCTGTTTTTTGCACGGCAGCTTCGTTAAGTTTCTTTTCCTAAGTCGAAAGGTCACTTTAGTCTTTCGCTGAGCTCCTTGTGTAAGCTTCGAATTCCGTATTGTTTCAAGATATTGCCGAGGAATGGAAAGCTTAGAAGGAATTTACGCATTTATCGTTTTGTATCCATCGATAAACTTTGTCGCTCAGTGAGCTTTGGCGACGAAAAAGTTTTGCCATATGCTGCCTCCAAAGCGAGTCTCCGTAGGTCTATATTGAAAAGACAAAAGGATGATAGAGGCATGATGCGCTTTAAAAAATTCCTCGACGTGATTTCCTTGATGTGTAACTCACTTAGAGCACTCTACTGTCATGATGAGACCGTAAACTATAAGACAAAAGTGGAATGAAGAAGTCACAAACGGCTTGTAGGATCTCCGCGCCCAGCTCGTTTGGCGAAACATTTGACGAAGTACAGCCATTTGCCCAAGTAGGATTTTTGAAAACAGTTTTGTACAATGCTTTCTCTTCTCTTCATCTGTCAATTTCACCCTCAACTATGGAAAGGTCCATTTTCTGTTGAGCGCAAAAAAATGACTTTCATGGGCATGTTATTTGCACCTGATGGCTCATTCGCATGCACATACAGATTCATTTATATTCAAAAAACAAATACATAAATCAGGAAGACAGGGTGATGAACGACTTAGCTCGACATTATAAGAGTAGGAAACAATCAGCGAAGAGAACTTACTAGCAAGCTTCGAAGATACAGTGAAAATCATAAAACAATATGCGGAACCCGGCACTAACCCATCCCACTCTAGTGTTCATCCTGCAATAAAAACTCCTCAAAACCATGAAACTAAGGCAAATAAGTTGGAAATTCCACCTTCGTAATTGAACTCGCTACGGACAGGGGTTACGCTTTCGAAACAAACATTGTCATGCAAGCAAGGGAACGAAATCGGATTTTCGACACATGTCGATTATCGAAAACCAAGCACACTGCGGTATACACCAAGACCTTAATCATGAGGCGCTCGAGCACGCCTTGGATCTAAATTACAGACGTGGGAGCTGGTCTGTTAGCTATTGAGCTCCAACAATGTTCCATATGCAAGGAGCACAATAAAAAACCACTATCAGGTGATCAGCGTTCTTCAAGATACTAAAAATAAGTAGGAAACCGTAAACCCTCTCTTGAAGCTCATTTGGCAACTGTAGCATTCGAATTGAATAATGGAGATTTCATTGCGACTCTCTCAAGTCATCTGACGATCACTGGGAGAGTAGATGTAACCAGTAGAGAATCCTCACCTCGTCTCAATCTGAGGTCTTTAAGAGAGTAATGTGCTACAAAGTTTAATACACTCTGATACCGAATGGTTAAACTGTGATTGACGTCCGCTCGCGTTGTATTATTTCTTACAAGAATTCTAGAATATGGTGGCGTTGAATTTCCACCTCAGAGAGAAACTTAACCCAATATGAGAACTAATGGGGCGACATCCTTGTCGTTATGTTGACCAACGATTAAAATTCTATGCCCACTCATTCAATACTACTCGTGAACGAAGTTGATAAAGATCAGAACAATTTTACTCATGGAACTTACTCAACCTTTCTTGTTGAATATAGCATTCCGAAGTTCTCGATGAAAAAATTTCTGCTTTGTGGAATTCTATAGTTCCCTGGTGTATTCGATATGAGTGTTGGCGTATTTCGATTTCGATATCGGACAACCTCTTGATTTGATTTTTATGTGAGTTTCCTGATGTTGATGCGCGACGGCGCTGTGGTGGGTCTTTCTTGCTAACGCTAATCGCAAATTTACGACTGCGCTATTCCAAAGGAATACGCCATCACTACTGGCCACCGTATCACACTGCAGAATTATAGCCCTCGTGAAAGTTACAATCTGACTCATCCCGCATTTCTCGAAATGAAAGTGGAACTCCAAGTGTCAGCAGGTGCTCAGCAAGTGCAATACGTCAACCAATCTCAGTTGGAAAAGCTTTGGCGAGGGACAGATTTTGAAGACTTTGAGTGGTTGGAATGAGACGTTTAAAAAAATATATTGCATAAGACCGTCAGCTAGAATGGAGCTGTTAGAGGAATTCTGTAGGATGGAAAAAAATATGTAACATTATGACAACAAGTGACAACCAAACGAGCCTCGAATATTCTACAATGTACAGTGCTGTGGAGTATTTAAGGAAACACTTTAGCGTAGTTGCATTCTGGGAAATCTTGATTACCGCGGATATAAGGAAAGTAAAAATTAAGACACAAATTTATCGATTCAGATCGTTTCAAAAAAATAAATTACTTGGCACTACCATGGCCCATAATCATGAGGCCACGTACCAGCGTAATGGCCAACTCACTCACTTGCATGTTTCCGGTTGGCGAAGAAGTTTTTCGTCAAGACCTCAGCGCACCGAGCCAGGGTATTTCAACATCGCTAGTACAAAAAGCCACCACCAATTCCGCATGATCAGGTTCTCCGCCTCGCTAGATATTACGAACTTACTCTGCACTTGCAGTTCAGGAAATATGGGATGGGGCTGTGGCATTTTGTTGATGTAGAAAAAAAATAAATGCAGCTTTCATCTCTATAGGGCGCGTGTAGCGAAGTGATCGAAGGCGCCCCGTAATAGCCACTGATCAATCACTGATTCAGTCCTGGAGCCGGGGGCTCACCTTGCCTTCCATTCCTTCAAAGTTAGCAAATAGGTGCTAAACTTGTCAGGGGATTATCGATTAATGAAGTCGAATGCACGGCGTATGCCTTAGGGATTGATTAATGCCCAACGCATTACCCTGTTTTACTCCTTCTTGTTATGTATGTCTTTGTTACCAATCATTGTCTACATTGTTACTACACTCCATTTCGAAGCCTGTGTGTTGTTAAACCGTTTGATCTACCCTACTTTTTTTCAAAATTTGTTTTACGACGAGTTTAAACTGGTTGAAATGCTGCCTCCGAAGGTTTTGCTTCATGATTTTAATTTTACCCACACCGCTGTGGAAGCAAATCCAAATGCCATGACAGGATCTATTTTTTTATTTCCTTTTATTTTGGTCATGTTAAGGAATTTTTTAATTTTTCCAGTTTATTTCTTTATTTTATTCTTTTAAATTTTATTTTATATTTTTTTCGGTCGTACTCAGTAGTTCTTAAGGAGGCAAAACGACCATCCCTTCGAGATGGTCGTCGTCTGATGGCTACCATTGCCATAAGAGGAAAGTGCCAAGAAATTCTTTTTAATGCACAGAGTGCAGATTGTTTGGAAAGTTTTATACTGGAAATAAGATTCTCATCAACGAAGGTCGTGGGTACCCATCAGATGACCACCATTTAGAAGTGATGGTCGTTTTGTCACCGTAAGAACCACCGAACACTACTGCAACAAACCAGTGTTATCCTTCCAATATTCATCCGTCATTTGAAGGAGGGAAAAAGTGTGCTGCACAAATTGGATGAGGAACAAACACCTCATCGCTTTGAAGTCTGCTTTGCATTCGTTTTCTGCAACAAAAAATTACCCATTCATCCATAACAGTGTGGAGTTCCATGGAAAATGAGTCCTGCTCGACCACTGACGAAATTAAGTAAGGAGGTTGGTGTGGGATAAAGTTCCTAAGTGTTTCCGAAAGCTAAACTTTTTGATGGCGAAGAAGATTATGGTGAATTTTTGTTGGCCAACTCGATTAACGCAACATACTTTTTTTCAATCCTGGCAAAGAGAGCGCATCAGAAAGGAACAACCATGCACTGCACAACCAACAGTGCAGAAAGAGAAAGAGAGAAAGAATGGACTACGAAACTGTCTTCCGCAGAGTCCACTTCTCGAGCACTTGCCAATCACGACAAACTTCTTACTATTTTCATAGTCTTTAGATGACTAGCCTCACTTTTCTTCTGTCATTTCTCCTTAATTATTCTTCAATTTCTATTTTCCTCTCCTTTTTTTTCTAAATTTCTAGGACATTATTTTATTTTTTGAAAATGCTTAGAATTCACCTTTTCCGATGACTCAAAACTAAATTCGAAATTGAAGTTCTGAAAATTCTTTAACCAACGTTAGCAGCAGCAAGCACGGCTGAAGCAACAGAAGGCACCATTCTTCTGTTCTTCTGAATCCTGCTTGTTCGAGCACTTCACTTTCCGTTTGTACGCTAGGAGAAAGTCGGCATTTTTATTTTTGTATAATAAAAAAACACATAGCCTGTTGAAAAAAAATCTCTCCATTCTACCCACTTTAGTCCAATTAACAGCATCCACAATGAGCTGTGCTACGTTTTGTTAAAGTTGAAAGTTGGCATGTACATGTTGCAAGGAATTGATTGATAAGATGGGTGTGCAGTTAACGGAGCCATTCAGTAGAAAACTTAGTAGAATTGATCTTTCCTCTTCGATCGATCCTTCGATCATCGATCTCCGCTCAATCAATAATTCAGCACCACAAACACGAAGACGGCCATGCTCGACACGATCGACGCCGACATAATCACCGTAGGTTCTTCAACATCTGATTGCGTTTCAATCATGCTTAAGACGGCAGTTTGGTTGAAAAGACTGCTGTAAATACTAAGAGAGATCTCGATGGCTTAAAAAATAAAAGATTTCCTGCAGATCTCAGAGAAATACTCGTTTACAAGAACCATAAAGTTTCGCGTTAACTGCTCTGCCGCCAAGGTCCAATCCATAACCGATTCAATTTCAGAGTTACTAGTTCAAAAAGAGTTTTCGTTTCTCCAACACATGTTAACAAAGGTTAAAAAGCCTTTATTACATGTTTCCAAGAGTTACAGTATTTCTGTTCTCCAGATTTCTTTTCTGCGAATCCAGCTTCTACGTTCTCTCTAGCACTTTTTTTTTCATTGGGGTAGGCCTGGGGAAAAATCTCGTCACCCGTTCGTACATTACAATGAATACATTTTTCAGTTTTGTTCTATTTGTGTAAGCAGTGAAAGTGCACTTTGAAGACGAAAAAAGTGATAATAGCTTTAAAAGCAGAAGTGTTTCCGAAGCAGAGAACAAAAAAGTAACCCGTTTCAGAGACTCACAGTTGAATTAATCAGGAATAATCAGGGATTACAGTGAAGAAAATATAGTACGTACAATATTCTGAAATCGAAAACAATACTGTCTATGGAATTCGATCAAAGACAATCTAATGTGCAGCGTCTTATAAATCATCAAACTCACCGATTGGCACTCACTTTTGGGGCAGCGCTATCTTGATTAGAATACTACACTAGCGATTTAACACGTTCAAGGATTTCATTCCACTTATTCCACTTAAGCCAAGATTCTTTCCCCAATGAATTGACAACCAATCGATCTCTATTACTATTAATCACTTGACGAAAAAGC
Organism: Angiostrongylus vasorum; assembly: GCA_018806985.1. NCBI lineage: Eukaryota > Metazoa > Nematoda > Chromadorea > Rhabditida > Metastrongylidae > Angiostrongylus > Angiostrongylus vasorum. The sequence continues at coordinate 1,632,029 of JADANN010000198.1, read as the reverse complement.
ATGAATCAAGGAATTGTTGTTCAGTGTGCTCTCATGACGAACTGGTGTCGATGGGTGGTCGTTTGCTGCAGTGGTTCAGCGATATGCACCGAGTCCATTCCGGTCGTGACAAGACGCTGCCAGGTTCGTAGCCGCCGTCAGTACTTGGGTGACAGTCCCTTTTTTGACAGCTTCCTGAAACAAAAATCAATCTCATCTTGGTCTTTGTCACAAATTATCCTTCACCTAACTATTCGTTCTTCAAATAGAACTTCGACAGAAGAGGAAAGAAAGGTAGAAAATTTCTCTTATCAGTTAATGATGCAATGATACTTTACAATATACACGTAGTCGTTGGTTTAATTCTGCTCTCTAGACACGGCAAGCCATGTATCCCATGAGAAGGCAAACTGGTACCCGGCTAGTGTAGGGAAGATAAAAAGAAATTGACTTGGTGCTTCGGTAGGCTTCCACAAACAGTTTAGGTGAGCAATGCATTTAATAACCTGTACGGTGCTGCGACTGTAATCGAATACATGGCACATCTCTAAGGAAGTAGATCATTGCCGGGGCTTTATTTTTTTACCTCTATTTTTATCACGACCTTCTCTCGCAATATGTTTGCCCTAAACGATGCAACACAAATTGAGTGCCCAAGTAATTCCTTTCGGTCAACTCTCTGTCTGCCGCTTGACGCTTATTTGACTAGCTTTTTTAACAAAAGATTGACTTTTTATGGTTTAAAAGGTTGAAATACTACGAATTATTAATGGTAAGACACGTAGAATTTCAGAAATTGTAGCACCTACGTGGATGCATGGAAATGTGAAAAAGACACCAAGTAAATAGGGTCGATATTCAAGTATAAATACATTCATATTTGTCAGATAAAGCGGCATTTTTCCTCACTTTCAGACCTTCCGATCCAGAAGAAATAGAAAAATTCTTGGTAAAGAATGGCATTTTTATATACTAGGCGCACCTTTTTAACTAATTATGATAACGGGGTGTGTGTGTGTGTGTGTGTGTGTGTGTGTGTGTGTGTGTGTGTGTGTGTGTGTGTGTGTGTGTATGTGTGTGTGTTTGTCTGTTTGTTTGTTTGTTTGTTTGTTTGCTTGTTTGTTTGTTTGTTTGTTTGTTTGTTTGTTTGTTTTAACAGTGATTCTGCTCATTTTCTTCTAGACAGCAATTTCGTGTAGTCTTCAAGAAGCACTCGCGGCGGTTTGTAAGATATTATCATAGTTCCCAAGATCGACTTTCTATTAACCTCGGCATTGGATTATAAATCTGTTGTTCTCTTTTTACAGCAATCGCGAGGTTGTTATTCAGCACACCTTTACTTCCTTACAAATATAACACATACAACACAAACGGTAGCTGACGTTTCGGCAGTATCGCCTTCTTCAGAGCCTGGAAGGGTACACTAATATGCAATTTACTAGGTCAAACGCTTCAACAACGCAAACGGAAAGATGAAAATCTGGACAGTAATTACACAATCACCGGCTTCTTGAAAACCCACCGTTTTTATCTGTTTTCCACCGAGGAAGAATAGCCGCTTAGAGTCGCATATGGTTGATTGCTGCACCACCCCTACATTAAAAAGCCAGTTCTGAGATATGGGGCTAGATCACGCGTTATCTCAAGGCATTCTTCCCTACTATTCATTCTCGGATTTTTGGAATTTATCCAAAAAGCCTCGAGAAATTTGCGCGTTGGTGTTTTAGTCTCCCGTGCGATGATAGCGACTTTACATCAAAATCTCCGCCATGTTTTCGTATCCTATGCGTGCCTAGCGGCGTGTCTTGTTTTGATTTTCATTTGCCATCTAGGTGTTCTTTTATACGAATACATAAAAGTGCCCGTTTCGCCGATATATTCGTCTTCGCAAGTACTACAAGTAATCAGGTATATCGTACCTGGACTCACGCAGTCACCGTCTCTGCCGTAAGGGTAAATTACGCAATTTGGTGTTCCACATAAACGGTCATATAGGTGGTTACGAACTAACTGAGTAATCAACCATATGACGTAGTAATCAACCATATGCGACTCTAAGCGGCTGCTCTTCCTTGGTGGAAAACAGATAAAAACGGTGGGTTTTTCGAGAAGCCAGTGATCGTGTATTTATTGTTCAGATTTTCATCTTTCGGCTTGCGTTGTTGAAGCGTTTGACCTAGTAAATTGCATATTAGTGTACCCTTCCAGCCTCTGAAGAAAGCGATACTGCCGAAACGTCAGCTACCTTTGTGTTGTATGTGTTATATTTGTAAGGAAGTAAAGGTGTGCTGAATAACAACCTCGCGATTGCTGTAAAAAGAGAACAACAGATTATTATAGTTATTGCTACAATTGTACTATAATTGTTAAAAAATCATGCAATTAATTGGCCTACAAGGGTGTGAAATGAGACGGATTTTTAAAAGTATTGTTCTCTTCCCGCTTTTATGATGGCAGCCCATTCGGCAGCAAGCGACAGTCCAGTAGCACATGTCTTGAAATTAGCATCACATGGGAGTGCATGATGTTGCTGAAGTTATAGTGCTAAGTATGAGGGAAAGTCGTCAAGTGTTTGATATTGTGCACTGGTCCATCTGAAATTCCGCTTCTCCTTCCATACCACATGGCCGACAATCTCACCCCTCTGTGAAGGTCAGTGTGTTGGTTGACGAAAACAGTTGACCACTGCGGGTCGCTCTATCTGACAAAATCCATTTTCACTGTCACAGCAGATAGGCGTATAGAGCAGAATAGAAGTGAATTCGGCTTTGCTCTCCACTAAAATCGAAATCCTCCTCTAATGTTAATGGCGCAGTTTCCTATTTCATTCGTCAAATTCCGCTTACGCAATTCGTAAACTCTCAGGAATCCCGGAACTCCATTATGATTATTGATTACAGTAACATTGATTGATCGTTAGAAGACATTGGAAAGGTGGCTACGACGGTGGCAGATTGCTTACGATTTCACCACCGAGGTCGTTACCAAAATCGCTAACCGAACAATGTGTTTGTGGGTGACAACGAACGACATGCAATAGTTGTTCGGCCGTCCGTCCATCTGCCCAGCTGATGCACCTGTTTTTCACCTCATCATAGACAAGGCATACAAAACTGAAACAGACAACGTTGTCGACGGGGTCTCTGTGATGGCGTCCAGATGGAACTTGCCGTACCAATCAAATGACGTTCATTCAAGTGAACTAACACACATAATGGATAATTATTTTTCGAAGACAGCGTGCGGAAAAGGGGGAGGCATTTTCCCCAGAGCCATTTAGGAAAGGCATGTGTAGCGAAATAAATTTGTCACCGAAAACAAAATCTGAAACGCATGCTCAACTATCACGTATATCCACATGACTGACAACAGAAATGCACGTTATTTTGCGTTTTTCTATGCTATTGTTTGGCGTTAAAGGCAGGTTTAGACAAGAAACATCCACTTGATGCGAAAATATTTGCACTAGTAGTGTTTCGCATTCCCATGCTAAGTTACTTTGCAAAATTTTCACTAGATAGAGGCGGCGGTAGTACAATGATGGCGATGGTGTTCAACAAGCGCAAGGTCCTAGCTCTATCCTGCCCGCGGCAGCCAAGCCTGCCATCACTCCCAAGTTAGGAAATTGGAGGTCTACCTCCAATGCCTGCGGTGAATAGCAGAGAGAATCCACTCGACGAGCCTTCGACGACATTCACCACGAAGGCCACAAATCCTCAAAAGGTATCCGAACCCACACACAAATTCCAAAGTGGAATATGGATGCAAGGGAAGTGCATCGAATGCAAGAAGTGCTAGGAACCTCAGAATATGTGGTGTCGAGTCTTGTGGATGATAAAAAAAATATCAAACAGGACTGTAAAAAAATGCGATAGCACCGCCGCACTGCATCGATGAAAATGTTCAATAGTTTAAGCCCTTATTTTAAATGCACAGTTTATTTTTAGTACACATGCACATTCTAAACTAGCAATGAATAAGTGGGAAGTCTTCTCCATTTCTAAGTCGTTTTCTCTGCGATTCTTTGAAATGTGACCTGAAAAAAAAGGGGGGGAACATTACGTTGATTTGCAGCGATACAAATAAACGGGGTCCAATCACATGGATGATAGCTGTCGAGCACAGACGAATTCCCAATGACCTTGGCGAGAACTTAGCGATTCTGACGGTTTTTTTTTACAAAGACCCAGGACACAGTTGTTCTAGTGAAGCACAATTTCACGCTGTTAAAGCCTACTTAGGCGTAGACAACAAATGGTGGCAAGGATCAACTGCTCCACTTTCCATTCCTCACACAGCGCCTTGTTTTAAAAAAATTGGATCAGCGTCCAGAAGGTTCAAAGTAGTGAAAAGTGGAGGAACTTTAGAGAGAAAAGTGTTGAATTCACGCCTTAGAAAACTACTATTCAATTTGAGAAGCATTACGTGTCACGATAAGATCTAAAACTGGTCTTACTGAATAGATCTCGACTACCGACCAGTTGAAAGTGCTCATATGAACAACAACAACGATCCGAACAACGAGTTCGGCATTAATGAACGTCCAGAATCGACTGCGGTCATTATTCGAAGTGTCGAGAATCGTGGAGTCCACGATTAGCCCCCTAAGCGGAGCGTAGTATGCAAATCGCCTTTTCGGAAGAATCTTGTGAACATCGTGAAATAGAAATCCATTAACTCCACTGTTTCAAGAGAGCATAGAATACGCGTAAAACGAAAGACGTCTTCAGCAGAACAGTAGTCTTTTTTTGAGAAACCATCAAACTCCCTCATCGATTCCAGGTTACTGGAAGTTTCTTTTCGTGCAGTTTTCGTTTATCTATCACTACACCATAATGTTCGCCTTTAGCTGAGAAAAGCGAAGCATAACTTGCACGACGACCCCATGAAGTGAATGAACCCCTGCTGACCAGCGACTGTCGCATCTCAAGCCGAGTGTGGTGGGACGAAAAGCGAAATTCGCGCCGCTAATTATCCAATTTAACGCTCCAGCGCCTGCGTCGTAACCGACGACTGAATGTGAGCGACCTAGGCACCCCACGCACTGCCAGTAATCATGAAGCCGTGAAACAGTCGTCTTGCGGAGAAACACCACTACGACGTCTCTCCTAGGCACGTCCGTGCCTCCCACATTCTGCGATTCACGAGTTGTACGATTACGGTCATCTCCCACTGAATTCCCTTACCGAAAGGAAACCAACAACCGAAGCAGGTCCCTGAATCAACTAGTCCAAAAGACATTCATACGAATAAGACTGTAAAACGGAAATCTACACGCCTCAATAAGTAATTATTAATGCCTTCTAACATTAATAAACTGATCGGCTGGTCGGCGTAGGACAGTTACGGTGGAAGAGCGTTCAGCTGAAATCTGTAAGCGCCACCAGTGCTTTACGACGCTTGGCTTTGAAGACATTTTGTACTTCGATGCCGACTTTTTGAATCTATTTGTAAAAAATCGAACTTACTACACTTCTTTCCAGTATAAAACGAAGCATTTTTAACAGAACTTTGCAAAACTTCCTCTAGAGCTTTTCTCTCCTGCTTAACAAATTTTCTTCGAATTAACACAAATATGTGTTAGGCGTTTTCAACAGCTTCAAAAATTCTTAACCATTTCTTTTCGTTTCGGTTGCTAGCTCATACCTCCGAATATACATTACTCTCACAAGTTCTTGAGTGGCCCTTTGTGTTCTAGTGTGAGATTTTTCATGATAACAATGAAGTACAGAAAATCATGGATTCCTAATGAATTTTCTTGCGGTAATCTTCTTCTGCAAGTTTCTAACATATTTATTAAGCACCATATTAGACCAAATGATAAGTGGGAGGTAACACCGCATTCTCAAGATCGGTCCAGATAAGCCATCATCGCTTTTTTTTGGTGCAAACTCCTTTGTTTTTCAACTTTTACTTCCTGCCTACTCTTCTTTGAGGGCATTATGTGAATTACAACTGCGAGTTGTGGTTGTGTTTTACCTTCATAACACTTCCATCCAATGGTACTGTGGAGGGGAGGATCATGAAGTCGACTACCAAATTTCAAACTGACACAGAAATCACGACGAATAAGCTTGAAACACAATATTCGGTTGCACTGATCTTACCGAATAAGTAGGTGGCGGTGTCATCGCATAAGGTGGCGGCAGATTCGCCGTCGGGTACACTGTTGGAAGTTGCTGCTCTTTTGGGCGCAGTTTTCGAATATGCCTAAAGAACCGTTACTTATAACTGCCATTGTTATTTCTACTACTGACCTTTGTTATTATCACAGCTTACTCAGCGGTTTACCGCCACATAGTTGCCAAGCACTTATTCTTGAGCGTTAAACTTCGCTACACAAGAGAGGTGAAAGGTTTTCACAGAAAGCAGTAATCTTTTTTGCGATTCGATCTCCAAGACATTGTTAGAGTAAAGACGAATGAATAATATTCCTCGGTAAAATTTCCTTCAACTAATACTCAACGGCACATTTAAGTTTATGCACTACTGTTGATGAATAAAACAAACACTAGATCGAGGTATTCTTTTTAATAAAGAGGTAGCTACAGAAGTTTCCTAGTTTTTTATCGTCAGAGACCGTATCTACGAAAATAGCACAGTCTTGAGCGCGTAATTCTTTTCGAAATAGCAAAACAGCGCCAAACGTCGAAAGGAAGTGGGTACGGTGCGCCTCAAATCCATAGCGGGAAGCCCTGAGATCGAAAGAAACTGATAGAGGCAGCGCTCGTTAACAATTAATCTGATTGTCATTTTCACTTTGTCAAATGTCCATTTTCGTAGGAATCTACTTGTGTCTACAGATATTTAAAGCAGGGTTGTAATTATAAATTCCTGTTCCGTTAAAATGGAGAAGACGGACGAAAGGCAACTACTTCTTGATTAGCATAATCGGTGCTCGTTCATACCATTGCAAGTTTCGCTGTAACCAGATATGGGAATGTATTAGCTTATGGCATTGTGGTTAGAAGCATTCCATTTAAAGCAGGGTTTACTAAATCTGTTTAATCCAGTCTTTTTGTCCTAGCTCCACTACTTCTTCAACTAACTTGCCCATTGAGCCTCATCTCTACCGGTGCCTTTCATCCTTAACTTATCCTCCTAGAATATCCTCCTCCTAGAAGAAAAAAAACTCATTAATACAGATACATACATAGATCAATGACAAATAGGCGTTTATAGACAGGTGCGTAGAGTTCAATTTTTTTTGCATCACATTTTTTATGGTTTGTACGAATTTATACTACATGGGTCCGATTCATCTAAAAGTCCACCGCCTCATCCTCGATGAACATGTTCAAGCGTATCGAATTGCGATCTACCGCGATAGGTAGGTTCATTCCCCATCAGGATAACCAAAGCTGAGAATTTCGCTTCGAATTAGCTGCCGAGAATAAGGAATGCCACGAATCACCGCCGTTCTGGTACCAACCTAGTCGCAGGATCGTAAACTTCTCTCCAATACAGGAGGGCCAGCGACCTCTGTGGTGAAAACAGGACAGCAAGGTCTTCTTGAAATTCCAGGGAAAAAAAACTGTGCTGTAAAACTATGGCAAACCTAGTGGGGGCACTGTTAGCCGTGCAGACGGATCATTCAATTATTCAAGCGTCCATTTAAGTGCTTGATTCTTCCATGTAAAATTTTTTTTGAGACTTAGTTCATCTTCTTGGTGGAAAACTAACCGTGAAACGGAGTGGAAACGCACGCTTAATGAGCTTTACTTGATTTCCGATGAATATACAAATACCATTTTAACTTTGTATGCTATTTTATACTAAGTACTTAATGGAAGGAGCGTTCACCTTCAGCATTACTTTAACGACCCTTAATTAGCCTTTTCAGTTGTTTCCCACATGCGGCAAATGCCAAATACGGCACCTGGAGCACTTGTCTTCTCGTTCTGATGCATGGCATAGCCTGCTCGACACCCTCCATTCTCATCCTCACTTTATCCAGCCCAACATTCCCGTCCTCATCTTCACTTCTTCATCACGTCCATGCTAATTCACCAAATCAATGGGGGGGTGTAGACTGCGCATGTAGATTTCTATCTCTTAGAGACCGGGCAAAGGCCAGCGTCATATGGAGGTCGATAAAACCCTTAGATAGCTGTCCTCCTAGTGTCTGGTCCATTTGTGAAGCAAGACGCTCCTATTAAAGTCATATTTATTTGAAATTCCTCAAAAAACTAGTTCTTTCTTCGTTTTGAGTAGAGCTACGCATTGTAATTTCAACTCTAGAAGTCATAACATTTTAAAGTCGCCCTTGTCAAATTTTTTTCCTTGTGAACAAAAAAAAATTGAGGCAATAATGACCAATAAGAAGGTGAATATTTTAAAAGTAAAGGGAGAATACTTCTACTTTTCTAGTATAAATTGGTACAGTATCTACTCAGTTGAATGCCTCTCATTTGCAATTTCTCTACAGTGCCAAATTTAACGCCGTAGGTTTGAAGAGATCGATCTAATGAAAAATGTAGAAAGCTCCAAGGATTTCCGCTACATCGACCGATTTTCAGTTCGCAAATTTTAATGCCATTTGCCATCCTTGTAAAATGCGGAATGTCGCAAGTTTCCTTTGGCTGGGTAACAGCGCATTAAACGTTAACAAGAAATTAACGACGTTTCGGTTTACAGATGGAGGTCACATCGTGTATCCGCAGATGTATACCCGCACATAAACGCCTGCCATCGAAAGCATTCTGCTCTTTCAGCGGGTAATAAAATAAAGCATTTGGCTTGGCTTACCTGACCAGTAGAAAGAGGAATATCAAGAAGAGGATGCTGGCGGCAAAGCCGTTCGCCATCGATTCACGATACATTCTGTGGTCTCTCAGAGAATTCAGAAAGGTGAAGAACTCATTCACTGAAGTGCACCGGAGATTACACTACAACTTCGTAAGAATCACGCAAACAACAGGAAGGCAAAGGTTGCCTAAAAGGTGAACAAAGAAAACGATGAAAAAAGGAAATTACACTAAAAACCAACTCCATCAGGTTGTAGAACACTGAAAAAATCCATTTTCTAGAATCTTATAGCAACAGCAATGAAGTGGGAAAAACAAGAATGTCAGTGATAGAAACGATTCGATATGATGACAATGCATGTAGGTAAACAAAAACAAGAAGGCAATAAAGACAGCGGAAAACATGTCACATTAGTCGGAGTAAACCAGAGGAATGAAACAAAATGCGGGCGAAGTGCAACGAGAAGAAAGTGAGCCAAGCACGGAATGAAACATTCCCCTGGTTAAACACAGCCAGGTTGGACTGAGCTATCTAGTAGAAGTGGAAATAGTTGAAAAAAGTGCAGAAAGACGTGAGGGAAGGAGAAAGATGATTTTGAGAAGAAACGCTAGAAGAGAGCACGTTCATTAAGAAGAGTGCCAACTGAAACAACTGGAGTTCAACGTATTGGAGTCTAAGTAAAGAAAGTAGCTTTCTCCACAAACGTTTACTTCTGCGGGTTAAAAAATAGGAACATACGGTGAAAAACAAATCTCGCCACAACACTCAAGTGCATCTAGACTTCAAAAATTAGCTCAGATTCCATTCATCGAAAAGTGGATATTATTTAAATGTCGACAACAGCAACACCCTGATTCGGAGCCCGCTATGAAACGGAGCGTTTCGGCGGGTCTGTGGGCTGCTTGGAGGGAACGGGGGCCGAACGCGGTGGGGGGTGGGCCGGCAGGGCGATGGGAGAGAGGCGGAATGGAAACGACAGGGTGAAAAACAAGCACGGGTAGAACAAAAAAAGTCGTTGTTATTATTAACAACATCCATACCAATTTATAACTATTTTAACCGATCGACAGACAATGTAGTTGAGTTCGTCTGAATTATTGTTGGACTTCAGAATCACAATTTTTATAGCAGCATTGCCACCGAAAAGAACATCAAGCACAAGAAAATGGTTCATACCCAGAAAATGACAAGTTCAGCAAGCCTTCATTTGGCCACGACTCCATACTGGACTCAACAGAAGTAGAGGTTGAGTTATCTAAAAAGAACTTGTTGTTTAGTTCTCATCAATTTCTAGTTCTCCAGGAACTTCCGTAGAAAATGATGGAACCACTCCTCGAATCTCTTTTCTCATTGATTTTGTAAATTTTAGCAGCTTCTACTTTTGCATGAAGCATTTCCATTGAGGAGAAAAGGGAATAGAATACCTCGAAAAATTGCGACGTTAAAATCTTTGTATTTAATTGATTGTCTGGAGTTAATGACTGTGAAACGAAGAATTACTTAATGACTCCATGTTTTTCTTCAACAAGCAGACACGAGGTTCTTATTATAGAATTTATTAGGATACAATAGCTGACGTTTCAGCGGTTTCGCCTTATTCAGAGTCTGGAAAGGTCCAACTGAGATGCGATCTACTCAGCCAAACACTTTCATAACCCCAGCAGATAAAACTTAAATAAATTTGCATCCGCATAAGAAACAGCTTCATTTAAACACCTACCGTTTATTCGTTATAAGCATTCAAATTAGTTGGTGGATAGCAGCCGACCAGAGTAATAGATGGGCGAGGATTATGCCTGTGTCACGTCATTGGATCGGCCTGAGGTAAGGCGCCAGGTCACGCGTGATGACAAGACACTCCTCCACGCGGTTCACCTTTGAATTTTTGGAATTGATTCACGAAGGCGAAACCGCCGAAACGTCAGCTATTGCATCCTAAAAAAATTCTATAATAACAACCTATTGTCTGCTTATTGAAGAAAAAACATCGAATTATCAATCAATGCCGAGCTTAACAGAAAGTCGGTCTTGGGAACTACTTAATGGCTATCTTGATTATCCGTCAACTCCAAACGCGCATACCAATTTGAACTTCGCTAGTGAAACCAGCGACCATCAGAATCCGAAGTTATTTACCAACAAAGTGTTTTATAGAAGAAAATTTGAAAAAATATATACCACGAAATTTCTATGCAAAATTAGACACAAAATTAGATGTTTAATATTACAGGTAGTTACAGACTGGATATTATTTGGATGAAATCTTTAGATACCTTCGATGTCTGCGAATCCTTCGAAAGTACTTCCAGGAACGGCTTCGTTGTTGAAAGCTTTAGATACGGGGTGGACAATGATGGGTCAGTCTTCAAAAGGAATGGAACTTTTGGAATTGTCGGCATGGCATTCTCCTATGTCGTAGTAACTATGCTAGGAGTCAAGAAGTTTTAGTGGGTGATCCCGTGAACTGATCACGTGACACTCACTGTAACCTTTTTTGTCACTTTTTTCGGGAACTCTTTCTATGTTGCGTCTCTGTTCAACCATCTTCGGTTGTCGAATATATAGCAGCTTTCCCTCACGATCAACATGGGGATCGTTACTGTTGTGCAGAAATTCAACTCGAGAGTTGCACGCATTTTGCAAGCAGTCGTCAACGTTTTCGTCTTTGCACAATTGTTGAAGCATTCCAGAACCTCTCCTTTAAGTATATCTATTTCTTCTGCAAAGTTCTCCAGCTAACGCTGCTTCAATAGGCTTCTCCAATTCTGTTCATTTTCAACTCTCCCCTCCCAATCACGAAACCACAGATCAATGGTGCAGTCACTGCCACTTCTCTGACCATAAATGGCGTTGAAATGACGAGCGGAATTCGCCGGCCTTTCTTTTTAGACAGGGTTTTGGTTCATACAAATGGTTGCTGGAAATTGTGTTTTTCCATTTCTATCTAAATGACCTGTACTGAACATAAACTGTTATGAAAACAAGAACACTAACAGCTATAGATGAAGATTTCTGCTTTAAGATGACAAAATATCTTAAATGAAAGCTCAGAATTCTGTTTCGCTGGACATCGTCGACGTTTGAAAAGACAAAGTCGACGTCAACTTGCTTCTGATAGATATTTTGTAGCAAATCCTTGATTTGTTTTCATACAATCTATCAAATATAACTGAAAATTTATCAATACTTGGGTGACTGTATGAACCCATTGTCTCTAAAATATTTTACTAGAATTTCTAATCTGCTAGAAAAACTTCTAAAAATAAAGAAACTTATGCAATGGAGGCACGTTCTGATCCCAAATCCACAATCAACAGTGTGCAAACACTAAGAACGAAAATTATTTAAATTCCTAGGACATCTTAATTTTTTGCAGAGAAAAAAGGTTATAGGAAGCGTTAAAATGGATAAAAGGATAAAGCTCTCGGCGTTGATTAATCCCTGAGGGATGCACTATGCATTCGACTTCATTAAGCATCGTTTGGAGGTGATTGAATGCATATCTGGCCTTTACAATGACTCGCGGTGGCCTACTGATGTATCGAGCCAGTGCTGCTATCCTCTCAGACAAGTCTGGTACCAATTTGCCGACCTCGGAGGGATGGAGGGCTTGGCGGGCTATGGGCGCAGGGATCGGTTCCATGCGTGTGTTGAAGGGCTCCTTCGACCAGTGCGCCACACGCGACCCTCTAGGAAATGTTACTACGGTTCAAACAATTCGCATGTTGTTATCGTAGAACTGCGGAGCGCAGGGGGTTTGAAGGTAAAGCAGATCACAATGCTTGTGAAAATACAAACAAAATCGTCCGTACATTGTTGCCGTCTATTCGTTGAGAACTGTCTCCCTAGCAATTTTTGGTTCGGCTGAGATAAGCTGCAAAAAAATGTAGACGTTTGTTTTCTAATTGAGACCATTATTAGAGCCGGTGCTGGTGACGTCGCCTATAGCAGAACAACCACTCATATTCAGACCCAATGAGACCAGGTCGTTTGCGCAGTGGTAGTGATTCTGTTCAGCACGCGCATAATGCTGGTTCGGTTCCACGCCGTGCTCACTAACACGTCAAACCCTCGGAATCGGGGGATTGGTACCAGACTTGTCTGGAAACAGTTAACTCTTTGCAGTATAAGTGAGAACACTCCAACCCGGTTGTCTCAGGACTCCTTGGAAAATAGACTTGATCAACATTCAACGAAATTCATGAAGAAGACGACAATCTCCAAGTAGGAATTGAATTCAAGTGCGAAAAGTTGAAAGACCTTCATGGATAATGGCTTCGAGGAAGCGAATCGAATCCAACAAATGCTGGAATTCGCACAGTACATAATAGGATGGGTAATGTAAAATAAAGAGAAATAAAATAAATGATAGATAACTACATTCCATAAAATCAATGGGAAATCCTGGGTAATTTTCCAAATGGCCAAAGCAATGAGGTTGTAAAAAACAGCACTAAAAGGCCTAAGAGAAACCTTGAACGAACATAGTTAACCATTGTTTTGAAGAAGGACCGGACTGGTCGCTACCCTTGTTATTCTAGCTTAGGTTTCTGAAATGCACATTCACATATTTATACTGGTAACTTCATTTTCCCATCTCAAATTAACACATTCACATCACATCACTCATTTTCATGCTTTTATCACATTTATATCAATTCATGGATGTATGCAATACGAACTGACATTCCATACGCACACCTCTTCAAGTCTTGTAACGAAAATCGAAGACAGGAAAAATAACTGCGCCTTCCCAAGTCAACACAAATTACTGCTCAGTTCTCCCATACACGAATGTTTTTCAAGCGAACCTCCTTCAAATTCAGCATGCAGCGGTGAGCGGATTTCCACCCCATCCCGTAAGCACTTAGATGCCAAGCCCAAGGTCGCGAAGGTCGGCAAACGAAAAAAGCGAAAAAAGTAATAGCTACTTATATCTACGGAATTGTTAGCGACCTTGATTTCTCATACACTTTGTTTACACATGTCTCTACACTTGGTAGAATCTTTGGACCACAGAAATGTATTTATTTCACCCGGTATGGACGTTATAACTACATCACGATCTCACCTTCTAAAAAAGAGGAAGAGTTGTACTATTCTACCCAATTTTATTTTTTCCACCTAATTTTTAGCGCACAAAAATCACCTGTCGTAGAGATGTTGCGTGGATGTTTGAGCAATGGGATGGCGATGAAGACGGGCTTCTTTCCAAGGTGAGGTAGAACAAACTCTAATGCTTAATAAAACTGCGCCATAGAAGTGGTCGCAGATTCGGATGGTAGAGGAAAAACGAAAATTCTAAAACCCAAGTGTCCCGAAAGTAGACGTTCTACATGTAATTTGTAAAATAGCATCTAAAAAGTTAGTTCTTATGGGAAATGTAGCAAAAAAATGTAAAAATATTTTCACATTTGTAGAATTTGGTCACCTTTTGTTTTAATCATTCCCCTTTTTTTTGCATTCCTTTTCTCCCTATCCCGCTCCTCCACTGCGAAGTTCGCTGTTTGTCGTAGATTTGTGAGATGTTCTTTACTTCAGTACGAATATATTCGTTTTAGCTTATTTTTTGAAATGTGGTTCTTGAAAAACTAACGAAAACGAAAAGAGAAGAATGAGAGGAACCACAGGGTTCGCCATAGGCTGACAAACCTTGGCGGTCATCTCTAAAGCAGCTGCAACATAGCTGATCAGTGATGTGGTATCGTCGCCAGCCAAACGCCGTCCCTGTAAACTCTACTGTTGGTCTCCACGCGGAATGTTTACTTGATTGTGTGAAAAAAGCTTCTCTGTTTCTAGTGCGACTGAAATTTAGACTTCGTAGTTTATCAGTTGAGGTTACGGAGGTGTTTGACTGGCTACATTGCAGTCGACATGACCTATCCAAGCTCTGAGGAGGGCGAAAACCGCCGAAACTTCACCTCTTGTGAAGAAATGTTGTAGTAACAACCTCGTGTGTTTTCATTTAAAAAAACCGCGGGTTATGAATTAATGCTAAGGTTAAGAGAAAGTCGGTCTTTGGGAATCCACAAGGTATTTCAGGATGAGCTGATGCCCTTAGAGCGTAATGAACGCGAGGCTTGCGTGGCTCAGTTTATCGACATGTGCGGTGGGTGCATTCCTTTGTTCTACGCTAGTGAATTGACTCTTTTCTCTGTTCATTTTTTTTCAAGGTTCCAGCCATTATGAAAAGACATTTGATTTAGCAACAAGATGAAAGACGAAGTCTTCATTACAAAGAAAAGAGTTTTGAATTTTATACTTCACCACATGACGATTTGTGTTCCGATAATCTAACCAGATGAGGTAAATAAGCCATAAGAAGTTACTGTTCTTCCGGAATGTTTACGACAAAAAAAACATTCTAAACAACGCCTACGAAGAGATTTACGTAAGAATTGTCAAATTTCTTGAAAAAAGTGGAGCGAAGTGCTGAATTGATGAGGCGAAGACGTCGAAGCGTCCGCCGAACAAAATTTATCGTGTAAGCTCAACAGATTATGCATATGTGAAGCAGCTGTGATTAGCAGGTAATGTCTTCCGAAAACTGACGGATAGACTAGGAAACCAACACACCAGCGTAAGCGTGCTTCACAAAGGAAGATCTCTTGAGTAATGGATGGGTGAGCAAATCTGCTCACAAACGGAGACATGGTTCGTGATGAGATCACCGTGCATCGACAGTTGCGAATTTGTATTGGTACTGTGGTTTCTAGCACTATTCTACAATTCTACGCCAAATAGCTGAGATCGCTGATTTCGGCTAAGCTTTTGATTGCTTCCGTTATTCATTCGAGGACAATGTGTGCATCCTGGTTTCTATAGCAATTATCAGTTCATAAGTCATTAACTTGGTGTTCGGTGCCGAGTTTTCGATTCTGGAAAACATGGAGACGACGTTCTCTGTGGTATAATGATAAATACTTCACAATGTTAACTTCTTATTTGCTGCCTACTAAAATTTTTTTATGGCAGGGTATTATGCGAAATACAACCACAATAGTGCTGATATATTTGCAAAATTCCGGACCCCAGGTGTCTGCGGTAGGGAACGAACGCGCTATTACCCTTTCCGGGGAGTAACGCGTTCACCACCACACCATGCGGCTCCGTAGGACGATGCGGTTTTGCAAATATCTCAACACCATGGTGACAAATATTTCATTTGAAACCAGTCATGATGCAATAAGTATTATTAAAATAAGTAAAATAATTGAGAGTTTTGGCTTACTCAGTAAAAAAACACTACCGAATTTGTCATTAATGCATGTAGTTCCAGACAACTAGTTTGGTAGTACTAGTTCATGTCTATCGATAGTTTACTCTTTCGCTTAAAATTTATAGCTAAAATGATCTGTCGCAATTTGATTTACTCTCACTCCTGACTTTGACCTTTTATACAACTTGTTTTGCAGAGATTTGAAACGAGTGAGTAATGATGGCTGATTTCAGACGACATGGTTGTGGACGGGAAGATCTCGGTGGATGAATGGTGTGACTGCTTCTCATTCGCCGACGATCTTCGGCATGAACCGCCATGCCACAAGCAGAAACACTCGGTCGATCCGCACAAGAAAGGTAAGTTCGATCGTCAGCAGTGAAAAGAAAACTGGAGTATTTAACCCTATGGACGTTGAATGCATGGGAGTGCGTCTTACAAGAACATTCATTGTCATGAAATGTCTGGCATGTTCAAAACCATCTGGGTGTTTGTAGCGCTGTAGTTAGAGATGCCCTAAGCACCCCCTTCGCAAGCAGTGCGGAAATTGGTAACACTCTTGTCTGGCAGGATGGCAGCATTGACTTGATCTATTGCTAGGCTACCGCGAGTTGTTGTGTGACTGATATGCATTCAGCCAACTCAGCGATACCTGATGAAGTCGAATGCATAGCACATGCGTCAGGGGATTGAAAAACAAAAAAACTTTATCTTTCTATTCCTTATTCGAGAGCAGAAGAGGTGAACATTTTCTGGAGCGAACAGAGTGGCGTTGTACACGTGAACGAAGTATTGTAGCTAAGAAACTTTAAGGAACGTTTCTATAATTCGCTTTGGTCGCAGCAATCACCTTCATATTAAGAAAACAAATTTGTTGTGAGAAAAACGCATTCTTTTTAAAGTCGCAAAGTTATCATTTTGATGAAGTTCTTAACAGAAAATGCCAACAACCATGAAATGTCCGCAATGTATGAAAGGAATACAAACAACTAGAAGTAATCGAACACTTGAAACGATTAAACAGCTTTACTACATTTGGAGCCTTCAATTTAAACACGCTTTCCTGCATTTTACAATGGCAAGTGTGGCGCAGTGGTCGGAGGCGCCCTGCAACGCACACGTGAAATCGATCCCTACGCCCATGGCCAACCAAGCCTTCCATCCTTCCTGGGTCAGCATATTGGTGCCAGACTTTTCTGGGAAGATATCAACACTGACTCGATAGATCGGTAGGCCACCGCGTTGTAAACTGCAAAGGCCAGTTATGCATTCAATCACCTCCAAACGATGTTTAGTGAACTCGAATGCACGGCGCATTCCTCAGGGATTGATCAACTCCGAGAGCTTTATCCTTTATCCTTTTATCCTGCATTTTATCTGTAAATCCACTTCCTTGTAACGCATATTCTTCTGGTATACTCATTATCCATAAGCTACCAAGTTAAACCTAATTAAAGCATTTTCTTTCGGTGAATTTGACATTATTGTGGATTTTCCTAAGCTAAATCACCAGGGATCTCGGTTAAGCCCTTAATGGACACGCGCTTTTTTCTTCGTCGGTGTAAGATAATCAATGCATATAAAACTTAGCCCGCAAAAGCT
Organism: Angiostrongylus vasorum; assembly: GCA_018806985.1. Classification (NCBI taxonomy): domain Eukaryota; kingdom Metazoa; phylum Nematoda; class Chromadorea; order Rhabditida; family Metastrongylidae; genus Angiostrongylus; species Angiostrongylus vasorum. The sequence continues at coordinate 1,614,481 of JADANN010000198.1, read as the reverse complement.
GAAAGAAGAAACGGTCTTTAGGGGTTTCGAGAAGACCGTCAGTTTTTTTTATTTTAGGGACGAAAAGTATACTATTGAGGTATATTTTATTTGTGCTGATCGCATGTCGTACTGACCAGAGTTTTAGGTAGCTCCAAAATCGATTACGACCTATAAGGCATAGTTGCTCATTGTTTTGCGATCCGTACAATGCACGGAACTTTGTTTACGGCAGCGGGCGTCGAATTTTACGAGGATTTAATCGCGGATTGGCGATTAACATGACAGTCGACGACGGCCGATTGAGAGATGGTGACATCGGCCACCTGATTCCCGACTTCGAACGAACACACTACGATGGAGCATCCAGGGAAGCCGGCAGATTCAAAATGAAGCCGGTCTTGTTCCGAAACGGATCATGGTACTTCCTAATACCGTTCACATAGACTTCTGGCGAATATGACGCTTTGGAACACCTCGCTAAAGATGCCAAACGAAAATTCGAGGTCTTCCAGAAACTTTTTGGATTTTTTTTGTAAGACTTTGAAAATTCATTGAGGACGTGAAGGACCTTTGTGGGCTTAATGCCTTCAAAACGTGCAGTGGCTCATGATCCCGAATTCTCGATATTTTCTCCTAATTGGACGATTTCATAGGATTCAATAGCACTTGTACTCATATACTAATACTCGTGCTATCTATTTGTACTCACCTATAGCGTTCTTAATAACATGACAAATTTGTTGACGCAACAGCATAAATTTAGCTAGCCATAGCCGACACTTTGCCGAATTTTGCTCTGTTTCAAGTTGTTTTTTGTTGCCCATTTTAAGTGAGACCACCTACTCAAACGGCATGGGTGATTTTTGGACGGTTCTGGTCAGAACGAAATTCACCAAAGTGTTGGATATTGCGAATAAATGCTGTAGTAACAATCTCTAGTCCATTTAATCGTACGAAAATATTTTTTTCGTGATTTGTGAGATAAATTGAGGGTCGGTCTTGTGGTATGTAAAGAGGAGAGAGGCTTCTCAACAACTGTTTACTTCAATTTGACGAGAATGCCGGTTACAGAAAGAAAACAGCATAGTGAGGAAAAAAAAATAGGGAGCTAACAATTGGAAATATAGAGCCGTAGAGTCACAGTGGCATTTTGTATTTATCATCTGTCTTCTTCTCGCGCACTGAGATATTCAAGCTGCCTTTAAACAAGCTCCATTCGTCCTTTCCATTTCTAAGAGTCGCAAAGTGAGTCTCTTTGCTCGAAAAAAAACGGATTATAATTATTCGTTCAGACCTTATCATGTGACGCTCCGTTTGCGGCGGTCTATCATTGCCTTAGCGTCAATTGTCTTCCATATATGGATAAAATTCTGGTTTCAGGCGCTTTTCTACCCCGTTGCGATCTAGAGGGGTATTATCGTCCCGAGCAGTGCCATAACGGCTTCTGTTGGTGCGTCGATCGTTTCGGACGCGAATTCGACAACTCGCGCATCAAAGGAGAACTTCCCGACTGTGGACAGTACGGTATGTGTATCGGGTACTGAGATGGTGGAGAGTTCGTTCATATTAAAAGCAACTAGCGTCAAGGTCATTTTGCCGTTAAAAAATTTGTACACATGGCCGTACCAAAAAAGACTTAGTAAGACCCCCCATAAAAAGCTTTTCTGAGTGCAGTGCCCTCAATACATTCGTTCACCTTATTTCAACAGTGATAAATATGCTAGACTGGGATTAAATCCTAGTGGAATGTGTGGCAGAAATAAAATTAAGATATTTCGATCAAAACTACAGGAAAAATTATATTCCGTAAGGAAATTAGTCGACATTCCCGATACTTTCTTTCTTAGAACGAATTTATTGAGCCAGCTACAACGGATAATGAGCGTTGTGGTTTCTTTTTTCACCACAGCATTAAAGGTTCCCCACATCCAGCAACAATCTGGTATAGTATAAGTTATCCTTCCTCATTTAGGGAATCTGTCAATATGTAATCGTGACGATACGTGACCAGTTCCCAAATGGAGTGTGGTCGGATAGATGCCAACAAAAAACTGTTGTATAGTTCGTTAGTTTATAGAGTCCCACTCGTAACAGCACGGCTTTGAGGAAGGCGAAATCGCCGAAACATCAGCCATCGACCAACAACACCACCAACAATGCTATACAGTTGTCTTTGAACCATGTGATTCGAAATGGTCTGATCTCGTATCTAATCAGCAGCATTGGCTTACGCCTTCTGTACATATTTGAATATATTCATGTATGCATGAGTGGACTTCCTAGTGTGCACAAGGATGGCAGTGCGCACACCGTTAAAAGCATGCAATCAAGTAAGTGGAAGGTTATAAGGAAATTCATGCACACTTCTTTGGGAAATCGCAGCGTGTTACAAACTCCATGACAAAATCCGGTACGCTACCGCTACTTAAAGGTACCCTCTCACGAATGACGTTAAAAAATAAAAGCCTCATTTTCAAGGTCCCGATAGGGCCGCTAGTACGGTAGCGTCGGGAATAGACACGAAGAGGCTGTGTCTAATTCTGGCCCCAAAATTAGAAGGACTGTGGAAATAACCTGGGAAATCAAAAACCATGATATTTCGTTTGTTTCAGTTGAAACAGGATGGTCAGTCATAAAGACTGTGCACAACTTGTGCATCCTGCCCACTACACAGAGGTCGTTCATAAGTTATGGAATAATTTTGCAATCAGAATCTCTCCAATCTCCCATGGCGTCGTAGTGAATGCAAAGAGGAAGTCAGAAAGACGAAACAATCTAGCCACGATTTTGTAACGCTTCGAGAACTTCACCCAAAAAAGTGAGTCGGAAACATCAGAGTGAATTTCGACCCCGAAGGTCACATCCTTGCTTTACTGATAAGATTTTTTCAACACACCGCAATGCTTCGCGTTTCGGTTGAACTTGCTCAACTTCAAGAAACACGATATTCAGTAAAAATGATTTCTTCTAGTGCATTGTTCACGGCGATTTTCAAGCTGAGAAAATCAGCGTGACGAAAAGATTAGTCTCAGAACTGACCAAGAGGCGATCAAGAGGCTTAGATAGCGTACAACACCATCGACGAAGTTATGGGGACAACAATGAGCACTCTGATCCGTGCTCAACTTTTCGACTGTTTGACTCTTACTCTTCCACTTTATCTCTCATTTACTCTCCCACTTTATCGCTAGCTAAACGACATGGAAGGTCGGTCAGTGCTTCTGAACTACCCATCGAGAGTGATGCTAAGATTAACTTGTGTCACCAAAGAAAAATAAGGAATCCAGAAAAGTTCGATGATCATGGGCACTTCCGTATACATACTGATTTGGAAAATTCACGCAGGAAGGTAATGTCGCGCGTCTGCATTACAACAGTTCGATGTCTACCATCACAGTGAGTTTTCAGAGGTTTTGTGGGTGTTAAGTTCATGTGAAAAAATCAACAACGTAGAGATAGAAACACTTCATCGCGAACACCTTATACGGGGAATGTGGAACATTTCATGCTTCTGCAGTGATCAGCATCCACCATGCAACGCCGGCAAGGGAGAAAGCGATTCTTTTTGGTATGCATTGAATTTCCTTAATGACCAACGCCTCTTGCATGGCTAGCGATTTTGGTAGCGTGTTTTAACAGCACTGAACAATTAGGATGTGTAACCAGAACAAAGAGGCTGCAATCGAGAACAGTAAACCGTAGCGTTAAACGAACGCATAGAATTTGTCCCCCCTGTATCAAATCCAATTTATTAAAAACTATGCGAGTCGATCGTTTCAACCGATTTCCAACATGTTGCGGTAGAACTGATTGAATTCTCCTGGTCATAATGTGATGTTGCACAACACGCCCACACCACATATATAATATATTTCACTAATAAAAAGAATTTTCAGCAAATGAACTCGACATGGAGGACAAGACGGACCTCCTGCACCGCATCTAAAGGGCGACAGAGCACTTTGATCGAGCATCTGCTCACATTTTCGCTTCATGCATAATCTTTCTGGGTTGACATAATGTTGTTTCATTCACAAACAATTAGCTTGCATTCTTCTTTTTTCAGTTGTGCAACCATTAGAAATCAAGGTTGTTTAGAAATGCAAACACCTCTATCAGAAGCGTAGAATTGGCAATGTTCAGATACAAAAGGCATTCGAGAAGTAGGAAATGGATATTTTTTTATACATTTTACACTACTAGAGATATATGACGGTGCCACTCATTGTCGCAAATTACTGTTACCACAGAGTCCTTCGGTCACTGTTAACATCATCTTGAAAACGAAGTTTTGAACCCGATATCTTCTTCTAAAGTCCGCGTATTGATCGCTACAGGACGCCGATCAATGCCTATATTTCGCATTACGCCGTGGCATGGGGATCCATATATAGACAAGAGTGGTGGTGCCGCTGCATGTTCATGGAAGTTAATTCGACTTAACTTCATCGAAATGAATTAAATTGAATTTAGACGTGGCTAAAGATCCACACTCCTTCCATCTAGGCAAACATATTTCAGCAGTACACGATGAAGTCTCCAAGATCTCGTTAGTTTTCAGTGCCACTGTGCTTGTACTGTTTTAATGCCTTTATTTTATATGGCCCATCTTCACGTCTACTGTGCGGATCCCAGCATTTTTCACATTCGATTCGTTTTCTTGCATCCATTGTCCACGAAGATCTTCCAACTTTACGTGTGGCTTCGGTTGCTGCTTGAGGGTTTTCATTTCATCTTGAATGTGGTAGAATGCTGGTTGAGTAATTTTCCCTGAAGTCCTGAGATAGTTGGGCTGCAGAGTTCCCAATTGGATTGCAGAGAGTGATTTTTTTCCCAGACATGTCCGGTGCCAATATCCCAACTCCGGAGGGATGAGAGACTTGGTTGGCCGGAGGTGCAATCGAACTAGCACCATGCTCGTGATGACGGACATCGCTACCACTGTGCCTCCTGTGCTTATATTTAGAAGTTTGAAAACCTAAAACTCATTTTTTAACGCTTCCGAAAACCTGAATTCCAAACAAATTTGAGACTTAGGAGAATCACAAATGAATTAGAAAAACCTTTTCTATGGATGTGTCAAGTCTCAAAATTCTGACGTATAGCTTTCAAAAATTTATTGGCAGTTATCGAAAACCAACACTAGTCGGTTAAAAGAAGAAATGTACCTGGAAATCTCATGCTCTCACAATACATTTATTCGTCCTTTTCCATTTGTTTACAAAGAAGGAGGCAAAACGACCATGTGGATTATGTATTATTTAAAAGTGATTTTTTTTCTTTCGAGTACCACTCAAGCATATAAAGGAGTGGTAGCTTAGCAGAGTTTTAGCTAGTACATCACGATCCTTCAAGCAACTCCTCTTTTTCAAAGTCAGCATACTCCGACCTTCTCGACGAAAACGCCTAATCTTGGGACTTTCCAACACAGGAAACCGTCACTATGCAACAAACGGAAGAACAGGGCACAGTTGGTCGTGAAGAAGCACAAATCCCTCAATATGCACATCAAGAAAAAGAACCTAAAAATTGAAATTGACGAAAAAAAGAACTAGTAAAGCTCATCAATATTTCGTTTCAATAGTGACTTTGGTCTTTGTCGTTTAACGTTGAGGTCTCATGACGCAGTGCAGGCATTGTGCTCAAGATTGACGGCATGCAGAAAAGCTCTCAACAATGGTTATCGAGCCGAAAAGAAGTTATTAACAACCGACTTTTTACCCGATCGCTATTACGGCGTGTAGTAGTTGACCAAATCGCTTAGCAGGTCGACACGAATGCAATGAAGTTGGAGGTGGTTTTTTTGCCTTTGAATTCCGCGGTTTTCTCTTGTAAACGACGTTTCAGAGGCTGCATAAGCGCTGCAGGGACGGCCAGCGGTGGGGAGCGATCGCATCCTTTCAGCTGTGGATTGGGATCCCACTGTTGAGTACCATTGAGTTAATAGGTGAATTGATAAGTTGACATAATTCCTTTTGTTTCATTGTTCGATAAAAACCAATCCTACCAATGTATGTTGTGAATGTTGACGAGAACCCAGATGAATGGGAATAGTTGGATTAGAAATCGAAATATCACGAAGACGACGATATTGACGTAGGAAATCAGAGAATAAAGAGAAGCCATCGATGACGTCGACAACTTGCTCTGGTTTAGTAGCGAACGGCAATGTAGGAAAATCGACGACACCTGTAAGTGATGTTGCTGAATCATCACAAGGATTGCTTGCTTTACTTTAGTGCTCGCTACAAATCTAGATTTAGTGGGTTATTTTGAACCTCCATTTTTTTTGTAGAAAATGAACGCCGGATCAATTACTAGAGAACAAAGGTAAAGTCCTTCTTTTTCGTCTTGCCATCGTGAATTTGTCACTGGGAAATCTGATGACTAGATAGATCAATCTTGGTACCTCTCATGGATAACATGAACTAACGGCAATGATTTCCGTTTATATTCCGTAGGCTTCACAGGTTATTAATGCTTTTAGACGACTTGAGTTACGTACATGGCTGGAAGTGCTTCATTCTTTCACCTTTAACTCTATTGCAACGAAGCTTGTTTTTTCGATGAATGATGGTGATATTCCTACCAACAATTGTTTTGGGAGTTCAAAACCTTATAGATTTCAGAAAAGCACTTGCTCTACCGCACGTGTTCCTGGTTGTCGGGCTGCGATGTACAGCTAGGGGGGATTCATTTCCCTGGCAGGGATCTCACAAGTTGAGAATAAGTTCGGCGTTCCGACTAGGATCTCCCTCTGATCTATTTTAGCTGCTACTACCTGCTGTGCTTACGACCTGGGGTAGACCTTGGCCAGGTTGTCCTCGGGAATCCAGGGAACCACAATGGCTGGACCAGCAAATCTTCGGAGAACGGAAATTATGCTAAGGCCTGCAGAGCCAGTGAACACGCGCCATCCAAGTATTCAAGTGTTCTTTAAAGTTTAAATGGCTAGAATTAAAATTTTCAAAAAAAAAGAACGAAACCCAAGTTCTTAAAATTCCCAGCGGAAGAGCGCCAATTGAAAACATGAACAATACATTAGGAAACACCACCGGACGGTGCTGAACGAAATCCCGCTTGTTCATTTGCTTTCGTTTTTGGAATATGAGCTTCGAAACAATAATGAGGAGGAAATGCAGCTCGTTAGCTTCAGAAAATCAGAATTCCACTGTGGCAAAACAAGACAATTTTTTATCCTGTAGGCAAAGATTTGAAGGCTTTAGCAGTTCTAATTGAAGTTGAAAAAAATTCACTGTGAGATGAGATATTTCGATGTAAAGCTCAAGATGGCCATCATTTTCGCGTCGCATGACTCGTAATAAGGTTCACATAGTCACACCACAGCACACAATGAATGTTATGAAGTGAAGGAAAAACGACCAGGATCAACACACCTTTTCAACAAGACATAACTTTTATTTTCCTGCTACAATGGAACTCTTATTTTCTAGAACAAGAAATTCTTCCTTGATTTTTTTTTCCTAGAGGGTCACATTTCGAATAATAAGGTGACTGAAGCAAAGAAGCAGCAAGCATTTCGTAGACAAAACTTGTTGTGTCTGGGTGCGCAATCTGTTTGCGCCATCGTCATCCTTATGTTTGAAATTTTTAGAAGACTGAATGTTTTTTTTAAAATTCGTCAGAATTGGGACATTGAATAAATTTTGAAATAAGGATGGGAATCAAGAGAAATCCCATACACCTACAGAGCGACGGGGTAAACTCACTTCTTCAGTGAGTTTTTTATCGGCACTTATCGAAAAAACCGTATGGCGCAGTGGTCGGAGGCGCCCCTGCAACACACGTGGGATCGATCACCGCGCCCACGGCCCACCAAGACTTCTATTGCTCCGGGGTCGGCAGATTGGTACCAGATTTGTCTGACAGGATAGCAGCATTGGCTCGATACATCGGTAGGCCACCGCGAGTCATTGTAAAGGCCAGATATGCATTCATTCATCTCCAAACGATGCGTAACGAAGTCGAATGCATGGCGCATCCCTCAGGGATTGATCAATGCCAAAAGCTTTATCCTTTTTATTCTTTTATCGAAAAACCGACATGGTAGCAAATATAATAAATATAACTTGGCTCGCCAAATTTTTTTTGAACACTTTACACTTGAAAAAAATAACATAAAGTAACGTCAAAATACTTCATTAGGATTTGTGCCAACGATTCAGGCAACAAACCCTGTATGAGATTGGTTGGAAGCAGCAATTTGTGAAGGGTACTATCTATGAGTTTTACACGAAATTCAAGACTCTATGCACCGCAATACCAATGCGACTTGAAATCCTAAGTTAATTTCATATTTCGGTTGTCCAGCGACACCGCTCAAGTTAGTAATACGAGTTTGGAGAAGACTAAAAATCAGTGTAACAGTGAAATTTACACAGCTAAACTTCTTTGCTTACTATACCTCCATCAAAAAGAGCCCAATAGGAGTAGAGAAGAAACTTGTGCGTTATTGGAACAAATGAGAGAAAGTATAGCGCCGAAATGTGATGGAACATTAGTACCAAACAGCTTGTATTCAAACTGAAATTACAAACTAAATAAACATTGCACCATAAAAGGTACTCAACTTATAGACTCACATGTCATTGATGAGCATGTCTATGGCATCGTAGATAAAGTAACCCATCGAGAGAAGAACAAGCTGCATTTCCAAATAGCTATAGTAATGTAATGGAGATGCGAACATTAAGCGTGTATTTCGACCAAGATACACTATCAAGTAGCATCCCGTTACCTGTCAAATAACAATACATGAAGCGGTTCTTATTGCCCGGATGAAGTGTAAGCTCTCGAAAAAATTGTGGGTATCACATAATGTGGAGATGTGGGTGTAAGCACAGAGATCCACCAAGGTCAACTAATAAATCGCTGTTAGGACGTACATCCGACTACGATACAAGCAGCTACAAACTTTCTAGAGGAAAAATTTCCGAATATTTGTCACACCTATCGCTTCAACACATGAGCAAATTGAACGACGAATTTATGACCTAGTACCAGTGTAGCGCTAGTGGTCACCACATATAGACGCCTCTGGGGGAATGCAGCGCTGTGACTGGAGGTGCACTGAAATACACACTGAATCGGTAGTTAAATCTCGTTCACGGAGCCCTCGAGCTTTCCATCCATCCGGAGTCGGTAAAATGGTACCATAGTTCTCTTCGAGGACAAAAACACTGAAATCATACATCGGTAGGCAATCAAAAGTCTGTAGAGGACAGATATGCTGTCAATTACCCCAGCGATGCTTGGTGAAGTCGAATGCTTAAGAATCATCAACTCCAAAAGATCTTCACTTTTTTTACTCTTAATGCTTGCGTAACTCCACAGATGACCTCGTACGGGCCACCATTTCCTACTGTCAAGCAGATGAGAAGTGGGAATCTCAGTGTTGTAGTGTTTAGCAGACTCCAATTAACGGTGAGGAATATAAGCTATCACAACGTGGAGACAGAAATTGCGAGTAGTAGTGTCTCATCACCCTCAACTTCTTGACGCTGTTTTGTCTTTACAAAGGTGAGGAACTACGCAGGCTTCCACTCGTTGCTCGCCAACTGTGTGGCTCCAGGTTGCTTAGTTCCGAGACCCCATGACAATTCATTTCCTCATGATCTCAGGCCAATAAACGTTACGATAGCTGCAGCACCATAAATTCTCTCCTGATCACCTTACCACTGGCACGCGTGAGTACTGCAGCAAACCTGTTGATATTAATATGTTTAACTACGATAATGCTGAGACATTTCCAAGACTCAGACCCCATTCCAACTCGAACCCGTGATCACCCTTTTCGGGGTTCATATGTTACCCACTGCACCACTGAGACCATCGCAATGCCTTTCTCTCAGCCAATTTTTTTCCCCCCAACAGCGCCATCAGGAACCACCCGTCAACAGGAATGATCTGGCGAGCATAAAGCGGAATTGAACACGGTTAAACTGAGGCTGCAATCGAAACAAGAATGCATAACCTTTTATTTACTGCATATTATATTATCGCGACAAGGCATTATGTGAAATGTCCCTCAGCTTAACTGGGTTCAGTGATGATTTCTGCTTCCCAGATCCTTCCCGGTGACGAGTGATTGCTAATGGCACTGTTAGAGTAAAAAATTTAGGCGAGAGAAAGGCAGCAAAAAGGCCTCAGTGGTACAGTGCGTAACACGTGAGCACCCGAGAGGGTTAGGCGCCGGTTTGAATCTGGCCTGCGGTATAAGTTTGAGCACCATCATTGTGGCTGTATTTCACATAATGTCACGCCATGAAAATATAACAGGCGATAAATAAAAAGTTTTACTAATTTGTTTGTTAGCACTATGAGCTGCAATGAAGACTTGTGAGTTTCACGAGAAAAAAGTAACCGAAATAAGCCACCCTAGATCGTTCAGATCTTCAAGTTGTCAACTTTTTCGATGTTTCGGTTTCAAATGAGGTCTCATTGCGACTATGGCGTAAACAGAACGGAAGATCTACTGCATAGCTGGATTTTATCTGAATGCACAATTTTTTGAAATAAGCACCTACCGTGGAATGTACAAGCGATGTGGTAAGATTGATTAGTCGCTGTCTCCGGAAACCTTTCCACTTTGTCCAACAGTACTTGCTTACCATCAAATTAATGGAACACCAAAAAAAGTGTGTAGCAAAACAGGGGAGCGACGTTCTTCATTGTAATTGAACCATAATTCGGCACCCTCCACAAGGTATCGTCCAGAATTGAAAAACATTATTAAGAACCACGTTTCCAAACAGAAAGAAACCTCGTCTAACAACTAGGAGGAGCTGCTGTAGCTCCGATAACAAGCTCTAAATTTCTGATCTGCTTTGAAGTACCAGAAACTTACCGCCCTCTCCAAACTCTGAATAATTGTCCACGACTAGTATTGGGAAGGAATTAGTGTAGAAAGCATCCGGAATAGTAGGTAAACCAAGATCCATAGGTCACCTAGAAATTTTCGCTATCTTCGCTCCATTTATATGAAAGGTTTGTCTAAAAAATGACCAATAGAGAGGTTAAATATGAAGAGTGGAGGGATAACTGAGTAATTACCAAAGTACGACGTTACCAAACTTTTATCTAACTGAGCGGAATGGACATTGTTGAGCACCAAATGTCACTTCATAAAGTAGCAAGTAAACTGAGTGAGCAGGATTTCTACTTGTTCATGTATCTCTTGAAGGAGCGTCACGATTGTCATTCTTCGTTTAAAGGATTATCGTAAGCATTCTTAAGTATAAGTTAAGTAGTAAATAAAAGTTAACACTGTGATTTCGACTAAAGTCTCAGCTTAACTGAGTTCAATGCTGACTTCGGCTCTACAAATCAATTCCGTTGAAGGTGATTCCTAATGGCACTTGTAGATAAAAAAACTAGCTGAGAGATAGGCGAAAAGAAGGACCGGCGTGGTGTGGTGGTAAGCGTATTAGCCCCGGAAAGGGTAATAGTGTGTTCGTTTCCCACAGCAGAGACCTGCTGCGGAGTTTTGCAAATTTCTCAGCTTCATTGTGGGTTGTATTTCACATAATACCCTGCCGTGAAAAATTGTAGTGGGCAGTAAATAAAAAGTTAACATTCTTAAGCATCTTGCTTTTGAGAATCCAGTGGACTTTTTGAAATATACTGGCGGAAAACCCGCTAAAGGTCTAGTTCACCCGTTTTGTAACGTTAATCAACAAAACAACTCCACTTGAGCTTCGACAACGAGTACAACGTCGAAGCTTTCCGAGGCCTGCAGAACATTGTACGGAATGGACTCCTCAGTCCATTCCACATCCCACCCCCCCTTCTCTCCATCACCCAATCCATCACCACTTTTTCGACGCTGTGGTATACTCTCAGTGCTACGTTCCCGTTTTGTAATGACTGTGATGCTTCTTCATTATAGCTCAGGAAAAAATATAGTTAGTGGTGAAATTGCCAGCCATCTATGAATCATGAACGTATACACTATGCACAACTCAAAATGTAGTCCAAACTAAAATGCGTTGGCAGCACAAGGATTTCACTAATGGAAAGAAAATGTGGGGTATGTTCTACATATTGAACCATCCTTGACAGATCTGCGAACTATTGGCGAACGGTTGCAGTTACAGGAATTAGAACTGTCTTGGAGGAATTCTAATTGAAAGAAACGGAGAGTTGATGGAATGGAAGCGAAGCTCCTAGCGCTTCGAAAGATCCGGTGAATCTTTGTGTTGAAATGCTGAAAACACTCTAGCATGGTGCTCTCAGAGTTCTCGAGAAAACCAATGCCTCAGCATGTCGTTGACAAGAAAAGATGATAGATTTTCGGCCGAAACAACCAACAAACGAACCCGACTACCTCCATAGATGGCTATTGCGGAACAACTAAAATAGAAGTACCGGGGGCGTGCATAATGTGAAAACGGGTTATCCAAGCGTCCAGGTTACCAAGATATTTTCTGTTATCTCTACAACGGATGATATTTGCCCATATTTCATTCCGCAATCCCATTTGTTTTGGTCTCACAGAACGGATCCCCTTTTGTAAATGAAAAGACACCAAAATGTAGCAGAATACAAGCAATGTTGAATCGCTTTCATGTTCAATCCAAAATTAGTACTTTCTAAAAGTATAACTTGCCTTATATGAGGTCGATTAGCTTAAAGAAGTGATATAAATGACAGAAATGATCGAAAGTTGAGCAATACTCAAATGGCCAATGAGGAGAGAACATAATAGTTTCTCAAGTCGCATGCGGATCCACGTACGAATTCAGCCATGAAGGAAGGCTGCAGAAACCAATGGAAGAACTGCTGGGACCTAAGATAACCTAAATAACGAAGCAAGAGGTTAATCGACTAGATGAACTTGGTGTGACAAGGCAGACATTTGAGTTTTACGCTGTCAAATGTAGCAAATTCGAAATAGAATTCCTTAAAACATACCAAAAATAACGTGCTGAGGATAGTGTCTTATAATTACCATTGGCTAAAAAAGCGGGTGGTAGTGGTACCATTCACTATGAGCACGGTGCTGGTTCGACCCCGCTCCCAGCTCAACAAGTCTCCCTCATCCCACCGGGCTCGGAAAATTGATACCAGACTTGCCTGAATCCAACTCACTCCTTCAAATCCACGCAGGAACGTGCAGGACAGTTATCTCAAGACAAGAGGGAAAAATCTAGTCGACCAGCATTCTGCGACATTCATAATGAAGACGAAAATCCTCGAGCAGCAGCCGAAGCCACACGTGAAATGTTCGGAGGCCTTCGTGGATGATGGATGCGAGGAAACGAATCAAATATCAAAAGTGCTGGATGCTTGCATCTGCACAGTAGCGGTGGACGTGGACCATTGTAAAGCGAGGAGTGGTATATTAGCGCTCGAACGTTGTCGTGGTTTCCTACTGAGCTTTGATTTTGGGTTTTTACAATGGTGCTGAAATGAGGTTGGTTTTACTCTTTACACAAGGCAAAAATGGCTCTAGGATGACCTCCTATGTAGCTAAAGTTTAACAAGCGACTATGCAAGAATGGGAATTATTACGAAAAATAAATAGTCTACACTTAAATTCTTAGATGGCTACTCTTAACATAAAGTGCCGGCAATCGGATTCAGAAAAAATTCCAGATACATGAACTATGGATTAAAGAAGTGTCGCCCATTCGACTAGCTGGCTTCACATGTTATTCATAAATAGATTTTAAAACAGAACCCATGTTTGAAAAAAATAATGATAGTCGGAGAAGTCAGGGCAAGGGGCTCACGGAAAAATACTTTTGTAAACGACGTTCATCATCCATTGAAGAAAACAGAAATTGTGTCACTGCTACCTCATATTTTATAAGTTATCGAGTAAATTAGCAGCTGAATTTTCATTCTCGGAGCACTACTAACCTCAATCTGTTAAATGTGTTTCCTTATGTCAAACATGAGCAACCCTAACGTGAACAAGGGAAGGCAAAAATGAAGATGACTAGACGATACATATTTCGATAGTTCGATAGCGAGCGAGTAGTTATAATCAGCAAGGATAGGATTATTTTATGAGAACTCATAATACATGCTTATCTGCAATCAAGTATGAAATTATTCTTCTCCTTCCCCGTTGCTTCTTGAGACGGAGGGATTTTTGTAAAAAAAAAGCTAAGCAGCACAGGATACCTTTTGCTCCGTCAAAAAAGCCACAGAACCATTAAGCTGACCTACCTAAAGGTCGACGCTTATCCTTTTTTGACTCAGTGGTCCTCCCAGTGCTCTACTTCGCTGCTGGGACGTAGGTGTTGAAATTTCATTCACGTCGAAAATTTAACACATCACCCATACGGAGCTTGATTGATATCCTCTGAAGTCAGATACAACGCTCAGCTGGGCTATGCAGCTCAAACCTTCTAAATTTATCCCACTTTCAAAGTTCAAGGTGAAATATTTCCCAAGAGAAAAATAGACGGAGCTGGCATAGATATAGACCTAATATATCTCTAAAAAATCGACTCTTATTTCATCTCGGCATAAAGAATCCCGATTTCTTCGATTACTGAGCTAACACGAGGCTGATAACAAAAAATTTATTCGGCTAACGTTTCGATGTCTTCAGTCCTCTTGAGAGCCGGATTTATCCAAGTCGATGATCGATAGATGGTCATCTTTGAGATGTTGTTGTTGATTTCGCATCTGATCAAATCCAGTGAAGTGCGGCACCGTTCGAATAAAGAATCTTATGCGATGGTGCCCGCACAGGACCAATGTTGATCTATTTCAGCCATCCTGTATGATCTTCTGATGTTCGAGTGGCGATAGAAAGTATGAAGAGAGGCACAGCTCCAAGCCGTTGACGAAGATTGTCCTACTGAGAACATCAAAGACTTTGCATGAAGCAAAACCAGTCAGTCGTTCGAGCAGGATTCTGACAAGATTTCTGCTACGCAAGCTTGGCGGGAATACCATCTGCTCTAATCTTGACTTATCGACTATGAAAAGCGTCTGGTAATGTCGAAGCGAGTGCAATCATTTCAGCGCTGTTCGACCACGTAGTAGAGCTGTGCTGCATAAGAACCTTACTCTACTGTTGACGGAACTGCACCACAAAAATACAGAGATTACATCGTAGTAATTCGGCTGACAGACAGTGTATCAATATTCCCAAAATACTTCTTGTTAGCTAAATAGTCCAGGGATATGTTGACAGAGTTTTAGCCATAGTAATAAAAAGAGAAAAAGTGAAAGAGACCCGGCCTAGGCGTCCGTGTGTGGTGTGCTAACCTCACATGGCTGGCTGGGTATAAACTGTGCGGGTCTCTGCGACTAGATGATCTTTTCCACGATCAGATCATCTTTCTCCGATAAGACCAAACCAAAAGAAGTTCATAGAGCATGTTTACACGCACGTTATCATTGCCAGGCTAACAAATGGAACGCATCTTCAGTCACTTAAGGGTTTTTATCTAAATCTTACCTTAGGAATGGATACGTCTACACGTGGACATATACTTACGGTTTAGACCATAATTTTGTTCGGTGAGCACGAAATCTATGGAAAAAAAGAGGGATTTTTCTCAGAGCACCACATTCGCGCCAGATAAACCTTAATGTGCTCTAGGTCAGTGTGGGGGGGCTAGGGTCCGAGCATGTCATGAGAATGTTGTTATGATTCGATCATGTTTTTTTAGTGATCGTTACTAAGACAGAATTCTCATTCGCCATGATTTATTATGAGAACAGCATTCTTGTCCCCTATGACAGGTCAGATTTGTTCAACACAGAATGTCTCGAAAAAAGGTGAAACTTAGTTTCAGTTGCCTGAGGCCTTCTTCTAAATATTTCCCAAGTATCGTTTATATTTCGATGCATTCAATTCAGTGACGTCATATATGATGTTCAGTTCAGTGCTGTTCAATGATGGTGTACGCCATACGAACAACTTTGTTATACGCGTGACCAGAAGAAAAGCATCATGTTGGAAGCAAATTTTCTTCAGATTACCTACAGGAAGGATAAGTATAAACGAAGGATACACATCTATTAACGGTTGAACTAAGCGGGGATTTTATTGTTGACACCTTTTGAGCAAAAACCCTGATATATGAGCTGCCTACAATTTTTCTAACTCCAACTGTTAACCTCTTCAACGAACTGTTCTTGCATATTTCAGTAGCAATAGCAAATTTTTAAATTTGTTGAAATAGAAATAGCAATCCTTAACCTAGCAGGTAGAAAAAAAACGAATGGAATGGGTGTACTTTAAATTTAAAGCTGGTTTCATAGTACACAACGACCAGCGTCCCTACTCAGTATATTAAGATTCTTCCTAAGCTGTGTAAAAATTTCAAACCAAAATATTACCATTCTACAACGATATTAACTCATCGTCGTCAGAAGAGGGGTTAGGCAAGGCGAAACCATCTCACCAAAATCATTTACCGCCACAAACGAGAATCATCCCATGGAAACATTGAAATGGGACAACATGGGAACGAGCGAACCTAACTAGCAAAATGAATATTCGGTTGGATCACATGCCCGAGCAAGCAAGGTTCCTCCATTGGGTCATCACAAGTCATTGACCAAATATGCTTTAGTTCACCTCTATGGTGCTAAATGGAATCGAATGCATGCCACATCCCCAACAATTGATCAATGTAGCACGCTTTACCTCATGTCATTTTTATGAATCTAGACGGGAAATCTAGTGTTAACACTGAATAATATTTTCATCTGCCTTCTCGTTGAGTGGTTTACCTTGCTGACGAAGTTTTTTGAGAGATGCCTCACTGTTCCTCAAATTTTAAGCTATCCTGGAATCGACAATGCTAAGACATAGTCAGTTAGCGTGACAACACGTTTAAAAGAAGGAAATTAAGATTGGTTATTTCGTCGGTTGTTCCTTGCAGTCTTGGCAGGTGATTCACAACAACAGATCTGCTTAGCACCATGGGAAAAATGGTGCAGCGTATTCAGATGTTGGCGACGCCGCCTAATTTCCACGTGTACGGTTGCTCCTCAAAGCAACGGGTGATGCCCGTTGTCCCTCATCAAAAAAGAGATATCATGTACCCACGTAAAACGCAACAGTCTCTGTGCTCTTCAATCACTACAAATAGCAAAGAATCGTCGCGGGACTCATGTGTTTGTCGCTGGATTCTTAAGGATCTGACATTAATTGTTAGTGGAGAATTTATTCCACAATGGCAAACGTTAGGCCCGCCTAACCCTCTTCAGAGTTTGGGTAAGATCATCTTATTATACAATCCACTCAGCCAATTACCTTTTACGGTCGAGTTTATTCCCATTTCAGACGAAGTATACACTGCTGCTAATCGTTGAGCCCTGGAGAAATCGTTGGAAAACTTAAACATCATTTCATGCTATAACCCACATTGATTTTACACTTGAAATGGAGATTTTTTTAACAACTCTTGAATGTCGACGGTCGGCTACTCGTACTAATCAAGTGGACTACACAAGAAAGGTAGGTGTTTTACAGTTCATACTACAGGTTTTGAGCTTTTGCGTTAGATTTTCCACCCTCAGAAGAAGCTGGAATCCGTCATAACATTAAAAAATAGTGAAATATGTCAAAATGCACATAATATAAACATAATATATTAACAGCTTGAAACTTGAACTTGCACAGGAAAGATGTGCACGGGCGCAAAAAACGAAAGGACACGTTTGGCGCAGTGGTTGGAGGCGCCCTGCAACAGACATGGGATCGATCCCAGTGCCCCAGGCCCACCCCTGCATCTCTCCGGGGTCCGCAAACTGGTAAACGTAGACGTGTTACAAACGACAAATCATGTGTTTGTGTCCACGCAGTACGAAACATCTTATACGCTCCTCATGTGTGATACTCTTACAAATGCTGGCATCTTAGCACCGCCTTCATCGGGAACCATGTGTCAAGGGACGACCATGCTTTTCCAAGAAAGGTTTTGTAACTTCTTATGTAATGAGAATGGCTTTTCTTTCACGACGCCGGGTACAAAATCTGCGCGGAGTTATTGGTTGAACACGGAGGCCACAGCAAGTATGTGCATGGTGTGCGGCAAAAGAGACCGCCGAGGAGGAAAACCGTTCAAATCAACGGGCACCAACCACTTTGTCCACCCTCATCCAATCTACTTCTTAGACCCTTTCTGTCTCTTACTTTCTACTGTTTTCAAAAAACCAGCAGTACCTTTGGCAAGCAATCGGCGAAACAACAATAGGACGACTAATGGGTGCAGTGTACGTGATTTCACATGAGCATGTCTTTTAATCTCTGCCTGTGACGCTTCGTCGAATTGTTGCGGGCACCGCCTGAACACGATGTCGCTGTTTCTTCGCATCTTCGATCGTCGAGGTTCTTCCTTGGACTTCATCCGCTTGTACTTTGCTAACTTCACTGTCGCTGCGGTATTGCAGCAGTGTTTTTTTTTTGTCTAATTGAGAGCGCGGCTAATTTTTTGACATGAACTTAGATTGCTTACATTTCTGTGTTTATCTCTTCATTCTAGAATATCTATGCAGTTCTCATGTAGACTCACTTTTCCACGAAAAGTGGCGGATCCTAACTGCTGTACGTCATATACAGCCAGGATGTCTCTGTCATGACGTCATATGTCTAAGATAGAAGCTTCTGTTCTCGATCTCCGGCCACCACTCTACTGCAGATATGTAGGTGATTGTTTTATCGTCTTCTCTACGCAGGAGGAGATGGACAAATGCTTTGAATTATTGAACGAGCAGTCTGAGTACATTAAGTTCATCCGGGAGAAACCGAACAAAAACTGGCTTCGGTTTCTAAACGTTTAAATAAACCTATCAAATAGCGGTTACATGACAAAGTGGTACCGAAAACCAAGCAACAAAAACATCCTGGTTCATTTCCTTTCTTCCCACCCTTTACACACAAAGAGGGCGCTTGTGAGAAACATGTTTCGAACAGCCACCTCTGTGTGCACAACCAGGGAACTAAAGGAAGAATCGCGCGACTTGGCTCGGCAAATAGCCATCTCCAATGGCTACGAAATAGTTACCGCACAAGATAAGCTTAGAAGGAGAGCGAGGCGCCCAAGCGAAACACTTGGCCAAAAGAAAGTTCCGTTTTTATGTCCCCTTTATTAACGATGAAGTAAGCGTAGATATTGAACGATGCTTAAGAAGGGCAGTTCTAGAGGAATCAGTAGCGATAGTTGAAATACCACCGGCTACTCTACGTCGTCAGTTAGTTCGTAACCGCCTGTATGACCGTCTATGTGAAACACCAAATTGCGTAATTTGCCCTTACGGCAGGGACGGTTTCAGGTACGATATACCTGATCTCTTGTAAAAATTGCGGAGATGAATGTATTGCCGAAGCGGGCAGACATTTGTCTATCCGTATGGAAGAACACCTAGATGTCAAACGAAAACTAAGGCAAAGTACCCCACTAGGGACGCATAGGATACAAAAGCATAGCGGAAACGATTTTGAAGTAAAAGTCAATATCCTTGCACAGAAGACTAAAACACCATGGCGAAAACCTCTTGAGGCTTTTTGAATAGATGACAGCGACTCTAATCAGCTATTCTAATCTTCCTCATTGGAAGTCACGTAAAAAGCGGGGAGTTTTTCGAGAAGCTGTTGATCGTGTAATTACCATAGAGTTTTTCGTCTTTTTTAAGTGTTATTGAAGCATTTGGCCTAGTAAATTGTATAATAGTATACCCTTTCAGGCTCTGAAGAAGGCGATACTGCCGAAACGTCAGCTACTGTTATTTTGTGTTTTGTTTTTCTATGGAACTAAATGTATGCTATTTAACATCGTCGCGATTGCTGAACAAGAAAACGACGCATAGTGAGGATACTTGGATACGTGGACGGCCTGTTATCACCGGTTGTGCGCGCCCCAGCATACTCTCCGTCTTTCGGAGTTTTGCTGGTTTAGCCATCGTGTTTCCCTGAGTCCCGAGGTCAGCCTGGCGAAAGCCTGACCCAGGTCGTCACTACCACAGGCAGTCGCAGCCCTTGTGGATGAGGGGGAGATTTGTCACCATGCGACTAGTTTGATATCAGGACGGTGGTGAATACTGGTGTTGGTTCACTCGTAGCTAGGCTTCCTGGTGGAAACGTCGGACTCCTTTTCAGCTTGGGAGGTCCTGCCGGGGGAATGAATCCCCTGCTGTACATCGCAGCCCGGCACTCAGGAACACCTCGCAGCCACGACGAGGCGGTAAACCGTTGGGAGGTATAGTCAGAATAGTTCTCGATATTCTTGTTGAGCAGACACGACGTGTTACCTTATTCTTTGTTCCAGTGAAGCTGATGTTTCGGCAGCATCGCCTTCTTCGGAACCTGAAAGGGTGTATTGACACGCAGTTTACTACGCCAAACGCTTCAATAATACATACAGAAAGGTAAAAATCTGAGTGATAATCACGCTATCAACAGCTTCTTGAAAAACCCCCAGTTTCTTTATATGCTTTCCACTGAGGAAGAACAGCTGATCAGGGTCGCATTTGGTTGATGAATGCACCACGCCATACCAAAAGCCGACTCGATGATACGAGACGAGATCACATGTGATCTCGGGGCATTTCTCCCTACTATCCATTGTAGGCTTCTTGGCTTTTGTCCGAAAAACCTCGAGAAGTTTGCGCCATGGTGCTTTGGGATCCTGTGCGAGGATAGCGACTTTTATATCAAAATCGTCTATGCTTTTGTATCTTATGCGTACCTAGTCTTGCTTTTCGTTTGCCATCTAGGTGTCCTTTTATGCGGATGCATAAAGGTTTGCCCGTTTCGCCAATATATTCATCTCCACAAATGCTACAAGAGGTCAGCTATATCGTACCTGAACTCATGCAATCACCTTTGATCAATGCCGAGGTGAATAGAAAGTTGGTCATGGGATTTACTATAATCAGGGTGTTTTTTTTTATTGAAGACAAAGAAACCAAAAAAGGTTTCATGACGAAATTAAAAGCTGAATTTGAGGGGCAGTTACCTAGACGAGTGAACATTTTGTGGTTTTCCCTCTTCTTTTGCTCTTTTCCATTGCTTTCTTAGAAGTGTTTTCCGCTTTATGCTCTCCGTAAGCTGTTTGGACCTCGTGAGCCAATGTGACAGCACTCCATACGGCATCGTTGCTAGGCTCGACGGGGAGCTGATCTGGGCTCTCTCAGCACCGCCCGTGCTCGAACGTCGTCTCTGCGGTGGACAGCGCTTCGTACTGATTAGAGACCACTTCGATTTACTCTCACGGTACTCCTCCTTCCCTCCTATTTATTGTGCCTTTCGTATTTCTCGTTTGTGTGATAAATATGGCTCGCCATCTCTTCCTATTGTAATTAAAACCCTTTTAGAGAGAGAGTGAGAGGTCTTTGCACACTGTTTGTTCACACTCGTGGCTATTAGTGGCTAATAAACGTTCGACTGGAAAACTTTATAGTAAAAGTTGCAGTCTCTCCCTTTCTTTGGATTCGATGTGATTTGCCAGTTTTTCAGCACCATTTTCTAAGAAGTTAGAATTTAGAAAAAAGAGGACGTAAGTCACATCTTTAGGTCTTTAATTCACAATCTCCTTAGGAGCGCTAACGTGTTTCAAGTTCTATAAATCATCATATGCGTTTCCCTGAGCTGATGTTTCCAAACTTCAAAAAAACGAGCTGTATATTGTGACGAGTTTGTGCCTGTTGAATAAAAGTAGGCCCTATAAAGATTATCTTGTGTTTTCAGACACTTAAATAACTCATTCTGTTCAGTTGTCATTCTTAGCAGTCGTGTAGTTCTACGAAAAAAAGAAGAGCGTATTTCAAAGTTAGGAATCCGAAGGTATACGAAAGTCAATTTTGACAGACTATATTGGTTGTGAGTAAACAAACCCTTTCTGGGTAGGCTTAAAGTTTCCTGCAATTTGTATACATTTGCTTCTTAACCGTAGTGAACTCTTTTTGGACACTAAGACTTTATGCTCCCAACGGTTTACCGCCTCATCGTGCCTGGGAGTTCTTGGGTGCAGGGCTGCGATGTACAGCCGGGGCGCTTAGCAGGATCTTCCAAGCTGAGGAGTCCGGCATTTCCATCAGAAAGCTCAGATAAGAGTAAACCAAGACTAGGGTCCACCAACGTCCTGGAATCAATTTAGTCGCGTGGTGGGAAATCTCCCTGTGATTAAAAAGGGCTGCAACTGCCTGTGGTGGTGACGACCTGGGGCAGACTGGCCAGTCTGACTTCGGGATTCCAGGAAACGGCAATGGCTAAGCCAGCAGATCTCCAGAGAATGGAAATTGTGCTGGGGTCCGCACAACCAGTGAAGACGGGCCATCCAAGTACGTGTTCACGCTTACTAATGTGTGGCTTTAACAGCATCGTAGGCCAGATGCTATGGTTTTTTGCTTTCCTATTATTGCCGACATTGTTGTCAAACTGGCAAAGTACTTCTTTTGATATTCCATATTGCTCATTCAACTGAAACCATATACCGTCATCATGTACTCTTAGTAGAGCAGATGAAATGCTTAAAGTGCAGGTACACGGAGCTCTTTTAGAATATCCTCCGGTAAATCATGCAAGATCGTGAATTGATGTTACAGCTTTGGCCATTTGGTTCCAACTGCATTTTTTGTGCTTAGTTTCAAGAAATCCCTTCTTTGTCGTTTATTCTATCGTGAATATAAGCGTGAATAACTGTTTAGAATATGTCGGAAGATCTTTGCAATGAGAAGAAGAAGTCCAAGAAGGTGAGCTTTTAATTAATCTCCTTTTTGTCTTTGTTTGATTCATACATTTTGTCTTTCGTTGTCTACGTTCTTCCCGTAACAGCTTACTCGTTATCGTAGTTGACCGGTACGGTTTCACCAATCCTGTCGTTAAAACGATAAAGGATAAAGCTCTCGGCGTTGATCAATCCTCGAGGGATGCGCCATGCATTCGACATTTTAAATCATCGTTGGTGGTGATTAGATGCATGTCTGACCTTTACAATGACTCATAGTGGCCTACCGGTGTATTGAGTTAGTGCTGCTATCCTCCCAGACAAGTGTGGTACCAATTTGCCGGCCCCGGATGGATGGAGGGCTTTGTGAGCCTCTGGCGCGGGGATCGATTCCACGTGTGGGTTGGCAGGGCGCCTCCAACCACTGCGCCACACTCGCCTTCTCGTTAAAAGCGGTAAATATAGAACGTCCAACTAGAAGTGTGGTACTCGAAATCCCCGTGAAGGAGCATAACACAAGCGGTTTTGCTGCACCACGGGGACTAGCGACTAGCACGGTTTATGGCAACCGATAGAGTTACTCTATGAACAACGTGGTTTTTATTCCTCGTATTATGCTTGATCTATTATTAGATGCTTTTCAGGTGGAAAAGCGGAGTCTTGAAAGCGATTCTTCTTCGGACGAGGGAGTAGATGACAAGACACCTATTAAGAAGTCGAAATCTGCTGGCAATAAACTAACAAATGCCGATGGAGAAGAGGTATTAAGTGACGTGATTAGTGTGGAGAAGTTTGAATAACTCAGTGCTTTATCACAAATGTGTACAAATCAATCGGGTGTCATCCTCACCCTTCATGGTTTACCGTATTAATGCGACGAAAGGATGTTGTTTGATGTTGAACATCGCTGAATTGTAGTGGTTCATCTCTCGGCAATGATTCCCATACTTCAAAAGAGCTGGACATTTTTCTCGGCAGTTTAAAATGCCAAATATCACCGCTGTCTTGAAATATATCTAATTGTAAGATGCTAAACGTTTCCTTAAGTCTTCCTGAAAATATTTTTTTCAGAGTTATCTCGGAGTTGTAGTAAAAAAATCTTCCAAAAAAGGATAAAAAAGGGTAGAACGCTCAGTGTTGATCAATCGCCAAGGCATACGCCATGCATTCGACTTCATTAGCATCGTTGGAGGTGACTGAATGGATATCTGGTCTTTATAATGATTCGCGGTGGCCTACCGATGTATCGAGCCAGTGCTGCTATCCTCCCAGAGAAGTCTGGCACCAATTTGCCGACCTCGGAGGGATGGAGCGCTTGGCGGGCCATGGGCGCGGGGATCGATCCTACGCGTGTGTTGAAGGGCTCCTCCGACCACTGCCCCACACGCGTCACTTGTTCCAAAAAAAAAAAAAAAAAGACAAAGAATGGTAAAATAGCAGCAGAAGTGGATAGTATTTGTGATTCATAGTGTTTTAGGTCTGACATGGCCATTCAGTGTCTAAGTATATCTTTAATGATGCTAAGATATTTGCAAAACTCTGGACCGCAGGTGTCTGCGGTGGTGAACGAACGCGCTATTGTCCTTTCCGGGGAGTAACGCGTTCACCGCCACACCATGTGGGTCCTTCGTTTCGCCTGTCTCTCAGCTAGTTCTATCGATGTTTTGCCATCAACAGTCACCCGTCAACGGGATTGATCTGGGGAGCCTAAATCGGCATTGAACCCACTTAAGCTGAGGCTATAGTTATAATCACAGTTTTAACCTTTTTTATTTACTAATGCCGATTTGGGCTCCCCAGATCAATCCCGTTGACGGGTGATTGCTGATGGCACAGATCGATAAGAACTAGCTGAGGGACAGGCGAAACGAAGGACCCGCATGGTGTGATGGTGAGCGCGCTACTCCCCGGAAAGGACAATAGCGCGTTCGTTCCCCACCATAGGCACCTGCGGTCCATACTTTTGCAAATATCTCAGCATCATTAAAGTTATATTTCGCAACACATACCCTGCCGCTAAAAAGAGTAGGCAGTAAATAAGAAGTCAAAATTCTAAGTATATCGTAGGCTGTAGTACACTAATGAACAAAATGTGAACAAAGTTATGCAGTGAGCATCTACTTCCTGCGTTGCACCAAATTTAATACGTAGCAGATTAAGTTTCGACTGTGTGATCTGTTCAGAAGAGATGAGCTTTGGTGTGTATATCATAAATCCGGCAATATCTCAAGTACTTATTGGAACCGAAATATGAAAAGCTGCCCAAATTCCGAGTTTTGTCATCTCATAGAATTTGGTGCGTTCAGTGAGGTTATAGCAGTTATGTAGCAGAAGCGTACGGTAGAACAAAACAGCTAAGAACTAGATTTCAACAAAGAAAAAGCCGCTAGTATAAAATAGTTAGCACTGCTGGTAAATCGTGTGTGGATACACTACCAAATGAGTTGCCTCCTCATCCTTAGTATGTTCCTTTACTCATAACGGCCTGTAGGGAGACCATAGTGTCCATAACATCTGGACCAAACAACCGTCTTGACCAGATAACCATATCGACTCCATAGTGCCCATATTGAGTTTGATGGGCCTTAGTTTTTGCCCGGGTATGTATACTCATTCGATAGCTAATCGAAAGCAGATAAAAACAGTAGGGGAGGGACTGGAGAGTCTTCCCTACACGTAATGGCTTACAATGCAAAACCCCTGAAAAAAATTCATTGGCTGGTAATCATAGTGACATACTTGCTTGGATACTTGGATGGCTCGTCTCCAGTGGTTGTGCGGGCCCCAGCATAATTTCCATTTTTCCGAAGTTTTGCTGGTTTAGCTGTTGTGGTTCCCTGGAGCTCCGAGGTCAACCTAGCCGAAGTGTGCTCCAGGTCGTCACCACCACAACCAGTCGCCGCTCTTGTGGATCAGAGAAAGATTTGCCACCATGCGACTAGTTTTATACCAGGACGGTGGTGGATCCTGGTGAAGCCCGCACAAGCAGTGAGGACGGGCCATCCAAGCAAGGTTTCTGCAAAGGGACGTAGGTCTTGAAAGGGAGGGTGACAAACTGCCGATCTACAATGCCCGAATAGCGCTGCTGACGAGATGGTAGTCCATTGATATGGGTGTTTTTATTGTAAAAATCGCTATTTGATTTTCAGATGATTGAAATAGGTAACATGCGTTATGTCACTGTTAGAAATTTCCGTGGAAAGGCTCTCATCGATATTCGTGAATACTATTTGGATAAGGTATGCTTAGCTACTTATTTTTTGTTTTATTTTTCACATTCATGTCAGCTTTTCAAATATCTTGGTGATATTCTAATGTTATGGCTTTCCAGTCGTCAGGGAAAATGCGGCCAGGTAAGAAAGGTATCAGTCTGAACAGGGAGCAATACCAGAATTTTAAAGCCGTCTTAAATGAGATCGACGGAAAGCTTTAATATTAGTGTAATCCGGTTGTCAAGCTCCAGTGTTAAATTCTTAATCATTGTTATGTTTTATGCCTTTTTTGGATCTTCCATTTCTGAAGTTTTGAGCGATTGTTTTCGTTCCAGATTTCAATAAATGTTATTTGCTCCGCTGGCTGTTTATCCCCTAATCTCATTGTTTGACAGTTCTCATACATTAAACTGGTTCTTTACCGACGAGCTTTTGTTTTAAATCCCAATTTGTTGCAGTTTGTTGGAGTTTTTGTTTTTACCACCACATATCTGCGTCCTAAGATTTTTTTACTTGTGATAAGTGGGAGAAATGTCTTCTAGTGATGGATGTAATCGTAGCACAGATAGTGTTAGCAGCTGCAGTGATGAAATAAGGAATCACCAAACAGTAAGTGTTTTACGGTTTTAGTTTCGCCATTGATCAACTATTGCTGAGATGCACCTCTCACTTTTTAGCTATCTTCCTGTTAGACATGATGTCACATAGTTTATAAGTTCATATCATCGTTGTTCCGACTGTTTTGCTTCTGCTAGGTCCTGCATTGGAATGCTCCTATACTTGCTATTCAGGAACGCGTGCGTGCAGTCGATAGTCCATTAGGTCATCTCGACCCATCAAGAATCACTCATATGGTAGTCGACCAGGTTGGTCTTGGAGGACCAGGTGTGCACCCTGGTAATGACGGTTTTGTTGTTCCAGGACCTCCTCATCAGGTATGAGACCATATTTGGTTGTGATGTCAACAGCTGAAATATCACCATTCTTGATCGTTTTTTCTTGTGTAGCTGATTCCATTAAGATTCTCTGAGATTTGACTTCATGAGCTAAGATAGCTCTAAAACATTTTTTCTACTAGGACGTAGCCTCAGAATATAATATGACTTATTGTATATTGCCTTATTATCGTTTCAACTGACGATTCAACAATATGTCCGTTTTGCCATAATTTTGTTTCTTTCAGCAGTGGCTTCGTTCTTCACCAGTTTCCAGTCCGTCCATAATCCAGTCACCATCTAAAGGTAGCATTAGGAACTTCCACGTAATCCATTTTGTCTATTTCTCTAACAGTGATAACATGCTATGATGTCACTGCTGTTCAGACAAAGTGTCACATATATATAGGTATCTGCCATGTATTTCCTTGCTTTGAAACAAAGCATAGAGTTTTTTTTTAATGAAGAAATTCACATTTTCCCAAAGATAGCGGTAAGGAATTCAAAAATTTCCGCAAATAATGACCGGCGCAATCGTAAATAGAAAACCACTTATGGGATTTAAGGGGGAAAAACACTCCCCAACAAGTAGTATTCCAGTATTGTATTTTTTTTTGTCTACGTATTCAGTTAATGGGGACAAGTGTAGTTCTGTAGTTACAGTTACTATGCAGTCCTTCGTGATATTGCTACCAGATTTGTCAGGAAGGATCTGCGAGGATAAAAAACTGATTTCGGAAGTCAGCATGCCCTCGCGAGTCATTTCATTGTCTAAGCCAAACATGCAATCAGCCCACCTGTACGATTCCACATGGAGTCGAATACATGGAACTTCCTGAAGGGTTTGATCAACATCAAACACTTTTTCATTTATAGACCTTACCAAAGTGACTGGAAATCGTCACAGTTAGGACTATTGTCAGTCTATCAGCTGAATTTATGATTGGAATACAATAATCTGCTGTCGTATGCGTACATGTCCATATGCGTTGAAAAGAATAGTATTGAGATTCCCATGCTCTCTTATTTAACAGAACATATTATCAGAGCATCTCTTTCTAATTCTTATTCTTGTGTACAGTGTAATATGATCTAGGCAATACAAGAACTACGGCAAGTTTTTACATTAGGAGTTCGGCCAAACTTGTTACCGCTTCGTGTGAACAAATCAAAGGAAACGTTGAAGTCGTCTTATAGTCTATCATTATCAAGAGGTGAAGAACGGATACATACATATACATATGTATCTCACATGTATATATATATATATATATATATATATATATATATAAATGCATATACTTATATGTGCATATATACACGTGTGTATATGTACGTGTATATAAACGTATAAATGTATATATATATATATATATATATATATATATATATATATATATGTATATGTACATATACATGGATGGTAAAAGGGTAAAGCTCGCGGCGTTGATCAATCCCCTCAGGGATGCGCCATGACCTTGAGCTCGTTTGGAGGTGATTGAATGCACATTTTGCTTACTTGATACTTGATACTTGGACGACCCGTCCTCACTAGTTGTGCCGGCCCCAGTATAATCACCATTTTTCGGAGATTTGCTGGTTAAGTCATTGTGGTTCCCTGGAATCCCGAGGGCAGCTTGGCCAAAGTCTGGCCCAGGTCGTCACCACGACAGGCAGTCGCAGCCCTTGTGGATCAGAAGGAGATTTACCACCATGCGACTTCGATACAGGACGGTTGTGGATCCTGATATTGGTTTATTCTTAGGTAGGCTTCCTGATGGAAACACCGGACTTCTTCTCAGCTTGGGAGACCTTGCCTGGGGGGACGAATCCCCCCGCTGTGCATCGCATTCCGACGGGGATGGCGCGGGAATTGATCCGGCGTATATTGTAGGGCTCCGACTACTGCGCCACCTGCGCCCTTATATATAGACATGTATATATATATGCACATATATATATGCATGTACGTGGTACACGCATATATATATACATATATATATATATATATGTATATATATATATATACGTATATATAAATGCATATATACGTACGTATATACATATATATATATATATATATATACACATATATATATATACATATATACATATATATATATATACATGGAATCTCTTCACTTTCAATTCTCCGTAACTTAGAATTTTAAACTGATTCAAAATTGAAAATTGCGCCTTCCAGATATAGTTTGTATCCTTAGGGCAATAATTCAGAGCCCTTTCTGAGACCGTGAAGTCTTCAGATTCTCAAGTCCTCTAGTTGTTCGGAAATAATCGGCCGTTGTCCAGAAACACCAACTTCGTTGCGAATATGTTAATATTTCATGTACAGGTTGATTTATAAGCGAGTCCCCTATTTTAAAATCTTCAGACTTCACATCTTAAACATAATTGTTGCAAGGAATATGCATGAGGAGGAAACTTATAGCATAGAGTTTTCTTTAAAATTGGACATGGGCATGAACATTCGCCACCACCTGGTCAGGTCGCTGGGGAACAGTGCAAACTGATTTCACTAGGAACCTTTGTGGGATTGAAAACACAACTTCTCCAGGCTCTGAAGAAGGCGATGTTGCCGAAGCGTCAGCTACTGTTGTATTGTATGTGTTTATTTTTACACGGAAGTAAACGTATGCTGTACAACAACCTCGCGATTGCAGAGAAAGAAAACGACACAACTTCCTAGTCTTTTGGAAAAAAGTCGCAGATTGTTATATCAGGGCTTCTGGCTGGCCACTCATGCGGACCACGACGACCCATTTATTTCTAAACGAAGGGGACATTTGACCATTTGCGAACAATTATAGCAAACTTTGGAGAAACGCTATTCCATGAAAATCAAATCTTCGATATTCTCCCAAGTACTGATAACAGACGAGACCATCCCTGGAGAGCATGGCAACATGGAGAAGTATCTTTTGGCATTTATGGTGACGCAAAAGTTGGAAGGGATCCGCACTCCTGTCCGGTCGCTTAGCCGGGCTGAAGTGTTCCCAGCTGAATTGCAGAGAGTAATTTTTTTCACAGACAAGTCCGGTACCAATTCCCTGACCTCGGAACATGAGAGGCTTGGTGAGCCCGGTGCAGAATCGAACCAGCACCATGCTCATGATGAGCTGCATCACTACCACTGTGCTATCCGTCTTCTTACATATATATATATATATATATATATATATATATATATATATATATATATATATATATATATATATATATATATATATATATATATATGCATGTGTTCATATACGGCAATACGTAATCAAGGCAGGCAATTTCCTTTGTGTTCCATCTTACCTCAATAGTGAAACCTACCACTGTCTGCGATCTCATTGTTTGGTGATGCATGAAGCTCGTGGTCGAATGTGTGGCTGGACGTACTGTTCGCGTTTTGGGAGCGAGTGAGAGCGCCAGAGAGACAGAAATAGGAGCGGGGGAGAACAAAGGACGGACGGACGGACGGTGGGCGCTCGGCGAAGTGGATAGAGATGGGTGAGGATGCCACCGCTCGCGGCGGCGGCCGGCGCGAGACGCAGAGTGCGCGGCGGCGACGAGGGGCCGGGTCGCGGACACCTCGCGCCGTCCCCTGCGGGTGGTCAGCGTGGCCGACGAGTCGCTTCCTCCTCCTGCCGGACCGGGACGCAGCTCCGCCACGACTCCGGCCCGTCCGCCGGCAGTTCGCGGTGCGGAATCGATTGCTTCCGGTCAATCGCCGCGATCTTCTGTGCGCGGACTAGCTTTGGTGGTCCGTAGTGGACCATCTCAGTCGTACCTATTTAGAGTTTTTTACAAGAGAAGGTATATGGTCATTTCCTGCTATGTTCATTAGCTTTGCTCGAGTTGTTTTTTTTTCCCTGAACATTCCACGTGTTCTTGTGCTACATATCTTTCCAGCACAACATATCACGTGTAATTTACTTGCTTGCTTACGTAGCGTGAGGTTGTACATTGCAGAGAAAAGTGATCAATCGAAATAATTTTCTATTGTTGGCACAATAGACTATTTAAAAACTCTGGTTCGCTCCCTGCCAGCTAGTAGAATTCCGACTGCTGCAGCATGGTTTGTCTTCATAAGAACAGATAACGAATCGAACGATCGATTCAAAAGCAGTCCTACGTGACAGAGCACTGCTAGGCAAGACCAGTTCATGACAGCAGCAGAAACCGTCTCTATGAAAGGATACTGCTCGGATGAGGTCGCTTTGTTAATGCGTTTTCCACGTCACTCGATTTGACTCGATAGGTCATCAAAGAAACGTATGGTAGGAAATGATTGCTCTGCACACTTCGCTGGACTCATTACGACTCCGAAAGAGGCAATAGCACCGAAACAAAACTGTTAAAGCTACGTAACGATCTTATATTGTGCATAGATTATATGCTTACGTGGTCTGTGCACTGTGTGATTTCTTCTATTCTTGGCGGCTCTATGCTAGCCTAATGTATAGAATTTTCCAGTTTGGTGTAGTAACAGGTTTCAAAGTGGCATGAGACCAGTCGAAATGTGAGGTTATCAGGAGCGCCGTGCCTTGTTTGTTAATATTTAATTACTGCTCTGAAATATTTGTGTTTTTAAGGGGGATTACAAGTTGGGAGATTTAGTTTTGAGTAACGTCGTGTGTAGGCTGTGAGTTAAGTTGGACGAGTAATCTTACCAGTATCTTGGCCGCCAGCGTTGCCTTGGCGTCGCATCCTGTTGGGCGCGCTTAAACTGCTGCCTTATCCATAAAATTGCACGTGCGCCTTTCTTTCATCTCGTTGTCGTTCACTTCGTCGTTTAGCACCTGTTCTACGATTGTATTCGGTTTTATAACTTTTCTAGTCGTACCTTTTTTCTACGTGCTGATTGTGTGTACTCCTTCGGAAATATGTTACTCAAACTGTGAGGTTATCGAGTTAACTTTGAAATAGCACCAAGCTCAGTAACAAGGCTTTATAGAGTTTGAATATTTTAGTGATGGACGGCTGCGGCCAAATGCAGTCACGTATGGGCACGCCGACGAACACGATGCACATGCAGCATGGTGAGTACCTAACCTGATCGCAAATACCTAAGACGTATTCTATGTGTTCATGTAATTTAGCCGGCACATTGCTCTTCGATTCCTTGATGGAAGCAGTTTTTTGGATTTGCTAACATTTTCGTCAAATTTTATCTAGTGCCTTCCATTTTCTTTTTTTATAATTGCATGGTATTATGTGAAATATAACCATAATGATGCTGAGATATTTGCAAAACTCTGAACCGCTGGTGTCTGCGGTGGGGACCGAACACACTACTACCCTTTCCTGGGGGCTAACGCGTTCACCGCCACACTCTGCGTTCCTTTCGCTTCGCCTTTCTCTCGGCCATCTCATTGACTTATAGGAGCTATCAGCAATCACCTGTCAGTGGGATTGATCTGTGGAGCACAAATCGGCATTGAACCCAATTAAGCCGAACCTGTGGTATAAATCACAATGTCATCAATTTACTGCCCACTTTAATGGCAGGTGTGATGTGAAATATAACCATAGTGATGCCGAGATATTTTCAAAACTCCGGACCGCAGGTGTCTGCGCTGGTGACCGAACAAGCTATTATCCTTTTCGGGGCTAACGCGTGCACCACAATACCATTCGAGTCCCTCGTTTCGCCTTTCTCTCATTGAAAGAGACAATATTTTTATTAGTTCTTTATTTTAAAAAATACCTTCCCGCAGTACTGTTCCCTTGATGGTCATTTGAAAGTCGTTAGCGGTATTGCATTAAAACGGTACAAGATTATCCTGACTTTGCACCGAATCACATAAAGTTCTTGTCGATGTAATGTCCATTGTTTTAGGCGCCATAGGCAGTCCATCTGTGTGTGGCGGACCAGTGACTCCACAACAAATGGTGCAACAACAACAACAACAACAACAACAACAACAACAACAGGTTATAGTTCAAGGCCAGCCGATAGCCACAGGGCAATATGATCACGGTGGAGGATTTACACAACAACAAATGCAGCAGGGATTTACGCAGGGTATCTCTGAAAGTCCAGGTTCGAATTATTGGTCAAATTTTAGTTCGATTGGCACGATCACTTATAATTCTCGTTGAAATATCGTTTTCTTTGTGAGTTTGTCGTTCGTTTCGAATTTTACAAATACGGCGTAACCCGCATTGTTAGAGTCATTTTTGTTCTGCATCGCATATTACTTGGATACTTGGATGGCCCGACCTCACTGGTTGTGCGGGCCCCAGCGTAATCTCTATTTTATCGGAATTTTGCTGGTTTAGCCATTGTGGTTCCCTGGAGTCCCGATGTCATCCCGGCCAAAGTTTGTCCCAAGTTGTCACCATCACAGGCAGTCGCAGTACTGGATCAGAAGGAGATTTGCCACCATGCGACTAGTTTCATACCAAGACGGCGATGGATCCTGGTATTGGTTTACTCTTAGTTGGGTTTCGTGATAAAACCGCAAAATTCCTCAGGCTGGAAGACCCTGCCGGGGTGGGGCGGGAGTATGAATCCCCCGCTCTACATCGCAATCCGACATCCAGGAACACCTCCCAGCCGCGATGAGGCGGTAAAGCGTTGGGAGGCATCGCTTATTTAGAGAGGTAATCTAATATTTTAACTAGATCTCCAAATATATCCATCAATATTGAGAAGTTTCACTGCATATGTATATGTATTTGAATATGGTATGTATATACTTATGGATATACATATATACACATACATATATATGTACGCATACATGTATATATATATATATATATATATATATATATATATATATATACGCTGTTGTTCAATTTATTGCTAGTACTTATTAGTATTCTATCCTAATCCAGTGTCACTTATGCACCTAATTTTTTCTAAATAAGAACTCTATCAAATCAAGAGTTGAAGGTCCAATAATTTTCCATTTCACTAAGTTGTCTGTGTAACACTTATTGACGTAACCATTTTTTTGGTGCTTTCTTTACGAGTCTTATGCAGTTTACTTGGAAAAGTAACATACGGTCCTTTTTCGAAAAAGGTCATTTGTAGGAGCAGTGCATATGCAGCAACAACAGATAATGAGTGGTACTGCGGTGCAAGGTGATGTCTCTCCTGGAATGTTTGTAAGACAGCAGCAGCAACAACAGCAGCAGCAACAACAACAACAACAGCTAATGGGTCAACAGCAGCCTTTGATAAGCCAGCAGGTGAGATTTAAGAAATCCTTTTTAATTTGTTTTAAAAGTGTTGCAGTACACGTATGACACCTTTCTACTGTTCATATTTGGAGTAATTTGGGAAGTCGAATTAAATCGTTACGAATTAGTTACTGAAAAGGATTCGAATTCTCTAAAAAAAGATAAATGTATATATGTGCAGCACTTTCAAAGCTTTTTTAAAAATCTTTTTTAGTTGCTTCTAGTTTCCGTATTCTAAAATACATAGTATTATATCTAATTCTGTAACCTGTAGCATTGACATAAATTTCTCGACGAAATTTCGACGGGAGAGTGAAATTCTATTGAATATTTTGTGGACATTGTGAGAGATTTATTGTAGATGGTTGTTCCCCAACAGATGGGTATGATGGGTGGGAACCAGCAGTACTACACTCAGCAGGCCCCGCAATCACAGTGGACATCCCAGCAGCAGCAAGTAAGAATTGCTTTTTTATTTACCCCTTTTTCGACTTCTTGTTGTGAAGACTTTGTCTTTATCTTTTATATCATACGTGTTCATCAAAGAGCTTGAACCCAGTTCAGCGGGGCAGTATTGGTGGCTTAACATTAATTGATTTTCCGTCTCCGTAAAGAATTTTGCGAATCTCATCAAGATTTCGATGTCATAGCTATTGTGTTGGTTCGGCAAGCTTTTTTTCCCTGGAATCTCGAGATGGTCATGCAAAAGCTTTCTCGGCTCAAACTACAGACAGCGGCCGGCCACTTTAGAGAGGTTTGCCGGCTTGTAACTATGTTGATACCAGGCAGGCAATGACTCCCCCCTATTTACTTAGTCTTACCTAGACCTCCGTATGGAAATATCGAACTATTTTATGGCTTGGGTTGTTCAGGTGGGAAATGAACCTCTGCGGTACATCGCAGTTCAGTGCGCAGGAAAAACTCCCAACCGTGATGAGACAATTAATCCTTCAGTGGAGCTAGACAATGTTGAATTAGAATTTTTTTGAACGGAATTTTCTCTGTTCGAGCGTGGTTTTTCAAAACTACTTTTCCTTTCTTTTTTTAAATTAAACCTTTGTTCCTTTTTTTTGAAATGGTATTCAAAGAATAGCATTCAAGCAAAGCATGCTTGAAGTGCTGAATATAGTAGGTGACGATATTAATTAATTCAAAACACTTAACTCTTTTTATTCCGTTTTTACTTTCGGATGGTTACTTGTAGATGCAACCAACACATTTTGTGCGTCAACCACAGATGATGAATGGAGCGCCTGTTCAGCGTGTGATGATTCAACGTGTACCATATCCGCCCGGCACAGGTATTGTGTTCTAATGTTTTAATGTTAATGTGCTTTAATGTTTTTCGTCCCTTAAACTAAATATAGGGGTAAGTGTAACGTAGTGGTTAAACATGCCCTGTAGTATACATTTAGTTGTTGGTTCGATCACGCTTCCCAAGTTCACCCAGCTTTTATCCTTAAGGGATCGGAAAATAGATACCAGGCTTGTCTGAAAGTATGAAGACACTGATTTGGTGCATCGGTAGGCTCCGAAATTCAATGCATAGGCATACCTGTAGACTGTTGATCCCTTTTTTTACATATTCCTTTACCCATATTTTTTTCATAATTTCATTGGTACTCATGTACTAAGTGATTACACTCATTTGTGTATACTCTTTTCGGAACGGCATCTTAAACTGTTTCATCTCGGCGTATAATTGAATGTAACCAAAAACCCGTTATCCTGCGCATGTTCTTTTGCGAATATATACGTAGTCTGCGCATTCTTAGAACTTTGAAGAATTTGTTTCCTTGGCCACCATGATGTGTGGAAATCTGCGCTCTTACGAATTTCGTTTTTATGAAAGCAAATTTAACGTTTCTGTTTTGCGATTTTTTCTCTCATTATGTGTCTGTGGTTTTTCTACTCGAATGTAACAGTTGTCCTTTCATTGCCGATTTTTTCTTTCAAGAATACTGTCCTAGTTTATTGTATGGTTACCGCACGCTTAGCGTTTTGGTGAGATTTTCACCAAATTTTATCTAATCCATCTTTGTAACTGGAAAAAGCTTTTTCGTCAGGTATTTCAATCGTACATTCCCAGGTATAGCGTTGATGTAAAAATATGCTAGAGAGAGGTCTCATCGTGTAGAACAGTATGCATTGGAGAGTTCGTCCGTGGATATTTTTCTTGTTGTGCCCTGCTTGGCGAAAGCCTCAAGCTAGATCAATTAACCTTTATATAGAAAATGTCAACAAAGTAGTACAAAGCCCTGCCAGGTTAACAAATGTGGGTATAAACAATATAGATGGTGACGTGATCAATTGGCTAAAATGGTACTGCGTGAGGAACGTTAACGATAGCGAAGCGTCTCCTGTAATAGAGTGTTTAAGTGGTACGAGAAAAAGAGAGATGTCGTAGATCGTTAGCTAGGAAGAACCATTGTGTAAAATCGTAAGGACGTGATGGCTTTAACAGTGCTAGAAATGCAGTTTGAATAGTTAGTTTTTCAGAGTTCCTAGCTCCAGTTGACTCCTCGTTTTTTGTATGAATATGCCACGTGGGCTTTTCTTATGTTGTCACAGAGCATAATCTGAACCTTGTGGTGTAACAGTTTATAAAAAAAATAATTGCAAGACAGTATTAACGGAATGGCGATATACAGAAGGGTGATGGATAGAAGACCCAGTGCCAAAAAGGAGAATGTAAGAGCCCTGGTAAAGAGAACTAAGTTAAATGACGACGCTACTTGTATTCAGACTATGATGGGGGTGTTTAGCTAGAGTAGATGAAGAGATAGTTTGAAGAGTGGGTGCTAGAACCTCTCATGCAGTGCAGTCTAATGAGGCAGATTTGAAGCATACTACGGTTAGCGCGAATGGTTACTTAAAAAAACGGCATATGGAAAGCTCTAGGAAAGTTCATAAGAAAATTTAACAGGAAACTTTGCCCTTTGAAGATGACTAAGCAATGCGAGAAAAATGTGTTCCCATGAAGAATATTCGATAGAGAAATGATATAGAGATAGAGAATGTTTTATATTTATAGAGAACGTTCTCTGTAAATGATGTGCCAAAAGAAATAGGTTGCCATATCAATAGCGAGCTTTACATATCCTTTGAAATGGGTGAGTTACTGCTGGAGAAGACGTTATTAATGCTTGGAAAGAAGTTCCAGGCTGGACAGACTTTCTACAGAGAATATAACGGTGTGGTACGACTT
Organism: Angiostrongylus vasorum; assembly: GCA_018806985.1. Classification (NCBI taxonomy): domain Eukaryota; kingdom Metazoa; phylum Nematoda; class Chromadorea; order Rhabditida; family Metastrongylidae; genus Angiostrongylus; species Angiostrongylus vasorum. Next base: position 1,577,280 of record JADANN010000198.1, on the reverse strand, counting down.
CCGGAAAACGACTGTTTGTAGTCTTTATCGATTCCAAAAATATTATTCTGAAAGAAATAATGCTACATATGACGTCAAAAAACCTTGTCAGCCATTGTCTTGTATAGTCCACGTGGTACAAGAGAAACTCATCTGTAGTACAAGAGAAGATAGGAGTAAATGTCATTATGAACAATACATTTCCAACATAAAAAATCGTATAATGGTATGAAAGAGAGAGGATATTCTTTATTCGCTCCTACCCTTCCCCACTCCCTCTACTTAAATTGGTCTTTTAAGTTGAGAATGTGGTCACTTTTGCAGGTGGTGCACAAACACGCATAAACTACAGTAGGATATTAAAGAATATTGGAACAAAACTGCGCATATTAAAATCAAATAAGGTGCTTATGGTTCAATACGCTTGGTATTTTGGTTAGCTAAAGAGTGTACTAACGTAAAGAATGGTCCCTGAGCAGTTTCTCTGTTGTTTTGTAGTTTTGGACCGAATACCCAGAAGTGAACTGGGAAATTTCTGAATCGTCATCGAGCTTAGCATGAGGAGTGTTTATTCCTGCCTGTTTTCACCCTAGAGGAAATTTTTTTTTACTACGTTCTAATAGAGGACTCATAGCTTTGCAAGTCTTTGACATGAATCACCGTAAATGGAATGTATCTAAGGAATGATTTTTTTTTGACACTTTCAAAAAAATCTGCACAGTTCCGCTTTTTAAGTAACCAATGTGATTGATCTATCATTAATCGCCATCAACAGGTGGATTAAGTTCTGGCACCAAATTCTGGATAGCTCTTCTTAATAGCCAAGGTTTAGTTTTTTTTTAATTGTAAGGGTTTATCGCTCATTAGAAAATAAAGGATATCGTATTCGTCGTTGATCACTCACTATGGCATGCATTCGACTTCATCAAGCATCCTGCATTCAAGTGATTGAACGCATATATGTCCTGTAGAGCGACTTGAGGTCACCCACACCGCTACACCAGGTCCATGTTTCTATCCTCCGAAAAAAGTGGATTTTCCGATCGCTACGGTAGCTGAGAAGTTGAGAACATCGCAAACTCGTGTAAAACACTGCTCTGCAGCATTGAAGAGTTGCCACTTAGGCTGGATAAAGAAACTACAAAATTTTTTCATGAAATAGATTCCCAGCTTTGAATTTTCAGAACTAATATTTTCAGAAAAGTTGAGGACAAGGTGCTCTTCTCTTTTGATTAATTCTTTAAGATTTTGTTTGCAATCGTGGCTCAGGTCTTGCTTATCAAAATTCTATTTGTTCAACTGCTTTCGTTTTCTAGATACGAACGTTGAGCAATTGGATAAAGGGTGAGGAGGACAAATCATTGGCGGTATTAGGACAAATGTTTTCTTATTTTGCCAGGATAAAACTGTTACTTTCTGGAATGCGCAGATTTCATTTTTTTTCTCACGTCTTTCCTCGAGGATTGCGTTTCAAGCAGCGAATGGGTTGAACAGGCGGTCTTTAGTTCATGATGACATGGTGGCGTCTTCGAATGTGTCGTTGTTTGCGGCCGCCTCTCCAGCTTGAATGTTTCAAGGATCTGCGTTTTCCAAATTGTTCGAATATTATAATTTTAAGCAACTTTAAATGGAAAATGAAGTTTTAGAAGCAAAATAATGCGCTACCTTAGAGTGATACGCTAAAACCTATTCCGCAGATTTATTGGTCAAGATCCAGATCCTAACGTTTTCTATTTTCTAGTTATCGAAAGTTCTTTGGCATTTGTTGTAAACCTAACGTGGCACTTACATCAAATTTTTGGTATGAAATGGTCTGTAGGTGTATGTTTCTTTTTTCTGATGTGGTTACTTTTAATGTGCTCCTATATATTCACCGTGAAAGTAAGGCTGTGTAGCAGACATGCGATCTGTTTTGGTTATGAAAAGCAGTCGAGCAATATAGGGCTCCCGCTATCTAGATGTCACATAACTATTATTCGCTTGTTATCGCATTTTTTAGAGCCTGTTTCGAAGGTGTAGTCCAACGTTGTTGGTAAAATGTCGCTGAGAACGCTTACTAGGAGTGTCTTTCAATAGCGATTGTACTTCAGGGTACTTGTCGTTTTATAATTAGCGTTGGTTAGACTCTTGATTTTTTTTCCATTTTGAACGCTTCCAAGCTACTTTCGTTGTCTAATAGGCGAAAAAAACTGAAGGAAACTTCAGGTAAATCTGCCCAGTTAAATTATTCGTTTTCAAAAACTGTGATGTTTATAGCTCCATTACATTGCCTAACATGGTTGTTGTCAACCTCGTTTGCTAGAGGGGGATAAATGTTCTTTTAGTCTAATTCGGCACTTGTAGCGCAGTTCTGCTCCCCATTTCACGTAACAACCACATTCGAGTGGATGCTCGTGAAAACCAGTTTCTCATAGGGAAAGAGGTGTGACATTTAAACAGAAAAAGAGAAATCTTGCATACAGGCTTCCATCCACTTCTCTGACAGTAAATTTGTCAATGGCATCTTCTGGTAATTTGTCTTCATTTTTTTTCATTCCAGAAAATGATATTTGAAGATATCCAAACATCCATTTTCACTTGCTTTTCTTTCTGTTTGTTTCCGTTTCAACGTGGTTGTACTTTTTTTCCCGTCCCCACCGTTCCTGAAGTTATTTATCTCGGTAGCTTACTTCTCTCCTGCATATATACACGCATATTGTGTACATATATGTATGCCTAAACAATACGTATGCACATATATTTCTTTTTTGTCCCAATGAAAGTTGGGTGGATTGAGTGAGCACAAGTAAGCCTGCTATTTCTCCCTGTCGCCTGAAAGAGCAGCCCAGTGGATTCAGCTCGCCCAATAGACTCGCTGAGCATCAAACCGCTCTTGAGTTTTCGTGAAGAACTTGACCATCGGCTCGACAGTTTGATACTCCTAGCGTCGTCCTTTCGACTGCAAAATTCAATAACACTAATTGCTCTTTCATCCTGGTTAAGGTATTGATCCACATCTCTTATCCGTAAACGTCCGATTAAGGAAATGCCCATTGGGAAATACCATAAGGAAATAGACCACATCGTAGTAAATGGAAGTTTTTGCCTAACCGATATCACTGTAATCCCAAAATTCCACACTGGATCAGACCATCGCCTCCCTTCATGCAACATTCTCGCGGAAAGTAGAAAAAGCCGCTAAATTCAAGAAACGAAGTTCCAAATCCACCATAAACTGCGATTTATTTAGCTCATTAGTAGGCTGTTGGGAAGATGCCGTTCTCGATAACATTGACGTGGAATACGATCGGCTCCTTCAACATCTTCACGATAGCGCTATGAAAGCTGAATTTATTCGAAAGTCACCAAGAGACATCTACCAGAAACACTCAAACTGATACGCCAACGTTGAATCGCACGAGCGATAGGCAGCCACCAGTTCACGTCCGAGCTTGCAAAACAATGCAGGCAGGCTATGAACGAAGATCTTAAAGAGAGAAGAACAGTAGTTACGGTCGAAGCTGTAGAAGCTTGGAAAGGTATTCGTAGTGCCCAGACGGAGTAGCTAGAGCTTCTAAAAGGCAATAGAGAAAATTACGATTACTGCTTGCATCTCTTCAATAGCCACGTCTTTCTTGCCTCATGAGAAATAAAGGACGTTAGATATTCGTACCACCGGTTCTCCCTTCCGAATTCCGACATGCTGTTTCGTCGGTGATAAATCGAAGAGCAACAGGTCCGGATAGGGACAGATCTGAACATCTGAAGAACCTTCTGCCATTCCTCGTAAACACGCTGGCTTGTCTCTTCACACATTACGTGTCTGAAAAAACTCTGACTGATCACTAATCCGATGCTTAAAGTTCTTAACGAAGATACTAGAAGAAAGGTATAGTCCTTAGAACAAGCAGAACCCGTTGGGCTACTCTAGCACGCGAGAGGAGAAGTGAAAGATTTGCTGGCACCAGCTCGATTCACTCCACGGTCAATGGGGCGACAGATGATACCAATTCATGTGTCCATTGATGTGTATAGACATACCAAGAATCATAAATTAGTAGGAGACAGCTAAATCATAGGGCCATTCTCTGGTGATCATCAGTGTCGAAGTTCAAGCATTGCTAGTAACAGTTTTTGGCGCGTGTCCAATCCTTCATCCACCGCCGTTGGCGAATCCGCAGCATACCTTCGTGAATAATCTATTCTTTTCTGTGAAAGGAACGTCCGGTTGTACTAGATGCTTCTCAATTTTGTGTTTTCAGTGTTAAAGTCCAGCCACATGCCTCTGCTTGTAGTTAACTTTATCAAGCAGAATACGAAACATTCTAAAAGAGTGGGGAGTAGGACAGTTATTACTGATGCCATCGATTAGGGAAGTAAAGATGCTACTAGTTCAACCTACTCCCCAACGTTCTTCGCGAACCCACGAGGGAGCGCGTTGGTCCGACTATATCGAACATTGCAAGCAGAATCGACTGGGCCAGTACTCGTGGACATTCATAAAGATGACGGAATTCTCAAGCAGCACGCAGAGTAACACACGAAATGTTCGAAGGCCATTGTGGACGATAAGGGCGAGAAAGTCGAATCGAATGCAAGAAGTGCTAGGATCGGCACAGCAAGTCTGGTGACGGGCCATGTAAAATGAATAAATAAAAAATATTTATATGCATTGTTAATGAGTAGCTAAGGTAGCTGCTCACTGTTTTCTTTCTTTTTTCTTTTTGAAAATTTCGTTTGGTGGTAATGAAACTGATTTAAGCATTTAGAGTCTGACGTCAATGGATTTCAATCGATGTGTAGGATGGTAGCGTGACTTCGGATGAACACATTTTTTTGCGGCCGTTTAGTTTGCCGTACAAATGTTAGTAGCTGCACTTTTCGTATTCAATCGACGGGTTACCAACCGCAGACTATTGTTACGGGCAGGATGCTTGAAATTTGATCTCTTTGCTTAATAGTTTGCAAAAAGTGTCCTTTGGACTAGTTCACTTTGTTTGTGAGAGACCACTAATTGTGACGAGAGTGCTCATCATCGCCCGTTTCCGTTGAGGAAGTTGAGAGTTGTTTTTCTTCCACTCGAACGCTGAATTTTGGCAGTTGGGAACATTTCGTTCTAATAAGTTTGTTGTATCACTTAGAAGAGTTGAGTGGGTTTAACTTTACTATAGCCGTTTGCTGGACATCTCCAAAACTGTTTGACAAACCACTATCTATCGTAATGTGTTAAGGACATGTAAATCAATTTTATATTCGGAATCTTGAATCTGGTTGTTGTTTCATCTCGCGTTACAGTTGTGGATGATAGTTAAAACATCGGTAGTGCTGGTGTAAAAATATCGGCACATAGTGCAAATATGTTGTGAAAATGACTGCCAAGAAATGACATTACCGTGATGGGATGGTCGACAAGTTTTTTTCATCTCGTGCAAGAGTTCAGAACTTACCGAAAGCATACGACAGTGGGAGATGCGGTGGCCAAAAGGACGTACGCATTGGACTAAATGGTAATAACTTTCTATTGTTAGCGATAAAGCCCGGGAACGAAGTAAAAAATGGGTTTGAACTTGGATGTGAGCTGTTATAGGACTAAAAATTAACCACATTTTTTGTAAACGCTTATACTTTGAATGTTTCCTTGCACTTTTTTTTCAGGGCGTGGTACGAACATTTTAAAGGACTGTTCGGTTTAGTCACAAATGAACCACTTTCCACCGCTTTAGATGTTTTTTTCTGTTTTTTTAAATTTCTGGCTGTCATTTAGAGTTTTTGAGGCAATGGAAATCTTTTTTGTTGGCTACCGCTGATGGACCTTAAGGTGATCGAAAAGCGTGTTCGATTGTTTGTCGTACTCATCGTATTGCATAGTCTCCGCAATTAGTAATCCATTCTAGTTTCGGTACAGTTTGATGTTGTGTTTACATTTCAGTGCATTACGGGGTGCATTTCAGAAGAAACAGCGAGCGTTCTGTGTTTGGTGCTCAAAATTGTCGAAGTTATCAGAGTACTGGGAAGACCGCCCATCTAATTTGATGAGTACAGAGGTTTAGTTTCTTAGGCTCTCTTTGAAGTCTGAATGATGCCTATATTGTTTTCCTTACTTTTCTTCACAATTTCTTACTCGTTTACTTTCTGTTATTGATTGACGAACGCCGTTGGTGCGCGAATGTGATCTCTGTGATCATTTCGATTTTCTTCCTTAGCACCATAGTTTGTTTCTCATCAACTAGATTTGTTTCTGATTTATTTGCAATTCCATTCTTCTGCTTCGTTGGTCTCCTCACGCATCGTCTCTGCTTCATCGCTACTGCGTGGAAAGATGACGCATTCGTTGACACTTCCTTGATCCGAGCCTAGTGTTCCTAGAAATAGACTTTTTTCAAAATTGCTCCTTTTAAATCCGAAATTTTGACCTTTAAAACTTGTCAAAAACACAATGTATAAGTATATGCAGACATATGCATATATATATATATGTATATATATATATATATATATATATATATATACAATTTACAGAGCGTACGTACATAAAGGAAGCTCTGCTTTGATATATAATAGTGCTGCATTTGAAGAAAAATTTTTTCCTCAAATACGCAAGGTAAATAAAATTGCAAATGGTGCATTACTTCCCGAGCAATCTAATTAGCCGTTCAAATAGCTTGAGCTACTCACACGAATCTTGCAATAGAGAGGAGAGAGTGGTTGTCGAGCTTCTCAATAGAACGGAGTATAAGTTTTTCGGGGTCTTCTTTCCTAATCCATACAATGTCATCCGCATTTACATAGTTTTTTTCACTGATTCGAAACTTCCTTGTTAAGTTGAAGGACTTCGCCTTCAAGAACAATAAGGAAGTAATTGAACATGTAAATTTCTGATTGTTTTTTGTGAACGCATGTTCGAACTAAAACATTCCCAAAGGTTTTCCTCTCCGTGTCGCCGCGGGATGTTGGGATTGCTATTGCGAACCTGTAGAAGTGGTGTTTAGTCAGAAGCATTATTCATTTCGTTGCATTATACGAATGTTCGTCAGAATCTTCCGCCTTTCGTAGATTGAGCTCGCTTCTCAAGTTTTTTGAAGTGATGTTCCACTTTATGTCGAATTCTATTGGTGGCTTTTTTCGATAAACTTAGTCGCATCTTCGCAGTGCAAGAATCAATCCATTAAGTGGGTTGATATATCTATTTATATGATCTTGTAAACTGGTCTTCTTTAGCTGATGCGAGGTTGGTATAAGTCTTCGTTGTCGTTGTCGTTGTTGTTGGTGTTGTTGGTCGATAGCTGACGTTTCGGCGATACTTCAATTATTCGGTAGAAAAGGCTAAAGTATTAATGAAGATCATAGTTTTAAATAGTTGGTGGGTTAAGTGGATCTTGGTATTGGTTTACTCTTAGCTAGGCTTCCTGATGGAAACGCAGGACTCCTCAGCTTAGAAGACCCTGCCGGGGGGACGAATCCCCCTGCTGTACATCGCAGTCCGACACCCAGGAACACCTCCCAGCCACGATGAGGCAGTAATCCGTTTGGAGGAGCACAAATAATAACAGTGGTAATAATGTCAACTTTTTTCGGGTGATTGCTGATGGCAAGTGATCGATAGAACTAGCTGAGAGACGGGCGAAACGAAGGATCCGCATGGTGTGGTGGTGAACGCGTTACTCCCAGAAAGGACAATAGCGCGTTTGTTCCCCACCGCAGACACCTGCGGTCCGAAGTTTTGCAAATATCTCAGCATCGTTGATGATGGTGAGAGTTGGATTTTTTTCTGGCAGACGCTTCTGACGCTTTTTGGCTTTGAAAAACTCAAGAAACGAACCTTTACTGAGACGAGACTGAAACCACATCCCTCTAAATCTTTCCGTTGGTGTTGAAGCCGGGATGAAACGTGGCTTATTGTTCTCGGAGCAATAATGCTGTCAGGTGACAAGAGAGCGAGGCTACACAAACGGCGGCACATGGTTTGGGCTCGAGTTCTCCTGTGTGGACGCTGGGTTGGACGATCCGTCAGTATTGAGAGGCTTTTGGTTGGGGATTGTTCCTATTACATGTTATTTGTAGTGTGGAGATATGTAGTAGTGTAGTATTAGATCCGCTCCTTTTGCAATGACGTTATGAACTAGTAGCAGCCATGGTTTGAAAGAACCATTTAATTCAATGTCATGCTAGTGCTCATGTGGTTAATTAACATGGCTTTCAAATTACACATTGGAATTTGATAGAAATAAAGCTGAAACTAAAAATGGAAATGCTGCATTGATTTCCCCTTAAGCAAATAATGTGTTACCAGACTAGGCTATGGCTATCCAGATTCTTTTTTTTTATATTTCTAAAGTTTGTTGATCGAAAATCTCTTATGCTCTTATAGACATATCGTACTTTATAACATTTTCTCAGATCGGTTTCCAAGTGGTGGATTTTCCCTTACACTAATTCTCAATTTATTGACCCATTGATTAATTGGTTCCTGATTCTTCAGATAGCGTTAAAATTGTCAGTTCAGTATGCCAATCACATAGTGGAAGAAAAGAGGTCTTTCTCGGCTTTCATCTGTGCAGTGCTTGTACTTGGACGGATTAGTAAAGTTTTGTTTTTTTCTCCGTTTAAAGTGAACCATGAAATAGTATTTCACTTCATTTGTAAACTTAGATGATTTCTGTAGATGTTGTTATATCTTTTGAAATCAATTCTGAGTTCCTTCATTGGTGAAGTTCTCGTCGTTTTAGGTGAAGATTGAGGTACGGACCTTATGACTTTCCTAGGCACTTTAATCAGTTGTCATTTTTTGTGTGATGCTTAGCTTGGCCTTTTTCACTTCTCCGTATTCGAAAGAGATAGCTTTATAATTAAAATTAAGAGTGAAATTTTTTTATTTGCCGTATTCCTTCCGTAGTAGCTATGAAGAAGTGTTCAAAAGGAGTTCGTGTTCTACGTGACTTAATAGACTGCGGGCCATCGCTATATGTATTTCTAGTAATCGAGCATTTTTTCATTAGTTGAATTGTCACCGCTTCCAACAGCGCACTCGTATACTCTAGGCATTTTTGGCGGTATGAATTTCACTGGATAATCGTCGGTATCTTCTACAAGTCGTCTCAAACTTAAATTCTACTGCACAAACTTGGTTACATTGTTAACTTTTACTGTGCCAAACTCATCCACTGTGACTAGTCAGTTTATTTCAGACCTGAATGCGATAAGTGAAATGCTCAATTATACGTTGAATAGCTCCTGTGAGTCTTTTTGAAAGGCAAGATAACACTTATAGTCAGTCATGAATTGACTTTTCGCTCATACGGTGCGAAAATGTTGGTCGCTTTCAACATCGGAGCAACATTCAGCTCAGTGAAATATACTATGTAGTCCTAATATGGTAGTTTTCTGTCACCCGTTCTTTTCGTGTATTGCGTACATGAAAGTGGTTCAACGAACGAGGTTTCGTCCACTAAACGCCATGATATTCTTGAATGCGGCGTTAATGTTTGCTATTCCCGAGCATAAGTTGAAAGCTTTAAAAATTCATGTTTGTTTTTCAACTTTTTGGAAATTTGGTTTAAGACGTTTTCAAAATGAGTGGGATCCTGAAAAATCGTACTTGTTTTAATAGGACAAAGTCTCTGCTATAAGTGCACCAAGATTTCAACGCTTCAAGTGCTCAAATTGTTGAAGAAATGCTAGCACTTTGCGAAAAAGTCAGCGTTGGCTTTTCTTGTAGTAACAGGTTTTTTGTTGTAGTAATATTAACACTAGCGTGGTAGATTTAGACTGAAATTAAAGGGTAACGAAAAAAGGTTAGTAAGCTTCCACAGTGCTATCAGTAGTAGTCAGTTGTTATTTACTGCCTATTCTTTTCTCATGACAGGGTATGACGTAAAACATTACCACAATGATGCTGAGATATTTGCAAAACCCTGCACCACAAGTGTCTGCAGATGGGATCGAAACCGTCATTACCTTTTTCGGGGGCTAACGTACTCACCACCACACCATGTGGGTCCTAAGTTTCGTCTTTTTGTCACCTATGTTTTAACATATAGGTACTATCAGCAAAGATGCGGGTTGGATTCCCACCGCAGACAGCTGCGGTTCGGAGTTTTGCAAATATCACAGCTATCTCTCAAATATCATTGTACGGTCTATACTCTTAATGAAAAATAGATCAACATCCGGCGTATATAAAAGTGCACGACAGAGAAAGGTTCTTCACGATAGCGGTGTTCCCCTTTCACTGAGTTCTAGTGGCTGCGACAGCGAACATCCAGATTGCGAGAAAAACCTATGGACCCCGGATCAGTCCGGCTGTGAAAAAAAGGCGTTGAAACGCTGTCGGAGCAAATATTTTTTTTGTTAACCAACGTTATGTCAGCTTAGAAATGTGGAGCGTTATCTGTAGTTTTCAGGATGTTTTTATTTCCACATTATAGGATAGAGGTCCCATTTACCTTGAAAAACACCAGGGTTTTTTTTAATTTCTTTTTTTCCCTGGGACGCAGCTCTCGTTTCCCATGGCGCATCTTTAGTGTCATATGTGTGCAATGTGAGCGGATGTTTCAAACAAATCTGCAGTGTAAAAACAAGCGAAAACGTGGAGTGTGCACTCAATGCAGAATTTGGGCAACAGAACGAGCTCAACAGTTGTTCGTCGGCTTCCGTTCAGAGCAACATGTGTTATACATTCATTCACATGACGCTTGTTTCACGTTCTTTACCTGTTTAAGTGAACAGTTATATGGATCCATTACTTCGAGTAATTTTGGAATGTTTCACCTGTAGAAGTTATAGCTTGTCAGTACGTTGAATTTTCACCGCACTCGTCTTTTTATTGCGTGTTTAGGCGAGAATTATGAATTTGTAGTGACATAAGAGAGGTCATTGGGTTGTTGTTGAAATCAAGAAATCAAAGTAATGGCGTTTTTTTACGACGGACTTTATCCAAATAGCACAGGTGTTCTAAAAAAGCGATCTAGTTTCATGACACCTAGATCAATTTCGCCTTTTTAAATATTACATTTCAGAGCACTTTTGTGGTAATCTTTTACATAAATATGTATATATATATACATATATATATATATATATATATATATATATATAATTCTGTAACTCTTATTTACTGCCTATTCCTTTTTCATATCAGGAAAGCCACAAGGATGCTGAGATATGAGCAAAACCCGGAAAAGGTGGGCTTCGAACTCGCCGTTGCTGTTATCGAGAGTAGCTTCATTTTAACTAGATTCACTGCCAATTTATGCTCCCTCGATCACTCCCGTCCACGGATGATTGTTGATAACACCGATAAGGTAAAAATATGGCTGAGAAGAAGACAACGCAAGGCTCTCGGTTGGTGTGGCGGATAGCATGTATGCTCCCGCTAAGGGCAGTCGCGGAAATCTTATACGCAATTAAAACGTTGTACGTTGGCGAGTCGCTGAGTTATGCGCAACGTGTTTGACTTCATTAAGCATCGCAAAGACGATTAAATACATATTTTACTTACAACGTGACCTACTAAGGCCTATCGATGTTTCACATAATTTTTTTTTCAGTATTTTTTTATCATTTGAGACTACTCCGGTAACAACTTCCCGAGCTTGGGATGACGGCTGCTTGGTGTGTCCGTTGGGTGGTGTCGAACTAGTTTTCACGTGTCTATTGCAGGGCACCTCTAGCATAGTGCATAGTTAGTAATAGGAGTTGTACATGTCATTTTATACTATTTTATATTCATACTCGTATTTTTTGTATTCTATACCTCTCATACCTAGGCAGAGATGCGTGATGTTGTAAAGGCGGTAGTTGTGATTTTCTTCTTGCCACTGAGGTTCGCTTTTTGTAATGCCAGTAAAAAAGTAGGAAGTGTTCTACTTAAGTTTTCATGTCTCTGTAGTACCATTACCAGAACGTTTTTTGTAACTCAATACCTAAATGTAATTTCATCCAAAATGCTGTTTTTTTTTCAAGAAGGCCAAATCCCAAGTTTTTCAGGAGCTGACTTTCGTTTAACCTCGTTAAGAGTATTCTACATGTGTTCTTTTACTGACAAGCAAACACGAGGTTGATTTTTAAAAAAAGCCTTTATTCTGCTAACTCCGCGGCGTTCTTTTTTTTACCAAACTCGCGTGAGCTTATCAAAATAATAATACATGTATATTAGTCATATTGAGGCTAAAGGAAAGTCGGTTTTTGAGGTTCTGTTACGCTGTGTGCTAGCTGGTAGTGATATTGACTGCTAGCAAGATGGATTGCCAGGAGAAAAGCAAACGACTATCAACGAACAATCAAATCATAGATATTTTCATAGGTTTTTCGTCTACATCGACATCTTATCTACACACTGGGTTTTTAATGTTTCAAAACCTTTTTCGTGCTGTATTGAACGTGATGAGAAGTCGCTAGTGTGGGAAATTGAATGCGTCTATGCGGTATTATGTCCTTAGTCTTTAATTATCTTGTATTAACACATTCTTAACAATATTGGTTTTTCGACAAATGCTGACTCATCCACACTTGAAGACTTGAGAACTTGAAAAATCTATCGAAGGGAGTCGCTATGATATCTTTTCGCGCTAGCATATGTAGTTCTTCTAAAACGTTTTTGAACTTAATGTATTTGTCTGGAGGTGAAAAGGTAATTTTTTTGGTTGAGAATGTATTGGAGTCAATGCACTTAGTGGCCATTATGTTGAAAATCAATGCATATCCTCACTAATATGTTAAACTTCGGGGTAGGAGCGCATTTTGTTCACGTCTGTCATTTGTCTTCTGCTGGTAGCCTATTATCATCTCTTTCGTTGTTGCTTCTTTTGCTTTGTGAAGATTTTCTCCACCAAAACCAGATTTTAAAGTATGGTGAGTTGGAATTTACAGCTAAAATAAATGTATGGCTTGAAATAATTGCGTAGCATTCAGTGTTTTTTCGCAGTTGAGAAATTTTGGCTATGTCTTTCACTCCTAGTACTAACCACTGAACTTTTTTTTTAGCTGTGCTTGCTTGGAAAAACTTTGCTTATTTTTTGTTTCACTGAAAATTATGGACGCTATGTGTAACTGAAAAGTACCCTAAGGTGTAAAGCTGCAAGCTCACCTTGGTGTAAAGCCATGTCAGCATTCTTTGCTGTCTTGGAAGAAGCACAGCTTCAAACTGACATACCTCTCTATGAGCTACATGAACTGGCCACTGCTTGCGGTGACAGTTTGGAAGTGTCACCTTGGAATGTGTATGTGAAAACCTGCTCGTCCAGCGCTATACGTCAAATTGAAGTTCTACTTGTTCCTACTCTACTACTGAAGATAGAACTGTCTATGAGTTTACGAAGAAGAGGGCTATAGTTTCTGATCTGATATTTGAGTATAAGTTTGTATAAAGCTCTAAAGCTCTTGGCGTTGATCAATCACTGAGTGATGCACCATGCATGAGACTTCATTAAGTATCGTTGGAGGTGATTGAATGCATATCTCGCCGTTACAATGACTCGCGGTGGTCTACCAATGTATCGAGCTGGTGCTGCTCCCCCTCCCAAACAAGTCTGGTACCAATTTGCCCACCCCGGAGGGATGGAAGGCTTGGTGAGCCATGGGCGGCAGGATCGATCCCACTTGTGTGTCGCAGTGGCGCCTCCAACCACTGCTCCACACGCGTCCTTATAGGTTTGTATACTATTAGATATACAGGTGAAATAATTAAGGGCTAACGAAAAACTTGAGCAGTGATGTTACTGGAATTTAGCCAAAGTAGTTGCAAGACGATGCGTCTTACTTAATTGATTTGTAGATCATGCGCAGAGTAGCATGTGATTTCCGTTATTGATCTGTGGATCATGCGCTGAATGGCATTCCTAAGTTTTCCAAAAAACATCTTTGGATCGAGCTTAATGAGCTCTGTGGACACCGTTATTTGCTCAGTAGTTTTACTGACTCATAATCAGATTAATCTGCTTACTGTTTAAAGCAGCACTCGCTTTAATCAAGTTTTAATGGCGCTTCTACATTTTCCATTTCGTTCCAATTATTGCTATACATCACTGGATCAGTGAAACTTCTCACCTAGTACTTTTTGCCGTAAATTTTCTTTGTGGTTAGATGTCATAAAGCTGCGTTTTCCTACAGCCTTGAGGTATTGATGTAGCACAATTCTTTCCTCCACTCCAGCATTTCTTTTCATGTGGTAATTTAAGCATTGTCTAAGTTGATGATCTCTTACTATCTCTGTTCGAGATGATCTTCATGAAACAGCACACTAATCTAGAAATGGTGAAATGAAATGCGATCTGCTTAGCCCAACAATTTCATAACTCTAACATAAAAAGGCAAAAAAATAAGCTCCGTTTAAGCCACAATTTATTTTCAACGGAGTGGGCACGATGCTGATAAATCGGTAGCAGTGATCGAAGTACCATCGAACACGCTATTTTATAACTGTTTATATGACTTTAATATACTACAAAGTTATGCAATTTCTCCAAGCAAGAGGGACGATAATTGTAGGAGTTTTCATCCGGAGTACTTGGTCTCTTGTATTGCTTACGGGAACGAATACTTTGACGGAACCAGTAGACTACTCTGTGTCCGTATAAATCCACCAGGTACTCATTGGGCACAAAGGCATAACGGGGGAAAATTTCAAAATAGAAATTACCATTCTCGCATACGTCAGTAGTTTCGAGATACTTTGTATAAATTGCAGAAAGCCAATGGTAATTCCATCAGGAATGACTTTACCACTTGTGACTTCGCACTCAGTTTGGTTTTTTTGACCTGAGACGGGCACATTCCTCACCCATATAAACTCTGCGGAACTGCTCTCCATAGATAAGTTGATGATTTTGAAAAATAGTGTTTGAAGAAGCTGTTTCCCATGCGTTTAAGATTTAGGTTTCGGATTTTTGTCAGAGCTATGAAAGTGTTTACCTGAGTAGACTGCACATCATTGTGACCCATTCTAGGTTCTGAAAAGGCGAAATCCGCCGAAACATTAGCTACTGTGAAGCAAATGTAATAACAACTTAATGTTTAGCTAAGAAAAAAAACCGTGGACTATTGATCACGCCGGGATTAATAGAAAATCGGTGTGGGGAATATAATAGCGGTATGTATTGTACTAATCCTGGGAATACTCAAGTAAAGATGATTGCATTGGCATTTGATACATAGTTTTAATGGCTTTTATGACTTTGTTTCTGGATATGTTAACGCTGCGACACAATTTGAGCACAGGATTGATTTCGAGTGTTGAAAGTTCGTGAAAGTTATACATACATGCATATATATATATATATATATATATATATATGTATATATATATATATATATATATATATATATGCACACATATGTGCACTTTTTTTCTACGTTTATTACATGACCCTGCATCACATGTGTCACACTGTGTGGATCCCAGCAGTTCTTACTTTCAATTCGTTTCCTCGCATCCATATACGAGTATTTCCGAACTTTGCGTGTGGCTTTAGATGCTGGTTGAGAATACTTGTTTTCGTTACTAATGTCGTTAAATGCTGCTGGTGGAGTTGATTTCCTCCTGCATCCAGAGATAGCCTTGCTAGAGCGGTTTTGCGTGTATTCATGTGAGTGAACTTGTTTCAGACAAGTTTTATACCAACTTCGCAATTCTGGAGGAATGAGAGGCTTGGTGGGCCGAGGGCAGCTTGGCTGGGCTGGTTAGGCTTCCCCGTAATGAGTGGGATCACTAACACTGCGCTACTCACTCTTTGTATGTACATATATATGTCTGTGTGTAGTTTACTAAAGCTCTGAAGATAGAGCTCTCGGCGTTGATAAATCTATGAGGGTGCGCTGTGCATTAGACTTCATTAAGCATCGTTGAAGGTATTTGAGTGCACAATGACTCGCGGTGGTCTACCGATGTATCGAGCTGGTGCTGCTCTCCTCCCAGTTAAGTCTAGTACCAATTTGCCGACCCCGGAGGGAGTAGGAAGGCTTGGCGGGCCATGGGCACAAGGATCGATTCCACTTATGCGTTGCGGAGCGCTTCCGACCACTGCGCTACTTGCACCCGTATATGTTGTCATGCTAACAATGAAAGAGATGCGGTTTCTCCACGCGGTGTGGTTTAGTGTGTATGGGAATTTGATCAATCAAAAATATTCTACTTCGGTTGGTTTCGAAAGGAATGTTTATGGTTTTATTTTGTAAATACCTGAATATGTATTTGAAGCCCTTTGTACGCTTTTTGTTCAACGTATTACCTCCGCTGTGATTTGCGGCACTTCCAAACAGATGTTTACTTCCAGGTTATCCTCCAGGTATGCAAGGCGTTCCACAACCTCAGCAACCTCAAACACAAGTTGTGGCACAACCTAATGGACGCCCAGGCGCAGCTCCGCAACCACAATCTCAGCGTCCGGCGTATCCATCTGGTGCCAATGCACAAACGCCTCCACAATATGCCGCTTACCCGAGCGGTCAACCTGCTGGGTATCCTCAATCACAAAGTGCCCAGGCCGCCGCATATCAACAACAGATGTATCAGAGGCAACAACAGGGTTAGCCGTTTTCTTTTTCAAAACCTGAAAGAAGTAGAAATATAAAACAAGAAAAGTGGTTTTTTGCTTAATAGTGAGTTGTTTGCCGTTGAAATCTATTGTCTATGCTCTGAATATTTTCAGTGCTGCAATAAATTATTATAATTTCTTTTCACGACCTTATAATGCACCTGTGTTCACACTTAATATGCCTTAGAGATCCTTATTCAGAAAATCCTAAATGGACAAGCGCTCATTCGCGACACCTTTTCAGGGCATTTGATAGTACCATTATTTAACAATCCGTTGACAGATTTCTTTCGAGACTATTTGTTCCAGCTTTCGTCCGAGAGCAAAGAGTTAAACATCTGTTCCTTTCGGAATCCGTGATTTTTTTGACGTCATTGCGGCCAGATTTTAACGATGTGTTGAATTTATATTAGATTCTACCTTTTCTTTGCAAAATAGTGGTGGTTGTGTAATGTGTTCTGACATTTCTATGTTAATTGGTTTATAAGCAGTGCAATTTCAAGCGGTCCAAGGTAGAAAAATCTGAGAAGGAAATGGGACTAATATGTGATAAATGACTTGATATATAACGGCAGTGTCGTGTTACTGGATGTGAGGCGACGTTGGAGACATGAACTTAGCTCTCCATCGTCAACGACAAACTGTAGCGCTATCTTGGGCAGCGTGCATTTGCGAATTAGCGAACGAATTCGACTGTAGCCACTTGACTGTTGAAGAGCATCTGTACGTGGTTACCTTCCATGGAATTATGATCCAGTGAGCTCCACATAACTTTACGGAGGAAACCGTGCTGCACAAGCTTCAGTACACAAGTTCAGAGCTACGTACTCTATCTATCACACCGACAGTGCTAATTCGAAGGTGAATACGCTCAACCACAACGTTCTTGTTTACTGGTAGCGGAACTAGCGAGATATGACTGAACTTAGAACTGCGCTCAACATCTGCGGTCCGAGTTTTGCGAACATCTCAGCATCATTACAGTGCACTGTTTCATGCCAACTCCATACTCGAATTACAATAATAGGTTTTGGTAGTGCAGAGGCCGTTAAATAGTGTTTCCATATACATTAATTTAATTTCAGGGTTCCACAGCACCAACAAATGCGACCCTATATGTCTCCACAAGGCGCAATGGTGACATCTACTCATCAAGGAGGTGAGTGCCATTGAGAGATTGAATTCTTGTGTCCCATCTAACGACGTCACTACTGACTTTATCATTTTTTACTATAGGCTATCAGTTTTCTTTCTTATGGTAATGCTGCCAGCTTTTGACGAAGAGTAAAATAAGACCGCAGTAGGATAAAAGGTAACGCAATGGTCAGTGATGCAGTACATCAAGAAGAAAAAGTGCTTCTTAAACCCTCTCCCCATCGCCCTCCTCCAGTCCACGTGGGGACGCCTTACCTTGACAATTTCCAGGGTTACAGGGAGAACAAAGTCGACCAGCACGCTACGAAATTCATAAAGAGGACGATATTCTGAAACGGCGGCCGAAGCAACACACAAAATGTTCGGAAACTTTTTTAAACAAAGCGAAGAAAACGATTCGAATGTAAGAACTGTTGGAATCCGCACAATAGATGTGATGGCGGTTCATTTAACAATAATAATAGTAATAATAATAACAGTGATGATAATAGTAGTAATAGTAGCACTAATACTTACTTGATACTTGAACGGCCCGTCATCACTAGTTATGCGGGCTCCAGCACAATCACCATTTTTCGGAGATTTGCTGGCTAAGCCAGTGTGGTTCCCTGGAATCCCGAGGACAGCCTGGCCAAAGTCTGCCCCAGACCGTCACCATCACAGGCACTTGTAGCCCTTGTGGATCAGAGCGAGATTTACCACCATGCGACTTTGATACCAGGACGGTGGTGAGTCCTGGTATTGGTTTACTCCTACCTAGGCTTCCTGATGGAAACGCCGGACTCCTCGGCTTGGGAGACCCTGGCAGGGGGACGAATCCCCCCTGCTGTACATCGCAGTTCGGCACCCAGGAACACCTCCCAGCCACGATGAGGTGGTAATCCGTTTGGAGGAGCACTAATAATAACATTGGTAGTAATGTCAACTTTTTTTCGGGTGATTGCTGATGGCAAGTGATCGATAGAACTAGCTGAGAGACAGGCGAAACGAAGGATCCGCATGGTGTTGTGGTGAATGCGTTAGTCCCCGGAAAGGACAATAGCACGTTCGTTACCCACCGCGGACACCTGCGGTCCAGAGTTTTGCAGATATCTCAGCATTATAGAAGTGATGTTTCGCAACATACCCTGCCATTAAAAGAATAGGCAGTAAATAAAAAGGTTAAGAATGTAAAGTATTACTATTTCTCACGGCATGATATGATGTGAAATACAACCACTATGATGCTAACATATTTGGAAAGCTTTTACCTAGCCCAGATCGAACCGCGATTACTCTTTCGTGGGGCTCACTTGTTACGCCCAGCACTGCTGAGGCCTTTCATTTGCTTTCTGTCAGTCTTTTTCTACCTAATGCCGCCATCGCGATCACCCTTCAACGAGAATGATCTGGGAGCACAAATCGCTGTTAAATCCATTTTATTGCTTATGGCAGCGTAAGGTGGAAAAGTGGTTGAGGAGAAGGCAAAGCAAGAGGCTCAGCGATGCCGCGTATAACACGTGAACCCTTGGAAAGGTACACGCGGTTCGATCTGGCCTGGGGTCCAATTTTTGCAAATGTATCAACATCGTATTAGTTGCATTTCACATCACATCCTGGCGTGGAAATAATAATGGGCGGTTAATAAAAGGTCAACATTTTGATTTCGACTGCAGCCTCGGCTTAACATGGGTTTAATGCTGATTTGCGCTGCCCAGGTCGTTCCCGTTGACGGGTGATTGCTGATGGCAGCGTTAGATAGGAAATTGGCTGAGGCAAAGGCAAAGCAAGGGCGTCAGCGGTGTCGTGCGTAACATGTGAGCCCCAGAAAAGGTTTTCGCGGTTTGATGTGGCATGGGGTCCAAGTTTTGCCAATATGTCAGCATCATATTCTCGTTGGAATTCTTTGGTTGCTTTGCAACAGCGTTACCATATCCGCAGCACAGGTCGTAGTACTTTGTACATGGTAGGGAGCTTTTTTCAGGCAAATTAGAAGCCAACCTGCCAAGCCAGGAGAGATATGGGGCGTAATTGTTGCTTGTTTGAAATGTTTTCCTCAACCGGATCGTTATGACACGCCGTCGTTGCTGTCATGTACATTTTTACGGCAGGGTTGACAAGGCTGCGAAGTTCTTTTTATGTCTGGGCGCTGTTTTTCCTGTGTGGGTTTTTCTCAGCAATCTTTATAAATTATCTCGTTAAGCCACTATGTTTGGTAACTCTTGCTCCTTTTGCTATGAAATCGTGTGGTTTTTTACGTTCTTCTTCCCTAAATTTTTCATAATTTCGTTCCTCCAAAAGTGCGGATTTTAGAAAGCATGCCTTAGCTGCACAAAGTGTTCAAAGGGTCTTCTTTTTATCCATTCACTTCGTTCATCACCTTTCTCTGTAGTCTTATTTATATAGCGGTATTCAGAGTAACATTCACCAAATATGCGTGGTAAACTGGTTCTGATGACTTCTTACTAAATCTAAATTGATTACTCTTGACATCTCTATTCAACGTCGTTGGACTTGTTAGAACAGTTACTTCAAAACAGTTTGTCCAGTGGTTTTTAGAGGTTTACCAGACTAAAGCGTATTATTAGTACCCTTATTCTTAACTATAAATTCCTATGTTTCGCGCATAAAAGGACAAGTAGGAAGCGATGCAGCTGTTAAACTTCGACATGCATGCTTCCATTGTTGAAGTAAGATCACGTCTTTTAACCCATTCTTCAGATCATTGTATCATCTGTTAATACTAGTCTTTGCTATTCAAAATGAGATTTGCCATGAGCTTGTCATTAATTATTGCTATTATTACTGATTTTCCATTTTATGTGATGAGTGTGCTTTTACCACTTTCTTAAGCATTGCAGATCTATACTTCATCTTTTAAAAGCATTCGATTCTTTTCCTAAGAACGACATAAACTATTCGATGTCACTGACGCGGCCGGTGATTCTTCTAAAACCTGTTTTCTTTATATGCGAAAGTGCATTTTCGTGGTGTGTTGTATTCAACTTTCTTCTCTCGACCCGCTGCCTATCGTTTTAGGTGCAGGAGTCGTTCCTTCTAGATCCGCGCGATATCCTCAACAGAAGTGTTTGAAGTTCTCAGTATATTTCCATTGCATGAAATCTGATGTGTTAAGATACAATTTGTTTTTATAGACTTGCATATTCGCTTCATAATTAGTGTCATATAAATTGTAATTTTATTGTTGCAGTAGTATTTCGTTAAAAATCTAGTATCTTTTCTTATTTGTAGTTATTATTTGTTTTCTAAAGTGTTTTTAAGCAAATTGAAGTGAAGAAATCTGCTTATTTAGAATTTTTGTGGATATTTTATTTAATTTTCCACTACAAATTAATATTATTATACTCCTAGTCAACGTCAGCATAAATTGAAGTTTTCTTCGCCTCAGGGAAATAGGTTGGCAAAATCGGGATAAATTCTTGCCGGCGAGGGGACGTATGTTTTATTTGCAATCGAATTGTTCGAGTCTTTTTTGAATGGCAACAATTGCTGTGAATTCTGAGCTATCAAGCGACATCAAGAGGACGAAGGAGAGAGATAGAAATAGCTATAAATGAAGACACCATGTATATTTCTCTAGCCGGGGTGCTTCGTTAGACGATTAAGGGACCTGAGATATTTGCAAAACACCGGACCGCAGGTGTCTGCGGTGGGGAACGAACGCGCTATTGTCCTTTCCGGGAGTAACGCGTTCACCACCACACCATGCGGGTCCTTCGTTTCGTCTGTCTCTCAGCTAGTTCTATCGATCTTTTTGCCATCAGCAATCACCCGAAAAAAAAAGTTAACATTATTACCACTGTTATTATTTGTAGATTTTAGATTGTAGAAGTTATGTTTCGCAACATACCCTGCCGTTAAAAAGAATAGGCAATAAATAAAAGGTTAAGATTAAGGGAGCGTTGGTTTTTTTTCTTTTTTGTGAAACCGCATTTCTTCGTGCCTTCCTTGCTTTCTTGTTTTTCTCGGACATAATTCAGTCAATAGAGATTTCTTATAGCCAGATTTCCTGCTAATTTAATGTTCGATGGCATACTTCTCGAATAAAATTCACAACATGTTATGATAAAGCTTGGAAACCTAAATCGATTGAGCAAGCTATGTTGCTCGAAGTTGGGTTTGTGATACAACAAATGTTTAATATTTTTTTTCCTGTCGTCTTGAAATCATTGGTTCTATAAGTGACAAAATGAGTGCGTGTGGCGCAGTGGTCGGAGGCACCCTGCAACACACGTGGAGTCGCTCCCTCGTGCCCATGGCCCACCAAACCTTCAATCTCTCCGGGGTTGGCAAATTAGTACCGGACCTGTCTGGGAGGATAGCATCACTGGCTCGATACATCGGTAGGCCACCGCGAGTCATTGGAAAGGCGAGATATGCATTCAATTTCTTCCAAACGAGCTTAATGAATGCATAGGGTATCCCTAAGGGATTGATAAACACCGAAAGCTTTATCCTTTATTTGTCCTTTATAAGTGACAAAATTGAGGTCTTGTAGCGGATTCATTATTTTGCAGTATAAATCGAAATTTCAATACACATGCGAAGTTTTAGGTTTATTTCTGTTTAAATCGCAGTTTTCCACTGACACTTCTAACAGTATGTATAATTTTGTCCGAATTTCAAATGTCTTTAGGTGAATTCGAGATCCCTAAGTCTTAAACTCGATTTTCAATATAAAATGGAGTAACTGCAATTTTGGAAATATCCATTTGAACAAGTATATTTGAAATGTTCACCTTGTTTCACTTTGGTCTTTGTTAATGTCTATTCCAAAATTTACCAGTTTTGAATCACCAACTGATTTGTATACTCATCACCACACAAAATTGACCTCCCCACTTTTCGTCTGTGAGGAATAACATGTTTCCACTCTGAAAGCAGGTGAGGAGGGAATCTATTTAAACTTGGGTGCAACATTTTTTCCACGCCTCTTTTTGTAGCCTTGATTGGACCTATCTGGCGTTTTCCACTCGGAATCCACTGTAGCATTACTTCCTTGCCTGTGCCTTAATTAGATGTCAAACTTTCGTTTATAAAACAGAATTTGCACAATTTTGCTATAATAGTTCGTGGCACATATTTTCGCACAAGCACTGATGTGCTGTCGAAAAACATGATTTTTTCCTTGTCTGATGAATCCATTGGCGAGGTGTTAGGCGGTCTGACAATGTTCGTTTTTACACTAATTGTGAGCATCCATATATTGCTATAGAATAAAAACAGAGTGATGAAGCTCAGGGGCAAAATGATGCCACCAAATGTAGGAAAGTGCAATTCAAAAAATACTTGCGATTGTACTGAAAACAGCTGGCCATAGAATAAACCTAGATATTTTTCGTTTGTGCATCAAAACTCTGTTTATCTGTGCTTACTGAGTTTGTTGTCCAGAGAGGTATTCTGTGATCATAAACACATCCCAGTAAATAGGAATAGTGCAGTTCTCAGAAGTCTTCTCAGTACTAACTTTGCTGACATTCCACTCAAAGTGTCATAGGTTGCGATTTTATCGAGTTCGCTTTTTTCGGACAAATTCAGGTTATCTTGTGTAACGTTGTAATCCCTTCCAAAATTTATTTTAGCCCCAGTCGGTTGGAAATATTGGTCATTATTTAGGTAATACGTCTTTTGTTAAACTTGGTAGAAGTACTGATTATTAGTATGGTGTTAGTGTCATTGACTTTTGAGTGTTCTTTTCTACGTGTTTAAGTAATAATTTACCACTTGCAATAAAATATCAGTCTCGGTGAGGTGGTTAGCCGTGATTATCGCATCAGTGGATGTCATACTGCGGATACTCATTAGTGTTCTTGTTAGCATGCGTTCATAACGATTCCGCTTTGATTGTTACTTTGACGCACAGGTAACGAAGTCATTGTTCAGCCATACGGATTTCTTTGTTTCATGATCATAGTTACCTCTTAGTCTTCGTAGTATCCTTAACTAAGCCTAAGCACAACCAGAAATTGATTTTTCGACACACGGTTAACGTTTTTCAACACAGCCATCATAACATTATTGTTTTATGTATTTTTGATATTTTTATCCTGGTGAAATAAAACATAACCTGAATTCAACGTATTATTTAACACATAATAAGTGCGATTGTTTCTGCGATTGGAATTGAAGTTTCTGCGGTTGCAAGTGAACTTTGAGTGGTAGTGTTCCAAGTAATTTCTCTAGTAGTAGCTCTCAAGTAGGGACATATTGTGTGCATAATCTTTCTTATTATAAATCACCTGTTTTTCCTTATATTTCGTCCGGTGGCTCGAATTTCTACAATTGGAGTCTGTTTGTTTCTGCTCTGGGCCGACACTACTAGTATGTCTTTTTGAACAGTGTTTGAAACATCTCAACAATGTACTTCGTGTCGGCTCGCTATACTTATTCGTAGCTTGACATTCTGTTACAAATTAGACATGGGACGTATTCGTTGAACGAAACTGAACTATTTCACATACACTTCATAGAAGCACAACAGACAAGCGACAACATTGCAAGGTTTTGTCCCGAATCGATGTTGCGGGATTACACAAGACACATGCATACACTTAGGCACATCCAGCTCAGTAAGAAGTACATAATACCACGTGCATAAAGAAGCTGTAACTCAATCCGATGCAGCAGTGATGTGGAGTCTATCCCAGAATTCTGCGTTTCATGTTGAAAAGAAAAAAAAGCCAATTTTAATTCGTGTTCAACTTCCTGTTTTCCTTATGAGAAGCTCCCACTAACATCATGAGTCATCTTGTTGGGGTGCCATCTATGAAGGAGGGCTGTATTAAGAAGGGATTGTATTCAATTTAAGATTTAAAAAAAATGAAACGCAGGTGTTAGTAGTGCAGTGGTAGAGATGTCGTTCAATAATACACGTCTTGGTTCCACTCCCCACCCCCTCCCTCCCCCTGCCCCTGCCAACAGAGCTTCCCGGAGTCCGAAATTAGTGCAGAGTTTGTCCAGGAAAGGTTCCATCCGATTCAAAAAAAAAGCTGGCTACTGCCTGTGGCGAAGGCCTCCGAACACCCTAACGGGGGCTATACGAGGATTCCAGGGAGAATTGACTCGACCAGCATTCAGTGACATTTATGAAGAAAAAAAAATCCCGAAAGAACAACTGAATTACATGCGTCCCGAAGAACTTCGGTAATGGTGTATCGAAAAGCATCTAACAATTCACCTGTTGTCGGGTCATGTAAAATAAGTAAATGGTAGACCAATTTTCGAACCGTTGTGAAAATATCGGATTAAATGGACAAGCTTATTAGGAACAGTTGTTCGTGTTCATTTCAGAATATATTTTTTGATGTGTTATGCTCATTATCGCCTTTACGATCTCTTCATGTCAGAGGTAGTGGGATTTCTTTGTTTCTCCGCAATTGGCGAAGAAACAACCTTTTAAACCAATTTTTCCGACTGTTTGAGGGCTTTGAGAGAAATGTGCTTGCGTGATATTGAGATGGTTTTATGTGTTTGGTTCATTAAAGGACCGTTTCTTGAAGTGATGCTCGTTTCACGTCAATCTGGCTGCAGTTTTGCTTGGAATATTTGTTGCATACATGGTCGTTGTCTTTGTTGTTGTTGTTGAGAAAACGTTCCACACGAGTGTTCCATTGACATTTTGAAACATTTAGTGCTTAGTTGTGAAATTAGTAAGGGGCATGATATCTCAACAGATTTCAAAGGACGGGAATTTATCGTCTCTTAGCACAACGTGACTGTTTTTGTTGTTTGGCTAATTGGGAAGAAAATGTTTGGACGCATTTTTCAAATGTTTAGCTCCTGATGTTTATACTAAGAAATTCGAAGCTGTCGGAGTGTTTTTCTAACGACTCTCGTCGGAAAACCAATTTTATTCTTATGCAGAACGATGGGAAACAATTATTATAGGATAATGAGTCTAACTCCATAAGGTTTTCTTTCTATTCGTGATATTAACTACACCATTGTTGGTCATTGTGAATCACATTCAACCTGTTTAAAGAATCGCTTTTCTTGGTCTTTTTTTTCTTACTGTACCTTGTTCTTAAGTTATTCAGGACCTAGTTTACCAATAAATGAAGCGCTTGAAGAGTTGAGAACTTAACGAACTAGTAGAACGTATTTCAAGAACTGACTTTGCTTTAACGAGCACGAAGTTGATATTCGGCTAACGTTTCGGCGCCTTTGCCTTGTTCAGAGCCGGTTTGATCGGAGACAATTGTCGGCAGTTGTTTCTTCTTCGGACGTAGATCATTATGGTCGCATCGAATCGATTACAGTTGAGCACCGCCCAGATGATATAACCTCACTCGGCAGTGCTCTTTTATACAATGCATTTGTTCATATTGATTGTCCGTTTGTTTTTGTCCAGGAAATCCTTACTGCAACAATCATTATCACTGTTAGCTAGTAAAGAGCATGTCAATACTTCAAAAAACCGCCTTTCCTTTAATATAGGTTTGACCAGTCAAAGGTGGTGTGAGTGGTGCTCCATTGGATTCGATTCAATGAGGTCACGAAGACCTATATCGGAAGAAAAAACCAGCTGTATATACAATCGACTCTGATGAATTAGGTTCTGGTGAAGGCGAAGGGGGCCGAAACGTTTACCAGACAAATTTTTGTTTCTTTTCTTTTTTTTCGAAAGTTGTTTTATCAACTTCATGTTTCCTTATCAGTGAGAAGTCGTGTTGTTTGGCAGAACTGGATTTTTTCTTAGCACTCTAAAACACAATTTTTCTAAAATTTGTTGTGGTTTTTTAAAAGTTTTGGTTTTAATTAGATTGAAATTTAGATTTGAAACATTGTCAACCTTTGTTGTTCCTTTTTACGTAATCGCCAAGAACACCAGTCGCATCCCTGGAACCATGGAGTGCTTTCTCACGAAATCCCATTTGTTTAGTCATCTCGCTGCTCAGGCTACGAAGAAAAGAACAAAAATGAATTGGTTCGAGTTTTCAAGAAACTGAAATGTCATCGTGTTAGCACACGAGTTGTTCCCATCAACAAAGATATGTTGACTTTAGTGGTTCTTATCTAAATAGAAGTTCATCACGACTTCGGATGTTTTTAGTTTACAAGGCTAACTATTTTCTGGTCCTCCCAACGGTTTACCGCCTCATCGTGGCTGGGAGGTGTTCCTGGGTGTCGGACTGCGATGTACGGCGTGGGCATTCGTCCCCCGGCAGGGTCTCCCAAGCTGAGAAAGAGTCCGGCTTTTTCCATCAGGCAGCCTAGCTAAGAGTAAACCAATACCAGGATCCACCACCGTCTTGGTATCAAAGTCGCAGGGTGGTAAATCTCCCTCGGATCCACAAGGGCTGCGACTGCCCGTGGTGGGTAAGACCTGGGGCAGACTTGGGCCAGCCTGTCCTCGGTATTCCAGGGAACCACAGGGGCTTATCCAGCAAATCTCTGAAAAAATGGTGATTGTGCTGGGGCCTGCACAACTGATGAGGACGGCCCGTTCAAGTATCAAGCAACTAATTATTTTCTGGTCCGAGGCATTGAAGTCATTGCAGTGTAAACGCGTTTGCGCTGAGTGCGTGTCGAACAATGCCCGGGTATGTTCATGTACGCGTATCACTGAGTAATAATTCGTTTTGATAAGAAATTTAAAGGTTTTCATTGTTTTTTCCCGCTTTCCACTTCATCAAGGCTCGTGAATTAGGTTAGTGTTAATTCTTCTCTCTGAGGCTACTAATTAACTGATAAAGTTCTAACTGTGATTTTTTTTCTCAAGTTGACATAGGCAAAATTGGACATAACGAGCCTCAGAAGATGAAAAAAAACTAAAATTAGGCATAATCCTGGTACAATTTCTAAATCTAGCGTTGGTTTCTTCCAATTTCTGGTTTTTAATGTATCGGATTTAATGTATGATTCAATATTGTTTCTTTTTTCGTCCATCTTTACGACAGAAACCGTGAAAAAGACGCATGAATGAATGGGCTTCAATAAAATTGTTGTTTTTATGTATTTTTTAAAGCTAAGAACACTTCCTTGACGCAAATTGACAAACAACCCGGCAAGTCATCAACTTGAAATTTCTGTATTCTCAACAAAAAATCGTTAGGTCCGAGTAACGCTGATGTTTTGTCTACAAGAGTAACGTGAAGTAACAGTATCTGTTTATCTAAAGATTACTGATTCGTGGAATATTTATCTTTCAACTATCCTTTCCACTATTGAAGAACATGTGTGTTTACCAAAGTTGGTTATTCTTTGTCTCCTCAAAGAGGTGGTTTTAATTTTTTATTTTTTCTTTGTCTTAAGGCGAGTGTGAATCCACTGGAGACTTTTCGGGTTTAGTCCAAATAGGTTATGTTGAGGTTTAGCCACAACAGTGCTGAGATATTCGCAAAACTTGTCCATGTTCCCAAGGACCTTGGTCAGATCGAACCACTATTTCCCTTTCGATATGATGGAGATTTTTTCGTTTATGGTTGAAGATTCATAATTGTGTGAAATTGCTGACACTCGATACTTAGATATTTCAGTGTATATCTCACACTCGCCCTTTCTGTTTAATCGAAAACAGCTGGTAATTTCTCAGTCACTAGAGTAATTGAATTGCTAACTTCACAGAAATGGAAGGAGTAACGCTCTATCAAATGTCATTGCAGATTTCTAGGTTTCTTTTCTACTACGAATTCTAAAGTATTTCAAGTTTTCCTTTCAAACAAACATAGTAAGTAGTATTTTAAGTCCAGACGAACTTAAGATGTTAGCTTGCGAAATGTTTTATTCTGTGTTGATTCTCGTAGACTGATTATGAAGAGAAGCTATCTGTTCGGTTATACTGATGGACAAGCCCCCTTGAAGTTGAAAGATCTATTCAGAGCAATATAGTATCGTATGTGCTCGCAGTCTTCAGCTATAAAAAAGTGGAACTTTTTGGTCCGCAATTTCATGTTGCAATGAGGACATAAGATAAGTGTGGTGAACATTTTTTTCTGTGAACAGTTCTTCCTACCTTTCGTTTGCCTCTTCTGCCTTTCAACTTCATTTCCCCTTTCTT
Source organism: Angiostrongylus vasorum (assembly GCA_018806985.1). Lineage (NCBI taxonomy): Eukaryota > Metazoa > Nematoda > Chromadorea > Rhabditida > Metastrongylidae > Angiostrongylus > Angiostrongylus vasorum. The sequence continues at coordinate 1,548,639 of JADANN010000198.1, read as the reverse complement.
TCTCGTTACCTCGTCTCCTCGCGTTCTCTCGCTCTCATTCGGCTTTGCTGGGAACGCTTCACGAGTGCGTTTAATCAATTCACTTTGTTGTGTTCCATGGGATTGTGTGCGTGTGTATGTGAGTGGCATTCATCTACTGAGAAGAGGTATGACGTCTAAAGAGTACAACCCTTACTAGAACTGTTTTGCTCTATCACTGTTCTCTCCTCTTCATTGCGTTCCACTACCTCGTCTGTTTCCAATAGAACGAAATATTTGTTTTTTATTTGAAGACGTTTGATATTGGACGATTTGTGGAACAAAGCTATGTCATTTTGCTTGAGAATTTCAAACCGATGCCTATACAACGGTCACTTCAGCTTTAAGGTTGTGGTCTTCATGTGCTTTCTACCAATGCTGTTTTGTTATTGAAAGATTTTCTTCTATTATAGATTTTAGAGAGACAGCGGCAATACAGATCGTGCAGCGCTACATCCAATGATTATGAGACAGGAATTTCTCTGGCTTTATCATATTGTCTTTTGATTTCAGAGAAACTTCAATCTGATAAGAATTCGTTCTGGAATATAGTACGAATTATTCGTAGTTTATTCTTTATGAGTGAATAGCGCATTTAACTAAAAAGTTCAAGATTCTCCTCTGAAAGATGTCTAGCTATTTGTCGTTCCATGTCTACTTAAGCTATAAATGTTTATAGGGACACCTATTAAGCATGAATTTTCATGGCGCACACTTCAATATCGTTCACGAAGTTCATTAGTTGCATAGTATGAAGCAACGTCTTCACTGATTAAGCACTCGAACATTTCGGAAGTTTTTCATGCGTTGAGTTCTCATTATGCGTTAACGAGCTTCATTTGGTATTAACTATAAGAAACTAAACTGCAGTGTGATTTCGAAACTGTCACTTAACCTCGGTGCTGTAATAAACATTTGTTTATATTGTTGAACTTACACGAGGTTGATATTAGATGTTCATTCGGCTAATGTTTCGACTTCTTCGTCTTCATCAAAGCCGATGATCCAAGTCGATAGTGGTCGACTTGCTCACCGAAATTATTCTTATGTACCGTCGAAACGTCAACCGTAAATAAACATTATTTACCTACTTCGTGCAAGCTTATCAAAGCAAGTATACACATTGTTTTTTATGGTTTAGCTATAGAAATTGTTGTTTTTCATAGCTTGTTATTCAGTTTCAGATACTTTTACCACTAAGTATGTCGAAGTTGTTTTGGAAAGGTTAGATATCAACTGCTAACTACTTATGTTTCAGCTGTTACTCCGTCTCTACTCTCTTCGTTCTTATCCTCACTTTATACTACTTGTATACTATTTCCCAATGCATTTAAAGTTCTCTCTTTGAGGGTTTATAGTTTTTCTGGGGGTAGCCTTTCGTGCTTTCGATGAGCAGAAACGGCAAAAGAATTATTCATACAGTATTGAGAAAGTTTGAACGCGAGTTAATTTAATTTTTCTTCACTTTTTTGAGCATTTCGAAGCATTCGCAGCCACCAATTAGTTGTGCATGGCTTTCATTGTACAGGCAGCTTTGAATTACGTCGACTTCGAAAATAAATAGAAAGTCTGACACGGTGATGCGACTTCGCGATTTTCTCCTAAGCCCTAGTATGTTTGATATTTTTCCTGTCTTGTATTTCTGGAAAATTTTAGGCCTTGTAGGAAGAGAAATGCAACTGCTTCTAGTTAAGATTTATGTCTTTCGTCTGCTGTTCTCCTTTTCACCGATGTTCCCGTTCGTTTTCCCATCTTTTGTTTCGCAGCAATAGTTTGAATAGCTTTATGTATATGGTAGGCGTCACCATTTTAATGGGGATTGTTGCTTCAGCAATCGCTACGTGGTTAACAGGATTTGAAAGCTGATTATAGGGATATAAGCCATTTTTCAGTTCCGTACTCAATGTAATTAACCGTCATTCAATTTTTCTAAAGGTGGTAACAAAAAAGTTGGAATTGAATTCGTGTCGTGCCCGTGTTTTGTTCATTACTGTAGTGTACTGTTAGTAATATGTGAATAATATTGTTCACGTGTGAAAAGTTAGAATTAAACAAGCATAGTATATGTATTTGAAAAATCACGTTCCCTCACTTTTTTGATTACAAGGCTTGTGATCTCGTCCAGTTCTCATCGTAGAATCCATGGAATACACTTATGGGGTTTGATTCACAGTGAAAATTACTGTATAATTATGGTTGAAGTAGCCGTGAAAAACTTAAGAAAATTTGTCCGTGGCTGTGCTACTTCAGCCGTCTTTCCTATCGCAAAATTAAAAATCTTGTTTCTCCTCGGGTCATTTCCTCCTTGCAGTCTTTATTCATCTCTCCTTGTTCTCATTTGGTTCTGTTGCTCTTTCTTTCTCTTTTTTCTTTCTTACCGCCTCGTTCCACTTCTCTGTGTTGTCATTCTAGGTCCACTCTCTATCTCTGTCTCTCTGTCTCTGTCTCTCTGTCTCTCTCTCTCTCTCTCTTTCCCTTTTCCTAGTTATTGGCTCTATGTGCATCTCTGAGGATGCGATAGCTTTTGGATGAATCGGATTCATTAGTTGTTATATTCAAACGTTCCACACTATTGCGTTTACTCCAAACACAGTACCGGCGCGCTCACCTGTGGTTTACCTTCCGTTCTGTTCTTGTTCAGCAGTTCACCACTTTCTTTTGGGCTTCTATCTGATTCACTTCTTTATTGTTTTTAGCTTTAAGAAGGCATTGTTAGACTTTCGGATCGCGCCAAATTACCACTATCGGCGAACATTCAGCCATTATCCTACGATTAGAAGCAGTTTCACTTAACTACAACCAATGATCTTTTTCCATTTGTGGAATCACCGATGATCTCTTTCCCCTCAAAGGTAAAAGTTCGGATTTAGCCTTCAATTACTGCTTTTTTTTTGTTGGGATTGTCGTACTTGGATTTGTGGAATTGTGCGTGAGTTTACGTCATTGGGTGCAAACGTGTTTTTTCAGTAATAACAGTGATGATAATAATAATGTAATAATAATCGAGCTTCTGTCTTTTCTGTACCATAAATTTTTTTATCGCATTAAAATTTCACTTTCAAATTCATTCTTCCGTGTTGTGTACGGTGAAGTTCATCATTTTGTACTTGGGTGGACACGTTTATTACACTGTGAAATGTTGTCTTCAGAAAGTGACAGCTTTTTTACCAAGTCGATATTATGGCGTACTGCCTTTTTTTCATCATCAGTTTTACTAAGTTTTCTTCAAAGTTTTCATCCGTCGTTAGTACAACGCTAAATACTTTTATCCCACCCAGTATCTGAGAGATATAGGGGCCACACTTTCTGCACATCTTCAGCTTTCATCACCGACTCTGCTGAAACTAATTCATTAGCTTCAATTTGTGAATTAGTTAGCGAAAACCGGTTTCATTACGAATCGAACGTTTATCCACCTAGTGACTACTGGTAGGGATCATTTTGTCGGAATTTATAGTTTGATAGTCACTACGATGGCAAATATTTAGATATCGCAACTTCTTGAATATTATTCATAAATTAGTGTTTCTACCTTTCTTGTTCAAAACCTGATATTATCATGTGGTTTTCTCAACTTTTCTGGCTTTGAGAAGGAAACTCATTATCCGCGATTTAGGATGACGTTTGCATAAAGTGTACAAGCGGTTTATCTTCTGGGTAGGTTTTTCTTAAGCAGGAGTCATGACAAACTTATTACTACTTTTTGAAAGCATTGTCAGTGTGACCACAAGGAATCTAAAGAGATAGTCCGGTCGTTCAGATTAAGAAGTGCTCAACGCTACTCCTTTTGTTATTTTACTCAAACTGCTTTTGGTATTGGAGATTTTATGTACAATTTTCTTTTTTGTTCCAAGTGTGACTTTCTTTATGGAACTCATCTTTTCTCAGAACTGTGTATCCATGACGTTCTTTCATGGGTTAGTAGTTGTTTGGCGATTGTTCGTTAGTTCGTGATTCTCTTCGCCAGTGTCGGGTTTCCGTGCGCTGACTCGAGTCGCTTCAGATGCACCCGCGTTATCCGCGGCGGCTGTGCGTGGACGGCGTCGCGGCGGCCACCTGCGGTAGTCGCGGCTCGCCGCGCGCACTGATCACCTACGAGGTGGTCGAGACGGTGACGCGCGACGACGTCCTGCGAGTCGGTGCGGCTTGTCTGCAGCAGAACTCCTCTCCGGAGCAGGCCATCGATTCGACGACGACCGCGACGGCGGACACTCCTGAGGACAGTCCACCACGGCGAACCTGCCGCAGGCCGACACCGCCGGCACGACAACTAATTAACGACGACGAAATGCTCAATATTCCAAGTCCTGATATGCTTAATAATATGATGCGTAGTGTAAAGCTTAATGGTAAGTTTTTTAGTGAAGGCACAGATTGTGGGTGTTTTTTTTCTTGCACGGGGACAGAATCAGTAAATAGACAAACAGTAGAGCTAACAAACAGCTTGGTAACATGCTGCTTGCAAGCAGTTAGAATTGCTACATATAGAGTAAATGTTAGCTGTTTTTTCATCTGTGGTTTTTTATCGCTTAACAGGGATATGGAATTTTGCTTGTATTGTGGAAACAGTCATCGTTGTTACGGTCGTGGACTGATTTACATCAAATCCAATCTTGATCCGTATTATTTCCCCTGAAGTCCATGAATTTTGTGATATTTACATACCGAGTCTGTGAAGGCTTAGATGTGGGTTTTCTTGTTCGCAGGATTGTTTCCCTACTAAGCATATAACTGCTGGCAGAAGCACGCGTATGACACGCTAGCGCGTTTCCTAACAGCTACAGAAGCGGAGCTCTTCAGTAGCGCATGCCACTTTCTACACATTTCAGCTGATGTGTCGTGCAGGTTTCGTGTTTCCATTTCTCTTTTACAATTACGTAAAAGAATCTGTTATAGATTTTTATGGAGAAGTAATTACATAATCGTGGAAAGCATATAACTACGAATATATCCAAAAAATAAGTCAAAATAAAATAATCGAGGGAAGATGTCTTCATACAATAAGTGCTGGCCAGTAATTTTTATCGCTTAATAGGGATATAATGTCTAGCTTTAGTCTATCTGTTTCGGTTGCATATTTGGCCTCTTTAATGATATGCGGTGCCCTAACGACAGTGTAAGTTCACTGTTTTTCTCCTCTCAGACAAGTTTGTTTCCAGTTTGAAGACCTTTGAGGAATGCAGGCTTCGTTAAACCTGGCCCGGTTCGAACCAACCACCATGAGCACTGCAGGACATTTCTAATCACTACGCTACGCGTGTCCTTTGAATTCTTCGTTATTTCGTTTTTGTGTGTTTTCTGACGGTCATGAGAGCATCTCCTAGGAGACATATAAATGAGAATCGGCTTGGGCTGAGAAAAGTAGTTTTGCAAAGTCATTTTTGATCATCTTCCTTACCTTTAAACCATATAGTAGTAATACCATACTTTTTTAAATCTGGCTGACATTACATCACAAAGCTAGCAACTTCGCTTAATCAGATATGTGCACATAGTGTAAAGTTACAGACTAATATTTTTTATTATACAGTGAGATGTTCTGTGAAATAACAAACAAGATATTTATCCCTTCTATTATTATCTTTTCAGCATTGCTACCTAGTCTGACCCATTCTCAGAACTGTCAACATAATTCATGTCGGATTGTTGGCAATTCATTTTTTCAGTTCATTTTAACGGTTTTGGTGACATCATTGGGGTGATGCAAAAATTAATGGCGGGTCTTGTCATCGTGAAATTTACAGCTACATTTAGTAATTATTGCCGTTTGCTTGCACTGGTGCTGTTTGCAATTTAGTATTTGTTGCTTGTCCAGCATTTTGCCACGTATTTTTTCTTTCTGAACCTTGCTAACAGTGATTTCAGAAGTGATCAAGTGATCGATGCAAAGCATGAAAATTGCGTCTTTACAGACACAAGTCTTTATGATAGAGTAACTCGTAGACAGCCAATACCTGTCGACGTTTTCCTTCTGAACCTATCATTCTAAAAAACCGCTTGAGGGGCTGTAGAAAGAGTCGTCATTCACAGTCCAACAGTCGTCCGTCATTGGGAACGAAACAGAAAAAGTGAAACATTTCGATACATGTGTGCAGCACTAATTGGATGAAGAGCGCCGGCTTCTTTCACACAACAAAAACATTATGAGATACGAAAAAAAATTGGTGTTACAAAAACAAGCGGCATTCAGTTTAGTGGTCGGACTGAAGTGAAGCTTCTAAGCATTTTTAGAAACCTAATTTACACTACAAAGAGTGACTTTATCATAGAGAGAGTCAAATGAAACAGACTCCCGACTCTACATTAGAAGCAATGTCACGACATTGATAGAAGCAAAAAATGGCAACATATATTCCCAAACACGACGAACATAAGAGATCCAATCTTCTTGCACAACAACGCACATCCACACGTAGCACAACTAACACTGCAAAATTCTATTGAATTAAGCTTCTAAACTGCGTCACTAATCATTTTCATCGGCTAGCTGCGAGCATCACATCAGGAACCAAAGCCCTGTAGAAAATTCCGTCGAAGAGACTGCCGCTTCGAGCTTTTCAGAATTGTCTTCCAATGGAACACGTAAACATTTATCTTGTTGGAAAGCATATGAAATGGTCATTTTAACAAAGTTATGCTTGAATCTAGTTATGATGATTTGATGTCCACTGTTTGAATCACTGTTGTACCAAACTTATGTTGTGCCAGATTCTGCACAAAATCTCCATTTCCGTCTTTGAAACAAGTAGGACAGTGCTTTGTTACACAGAGATGTGTAGGTGAATACTGCGTGGCTGACAGTGGTTCCACCAAGCGATTTCTCCCTATGGTGTCTTCCGCTGCAAATATTGGGTGTTGTTCGAAGCATGGTTTTATATTTACAGTTCTTCACATCCACGCCCTTGGGTCTGGTAAACCTTCATTTTTGGTAAGAATCATTGTTGTGGCTTTTTCACAGCTAGAATTGAAAGCAAAAAGCGATTTTTGTTATTCATTCAGTTAGCATGCAAGTTGTTCATTCCCCAATTCAAAACGCTCGTGCTTACGTTTTTGGACCGCATCTGGGAAGAAACTATTTCCAATATGTTGCCGGTAGAACAGTGATCGCAACAAGCAGAGCTTCCATTTCGGATGTAAAAAAGCGTTATTGCCTGTCATCTTCCAACTACTAGTTTGAGTTTGAAAAAAATACCTCTCTAAAAAATCTATAGTAGGCTCATGGAAATGTGAAGAACCAGGGCAGCTAGAAAGCTTAGAAAGCTAAGATTATTGCTGGATATCTGTGAGCAATGCATTTTTTAGGCCATTATATATTGTTGTATAGGTTGTTCACTGCGATATATTCAATTCTGATTGGAAATTTTAAAATTTTCAATTTCTGAAGATTCTAAGCTCTTCATTCTGAGTGAGAACCTATATAATCTGCATACATTTACCAGCTTGTTGCAAACTTGGACATTTCATCTACGCGGTTGATTTTTAATGCATTTTTAATTTGAGTAAGGATTTGACTCAATAGGTGTGACAGTCTTTGAACGGTTTTTGACGAATGTTTTCCTGCGGAAAAGCTGTCCAGATGTTTGGGAAAGCAATCCCCTAGATGTAAGCCATGTGACTGAAACAGGTGACGAAGAATTCTATGTTCAGTTTCGTATATTTTTTTCTACCATCACTTGTGAACCATGAAGACACTCTTGTCATGCGGCAGGATCTTCCTTATTTGGTTGGTTAATGAAGGTTATTTTCCAGCCAACCTCTGATGTGATGCAGTGCATCGATTTCTATGCTATTCTCTCCTGTTTTCACCATTTTCTCATTTGCAAGAAAAAAAAATGTAGACGAATCAAGGCACCGACCAACAAACAGCGATCAAGATTTTCCCCGTGCATAGTTGTACTAAGTTTACGTTTTCGTTGTCGTTTTCTTTCATCAGCGGCATAGAATTGAGCTTTGCATTTTTGACTGTACTATAGTATCTACTTTCCCCTACAACTCATACTTTTATTTAAGTATAAAATCGAAACTAACAAATTTTATATTGCTTAACCCGTATTTTTTCAAGTCATTGAGGTACTGTAAAATCAAGTTCTCAAGTCTTCTGGTTTTCTCGAAAATCGTCGCAGTGTATCCCTCATACTGTTGCCGAAGAGTTTTCTATGGCTACGCCTCACATTATATCTTACCAATAACGTCAGTCTTGGTCCTCCACGATCAGTATTTGTGAGTTTGTCAGTTCAAGGTTCAAACTGTTGAAATTATCTTTAAATGAGGCGTTGATTTCCTAGTAGCTTCTGGCCATGGCCTTTTTTGCGAAGGATCGGGCAGAATTCCTATTTATCTAGTATGTTCCAGCTTTTGTAAGCTTTATTTTTTTTCAAAGTCCCAAGAACTACTTGCCAAGGAATTACCAAATGCTCACCACGCACAGCTGGCCACGCTCGTGGATTGGGAGGCGATCTGCCACGCCGACTAAGTTTCTTGCCAGGCGGCAACGAATTCCGCTATAGGTTTCTGTGGCTTGCGGATGTTATCATATAGCTCTTTCTCAGTTTCAGGAACGCTTACGGTGGATGAAATCCTTCTGTGCATTACTGTGCATTACTCCGCATTACTGTGCAACACTTATCAACATTCCACAGAAACGTTGAAGCGATAAACCACAGAGAAAAAAAATTATGAAATAGCGAATTTCTAAACGACATGATGTCTGAGACAAGGGATGGATTGGTGAGATAGAAGAACTGTTAATTATGACCATGTATTTTAAAGTACAAACATCCTATTATTGAGGTGAGGACATATATTACTACTGTTAATCTTCGTCGACTTTTTAGTTAATTTATTTGTTTTTCTGTGTGAACCGTCATCACATCTACTTTGCGGATCCCAGCACTTTTTTACATTCGTTTTCCTCGCATTCATCGTCCACAAAGGTCTTCGAACATTTCGCCTGTTGTTTCGGTTGCTATTTGAGGATTTCGTCTTTACGAATGTGATAGAATGCTGGTCGAGTCGATTATCCTTGCAATTCTGGAGACAGACGAGCTAAAGCGTTCCCACGTGGATTGGAGGAAAGCTTTGAAATTGTGTGATTTTAAATTAGGTGTTATATAAATTTTACTAGTTTTTTTAAAGTTGTTTTACACATGGACTGAATATATTCACTTCTTAATCTTTTTAAAAATTTCTTCGTTTACCATTGTTCGGTGTTACGCACATATTTTATGCTCACATGTTAAGCATTAACGCAACCACAAATGTTTGCCGTTGGGAAACTCGATTTTGATGTTGAATGAGGACCATTTCCAAGTAGCTGCTTGATGGGAAGGGCTTCTGTTTGCTGCGTTCGAGCGACTGATGATGTGAGGTGCCGTCGTTGGGCGCGTAATTTCGGGTGATGATATGTCGGCAGGCGATTCCGCTCATCAGTGCTGCTGTTGGTGCTGGTGCTTTTAATTATGCATCATAGCGAAGGGAAGCTTGCCGTCTGCTCTTGCAATATCGCGTCCTTTCGTTGACTACTTAACCCAAAAATCGTCGCTGTGGTGTTACCTGTTTTCACTGTCCCTTTATTTTTTAAATGACACTATCATACTGATGGTTGTAGCTTTTAGTTCTTGATAATTGAACTCACTAGTGTTTTTTAGTTCTGTGGCATTATTTAAGAACAATTTTAGATAAGATAAGATGTATCAGCTAGTGACATTGTGAATTTCTTGCTTGAGATTTAATTCACCACTTTTAGACCGTTGAGTGTTTGGTAACTCTTTGACACCACAGATATCTAAATTACCATTAGGCTAGAAACTAACTATTTCTGAAATTGGTTCAAGTTGTCCTACTAGAAATACTCCTACTGTTTTCAATTTGAATCTGTTTTGGCCACTCCTTTTTGAAAAAAAAAGAAAAATTTCTGCCACGGCACAACACTCAACAACACAACCTGTTTGTTGGTGGATGAGTGAAAGTTTATAACACATGAATGTTCCATTTTTTGTGGAAGGTGTAGAGTTCACTTAGTACAGGTGCTACTTATAGAATTAGCATGGATTTTCCTTTCTCCATTTTTTTGTATCAGCTTTATTAGTACTAGGAAGTAGAAAATAACTAGAAATAGAAGTTTAGTAGTGGAAAACATAGAAGCAATTGAGTGCTCTTGCTACACATTTTTACAAACACGCGCTCAGACAAAAAAACAATTGTAACCGTATAGGTATATTCATTAAAGGCTAGATGCACGCATTGTTCTCACATCTTAGTTTTACTTTGTTTTGCACACAATAAAGGTCGTGACGAGTTCTTGGAACGAGTGAAAGCATCGTGAGCTGATGTAGTTGGTGTTTCTGACGAGAACTGCGCATTGACTGCACAGGATGTTATTCCCTTTTATCTATCTCCCTGCTTGTTTAATGCTAAAGCGGTTAGCGTACCCATAATTTCAGTTTACTGGGGTGAAAATTATTGACTTATTTACGTTCCATGACAGACAAATCCTACTTCGTTCCCAGTACTGCTTCTGAAGAATGCACTCGTCGAAGAACCATACGTGGTAATATTCTCGGATGGTTCACGATCAATTGCTTTAACTACTAACTATATGTTAGGAAAACACTGCAAAAACTATATATTAGATTAGCCACGCCACAAATACCAATCAGCAGAGTTCTTTGCCGAAATTTGTATTGAATGTTAATTCAATGTGTACTCTCAGAGCATGACTTAAATGATCAAAACATTGTTTTGAAAGGATGTTGTAAATGTTATCAGCATTGCAGTGTCGCTCTTTCTTAAATTGAATGTGAAAGTATGCTTCGTGGAAAAAAAAAGGTTAGAATAAACTTCATTATGGGCTACCGTTATTTTCGGAGTCGAGATTTCGCTTCATTTGAGTATGAATGGTTTAACAGTTCTCCTAGATGCGAACCACACCACGAAATGCCAAAAATTGGAAGTAGCATTCGTAATCATACATATTTCAATCACAGGTTATCATTTCCTATCCTCACTTCTATTTGAAACGATCTTTATCATGATATAACATCAAGAGCTGTCTGATTAAACTTTTGTAAGCAGAACGTTGTCACACTGACTGTGGCCTTGGTGGTCCTATTGCCATATGGGTACTGTGCTGCTATTGTTATGTTGGATTACCCTTGTTCCTTCGGGCCGGCGAACGAAGTTCTCACTTTCATCGAAAAGTGCATTACTATGGCAATCTAGTTGCTAAGTAGTGGGTGTTGTTAATGCGATTGATACGACGAACACTCTGAAGATGTGAGCGAAAATATAATGAGCTCTACTCTTATCTCGTAAGCTCGCTGAGTAACTTTTCTTTAACTTCAGTATTAAATATTCTCTGTTAAAAGAAGATTGTTCAGTGTGTAGTTGAATAACACGGATTTGAATTGATGTCTAACCTATATAGATGAAAGTATATGATTCATCGTGCGAAGAAATTTGCAGATTGTAGGGCAAACTGTATGCCTTTCTATCGTTCTTTCGCCTATTTTAATCAGTTTCATTTTCTTGGGATAAAACTGTTTAGATATGGACGTTAAATATTAGTATCAGACCGTGGTTTACTTCTTATTAGCTAAATCCCACTAAATGTGTGGACGAACATTTCTGTCAATGCGTCTAGTGCCAGCAGTTTCGGCGTTTTTTGTGAAACGTTGTTGATTAAACCCGTTAAAGGGTTGTAATCGTCACATAAGGGCATAATAATGCCTCTCATTCTGTGGGCATCATAAATGAAATCTGTACTATGCTGAAGTACCGTAGTCGATGTGGGTGAAAGTTTATGAGGTCATTCCTGTAGCTGCACATTCGCCATAATAAAAGTCTTGATATGTGGATCGGTTGACTGGACTGATTGAGTGTACCTGGTTTGGTGTTTTATTGTACTTCTGCTCTCTGTCATTTAATTTTAAAGATCTTAGAAATGCTGACGTTTCTTCACACAAACCTTCCTTCTAGTGGCTACCAATTTACCAAATCTATACATCGGTTCCCCCTCATATACAACGGTTTCATAGAAGACATTGGATATCACATTGATACTTTTAGGGCCTTTAAGAAGAAGATAAAGCAATGGATGTGAAAATGTTGAAATAATAGAGAATTTTTCAGTGTGATTTGAGATTTTCGTGTTCGTCCGTAAATTATTCTTTAACTTTCAGTGTACACCGCGGGCGCCATTCCACAACCGCACACGCCTCAAACTCCTCAACCACCGTATACACCGAACGGTTTATTACTTTATGGTTTTTGCTAATCTGTCCAGCTCTACTAAAGTACATTAAAAAGTCCAAGTTATTTGCTTTGCGTTTTTCTTTAGCTGCCACAGTAGATTTTGAAGTGGTTTCTTTTTCTATAGAAATTGTGATTTACCCTACATTACCAATCTTAGTTTCATCCAAATTACCCGTTCTATATCTTAATCATTTTAATTTCGTTTTTTATATCGAAAAGAACTTTATGTTATATTTTTCACTGGGTTTTGACAGATCTCCGGGTGTTGAAATTACCCATCCCTTGCAGAAGGACATTTTTGGTGTTTCCTTTTCCTGTGTGCGCTGAAGCTGACCTTTTATCTTGAACCTTGCATCATTGTTGTTAATGATGTGTTTTCATTGTTTCACTAGGTTCTTTTTTCTAAAATATGCCCGTTTATGTTAGCTTAACTATAGTTTCTCACAGGAGTCGACATAGATTGTCCATTTCTATTAGCTCTGCCATTGTGTGGTGTTGGGATTAGATAACGAGCTGCAACGTGCTGAGAAACGTTAGCTCTCCTAGGTGGATCACAGCATGAGTCCGGCGTTTTCATCAAGAAACGCAGCTAAGAGTTGGCTTGTCTGGCGGATTCAGCGACAGGCTACCTCATGGTCAACTAATCGTCAAAAGCGCTAAGTAGTAGACATTCTACCAATAAGTGGTGTCCTTCATATCCCTTCGTTGAGGGAGCGTATCCTAATGGCGTCACACCATTATTGAAATGAATACGGGTGAGAGCTAATACATAATAGTGAACAACTTACTTCTTTACTCTACTTCCTTTTACTTCATCTTAGCTAGGCTTTACAATTTCTGGTGTGCAAACTTGAGCTGTGGTAGAGATCCCTTAAAGTATTTTCCTTTCCCATATTTTTTGATTTGACTAGGTTTAACACCGCCTCGTTATAAATTTTTGATTACCACCCGTCACAGACGCTTTCTTTTCTTCTGATCGAACTGCTTTCGAAGAAAATCTATGCATTATGGATAGATTTGAATCAACGGTTCCCCATTCTATCCTGCCAGCGACATATGTGGGCTGTGCTGCTTCACCTTTGATTTTCTTCTTGGACAGGTAAAACTATTTGGTGATCTACCACAAGTCCAAGGGATTTCCTTTCGTGTTTTGGGAGGGTAAATATTGGTGCACTGAAGATAGTTGAATGCGTGTTCGCGAGATTCAGTATCAGTTCCCGGGACCTTAATACTCAAGTTTTCTCAAGCACAAAAGTTGCCTACTTTGATGTAACGGAAGAACGAGATTGATATTCTCATATCTTTACAGTTCAAACATTCTAAAATGGACTACACAGTTTGTCTTAGTGTTGCGCCAGTTTTCAGTACATGTGCGGCAGTTTATATTTCATTTGAAGACAACTACAGCATTGAAATATGGACGATCGTTATGCCATAGAGAGGACTTTTTAAAAGGGATACTTTTGCATGGCTGTTTTTTTACGAAGTTTTTAAAAGTTTTTTTTCTATTTTTAGAACTTTCATGGTTCTAGAAAGTAGATCGTGAAGCAAATAGGGGTGATTGTATTTCCGCGACCGACTTTTATTAACCTCGGCATTGGTTGAATAATTCTTTGTATTTTTGATGAGCAAACGCGAGGTGTTACTTTATTCTTTATTCAAGAATAAGCCGACGTTTCGGCCGATTTCGCCTTCCTCGGAGCCCAGAAAGGTCAAGCTGTCAGCAGTCTACCAAGCGAAACACTTCGTTAACCAAACAGAGAAAATGCTGAACCAATGTTTGTTCAACTGTTCAACCAACTATGTTCAATCTGATTAAAATCTTGGTTGGCTGGTAGATTGCGGACAGCTTGACCTTTCTGGGCTCTGGGGAAGGCGAAATCCGCCGAGGCGTCAGCTTACTCTTGAGTAAAACATAAAACAACACTTCGCGTTTGCTTAAAAAGAATGCAAAGTATTCTTTTTCCATTCTTTTGAACATCACTCAATTTAGCTGACTTGTTATAGGTAGAACTTACACATTGTATTTATTAATTAGGTTTTTAATCATTGCAATCAGTCAGATAAAGCTAGTTTACTCAACCATTTTTGTTTTAATATATTCTACTTTTTATCCATCATATCTATATATACATAATATATAATGTACATGACACATATACGTGCATTTATATAAATGTATGTATGTATATACATGCATATATATACACATATATATATATATATATATAATATGGAAAATCTATTTGTTATACATGGTGAGTGTGTTTGGCTTTAAGTACGGAAATCAACGGGGAGGCACTTAACGGTCGAAATAGCGGTCGGAAGCCAGTCAGAATGGAAGTCAAAACCAAAACTATTAATACATTAAAAGAAAGTTTGGTGCTGTTCTGAGCGGATCCTTCGATACAGGATCGCGGTTTTCGCAGCCGACGGCATCACCGCATTACGCAGCGGACATGAGGTCGCCACCGTTGATGTCCCCGACACAAGCGCCTCTTCCGCCGCAGGCCACCATGCCGCGTCCCATGAGTAACGGTGAGTTTTCTCTTGACAGCTGTCTTCAAAGCAAATTCTCGTGCATTAGGAGGAAACAAGTGAAGGGACTGAAATGGAGTTGTTGGAGCGAGTATGAGGTTAAATGAGTCCACAGAATTGTTTGAAGTTTCAACTCTACCTTAGAAGTAATCTTTTTACCAATAGAACAGCAGTCAGTCAAACCGTTGTGCACGTATTTCAGTTGAGACGGAGCAACATTTCTTTCATTCGGAGTCTTTTTTCTTTTGTCAGAAGTGCAATAACTTATGCTTTTTAGGGGGACATTGTCACACAACCAATTCGAATGGTTCCCACACCTCAACAACCTGTGATTCCTAGCCAGTTCTTCACTTACGAGCCAAGTTTGCTTATGAGTGGTAGGTGCACAAGAAGCAGTTTCATTCTGTTGGTTAATATCATAAACAATTTTTTACACTTCACAAAGACTGTGGTATCTAGCAAAATCTAATGGTATGTTGTTTACATCAGCAGCATAGTTAGTTGCTTCGATGCTAGTTCTCTCCATTGGTCTAATGATGAGATTTGGTTAATAATTAGGACTTTATGAAAATACTAAGGTGAATTGCTACTATGTTTATGAACTTTTTTTCTTATTAATGAAGGTTTTATAGAAGAAAATTGCGGCAATACGTTTTCAAGAATTTACCTCTCTTGATAGATAATTATTGGAGGAAGTGGAACTCATTGAAAGAATCAGATGATTTAATTCATTTCATTCAAGGAAAGGCGCTTTTAGTAGACCTGTAACTCTAAATTAATCAAAAGATGGTTTCACTTGTTGACTTTTGAGACAATTAGATGGTGCCAAAAGGCTATATTGTTCCAATGTCTTCGGCACAATAGTTTACCACCATTTAATTTGTTTTCAGTGCATCCGGATATCTGTTTGGCTGGTTGTGTACTCCATATGTTCGACATGGATCGCATATTCACGGACAAGTTGGATCTGCCGAACGTTGTGCTGGCAATTCGAATGCATGGCGGCGATATTGAATTTGGTGCAAAAGCATATGCTGAGAGAGCTGGAGCAATCACTCACGTCATCGTCGAGTCAATCAGAACGCAACATGCGCACTTAGTAGGTTTTTTTATTTTAATTCTTATAACAAATCGATTTTTAACATTTAAAAAAGTCATTTACTATGTTCTCTATTTAAGGATTCTGTGTGCGTTTTGTACCGTATTGTTTGGGTATGTTTAGAATGGCAGTCGTTCTAACCTAAAATATGTATAGGCGCTGAAAGATCGTAAACGACTAGTCACACTACAGTGGTTGGTAGATGTACTCATGAAGAAACAAATGGACGTACCATGGCGGCATGCTCATCTGCCCTCGGTCTTTATTGACGGCTGCCGTCCGTTGCTCGGCAAAGTTCGTTTATTTTCTGCTCCTCTGACTGCCATTAGCGCTCTTTATTAATTCCGAGACTGAGTGGTATTGGTTTTGTGACTTTACGTCATTATATTTATTGAAACGAGCTAATAAGAGCTATTGAATGTATGGTTTTTTAAATGACAAGCAGAGGACATTTAAAAAAAACAAAAGTTTGTGAATCTTTACCTGTTTATTATACGTGTGAGATTAAATAATTTGTGAGTTTCAATATTCAGCTGATTTCTTTCTCCGGCTTCGATGAGAGCGAGCGCGCTGCAATGAAGTTCATGGTCGAGGCGATGGGAGCGCGGTTCACACCGTACCTTAGTCGACACAACAGCCTACTTATCGCCAAGACGTATGTTCTCCCGAAATCTGCACAACTTATATGACTCGCAAACTCAAAGATGTTTGTTTTGTTTAAGCACAATGACCTCCAGTTATGTGATATATGCACATTTTTTTAACGTTTTGCATACCTGCAATCACAGTTACTGTGCCAATCTCATTACTTGCATTCGGCTCGTTTTCTTGTATTCATCGTCCACAGAGGTCTTCGAACTTTTCGCATTCCGACTACTGCTTGAGGATTTGGTGTACTTTATGGGTGTCGTACAGGGCTGTTGAGTCGATTCTCCTTACAATATTTGAGATAGAAGTTGAAATCACAATGTCAACTTTTTATTTGCTGCCTACTACACTTTTTCACGGCAGAGTATTATGTGAAATGCTATCATAATGATGCTGAAATGTAGTGATCGCAGTGACTACCAGTACGGCTGGTTGCTTATGGCACTGTTAGATAGGGAAAGTAGCTGAGCGACCGACGAAACGAAGGATTCGTATGGTGTGGTGGAGAACGCGTTAGCTTCCGGAAAGGGTAATAGAATACTGCACTCGTTCCCCACCAGATACCTGTCAAAGGCGAAGTGTTTCGACGTGGATTAGAGAAGAGCGTTTGGAAAGACAAGGAGAGTGGACACGACCAGCACTTCATGTGATTCATGAACAAGACGAAATCCTCAAGCAGCAGTCAAAACAACACGCCAAATGTTCAAAGACCATTGTGGACGATAAAGGCGAGGAAAACTCGAATGCAAGAACTGCTAGTATCGGCACAGATGCGGTGATGGCGGGTCATGTAAAAACTGAGATAGTTTTGTATGTATGTAAGTACACATACATGTAAATAAATACATTTACGTATATATATATATATATATATATATATTTGGATGTACATGTATGTACTTATGTATATCACCTGTATCACCTGTAGTCCCACTGATCGTCGAGTGACTCGAGCAGGTGCCAGTAAATCTTCCATTTTTCCCTTTCGGGTGCAAGAGTAGCCCTCAGTGGATTCTACTCGCGCTGGGGGCTCGTTGAGCATCATATCTTTCTTCTAGGCTTTTTGTGAGGAACTCTGACCATCGGCTCGGTGGTCTTCCTGCAGCGCGTTTAACATCCCGAGGAATCCAGTACCCTAACGGCTCTTGTTCATCGGTTGTCATTCATACGCATTACGTGTCCGGCCCACCTCATCTTCGACTCTTTGGCGTACAGAACGACATCTTGGTTTTTGATCTTTGACGCAGGTTGGAGCTTCGAATCCCATCCCTTACTTGCGTTATACGGAATACTCCTAGCATCGTCCTTTCGACTGTGCGTCCAATAACGCTGAGTGATTTGTCATCCTGTTTACGCAGCGACCAAGTATTTGACGCATACGTTGATGCAGGAATTACCGTTGAGTCGAAAAGGTGGGCACGGAGTTGGGTGTTCTTTGTTCTCTTCACTACATCCTCGATGCACTTGAGAGCTCCCTAAGCCGCTCGTTTCCTTCTGCTCTGCTCTGGAGCTAACTTGTTCATGATATTGATTTCCCGGCCTAGATACACATAACTGGAGCATTCGGAGATATTCGTTCCGTTGAGCGTGATTGGGGCACATGAAGCCAATCCGTTCTTCATGAACATCGTTTTTGTGAGGTTTAGTCGAAGACCAATCTTTCCACAGGCTTTATCAAAGTCGGCAAGCATACGTTCCGCATGACTAATGTTTGGTGTTATAACGACGATGTCATCAGCAAGGCGAAAATGATCTAACTGCCGACCATTGATTTTCACTCCTTTATTATCCCATTCCAATGTTCGCATGACGTTCTGGAGGGTGGCGGTAAATAATTTTGGCGAGATTGTATCGCCTTGCCTAACTCCTCTTTTGACGTCAACGTTAATATCGTTGTAGAATTGGTTGCCAATTTTTTGTACAGCTCACGTTGAATCTTTATGTACTGAGTAGGGACTCCTTGACTATCAAAGGCTTCCACGACTGCTATCTCATTTGAATCAAAGGCCTTCTGTAAATCGATGGAAGTGAGACAGAGCGGTCTTTTGTACTCTCGCGATACTCTAATGAGCCTTGTTATCGTGTGGATGCGGTCCATCGTACTAATCCTGTTCGAAACCCTGCTTGCTCACATGGCTGTCCTTCGTCTAGTGTTCTGTCAATCCTGTTTAGGATGACTCGAGCGAAAAGTTTGTAGACGACAGACAGCAAGCAGGTTGGGCGATACTTGCCGATATCGTATAGGTCACCCTTCTTGGACAATAACACGGTCTTGCCGGTCTTCCACCACGAGGAAGGACCTTGCATCCAGACAGGTAACCTGTGAAGAGCCGAGCCAGTGTGGTTACGAGGACTGGCGGAAGGTTCTTCAGGTGTTCTGATCTTATCCTGTCCGGACCTGATGTTGTTCGATTTTTCACCGACGAAATGGCATGTCGGATTTCGGAAAGGGGAGAATCGGTGGTACAACATATCCATCCTCCTTTATTTCATATGACGGAAGGTGGACGTGGCTATCGAAGAGATCTGAGTAGTATTTCGTGAATGATTTTTCTCGATTGCCTTTCTGGACGCTGTAACTGTTCCGTCTGGGCGCCGTGAGTGCAATCATCTTGGTCTTGTAATTGACGAAGCTTCGGTGGGATTTACGAATGCTTTTCCCAGCCTCTGCAGCCTCGACCATTACTGCTGCTGTTCTGTCTTTAAGATCTTCTTTTTATGTCCTGTCTGCATTGTTTTGCAAGTTCGGACGTCAGTTTGCGGTTGCCTGCAGCTCGTGCGATTCCACGCTAGCGTATCAGCTCGAGTGTTTCTGGAGACAGACGTCTCTTGGTGACTTTCAAACTCTCAGCTTTCATAGCGCTAACGTGAAGATGTTGAATGAGCCGATCGTATTTTTTCGTCGATGTTATCGACAACGGCATCGTCAAGCAGCCGACTAGTGAATTGAATAAGTCCCAGTTTGTGGCGGTTCTGGGACTTCGGTTTTTGATTTTAGCGGCTTTTTTCTCCGTTCCGCGATAAACAGAATCAAGCACGAAGAGACGATGGTCTGATCCCATGTAGAATTTTGGGACAACAGCGACATCGGTTAGGCAAAACCTTCCATTTGCTGTGATATGGTCTATTTCGCTATGGTACTCTCCAATGGGAGACACATCCAGGGTTGAGGGTGGGGCTTCTAGAATTGCGAGTTACCATGGATGGTCTTGGTCGCCATGATAAACTGAGATAGCCGCTCACCCTGTTCTTCTGATTCTGATCCGTGGGTCCCAATGTGACGTTCTTCAGACGTTCTTCTTGGTCCAGTCTCGGCGTTAAAATCTCCAATGATGACCTTGGAGGATGTAAGGTCTTCTCTGGAGAACTTCTCCAAGTCCATATAAAACGACTCGACTTCTTCTTCATCGTATTTTTGATGTCACCGCGTAGACGACGAAGATTGTCAAAGCCGGTATTGATCCGCACGTTTTTAATCGTAAACATCCGATTCGGGTTGTAAACTGTTCGAATGACTCGATGTTCATGGACAAACTCGTGTTGAAGAGAACGCCGACGCTGCCGACTCCTCTACTGTTGCATGTTCCGAGGAACAGTTCTTCCCCTGTGTCACAGACGGCGTTGAATGGGTGGCGTCATCTCGTCTCGGCCAGGCCGATGACGTTGTACGTTATCCTTCTTGCTTGCATGAACAACGTCTTGTATCGAGAACTCAGATGCAAGCGTGCGTGCATTGTAGGGTACAGATCGTCGCCATAGTTCTTCGTGAGCCAGGCAGCTTCCATTGGCCCTGAGATTTTAGCAGCCTTTCCGTACTCGTCCTTCGGTGCGAAATTGGAACCTCTTTCGGGGTCAGGGGAATGAGGCCCGTTTTTTTTACTGTGCTTAGCATTTTGATACCTAAGTATAGCTTGCTGGGCTTTTGAACATGGGGGCTGGGTGTGCTCACGGGTAGCTTGCCAGGCTCTCTCAGAATGGACATGGAGCTTATTTGTTGGAGGCGACTCCTAACCGCCTCCCATATACTTCCCTGTCACTTGATTGCAGGCTTTTGGCCGAATTGACTCGTAGAATACAACCTTCAGAACCGCCTCCCATATACTTCCCTGTCCGCATAAGCGAGAACGCAACCACACACGTATGCTTGAATACGCCTAGCAAATACAGAAAGTATGTGCCAAATCGGTGCAACAGAAACAGGGGAGTCCGTCTCCTGGATCCACCTGCGTCTCAGGGAAGCAAAGGTCGTTTTTGGTTCGAGATTAACCCCCTGTCCGCCACCTAGGGACGCGCCACGTAGCCTCGCGACTAATCGGCTCGGGATTCCTCATATGAGGGAGGCCCGTGGACTTATGTATATACGTATATACATTACATATATATATATATATATATATATATATATATATATATATATATATATATATATATATATATATATATATATATATATATATATATATATATATGAAAGTGGTAAAACTGCGTTCCAACTCTCATACAGAGGCGACCGTTATTAAATATAAACGATGATTACGGTCTGTGACTTTTTCAGTTCTCGCGATTGTTTTTTCTCTATATTTGTTCATTTCTCATAACTAGGTGTGAAGTAAGAGTCACAAGTAGTTGTGAAAAGACATGTAACGACTCGGTGCTTGCGCACAGGGGCTGTGAATTCCGCTTCGAATTGGATGTCCACAAAAAGTCATCAGTTGCGAGCTTTAAACTCGATGGTATCTATAGTGATACTCATTCCACTGTTCGCCTCTGTGATTTCGGCCATTTAACAAATCCATTTTTTGACCATCAGCTAAGTAAGGTGACAAATACGGTGCTAAACGTTAACGAACAACGACCTTCCTGTTCTCCTTCCTGAAATACACAGTTTCTGGGAATGATCCGTTCTCTGCAACGCTTTGTTACCTAATCTCTTTTATGCACATTAAGTTTTTTGGTAGCATTGAGCGCCCTCGTCTGTAGATGGTTTTTTCATCTCGTTCGGCCAGTACATGCCTAGTACTGTTAAGCTGGAAGACTTGTCGTGTAAACAAGTAACTATGATTCTTGTATTAATAGGATGACACTTTTTGTGTCCGTTAAGCCCTCGCAGAAATAAAGAGGTTGAATGGAGGCTTTACTGTTATTACTTCCAGTGACTCAGTGACACATCGCTTCGTATTGAATTCGTGAAAGGTTTTATCTGAAACTAACACCGAAAGGCACAATTCGTTTACGTTTAGCCAAGCCCACATCTCTATATGTATTTATTGGATATGATTAAATGTTCACAATAGACAGATCATCCGGAACGTCGAAGAAAAGCACATGATCTCAATGTATACTTGCGTCTTAGAGCATATCTTTATCTACCCGTATCCATAATACATTAGTTTTCAGTTAGACCCCCAATGAATACAAAGTTATTTTTTAGGGCTGGAGTGGAAAAGGTTGAGAAGGCTCGTGAATGGGATATTCAAGTGGTAAACTATCAGTGGTTAGCTGATAATTATGCGGGTCAAAGAGTAGACGTTGACAGCCAACGATATCAGGTCAGTTCTTAGTGTTATGTTTTTGTCCCATATTTAAACAGTTGTTTTGATTTCTTTTCCGTTACAGGTTGGTCAGCCGTGTGAAGGTGTCTCGCCTGGCCCCTACGCACTGGAAATGATAAATGATCAGTTCAAGCAACTTCTTTTGGCATGGAAAATGCCAGTAATTGTATCGCCAGAGCAGTGGCGGCGTTCATTTGATACCAAACAGGCTGTGGAGAACGACGAAGGAGTGTTTCCGAATAAGAAACTGCGGTTGGTTGTTTTTATTGCGATGTTTTGCCACGCAAATTGCCAGAAAGATTTAAAAAGAAAAAAAAGAAGTGAAGTTAGACATAAAGTGATGTTTTGTTCAATAATTTTGCTGGACATTATTTTATTTGTCATTCTTCCAGAGCTTCATTAATATAAATGGGTTGAAGTATTCAACAATGACGTAAAAGTACAAGTTAGAAATGGACGAATTACTAAGAAAAATAAGTAGTGTGGTATAAAAATGAAAGCATTATAAAAATAAATAGGCAGGGTTATTCGGATTTGACATTAATATAAACCTGCAAAAAGGAAGTCCTGCAGAAGAAAATAAGGCCGAAACAAATGAAATTGTGAGCCACCTACACGAGACTTCGTAGAAGGCATACTATCCGGTCACTGTCTGCATTATGAGGGCTTTTTTCTTTTTCTTTTTTTTCTTTCTTATTCTCATGACTGCAGTCCTGTCCGTGATCCTAACCGTCAAGTGTCAAACTGATACCCTAGAGCAGTCTACAATGGACGCCGTTAACTTGCCCGTAGACAGCGAGCAGACGACTATCGTCCACATTTGGCTCATAGACGACGTGGGCAGCGAAGGTCCTGCAAAAGAAAATATGGCCGAAACATTCAGAACCCCGACTTCAATTAGTATAAACGTTTATACCGAATCATTAACTTTACTTTGCCTTAATGCAAGTTTTAAATATCTACTTTTTAAAATGTACTGCGACTCATTAATTACAAGAAAGAGTCAATTCATTAGTAGTTTACACAAGCGTAATTTGATAGATTGAATTTCTCAGTGTAACACGTTTTATTCCAATATGGAATTCTCATACTTTGGAATAAAAATAACTTCCTTTGAAACCCTTACTGTTATGAAATTTAGTGCTCGTGAGACTCTTCTAGAATGGCGTTCTGTGTAGAACTATGAGACATGTAAACGTTCATTATCAGCTTTTCTTGCCACGACTGTCCATATGGTTACGTGCATTTGATATCACCAGGTGCTGGCGTTTTAGAATGCAGTCATCACCACCTACCGAGGCGGAGATTGCCGCCAGCGCTGAGGAGCGTAAAAAGTCCGCCGCTAGTCATCCCGCATACGTGGTTGCTTTCAGCGGAATCGACAACGAAAACAAGCACATTTTAACTCAGGTGTTATATTTCACATTTTCTTGGTTTTGCGAGTTTTAAATTTGCATAAGAATAACGGTTCTAACTGCATTTAGTTCAGTGACCTTTTCAGAAAATCCGCTTCTTGGGCGGAAGCACATGCGAGCAAGTCTCGGAATGCACTCATTTGGTGACACCTAACGGCCGGCGAACGGAACGTCTTTTGGAAGCAATATGTTTAGGGAAGAATATTGTAAACCCGTACTGGGTAGTACACGGCTATGAATGTCGGCAATGGATGGGTACGTTAAGTTATTCTCCATCATTTAGTATCCAAGTCATGTTGAGGTCGTCAGGTCATGTTGTTTAGAATAGAGGCAAAAAAATGATTTCCTCAATGACTATTCAACTTTGTTTCGATGCTTCTTAGAACTTTGCTAATGTGGTCCTTCTATCATTTTTGTGTAGTTGATGTTGGCCTACAGTAACTCTAGCTATTGAGAAATATTTCCTTTCAACACAACACAAGTTGCTGAAAATTTTATTATAGGTCTATTAAGATAGATCAATTTATTTTTTACACTAAACAAAACTAATAGATGCCCAGTGAAGCAGCTTTCTACGGAATCATATGGTACGAGAATAATGGCCTGTTCAAAAATTTAGTTCAAACTGTTCAAAAAAAATTTTAAAAAAAAACATATCTGATCTTTTACTGATCTTCGAATAACCTTCACTGATTAGCCTGTTGCTAGCAAAGCTGCGTAACGCATCCTCAGCTGTCGAAGAGAGTGGTAAACGTCGACCAAAAAGCCACCTTGTGGTTGTAGGTGGATCCAGGGGATGCAGCCCTAACTCATGTTTCTGCTGCTCCGATTTGGCACATACTTTTTTTGTTTATATGGACATGACGCATGCAAAAAGCCTGCAATCCAGTGACCCCGGGAGAACTTGGCAATCTACCCGTAAGTAGATCCGGCTACTTCGTTGAAATCTCGACATGCTAAGGCGTAGGAAAATCGAAAGCCAAACAAGGTAGAATAAATGGGCCTCATTCCCCTGACCCCGAAAGAGCCCCAAATCGGCAGCGTTAAGTAGGGACGATTACGAATAAAATAAAAAATAAAGGATAAAGCCCTCGGCGTTGTTCAAGTCTTGAGGGATGCCATTCCAGGATGCCCAAATCTCGAATGACTAACGTGACTATGACTGCCTAGAATGCAGACAACTTGCATCTGATTTCCCGATAGAAGACTTGATCATGAAGGCAAAAAAGGGATAAGGTAACAAGGGTACAGTCACCGGACTGGCTGAGACAAGAAGTCCCCACCCATTTAACGCCGTTTTTAACACCGAAGAAGAACGCTTCCTCAGAACCTGCGATAATAGAGGGAGTCGGCGGCGTCGGCGTTCGTTCTCGTTAACACGAGTTTGGCAATGAAAATCGATTCACTCGAACAACTAACAACCCGAATCGGACGTTTACAACTGGAGAGGTGTGGATCAACATTGGCTTTGACAATCTTCGTCATTTACGCACCAACATCAAGCTCTGACGAAGAAGTCGATGCATTTTACATGGACTCTGAGTTCTACAAGGAAGACCATGCATGCTTCAAGGTCATCATTGGAGATTTCAACGCCAAGATTGGACCAAGAAGAACGTCTGAAGAACGTCACATTGGGACCCACGGATCAAGAATGAGATGAGCAGGCTGAGCGGCTATCTCAGTTTATCATGGCGACCAAGACCATCCATGGTAACTCGCAATTCCAGAAGCCCCACCCTCAACCCTGGACGTGTCTCCCAGTGGAGAGTACCATAACGAAATAGACCATATCACAGCAAATAGAAGATTTTGCCTAACCGATGTCGCTGTTGTCCCAAAATTGTACACGGGATCAGACCACCGCCTCATTCGTGCAAGGTTTCATTTCTTGCGGAAAGGAGAGAAAACCGCTGAATTCAGAAAACGGAGTCCCAAAACCACTATTAACTGGGAAAATACTTCACTGTTCGTCGGGAAATCAAAAGCGAATCAAAAGGAACATCGATCCGATGGTCACCTGCTTCATGAAAACTCTAGGAGAACAGATGTGATGCTTAACGAGTCCCTAAAGCGAACATAACTCACTGGACTAGCGTTAATTGGAAGATTTACTGGCGCACGCTGAAGTCACACGGTGGTAGTAGGACGACAGAATGTACATCTTCAAACGTCACTGAGTAAAATAAAAACTATTCGAATCTTTTCTGTTTTTATTTACTATCCATTTATTTTTTTTATTTTTCAGGATTAAGTTCATACCAAACTCATGTTAGCTCAATCATGTAGAAAATCGCTAAGACCTCTGCCCACAAAATTTAAGTTTTCTTGTTCTGCCGCTTATGGGTTTTAATTTCCATCAGTTTTTTTCATTTTATTTTTGTGCAATATTCTATTTCGAACTCAGCAGCAGTTGAACAAGTGGGGTTTCGTCTAACAGGACACTATGGTTTTACCCAATTTGTCATTGGTTTTTGCGGCAGCTGTGCTTCCGTTAGAAACTTAAAAATTCAAATTTCGTTTTCAGTTTTCTGAAAGTCATTTCTAAAAAAAGTTTAAAATTGGAAGAATATTTTTTATGAAAACTATATTTTCATTTAAGGAGACAGAGCAGTGTCTCTCCTATATCTCTGTAGTGTTCTCACCTCCACCACTGCTCACCATTCCGTTGTTACTCTATTAGTGAGAGGTTAACGTCTGTTGTCAAAAAAGTGTCTTCAACGTTTGAGCTGCTTCATTGTGTTTTAAAGGTGTAATCAGATGGAGAGTATTTAGAACCAGTTTCCATTGAAATATAGTACTTCAGTTAGTTTCTGATCTTTTAAATTGTAATATTTCAGATACTCTTGACTACTTCCTACACGATGAAGATCAAGAGCGACATTTAGGCTATAATTGCAAGCGTAGCGTAATAAGAGCGCGACATCGGAAAGTATTTGAGGTAGGTTTTACCAAAACGTCGTGGTCTTGGAAGATGCATGAGCATGTTGGATGCGACAAATGCTCACATTGCCGTTGACGTTGTAAAAGCCAAAAGTTTGCGAAGTTCAATTCATCCTTTGACGACGCAAAAGCCAAAAACTTTTTACGCATACACTCGTTTTGTGTTGTAAATCATTCGGCTAACTGAGTTATAGACGTGCACTTAAGGATGTTCAATTCTATATTACACCATCGGTTGAGCCTAGTCGAGCAGTATTGACGAAGCTAATCCGTATTGCTGGCGGTATTGTTCATGAAAATCGGCCAGCACCTGCCGACATAGGTTAATGTTTACCGCTTTAGAGTTGTCTATTCGTTGAGATTCATTAGTTGCTGGTTGAAAATTTATTTTCATTCAGCGCGCTGTATTGAGACAGACGCGCCATATATCGTCATCAGCTGTGAGTGTGACCTTCGAATGGTTCAGTACCTCCTGGAGTGCAATTTTCGTGGGTGTTCCTTTTCTTTCATAATTTATTTTTACAGTAGTTGCTTGGTCTATCTACCCTCGTCCTGGTTGCGAATTCTTATTCGCATTGGTGATTTTGTTTCTTAGCGATCTTTTCACTTCGACTATTCATTAAAAAGAGGTCGACAAATGAGCTCTATTTTCGATAGACTTTAGTTGAATGAACTCTTCAATACCTTTAATAGTCCCAAATGTTTTGCTCTTAGCGAGTGCGAAAAATTCGAGCTTTTGTCCACTGGTGTCGGGATCTTTTCATGAACGTTCAGTTGATTGTTTTACAACCATTACAACCACAAGGATGCCGAGATAATAGCAAAACGCGGGAGCTCAGTTAGGCTTCAAACCCGCAGTTTCCCTTTCCGAAGGGTGAAGTTATCGACGACGACAAGCGAGTTGCTTTGCCTTTCTCTCGGACAGCTTTTTAATATAGCTGTTCTATCAGCAAACACCCGTCAAAACTGGATGAGAGAAAAGCAAAGCAAGGGCTTTCGTGGGTTTTGTGGATAGAACATAAGCCTAGTAATGACAGGTTCGAAACCTATCTGAGGCTCTGAGTTTTGCTCAGATCTCAGCATTGTTGCGCTTGTATTTCGCATAATACCCTGCCATAAAGAAAAAACAATAAGCTGTAAGTAGAATTTCGACATTGATTGTTTTATTGTTTTTAATTGCATCTACCTTATGCCAAGATCTAATCCATAGTTGTAAAGAAGAAATTCTCCTGCATTCTTTTGCGAAATCCTGTATGGTTCAGCAGAGGTTCAGGTACAGCCAGTAACATGCGTTGAGGTGCACTCTGAAGAGCATACTTAGCGCATCGTTTGAAGTTTTATTTTTGTTCTAATGTAGCCGTTTCAGCCGTTTACAACACAGATCTTGTGTTGATAGCGCTGATAAGGCAGGAGCTGGAGCCACATCCGTTGTACCGGGTGAGCATGACGTCACTGACGCGGCCGCCGGCGCCGCAGCCTCCGCCCGGGCATCCGCACTACCGTCCGATGCCTCAGCGCCCAATGATGGAGCAACCGCAACCACATAGGGTGAAGGCTTAATGCAGTTGCCATCAATCCACATACGGTTCCAATTATTCGGTGATGTGCAATTCGTTCATCGTCAGGTGACTACTCTGTCCATTGTTTACGGGTATTATTTATTTTCGTAATTATTTCTATGGAAATAAAGATTTCAAAAGCAGAAGTAATTGGCTGTCTTATCTCTGGATCCTAGTCTTGTCGTTCCACCATATAGAAAAGGGCTAAAAAATTGAGATTGTAGGCTGGTTAATTTATTAAAAAGTAGCACTGAAAAGAAGTCCAGTTTATAAACTGGCTATTTTGTTAAAAGTAGTGCTGAAAACGATGTTACAAATATTTTTTAATTGTAGGCGATGCACGTAACATGTGCTGTTTACTAATTACGCTGTTTCCCGACTTATTTATAGTCGTAACCTTTTTTCCGCTTCATTGAGAACTTTGAGCGTCAACAGTTCCTCTAAAAGATAATGATGTCCTCAGAAAAAATGAACGCCTAATAGGGAGTTTGTCATCAGTGCTTACGTCCTTTTCTTCTGAATTATGTCGATTCGTCATCCTCTGCAACAGGTGGGTGAAGTACTACGGCCAAGTGGTGTCACCACGTCTGCCGCTAAGAAGTTCGTAAAAGAGCAGCGTGTTTTCTATTTTTGGTGCAGGTGCTGTAGCACTCGGCTAAAATGCTCATTTGGAACAGTGGTAGAGGTATACATCTATGTGGAAATAGATTAAATTAGCGCTTGAACCTTGTCCAACCCCTTTCTACCACTCGACAGTGGTTAGGACAAAGGAGTAGATTGTACTTGAGATAAATTTCCCTGATGTGAATCAGAGTTTAGGCGTGTTGTATGCACAAGAGTCCATATGGTAATCCTGGTTACTCGGCTGTTTAAACTTCAACCATTGTCGTAGCCATGTTCGATAAGATAGTCCTCGTGAAGAGCTTGTAGGTCACTTATAAAGGATAAAAATTGTTTAGGTTACTTATTCAACACGATCATTAGAGAATAGTTAGTTCCCTTTTGTTGGACGGGATGTTTGTATGCAAGATTCTCGAACTGTCAATAATCCTCTCATTTTTATGTCGCTAGATGTGTTGTCAAAGTGCATGTTGTTTGACCGCACACTAAAGACTGTGCTACTGTATGTTCTAGGAACTATTCCTCTCATACTCAAAAGTACGTAAGATGAAAGAATCTGTAGTGGTTTCTCTGTAAAACGGACTTTGGGGTTTAGAACAGAAAAAGACAAGTGGAGCTTCTGCGTTGTAGTTGGCGATAGGATTTCTACGGACTATTTTTTTAAACTGCTTCATAGCTTTGCTCGCACTGATCTAAGAGACATCCTACAACAGAAGTACCAGAGCATGTATTTATTCCACGCTGTCCTAGATATTTTGAGTGGAATTATACACTTTTTAAAGTTTTCTTCTTTTAAATCGTTCATCGTTTCTAGTGTAGGTGTCGTCCAAAGTTCTTTGTTGAAGAACTGAAACAATGGGCACAGGTTTCAGTCATTCGCCCAGCAGTTCGTAGTCCTGGACTGGGCCTCACTAGTGTGTTCTTGAAGGGGAACCTTTCCATCTCCGATATCCTTTTCATGCACGCCTCATCTTTTCTTATGCGATGACGGTAGTTCACCTTCCACGTTTTACGGTTAATTCGGAACTTCGCGTGGTGAAGGCGACGATCGGAATCGAATACGAGACAAGACTGTGGTGGCATGAAGAAGACACTATTGTGGTTTTGTGAGGATGTGGTCGATATTCTTGTGAATTTAGAATTATTACCTTGGTCGAATATGATTTCCCACTGAAGGTACACAGTGTGGACAGGAAGACCTTCCCATCACTACGATCTACTTTTCTAATTTTGCGGTCCTATTTTCAGTGTATGGGCGCGTATGGCGCAATGGTTGGAGCCGCCCTGCAACACACACACACCAGTCGATCTCCGCACCCCAAGCCCACCAAGCCTTCCATCCCTCCGGGCTCGGCAGATTGGTGCCAGAGTTGTCTGGGAGGACAGCAGCATTGCTCGGTTTGATGTATCGGTAGGCCACTGCGAGTCATTGTAAAGGCCAGATATGCATTCATTCACTTCCAAACAATGCTTAATGAAGTCAAATGAAGGAGCATCCTTCAAGGATTGATGAACGCCGAGAGCTTTATTTTATCTTTATTGTTGATAAAGTATTATATTATGATATATTATTTTATTATATTAAATATGCTATATATACTATTATAATATAACTACAGCCACAATTTTAACTTATTATTTACTGCCTATTCTTTTTAACGGCAGTGTATGTATTGCGAAATATTACTTTAATCGATGCTGAGATATTTGCAAAACTCTGACCGCAGGTGTCCCCACGGTGGGGAACGAACGCGCTATTGTCCTTTCCGGGGAGTAGCGCGCTCACCACCACACCATGCGGGTCCTCAGTTTGCCTGTCTCTCAGCTAGTTCTATTGATCTTCTGCCATCAGCAATCACCCGTCAGCGGGATTGATCTGGGGAGCCCAAATCTAGAACTAGTTGAGAGACAGGCGAAAGGAAGGACCCGCATGGTGTGGTGGTGAACGCGTTGCGCCCCGGAAAGGACAATAGCGCGTTCGTTCCCACCGCGGACACCTGCGGCCCGGAGTTTTGCAAATATCTCAGCATTATAGAAGTTTTATTGTTAGTGTTAGGTTTTCTTTTTTGGAGTTTTCGCAATCTGTAGTTGCAAGCTCTGACAATTTTGGAATAGAACGCTTCGTTGCTTACGCTAACTAATCCTACATCAAAATTAACTTGCAGTCGTTTCGTGCGTATGTTGTTGGGTAGCCAATGACGATATGGGTCCCATTTTAACATGTGGTTTGAAGGGCGATAGGTGGAGTCGTATGAGCGGACTACAAGCGTAGCGAAGAAGTGAATGCCATGTACCGCATACATTTCGTTTATAAGTTGTCGTCGCCATTGTTGTTGTTGTTCTTGTTGTTGTTGTTGTTAGATGGTTGACGTTTCGACGATTTCGCTTTCCTCACAGCCTGTACGTATTTTATGCAATAATAGTCTTGCAATTTGGTGACAGATCTAAAGTACGAATGAAGATCACATACAAATAAACCGAAATATGTGCAAAAGGTACTCACTATGCTGTTGTGAGTATGAGTAAGACGCACCGTGGTGAGAAAACAGTTTGAAATAAGGGGCCATGTTACGTGTGAGAGTAGGGCTTTTTTACACAAAACGGTAACTGTTGATAATAGTGATTGTCCGATGATTACGATTTGTTTTTTTCCGGGCAGTCCATTCTGCAAAAACTGTCCAATTCATCCATCTAATTATCAAGGAAAAAATGCATGTGAAGTCGTACAGAGGTTGGAGGAAATTCGGTTTTGAAATATGGCCCTGCTAGTTTTCCATTAACTGAAACTATTCATTCTTTAAAAAAACGCGAAAAACGGTCAGGGTTGTTGATGAGAAGTGACGACATGTTCGTCACTCGGTTTTCCACCGAAGACATAGCTTTTTAGATCTTAGAAGGAAAGGCTTCTGAGCAGAATTATCCGCCACTGATATAATGCGAAAGCTCGGAAACCTGGTGGATTGAAGTCGTAGGTGATTTTGTTATTTCTTTCTAAATATAGTGGGCATAGAACCACAATGATGCCGACATATTTGCAAAACTCCAGACCGTAGGTGCCTGCGCTGAGAATCGCACTCGCTACTACCCTTTTCGATGACTAACGCTTCACCACCACAGCATGCTGGTCGCCTTTTCGCCTTTCTGTCAGCTAGTTTTCTGTCTACCAGTGCCATCAGCAATCACCCGTCTACGGAATTTATCTGAGGAGCACAAATCGACATTGAATCCAGTTAAGCTGAGGCTGTAGTCGAAGTCAAAATGTCAACTTTTTATTTACTGCTTACTACAATTTGCTTCCAGAAAGGGTAAAAGCGTGTTCGATGCCCACCGCAGACACCCACGGTCCGGAGTTTTGCAAATATCTCAGCATCATTGTGTTTGTATTTCACATATTATCCTGCCGTGGGAAATTGTAGTAGGAAGTAAAAGTTAACATCGTCAATAATAGCAAAATAAAAAACCATAGCATCTAGACTACAACGCTGTTAAAGCCAAGAATTAGTAACCATGAACACTGAATGTCCGGAAAGAGTTCACTACGGTTAGGAAGCAAATGCAAACAAACCGCAGTAAACTTCAATTCTACCCAGGAAGGTTTTGTTTGTCTAAAATCAATGTTACCTATCGAAGTTGACTTCCGTACACCTTAGAACGAGGATGGTTTACATTGACGTTGATGTAAAGCGCAGAAACGTCGAAGGACTCCATCACGTACACGTTGTCAAGAGACGCGTTACGTAGCCATTCTAGGAACATTTGGGTGTTCGTGAGGTGAGCTGGAATACGGCTGGGGAGCTGATTAAGTATTTGGCTTAGAAACAATGTTGTTCTATCCGTTGGCCCGTCTACATAGCCGATAATGGGTCTAACCTTGTAGGATAACGGATTGATTGACGAGAGATCATCAGCTGATGCTAACTTATGTGTTTTAATAAGCAAGTATAGACGGGACATGTTGGTCTTTCTATTTTATGGTATGAAATAACGGATATTCTTAAGGTTGCCGTCTTTGCTACTTTGACCCATTGGCTGGTAAGCTTTCGGTATTGTCTTTTGTATTTCTTTCCAGATGATGGGCGATATAGAGAAGCACCACTAAGATGTTCCTCCGTTACGTTAACATCTGAATGGCGAGGAATAGCTGCAAACTCTCTCCTGTTATCACTAACAGATAGTCTATGGCCTTTGAATTTATAGTTCTCTATTTCTCTCAAACACAATTTTTTTCCGGCCGTAAGGTTAGAGGTAAACTTTCTACCGCGATAGCGATTTAAGGTTTTGAGAACATCGTCCGAAAATATGCGGAATTTCTTATCGACTTTCAAGTTAGGGTCCTGCTGTCTAAAGAACGCTCTAGGAATAGGAGATGGGAGTAATCTCGTCACTTCTTGACGTTCATTTTTTATTCGATCTTTCTTTTTTTCTCCTGATAGCGGAGTCGATGGTGTCTGTGGTGAGGATCGAACATGTTATTACCTTTTCTAGCTACTAACGCGTTTACCACCACACCATGTGGGTCCTTCGTTTCTCCTGTCTCTCAACTCATTCTTGACACAGATGAAGCATCAGCCAACATAGTAGGGAGTACTGCTGAGTAAGAAATGTAGGTGCGGATTTTTGGGTCCCTTGATTAGTTGGTGGCTTCTATGAGAGGCCCGAAAGCCTCAAGCTGCACTCCTTCGTATACCTGATTTCTCCTTTATGTTGTTCTCCACTCCTTTATGTCGTTCAATGGGTAGCCAAGGCACACGTGCGAGGTGGTCTTTCTGTAATCAGTGAATCACCCAATTCTTGGACAGGTTGATCGTGTGCGACGTCTTCCGCTGTTCTGAGATTTTTCCTTTTTAAGGTAGGACGTCCTATGGGTTGCGAGATGCACATGCAATTCGTAGCTTCCAGCTGTAAAAGTCGGCGGTGACACTATATGATCTTAGAGCTATGCCTTTTTTTCGTGTCTTGTGTAGTAACTCGAACCTTTGAGGTAAAATTTCTAGGTAGTTTTTTGTTCGAGCGAGGATTTTACCGTTTTACATGGAGGTTGTGGAACGAAAAAGGTTGGTGTAGAACTTTTCCGTTATAACTTCCATATCATATAGAGAAGATGGTCTCATTTTCGTTCATCATGCCTGACTGTCGGACATTATACATACCCCCGGCAACATTTTTTTCTGACTTTTTTTGCTGCTTCTAATAGTTTCTTCTGCCTGTGGCAATGTAGATCTTTCCGCAAAGCTCTTCTACAATTGAAATTTGCCACTAGTCGTGTTAAATGTGTTGTAGATAGGCTTCAGTTTCCTTCTTTTTCTTGAGCAACTCCTTAGCGGTAATGGGTGTGTGACGGCAATGTGATCTGACCTTCTTGTATGAGGAGCGGGGATTAATATGGCACAACTTTCAAGGCCTTCAACGAGCAGCTCGCAATCTTCAGTCGAATCTTTCTTGATCTGCCAGTCAGGTTTCGATAGGATTTCGTTCAGAATGTTTTTGTCATATACAGTTGGACTTTTTTCTTTTTTGGTTGATGACATGAAATCTTCCAATTTAGGGAGTCGAATCTTCGCGCTGAGGGGGTATCGACCACAGTATGGGATGATGATATTACCAGTGTTTCAAACACCCACAATGTCCTGTTTGTGAGAATATGGTCGGTCTTTCCATGAGTCATTCTGTTAGGAGACTCCCATATCCACAGGCGGTTTTCTTTCTCTGTAAAAAATGAGTTTCCATGGAAGAGACATACCGCAGGCGGGATTCCTTCAAGACGGTTTCCATTCTCATATCTTTCTCCTAATCCAAATCTTCTGATCCTTTATTCGATTCTGTTGGCTTTCCCATTTTAGGGTTGAAGTCCCCGATGACAAATTCGTAGTACAGTTTATCATTGCGGATTACTTCTTCCAATTAATGGTACCTCCCAACGGTTCACCGCCTTATCGTGACTGGGAGGTGTTCCTTGGTATCGGACTGCGATGTACAGCGGGGGATCCATTCCCTGGCAGGGTCTCCCAAACTGAGAAGGAGTCCGGCATTTCCATCAGGAAGCCTAGCCAAGAGTAAACCAATACCAGGACCCACCACCGTCCTGGTATCAAAGTCGTAGCAGTAAGCTGGCAAATCTCCCACTGATCCACAAGGGCTGCGACTGCCTGTGGTGGTGAAGGCCTGGAGCAGACTTTGGCCATTCCACCTCGGGATTCCAGGGAACCACAATGGCTTAATCAACAAATTTCTGAAAAGTGGAGATTATAGTTGGGGCCGCACAACCAGTGAGGACGGTCCATTCAAGTATCAAATATCAATAAGTAACTGATAGTAGAACGCATCTAATTCGTACTCTTCGGCTACATCAGTAGGTGACTAGCAATTGATGGTAGTGATCTTCTCATGACGCATTAGTTGAAGACGGAAGAGGAAGGAGAGGATCTCGCACGAGTCAGAGAGAAGGACAATGGACGGGTGGACGACAAAGCCTACGCCGCCGACATTTCGTGACGAGAGCTTCCCTCTAAGGATGAAAGGACCCCTTTGCTTAGCTGGCGTATCGGCCTTCTTGATTTTCGTTTTTTGTAAGGCAATTGAGCGAAATTTTATGTGATCTCCGGCTTCAAGGAGAACGTGAAGATCGGCGTCTGAGAAAACCTGGCATAATACTTAAAAGATAGAGTGTCTGTCCATGAGATCTGGTTTCAGTGACGTCCTTCGTAATCCGAGATTTTTGGCTTCTAACCAACAGCCTGACGTCATAGACGGAAATACTCAGGGTGCAGTGTGCTGAAGATGGTTTGTCGCTGTTTGGGCAAATTTATCTTCTTTGGATTCCTTGCTTAACTTTGCAAGAGCGTTTTCAGATCTGCATCACTATGTGTGTTCGTGGGAAGTATCCTTTCGGCAACGATTCTTTTGTTCGATCTTCATACTATTTTATTCAGACACGATATTTAAACCAAGAACAAAAATGAAAGTAGAAATAGAGAAATGGCCGACCGCTCAAGGACGAGGGAGAAACCACTGCGCTACACAATCCATAACACAGTGCAGTACAACACAATAACAATTACAACTTCTCATTATAAAGTTCATTCGTCGGTACAAAAGAGAACCCTTTTTCAAATGTACTTGACCACGCCACATTTTCCTTTGAACAACACTGAACGTTATAGTGAATGATTCAGTGAGAAATAGTGCTGTTAAGAAACTGAAAGTGTCGAACTTATCAGCTACAGAATATTACACTGTTATCAAAAGTTTATTGCACGTTCACAGAAGAGATTCAGTTTCGTTTTTTGGTGTTACCGTTCATATGGGCTACGTACTTCTTTCCCCCTTTACTGTAGTAGCTGATATTGTAGAATCTGCAATAAATCACTAATAAATATGCTGGAAATTTGGCATACCGGTGAAATGTTGCTGACAACAACCGACCTTATCCACAACGCGAAGTAAGTGATGAGCATGAACATGCCGATGAACCATCCTCTGAACGTCACAGGATAGGGGCCGATAGTACTGATCGCCTGTATTCCAACGTGTAGCTGAGCCGCTATCGCAATGGCAAACTAAAAACCATAAATGAATCGAGAACACTGGTCGTTTAGTGAATGGCGGACGGTTCGTTTGAAGAAACCTATCACACGATTTTTCACCGGTTGCTTCTTCTAATGCGCAATATTGATTGTCGAGTAACGAGATGTTCTAGTTCAAATATAAAGGATAAAGGATAAAGCTCTCGGCGTTGGTCAATCCCTGAGGGGTGCGCCATGCATTTGATTTCACTAAGCATCGTTTGGAGGTGATTGAATGCATATCTGGCCTTTAAATGACTCGCGGTGGTCTACCGATCTATTGAACCAGTGCCGCTATCCTCCCAGACAAGTCTGGTACCAATTTGCCGACCCCGGAAGGATGGAAGGCATGGTAGGCCATGGGCGCTGGGACTGACTCCACATGTGTGTACAGGGTGCCTCCGACAACTGCACCACGTGCGCCGTTCAGCTCAAATATAACTACACCAAGCTTTCAATATGAAGAGGTTTGTTTACTACTAGTGAAGATACTTCATACCGAATTAAGCATTGATCTGATAAGCAAGAAGAACGAGTCAACTGTTTCGACTTCTTTTTAAAATAAATTTAATCACTTCATTTCTCACTGCTTTCAACGTTTACGCAAGGAAAGCTACTTTCAGATTACATCGCACTCTTCCGTTGAATTCATGAATAAATAGCTGCTGTAGTCTTTGTTTCCGTTCTTTTCAACATTATCAGAAAATGCTTAGATAAACGTCAAGTGTACAAGCTAATCGATTAACCTGGACCATTTGCAACGTTGTGATTGTCTGTGCGACTTGTGGTGGAACATTCACTTTTAGAGACCGCAAAAAGTAGTAGCTGTAAACGAAATGCCTTTGAGTATCTCTGCATTCACACTGTTAACTTTTCATTTGCTGCCTGTAACAACTTTTTATGACAGAGTATTATGCGAAAACAACCACAATGAAGCTGAGAAATTTGCAAAACTCCGAACCACAGGTGTCTGCGGTAGGGAGCGAACACGCTATTACCCATTCCGAGGGCTAACGCGTTCACCACCGCACCATGGGAGTCTTTCGTTTCGCCTGTCCCTCAGCTAAACATTTCAACTACAGGCTCAGCTTAACTGGGTTCAATGCCGATGTGGGCTTCCCAGATCAGTCTCGTTGACGGGTGACTGCTAATGGCACTTATCGGTAGAAAACTAGCTAGCCAAGAAGCAGGCTAAGCGAAGGAACCAAATGGTGTGGTGGTGAACGCGTTAGCCCCCGGAAAAGCTTATAGCGCGTTCGTTCCCACCGCAGACACCTGCGATCCGGAGTTTTGCAAATATCTCAGCACCATTGTGGTTGTATCTCTGAAATGTTACACACAATTGCAAATGAATTTACATTCGTCATTTGCTAGGAAGGTATTACGTGGAAATAAAGTGGTAGATTTTTTTTAAAAATCGCATTTTTCACTGAAAAAAGAACGCTTGTGACCTAATCCTTGGCAGTTTAAATGCGGGCGACTGCAAACGAAAAGCTAATGTGCCCGCATTACACCCCGGCCACATTTAGTATGTTCTCTTTCGACATTGAAGACACAGATCTATTGGACAGAGCGGATAACTCACCCGTACATCGCAGCGTGAATGCCGTAGTTCGTCCACACCAGCCAGAACATGTGTGCGTTTTCCTCTGAATAGTTGACGATCGCATAGTAACCGGTTAAGGCATGATGGTACCTGCAAATA
Organism: Angiostrongylus vasorum; assembly: GCA_018806985.1. NCBI lineage: Eukaryota > Metazoa > Nematoda > Chromadorea > Rhabditida > Metastrongylidae > Angiostrongylus > Angiostrongylus vasorum. The sequence continues at coordinate 1,510,727 of JADANN010000198.1, read as the reverse complement.
TTTTCAATCTCAGAGCTGATGCAACCTGATGGCTTCGTAAATTCCTCGAAATTCCATTAATTGGGAAGGAAGCTGGCTCTGATCCTACAGGTTGATGATTGGACACGGATCTACATTGTCGCTCTGTATGAATTCTCAATTTGCAAACACCGGAAAGGACAAAGTTGGTTGAATGTTTTAGTTTGATTTGCGATAGACCTATGATTATTCTCACTGTACCTACGACACTCCACCTATGTATTGCATCGACGAAGCGAGAGGATATTTTTGGGAATGGGACTTTTAGGTACGGAAAGCAGTTTATTTTCCAGGCGGGGTCATCCGATATGAGGACGGCATCTCTATAAGAATCTCCGACCGAGAATATACATCGATTGCTACTTTCCTGGCAACGGGTAGCAAGGTAGCAGGCTTTAAACGCTTTCGCATGGCAATTTCAGATCCCAGTAAAAAAATTTGCTGGAGTAGCTTTACAACAGAAGCGAAAATTTAACTGGACAGAAATCTTAACACGTGGAACTTCACTCGCTTTTTGTCTGTGTCGGATGCCGTCGGATGCATGAAATAGGATATATTTTAGGATAAATATCTCGGAGAAGGCCAATCTGAGGAGCCGTTGTAGGAATAAATGCGATGATCTGTTCATGAGTTTACCACAATAATCATATTCCTTCAGAAGAGAAGTCTTTTTTTGAAGGCCAACTTCAAAAGCAAAGTGAATTTGGTTGGGATTTTGTGCTATAGATAATATTCATGCTTCTGCAATTGTCACAGAGGTTCGTAAAGAGCTACAACTTTTTGATCCTGTTCGTTATCTACCACGAAAAAGGCCTTGACTTCATTATCATAAGATGATCGCGGAGTTGAACGAGCTAGAAAGGAGGACGAATAATTTTAAAAAAAAAGACTCTGTGAAAAATTGATTTGGTAGAAAGCGTATGGAGATTGACGGTCCACTGATTATGCAGGCTACACTTCAATTTTTGGACTTATTTGTTCTCTCAGTTGTGAGCTATACAACAGAAACCAAGCTGACGTGTCAGCGACATCTCCTATTCTTTGTAAAATCATGAGCTCTAACCCAGTGACCTTTAGAATACAACTGAAACACAAAAATACCAGCATCGTAGCTAGGGCAAACACCAATATCCCGTTTTTGAGGACCAAACGAGTGACAACCTGAAGAAACCCATAAATTGTTAGGTCATGTAGTGAAAGAAGCAGATGTGCCAAAACAACGGTGGAGTACAAATTAAACATGTGAAGCTTATCAAAATGGCAACAAGTCAACACATTTATTATTTATTTACAACAAGATGTACTCATGGCTGAGCACAGCAAGCGACAAGTTGAAAGGTTGCGCAGGTGTGGTTTCCATTGACGCAGCAGGAAAAAGTGTTCATGTAGAATAATGTGGCATAGATTCAACGATTTGTCACAGTTGTGATTTTAAGACGGACAATGGGTGTAACTTCTAAACGATTTGCGAAGTCTAGGGCGAAATCGGCATGAAAGGATATGATCTTTAGAAAGTCATGAAGGCACAAAAACCTAGGAAAACTTCGGACACGTGTATAGCGCAGTGACAGTGGTGCCTTTGATTACGCGGATGGTTCAATCCATAAAGGCGGTGGTTTAGCTTCGCGCCGAATCCTTCAACCCACTCGTTGCTCTGGCGTTGGGAAACAGCTAGCAGAGTTGCATGGAACCACCTCACTCCATCTAGCCCCTCTGTAAACATCTTAGTACAGCTACCCCGGGAGTCCAAAGAGAATCGAATCGACCAGTAATCAACGGCATTCATGACGAAGACGAAAACCATCAAGCAGCAGTCGGACACACACACAACTTCATGAACCCTCATAGATGGTGGATGCGAGGAAATGAATAGAATGCAGCAAATGCTGAGATCTGCATAATAGGTGAATTCGGTTCACGTAAAGAAGTAGTTTATCAAAAAGGCAAGTGGAGAATTTCGTTCAATCTAAGGTTTTAAGGTGACGGATATGAAAAGGAAGAAAGCTGAACTTTACCAGTGCATAAACATAAGCGGTCGCTTTCGAAGTACGATGAAGTACGTGTCAACAAGCTCGGGAATTTTTGACAGTACCCACAGAAAAACCCAGTAACCACATGTTTTGTCCGTGTACACTTCCGAAATAGTCGTGTGGATCTCTAAAATCGGCCGATTCACTCTGATAAAAAAGACCTTCGAAAACTTTTCTAGTTTTAGTTCTTTATCACAGTCAGTCTTTCATGAGGTTTTTTGCCACAGCTGTCTCCATATCAGCTGATAAGAACGGTGGCGGATACTCACGTGAAATTCCTTTGTTATAAGCGACGTTAAGAAATGTCGTAAAAGTGTAGAAAAATCCAAGACCAGAGAACACCGACAGAATAGCATTCCAAATGTTGAGCGGCAGTTGCAGGTCGTAAGCTTTTCGGTCCTTCATGTAGAATTTGATAGAGAAAATGCTCACAACGTAGATGATCGCTAATTTCACCGAAAAACCCTCTATCGAGGCGCAGTAGGCCTTCGCTTGTTCGTAGTTGAATTCGCCAAAGACCATTTGCATGATCATCTCTGAAACAAAAGCTTTTGAAAAAAATTCTAATATATCTGGAAGCATTACTAGGCTATTGGGATGATGAGAGAGTCTGGTTGGTTGGAATGTGACATGAACAATGACCGACTGAACTACGCAAGCTGCAAGTGTCTAACTGAGATTATTGGAAGACAATTACAGAAATGTGCTGAGAAGTGACAAGTTGCAAGCCATTTAGCGAGTAGTCAAATAAAAGCTTCTAATGTTGATGAATATTTGCCATTCAGCAACTGACTCTGCTCAATTCTCTAGGAGGTGCTAGACTAAGTTGGCTTGATATCAAGGAAGCGTTGGCATGGAAATGGTCCCATGGCTAAGACACAGTGACACTTTTTCGTACTAAACCGCCCTTTCTCAGGACAGTGGTAAACTTACTATGCACAGTATTTGGCATTAGAGTCCGATGTGAGTTCAGTTCCACTCACACTTTGAAAAAATAACGACTACTTCCAAATTTAAACCAACACCGCTCAGCTTTAGTGAACTTTATTAATGGGAGATGAAACCAATAGAATTTAAAAAATGTTCGCCAACAACATGCAAGCCTTCTTAAAGTCGTGGCTTCATGGAAACTGGAATAAAAGCATCTTCAGTTTTTTTCTCGCCAAGACTAGAATTTTTCCGAGTTTTTTGCACTTCTTTGCGTTTTTCGCGATTTTCCGACCCGTGGCTGGAAAACTCGTCTGTGCCAGGGAAACTAGTCCGCGTTGCAGTAACCGTCTGGTAGTAGTGATAGCCGGCTGGAAATAGCGTCGGGCGCAGTGAAAATCGCGTTTTCCGCGTCGTTGGACTCCGTATAACTCGCCCGCGGCCGCGGTATCGGGTGCGGCCTTTCGCAGGCGCGCTTGACTAGCTGACAGCTGGCTGGAAACAGCGTCGGCGCGGCGAAAACCACGTTTTGCGGTGTTTTCTGGCGTTCGGACGGACAACTCGTCCGCGTCGAGTGGGCGGCGGTTTTTCGCGTTTTCTCGCTTAAAGCACGTTTTTGGGCGATTTCCTGGCGCGGAACCCCCTCCCCGCTCCAGCACTCACTAGAATAGGGGCTAGAATTTCAATAGTGAAACCCCGATTAAAAAGAAAGTATTTTGCCCATTAGAACGCGTTGATGCCAGTAAATGATGTATTGGCTCCCGAGATTCTGCCTGAAACTTCAAAAGCCTACATACTGTTTCCATTTCTTTTTTAAAAAATTTTGTTCTAAAGTTTAAAAAATTAAGTAGCAGTTAAAAAAATTGCAATTGTATTGTAGTCATAGAAAAATTATCAGCTGTCTACGAAAACCGTATTTCTGACTCTAAATGTTAAGCCATCCCACAACACCAGTAATTGAAAAAAACAGCTTTAAGTCGACGGAACTATCTCACCTATGTACTTGCTTCAAATTTTGTTATCAAGCCCAGAACTGAGTTACCCCTTCGCTAACTTTTCTATTTCCTGGATAGTTTAGCACTGACACTTCGTTTTCCTTTTTCCCAGAATCATCAAAGTGAATTTAAGCAAAACGTTTGGCCTTAAATGAAAGACTAACTAGATTGCTTAAAATTTGAGTGATGTCATCAGTGTGCCAAAGGTTTTACGGTAGCGAAATTGTGACTAAGTATCAAAATCAAAGGACGGCAAAGTTTCAATAGACCAAGGGAACTTCTAGGCCTGACAGGAAATCGCGCCTGGCAGACAATGAGCTAAATTTTACCCAGGGTGAGACTGCCCCACCATAGTTTCTGTAACCAACTTTCTGTAACGTTCGATTGGAAAATCAGCAGTAGTCATCTTAAGCCACTAAAGTTATCAAACGTTAAAGGCTAAGATCTTGTCATTGAATAGTTTAACCAACTCAATAACGGAGGACCTGTTATGAGCTTTTCATGTAACAGGTGAAATGCCATGGTCAGTGTGAAATGAATGAGGATTGGCTGTTTAATTGACTACTACGTCTATGTTCTTTTGAGTTTAATATCAGCAGTGGTAGTTTTAAATACAATAATTTCCTATAAGCTTCTAAATCGAAGAAATGAAATTCTGGCATAACGCGAAATGCACGATAACAGGAAGAAAACGGAAAAAGATTTGCCCGAGAAGCGCATTTACGTGCGTTATCAGTGATTGTCTAACAGCTAAAATACTGTCTGTCGACACCCAATCACACCATCTCGGATCATCGACGTACAGGCAGCACAGATAAGGCATTCATCTGACTTGACGGGTGCATTTCCTATCACCACAAGCAATGATATTTTTTACTCTGATCACTTGGCATACTAAAGAAACACCACGCTAAATACGATCTTCCGATTTCGACATGAAAATGAATTCGTACTGCCGCGGAGTCACAGAGTGCAGAACACTTGCTTGGAAACAATTGCCATGTGGAGATGGGAAAAAATATGCAGAAAAAAGCATAAGGTTCCCCATATTTAGTGAGACTACTGAAGATTGGGGTCCAATACGTTAGGGACGGTAAAATTTTTCATCAATAAAAGTCGTTCTTCTCTATAAAATATCTATTACATAGGTCAATAACATGGCTGAGAGACAGGCGGAACGAAGGACTTGCATGGTGTGGTGGTGAACGCGTTAGCCTCCGGAAAGGGTAATAGCGTGTTCGGTTCCCACCGTAGACATCAACGGTCCGGAGATTTGCAAATATCAGCAATATGCAATATCTCAGCAACATTATGATTATGCGTTATATAGTTGAGTTTCTCGCGTAAAAACTTGTGGGAGTCGTCTGAGCCCATGCACAATCTCCATTGAATGGTGTCGTGCTTGCTTTGCACGCCCTCTTTCCTGGAATCTTTAAATGACCGTACCAAAGTGTTGGTAGCTTTGGAGGCAGGTATACTGCTTCTCATACGATGCAAAGGCAGGTTTGTTGCCTTACGGCTGTGCTTCATTTTTTTTAAAAGACGGGCATAATTCCTTAATTGGGTCAATCATTTATAATTGAGTCTGAAAATTTGATGGCAATTCCAGTCTATCGCAGACTGAGAAACACTTCTGAGAGATGGTCTTACTGCTGCACATTGTAGTTTGGCACCCAAAATGAACTTTGGCCGCTTTGTATTCACTTTCCAAAAACTATTTTGAAAAAGAACATATTTCAACTTCCCTGGGAAAAATCCTGTGGTGAGATCCATTATGGATAGACTGGCTATATCTTACTCAGTGCCCACTTGTCGTGGATGAACATAAAGTACCCAGCGCGATGATATGTTTTTGAGACATCTCGTGTAGAAATGGAAATGCTCTTAAAGAAACATCACAACTTCCACAGGACCAAAATCTCAAATTCAACAACAGGACATGCATATGCATTCTTTCTTTGATGGGCTTAGACGAGGGTTGATAATTATATTTACTTTCGGCTAACGTTTCGACGTCTTCGTCTTCCTCAGAGCCAGTGATCCCAGTCGATGGTCCGGTGATAGTGTGGTAGTAACTTGCTTTTCCCGGATAATCAAATCTGCAGAAGTCGGTGTTATTATCAGCTAGCACAAAGCGTAGTAGTATTTCGAAACCGACTTTCCTTGAAACTCGGTGTGATTAATCAATATGTAGTTCTTTCTTTGATGAAGGTTGACAGATCTGAAGATCTTTGACTCGAAACGAAGTCGAAGCTGCCACGTCGAGACGAATAACAAGCGTGGACCATTGACTCAGAACATCGGCTCTGAGGAAGACGAAGACGTCGAAACGTTATCCGAAAATAAATATAATTATCAACCTCGTGTAAGCTCATAAAGAAAGAATACATATTGATTAGTCACACTGAGGTTCAAGGAAAGTCGGTTTTCGAAATAGGACATGCATAATTGTGCACAGGGGTCCAAGTTTTACGAATAACTTAGCATCGTTGTGGTTGTATTTCACATCACACCCTTTCGTGAAAAATTACAGCAGGCAACAAAAAGAAAGGTTAACCACCGCACCGCAGACACTTGCGGTCCAGAGTTTTGCAATTATCTCAGCATCATTGTGGTTGTTTTTTGCATCACACCCTGCCGTGAAAAATTATAGTGGCAGTAAATAAAAAGTTGCCACTCTGATTTCAACTACAGCCTCAGCTTAACTGGATTCAATCCCGATTTGGGCTCCGAGATCAATCCCGTTGACGGGTTACTGCTGATGGCAGTGATCGATAGAACTAGCTGCGAGACAGATGAAGCGAAGGACCCGTGTGGTGTGGTGGTGAACGCGTTACCCGGAAAGGGCAACAGTGCATTTGTTCCCACTGCAGACACCTGCGGTCTGGAGAATTGCAAATGTCTCAGCATCATTGTGGTTGTAGTTCACTAATAGTATTACTTACTACCGCACTCTTCTGCTACTATAAGTGCTAACTGCTACTATTACATTACTACCATATTTGTTATTTTCTTTTTTTATATGACCCGTCTTCGCGTTTATTGTGTGGATCCCGGCACTTCTCACGTTCGATTCGTTTCCTCGCATCCATTGTCCACGAAGATCTTCCAACTTTACGTATGGCTTCGGTTGCTGATTGAGGATTTTCATTTCATCTTGAAAGTCGTAGAATGCTGGTCGAGCAATTGTCCCTAGAGTTTTGAGATAGCCGGGCTGTAGCGTTCCCAACTGTATTGCAGACAGTGATTTTTCTTAGACAAGTACGGTACCAATCTCCCGACCCCAGAGGTATGAGAGGCTTGCTCGGCCTGGAGCGGAATCGAACCAGCACCATGCTCGTGACAGCGGACATCACTACCACTGTGCTATCTGCCCCGATACCATCTGATAATAGTACTGCTATTATTGGCATTGATAACAATGGCTTTTCGTTGACCACAAACCATTCTTGTTAATATCAGCAATAGCAGTACTATTATCAGATGCTGTAGTAGTGGCAGGAGTAGGAAGTGGTGCAAGTAATAATACTATAATACTTAGTGACATTTCGGGAATTAAAGACATTGATTGCAACCCAACCAATCACCAGAATGCAGATTCTACGAATTGATTTTATTCTACGGATCACCATGCCCGCTCAATGTTCTGGATTTTAGCGCCCAAAAAAGGGTATGACGGCGTCCAAATGGCCGGCGACCTGATGACACACAAGTACACCGTAAAGATACGGATGCCCAATCGCGATGGAATGGTTTCCACAAAGAAATGGTGTGATAGAGGGTGACTGTTTTAGCGAATTTGTTCACTGCCCTCATGCTATTCTTATCAAAATCGCTCTATTAGAAGGAAAACGACATATGTTTTGATGAAATATCTTTATGAAGACTTTATTTTGATGGAAGATCCATTTTCATCAGCGGTAAGGCCGATCCTTTGCCCGGATAATCTAACGAAGGGCGAAAGTAATATTACCACGGTCACAACCACGAGGATCCTGTGATACGAGGAAAACGCGGAACTTTCGTTGGGCTTCGAACCCGCGATTACCCCTTCTGAGACTCACGTGCTATCCATAGTCCACTAACTGAAGCCCTTGCTTTTCCTTTCTCCCAGTCAGCTTTTCACTCTAAAAACTGAATAAGCAATAAATACAAGTCAAACATCCTGGTTTCGACTGCAACTACAACTTAACTGGGTGCCGATTTCTGCATTCCAATTTTTTCCCGATGACGCATGGATACTGATAATACCGTGAAGTTAAAAAACTGTTTGAATGATAGGCAAAGAAAGGGACTCGATTGGTGTGGCACATAGCACGACAGCCTCCCGAAACAGTAATCGCAGGTTCGAAGCCCAACTGAGGTTCCAAACTTTGCTCATATCTCAGTATTCTTGTGATTATGACTTGCATGATACCTTGCAATGAAAAAATGAATAGGCAGTAAATAAAAAGTTAAGCATTACTATTCATTGGTTAGAAAGGGCGCTCCACTTCCAACACATAATTCGATACGAAACAGATTGAGAAGCTTAAAGGAATGCTTGCACCTAAACTTTGCAGAATGCCTTAAATAGCAACCTATGGAACCCTCTAAAAATTCATTTCAAAACAAAGTCGATATATGCGATGTCATGTCGAACCTCATCGTTCCATCTTTCAACAAATGTCCTGCCTTTGTGGTCCATGCTATTCATTGAGCTTTCCATCTAAAGCAAGTCATAGGAGTCCGATTGTCTGGTGAGAAAAATTAACGATCCCTGGATAGGAAAAGCGCTGGAATGTACTCATAAGAGCCACTAATGGATCACTACCAAAGGAGTGAATGTCATAACACTAGTAATGAGTCATAATACCTGTCGTCTTAACTAGAGAAAACAAGGGAAACAAGGAACAAAACTCTCAAATTCATTGGGTATAATATTTCCCTGAAGAAAGGGATGACCAGGAGGCATGGTGACAAGGAATTCTGGTGAATATAGAACAACTGTTGAAGAAATGCGATCAAAGTGAATATCGAAGTCCATTTCCTTTTCTCTATGAATTTAATTTTCCAAAGAATGCAGGCTGCGGAGTGAGGCCATTGAAATGCATTAATTAGAAAGATCGCATTGCTTTAAAGAATCGTCATTTTCTGCTTCAATTGGTTCATGCATATAAGAAGATGAACAGGAGATTTTCTTGTAATCCTCTTCTTAGTGGAAAGTACTGAAGCAAAGAGGACCTAAGCAAGGAATGAAGACTTTGATGTAAATCGTAACCTTACGACCGAGTAGACGTGCGTCGATTTTGAGGACGCAATAAACTATTTTTCTGACTTATAACTTATTTACCATGAATATCGAGGGCACAGTACGTCACATAATGGAGAGTACTGCTATACCAAACTCTATCTACTTTTCTTTCTGCCTCTTCTCAGAACATTTCGTTTCCTTCAAAATCCATAATCTAAACCCCTTATTTTCTTGAATTATTATGCTAACACGGGATTGTAAAAACTCTTGCTCGGCTACCGAATCGGCGCCTTCGCCTTTTTCAGAGTAGCATTGAACCGAATCGATGGTCCACAGCCGTTCGTACTCGAGATATGAGTTTTTGCAGTCGCATGGAGTCGAATCCAGTGGGTTGTAGCAAATCGTTTAGATCTGAAATACCGGTGACGTAATACTTCGAAAAAATTTGTTGGTGACCCAGCTTTCACGATATAAGAAACTACATAGTGATCGGGGCGCGTGTGGCTCAGTGGCTGGAAGCGCCACTGCGACACACACGTGGAATCGATCCCCCGCGCCTGTGGCCCATCAAGCCTTTCATCCCTCCGGGGTAGGCAAATTGGTACCAGAGTTGCCTGGGAGGATAGCAGCACTGGCCCGGTAAATCGGTAGGCCACTGCGAGTCATTGTAAAGGCCAAATATGCATTCAATCACCTCCAAACGGTGCTTAATGAAGTCGAACGCATGGCGCGTCACTCAGGGATTGATCAACGACGAGACCTTTAACTTTCTTCTATATTGAGTTAACACGAGGTTGGTATAGATTTTTTATTAGGCTAATGTTTGGGCGTCTTCGGCTTGATGCTGAGATATAGATGACGCATGCTTTTACAGCAGCTACTGGTGCACAACTTATCAGTTGTTATCCAAATCGGATTCATGTCTTCAGCTGTTTACGGGAATCGATATTATTAACCAACGCTTGTTGAAAAGGTGCCAGCTTCAGCTTTTTTGCTTTCGTGTGTTTCGAATAATTTATCTTGAGCATTAAAAAAGCCGCTTAGTGGGCGGCGTAACATCGCCAAAACCAGTTTGGTTATAACTGAATTTTTTGACTTAGTCCTTAATGAAAGCTTTCGACGTTGAGATGCTGCTGGGTTTTGCTTTGTCGTACAGCCCTCCAATATCCACTTTTTTCGATTCATGCAAGACGCATTTCTCCCACTTTGCCGTCCCATCCCGTGAACCCACACATCATAACAAAAGCAGAATCATCAATTGCTACTCACCGACTTCAAGTTGATGAGCATAAATTAAACGCTTTCTATTACCAGTTCGATGGAATAATCCGCTGAACTCTTGTCCACATTCCGCCACTTCCGTGGAAATTTACTTCTTAAGAAGGAAGTGGTCATTGGAGATATGCGTCACATAAACCTATGACATACGGATATCGAGCACATTCTCGCAAACAGAAAGTGGTGCGTTTTTGACACATTCTCAGCCCTCTCATTCTGTACTGAGTTCAAACGCTGCCTTCTTCGTACGAATTTTTTGCTTCAGTCGTGAGCTGGATAAGAATTCTTGTCACCGCGCAGGAAAAAGCAGTCCGCTCGCAAGGAGCTCAGAAAAGAACGAATCTCAAGAAATTTCATCAAGACATCAGCACTTTTAATGTTGCTATGGCAGTACTAAATGAACGGGCACGAAATAGGTACCAGGTTCTACCACGATATGTTGTCGCTTCCTAAGAACTTCGACATTAGTCTTTTCCGTTCCACGCTTTCCTTTTCAAAGCCTAAATCGTCGTTGGAGAACAAACGCTTTAGATTCTTCCATGTGGTGTTCGAGCAATAATAGACAGCGTGAAGAAGGACACAGCTCTAAGATCCGATAACATCACTGCCCACTACTCTTAAGTTGGAATACTCAAGATACATGTGATTCTAGCGACTCATGAGACATTTTAGTAACAAACAGAAGTCCAAGACCAAGTGATCTTGCACAAGAAGGGCATGCTGGAGGATCTTCATAAGTGGCGTCCAATTTGCATGTTGGGTGCACTGCGGAAGCTCTTTCACCAAAAGTATGTTGCATTCTTCATCAAAGAATTCAGATGAAGCACAAGCATTTGGCAATGGAAGATGGCGAAGATTTTGCTGCATTGACTACATTCAGGCGTTGCCCTCATCATAGAAGTCTATCGGAAATACACCTGCCTTTTGTCCCTAACCTTTTGTCGACTATAAAAGGCTTCCGATAGCCTAGAAATGAATGCAATCCTATCAGCACTTGTCGACCAAGAAGTGGGCCATCTTATATAAGCACCCCTAGGTGACCACTATCACAAGTGCAGCACAAACAGCACAAAAGTAAACCTTTTTTTATAAATTCCTCCTCATTCCCGTAGAAGAAAATGATTCAGGAAGGCCTCAACATTTCACTAAATTGTTTACTGCCGCATTGCATTGTATAATTAAGTCACTCGAATGGAAAGAGAAAGGCGTGGGAGTTGGCGGCAGCTTCGACTCAGATCTTTGTTTTGCCGACTGCAGCATCATCTTTTCAATAAGCACCAGGGAAACAGGGTAAATGTGTTCAAAAAAGCGAGAACAAGCATCAGAAAATCGCATAAATCACGAAAAATGACTTAGTTTAACTAAGCGCTCCGGATTTTAAAACGTCAAATTCAATGGTATCTCGGATTTATTTATATGATGTTTATAGAAAGTCGGTCTTTTGAGGTATCTCGGATTACTGAGAACACTTCTTGCGCTTACCGTAAGGTACAATGAGCGTAAAGAACAATATGACTGAGGAATTATTCAGATAAAAGAGGGTAATGTGAAACACTTTAGGACCTATCAGCGAAGCCGCTGGCAGGCAAACGGATCCATATGTCCGTACACACACTTTCGATTCAGCAGCAAGCATTCTACAATGCAGCAGAGACCTAGGTCGATGCTTCAACTCAAGAATTTTGCACATCACCCGTAGAGCATTTGAATGATCTTTTTTAAAAATTTAACCGACATACACTACAATGCTCTGCAATGCTCGGATCACCTGTATCACCTGTATCACCTGTAGTCCCGTTGATCGTCGAGTGACTCGAGCGGACGCCAGTAAGTCTTCCATTTTTCCCCTGTCGCGTGCAAGAGTAGCCCAATGGGTTCTGCTCGCTCTATGGGCTCGTCAAGCATGATATCCTTCTTCAAGGCTCTTTGTGAAGAACTCTGACCATCGGGTCGGTGGTCTTCCTGCAGTACGTTTGACATCCCGAGGAATCCAGTCACTAACGGCTCTTGTCCATCGGTTCTCATTCATACGCAATATGTGTCCGGCACAGCTTATCTTCGATTGTTTGGCGTACAGAACGGCATCTTTGATTTTTGATCATCGACGCAGATCGGAGCTTCGGATCCCATCCTCCCTTACTTTCGCGGAAGGGGATACTCCCTAGCATCGCCATTTCGACTGCGCGTTCGATAACACTGAGTGATCTTTCATCCTGCTTACGCAACGACCAGGTTTCTGACGCATACGTTAGGGCAGGAAGTACCTCGAAAAGGTGGGAACGGAGTCGGGTGCTCTTTGTTCTTTTCACTGCATCCCCGATGCTCTCGAAAGCTCCCCAAGCCGCTCGTTTCCTTCTGCTCAGCTCTGCACCTAATCGTTCATCATATTGATTTCCTGGCCTAGATACACATAACTGGAGCATTCGGAGATATTCGTTCCGTTGAGCGTGAATGGGGCACACGAGGCCAATCCGTTCTTCATGAACATCGTTTTTGTGAGGTTTAGTCGAAGACCAATCTTTCCACAGGCTTTATCAAAGTCGGCAAGCATACGTTCCGCTTGACTAAAGTTTGGTGTTACAAGGACGATGTCATCAGCAAGGCGAAAATGATCTAACTGCCGACCATCGATTTTCACTCCTTTATTATCCCATTCCAATGTTCGCATGACGTTCTGGAGGGTGGCGGTAAATAATTTTGGCGAGATGCTATCGCCTTGCCTAACTCCTCTTTTGACGTCAATGATAATATCGTCGTAGAATGGTGAAATATTGGTTGTGAAATTTTTTGTACAACTCACGAAGAATCTTTAGGTACTGAGTAGGGACTCTTCTGCTATCAAGGGTTTCCATGACTGCTTCTATCTCAGTTGAATCAAAGGCCTTCTGTAAATCGATGAAAGTGAGACAGAGCGGTCTATTGTACTCTCGAGATACTTCAATGAGCCTTGTTATCGTGTGGATGTGGTCCATCGTACTAAATCCTGTTCGAAAGCCTGCTTGCTCACATGGCTGTCCTTCATCTAGTGTTCTCTCAATCCTGTTTAGGATGACTCGAGCGGAAAGTTTGTAGACGACAGACAGCAAGCAGATTGGGCGATACTTGCCGATATCGTATAGGTCACTCTTCTTGAACAATAACACGGTCATGCCGGTCTTCCATTGAGTAAGGGACCTTGCATTCAGACAGGTAACCTGTGAAGAACCGAGCCAGTGTGTTTACGAGGACTGGCGGAAGGTTCTTCAGGTGTTCTGGTCTTATCCTGTGCGGACCTGATGTTGTTCGATTTTTCACCGACGAAATGGCATGTTGGATTTCGGAAAGGAGAAGAGGTGGTATAACATATCCATCCTCCTTTATTTCATATGACGGGAGGCGGAGGTGGCTATCGAAAAGATCTGAGTAGTATTCGTGAATGATTTTATCCATTGCCTTTCCGGACGCTGTAACTGTTCCGTCTGGGCGTAGTAGTGCAATCATCTTGGTCTTGTAATTGGCGAAGCTTCGGTGGGATTTGCGAATGCTTTTCCCAGCCTCTGCAGGTTCGACCATTACTGCTGTTCTTCTCTCTTTAAGATCTTCTTTTATCTCCTGTCTGCATTGTTTTGCAAGTTCGGACGTTAGTTTGCGGTTGGCTGCAGCTCAGGGCGATTCCACGCTAGCGTATCAGCTCGAGTGTTTCTGGAGACAGACGTCTCTTGGTGACTTTCAAACTCTCAGCTTTCATAGCGCTAACGTGAAGATGTTGAATGAGCCGATCGTATTTTTCGTCGATGTTATCGACAACGGCATCGTCCCAGCAGCCGACTAATGAATTGAATAAGTCCCAGTTTGTGACGGTTCTAGGACTTCGGTTTTTTAAATTTTAGCGGCTTTTCCTCCGTTCCGCGAGAAATAGAATCTAGCACGAAGAAACGGTGGTCTGATCCCGTGTAGAATTTTTGGGACAACAGCGACATCGGCTAGGCAAAACCTTCTATTTGCTGTGATATGGTCTATTTCGTTATGGTACTCTCCACTGGGAGATTCCCACGTCCAGCGTTGAGGGTGGGGCTTCTGGAATTGCGAGTTATCATGGATGGTCTTGGTCGCCGTGATGAAGTGAGATAGCCGCTCACCCTGTTCGTCTTATTCTGATCCGTGGGTCCCAATGTGACGTTCTTCAGACGTTTTTCTTGGTCCAATCTCGGCGTTGAAATCTCCAATGATGACCTTGAAGAATGTATGGTCTTCTCTCTAGAACTTCTCCAAATCCATATAGAACGCTTCGACTTCTTCTTCGTCGTAGTTTGATGTCAGCGCGTAGACGACGAAGATTGTCGAAAGCCGGAATAGATCCACATCTTTCTAATCGTAAACGTCCGATTCGGGTTGTGAGTTGTTCGAATGAATCGATGTTCATGGACAAACTCGTGTTGAAGAGAACGCCGACGCTGCCGACTCCTCTACTGTTGCATGTTCCGAGGAACAGTTCTTCCCCTGTGTCACAGACGGCGTTGAATGGGTGGCGTCATCTCGTCTCGGCCAGGCCGATGACGCCGTACTTTATCCTTCTTGCTTGCATGAGCAAGTCTTCTATCGATGAACTCGGATGCAAGCTGTACGTGCATTGTAGGTACAGATCGTCACCATAGTTCTTTGAAATCCAGGCAGCTTCCATTGGCCGCTGAGATTTTAGCAGCCCTCTCCGTACTCGTCCTACTCAACGCTGCGAAATTGGAGCTCTTTCGGGGTCAGGGGGAATGAGGCCCGTTTTTTTTATACTGTGTTTTAGCATTTTGATACTACGTATAGCTTGCTGGGCTCTGAACATGGGGGACTGGGTATACTCACGGGTAGCTTGCCAGGCTCTCTCAGAAACATGGAGCTTATTTGTTGGAGGCGACTCCTAACCGCCTCCCATATACTTCCCTGTCACTTGATTGCAGGCTTTTGGCCGAATTGACTCGTAGAATACAATTTGCATAAACTAGAACGCACCCACACACGCGTGCATGAATACGCCCCGTAAATGCAGAAAGTATTTGCCAAATCGGCGCAGCAGAAACAGGGGAGTCCATCCCTGGATCCACCTGCGTCTCAGGGAAGCAAAGTTCGCTTTTTGGTCCGCGATTAACCCCCATCCGCAACATGGGGACGCGCCACGTAGCCTCGCGACTAACCGGCTCGAGATCCCTCATATGAGGGAGATCCGTGGAATGCTCGGATCAGATCTTTTAATTCTATTTCCTCTTCAAAATCCAGATGAATCGCTATCGGCCGTGAACATAGATGGCAGATCACGGTATGACACTCCCACACGTCACCAAATACGAAGTGCACTACCATCATGAATGACAACCGCAGCAAAAAAAGGGAATGGAAAGCGTGCTGGCACTCGTCCAACTAATCTAATGTGGCACGAAATCTGCAAAAACGCAGGCAGGCATTTACATACGTACATGCATAGGCATGATTTCAGTTATTCGTTTAACCCATAAAGTCCCATATGGACAATGTAGTGTCTCATGCGATATGGACGAAACGACTATATGGACACTGCAGCGTGCATACTGAGTTTATTGGATTCCACAGTTTCTCTTTAACCCCACTATATGTACTCATTCGACAGCTAATCGAAAGCAGATCAACACAGTGGGGATGGGATCAGAAAAAGCATTCTCTACACTTAATGATTCGCAAAGACTCCTTTTTTACGAAGGAGTTCATTGTCTGGTAATTTGACTTACAGCTAACTTTTATTTCATTTCAATCGCTATGGTCGTTGTATAGAATGTGCGGATACAAGAAACACCGAAATGTGCTCAACATGGGCTGCAAAAGACTTCAAAATTCTGACAGCTGTGTATTTCTATAATAGACCATGATAACACACAGTAAATAGTAGTATACAATTCATTTGTATCCATAGAAAGATAGAGTAAAGTTTTTTTTTCTACAATTCTGTCGTGTTCACTCCCACTGAAGCTATTGTTATTGAAAAACTACTTTTTGTTATCAAAAAAGCGGAAAGTCTGCAGCTAACGAAAAATTGTTCGTAATCCTATGGGCCAATCGCGGAACACGGAAGTGGGCGTTATGGGTTAACAGAGGTTGACCTGGTGCAGACAAGAAAAACAAAAAACAGCTCCATAAGAAGATCCAGGAGCACTTTACGGCAAAGAATGTGGTCCATTCTGATCTGCACTTTGGCTTCAGCGAACCGACATCTGTGCTTCCGTCGCCTTTGCTGAGATAAGTTCGAGGTCATCAGAAAGACACGATTTGAAGTCTATCCCTTGAAAAGCTCTATGAAGCTTTTACATTTTACCAGGATCGATTTTCTGTTAACCTCGGCATTGGAATATGAATGCGTCGTTTTCTTGTTCAGCAATCGCGGGGTTGCTAAAGAGCATACATTTACTTCCATAGAAAAAACACAATACAATACAACAGTAGCTGACGTTTCGGCGGTATCGCCTTCTTCAGAGCCTGGAAGGCTACATTGATATACAGTTTACCCTGCCAAACGCTTCAATAACACATACTAAAAGACGAAGAACTTTGTGGTAATTACCTGATCAACAGCTTCTCGAAACACTCACCGCTTTTTTTTACGTGACTTCCAATAAGGAAGATTAGAACAGCTGATTATAGTCGCATGTGGTTGATAAAACTTTACATTTTACTTTCTCAGAGAGTTCACCATTGCTGAAAAGTTCGTTGAAATCTTGTTAAGACGTATTACATATAGGGTAATCCAACTTTCGTACTTAGTTGTCAATGAAAAATTTTAAAAGCCGCTAGCAGATTCGGCATTGTAAGGACCAAAACTTCTGTAGAGCAACGTTTAGTCAACTCTACTATATTTGACTCTCTTTAATTCTTCGAGCCCGTAGAGCAAACCTTAAAATATCTTTATGTCACTAAGATAAGCAAGTATGGTTAGCAGTGCTTGAATTTGGTATCACGAGGCATCCCATGACTTTATATCATGACTTCATTCACTTGGCAAGTTCTGGAAGGGCGGATGATCCACCTTTTGTCAGAAGCGGACGGTAGTGCTCGCGCTGACATCAATGCACAAGTTTTGTTGTTAGTCAGATTAAAGAATATATCAGACTTGTAATCATTGACGAGTGGATACTTTGCTCAAACCCTAGTTATTCAAAAACACTAACAGCTGAAACGCTCTTACTTATTCTAGCCCAGATGAAGATGAATTCATTCGATGAGAAAGCCATCATAGTTTAAGGAGGTTCTCCTACTTTTGAAGCTTTCAATGCACTAAAATTTTGTCGGAATCGCCCAGAGTTCACAACTCCTCCGTCCCCTCTACTGCTCATTCCAAGTTCAGGCCACATTTCCGACTTCTAACTCTTCTGTGAATTAAGAAGGCACTTATGCCATTCTATGCATAAGTGTTTTGTATCAAATCAGTCTCTTAAAATTGACAGTAGTATTGAGAGGTTCTAATAATTTATCATCATAAAAGCTTCGATTGCGCATGAAGTTTTGCAGTTTCCTGTGACTTTGGGAAATTTGCGTTTCTCTTTCCCTCTTTGAAAACTTCAATACCTGTAGCGTTTTTTGTGGTTAACCTGTAGAAAACTGCTTGTATGAACGAGAACTGAGTTATTTTGGTGCTTACCCATAACCACTCAACTGTAGCTCTAATACCTCCTAACAATGTCCTAAGGAATTGAAAAGAAGTCAGATTTTAAGAAGAAAGTTTTAAGGAGATCATGATTTCAGTACGATGCGTTCAAACTCAGTATGCACGCTGCAGTGTCCATATAGTCGTTTCGTCCATATCGCATGAACACTACATTGTCCATATGGGACTTTATGGGTTAAACGAATAACTGAAATCATGCCTATGCATGTACGTATGTAAATGCCTGCCTGCGTTTTTTGCAGATTTCGTGCCACATTAGATTAGTTGGACGAGTGCCAGCACGCTTTCCATTCCTTTTTTTTGCTGCGGTTGTCATTCATGATGGTAGTGCACTTCGTATTTGGTGACGTGTGGGAGTGTCATACCGTGATCTGCCATCTATGTTCACGGCCGATAGCGATTCATCTGGATCTTGAAGAAGAAATAGAATTAAAAGATCTGATCCGAGCATTCCACGGATCTCCCTCATATGAGGGATCACGATCCGGTTAGTCGCGAGGCTACGTGGCGCGTCCCCATGTTGCGGATGGGTGTTAATCGCGGACCAAAAGCGAACTTTGCTTCCCTGAGACGCAGGTGGATCCAGGGGATGGACTCCCTGTTTCTGCTGCGCCGATTTGGCAAATACTTTCTGCATTTACGGGGCGTATTCATGCACGCGTGTGTGGGTGCGTTCTGGTTTGTGCAGATTGTATTCTAGGAGTCAATTCGGCCAAAAGCCTGCAATCAAGTGACAGGGAAGTATATGGGAGGCGGTTAGGAGTCGCCTCCAACAAATAAGCTCCATGTCCACTCCGGGAGAGCCTGGCAAGCTAACCCTGAGTATACACAGCCCACACCTTCAGAGCCCAGCAAGCTATACTTAGGTATCAAAATGCTAAACACAGTAAAAAAAACGGGCCTCACTCCCCTGACTCCGAAAGAGCCCCCCAATTTCGCAGCGTTGGGTAGGGACGAGTACGGAGAGGCTGCTAAAATCTCAGGGCCAAAGGAAGCTGCTTGTATTTCGAAGAACTATGGTGACGATCTGTACCTACAATGCAAGTACACTTGCATTCGAATCCTCGATAGAAGACTTGCTCATGCAAGCAAGAAGGATAAAGTACGACGTCATCGGCCTGGCCGAGACGAGATGACGCCACCCATTCAACGCCGTCTGTGACACAGGGGGAAGAACTGTTCCTCGGAACATGCAACAGTAGAGGAGTCGGCAGCGTCGGCGTTCTCTTCAACACGAGTTTGTCCATGAACATCGATTCATTCGAACAACTCACAACCCGAATCGGACGTTTACGATTAGAAAGATGTGGATCTATTCCGGCTTCGACAATCTTCGTCGTCTACGCGCTGACATCAAACTACGACGAAGAAGAAGTCGAAGCGTTCTATATGGACTTGGAGAAGTTCTACAGAGAAGGCCATACATTCTTCAAGGTCACCATTGGAGATATCAACGCCAAGACTGGACAAACAAGCTGAAGAACGTCACATTGGGACCCATGGATTAGAATGGCACGAATAGGGTGAGCGGCTATCTGAGTTTATCATAGCGACCAAGACCATCCACGGTAACTCGCAATTCCAGAAGCCCCACCCTCAACGAGGGACGTGAGAGTCTCCCAATGGAGAGGAAGTAGTAAATAAAAGGTTTTGCCTAACCGATGTCGCTGTTGTCCCAAAAATTTCTACAAGGGATCAGACCACCATCTCCTTCGTGCAAGATTCTATTTCTCGCGGAAAGCAGAAAAAGCCGCTAAATTCAAAAACCGAAATCCCAGAACCACCATAGACTTGGAATTATTCAATTCATTAGTCGGCTGTTGGGAAGATGCCGTTGTCGATGACATCGACGAAGAATACGATCGGCTCATTCAACATCTCCACGTTAGCGCTATGAAAGCTGAGAGTTCGAAAGTTACCAAAAGACGTTTGTCTCTAGAAACACTCGAACTAATACGCCAGCGTGGAATCGCCCGAGCTGCAGGCAACCGCAAACTAACGTCCGAACTTGCAAAACAATGCAGACAGGAGATAAAAGAAGATCTTAAAGAGAGAAGAGCAGCAGTAATGGTCGAAGCTGCAGAGGCTGCGAAAAGCATTCGCAAATCCCACCGAAGCTTCGCCAATTACAAGACCAAGATGATTGCACTACGACGCCCAGATGAAACAGTTACAGCGTCCGGAAAGGCAATGGATAAAATCATTCACGAATACTACTCAGATCTCTTCGATAGCCACCTCCACCTCCCGTCATATGAAATAAAGGAGGATGGATATGTTATACCACCTCTTCTCCTTTCCGAAATCCGACATGCCATTTCGTCGGTGAAAAATCGAGCAGCACCAGGTCCGGACAGGATAGGATCAGAACACCTGAAGAACCTTCCGCCAGTCCTCGTAAACACACTGGCTCGGTTCTTCACAGGTTACCTGTCTGAATGCAAGGTCCTTACTCAATGGAAGACCGGCATGACCGTGTTATTGTTCAAGAAGAGTGACCTATACGATATCGGCAAGTATCGCCCAATCTGCTTGCTGTCTGTCGTCTACAAACTTTCCGCTCGAGTCATCCTAAACAGGATTGAGAGAACACTAGATGAAGGACAGCCATGTGAGCAAGCAGGCTTTCGAACAGGATTTAGTACGATGGACCACATCCACACGATGACAAGGCTCATTGAATTATCTCGAGATTACAATAGACCGCTCTGTCTCACTTTCATCGATTTACAGAAGGCCTTTTATTCAATTGAAATAGAAGCAGTCATGGAAGCCTTTGATAGTCGAGGAGTCCCTACTCAGTACGTAAAGATACTTCGTGAGCTGTACAAAAATTTCGCAACCAAGGTATCACCATTCTACGACGATATTATCATTGATGTCAAAACAGGAGTTAGGCAAGGCGATACCATCTCGCCAAAATTATTTACCGCCACCCTCCAGAACGTCATGCGAACATTGGAATGGGATAATATGGGAGTGAAAATCGATGGTCGGCCGTTACATCATCTTCGCTTTGGTGACGACATCGTCCTTATAACACCAAACATTAGCCAAGCGGAACGTATGCTTGCCGACTTTGCTAAAGCCTGTGGAAAGATTATTCTTCGACTAAACCTCACAAAAACGGTGTTCATGAAGAACGCTTTCGTATGCCCCATTCACGCTGAACGGAACGAATATCTCGAAATGCTGCAGTTATGTCTATCTAGGTCGGGAAATCAATATTATGAACGATTTAGGTGCAGAGCTGAGCAGAAGGAAACGAGCGGCTTAGGGAGCTTTGGAGAGCATCTGGAATGTAGTGAAGAGAACAAAGAACACCCGACTCCGTGCCCACCTTTTCGAGGTACTTCCTGCCCTAACGTATGCGTCAGAAACCTGGTCGCTGCGTAAGCAGGATGAAAGATCACTCAGTGTTATCGAACGCGCAGTCGAAATGGCGATGCTAGGAGTATCCCCTTCCGCACAAGTAAGGGATGGGACCCGAAGCTCTGACCTGCGTCAACGATCAAAAAATGAAAGATGCTTTCTTGTACGCCAAACAGTCGGAGATAAGGTGGGCCGGACACGCATTGCGTATGAATGACAACCGATGGACAAGAGCCGTCAGTGCCTGGATTTCTCGGGTTGTCAAACGTACTGCAGGAAGTCCACCGACCCGATGGTCAGAGTTCTTCACGAAGAGCCTAGAAAAAAGGTATGATGCTCGACGAGTCCCTAGAGCGAGCAAAACCCACTGGGCTACTCTTGCACGCGACAGGGAAAAATGGAAGATTTACTAGCGCCCGCTCGAGTCACTCGACGATCAACGGGGCTACAGGTGATACAGGTGATAACATTTTTTTCGACGACCAGTAGTGTAGTCGGTTTTCAGTTCTTTCATTTCGGTATCCTCCAAGCTTGGAGTAAAGGTGAACTTTGATTATCTCAATCATAGGCTCTTTTGTGTTCTAACTCCTTGACCTTCTGCAAAACTAATGGCTCTACAAATGTTGACACACATTTCTCCTCGAGCGTGGGTATTATGGTGCTTTATACAGTCGAGCTCTGCCTACTCCCAACAAACTCTGCCAATGCATCGTAAAAGTAAGACCTCTGTTAAGTCATCCGCTAGACATTGCTAGCCCGTATTCAGTTCGAAATCAACCATTTATCGGAAACGTCAAGCAATAAGAGCATCTTGATTAGAATGGGTGGACATCGTCACAGCGTTTAATCGGATCAAAGTTCTTTATTCGACAGAGTAGGTTGGCTTGGTGGTTACATACGATTGGTACGAACGTAAACCATCATCGCCCCAGTCGCATCAGGTTTCCGAGATTACAGTCATCGCAGAGAACTCGCCGCTTCGGGGCGCCAGCACGTTTCCCGAGTCTCAGCATATTTGACAAATTGTTCCGCTTCAGATATCGTACGTCCGGGCTCGTGCTGAAACTAATGCATATTAACTTCGTCGTTAATGGGAGCCTTTAAGCAACGTCGAAGTTTTAATATAACTATTGATCTTAGTCTCATCACATCTCCACTGAGTTTCTCTTCCTCATTGATGGATACTCGACCACATAGGTTTCTAGAGACGTTTGCCTTAACTTACACTAGAACTTCCGATCGTGCTGGTCTACATAGGGAAATATCGTTATCGAAAATTATACGAGTCAATTTTTTTCCAGCTTGAAATTTTTCCCGAAGCGGAATTAACCCCGATTTCCTCTTTCCGATTTTGTTTCTGATACGGTTCCTAGAAGCGGCGGATTCAGTAATTAAATCTCAATGACCACATGTTGTCCTTCATTTTCAGCACGACCTCTTTAATTAGAATTGGTCCTCAGAAATAGAAGTCGTTCTTTTGAGGTGCAATGAAATAGTCGCTTGAAACAACAAATATGACCTAAAGTAGAGTGAGAGGGTGGCAGATTGATGAGGATATTTCGAGTGCTCTCAATTGGAAAGGTTCTCATCCCTAGACTCGTGCTCAGTGGGTCTGAGGTTTACCATCGTGGGCTTAATTTCTGTCCACGTGACTAAGAATATTTTGAAAGATGCATGATCGTCTTCCTCTTTACCTCAATCTCAATGAACGGTGTCCCTTCAAAAAAGTAGTTCCTTCAAACAGCCTACTTCACAGTGATACTCTTTGACTTCAGTTTATAACTGACCGAAACATTATAGTTTTTCATAAGACATTAAAGTAAACATGGCCCATGTCATGTAGGAGCTAATTAATTGAAATAAAAACCACAAGGACCTACATATCCTTGCAAACATATCACCAGTTGACTTATTATATCACAATAAAATTGCCAATTTCTGGTGTCCACGAATCCTTCCCTGCTTTTTGCTGCGACTCGAGCGTCGAAGCCCATCAAAGCACGAATGCACTCCAACGAGCCTGATTTCGTTCAGAGATAGTGGTCTCAGCGAAAACCTCGACTTGCAAGTGACTACGGTGCTTGCGTTATAATTTTTTTCAAAAAAATCCCACTGTGTAAAAAAATTTAAGGTTTGGTTCAGGAAATTTAAAGTAACATTGATCTCCTGAGAAATGTTTGCACAGGTTTATTGGGTGAGGCAAATGCACTCGTTAAATTTCCAAAGTTCTAATATTCTCTGCTACGTTGTTGATCAGAGAGGGTCGCCACTCCTTCAATTCGCTCCCAGTAGAATGACTAGTGGTTTTCATACTATAAAGAGAAATCATGAACCACAGTCTGCACTCAGAAACAAGAGAGAACACCAGCCAATTTATGGTTTTGGATGTCGACCCCAAGAATTGTTTTCTATCGTGATGAACAGCAGTAACAGTTCCTAGCTGGCCAGACTTGTTGAAAGGGCTGTCGTCTTGCAGAGAGAAAGCTCCATGTACGTGAAAGCTTCTAGATGGGAGACTGTTAGAAATTTGATTTTGCAACTTCCGGCCGTTCCGAAGCGAATTAGAAATGACGTCCCTACGATAATTAGAAATTCATCTTGTAGACCGCAGGAACACCGAGTGATTTCGTTTGGATCGAAAAAAAAACCAGATAGATTTCTTACCCAGCACATTTGGAACGAAGAAAAAACACTACGTTAAGGTAATTGAATAACCCTAGGGGTTCTGATTTCAATGGATCAAACAGCCGACCATTATTACCAATATTATTATTATTAGTACTATTATTATTATCATTATTATTACCATTATTATTATTGTCATTATCATTATCGTTGTTGTTATTACTATGGTTACTATTATTGTGTTATTATTATTACTATTATTATTATCCACAATATTGACTTTTTGTTTACTGGCTTTTACTAGCTTTCACGGTAGGCTATTGTTTGTGAAACAACCACAGTGATGCTGAGATATTTGCAAAACTCCGGACCGCAGGTATCTGCAGACCATTGTGATTATTACTATTATTATCATTATTATTATTATCATCGTCATTGTTATTATTATTATTGCTAATTGTAAACATGAGAATTGATGTTAGCTATCAGACAAGATCAGTCCACAACAAACGTCTCTATTTGCAAAAGTTCTGAGCTCAAACTAAACAAACTCACATGTCTCTCCGGTCGACTTCTTCGATCACCTGTGTTAAGGCTAAAGACATGATCCAAATAAAAATTAACACAACGGAGCGCGTCATTTTGAACCCTAAAATCACATCTGTTTCTTGAGAAGCTCTGAAATAATCAAAAATCACTATAGCCAAAATGAATAACAGTTGTAATGGTGCAGAAGAATTTTCAACTGTTCAGGGACAAAGCGGAGAGAAAAATGACGCTTCATGGGTTGTTGAAAGTGAAATGGCGACATAATGAGTTCGGGATGACGGGACGGAAATTGTCTACCATATTTAAAATGGGTAATGGAAACTGCTATAATGACAACTGATGAGTGCTTGCATTTGTGGAGGAGGATAAACTTCTGTGATGACGGGGAGCACCAATGGTGACGGTAGTAATTCGAACAAAATAAAAAACATCAAGTTAAGTTATACGAAGACTCACTGTTGAAATGGAGACAATATGGTTTCGCGGGATACTCCATGGAAAAACGGCAAACCAGCACTGGTTGAACTTAAGATGCTTAAAAGTACGTTAGACGCATCTGAAATCGTCTATAAAAGGCTCAATGCTTCTACTGAAAGGAAACGGTCGTAAACACCGTAGACTATTAGTTTGTGATAGATAATGGAATAGTCGTCGAACTAACTCAAAAGACCGACTTTTTATAAAATAATTGAAAAGTATATCTGTATTCTTACGGACTGCCCTTGTTGAGCCGATGCGAGGTTGGCACCAGTTGTTGTTGTTATGGGACCACCTGTGTGTTGTTCACGTGCGACGACGAGTGAGACCGACCCAGAGCAAAACGTCAGTTTGAAATAAGGCGCCAGGTCACGTGTGATAGAGACCAATTCATCTCTCTGACTGATCTCTGGACTTTAAAATTTATGCAGAACGCCCCAAGAGTCTTGCGCGTTGATGTTTTTGATTCGTACGCTGGGATCCAGACAATCACTTCAGAGCCATCACCATTGTGTTTTTGTGCCCTATGTATGTGTCTAGAGAAGTGCATCGTCGAACTTTTGCTTTCCCATATGAACATTCTTTAATGCGGGTCTACCCCTTTCTCCAATGTATTCTTCACCGAATGCCTTAAATGAGAACAGTTATATTGTACCTGAACTTATGCAATGCCCGTTTCTCCAGTTAAGACAGATCACGAATCTTCCGAGCTGTCTATTTAACAGTTCAAAACACTTTTCGAGACGATCATAGAGACGACAACGATGCCGAGATAATCACAATAGTGCAGTAACAATAACACTGCTGAGAGAGAGGAGAAACGGAGGGCTCCCATGCTGTGGTGGTGAACGCATTAGCCCCCCCGAAAGGGTAAGCGTGTTCGTTCCCACTGCAGACACCCGCTGTCCGGTGTTTTGCAAATATCTCAGCATCATTGCGGTTGTATTTCGCATAATACCTGCCGTAAAAAAACTGTAATGAGCAACAAATGAAAAAGTAAACAGTGTGATCATAGAGACGAGTCGATTGCGAACTAATTGGTAGCTTTGGGTATTACGTGGGAGTTCAGTTACTGCTACAGGATTTTCAAGACGACTTTTCTGAGACACCTCTTAATGGCGTAACTTATTTCATTTGAAATGAAAGGTAGCTTGGAAGGGATCTTGGTTAAGTTTGATGTAATATTTTGTGTCAATATACAATATCAATATTCTAACCTTTTGGTCTGATCTGAGTGGCTTCTGCCTCGTTGCCATTCGAAATAGCTATTTTTCTTGCCAGGTTTAGCAAATCCTTCCTTTCCTGTTCTTCTGTGCGTTCAGCCGTTCAATACATGTTTCCGATGAGTGCTTTTTTTCATGTGTGAAGGATGATAGGACTTGCTTTTCGATACCACTCTGTTATGTAACCACTTTCTGAAGGCTTTATTTGTATGTATGAGAACGGAAGCCAGTTCTCGGTTGGCTTTTCTCACGTGAATTTTATATAATCGGACTGTCTATTTAACAGTTCAAAACACTTTTTCCATCTGTCCTTGTGTGGAACAGACGATGAAGCAGTCATCATGTATCGACAGTAGAGTAACGGTCGATGATCGACGACTGCACCTTCCGCCTTAGACATGATGGGGTTTGGTGCTAATCGCTGTCCCATGGCCAACGCACTGATTTGTGCAAAATATCTTCCCGACTCGTAGTGCTTTTTATGAAATCAGACGATGGCATGATATACTTGCACAGATATGTGACTGAATTTCATTGTAGTAGGATTTTTCGAAGAATTCCATATGCTGCTATAATTCGACCATTGAAGGGGGCTATTGAGCCCGTATACAATCACTTGCATAAAATACATTCATACTAACGCTCATAGTCATTACATCCACTGACCGTAACATTTACGTTTCTTTACAGGACAGTTCTTGAACACTACCGGGTGAGACTGGTTCATTTCTGCGATGTTGCACTCAAATGGATTAGACTCGGTGCTGCACCGAAGCGCTATATCAGAGGAAGTAACTGCTGTGAGCACTAGACTCGAACCACTGCGCCTCTGAAGAACGCCAATGAGCCAAGACACCACCCACAATAAATTTTTTGTAATAAACCTATGAGTGTTTGTCAGTGTAATAAGACATTGGTTATCCATCTTAAGGTTAAAAGAGTGTAAACTTTCAGATATCTGTAGAACAAGCTACTCATGTAGCAAATTTCTCTTTTCTAGTGTATTGTTATTTTTCTTGGATCCGATTCAGATGTAATCGTGAAATGTGTTCATGGAAACATTTCATAAACACTTTCTTGGATTATTAAACTAGGGAAGAGCTTGATTAAAAAGTTTAATCAGCTAATGTTCCGACGTCTTCGTCTTTTTTTAGGGCCAGACGAATAACCAAATCGTGATAAAGACCAGCTGAGTGTGATCGACTTCTACGGTTTTAAGAAACATTTTAGAAAGTTATTTGCACCAGCGCCATGACGGGCAGTTTAGAACATGGCCCGAGTGCTTACTGATGGGCATGCGAAAATCGGAAATTAAAGAATGGAAACGATCAATATAGACAGAGATATAACGGGGAAGATTTTGAAGTAGAAGTTAACGTCCTCGCAGATATCGAAAACACCAGCGCGCAAAACTCTCGAGGCATTCTAGGTTAGTCCAAGAATCCGAAAATGAACTGTAGGGAGGAATGCCTCATGATAACGCGTGATATTGGACAGTATTTAAGACTGTTATTCTAATATGAGAGGCATTTCCATGTGAACTTTGCGCGCTTGATCTCCACGTAACGTGTCCACTGGAAGACTCACAGAAAGCGATGAGTGTGCAAAGAAGCTACGAAATCTTGGTTTAGTATTCTCTGTTTGGTTATGGAGGTGTTTGTTTGGGTACATTGCGACCAACTTGACCTTTCCAGGCTCTGAGGAAGGCAAAGTCCGCCGCCTAAACGCCAGCTTTACTGGAATAGAGAGTAATAACACCTGACTTTTGTACAACATGATTATAAAGAATTATTTGATCGATGCCGAAGTTAATAGAAAGTCGATCGTATAAAAGATGAAGAGTTCAGCTGTGCTCATTCCCTTTGGGATACACCATGCATTCGACTTCATCAAACTTCGCAGAGGTGATTCAAGGTATGTCTCAAGTGTACAATAGCTTGTGGCGTCTCACCAATAAATCCTAATCGCGTGTTTATCTTACCAAATGAGTCTGGTACCGATCCACAGACTCCGAATTGTTGGAGGACTTGGTCTACCCAGAGTGCGCGATCGAGCCAATGCCGGATAATTGCAGGAGTTTCGCTAGCCAATACATGGACCCAAACACTGGAATTATTTACTTCGTGCTTTATGTGATGCAAAGACCAAACTGATTTATACCCGTCGTATATGCATACGCCTATCCAGGCATGCGTCGTTGTGCTAGTGTAAACGTAGGTAGTATGCTCAACAGAAGATGGCAATTTTGGAGTTACGCATTTTATCAGAACATATTTGTTTGGGATATTCCTGTTGTGCACCATTTAAGACTACATAAATAATCAACTATTTACGATGAAACCTTCTTCTAACACTCTATTTATAACGATTTTAGGCTGGTTAAAATGATGGACTCACCGCAAGATATGTGTACCGCTCTGCTTCATTAGTTCCACGCTTAGAGGTACTGCCATAGCAGCAACTAGAAAAATCCACCAAAACATGAAACCAGAGAGGCGTGCGCAGCCCTAACGGTTTGGAAAGATTGCTGTCGAGTATAAGCTTTTTCTAATAAAGTTCGTTGTCGACAATCAAATGTTGAGGACGACAATCATAAGGTGAAGCCAACTCTCTGGAAACTAGTCGAGAGGTCGCAGAGAAATTCAGTTGGTCATGCGACAAATTCCAGTAAGAAGGTGAGAAATGCTCGATAAATGGGTGAGGAATGAACTGATTTCAGAGGGAAAAAGTTTCTCATCGCGATCTGTTCTACGCTTCTCTTATGCAGCAAAGGCGACCCCCAGTTCCTGGCCACTTTATGACCATATAATAAAAAAATCGACTCTATTCGAGCACAGATGCTTTTTTAGAACTAAGGTAAAAAATATTAATGTTAATATAGTCATTGTATCTTAATTTATTACATTCTACCTATTATCCACGAATCTCCCTCATCAAGGGATTGCGTGCCGGTTAGTCGGGTCGAACAACGTGGAGCGTGCCTGGCGGCGGAAAAGGAGTTAATAGCGACCCCCTGCTTGCGTGAGATAAAGTTGTATCCAGGAGATGAACTTCCTTCACTCCTGCTGTGCAGATTTGTCACGCACATTATGTGTTCACAAGGACGTATTCAAGCATGCGTATACGGGTGTGTTCCTATTTGTATGGATTGTATTCTACGAGTCAACTCGGCCAGAAGCCTGCAGTCGAGCATGTACAGGAACAAGTATAGGAAATACATGGAAGGGGTAGTCGTTTACAACGAATAAACTCCCCATCTACACTAAGACAGAGAGAGTGGTAAGCTATCCATGAGAACGACCAGCCACCACGTCCGATTGTACGAGGGTATCAAACATTAAACACAGCAAAAGTAAACGGATCTCACTCCCTTGACCCCGAAAGAACCATCGATACGGCAATGTTGGTTAGGACGAGTGCGGAGAGGCTGCTAAAATCTCAGGGCTACTTTGAGCTACTTAAATCGCAAAGTACTAAGATGATGTTCTGTACCTGCAATGCGCGTACGCTTGCAGCTGGGTCTCAATGGAAGACTTGATCATGCAGACAGGAAGAATAATGTACGACGTCATCGGACTGACTGAGACAGGAAGACACCACCCATTCAACGCCGTCCATGACACCGGAGATGAACTATTCTCCGAAGCATGCGACAGTACAGGAGTCGGCTGCGTCGTCAACACGAGTTTGGCAATGAACATCGATTCATTCGAACAACTATCAACCCGAATCTGACGTGTGTGATTGAAGATATGTGGACCAATACCAGTTTTTTAACAATCTTCGTCGTTTACGTACAGATATCAAACTATGATGATGACGAAGTCTGAGCGTTCTAATGTAGACGTGGAGATGTTCTACAGAGAATCTCATACATTCTTAAACATCATCATTGGAGATGCTAACGCCTTCGACTGCGCCTTCAACAACCCCGAGTGATCTTTCATCCTGCTTACGCAGTGACCGGGTTTCTGACTCATACCTTAAAGTAGGAAGAATTGTGAACTCGAAAAGTAGGCACGGCGTCAAGTGTTCTTTGTTCTCTTCACTACGTCCTCGATGCTCTTGAAAGCTCCCCAAGCCGCTTGTTTCCTTCTGCTCAACTCTGGAGCTAAGTCGTTCAACATGTTGATTTCCCAACCTAGATAGACATAACTGGAGCATTCGAAGATATTCGTTCCGTTGAGCGTGAATGGGCATACGAAACCAATAAGTTCCTCATGAACATCTTTTTTGGTAAGATTTAGTCGAAGACCAATTTTTTCCACATGCTTCATCAAAATCGGCAAGCATTCGGTCAGCTTGGCGAATGTTTGGTGTTATAAGAACGATGTCATCTGAAAGCGAAGATGGTGTAATTACCGACCATCGATTCTCACTCCCATGTTGTCCCATTCCGGTGTTCGCAAGATGTTCTGGAGGGTAGCGGTAAATGATTTTGTCGAGATGGTATCGCTTTCCTTAACCTACCTTTTGACGTCGATGTTAATATCGTTGTAGAAGGTGATATCATGTTTGTGAAATTTTTGTAAAACTCATGAAGAATCTTTATATACTGAGAATGGAGTTCCTGACTGTCCACGTCGTCCATGTCTGCTTCTATTTCGTTTTAGTCAAAAGCTTTCCTTAGATCGACGAAAATGAGACAGAGTGGTCTCTTGTACTCTCACGACACATCACTGGGCATTGTTATCATGTGGGTGTGGTCTAGCGTACGGAATCCTTTTTAAAACCCTAGTTGGTCACATGGTTGTAACCTGCCCCGTGTTCTGGTAATCCTGTTTAGACTGCATTTATTTGACTGAAATGACCCACATCAAACCTACATAGAAATTACCAGTTCTCTTTAATAAGACATCAAGCTATCTGGATAAAAGGACGTTCCTTGCATATCTATTTAAAGGAACTCAAGGTGTCGAAAAAAAAAACCACTATTTTTAAAAAGTTTTATGAGAAGCGTAGAGACACAACACAGCTGAAATACTGTTGCAAAATAACTGAAAATTAAGAGTGTTGTAACGATCAAAAGTCAACAATAAAAATCCCACTCAAGCTAGTCACACATAGTGTCAAGGTATGCATCAACCTGTTCATACACTTGCTTTTCGAGATCTTCCATATTTTCAATTAACGCGATACGGAGTTGTGACTCCAGTGATGGATCTTTCTCAATGAGCTTTCGGGCAACAAACGCATAAGTTTGGCAGTCCCCACGGAAAGTCTGCAAGAGGTAATCGATCGCTGTATAGAGACAGATTGGATTAAAATGTTCAAAAATATTTGGTACCTTATATACGTCACAAACTGCAATCATGCTTAAACACTAAAACACTGACGAACCTCTTCTAGTCTCTTCTTTTTCACCATAAACCTTTCCAGAGATATTTCATCCAACTTGGAAAGCCGACCTTCTCTGACTGTACGCTTTTCTTCATCCGCATCCTGCTGACACATTGCTAGATTACTCAAACGCAAACCTCCCGACGCTGGAAAACCACTCTTTAAAATTCTTTTTCGAAGTATTCCTAACAGCCATAAAGTGGCTTGGAGCGAAGAATGATGAAAGGCCAATTACCTTCATCTGACTTCGGTTCAGCTTTAACAGTTTTTATAATCGATGACTGTATTTCTTTCAATGAAGCGAAAAATCGAGCAGATGTTGGAAAGCGAGATGGATGTGACTTAGTAGGCGCGCCATCACACGATACTGAGGTGGTCACAGGCAGAGTTGGTATGGAAGTTGCACTTTGTTGCATCGAAACAGGTACTGGAGGGTCAGGTGTAGGAGTTGTAGACTTTTTGTTTTGCGTTTCTGAGTTCCCATCATTCGATTCCACTGACCTCAAAGTAACGAAACAAACAGTAAATTAATTCCAAACTGGCATAGTATATCGGTTCTTCAAAACCGTAGCCAATAAAGGTATAAACTGCCAAGGTCGCCGTAAAATATCTTAATTGTTGCGCGTAGAGTTCAACAGAACATGATGTCCAACATGAAACAATTTTTAAAGAAAACATAACCCAATAGGAAACACTCACTAGAAACTTCCTACTATTGTGAAAAAAATACACAGTACAGGAGGATTTAAATGAGTTTAAAAATAATCTCAACGAACTTTTTTCTCAGATGCGAATGAGGGCGGACATGGAGGAGGTGGAAGGCCAATTGTTGTGACCACGTTCTGTTGCGAATCCTTCGACGGCACATCTAGAATGCGGACGATAATTTGATATTAAAACCGTTTGGAGGAAAACCGACTTTTTGTCCAAAGGTCTAGAAACAATCACAACAACAATAAATCAAGAATGTTAATACTCAACTGTTTCTATAACGGAACTATAAACCGCCTAATGTTTGTGCCATCACCACACCAATGATTAACCTTAGTAAAGAAAACTTTGTTTCTGTTAGACATTTATACTGTTTCCGGGACCGCGTTAATGAACTATTAAAAAATGTTACCTTGTGGCATTTTCTCCTCCTCTTGAGCGGCAACAGAGGGAGGAGTTACCATGGGGGCATTTGGAGACATCCGACGAAGCACTCGACGCGGTAGCTCATCCTGATGTTTAACACAAATAAGGGAAACATTTCCTACTCGGATCTGAGAAAAGAAAACTGTTGCAGAAATTCAAATGATGGGGCATTTACATCGACAGTCGCATTTACAGAACTGTTCATTCAGAATATGGAACCTAAACCATTGAGACTAAAAGTTTTCAAAGCGCCGATCACCTTCAGTTGTTATGACCATCGCAAGTCAAAAGTTTGATTAAATACCATTAAAGAATGGATTTGTGATGACCCCACGCCACAAAATCAGTTCATGATGGAAAATCCGAAATATGTAAGCGGTAGCGATGCTGCGATACTTGCAAAACTCCGGACACAAGGTGTCTGCGCTGGAGGTCGAACCCGCGATTACCCTTTCCGCAGGATAACGTGTTCACCATCACACCTTGCGGGTCCTTCGTTTCGCCTTTTTCTCAGCCGTGTTTTAACCCACAGGTGCTATCAGAACCATTCGGAAGAAAGGATATGTAGTAAATAAAAAGTGCCGACTTTGTGAACGGTCTCGAATATTTCCCTAGTTCTAAAACCAAACATTCTAATTTTTATGAAGTTGTCCATGATAAGAACCCTTTCCAATGTAATTTTCTTTTCGAAGGTAGGTATTCACATACCGAATCAATGCCAATTGCGAAAGTTGTGTTGCTAATGACATTAGCAGGATTTTGGCTGCGAAGCGGAAAACGGACAGTGATTGGTGTGGGATTTGCTGGAGGTAAAGGAGCCGGAACAGACACGGGTTCCGCTTCTGTATTTGCGGGAACAGGAGCAGCTGGAGTTGTCGGTGAATCTTCTTGATTTGGCGAAACAGGTGAACCAGCTGGAGCATGACGTCCAACTTAAAAAATAAGACTATTAGTCATAACTGTAAAGAGCTGGAAGATTGAAATTCAACAATGGCGAAAAACCATACATATTGCACGCTCCGGCGTCGAAGAACGTTCTTCGGAGGAGCTACGTGACGCTGTCCTGCTTCTCTTTTTTCTTTCTACAAGAAACAACTTCGAAAATCGCCACAATCGAAAGTTATAAAAATGGGTAAGCTGTTTACGATTTTTTTGTTCTTCTTGTCCTTCTTGCGGCGCTTTTTCTCCGGATCTCCATCCCGTTCCTTGTCTTTCTCACGACCAATACCTTGGTCAGAGCTCGAATCAGGTGATGGGGATCGCCGATTGCGCTCTTCACTGGCGCCACGCTCACTGCTATGAGAACGAGTCCGCGACGACTCACCAGATCTGTAAGCCAATAAGACAATGCGGTCCAGATTTCAGTAAGAAAAAAAAATCACACGACATAATGAGGAAATGAAAAAAAAACTGCAGAGAGAAATCGCATGGCATCCTAAAAAACAAACCGCTACAATCGAAAGTTATAAAAATGGGTAAGCACGGAACGAAGAATGCTCAATAAAGAAGCAGAATCTACCTGGATTGCAAAAGAATACTAAATGGCTTATCTAAAATAAGTACAGCACCATTCATAAATTAAAGCGTGTTTGCAGCGTCACCAACGCAGTAAACTTCAGAACGAAAGTGTATTGATCCATACTCAGATGAAAACTACTGGGTTTTAGAACACTTAAATTAGCTAGAAACAACATATAAGGTGAAGTCGACGCTGTCACGCTGTCAACTTCTCAACACAAGCATATATCTTATACCTATAATATATTTTCTACACAGGTGCACCTTTTCGCCATCTCAAGTGATAAAACTACATCTGGTCTCATATTTGATGACAATGTTACTGTTTAACTAGTTGGATATTTGGATGGCCCATCTTCACTGGTTGTTTCCCAGCAGAATTACCATGTTTTCGAAATTTTGCTAGTTTAGCCTTTGTGGTTCCCTGGAGTCATTAGGTCAGCCAGGCCAAAGCCTACGCCAGGTCATAACCACCACAAGAAATTGCCGTTCCTGTGGATCAAAGGGAAATTTGCCACCATGCGACTAGTTTGATACTAGGACGGTAGTGGATTATGGTATTGGCTAACTCTTAGCTGGGTTTCCTGATGGAAACGCCTGACTCCTTCTCAGTTTGTGGCTCTCAGGAGGGATGAATGCCCCTGTTGTACGTCGCAGTCGACACCCAGGAACACATCCCAGCCATGATGAAGCGGTAAACCGTTGCGAGGTTGTAACTATTTAAGACCAGAAATGGAAAATAACGTGTACACTTGCATCTACTTGGGATGTCTAGTTTCTAAACATAAGAACAATTCGACTATGAAACACCAACCTTGCACTAGGCGATCGACTGTAACTAGACGAACGACCTCTGTCCCTCGACCGAGATCGACTTTTATCGTCGTCACGCTCAGAATATCGTCTTTTAAATCTAAAGTGATCTCTTCAGTCACAACCGTAACACCCAATAAAAGCAGTACCTAAGCAACGGTACATAGAACCAAAACTATGACTGACCTTTGCTTAACAGTTTAAAATAATGAAAACATCAAAATCAGGTTCAAGATCACTCTGCGACCAACTTTAAAGCATAACTTTTCAAATAAGCTGAAATCGCATTATTTGGGAAACAATTGAATATGCTTTAAGCACTCACGAATCTCTTCCTCTGCCACCGTTATGCTGATACGTTCTATTGCGCAGCATTTGCCTTCCTCGCCCTGAAATCTTACCAGCTAACCAAGGCTTACTATAGTTTGAAAACTTGTCCAATGTATTACTTTGGTTAAGATTCTGATACTGGGCATATCTGCGAATGTCCTTGAACCAACTTAATTCACATCGGTGACCCATCAAATCATTTTCGCTGTACCTAAATCAGTAATTGACGCTATTCCAAGAGCAATATTCTCAGAGGAGGGCACTGTAGAGAGGCTCACTTGCTCATTGCTTCTTTCGCATCATCTCTTGTCTCGAAACGAACAGCAACGAACAGACGCTGCTGATCAGCACTTGTTTTAACAAAATCGAACGAAACTGGTCCAATGCGATCCTCGAAATACTCCCTAAACTGGACGTGTTACCATCTGCAGTGCACTACAGTACAACGGAATAGCTCTGCAAATACGTATGTGCTAGCGCTTATTCTTCACTGTCACTCACCTTACGGGAAAACATTGTGAAATGAACGAATTTTATTAATGCGATGCACAGGGCACCTTCCTAGTGAACGATTGCAAAACTCTATCCAAAAGGCAAACAATAAGACAGAGCAATAGGATAGGGAAGAGAGTAACGTCCAACGGCGTTCGTGAAAATCTCCTCCAATTATTTGACGCTCATTAAATATCGATTATCATCAAATCAAGAGTTTTTTATAGCTGGAAATATTACGCGTTATAATTCTTTTGGAGAATAACAATAAACTTGAGAAGAGGACTTCTAGGATCAAGGATTCCTACCTACAAAACAGACCACGACTAAACATATGTAACGAACTTGATCTCGTCCGTAGACATGTCGCCAGGCAAACCACGAATGAATATGGTGTGCTTCGACTCGGGAACCTCATCCTCATTAATGCGCTCTCTTCTCTGGTGATAGTCATAGCCACGGTTTCCGTAACCACCGTAACTCATCGTCGACACTGGTAAAATGACTTCAAGCTTCAATTAAATTCGACCGCACACCATAGAACATGAAAGCTGGAATTGATCCATGATTTGATTGTGTTAACATTTCTCGCAATTTTCTCCTACTTCCACAAGTTTACAGTTTAGAGCAAAGTTAGAAACAACAGATGACCCCTATGCGCTTAAAGCCTCCCCTAAATACCTCACCCTAAATCTACATTCCGTTTACATTCCATACACTCGCTAGTGATTTCCACAGAAAACAATGGAGAGCCAAGAAAGAACAGCACGATATCCCTAAGATGTCTCTTCAATATTGAGTCGGCGTTGAGGCAAAAGCAAAGCGTGATAGTATTCAAGAACAGGACGACAGTTCGAGACTCCTTAAAGAACAACTGTTGGGAGAAAAGTCCTTAAGACACGCCAGGAATTCTCTATCAAGCATAACCAGGAAAGAAACCAAACGATTCGCCAACATCATGGGAAACCCGAACGGCTGGTAAATCGATGCGAGCAATGAGCTACGTCGCGGGCGGGTGCCTTGGCCGCGAGCAGAGCACGTTTCTGCAAAGCGTACCCGCACAGGGTGCAGATCAAAAAGAACGGAAAGACTTCGCAGCGATCGCTGTAGAAAGAGTCCTGGTGGGAACGGAGAAGTTATTCCTGCCGGTGTCCGTCCCCTGCGAGCCCTTATTCTTTCTCTTTCATTGGCTCACATGCTCATAGATACCTTTTCTCATTGTTTGAGACGACAGCAGGAAAAGCCGCCAAAAAGTTCCCCATGGCATCCTCTACACATCGTAGCAGCTATCTCTTCTCAGCGTAGTCCAAATATGTCCCAATCCCTACCGTATTTAGGAAATTAAGTGTCAGCACCGCACTTGCCAACACTCGATCGATGTCTAGATGTGGTTGACTCATGTCGCATAGTGTCTGAAAACTCGTCCATTCTAGAAAGTGGAATCTGCGTCATATCACTTCAGAGAATAATCTTCGATGTGCGCACTTCAACGGCAAGAAGCTGAAGCCCGCTTTTTTAGTACTATGATGGTCTCCAGATTCCTTTTGAAGTCCGTCTGTGAAAGAGAGTTTAATACTATCTTTACTATTATCGTATGACAGGAGATCACATGTGGCATACTGTGCGGATCGCAGCACTGCTTGTGTCCTGTCCTTTTCCTCGCGTCCACCATCCACGAAGGTCTTCGAACGTTCAGCGTGTACGCTTCGCTGCTGCTTGAGGACTTTCGTCTTCTTTACGAACGCCTTTGGCTGTCCAAGTTTACTATGATACAGCCAAGATTTCAAGCCAGTCAAAAACTATAGCATGTGAATATTGAATGGACAAAAGCGTTCACAATCAAAATTGGTGAGCCGATGAAGAGTTCACATGCATTCTGACTGTGCATGTGTCCTGCGCGGCCATGTGCAGACCACATTGTCGACCTGAGTTACCAATTGCTTAGGTCTTAAATCACTATTTTGTATCATCTGTCCTAAGTAACTCGAGCGGATGCCGTCAAAGTCTTCATCCATTCCCTTGACGCTAGCCGTGGTTGTCCAATGGGTTACGCTCTCTCTAGAGACAGAAGTGCAATCTATTTCTTGTATGGGATTCTCGTGAGTATTTCTGAGCATAGAGTATGTAGTCTTCTTGCTGTGTGCCGATACTTCTTGGAACGTGCCAACCACTCCTCCTAATCAGTAGTTCACATTCATCGTTTCCATTCACCTGATTCCGATATCTTGATGTAGACGGCAGAATTGCTCATCCTTTAAAGTTAACATTGGTGGAAAGTTCGGATTCATTCTTGAAAAGGCGTTTGAGAACGCTGAGTAGTCTAAATTCATCCTGCTTAAGTAGTGTACGCCTTTCTGAGGCACAGTTTGAGGTAGGTTGAGTACTAGTCTTGAAAAGCTAGCATAGAGCTGGTGGTTCTTTGTACTGTTCACTATATACTCAAACTCTTCTGAGCTTCCTAATTGGCTGCATTGACCCTGTTCATCTCTGGAGTCAAGTTATTTACCACGTTGGTTTTGAGGCTTAAAAAAAGGTATGGCTAGTATTGATGATAAGTGCCCATTCGTTGAGTTCTGATCGAGTTTGAAGATAAACTATTCCTTATGAATATCGTTTTCTCATAATTTGGTCCTAGACCGACTTTTCCACAAACATGCACACTATCGAAGTCCGCCAACATTCGGGCAATTTTAGCCTTTTTGCCTACTGCCTACTCTTTTTGATGGCAGGGTATATTGCGAAATATAACTTCAACGAAGCTGAGATATTTGCAAAACTCTGGACCGCAGGTCCCTATGGTGGGGAACGAACGCGCTATTGTCCTTTCCGGGGAGTAACGCGTTCACCACCACACCATGCGGGTCCTTCGTTTCGCTTGTCTCTCAGCTAGTTCTAGCGATCTTTTTGCAATCCCGTTGACGGGTGATTGCTGATGGCAAGAAGATCGCTAGAACTAGCTGAGAGACAGGCGAAACGAAGGACCTGCATGTGTGGTGGTGAACGCGTTACTCCCCGGAACGGACAATAGCGCGATCGTTCCCCACCATAGGCACCTGCGGTCCAGAGTTTTGCAAATATCTCAGCTTCGTTGAAGTTATAATTCGGGCAATTGTTTGATTTTATAAGAACTCAATAAGGCGAATTTGGTGTATCTGCCACCCACTGAATCGCAGTCTCTCGTGATCCCATTCCAGTACTCACACAATGCTTTCGAAAGTAAATAGTTCAAGTACGTTCTCAAGGACCAAGATGCGACTCCTTTAATACGCTGATAATAATTTCGTTATGGGTTTTTTTGGTTACTGGGCAGAGATATCCTCGCTGTCCAGAGCATCCGTGGCCGCTTTTCTCTCAAACGAGTCGAAAGCCTTAGGTCAGAAAAATAAGACAAGATGCTATCGTGTACAGCACTTAGATGAGTTTGGTTATCATATGGATGTGATCCATAGTTGTGTACCACTTCCATACCTTTGGTAAATGTCATGGCTCTCATACTCACGATATACTCTTGATGCTGTTCAGAATGATTTTAAAGAAAAGCTGTTAGGCGGCAAACAGCAGATAGATTGAGCAATTGCCTGTTGTACGTCTCTCTTGTGCCTCATGACCTTCCCAGCTTTCTATTGACCGGGAGACCCGCATTGATAGATAATGTTAGGCTGTTAAGGAGGACTGGTGGTAGGGTTCTTAGATGTCCGTCCAAATTCTATCCAGAGCGAGGGATTTGTTCTTCACCGACTGAGACACCTCGATGTTTCGGAAAGAGGAACAGTTGGTGTGATATGAAGAAAAGTGGACGTTAATGAGCTCGGTTGGCTTTCTGTGTGTAGTAATTATTTATCATGAATGTGAGAAAGGTTTCATCATCCTGGTATCGTTGTTGGTGAAGTCCAGACATGAAATTTGGATACTCTATCCAACCCCATTAGCTTCTGTCAGCATTTTTTAGTTCTATTCCTGAGGCTTGAAAATTTTCTCTTCTACACAGTAATTTGTATAAAAAAAATCTGTTCATCTTTGCCGTTTATTTCATTGGAGAGACACCTTTGATGAAGAAGAGGGTTCTCACCAAAGAGACTGGTTGCGTTTAAGAGAATATGGGGATACTTTACTTTAATGAAACACTCAAGTTCAAAACTTGGGCAAATCCTTTCGCTACGACAAGTTGATAAAATCGTGGAAGAAGTCCTCGTTGAGAGAGCGCAAGCCAGGCGTTCATCATTGTATTTCCACTAGTATGTCTTGTTTTCGAATCTCATTTTTACGACTTTTCACCTCATATATTTATGTGTTCAAGTAGATTCTCTTTAAATCTGAAATTCTTAGGATTAACACACTTCAGATACTATTTACATTGGTTACTACCTACAGCCTTTACAGCAAGCACTTTTGACATATAATTGACCTATAGGTTACACTCATTGTAATCCATACTCCTTCAGTCTGCACTTTGTGCATACAGTGTACTATCCTTGAAAGATAAAGAAAGAGCGTCATGTTCCAGGGTTTCCTCCAGAACGGCAACTCATCCAGGAAGACGCTTGTACCGGATTTACCGAGGCATAACCACAACTATTATTGATTCAGCCAAATCTTCATTTTTTGAATATTCACGATTTTTCCTTAGTCAGCAGCCACGAGGCTGGTATTATAGCATTTATTAGCGCACAATAGCTGACATTTTGGCGGCTTCGCTTTCTTTAGAGCTCGGAAAGGTCAAATTCGCAGACAGTGTACTCAGACAAACACTTTCATATCCTTAGCAAATAAGACTTAACAGATAAATTTGCATTCGCATAATAAACAGCCTGTTTTAAACACGCGCCGTTTTATTCCTTGCAAGTATTCCAATTAACTGGTGGAGAGCAGCGGCACAGAACCATGGGTGAGGAATGTGCTTGCATCAGGTCATAGAACCAGCCTGAGGTATGGCGCTAGATCACGCGTGATCACCAGACACTATCAGAACTGGGTTCAAGTTTCTAACCAGTGCAACCCATTTCTAAAGAAACCTTGCGTAGGACGCACGCAATTTGCACGAGCTTCAAGATCGACTTCGCAGCAACGCTAGAATTGAAACACGAAATAGAAGGGAACGACGAGAAGTAGGGTCATTACCACCATCTCCTTTTTCCTCGATCGTTCTTTAAACAGCAAGACCTTAACGACGAAGTAAATTGCAAATTCCGCATAGTTTCGAGCGAAACTCTCAAAGTCTTTAACCACTATCGCGTGAGAAGGTTTAGTTTCAACCTTACAGCAGTGCAGAAATCTGTTATGTGAAGATTCGAGAACTAATGAGGTCAAAAACTACTAGACTATCAGTTAGCGACAAAGGTGGAGACTTTGTGGTAATTCCTCGTCAGTTAGATGTTGCGATAACGGAAAAAACATCCTGAAGACGCTTCGCTTTATCGCGCATCAACTTAAAAGGAATACAGGGGTTAACATCGAAAACTGAACAACGAATGGGTCACAGTGGCAAGCGCAGCAGGGTTTAAAAACC
Organism: Angiostrongylus vasorum; assembly: GCA_018806985.1. Lineage (NCBI taxonomy): Eukaryota > Metazoa > Nematoda > Chromadorea > Rhabditida > Metastrongylidae > Angiostrongylus > Angiostrongylus vasorum. Next base: position 1,469,207 of record JADANN010000198.1, on the reverse strand, counting down.
ATCGGATATTTCGCATCATAAGATCGAAGTGCCAACATGTCCCGTCTTATATTTGCTTTTCAAAACGTGTAAGTTAGTATCCTCAGATGATCCAGCGTCTACCGACCCCTCCACCTTCAAGGTTAGACCTACCATCAGTTGTGTAGATGGGCTTACGGATAGAATTGCTTGGTTCATAGTTCTCAACCACTTGTTTAAGCACATAACAGCCCATCTCACGAACATTCAAATGTTCCTAGATCGTCTGCGTAATGCACGTCCCAAAAACACGTACGTTATGGAGTCGTTCGACTTTGCCGCCCTTTCCACTAACGTGTGGAACGACTTCGCAATGCAAGCCATCTACGAGCTTCTTGAGCAACACGAAGGAACAGTTGACATATATGACTTGTCGATTCAGCAGTTTATGGTCCTGTTAAAGGTCTGCCTACTAAACTGCTCGATCTTCAGATGGTCCGGGAAATATTACGCGCAAATTAGAGGGTTGGCAATGAGACAGCCACTGGCAACAACCCTTGCCGTTGCCTTTATGTCTAAAGTGGAAGCACCAGTAATCGAGCTCAGGCCATTACTCTACTGTGGGTATATAAATGACTGTTTAGTCCTCTGCTCCACACAAGAGGAGATGGACAGACCCTTTGAGTTATTGAACGAACACTCACAGTACATAACATTCACCCGAGAGAAACCGAAAGAAAACTGCCTCCATTCCTGAACCTTCAAATTAAGCTATCCGAAAACGCTACATTACAAAAATGTTACCGAAAGCCAAGTAGTAAAAAACATAGTGGTTCATTACCACTCTTCTCATCACTCACACGCCAAAAGGGCACTTAAAAGAAATATGTTTCGAACCGCTACAGGTATTGGAAATGGAGCGTCAAACAGCCATTTCGAATGGCTACGAAACTGTAACTTCTCGGCATAGCCATAGAGGAAAAAACCACGACGCGAAACGATAATTCTAGCAAGAACAAGGCTCCGTTCATCTTGCCCTTTATTTCCAGCAGAATAAGTGTAGTTATAAAACGCTGCTTAACAAAGGCCAGTCTCGAGAATTCGGTGATAGTGACAGAAATACCACCTGACACTCTCAGGCGGCAGCTAGTTCGTAACTGCCTATATGACCGTCTTTGCGAAACAACAATTGTATAATTTTCCCTAATGGTAAAGACGGTATGGTGTACCTAACCTCTTGCAAAGCGCGTGGGGATGAACACGTTGGCGAAATGGATAGACCGCTCGGCATCCGCCTAAAAAGAGCACCTAGTCGGCAAATTTTAATTGGAACCAACCATCCCACTAGGCGCGCATAGGGACAAACGAGATGTAACATCTATGATGCTGAGATATTTGCAAAACTCCGGACCGCAGGTACCTGCGGTGGGGAACGAGCGCGCTATTACCCTTTCTGGGGAGTAACGCTTTCACCCCACACCATGCGGCTCCCTTCGTTTCGCCTGTCTCTCAGCTAGCTCTATCGATCACTGCCACCAGCAATGGCCCAATCAGTCAGATCAATCCATAGAACTAGCTGAGATACAGGCGAAACGAAAGACCCGCATGATGTGGTGGTGAACGCGTTACTCCCCCGAAAGGGTAATAGCGCGTTCGTTCCCCACCGCAAGTACCTGTGGTCCGGAGCTTTGCAAATATCTCAGCATCACAGAAGTTATATTTCGCAACATACCCTGCCATTAAAAAGAGTGGTCAGTAAATAAAAGCTTAAGATAGGCGAGATGATTTTGAAATAAAAGTCACTATCCTCACGCAGAAATCCAAAACATCAGCGCGTAACACCCTTGAGATTAACTCCACAAAATCCAAAAAATGAACCACAAGCAGGAGTGCCTTATTATTAGGCGTGACCTAGCGCCATACCTCAGGCTGATTCTATGAGCTGACCCAGGCACATTCTTCGTCCGTGTGTTACTCTGTTCGGCTGATCTCCTGGAGTACTTACTACAAATAAAACGGTGCGTGTTTAAAAGAAGCTGTTTACTATGCGAATACGAATTTATGTGTTAAGTCTTATCTGCTATGGTTATGAAAGTGTTTGGCTGAGTAGAACGCATGTCAATTTGACGTTTCCAGGCTCTGAAGAAGGCGATACCGCCGAAATGTCAGCCATTGTGTGCTAATAAATACTATGATGCCAATCTCATGTTTGCTCATTGAGGAAAAAACAGTGAATTATTGATCAATGCCGAGATTAAGAGAAAGTTTGTTTTGGGATTTGCTACCTATGAATATGTTCCTACTTATGCAAACTATGATTCAGCCCGAGTATACGCCTTTATTTCGGACCTTCATTGGCTTGGTCCGTGTTTTTAGCATTGCATTTATTACTAGAATGCTGCTCTCCCACTAAACGGTACAGCAGACTCGCGCATACACATGTTACTTTCAGCTCCGTACATTCTTCAGCATTTTCTATTGAAAAGTTCAACACGTGGTCTGATCTTGTCTTGTCTAATGGGTTACACATTGTCGCTAAACTGAAAGCGAGCCAACATCGTAAAACATTTGTCACGTGCGATTCCAAAGGAACATCCCGAGGTAGACCCGACTGGAAACACAATAATCTATTTCAATATTTTATTATCCGCTTTAAAAACTATACTTGATTCTTCTTTGCTTAGAAATTGCCATGATTTGATAACTCATCATCTCAATGGGTCACCATCTAATTGTTAACAGAATAGTCTTCCATGGCCAGAAATCGTTCAGCCTTTCAGTTCTAAGCAAACATACCCCATCGTGACCTTTTCTTTTGCTATAGTCGAAATGAATAGAACTACAGTTTTTTTTAAATAAGATGCAAATTTTGACGTAAACGGCTGGCCCCCAATAATTTACCGTTGACGTAGATCGGAGCTTTAGATTCCCTCTCTCACGTGAGTGATTAAAGGTACTTCCAACGTCGTCCTCCTGACTGCTCGGGTGACAACGTTTGGTTTCTCTCATGCTAAGGATCGTAGAGTCGAGGTGGTTGCAAAATCGCATATTCTGCCCTTTTCGTTAAATCCTGGGTGCTGAAATCTGTTGACTTTCCAATGTTTAGCTCTAGGACTAAATTTCCCATGACGTGATCGTGACGATTTCTCGACCATGGTACACATAATCGAACACTCGAGGATATTCATTCCGTTGAGCGTAAATGAGGCATCAGAAACAAATCAATTTCTGATGGACATGATCTTGCTCAGATTCAGTCGAAGACGGATCTTGTCAAAGGGTTATTGAAGTTGGTTAGCGTTTGTTTTGCTTGCTTGTTATGAGAAAAATATCCATAACGCGTAGATGGTGTATGTTTCAACCGTCGATCTTCATATCAATGCTTGCTTGTAAAGTTGTTCAGTTCATGGACGATCACTGCGTATTGGCCAAAGATACCCTAACTGTTCAGGGCTTGCGTGACCTCTTCTGCCTTAGTAATATTTAGTAGGGTCGAAGGTCTTTCCGGAGTCAATGAAACTGATGCGGAGCGGTCTCTTCTGCTCTCGTGATACTTCAATGAGCTTCCGTATCGTGTGGATCTGGTCTGGCGTAATGAATTCTTTTTCGAAGCAACTTGCCGATAGTTGTGTTAATCCGCTTAGAATGACTGAAGTAAAGAGCTTGTAGATGTTCGGGTGTAACTACCTTTAGATAATATGTGAAGACCTTCCCCGCCGGTCATAGGAAGGAAGTTGGCTGGAACAATAACTCTACCCTCTTTGGATATGATATAAAAGGATCAGAATGGAAGTGGGTGATCTGTTGCATTGGGTTTCTGGAAGCAGCTACATCTAATCGACGAGGGAAGAACATCTTTAACTTGTAATTTGCGATGTTTCCGATGGCAATTTGGACGCTTTTCCCGAACATTGCTGCTTCAACTATCACTACTGCTCTTCTCTTGCTGAGATCTTCTTTGATCGCCTTTTTTCAGAGCTATGCAAGTTCGGAAGTGAATTTCTGGATTTCCTACCTCTCATGCGACTCTACATTGGAGTACGAGTTCGAGGGTACCGGTAGATAGACTTTTGCTCGTATCCTTCGAACTCTCGGGTTTCTTTGAGCACCAACGTGAAAGTTTCAATAACCGGTGATAATACTAATTGGTTCTATTGACATAGACATCTTTCCGAAGCGGACTTATGATCTGAACAAGTCACAATTTATAGTGATTTTGGAATTTCGTTTGTCCGACTTTACGGCCTTTTCTCCTTTATGCGAAGAAATGAATCTTGCACGAAGGTGATTGTCCGAAATCTTGCTAATGTTCTGAAACAGCAACGACATCGGTTAGGTAATACCTTTGATTTACCAAGACGTGGCACATCTCGCTGTGACACTGTCTATTGGGAGACTCCACATCGTTGAGAGGAAAGCTTCCAGAATTGAGAGTAACCATCTTATGTCCAATAAGGTCTTCAGTTGTAGTAAAATGGAATGATTCCCATTATTCTTACCGTTTCCACGAATTGATACTTACGGGTAACCTGTTGGACTCTTCCAGAACAGGAATGAAACTTGTTTACTGGGCAAGACTCCAGGCCATCTGCCGTACAATTCCTAACCATTAAATTGCAGACTTATGGCAAAATTGACGTAGCGGATGCAATCTGCAAAACAGGCACACGTGCCCTTAGGGATGACTGTATATGTCTACGTACAGGCAGTAAGTTGTCAATCTGACAGAAAATAATGGGTTCATCCGCTGAATACGTCCCATGGCTCCGCTTGAACCGCACCGAGTTCCCCCACTCACCAGCCACAGAGGCGCCAAGAAGCCCCGCAACCAACCGCTTGATGATCGCTCAGTGAGATGGATTCCATGAAAGCTCTGAAACATCTATATTAGACCAGGCGTTCCAAGCGTTCTGTACCTAAAAAGGTTTCACGCTTTCTTATCTCTAACAACCACTAGATTTATGAGGTCCTTTTGATTCTTTAAAAGTATCATAAACGCTTTATTATGATAACGAATGTCGAGGATTACCCTACATAGTTGTTAATCCAACAATTTTAAATAAAATTCATGCTTGAATGGCACTTTGCTAGTTGCGGAAGCTTCTTCTGTGAAGTCCTGAGATTTCCGCGCCAATATTCTCCGTAGTCGTCAGCAAGGGCATTTATGATCTTTAAGGGCTGAAATCTTCCCAACTGTTTACCGCCTCGGCGTGGCTGGGAGGTGTTCCTGGGTGTCGGACTGCAATGTACAGCGGGGGGGATCCATTCCCTGGCAGGGTCTTCCAAGCTGAGAAGGAGTTCGGCGTTCCCACTAGCGAAAATGGTGATTATGCCGGGGTCCTCATAAGGACGGGCCGTTCAAGTATCAAGTAAATAAGTAAGTAGGACTGAAATGATCGCCTTCTGACTGGTTCTCTTCTAGGTGGCACTTTCAGCGTAAATCTATCTCTAACTATGCTTCTAAACAAAAGTGCAAAACTCATCAGCTCGGATTACTGTACTGATACTCGAACGCACTGATATACATCGCTACTTGATTCTACGAAGTAGCCATGCCGCTGGTGAACTACTGGTGAACTATTGACTTGGAAAAGATCTCAATAACCGTTTTTACCACGTTGGACATAGCCTTGTTGGTCGAATCTAGTGCCTTTGACTTGTATCTTTGTTAGTCTTGTTGGTGGAATCTAGTGCCTTTGACTTGTATCTTTGTCTGATAGTACTTAGAAACCTTGAATGGTTTGTATCAAAGTCGTAGACGTTCCAACACAGTTTCTTTTCTATCCTCCTCGTCCTGTTGTTTGTACCACTCGTAGCTCCGTTGATCAACGTGCAGCTCAAGCGTGCACTTCTAATATTTCCATTCATCGATGTCGCTTCTCCGATTTGCTGAGTGGACTTTGTCCCTTCGAGAGACACGAAGGGCATCACACTTTCCGTACACGGTCCTCCATTTCGCTGTTCTCATCAAAGCCTTAACCACAGGTGGTCAGTCCTCCGATCAGCGTCGTGAATTTTTTTTCTTGCTTAACCTCCATTGCTAGGAGTATCCCCTGTCACATAAATAAAGGAAGGAAGCTCCGATCTACGTAAACGATCAAAAATCAAAGATGCCGTTCTGGATACCAAACAGCCGAGGATAAGGTGGGCCAGACACGTAATGCGAATGAACGACAACCGGTGGACAACAGTCGTTAGTGAGCGGATTCCTTGGGATGTCAAACGTACTACGAGAAGACCACCGACCCGATGGTCAGAGTTCTTCACGAAAATCCTAGAAGAAAGGTGTGATGCTCAAGGAGTCCCTAGAGCGAGTAGAACCCAGTGTGCTACTTTCGCACGCGACAGGGAAAAAATAGAAGATTTACTGGCGTCCGCTCGAGTCACTTGACGATCAACGAGACTACAGGTGATGCAGGTGAGAGGTGCACCATCCACTAGCCTGTATGATGTGCTAAGCGAATATCAGTTTCCGCAGTTGTGTAAAGTGGTATTTTCTTGCAGCAGAAACCTTGACATCTTTTAAGACGTATGGCTGGAGAGAGTTTCACTAGTTACCGTGTCCCTCTAGGAATTGTAAATCCGTGTGAAGGGCAATGAGACTGCTGTGCCTTATTGCTTTTTAAACTGTATCGTCTATCGCGAGTCAGGCAAAACTATTCAAATGTTACACCCGTATACTCGTTAGTCATCAAGTGACTCGAGCAGTTGTCAATAAAGTCATCATATATCCGTCTTAAGCATCAGACATGAACCTGGTTACGTATATATGTATATGGTAGATATAACTTTTCACAGCGAGCTCATCCTCATAATCTACCTGCGTTTCAGGGGTAGTCCACGGTAGATTTAAGTTTGGATGTAACCCTCTTCCCATGTCATACACTTCCAGGATCTGAAGAAGGCGATACTGCCGAAACCTCAGCTTCAACGGCATGGAGAAAATGGCAAAATCAAGCAAGGTTAATAGAAAGCCGGTTGTGGGAACTACCGCTTTTCATCACCTGGAAAACTTCTATTCTTACAAACAACCAGCTCCGAATATTTGATGGAGGGAAGATCCATGGAGAACAACAACACAAAGATTGGTATCCCGTAAAGCGGGTGTGATGTAAACCTAATTGAGTACACGACGATAGCATTAAATTCGTGAACGACTTCATCGTACTCCCTCATTTTGATCGCGTCGGAACTCCCCGTAGTGCTTCGGAACCAGTGAACTGCGGCCGACGTTCAAACGGAATCGCGCTCGCGCCACACGGTGGACGAGTTTCCCGCGTGCGGCGGCGCGTGTGTGGCTGCGGACGCCTCAGTCGCTCCATATCCTTTCCGTGTTTGTTGTTGCAGGCTCGAGTTTCCAGAGTTTCCAGACCGTCGCCCCTGTGAGCAGACAAGTCTGTGAGTTCGGCTCGTTGCAGAGATGTGTGATCCACCAGACAGACGTTCGGTGTATTCCTCAAAGCCACGGAGGTTTTCCATCCCTATTAGAAGGGTTCTATGTTATGAGGTGCATTCCTGACTCCTGGTGAAAGCTTCTAGTAGGCTGTGCGTAAGAGTAGCTTTATAAATGTGTTAGTTATAAATACTATCTGGTGAAATTCTACAGGTGGCCTGGATTTGAATGGTGGGTTACTAGTTTACTCTTGTGGTTATCGTTTCATTATTCCAGATTATGCACTATCACTTGTTCGTGAAGTAGTAGCTTTTGGGTCTTTTTGTCCTCCGTTTTATCTCAAAGGTGTATTCTGGGGACGGTGCGCTGTCAAATCGAGCGTAGAAGTAATGAAGCTAATGCTTTTAAATATAGCATTTCATCTCGTCTAATTTCCAAATCTTGTGTCCAACAGTTCTCGAGTTCCACTAGATGGGTTTACGTGTTTTAATCCTATTCAAATGTTCTGCTGACCGATTTTGAGAAAGAGACGGTCCACGTTGATTGATTTTTTCTCCCTCTCAGGGTAAGTTACGAAACTGGCTTAAAGGGGGACAAATGGTCCTGAGAAGTAATTGACGAAATATTAAGCTTTCTTATTCTTAAAAGAGAGATTTTCAAGGTTGGTTGTATAGCCAAGACATGAATCCTGTTCGAATACTGGAAGTCTGCATATTTCTGTGTAGCTTTTGGGGTTGGACATCAATTATTCAATTAAAGCAGTAAGAATTCAATTTCTATAATTGCACGAACTACACTACGGTACGTTCATCCATTTATGTGAGGGACTTAGTACCGGTTCATTTATCAGTGCTGGCTCATTTATTATTGTGAACAGAGTTACCAATACTGTAGAGAACACTGTGGGCTTAGAAAGGTTACCCCTGATTAACTAATGATTCGGGATGGTAAGGAAAAACGAGGCTGATGAAAGCAAATAGTTGACTATTGAGTCGAGCGCAAACTTATTCGCTACGAATTGGGCAAAGATTTCCAGGTCGACCCTCGTGCATGGGCAATATTCACTTGGTAAGAAGAAGGTAAGGGAAACTTCTTTATCACAAAAGTTTGGCTTGTCTTTATATTAGGAACGAGGGTTTTCGTTGCAAAGCAGTGGAATCTCACTACTTATCCTGTAACAATAAGTAAACTTGGTGCAACCCAACCTTCATCACAGCTTTTTGGCTTGGCTAGTGAGAAGTTGTGAAGTTGATTCCCTTCATTACTGCAGTGGTTGCCACCTCTCACGTTTCCAATATGATGTTCAATTGGAAATATATTAGCTCTATGCTCTCACACACTGCTTTTCGTCGGCTAAGAAGGCTAAAGCTATTGGCGTTGACCAATCCCATGCATTCGACTTCATCAAGCATCGTTTGGAGGAGGTTGAATCCATATCTGGCCTTTTTAATGACTCGCGGTGGCCCATCGGTGTATCGAGCCAGTACTGCTATCCTCCAAGACAAGTCTGGTACCAATTTTCCGAGCCCGGAGGGATGGAACGCTTGGTGGGCCAGGGGGCGCGGGAATCGATCCTAAGTGTATTGCAGGGCCCCCTACGACCACTGCGCCTCATACGCCCTTTCATCGACTAGTCACGGGAATATTTCAAGCACAGGCATACTGATTAGATCTGACTTCACGGGCTAGCAGAATTAGATTTTCATTTCTTCATTTTCTAAGGACAGTGGAAGGTTTATTTCGTTTGTTAAGCGGTCGTGCACACACTTGTAATTCAAACTTGGGGATCGTACGTAGGTCACGTGTGGACGAAACGTTGTATAAAGATTACGTGAACGCGAAATACAGCTAAGATGCTGTAAGTTGTGGTTGTGAAATACTCGCCTGAATAGAGTTCTAAGATATATTACTCTCATGTAGGTTGCGAATGAAAACTAGACAGTTTCGAACAAGAATTAGCAGTAAAGCAATGGGATAACTTAACCTCTGTGTACAGTTATTGGTCTTGTACTATCTTCCTTAAGAGATTTGCGACAGGGATTCCAAACACTGTCGTAGTCAATGGATTTTTTCGTATGGTGTCGTACAAAGTGCATCAATTCCCCGAACGGCTATAAAGTGGATAGCTTTTCACTCGTTCAGCTCTACTGGTTTGATTGTGGGTTATAAAAAAATGAGACCATTTGGGCTAAATAGATGGCACTCATTGCCAGTTATCTTGTATAAAGTTACGAAATATTGAGGGCGATGAATTTGAGACAACGCCATAATGCGTCCTCACTACTTTGCCTGGTAATGTAAAGAATATCCGTGAAATGTGTTACTCGAACTGTGCTTACCTTCGTCAGGTAGGAGAAGGTGTGTAAATGGTTCCATATGAGGCGAAAGCCCTAGGCAAGCCATTGTTGGAACTTTCCAGAACTCAGAGGTAGGTTTTGTGGATATGTTTATTATTACAATCACTAGTTAGTCCTGGTTTTAGTCTAGATGTAAGAGGGGTAACAATATGTAAAGTCAGCGCTGACTCGTCTGCTTGTATTAGCTGCATACCAGAAGTTTTCGTATCTGGTACCATAAAAAGTGCTTACTATTGATTCTTCGTGTTAGTAATCTTTGAATGAGATTAGTGGTAGGATTTCAGTCCGGTGTTCTACATAGCACTGGGAAGATAATGGGTGTTTTCGGTGGTAAGGATGAACGTATTCACCTTTGCGGGAATGCAGTAAATTTCTACTGAGAAGTGACTGCACGAAGCAATACTGGGTGAAGACTATGGGGGACGAAGTGGTACTGCTCAGCGACGCCGACTGTACTTCTGAGTTTGATTACTTTTTGGGAGTGCTTAGTATCTGCCGGCCATATAGCATAATTCGGAGAGCTTGTGCGCTCCATGGCTAGCGTACAACGTGCAGCGCGGCAGAGCTCGATCCATAAATTACATCGGTGATTAGGGCTAGGAGGATAGGTTGAGGACTTGTAGTCTGTTGTCGTCAAACGATGCCAAGATGATGGAGCTGGTTGTTGTGGGTGGTTGAATTTAGGCCTTTATGATGTGGTAAAGTACATGTGAAAAGGCGTAGTAGGCGGTCTCCTTCAACAACTGTGTACACTATATAGTTCAAGTGAAGAGATTGTAGTAAAAGCTTAGGTCTTCGTATCAATGTATTGGCATCAATCTGCGTCAGTTTTTGTTCTTTCGAACCAGAATAGCCAAACAGGGAATATGAATTGGTAGTTCTAACGAGCATCTTCAATGATTTGGAATTCTGTGGTATTCGAACTTTCAGTCAGTTATGATCCGTTTTTATGATCCAAACTTTGGTGGAAACACAGAGCAAAGTTTACGATTTAGAAATATTTGAGCTTTCTCGGTTTTCTTTGCATAGCAAGGAGGCCTTGCATTCATATGAAGCGTGTCTCCTTACTCTATTCTCCACACACCAAAAGTTCTTTTCATGCAGTGGGGAGGGTTAAGTTACGATTTAAGGTGGCTTTCATTGATTTCAGATGGTTTTTTGATTGCAGGTCATTGTGAATAAACTGTATTGTTGAACTTCATTAGAAATTCGTCTCGTAGAACTTTCCCCGTTTTCTGTGCTAGAGTCGAATTCGGATTTCACTGAATGGGAACGGTTGTGGCTTTATAGGATTGTTTTAATCACTTCCAGGTTCTGCTGAGTTATACAGTTTATGGGTTGGCTCTTTACCGAACATGCATTTCGTTATTCCGAAGAAGAAACGAGTGGTCGAGAGACCAGAAATAGGTTCGTTCTTTCGAAAGTTTGAAACAATTCTCATTTTTAATGTAAACCATGTGGGTAATTTGGAGGCGACTCATATCCCCCTGAAAGTAAAGGTAAGAGAGCTAAACATTTCGTGGACTGCGCTAGAAAGAGTACTGTATTCTTGGGAAGTAAGCATACTTGATCTGGATATTACACTTTTCATCGTACCGAAGAGCCAATGCTCGGAACTAGTATATTTTAGCTTGACAAATGTGCGAGTGTGGTGTTAAATGCATGTCGTGTTTCCAGACACATCATTGCTTGAGCCCAAGGCTATCATCGAAGATTTGTCGCCTGACTCATCGATCTTCAGTGCAGTAAAGAAAGTGGTAATGGAAGGCACGTCTGATCGGCAGACACACCAATTCATGCATGCGGACAGAATTCAGCTCATCAAGAATCGGTTCCTCGAACACAAAGTTTGTTTTTTTATTTGGTGGAGTCGTTGTGTACTCAAACAGTTTTTTATATGCATGGGAAGTCTTGTGATTAAACAGTGCTAATACTACCAATACCTCCCGACGTTTGCCGCCTCATTGTGACTGGGGTGTGTTTCTGGGTGTCGGGCTACGGTATACAGCGGGAGGATTCATCATCCCAGCAGGCTTTCCCAAGCTGTAAAGGAGTCCAGCGTTTCTATCAGGAAACCTAGCTAAGAGTAAACCAATACCTGGGTCCACTACCGTCCTCTTATCAAATCAGTCACATGGTGGCAAATCTCCTGATCCACAGAGGCTGCGACTACCTGTGATTGTGACGACCTGGGGCAGACTGGCTAGTATCAGCTCGGGATTCTAGAGAACCACAGTGAAAAAAACCAGCAAATCTCCGAAAAAAATGGAAATTATTCTGGGGCTCACACAACCAGTGAGGACTGCGATCTAGGTATCCAACTACCTAAGTAATCCTATCAGTAATGAACAAAACAATCCATCCCAAATCGATTTATACCCATAATCTATTCCTGCGGAGTCACCGTATTCTTCAAGTAATTCTCCAAAATACATGATTCTCTGAGTATCTATGACACTCATTGGCCGCTGTTTCAGTACGACCAGTTCAAGGCAAATCTACGATTGGTAGGACAAAGTGACGCGGAAAGTTATGGATTCCTTCTCATTGGGTTTGATCCCGACGATGTTTGTGAATGCACTTTTCTAAAGTATTTACATTTGTTAGTGTTGGACTCAATTTTTTATTCTCGTTATAGTCGAAATACATAGCGGATAATGGCTATACCGTCGGAACCGCGTTTTGCGGTGATTTGGGTCTGGTGTCGCGAGGTGTATATCTCTACCGTTACGTGGATCTGGTAACTCCCTCAATTTTCTTTAAAGATGAGCTTATGCGGGTGATGGTATTCCGAACTCTGAGGTTTGTTTTTAAAAAGTTCTTAGACACGTTATACGTAGAGGATGTTTAACGATTCGAGAACTTCGAAAGTATACCTTTTGCATTTCGATCTTACCATCGCCACTCTACTAGTCATTGTGTCCAAAGGAAAAAGCAATTCCTAGGTATGGCTATCAAACAAAAATGTTTAATAGGAAATTATATCAACCACTATTTCCAGTACTACTACTAGATTATATAGTACTAGTGCTGCTTATTACTGCTCACTGTACTAGTGCTACCAAATCGAAGCTCATACATCGTATATATATGGGTAGATATACATGTATATAAGTACATATATATGTATATATATACATATATACGTGTTTGTATATACAAGTGCACATCCATATGTGGACATGCGTCAACGTTTGTAACTCGGTGCTGTTAATCATCGAGCAGTTCCAGCGGTTATCGGTAGATTCCATTTGCCCTTTCGAACCAGAGGTGCTTAGTAGGTGTGTGTCTCTGAATGAGTAGGAAATGCATCAAACTTTTTGCTTTGTTGCTTTTTTTTAAAACTGGTTTTACGAAGGGATAGCGTGGTATAGCAGCCCATCCTGACATAGGTCTATTTTTAACATAGATTTCGGATGAAAATGTCGAACTGCTCCGCTTGGCTGGCTGCTCTTGATGGTTTTCCAGTAACACAGTGTAGAGCTACATGGGTTAGTAACCTGCGTTGCCTGTCACCTGTAAATCTGGTCGTCGAGTGACTTCAATACGCGTGATTCATCACTCTCGCATAGAAGAGCTATCCAATGAATCCTTCTAGCTAGATGCTTTCTAGGAACCTCATATTTTTTTCTAGGACTTTCATAAGGAATTCGTACAATATGACCATCTGGTCTGTGTTTTTCGTGTTGTCCGCTTAGCATCCCGTGGTAGCCAGTCGTTAACTGCTGTTATCCATTTCTCATCGTGTTACACGCGGAAATACTACGCATCACCTTTCACCTGTAGACTTGATAAACTTGATAAACGAGATAGACTTTATCACGAGTTTTTTCCATTCGTCTCTCGCAGAGAATCAGAGTTTCTCAGTGAATTCTTCCAGCTAGATGCTTTCAAAGAACCTCTTATTTTCCTTCTAGGATCTTCGTGATGGTCTTATTCTGAGGTTGACATCTGGTACCAACCAGCAGTTAACTGCTGTTTTTCTAGGTCACTGAACTAGGAATCTTTCGTTCTGATACATAACGCTGTTAGAACCGTAAGCCTTCGCCACGTGTTGGTTATGATCGGTTGCTGTACGCTTCCTCGGCGTATCAGCACCAAAAATAACCATGTCGACGACGAGACTGCTGACTTCCTTCTGGGACGACGTATCAAATCCTTTCTAATTTCGTATGCACACAGATTTATACGATTGTTGAAGTCCGGAGTACAAGTCGTGTATCTTGTACTCCGTTTCTTTACTCAATTTTTTCCTGGGATGGTGGAAGGTGATTATCGTGATTCTATATTTCCACAGGTGGCGGAAGTTGCAGATTCTCTTCCTAATCTCTGCGGCGTGAGTTAATGCTATTACTGTTTTCTCGTAAATATCTTGCTATATCGCATCTATTAAAAACTCAGTTGAAGTGTACCTGAAAGGAGACGTTTCATGGTGACTTTCAAATTCCCGGTTCTTTTAGTACCATCATGAAAGTGTTCTATAAGCAAGTTTTGCTCCATATGTTAACGTTGTCGATTACGATCTGTCCAGGAATCCCCTAAATGGCTTCGTAAATGCTAGTATTGTCACTGTTTTGAGGTTTCATTTTTTGAATGTTCTGGCTTGCTCTCCTTTCTGCTGTAAAAAAGTGGATCTTGCTTAAGTAGGCGAGTCTCCGATCGTATATAAAATCTTGAGATTGTTCCGACTTCCTCAATTCTTGACTGCCTTATCGTTACTGAGATAGTATTCCAGAATGTCGAATTCTTCCACAGTTACCTGTGGCTTTATCTTTGCCAGGAGTAGTGGAAATAGATGATTTCTTTGTGATAGCTTGGTGTTCAGGTCTTTGAGCAAGCAAAGCCTAGATCAGCTCTAGCGCCGAGAAGTAGCGAATGTATATTTTACTTCTGTCCGACTAAGTTATTCGATGATTAACGGCAGTACAATTAATTACAGTTTTTGGGCTAAATCGTTATGGATTCTTGCGGCAGCACGAAGTCACCTTCTTATAATTTGTCAATGTCATAGAATCACTTTCAGAGGCAAATGCTACGCTGTGGGTTTGGGCTCTACAGAGTTGGAGCCTACTTTGGAGTGTTCAAGTCATATTGCGGCCCCCGATCATATTCCCGCTGCGAAAAAGAACCGTCAGCAGCTACATCGTCAAGCAGCGGTTGAGTTTTGTGTTATTTGTCTTTGCAGCTGGACCGGTTACATTTGTTAATACGTAGCTCTAGGATTTCACGACTAACTACTGTTGGTTTAAGGTTTATCATTATGAATACAACAAGGATATGTCATTGGCTGAGGTCCCATCTGGTGTATTACCATATGCAATAGTAGACCTGCGATTTGGTCTTTCTGAAAAGTGCCAACATAATAGTATTCCTCCAATATTAGGGTAACTTTTTTTCTTAGAAAGTCGTTAATGTCCTTATGTTCATCGTTTAGATTTGATTCTGTTAAAATGCATACTTTAGTTACGTGGATGATCCACTTCATTTCTATACGACTTACGAAGGAGAGCTGAAAATTTGCTCAGCAACTTATGCGAACGCGACGCTTTGTACTGTTTTCGAAGACGCAATCAAGCCAAACGGATTAGATGGATCATTGGAGTTCATTAAATTGATGAAATGGCCAGACGTCTACGATATAAGAGGTGTTGCTCAGCTTATGGCTCCCGACGTTTGGGGTGCAATAGTGAAACAACGTGAAGTTTGCGTAAAGAATTCAAAAGAGCAGAAGTGGAAATTCCTGTATATATCTCATTTTGTTTGGGTCTGCCGTGAAGATGGTTTTGCAACAATGGTGAACGCAATGCGTGTTGAACAATGTGCGGCTGTTTCCTATTCAATAGACGCAACTACCTACGTGGCATTCCCCTCCAGCCAATTCTCGAACTTTTTCGGCTTACCTTGGCTTCAAATTCCTTCTCTGCATGTTCTGGTCATTAACGCTAATCCACTGTTCTATGCTGATCCAAGTGACCTGAACAGTCTCAGTGATGAAACTGAATTGACAAACAAAACTCCACTCGGTACCGCCGTTTTGGATGGTGACGATGTTACGCTTCAGCGCTTTCTTGAAGCATCGGATAAACAAAATCCAAGTAGCTCGCAGACTGGTCAGTCCGATGTACATGGTTCCTCTATAGTTTCTCCACAAGAGTCACCAACACAAATTAGCGAACAGTGTTCTAAATCGGCAAGTGATTCGTATTCTCTTCACGATGATGTGAATGATGAAAGATCCATTCCACTTCCACTGGTACCTTTGCCACCATCTGCTGGTAAAAGTTGCCTACGTGCTAAACCACCACAGGTTTTTGTAACTCATCCCCCACTCATTGGAAAAACTGTGCCTCCCCCGGCTCCTGGCAGTGTACGAAATTTGGGTGTATGTGGAGTGGCCACACCAAAAAAAATGCGGATACGATGGTCCGACAGTGTGGTAGATAATGAAAATAAATGTCGGAAGAAGTTGTCGAATGATCGTGACGAAGCAGTTAAAGCTGGACTTTATGGAAGAACTACTAAGGATCCTCCACCTGAAAATCTACTTCATTCGTCTGATGAAAAGGATCAGCTGTCTAACTCGTCTGTTTTTGGCGTAAATCCCGATCCATCTATTACTGGGACAAAAAATAAGGATCTGTTTCAGGGTGTGTTTAGCACAATTGCGAAAGGTAGTAGTATGGATGCTGGCGTTGCAAATGCTTTACAAGACGATACACCTGTTTTGCTTGCTAACAGTGAACCATCGAAAAACTCTTCGATACCTAGGCGACTTGGACAGACTAAAAATTGCATTATAACATCGCTTCCATTGCCACAAATGTGTCGTATTGCAGATGGTAATAGAGAAACCGGTGGACAAGCAGCTTCGAACATGATTAGCCAGTCCTCTGAAGTATTTTTTTATTGTATATTTCTAGATTATTTATGACCGTTATATTCCACCTGATTTCGTTCATTTAGGATGAGTTGACCATTTGTGATATGGAAATTGAATCTGGTTCTGAAGGGGCTCTAAGTCCACCCGCAGCTAAGCGTTCTCCTGAGCGAAGTGATGAGGTGGGATTATATGAAATTTGGCTCATTGGTCCTTTTAAAGCCTTTGGCTTTACTTTTACGTTTGGTTGTGATTCAAGTAAGAATGGTATTCTCGTCATAAAACCTTTTCAGTGGAAATCGTTTACATTAATTGAGCTTTTTGTTATTTCTACGTTAACCTTTACAACCTGGCGTCGGTGGATTTCGAATCATGTGAGGATGGCTGATGGGCTACCGTATATTTATATAAAGTTATTTTCTTTCCTCAACTAAAAAAAATTTGCTTAGCAGAGGTTTTTTTCTGTTCTTTTTGTACTTATTCGCTAGTAGACATTCTACCAGGCGTCGCGCCTGAAAGGCTGGTTTGTGTACTTCCTAATCTACTATGGATAATGTTTCGTACGAGACTATTTACAAAGGTGTTGTTGCGATATAACTTAGCCCAGAGTGTTTGCTAGTTAAGAGGGATACTAAGGTGTTCCATCGCAGGCAAACAGGGTGTGAGCGCACGAGAATGTGCTGCAGAATGGATTCCTGTTCTAGTAGGCAGGTTAGTAGACGTGAATTGTTGTCAGTCCACGGCTTGCGTGTGCGGCAAAAAATTAGACAATAGATATAGTAGGAATATAGAAATATCGTTTGGTCATAGTGTTAGAGAAAATGTTGAACCGGTGCCATACAACGTGAAATAATGCAAACTAATCGTTTTCATTTAATTTCATTTCTTTGTGATCTCTTGTGGCAAACGGTACACTGTTGACGTTGATGTAACGAATTTCATTGTTTTGCGAGGGCTTCAAATTCCTCATACTATTTAGTGTTGAAAACTGTGGAAGAAACATCACAAAGCTAACGACAGATATCCTTGGTATATTTGATGCCGGTGTCTTCACAATTCCTCCCAACGGTTTACCGCCTTATCATAGCTGGGAGCTGTTCCTGGGTGTCGGACCACGATGTACAGGAGAGAGAGAGAGAGTCATCTCCCCAGCCAGCAGAGTCTCCTAAGCTGAGAAGGAGTCCAGCGTTTTCATCAGGAAGCCCAACTAAGAGTAAACCAATACCAGGATCGGTCAACGTCCTGGCAGCAAACTAGTCGCATGGTGGCAAATCTCCCTCTGATCCACAAGGGCGACGACTGCTTGTGGTGGTGACGATCTGGTGCAGACTTTCGCCTGGCTAACCTCGGAGCTCCAGGGGGCACAATGGTTAAGCGAGCAAAAGTCCAAAAAAGTAGAATTTATGCTGGAGCCCGCTCAAGCAGTGAACATGGGCCATCCAACTATCCAAGTCGCTAAGTATCTCCACAATTGCATTCGACGAAAGCTCCGAAGTGATATGGCAGGACGCTAGGTCAATGCGGGAACATTGTCCCTTCTATCTTCTTAATACAGCTTGTTAGCGCTTACTGAAACAGTATACGAAAAGTTCCAGCAATCGTACTACCTTTTTGTTTGGAAAGGATCACCGCTACCACCTATCCTGTCCTGTTGGTCATACAGCGATTAGAGAGTATGAAGGCTGCGAAAACTATAAGTAGATATGATGCAGCAAATTTAAGTAACCTATAACATGAGTTTCGTCTCAGGACATGTTCGCCTTCGATTTTGGTCCACGTTCAATCCTCGTCTCCGCGACATAGAGACGCGTAGCTTCACAGTTAGCTTTATAGAAATCCTTCACATAAGAGCTATTCGTGGAGTTGTTCGAAAGCAGCAGTCAACGATTTAGTAGATAACACGTAAAATAAACTATTGGAATATACCGTTGCTTCTGAATTACCTTTCAACATTTACATTTTGATGTAAGATAATTTGGATTCGTATACCAGGTAAATTCTCTGAAATTTAGGTGTCGCATGCCGTCCACGTGAAATTATGCGTAGTACTCTAAATGTTAAACAGAATATGTGAAAATTAACATTAGTAATGTTATCGTAGTACGAACTTCCAAGAGGTTCTAACTAGTGTGCCATCAACACGCTTAAAATACATGTTCCGCTACAGGTGATTGATTTCATTGATGATCACGATGAAGATTACGATGCCCAGTTCAAATGTGAGTCTTCGAATTCATGGGAATCGCAGACCACTTGCTCAACCCAACCAGTTTCCACGTCCTTTTCAGCAGGTATGGTTTGACAGTTTCGTGGTGCATTCCCAATATGTTCTTGAGTATTATGTGAAAAGAATGTCTTCAGAACAAGACCATACGACATCAACACACGTGAAATCAATTCGCTCAGAAGTTCGTCCACTATTCATATTAGTTCTGCTGTTCAGTTTTCAGATCAGTATTTAGTTACAACGCAGTTCGTCGTTTTAGGATGATTCTCACAGTGAAAATATACCGGCATCGTGTGTAGCAGTTGACCTTTTGGAGGGACATTGTTCTGATAACCCAGAGCTTTCTTCTGAGCACCGTAGTACTACTAGTCCCTCATCAGCGGTTGCTTCAGAAATGCCAGAAAATGTCATAAGGTTGGTGCTACTTCTCCAACTAGTTTTGTCCGCAGTACAAAAAGAGAAAATGACATAATTCATTCCACCATACAAGCTAGTCAGTATTAAATTGTACTACACATACTTATTTCTTTTACTTCCTTTTGTTTTCTTTTTTCCTATCTTTATACTTTAATACATGTCGGATTTGTTCCTTCTTGCGATGCATGCTTGGACGTTCAACTAGGGTGAAGCAAAAATAGTGGCGTTTCTGATCGGAGACTCTGATGAGCCATGATTTAGTTTCAAAGCGGATTTGTCACTCAAAGACCTGTTGGAGTGAACACATTTTCACCAACAAGGTACAAGTTTATTGTGGTGCCTTAAAATTAATCAGATCTGGAAGCCATGAATTCTGCAGAGGCAATTTTTGCGTTTGGTTAGTATTTGAAGAATTTTTTCAGTTGTTGTCAACATGCCTAAAGAGTGACTTCTGGTTAAATGATATCTGAGAGGTACGATGGATGAGGCGGAGTTTCGTGGCCCAACTCATCCATTGCTTGATAGCGTTACTTGTGCAACATGTGCTCAAGCATGTCATGCAAGGTGACTCCGCTTTTTTCCACTGGCCATGTTTACATATATGCGTTGCAGTTTTTACAGGGCTTCATCGATTTCCGGACAATGCCTCTCTGTTGTGATCGTTTTGCCAAGATGGAAAGGTCTTACACAACTAAATTGGTGCAAAAAATTGTATTCAAAGAGTTCATCGCTTCCAAAAGTGATAAATCTCACGTTAGCGCAATAAAACTAAGCTCCCATGTCTCCGCAGTTGCTAGATAACTGCTAGCCCCTGTCTTGGACCACAACTTTCCTTCCAAGCCACAAAAGTTGGTGACCACCTTTGTGATTTGGAAACGCCATGGTATGGCTGTCGTAGGATTTTGTTTGACTGGACCTGCATTCAACGACATTCATAAAGAAGACCGAAAGGAATGAACTCGCACACAAAACCCGAAGACTGAACGTGGCTGCATGGAAACGAATCGAATGCAAGAAGTGATGTAATTCCTCGCAATTTGTGATGACTACTGTTTTAAAAGAAAGTTGCGTTGAAGCTGAATTGTTTTATTTCAAATTTGCCTTTCAAAAGCAGCCAGTGTTTGCGCTGTAACCATGTCCTACCCTTTAACAAATTGAAGACTGAGAAAGTTGTCGAACACAATCCCGATGTACCTTTTTTAGACTGCTAGAATTACTACGTGCTAATGAGTCAGCAGCCTTATCTCGTGATACTGATCTGCGCATGAGGCCTTCAGTAACTACTTCTTCGGCAACGACTACACAATCTGGAAGACCGCGGAAGTCACGATTCGATCAGCCGCCACCCGAACTTGCCGATCAGACTGGATTCGTCCCCAAGCCCGTTCCTACTGCATCTGTTGGCAAGTGTTTTAACAAGGGAATGAATCGCTCATGAACTCATGGTAGGAAACGGTATATCATTTAGGATTTGTTGGGCGCGTGCCACCACTTGGATCTTCTGTCTTGGACACTGATCTTCGGTCTCATCCTGTAAGTCTAACTCTTAAAAGGTTTGTCGTGGGTTTAGACGTTCATTTCTTATTTACACGTTTGCAGTCCCATACATTGGCATTTTCTATTAAAAAATCAATGCCTGCTCCCGCGCTGAATCCTCCTCCGCCGCTAGTCTTTTGTGACGATGAAGACGACGATGTCAATGTATCAGACGACCAACGTCTCAAAGCAAAGTGGTACTAGTTAGAAACCGAGCCATCTCATTTTTTAAAGTAGTTGTTTTTTCTGCACACCTGAGTGGATTATACATGCATACATACATACATCTACATGCCTTACATACATACATGCCTTACGTACATACATTCGTACATTATATACATACATATTCACGCATAGATAAATATGTATACATACACAGAAACATATACGTACATATATACATACAAACATACACAAACATTTATATGCATATATATATATATATATATATATATATATATATATATATATGTAAACATGTACTAACAATTTTAGTGATCGCAAAGATCGTGATGATCGCAAAAATCGTGATGAATGGAAGGATCCTGACGATAAAAAGGACCGCGACGAACGAATTAAGCGCTGGGACAAATCGTCATCTACGGTTAACGTACAGTTTTCTTCTTCTGTTATTTCGTTTTTATGGATTTGACATGAAGAAGAAAATTTTCCTCCCGTCTTGTTATTATATAGGGTAACAAGGTCCTTATCGTAGCAGGGGAACAATATTGCGACAAAGGAATTCTTCTTTAGTAAAAAAAATTAGTGATTTCGGTGTATTTTTTAGCTCTAAATTAATGAATTGATGGAAACTTGGAGTGATTGATTGTTACTTTACAGCCATCCTTTATAAGAGCCTTGCTGGAGTTCATAGACCTTATTTTCTCATTAAAACGTAAATGAGGACGTGCAATGTCAATTTCTATTTAGTAATGATGGCAGGTCCATACTAATTGTGACAGTCGTTCGTTTTCTACTTCGGAATGCAATTGCAGAAAGTAGTACCGCCTTCTACGGTTCCACAAAATGCGCTTCCTTCTGCCTTGCCACAAGCATTTGGTCTCAATAAAGAGAAGCCTCCGGATAGTACTAAATTGTTTCATATTCTTACTGGAGCACGATTACTTCAGTCACAACGTGATAAGCAAGCAACTGAGTGTTCCCCATCATCCATTTCAAATATATCGGCCGCATCTGTGACACTACCAAAAAACTCTGTTCCACAACCGTCACTGACTGGAGCTGACCAAGCATCATCTAACTCAAGATTATGTCAAACTGTCACTTCAACTGTTGGAAGTTCGATTATGAGTTCAAGTAGCACTACTTCTCAGTGTAATCCGTATTCTACGTCTGCTGTTGTTAATCGGCCCATTGATAAAACTGTACTTGGGTTGGCATTAGGTCTGTCTGACGACGCCGTTAAACAATTGATGAAAAGGTCATCGGCTGAATCACGTCCACCTGAACTATTGGCCAACCAAAACCCACCAACCTTGTTAGATGCACCGGCATCACCGGATCCGGAGGGACCTGCTTCACCAGACGCGCCGGCTTCTCCAGATCCAGAAGAAAGCACGAGCGGAACGTCGGGCATATTCAGACGAATAACACATTCTGTATGTATTGATTTTCAGGGTTTTTTTAGTTAATCCCATTAATCTCCAAAAAGTCTTCGTCTTCATTCTAGGAGATACCACTCGATTGCTGGCAGCCTTCAAAGGATGTTCGGTCCATTACTGATAAGTTGACTTCCATCCGAACTCCTAGAAAGCCAAAGCGTCCTAAGGACCATGATGGAATAAGTGTAAGTTTGCTTCATGAGCACAAACCTTTTTTTTCTTTTTTTTGCATAGCGGTATCGGTTCAAAGTTGTCTTCGGCACTTTTCAGATAGTTTCTATGTAGAACATAGTGAAGAGAAAATTTTATTATGCCTTCTATTTAAAATTAATCGTGATCGTACCACAATAACCCTAACATTCTCAACACCAACAGTTTTTTAAAGAGCAACGATACTCTTGGAGTGTTCAACATGAGGTATTCATCATACTTGGTTAATTTTAAACGACTCGTTTTGTTTCAAAGATCGGTTTAGTAGAGTAGTTTTATTCTTGTGTTGAAAAATCTCGACAACTCGGAATGAGCACCCAATTTCAACCCCCTGATGCGTAAATAGAATACACATTTTATCTTCAGTGCGGAGGTAATGAACACCTAGCAATGAATTCGTGGATCAAAGCATTAGAACAGAAATCTGATGCCACTGCAGGCTCAAAACGGGTTCGTATGCTTCTTATTCTTTTCTTTTTACTTTACAAGAACCGACGTCGCATTTCTGGGTCCCAGTGCTTTTGCATTTGATTCATTTTCTTGCATCCATGAACTATGAATGTTTTCGCACTTTGCGTTCGGGTTCTGTTGCTGTGTGAGGATTTTTGATACTTTTTTTTACGAATGTCGTTTAATGCAAGTTGCGAATGGATTCTCCTTCGAATCTCAGGATAGCCGTCGTAGGATGTTCACAGGTTTTCATGCGAGATGGTCGCCAGCTTTTGTGATTTAAGTAAGCCAGATGATCCACCTGCACTTGGTATGAATTCGCCTACTCTGGAGAGTTACCAGGCTTCCTACTGAGCCCGGTACCCAGTAGAACCAGCGCATTGCTTGCACTGAGTGGCATCGCTGCCACGGTGCTACCCGTCCCATTTGTTCTATTACATTCGATAAGGAAGGCATGTTAGGAAAGTTCCTATAGTTTTAGCTTATGCAAGTCCTTTAATAACTGTCAATTATTAATATTAATTTTGTCAGCTTTATAACTGTTCCCCGTACTAGCCAGTGACTATCTCTTATGAACTCATATTATATAGGAAAACAACGCCACCGGGGTATGTCCAGCTGCAGACGATGAAGAAGAAGAGGGCGAAATATTGAGCGATGGTTCGGACGATCCTCACGAAGCTCCACAACCTATCACGGTGATTGGTGCTTCATCGAATAATTTTCATTCGTCATTTGCTGGCACAACCAAGCCAAAAAAAATCAGAGGTGCGTTTGATATGCAATGGGCAGTTGTATTCTACCCATGATCTGTTTAAAATATTTTTTCTTAAAACGCTTTAAGGGAATTTATCCAATGGGTTATCCTTTAATCAATGCGGGTGCCGAGCATGTGACGAAAATGGGGCTTGGTCGCAGCCTTTTCACCGACCAACCACTGGGAACAAGTGAACTTTACAACGATTTCCCTCTTCTCTCTCATGCATTCGCAACGTCATGGCCTCCTAATGAATGTGTACAGCACATATTACAAGGTAATTTATGTTTTTGATTTCTATACCCTTGCTGTTTCTGTTCACGCCTAGCCTATGAGGACGCTTGGACTCACTTTATATCACTGCATCCACTCTATTTCCACTTGTTCTTTATAATCATTTTACCTGCTTTTAGTTTTAAATTTGCAATTCGGTATTCTATGAATTAATTGTACTTCAAAAGTTGGAATACAATTAATTGGGTGGCTCGAAAGTCCATTAACGTAATTTGGGCGTGGATCCAAATCCTGGCTACACACTATTCGTTGAAGGAGGTATTGAGTCTAATGGGTTAGAGTGTACAACGGAGTTCATAGGCTTGTTGACAAATTATTTGGGAAACCATGTCGATGTTCCCAGGATCAACTTTCTGTTAACCGCGGCGTTGGATTATAAATTCGTCGTTTTCTTTCCCAGCAATCGCGAGGTTGTTAAACAGCATAAGTTTGCTTCCATACAGCAACACATATAAAACACAACCGTAGCTGACTTTTCAGCAGTATCGCCTCCCTTCAGAGCGTGGAAGGGTATAGTGATATACAGTTTACTATGTCAAACGCTTCAATCGAAAAACCCACCGTTTTTACGTGCTTTCCACTGAGGAAGAGCCGCTGATCAGAGTCGCATATGGTTGACGACTGCACCTCCCCACATCAACGATCGATGCGAAGCTACGGGGCGAGATCACGCGTGATCTCTGGATACTCCTTCCAGCTATTTACTGTGGTTTTTGGCATTTACCTAAAAAGCCTCTAGAAGCTTGCGCGTTAGTATTTGGGAATCCTGTGCGAGCATAGTGACTTTTGTATCAAAATCGTTCCCGCAATGCTTTCATATCCTATGCGTGCCTAGTGAGGTACTTTTATCTTGGTTTTTCGTTTGCCATCTAGGTGTTCTTTTATGCGGATACATAATAGTCTGCCAATTTCGCCAATATTTTCGTCTCCGCAATCACTATGAGAGATCAGGTATATCGTACCTGAACTCATGCAATCACCGTTCCTGCCGTAAGGGCAAATTACGCAATTCTGTTTTTCACATAGAGAGTCATACAGCCGGTTAGAACTAATTTACGTCGTAGAGTATCCGGTGGTATTTCGACTTTCGCTACCCATTCTTCTAGACCTGCCCTTCTTAAGCATTGCTTTATCGCTACATTTATTTCATCGCTAATGAAGGGCAAGATAAACGGGATTTTGTTTCGGCCGAACCCTTCGTTTTGGGGGCGTCGCTCTCCTTCTAAACTTATCTCGTGGGGTTACTATTTCGTATCCATTGGAGATGTCTATTTGCCGAGCCAAGTCTCGCGATTCCTCCTTTAGTTCCCTACTTGTGCACACGGAGGTGGCTGTTCGAAACATTTTTCTCACAATCGCCCTTTTTGTGTGTGAAGGGTGGGAAGAGAGGGAATGAACGAGGATGTTTTTGTTACTTGGTTTTCGGTACCACTTTGTCATTTAACCGTTGCTTGATAAGTTGATGTGAACATTAAGAAATCGAAGCCAGTTCACGTTCGGTTTCTTCCGGATGAACTTGGTGTAGTGAGACTGCTTATTCAATAACTTAAAGCATTTGTCCATTTTTTTCTTGAGTAGAGAAAATGACAAGGCAGACATCTATGTATCTGCAGTAGAGTAGCGGCCGGAGATCGATAGCGGGGATGTGGATGTTCACGGTACTTTCCACTTAAGGCTGTGTTCCCACTTGAGATCGTCATACACATTTAATGGACGCTATGCGAGTCTGAGGCATTCCTATATTTTCACAGTAACTTCTTCAAAAGTTGAATACTCGTTGTGAAGCAAAAGTTTGCTTTCCGACTTTCATCAATGAATATACTGCTTTCTTTCCTACTGATCGACTTCTTCAATATGCTCAACAGTATTGACATGATGGTGATGCCCTTTTGGAACCTCTTTTTATTGTAATAATATGAGGTGATTGAAAAGCAGGTTGTAGTAACCAGCCATAATTCTTATACTGGATGTTTTTTACTCCTTGACCAGTGAAGGGGCTAAAAAGGGTGGTTTTTTATTTAAATATGTTGAAAAGCTTTTCCGTGGTCAGTGTAGGGCGAAGGCATGTGGGAATGGCATTTTCGGCAGAGCTCTGTGGTTGCGATTTCGAGGGAGGTCGTCAATTTGACATAATCGGCATCGCATTTAAGTACACATGAACGGTTTAACTTTCACTCTTATTTTGTTATTCTCAGTGGAATGGTTATTATGAAGAGTTTGTTCAGGTTCACAACAGTAGTTAACATGCTCACTCAATAAAGTTGCCTTGTATGATGTCCTCCGTCAGTCGTAAATCCGTTTCCTTTTATGGAATCATGTCTTGGAGTTATAAAATTAGATGGTGTACACGATGTACATGCTGTTGTAAACTTCCAAGTTCGAAAACGATTTTCGATTGATGTCTGGCGCCATCTTTCTCGCGCTTGGTTACAATTGGATTCGGAGGTGGAACTCTGGCAAGATTAAGAGATTTCATTTCATAAGAGATTTCAGCGCTTCATTTTCATCTTAGTCGATGGCAACTTATTTATGGAGAAAACCACGGGAAAAATTTCCGTTTCTTTTTTTTCTTTTCCTGCGTTCCCATACTACCTGGTGAGCTCGCTTGAGAGTCATTGTGTGGAGCAACATTTTTTGTATTTCCGTTTCTTTTTTCTTTTCCTGCGTTCCCATACTACCTGGTGAGCTCGCTTGAGAGTCATTGTGTGGAGCAACATTTTTTGTATAATACTTTTTCCACTGTTAACCTTTTATTTTCTACCTGTTATAATTTACACGGCAGGGTATGGTGTGAATTACAATCACAGCGATGCTGAGATATTTGCAAAACTTGGACCCTAGGCCAGATCGAACCACGATTTCCCTTTCCTGGGGCTCGTGCATTACACACTGGGCCACGGAAACTCTTGGTCTGCGTTTCCTTCAGCTAGTTTTGTACCTAACGCTGCCATCAGCAATCACTCGTCGGCGGGATTGATCTGGGGAACACAAATTAGCATTGAACCTAGTTAAGGTGAGGCTATAGTCGAAATCACAATGCTAACCTTTTATTTTCTGCCTACTATACTTTCTCTGGATGCATGTTGCAACACACACGTGGAATCGATCCTTGCGTCCATGGCTTTCTATCACTCCGGGGTCGGCAAATTGGTACCAGACTCGTCTGGGAGGATGGCAGCACTGGCTCATACATCGGTAGGGCACCGAGAGTCATTGTAAAGGCCAGATATGCATGCAGTCACCTCCAAACGGTGCCTATTGAAGTCGAATGTATGGCGCATCCCTCAGGGATTGATCAACTCCCAGAGCTTTATCATCTGTCCTTTTTTATACTTCTTCTACTGTTTCTCCTTAGCAAGAGGGTGTTTGCTGTTAGCTCAATGGGTTATACCTTCAAAGGTTGTGCCGACGGGCTTGACCACGCCGCAAAAGTATGCGTATTTTTTAGAGATCTCTACGAACAGCCTTCTATGTCGCTTTATTGCAGGCTGTTGATAGAATCAGAGTAAACTACGCCCGTTCCTAGGTCTTCAAAACAGGTAGTCGTCGGTCTTTTGGATTGTATGGGGCTCTTCCGAGACAAGTCTGGTACCAATTTAGTGGACCCTGGAACGATGGCAAGCGTCATCGACCTAACGCTGGTTCAAACCAGTGTCTCGCGTGTATTCACCAGTATCTAACCCACTCTCTATTAACTGCGCTCCAGTTATGCAAATATAATGCACTAACTTTAGCAGTTTGCTATAACTTCTTGGCTCACACACTGTATGAAGTGTTTGTTCGTGGAATTGTCAATATAAACTTTATGCTAGTTTGAAAAATGTAGCTCAGTTGTATTGAGAAGGAAGCACAGGTTATGGATTCTAAATGAGGGAGTTGTGTTGATGCACGTTTTTTCTGGATAATGGTAATAGTTCTTATTTTTTTTAATGAGAAATAATTGAACTAAGGGTTAAATATTAAGTTTGAACTTGCTTGATTCCCTTTATAATATATATTCTAAAAATTTAGTGAAGTTGACTGCTCATTGTGGCCGTGTGTTACTGGCTAAATATGTCATTTTGTACGTGTTAATGTATCTTCATTTTAATTCCAGGTGGCGACTTTCAATACAGCACTGCTCGACATGAAAATCCAGCTTTTACTGTTATACTGCCTGATTTCATGATGTTCAACCGAACAGCAATGTATGAATTTGCAGCGTTTCTTTTTCGTCATACCTGCATTTCGTGACTATATTCCAACGATTAAAACTTCCAGGACGAGAATGGACCCAACTGGATTTGAATCCTTTTGCGAGCGCCTGAAGGTTATACAAACAGAAGAGAATCGAAGAGTTTCATTGCATTTTCATGAAAGGCTGCTGCAGTACATCAGCGAAATGATGTGGGCATATCCTTCATTTGGTGTTCGAATTAATCCATACTACTTGATTTTTTTCATAATCGCGTATCCGTACAATTTCTAGATAGTTACTTGGTTACTTGGATGGCCCGTCCTCCCTGGTTGTGCAGGCCTCAGCAAAATTTCCACTTTTTCGGAGTGTTGCCGGTTTAGCTAATGTGGTTCTGTGGAGTCCCGAGGTCAGCTTAACGAAAGATCTGCCCCAGGTCGTCACCGCCGCAGACAGTGGCCGCCCTTGTGGATTAGAGAGAGGTTTTTCACCGTGCTACTAGTTTAATACCAGGACGGTGGTGGATCCTGGTATTCGTCTACTCTTAGGTAGGCTTCCTGATAGAAACGGCGGACTCCTACTCAGCCTGGGAAACCCTGCTAGAGGGTGAATTCCTCCGCTGCACATCGCAGCCCGGCACCCAGGAACACCTTTCAGCTATGACGAGGCGGTAAACCGTTGGGAGGCTTCTAGATAGTATGTAAAGCAAAGCTAATCTATTTGCAGACAGGAGAAATTTACACTTTGTATGTCGGCTTACGAAATTTGCTATAAGTTAGCAGTCTCCAAGTTTAGGACCCCAAAAGGTGTCAGCCTGTACAGATGTTAGTGAAAAGATGGAGTTTCCTTGATACATATTTTTTTCTCCATTGAGATTTAAAATAGAAGTGTAAAAGGATAACACTTTTTGCTATGGCTCAGTTATTCTAGGGATTTTGGCTATTGCTACAAGGATGTAGGCCATCCCCGAGAGCCGCATAATGTATGGGTGTGGTTCGGACTTCGAAATTCATAACTTGTTATTCGAAGCACGAACAATGCTTAGTTTTGCGTCATGTCTGAGTGTCATACCTATTCACACTTCCAATGCTTATTTTTGCGACCTAAATCGATGCTCACGCATAACATGAGGAAATAACGCCTGTTTCCTAATTTAAAGCTGTAGGTCTCACCTTACTCATTTCATAGTGATGTTTACGAGCTGTGATCAAAGTCGTCTACTGATCTTTGCCAATAAGCTGCTAGTTTTCTTGTTCAAATTTCTTTACGCTTTGATCTTATGGAACGAAAAAAAGCCGTGAAGACAGTTGCACACACACAGAGTTTTGTCAACAGAAGATGACGTCACCGTGCGTAATAAGTGTCGTCGGTTGCCGAACTTTCCTCGAAAGTTTTAAAGATTAAAATTTTCCCTCCAAGTTTTTTTAGAACCTTTAAACTTAAGCAGCTTTGAGAATGAAGTTACACTTTTGAAGAATCTTTTTTTTTCTAGATGGCTAAAGCAAGTTCTTCTTTTAAACGTTGAAAAATTACTCGGTGGCTGGTGGGGTAAACCGCTGTTTGGTTCGGAAACCGTTTAGCGAACTTTATACTGAGTATGAAATTTAGGAGTAATCTGTCCCTTTTTCGGTAAAGGCACTCATTGATTTCTTTCTTATTTATGTATCTTTTTTCTCTCTTGAACAGTTTTAATATCTTATTTCATCATAACTTGCGTACATCTTTTCCATACCTATTCGTTATATATTTGACAGGTTAAAGTAGAATAGAACCAAATTTTCTAAATCATCAAAAAAGTGATACATCAACCTCTTGAGTGGTGCATTCGCTTTTTCTGTAGGAACCACGTAGTTGACGGAGAAGACCTTGTCTTGATTTCTTTTTATGGAAGTGCAGAGGAAAAACTCATTTGTGGTTAATGTAAACTACAGTTTCTTTTCATGAAAGTAAGTAGGAGCTTAAGTGAGATAGTGAGAGAAAGAGAGAGAGAGAGAGGAGGGGGAGCATGCGGATTAATTTCAAGCATCGCCATATAGCATTGTCAGTTTATTGTCTCGTAACATTTATCAATAGTGGATATTTAAGGCAAACGCTGGCGGGTTCCGACACTGGCAATGCATTTCACTCGTATTACTCTGTAATACTGAAATATAAAAATCTGGGTATCGTTCACTTTATGGAACGGCACGCATGTGATGACAGTGATGTTTCTTCGGCACAGGTATTGTTTCATTTCATATACACTCTTTTACACTTTGGTATGACGTATAAGGAAGAATTTAATTTTAAATGTGTCTATTTTAGACAATCAACTGTTTCATGGGTTTGCGAAAGAGTTGCCATCCATCTACCATCCTTATATATATGTCGAGTAAGGCTTCGGTGTTTTTGAACTACATCAGTTAGCAAGATGGTGTCATCGGTTCGATGACCATTGGTTTAAGATCACCACCTTACAGTATGGTGTAGAGAACGTAGCTAGGACAAGATATATATATATATATATATATATATAGTATAGCGGTGTGGGTGGTTAGAGGCGTGCTTCAATACACATGGGTTCGATCCCGCACTCCAGGCTCACCATGCGTTCGATCCACCCGGAGTCGGCAAATTTGTACCAGACTTTTCTAGGAGGATAGCAGCACTGGCTCGATATATCGCTAGGCCACCCCGAGTCATTAGGCATAGGCAAGATATGCATTCAGTCATCTCTAACGGTACATGATAAAGTCGAATACATGGCGCATCTCTCAGGAATTGATCACCGCCGAGAGCTTTATCCTTGTATGTATGTATAAGCAAAGCATTAGGATGGTTTTTTATGCCGGTTTAATGGACACTTGATGAGCTGGTACGAGTTTGTTAATTTGACTTGATTTCTACAACATTCGCTCTCATGCTAAATGAGCATTAGGCGAGAATTCGCGAACGTATGAAATAAACCACACGACAAGGCTTCTTTACTAAAAGGGAAACACGTTTTGATCTCAGTGTGAGTTATGTCACAGGTTATGTGAGGAGGCGTGTACGTCATGGTGGGCGCTCACTTCTAATAGAACTGGATTGGTATTTTTTCGCCAGCTGAACACATTTCTTTAGTTAATCCTGGGTAGAGTTCATGTAACTTGAAAAAAAAAACGTGAGCCTTAAAACAACTCGGTTATAAAGCAGTGATGAAATGATTAAGTAATAGTGAACAATAGTAACGAGATACAGCACCTCCACATAGTATTCTTCGATGTTTTTCAGACAGGAAGATCCTGATCTTAATATTGACACGAACTTTCCCCATTTCTCGACGAAGTTCTCGAAATCCTTAGTAGCTAACTCAGAAATAAAATTTGACACGAAATACAAAAATGTGGTGTACGCGAAGTTCGGAAGCTAGCAAACTCAAAAAGTCTATCGCTTAGATGTATAAGGGTAGACAATAATTTCCCAGTTGATTGAGCTAACACAAAGTTGGTATAAACTTTTATTCGGCTAGCGTTTCGACGGCTTCGTCTTTCTGGGAGCCGCGTTGTTCCGAGGCGATGGTCCACAAGTGCTCGTCGTCGTGATGTTGTTCATTGATGCGTCGAGGTGTATTCAGTGGAAGGAGCACCACTCGAATGCCAAACTTCGCTTGTCTGTGCTGTTTTATACAGGAGGGGTATTGGTCGATTGCGGCCTCCAACATGATCTACTTTGGACGGGCAGTGCTTCCTGTATCAATTGGTAATTCATTTGCTGGTACGTAGCATAATATTCAATATCTTATGAACCTTATATCGTACATCTAGGAAGTTATTGGTTGTTATTGCCGAGGTTTAATAAAAATCGGTTTTTAGGATATTGAAAGAAGCGACAGTACGATTCCTTTTCAGTTAGATGTGGAAATAACGAGAAGACGTTTTCAGGATGTTTGCTGTTAGCACTCATCGTTTGGGAAGAAATTTGGATGTCATTGCCGAAATGGGATGCAGGAAATCCATTGATTAGGTGTAACGTGTAACACACTTATAGTCGTTAATTGGCCTCTATCTGAGCCAACCGTGCTTTCAGTATCTTCGCGGGTCAGACTTTTGTTGTAAAATCTCCATCTGCAAAAGCAGACTTACGGTGAAGACCTAGAACGCCCTATTACGACTATCCCAGGATTTCAGAGAGACTCCCCCTTTCGAAAGCATACAGCGATATTCGTGATGAAAAACAAAGTGCATTCAATCCCAGATGTCAGTCCGAAGACCATGGTGGATAGTAGTGCATGAGAACGAATCGTATCAAGCAAGTTCGGAAGCTCCCACAATATTTAAAGATAGATCAAATACCTCCCAACCGTTTACTGTCTCATCGTGACTGGGAGGTGTTCCTGGGTGTCGGAATGCGATGTACAGCGGGGTGATTCATCTCCCCAGTATGGTCTGCTAAGCAGAGAAAGAGTCCGGCCTTTTCATCACGAAGCCCAGCTAAGAATAAACCAATACCAGAATCCACCACCGTTCTGGTGCCAAACTAGTCGCATGGTGGCAAATCACCCTCTGATCCACAAAGGCCGCCACCGCCTGTGGTGGTGACGACCTGGGGCGGACTTTGGCCAGGCTGATCTCGGGACTCTAGGGAACCACAATGGCTAAACCAGCAAATCTCTGAAAAATGGAGATTATGCTGTGGTTTGCACAACCAGTGAGGACGGGCCATTTAAGTTCAAGTTCAAGTTCAAGATCATATAAGATTAAATAAGAATGCCGGAACCTATATAAGAAATGAGTCAGAGTTGCATTGAGACAGGTGTAATGGTCATTTATCTCTAAGTTTAAAACCAAAATGCCAACATATGCCGTCTTACGCTTGTCAAAATTTAAGTTGATATCCCCAGATGATCTTACGCCAACAAACACATAGCTTTTCAAGGTCTGGCCTACCATCATTTGTAGGTAAGCTGAAGGATAGAGTAGCATAGCTTGTAAATCTGATACTTATCAAGTTGTTTAGACTCGTTACCATCCCATCTTGTCAACACTTTTGGTGGTTTTGGACCAACTGCTTAGTAAACGTGGGAAAAACGGAGTTTGTTGTTGTGCAACGACTCCGCGATGTATGCCACCCTTGAAGTCCATCTTCAACATGAGGGAACAATGAGCATGTGTCACTTGTCGATTTAGCGGCTCATTGTTGTCTAGAAAGTGTACCTTAGGTACTGAATATTTAGGGACATTGGGAAATCCTACATGCAGGATAGAGTGTTGGCAATAGAAGATCATATTTTACCGTCACGTTAATCTCCAAAGCAAAAAGCTCTTGGTTTTAGCTCCAGAGCACTGCTGTGCTGCAGATGTATTGTGTTTGTCAGAATATGTAGTGTTAGTCGTAGAGAAACTAGGAAACTCCCCTTCATTTTCGTAACTGCGTTTAGTTGACCGTTTGCACAAATGGCCAAGTTGAAAAGTGGCGCAAAGCGAACTCACAGAAACGTAGAAGTTCACTAGATTTTCCCTCATTCTTCGCGCACATGAAGGAGCTCGTGTCGAATATGTTTCGGACAGCTACCAATGTGTGCGTAGGCAGGCAGAAGTGAACGGATCGCCCCACTTAGATCGAAGAATACAAAGGCGTTTCCAATGGTTACAAATCAACACTAATTCAGTTCAGGTTTGAATGAGATGGCATTCCCAAATGACCGTCCTGTTTGCGCTAACATTTCACTTAGTTCGCATTTTTATTATAAATAGTACAAGCATTGACAATACCTTCTATAAGAATGACGAATAGGAGAATTGGTGGAAATGATCGAACTATACACGAACAATCTGCGACATACTAGCGAAATATCATCTCAATGAATATGAATCTATGGAGTAACATGCGTGGTTTGGAACAGCCGTAGGTACTAGTATCTCGTAGGTTAAGGATTCCAGTGCACATAATTTCTTGAAAGGCATATAGTAAAGAACACATTGACGAAACTGCTTGGACACTTTGTTTTCACATAAGAGAACGTGAATGGACAAATGAACATCGACAAAGCACTTCAGTCCGAACAAATTAATAACGATAAGAGTTTTGGAGGTAAAGTTACGAAAGTAGCACGAATGTCGAAGTTATCAGCGCACAAATATCTTGAGGCATTTTGGATCAACCCCGAAAAATTAGGTAACCACGGGTGACCCCGTCCCATATTTGAGTCGAGCTTTTTTAATTCCAAAAGGGTAACATTCCTTATCCTTTGTGAAATCCGAGGATGGCATAGTATGTGTCTAATCTAGTTCTTAGCTTCTCCGTTAGAATTGTAGAATTGTGTGGCCAAATAGGCTACTTATTATGACCCTCAAGGCTTGATAACTAAATCTGCCATTGTGGAATACAAGTCATATTAGCAACCTCGTGCTGTCTCATATATAACGCAGAAATTTACTGGTTAGCGTTGGCCGGCAACATTGGTATCCTTTGAAGCTATCTTCCGTATTTGTGGCATCTAAGTATGTCTCGAATTTACTGAAATATTGGATTTCATGTGTGTAGTAGAGCCGACTTCTTGGTAGAAGAATTCCAGTAGTACAGTGAGATCATTTTCATATTCGACTCCGAAAAGTCTAGAACAATTTGATTCAAATTCGGTGCCTAACCATAAAAAAATACTGTATTTGCTAGTATGTACTATTGATCAATTGTTTTTAAAGTTTCAGAGTTCACACTTATGAGTGATATTTACGATAATCACATAGTGTTGTTTTCCAGACATGTCTCCTGGATCATCTACCGGGTCGGCACTATCTGCAATTGGAGTACGGGTGATTCCTCCTAGTTCCGTGATGCGTTCCTTTGGTCTCGATCTTCCTAGACACGCTTATCAATCGTAGTCATGCCACAGATTCTGATTTCACTCCGGGTGTCAAAGTCAGCTAATGACATATACCTAGTTAGTGATGAAGACTATTCGCTCGTGGGATTGGCGTGTTTACTGTCGCAAACGACTCCCATGAAACGGCGAAGTTCCCGGATTTTCAGTCGCTTATGTTGTAAATAACACATACTTGCACCCTTTAGGCAATTATTATGGAGATTTTAATCACTTTTTTCAGTACGAGTATATATCTTATTTTATGAGCAGAGCTAACCTCTTTTGTTTCTATTCTTTTATTTGATGGCTGAACAGAGGATTTTCCCGTGTCCCTTTTCCCTTGGTAATTATTTTTGCAGTCTACCGGTTTATGGCGATGTGTACATCTTCGGTATTACTTTTTTTCTGTTTCGTTGAAGTGATTTTATGAGTTGCTGGAAGGAAGAATAGGTTATTTTCAGGTGTGAGACATTCACCTGCATGCAGTGTATGTACTAAACATTGGTGTTGTTAAGTGACGAAGATATCAAATTACTTGATTTACTCTTTTCATGAACAACAAAGTGATTTTTCACCGGCGCCGAGTCTTCGCCAGAAATTTGGTTCGAGGAACAAAATAAAATTTGGATTTAAATTAGAATGTAATTACAGTTACAACAGTTGTGCTGTGCTCTTTGCTGTCGAATTTGCTCATGAAGAAGGATGGGATCTGATTTATGTCGCTAGAAGTACGAACTGCGTCAAAAGGGAAATTTGATGTTAGACAAATGTTCTAAAAGTAATCAAATGAAACCATGACAATTGTTGGAGATCCACTAATTCACCACGCACAAGCTTTGGGAAGGCTTGCCTTACTGGGCTGCCTTTTAACAACGCACAGTAGCAACAATGTGTACGATATGACAAGAAGAGACGAGAGTCACAGTGATGCTGAGATATTTGTAAAACTCCGGCCGAGGTTAACGTGTTCACCACCTCGTCGTGCAGGTGCTCCCCAAATCAGTCCCGTTGACGGATGATTGCTGATGACACTGGTAGATAGGAAACTAGCTGAGAGAAAGACGAAACGAACGATTTGCACGGTGTGGTGGTGAACACATTAGCCCTCGAAGACGGTAATAGCGAGTTCGATCACCACCGCAGACGTCTGCGCTGCGGAGTTTTTCAAGCATCTCAGCATCATTGCGGTTGAATTTAATATAATACCGTGCCGTTAAAAAATCGTAGTATGCAGTAAATAAGAAATTTAATATGGAGATGACGACCTTCGCTCTGCGATACAGGTCGTGGCTCTCTTCATTTCCTTCTGCTGGTTTCCCTTTATTAGTGCAAATAAAAGGATTTTATGAAGGCGTGCTTATTGCCTCTCATCGAAGCGTACTGCTTCAATCATATTACATTACAATACTCTCCCTAACTTCCATGTGCTATTATAAACCCTAGGCAGCAGAAAAGACTCACGAAATGAAACCGTGGCGCGGTGTAATATTTCTATGCTATTAAAGAGTTAAGCATGTCAGTGAATCTGCTTCATATGTGTTAGCTTCATTGAGATCAGTTTGTGCTTTCAGATAACTCCCATAAATTTTGAATAGACCTCTAGACAATGTTTTGCTTTTTTATTTTCTGCCTTCTATAATTTTTATGGCAGGGTATTAAGCGAAATACAACCATCAAGATTGCTGAGATATTTGCAAAACTCCGGATCGCAGGTGTCTGTTGTGAGGAAAGAAAGCGCTATTGTCCTTTCCGGGGAGTAACGCGTTCACCACCACACCATGCCGGTCTTTCGTTTCGCCTGTCTCTCAGCTTGTTCTAAAAAAAATAAAAAAAAGAAAATAAAGAGTAAAACATTGTGAATTCAACTACAGCCTCAGCTTAACTGGGTTCAATGCCGATGTGGGCTCCCCAGACCAAAGCCGTTGACGAGTGATTGCTAACGGCACTGATCGATGGAACTAGTCCGTTTACTCCTCGGAAAGGACAATAGCGCGTCCGTTCCCCCACCGCACACCTGGGGTCCGGAGTTTCGCAAATATCTCAGCAATCTTGTGGTTGTATTTCGCTTAATACCCTAGACATACTGGATTTGTGTGTCGAGTGCAATGGGACAGGAACATTGTTGGGTGTATAGTCTGGGATCGTTAGTCTAGGATAAGCGACGACGTGTCCAGAATCCAGTTAGTAATTTCCTGTGGAGATTTTTCACTGAAATATCCACAAAGATTTCGTGATGAGAAGACAAATTTGGTCTTGTGCTGCAGTTCCGTCATAATAACCACCTTTTTTGCTTTTTATTCATTGTGTTTGTAAAAAGACTGCCCTAAAACATAGGTGTTGAACATCATAATATGATTCTTTTTGTTGTTTTAGGAAAACAAAGTTCTTATAGAAACTTTGCTCATCTCAGCTCATCTTTGCGTGACGGGTCAATTCAATGAAAGGTTTTCTATTCGAATGCCTCAATAATTCCGTCGTTTCAATTCTGGAAAACCGAATATTTTACCATTAGTTGCTTACTTGGATGCTTGGATGGCTCGTCCCTCACTAGTTGTGAGGGCCTCAACATAATCTTCATTTTTTCTCGGAGTCTTGCTAGTGTAGCCATTGTGGTTCTCTGGAGACCTGACGTCAGCGAAGCCAAAGTCTGCCCGTGGTTGTCACCACAACAGGCAGTCGCCGCCCTTGTGGATCAGGGGGCAGATTTGCCTCTATGCGACTAGTTTGGTACCAGGACGGCGACGGATCTTGGCGTTGGTTTACTCCTAACTGGGCTTTCTGATGGAAACAGCGGCTTGACTTTGACTATTAAAAAGCCTTTATATCCGTTATACGCTTACAGTCTATTTCCTGCTCGTTGGTAAGGGCGCGTGTGGCGCGGTGGTTGGAGGAGCCACTGCGACACACACGTGGAATCGATCCCCGCGCCCGTGGCGCACCAAGCCTTCCATCCCTCCGGTGTCGGCAAATTGGTACCAGAGTTGTCTGGGAGCATAGCAGCACTGGGTCGATAAACCGGTAGGCTACCGCGAGTCATTGTAAAGGCCAAATATGCATTCAATCACCTCCAACTGTTTGATGAAGTCGAGTGCATGACGCATCCCCCAGGGATTGATCAACGCCGAGAGCTCTCAGAGGTACCGCCGAACAGTTTACCGCTTCATCGTGGCTGGGAAGTCTTCCTGGGTGTCGGGCTGCAATGTACAGCGGGGGGATTCATCGCACCGGCATGGTCTCCCAAACTGAGAAGGAGTCCGTCGTTTCCATCAGGAACCCAGCTAAGAGTAAACCAATACCAGGATCTGTCACTGTCCTTGATACAGAACTAGTCGCGTAGTGGCAAATCTCTATCTGATCCACAAGGGCGGCGCCTGCTTGTGGTGTTACCTAGGGCAGACTGGCCTGAGCTGATCTTGGGACTCGAGGGAACCACAGTGGCTAAACCAGCAAAACTCCGAAAAAATGGAGATTATACTACGGTTCGCACAACCAGTGAGGACGGCCCATCCAAGTAATCAAGTATTCTCTGGAGTATAACCTATGTTTCAACCTCGCTGCTTAATCATTGAAGTGCTCGTCCAGATGCCAGCAAATTCTCCGAATATTCGCATGGAAGAGCAGCTCGATGGTTTCTGCTACATTTTGGGACTCGATCAGCAATGATAACTCTTTTCGACGACCTTTGTGAAGAAATTTAACCACCTGGTCGGCGATCTTAAGGCTGTGCATTTGACATTGCGTCGAATCCAGTCGTTCACGGCTCTCTTCCATCTCTTGCCGTTGACACGCGTATTTCTGGCCCAATTGATTTTCGACAACTTAGTTCGAAATATACATTAGACACGCTGAATTTTCACAGTTCAAGTTAGCCAGAAATCCGGATTCCCCTCCCACACAAACGTGATATTGGACACTCCCAGCACCGCCCTCTCGGTAAAGCTGTTCGCTAACGCTGAGTGGTCTTTCATTGTCTTCGACGTGTAGAGATCTCAAAGGCGTATGCTAAGGTAGGAAGAATCGAAATCTTTGTGTATTGAACATGAAAACTGCGGTTGTCCTTTTAACCTGTGACCGCGTCAGAATACAGGTGCTTATTTAAATAGATGAAAATGAGAAACAAATGAAAAGTGAAATCTAGCGGTATTTCAATGGGTTACGTTATCCTAGGTGTGTTATCCATTGCGTTGAGCGCTTTACGAAACGCTTGATGACTGCATTTTTCCCTGCGTCTTTTGTTCTATACTGTTGAGGATGATTCAAGGCATTCGAGACACAATTACTTATATGATCTTCTAAACTGATCTTCTTTAGCTGATGCGAGGTTGGTATAAGTCTTCGGTGTCGTTGTAGTTGTTGTTGGTGTTGTTGGTTGATGGTCGACGTTTCGGCGATTTCGCCTTCCTCAGAGCCTGACGTATTTTATGTTAGAATACTTTAGTTATTCGGTGGAAAAGGCTAAAGTATTAATGAAGATCAAAGGTTTAAGTCGATGGTGGGTTAGGATGCTACGGTAAAACTGAAAGGCTGCTCACCGTGATGTAACGAGTGGGACTGGCACACACCCCGGGGTCAAAATATCATTTTTGAAATATGGCACCAGGTCACGTGTGATAGTGAGGCATTCGTCTTTCCGGTTCATCTTTGGATTTTCGAAATTCATCCAAAACGCTTCAAGAGTTTTGCGCGTTGATGTTTTCGACTCCGGACACAGAACGAAATGTTTTCATTTTTAAGCAAATGTGTGTACAAAGAAAACCATTGTGCTCAGCATTTGGAGTGAATCTTTGGGAGAGAATAGTAGCTGGGTCTAAATCGGTATGCGAAAAGATCCGGTGTGATATTAAGAGCAAGTTAGGGAAAAAGTTTGAAGATCTATCACGCCGCTCAAAAAGGTCAAATCAAAGGACCATCACTGGTCAAGTTGCAAGTAAAATCCATGAAATAGACTGCGCACCAAGAACATTCAGAGTTACTGTGCTGGGAGGCATAACGCTTCCGGAAAATACGCGTTCATTGTTAGAATTGGGTCCGAGTGACGCGCCTAGTCAACCCATTTCTAAACCAATCCTGCGCAGGATCACGTGTAGTCTGCATGAACTTCAAAATCAGCCCCGTTTTAGGGTTAGGCTAGAAAGGTTAGGTAAAGTAGTACCAGGGGGAGAACTACCTCCAATACTTTTTGCCCGAACTTTCTTTAAACAAGAGCTACCAAATAGCGATATTGACCCTACATTTCGTTCACGAAATTCTCCCCATACTTAATCACTACCAAAAAGAAAAATAAGCTCCAACCTCACACACCAACAAAGATGTGGTATGCGTCAGGTTAGAGAGCTCTTGAATTCAAAATCTGTTGGACTTTCTATCAGTGATTAAGTTTCCTATTCAGTTGGATATTAGAACAACAGAGGAGCATCTCAATCATGTTTCTCTCTATTGAGCATCCTCTGAAAAGAAATATAGAAATCAATACCGGAAATTAAATCAAGAATGGGTCAACACGGCAAAGGCCGCAGGTTTAGAGCCTTCAGTTACTTCTCGACTTAAAAACGAACATCCAATTTGCCCCGTCCTTTACTTGCTTATTAAAACACATAAGCTCACTTCAACTGGTGATATTACATCAACGAACCCATCATCATTTAAAGTTAGACCTATCATCAGTTGTATAGGCGGGCCAACGGATAGAATAACGTGGTTCCTAAACCTTATCCTGACCCAGTTGCTAAAATTCATTCCAACCCATCTACCTAACACCAAAATATTTCTAGACCACCTACGGTGCGCGCAACCAAACTGCACGCATGTAATGGAGTCATTCGATGTTACTTCACTTTATACCAACGTGTCGAATGAATCCGCAATGCAAGCCATTCTCGAGTTGCTGGTAGAGCACGAAAAGAAAATAAAAATGTACGGCTTGTCGATTGCCCAACTAATGACTCTCTTAAAACAGTGTCTTAGTTGTTCAATCTTCAGGTGGTCTGGAAAGTATTTTGCACAAATTAGAGGGTTGGCCATGGGACAGCGTTTAGCACCAAGCCTTGCCATCGCTTTCATGTCTTAGGTGGAAGCTCTAGTTCTCGAGCACCGACCCTTACTCTACTATCGATACATAGACGGCTGCTTCATCGTCTGTACCACACAAGTACAGATGGATGAGTGGTTTGAATTGTTAAACCGACAGTCAGACTATATAAAAATTTACACTAGAAAAACCAACCGAAAACTAGCTTCCATTCTTAAACATCCAAATAAGCTCTCAGAAAGTGGCTATATAACAAAATGGTATCGTAAGCAAAGTAGTAAGAACATACTAGTTCACTACCTCTCCTCTCATCCTTCACACATGAAAAAAAGCACTTATCAAAAACATGTACCGTACGGCTAAAAAATGTGTGCACAGGAGAAGAGGAGAGGAAGGAATCGCAAAACCTGCCACGAAAAATTGCCATTTCAAATGGCTACGACGTAGAAGCCACTCAGGTTGGACAAAAACGTAGGGTGGTTCCCCAAAATAATGTTGCGGACGTAAGTAAGATCCCTTTTAAGCCTCCCTTCATATCAAATGAAATAAGTTACGCCATTAAGAGATGCTTAAGAAAAAGTGTTCTTGAAAATTATATGATGATTATTGACATCCCACCCAATACCCTACGCCGTCAGTTAGTTCGCAACCCAGTCTCTATGACCGTTTGTGCAGCTCAGAAAACTGTATGATCTGTCCTAACGGGAGAGACGGGGATTGCATGAGTTCAGGTATAATATACTTGATCTCATGTAGCGCATGTGGTGAGGAATATATTGGGGAAACGGGTAGACCACTTTGTGTCCGCATAAAAGAACATCTAGATAGGGAAAGCTAAAATTCGTCAAAACACTCCTCTAGGTACGCATAGGGCACAAAAGCACAACGGCGATGATTTTGAAGTGGCTGTACGGGATCCCAGCGCAGGAGTCGAAAACATCGACGCGCAAAAACGCTTGAAGCGTTATGGATAAATTTCAAAAATCCAAAGATGAACCGGAAAGACGAATGCCTCACTATCACACGTGACCTGGCGCCCTATTTCAAAATGATATTTTGACCCCGGGGTGTGTGCCAGTCCCACTCGTTACATCACGGTGAGTAGCCTTTCAGTTTTACCGTAGCATCCTAACCCACCATCGACCTAAACCTTTGATCTTCATTAATACTTTAGCCTTTTCCACCGAATAACTGAAGTATTCTAACATAAAATACGTCCAGGCTCTGAGGAAGGCGAAATCGCCGAAACGTCAGCCATCGACCAACAACACCAACAACAACGACAACGACAACGAAGACCTATACCAACCTCGCATCAGCTAAAGAAGATCAGTTTATAAGATCATATAAATAAATATATCAACTATCTATGCCGAAGTTTATAGAAAGTCGGTCTTTTGAGTTGTTAAGAAATGTTCCAGCATTGGATACAGTTGCCCATTCGGTAACATGTGAAAAGCCAAGCCCGCCACTAGGCCTGGTGGTAGGTTTTTAAATGTTTAAATCCAATCTGTTTCCGATCGGATGCTGCATTTCTCTTCATCGATGAGGTTTTACTTTGTACTTTGGGAAGAAGAATCGCTGTAGTGACATGTCCGTCTTCTGGGTCCCAATATGGGAGCAAATAAGTAATCTTCTTCGATACCCTTCTGCAGAGTTCGAAATAAAAGACGTTGATGATTTTCTTCTTTCTCTTTAAATACAGTGGTTGTTTCATATACGTCTGAGAGCGAATTTCTGGCCTTGTAATTGGGAAAATTACGAAGTTGATCTTGCAATTTTAAAACCGACCGTCATTCAACCTCATCGGCTCCGATGAAGACGTAGACGTCGAAACGTTAGCCGAATAAAACTTATTATCAACCTCGTGTGAGCTCAACAATTTAGACACATATTGATCCTGTAGTTGCTAAGGTTACGGATGCTCTTGCCATATTCTGCAGGCGCAGTGAGCACCAATGTTTTTCTGTTCACATGATATTCATTTATCGTGTCTCTGCAGGACTTTGCAGATCCGGAAATTAGCCGGTGGTTGTCAGCTGTTCATAAAACTCCATATGGCACATAATTTTGATAGTCTATTGATGCCTCCCAACGGTTTACCGCCTCCTTGTGGCTGGAAGGTGTTCTGGGTGTCGGAATGCGATGTACAGCGATGGGATTCATCCCCCTAATAGGGTCTCCCAGGC
The DNA here is from genome assembly GCA_018806985.1 of Angiostrongylus vasorum. NCBI lineage: Eukaryota > Metazoa > Nematoda > Chromadorea > Rhabditida > Metastrongylidae > Angiostrongylus > Angiostrongylus vasorum. The sequence goes on along the minus strand of JADANN010000198.1, from coordinate 1,425,892 downwards.
TGAGAAAGAATCCGGCGTTTCTATCAGGAGGCCCAGCTCAGAGTAAACAACTACTAAGATCCACCGCCATCCTGTTATCAAAGTAGTCGCATGGTGGAAAATCTCCCTCTGATTCACAAGGGGCGAGTGCCTGTGGTGGTGATGACCTGGGACAGACTTTGGTCAGGCTGACCTCGGGACTCCAGGGAAACACAATGGCTAAGCCAGCAAAACCCGAAAAGTGGAGATTATGCCTGGGCCTGCACAATCAGTGAGGATGGGCCGTACATGTGTAAGTAAGTAAATTTATTGAAGAGAAGGTGTCGTGGTAAATTTCAAACCCTCAGTGTTCTTAGCACTATCACCAAAGCTTCGTATGGCCACCTAGGAATCTGCGTCGATTTTATCGATGGTCGTTTCTGCAGTCTAGAATTTATTGGGAGTGATCGGTTTCCACGACTTACCTCATGTTGGCGAGAACGCAAAGTCGTCGTCTTCCAAATTGCTGTATGTTTTATTTTGTTTCATTTTTATTTTATTTTTTTTGACCCGTCTTCACATCTACTGCGTGGATCCCAGTAATCCTCACATGCAAACCGTTTCCTCGCATCCACGAAAATCTTCCAACTTTACGTGTGGCTTCGGTTGCTGCTTGAGGATTTCGTTTCATCTTGGATGTCGCAGAAAGCTGGTCGAGCAATTCGCCTTGGAGTACTGATAAAGCCGGGCTGGAGCGTTCCCCAGTTGCCCAGAAGAGAGTGATTTTTTTTTCCCAAACAAGTCCGGTATCAACTGTTGTATGTTACAAAGAATAATTCTTCCCCAGTATCATAAGCTGTGCGTAAATAGCGGTTTGGTGTACTAGTCTGTTGATATCCTGCTTAATACTGTAAGCTTCCATCACTAGGTCTTCAATGGATGATTCAAATGCTAGTGCTTGTCTTGTGGGCTTGGATCGCCCAATAAACGCTCCCTGATTTGGGGGGGGGGCGAAAAAAGACATTTTTATCAATTTCGTGTTAGCTTAACAATCCAAGAAGGTCTTGAGAAGGCAGACCTCTGGACCGCATTTTGATCTACTCAAGTAAGCCACGCGATTCTCCAAGGATAGAAGTGGTCTTAGGTTCAAAGGACTATTACGGTGCCCATGTTCAATACATAGAACTTTTTCCATAGGTATACAACAACTAAAAATTTTTACCATTCTACGATGAAAGTATTGCTGAAGCAAAGAAAGCTGTTCAACAAAGTGAGATCATTTCGTTTAAATTTTCCACACCCTCTCTTGATAATGGTATTCGAAAACTGGAATGAGATGAGGTGGGAGAGAAGTCGACAGCTGCCAATACACTATCCTCTCCTTAGCGACGGTATCCTTCTTATAACGTCAAACATTAACCAGGACGAAAGGATGGTGTACCAGTTTCACAGTACTGGGGGGAAAGGTTGATCTTCGACTGGATTTCAAGTCTCCTAATGTTATAGCTTTTTTGTAACTGGACTAAGATGTCAACATGATAAACGACCTAGCTCCTGAGCTGAAGAAGAGCAAACGAATATGTTGAGGAGTTTATTGGAGTATAGAAGAAGTACTGAAAAGTACAGAGAACAACCAGCTATTTATGCAAATCCAAACAAGTTCGATACTTCAAGCTGTAACATACGCCGTGGAGACCTCTACGCCCTGAAGGCAGGATGAAAGATCACTACGCGCTGTTGAAAGCGTTATAGATAGTGCGATGCTTGGAGTGTCCTGTATCATGCAACCGAGTGAGGAAATCCGCGTTTCTGACTAACTCTGATTATCAAAGTTAATTCCCTCACTATTACGGTGAACTAAGTCGATATCAGAAGATCGAAGACAATGCGTTTACCCCAAAATGTCAAAAATCGTATGAGCTAGGAACAGAATATCTGTTTATGACGACGGGTCTTTTTCGCAATGATGTTAGAATAAAAATTCTTCATGTCGCCCAAACGTGTAGGATTCTAACTTAAGCATGCGACGGGAGAAGTATAAATCGAAAGTTTGCTAGTGTTCACTGAATTACTCTGCAATCAATGAGAGAATAGGTGATACAGGTGATACCCTTCATATCCCATTTTTTACGACGCGCTAAACGATCATATTTCTTAGTTTATCCATTCTTCAGTGGCGTCGAAAAGATTAGCGTTAACACCTAGCACTCTTCAATATTAAAGGCTGAAAGATTGCGATTAAACAAATTATGCAATGAACAAGGAGCAAAAATCCATTAGATTTCCAAAAATGTAACTGCACACAGAAGTTGACTCTTTAAACCACTTAAAACAACAAATCCATCATCAACCAGTGGTCATGTGGTGTGTTGTTTTTGTAATGAAGCAAACGTGTGCTGAATAACAACCTCGTGGTTGCTGAGAAAGAAAACGAGATACTTTTAAAGCAACAAGGTTTTTTTAGGGGAAATATCTCTTCATGGAAAAGGTGATTGTCGCTAAATGTGGGCAACATCCAGGAGCACTGCTCCTGCCGCTTCTTCAGACAGAACATGAAGTCTTCTCAATGTACGAGCGGTACGAGAGTACTTCGGCGCAGTCAGATTGGTTAAAGACCTCAGCTACAAACTACTCATGAAATATTGTGATTGTGCAGCGTGAAAAACATCATGAACTGCTTCTCGCTCGTGCACTTGGGATGATTCCTAGATGAAGTTCTTGAGTGTTATGAACAAGCTATGCACAGTGAAGTGGTACATATGGTTAGATTCAGTTGAGATTAGCATCAGACAAATAGTAATTAACACCAGATATCGACCAACGTTGCAACAGGACGACTCACAATACACGGGCACCGGAATAAAAAAAGACGTGTCACCATGGTCCTCAGCAAGTCCTTCGTTGAATAGGAAAACAGATCTGCACTACACGGTAAGGAACAGATAGAAGGGAATTTCGCATTCAAACTCTATTCGTTCAAACACGTAATACTCATGCACACGCTAAATGGCCAGAAAATGGACAAAGAAAGGCAATGAACAAAGCACACGGTGTCGATCAATTACTGAGGCGTGCGCTACGGATTCGACTTTAAGCAATGTAGATCTGTTTTACTGCATATCTGGCCTATACAATGATTTAGAGCATCCTACCAATGTATCGACTTAACGACGCTATTCTCTTAGACAAGTAAGACAGGAACTATACTAATTTTTCCCATCCTGAAGAAAAAGAAGGCTTATAGATCTCAAGGCAGAGAATCGAATCAGGGACCACGTGTTTGTTTCAGGCCACCTCTTACCAATGCATTACAAGGACCGCACAAAGTGGATAGTTAGCAAGATAATTTAAAGTCCTTTAGCTGGTCTCAATAATTATCTCTAGTTGGTGTCACTTTAATCTCACAAATCTGTGGCCTAGTGCCTAAATCGAGGGTATACCTGGGCATGGTCACCAAAGCAGAGAAGGAATTGGGATTGTGCTGCAATAGCAAAATTCCTCTAAGCGTGTAGCCCCATATAAAAAAGAACAAAAATAGTATTGCTAGCGAAGGAATGCCCCCAGACTCCAGTCTCTTTTATTGTGAATTTTTATATGGCTGCTAGTCAGACTTTTCACTTAACACGAAGCTCACTTCACATCGATGAGATTCAGCGAATGAAATTGCGTAAGACATTTCTACTAGAAAAGAACATCTTCTTAACATGCAGCTCAGGGTAAACGTGCTTTTAGGTTCCATAAGCATCTTGATATTTCGAAGATAACTTTCATGAAAAAAAAGAACTAGAAGTTTACATAGGGTGGCAAACACTCACGCAAATGCTCATCAAGATCAGCGACAGTGAATGAGATGGGCTTAATGAAGCCCTGTTGCGTGGGAATGAACCAGAGATTTTGAACTCTGAAACGCTTCTCAGGTTTAGCAAGATCAATTACTGTGTATGTCAAACTGTTTTTCTTCACATCTGAGCAGATATAAAAGCTCAGAGTCCACAGCTGGTTTTTGACAAGTACTGGTAATTCACTCCCAACGGTTTACAGCCTCATCGTGGCTGGAAGGTGTTCTTGGACTGCGATGTACAGCGGGGAGATTCGTCTCCCCGGCAGGGTCTCCCAAGCTGAGAAGGAGTCCGGTGTTTCCATCAGGAAGCCTAGCTAAGAGTAAACCAATACCAGGATCCATCACCGTCCTGGTAACAAAGTCGCATGGTGGCAAATCTCCCTCTGATCCACAAGGGCTGCAGCTACCTGTGGTGGTGAAGACCTGGAGCAGACTTTAGCCAGGCTGATCTCGGGATTCCAGGGAACCACAATGGCTTAACCAGCAAATCTCCGAAAACTGGTGATTATGCTGGGTCCGCACAAGCAGTGAGGACGGAGCTGTTCAAGTATCAAGTATCAAGTACTGGTAATTCGATGACAACTAGAGTACAAAAGGTGTTGAGAACTTAATAGACTTATGTAGGAAATTTTCGCTAAGCGTAAACATAATCTCCCAATAGTATTGTCTCATTTTCAAACTAGTTCAAAAAACAAAATTAGTTATACTGCAAGTACTTCGGGTGTTTTGTCTGAAATACTAGAAGAACTCTCTTATTGAGTTCGCCATTACTTTTTGAACTGCATCTTACCTATTTTAGATATTCCATTGACTTTTTAGGTTAAACAGAAGTTCGTGTTTAAACACTTACCGCTTACAGCATTTTCATATCTTCTTCTATGCAGTCAATTTATAAATGTTCGTTCTGTAATACAAAGGGAAATAAGATGCTCCATTGACAATACTCCCACCGAAAGCAACTAAACTCCTGTGCAAATTCCAGCCGCTTTGGCTTTGTTGTTAACTTTTGTTTTGGTCTGGTTATGTTTTCGGTCATAGTAGTTGTTAACAAAGCTGCAGAGCCATTTTTATGGTCTTTAGGATGTTTCTACTCTTTCTTTATTTCCAGGAATGCCGCTTTACGATGACGAGGATTCACCGCCTCATGGAAAAGGTGAGTATTCTCATTTCAAAGATGTTTTCTTTAATCACATTCTGTGCTTGTTCTTTTCGCCATTCTGTAGCAATCTATCACGTTCAAGCCATCATGAATTATGGAAAGGTATGGAGCTGAAGCGCGTGTGGCGCAGTGGTTGGAGGCGCTCTGCAATACACAAGGAGTCGATGCGGTTCTTTTTTGCTGTAATGACTACATCGTTTGTTGTATATGTCATGTAAATCTCATAAATGGTCCCACATGAATTCACCCGTGCTATGGTGAGTGGGACTCGCGAACAATTTAGTCGAAAACGCTGTTCATTTGCTATGAACTGACCAATTCTGGGACGAATAGCTTTCGTTACTCTGAGGGTGTGTATTGATCTGGACTTCAGGGATACGTATCCCTGCCGCCGCTTATTCGGTACCCATTCAAGAACTAGTAGGTCGTTGTGTTGGATACCTTGATTACCTTTGGATGACTTCATTTGTAGGGACCGATGCCATCTATTTTAATAGTGGAGAGTTAGAGACTAACTGTACCAGGGGAACTGCAGTATCCACTAGTAAAGAGTACTGAGCACAAAATACGGATCACACAGGCTAATTCTTCAGTACCACTCATCTATATCTCGGATCAGTGCTACGTAGTAGTAGTATATTTGATTAAATGGTAGATAACCAAAGTTTTTTAAAAGTTTATAATTAAAGAATATGTCTCTTTCAACATACAAACGTATCGAGTAGTATGTATAAATTCAGAATTTCTTTGTTGCAGATGTTCTCTGCTGATCTGTCAGTACTTTTTTGGGATGTTTATGGTTTACTTATCCATTGGTATTTTCTTGATTTGTCGAAGATTTGGTACCATCATTATGTTTCAGGTTCTGCGAATATCACCATGAAGTTCTTACAAGCACAAATAGCACAGAAAAGGGTTCAAATCCAGCAAGGAATGCAAAGAGCAAGTGTTGCACCGGTTGTCGACCTTTCTGCTCGGAACAAAGCCGCAGTGAATATGCGCCGAATCCAGCCCGTGAGAGCTCTGCCGATAACGGATTGTGCACCTCCTTCATTTTTACCGAAAGGAGCCGTGGAAGATAGTGTGAGTCGTTGCGTTATAGATGTGGAACGTGTCAAACATTTGACTTGAGTTCCGTTGTGTGCTGATTTCAGGTCAACCTGTTCGGGGAATATATAGTGAAAAATGAATATCAACCAGCAGTACCCAATGAATACATAGCGTTCAAACGCAAGGCCGAGGAACGTGAAGCTCGTGAAAGGCATGCGAGAGAAGTGGCAGAAAGGTGTGTAGAATATATATTCATGATGTCTTAACTTTCTGTTTACTTCCTACTTCTTTGTTCATGGCAAGGTACCATGTGAAATGCAACCGCAGCAATGCTGAAATTTGAGCAAAACTCCGAATCTCAGTTTGGCTTCGAACGATCGACTTCCTTTACTAGGTTCTCACGTGCTGTCTACCACACCAACTATATCCCTTGTTTTGTCTTTCTTTCGGCGACTTCTTACTTCGTCGTTACTGGAAACAAATAGCCAGCCCTCGGTAAGGGTAACCGCGATTTCGTAGCTCAGCTGAGGTTCCGAGTTTTGCTGATATCGCAGCATACTGCTGTTTTATGTCTGCATAGTTATTGCATAAGTATTCCCAACACGAGTAGTTTAGAAAGCGTGCACAATGGGCAAAGAGGTCGTCATTCACAATTGTTAATGAAAGATAAAGCTCGTTACTCGAATTTACGAGTGCTGTATAAACAATGTGGATCTGGATTTTTTCTTAAGAATTTTGGTCTTTTTTTCTAAATTGGATGTGAGGTGCCTATGAGCGTTTGCCAACACTCTTCATATCACTCAACTTCCTTCTGTCAATATGTTATTTATTTAAAGTATAGGGGACCTTTTAAGGTTAAGTCGTGATCATAAGGAGGAAGAGAGGAAAAGGCAGAAAGGTGCTGCTATTGCTCCACCACAGGCACTTCTTGAACCGGGTTCTCCACCGAAGGAGGTGAATTCGTCCACATCGAGTTCTATGCCGCCGCCAGCATTTCTACCTTCATTTGGCAAAGCCACTTCAAAAGGTCTTGGCGTAGCAGCTAATATAATGAGTAAATTTGGTTATAAACACGGAGCAGGTCTAGGTCGTGATGAACAAGGGATGAGTACGGCGTTATCTGTAGAGAAATTAGGGAAGAATGCCGGACTCATTATTAATGAAAGCCAAGGTGCGTCTAATACTCAACCAGCTCCTCCTATGGGTGTTGCTCCAATCAACATGGCGGAGGCTATGCGAAGGTCCACAAAGGTCCTTATGCTTACGGTTCGTGACCGTCGTTTCTATATTTTGCTAATTTCCACATGGTAGGCAAGAATTAACATGTTGTTTCCACTTACTTCGCTAGAGAGTATTTTAAAAGCCGTAAAAGATATAGCGTTGGGAAGTGGTCAATTCCATGGAGGTGCACAATTCAGCAGACTTCACCAACGTAGATGTGATTGAACATGTATCTGGTCTACACAGTATATCAAATCAGTGTTTTAATTCTATCAGGCAAGTCCGGTATCAATTTACCGCAATGAAGGAACAGAAGGCTTGGTGGGCCAGGGGCACGGGATCGAAGTAATGACCGACCCAGTGTGTATTTTGGGACACGTTTAACTACTGCGCTAGAGACGCTGTTGAAATAGCATACACTTGCTTACTTATTTGGTGGGACTCGAGAAGAAATCGTTGCATTTAAAGTGTTGTCTACCTTTTTCAGAACATGGTTGGACCGGATGAGGTCGATGATGAGCTCGAGCCTGAAATACGAGAAGAGATGGCTAAATATGGTCAAGTAGCCTCTGTCATCATTCATAAGGTGTTTTATTGGAGCTAATTTATTAGCTTCACTATTCGTTTGATTGCGTTTTTAGCGAAATTATTTGAATTGTTGCAGATGGATGGTGTTAGTGAAGACGTTGCTGTGCGAATTTTTGTGGAGTTCACTAATGTTGCACAAGCCATTAAGGCCTTTGTTGTAATGAACGGCCGATTTTTTGGAGGCAGATCTGTTGCTGCTTCGTTCTACTCCGTTGATGACTTCAATAACAAAGACTATGACCGCTAACCATTGTTCACTTCTGCTTGTTGCATATTCACATGTTGTATCTTTGACACTTTATCAGCTGTTTATTCCTCTAGAAGCAATAAACACTTACTTATCGTGGCTTAGTTGATGCCAGTGATTACCCATTCATATTAAGTTATATGAGAAAATCATCTCAGGTGAGGAATGTCCATCTCGATAGGATGGAAAGTGTTAGTTCTTTGCACGTTGTGTTTGTTGTTTTTAAGAGGGGTCTCAGAGTTTTGTACTTCTCCAACTTCTTGTGTTTCATGCATGACCTCAGTAGTAAATGTAACAGGAGTCATTGTTATGATATGCTGCCGAGGAGGAAATGTGTGAATAGGTTATGTATTCATTCTCCTAATGAATCTGGGAAGCAAGGAATAGTTCTTGACACGTTGAGTCTTCCTATTCGGAAAACATCTTTAATTCATGTCAAATAATGCACTCCATTAGTATTATGGGTGATGTTCTACAAGTGTAGAGACTGTTCTTTCTCCTGTGGAAGAGTCAATATCTTATTGTTCTTGTGCATGTGATTACTCGACACAAGGACCGCCTCCTTCCCCTACCTTGGTACCTCTCCGTGACCATCGGGCGAAGCAGTATCGTTTGGTGGCTCGACACTGCGGGTTTCTTCATCCCGTTAAAGGATTAATGGCGCCACGCCAGTCACCTGAGTAGAGGTCGCACTGTTTACTCACCTTATTTACACAAGTTATTGTGTCACTTTATGAAGAACTTTCTGTCTAAGCAATATTAACGTCCATCGTTCTTATCTAACGCGGCCGGCGGCGTGAAGTTTCTGGGAAACTCGCAAGCTACGCCAAACATCTCAGCTTGAGAATGCATTTCAATGGCCTTAGAGCCGTCATCGTATTCATTTGGTTAGCATCTTTGCAGTTTTCGCACGCATCTTACCGTTTTATTTCATCCAGCACATCTACTACTTTCATGTCATTTCTCCATCCATCTCTATTAAGTTTCTAACAGTCACCAATGAAAGTTAATATAGCTTCATATGTGCCTTATAATATTTTGGCCGTATCGTACTGTTATTAGAGGCTAACATTATTGCAACCCAACATGAGCCTTCTAATATATTAGCCTCACTGCACTGTTACTATAACGTCGTCAATGTCTTCTAATATGTCAACTTTCTAGACCATTACTGTTGTATTTCACACTACACTTGCGCAAAATACTAGGCCACCAGCTTATGCGAGAGCAGTTATCTCCCTGCTAACCGTCCTGTTACGTATTGTCTTACCCACACTTGTTGACGTTATTACCATATTCTCGCCCGTATTGTTCCGGTATTGGTATGTCGTTATTGCTGTATTATTATTGTTATGGACAGTTTAGTTACCCAAGTTTGAGATTGCGAGCTGCGTCATCTACAAGAAGTCCCGTGCGGCAGGAAGAGAATAAGCTGCTATACGAACTAAGCAACACAGCATCTTAAGCGTTGTGTGTTTACCGCATTTCCAAAGTAAATCAGTAGCAGTCTTAATTTGAGCTGTTAGAAGCAGGAAATTACAAGTTGTTCCTGTTTTAACCATGTCTATCAGGCGTCTGCCTTATTTCTTCTCGTCTTTGTGTTTGTTTTGCAATATATTCTTTAATCGTCACAGATGGCATGTGAATCACTACGTGTTGGACAAGTGGATGCAAATATTCTGGATCGCGAGTATCGGCACCTCGTGTCGCAGCAATTCGAGCAGCTGACCGTTGAACTTCCGATCTCTACTGCACGTCTCTGTGATCTATTAAGACCTGAAATACGTGTGCTACTTAATGCTGTACTGTGGACAACAAGGATTTCCAGAGGTAATTCGATTTTAACTTATTCTAACTAATCCTAGCTATAGCAGGCGTTAGCCTTTCTTGCATCATATGGCACTCTTTGAAGGTATTGACAGCATTCCGGAGCAAGTGCTTGTGCAAAGATTTTTCGTGCATCTTCACTTTCACATCTTCACTCATTCTTCATTCTATTTTCTTGTTTTCAGCAAGGGAATTAGTTTCTGATTTGATGTTGTGAAGAGGTTACATTGATACTTTGTAAAAGATCGAAGGTGTTTGAAAGAAAAGTTGCTACTCAGCCAAAATATCAGCCAGAAGTCTTTATAGGAGCGTCGCCTGGTCAGATGGAAATGGGCATCTCGTATAAAGATTACTCCCATAAAAAGATACACTTGCACTTCCTGCTTTCTGTGCTTGTTCCGTATTTCACGAAAAGAATTTGGTCCTTGTTCAGTCATCCTCTTGCTACAAGGATTTTCTCGAAGGTTTCTGCCATATTCGAAGTGAGGTTTATATTTCTTCTTTCTATCTTTCTTTTCTAAATTCTATCTTGCGTTTTCAGTTCAGCGTTGACATTTGGTTACTACATCTAATTTAGGAATTTACATCTGTAGAAGTTACTACCTCCTGTTACAATGTTGCTTTCTTCGGCATGTTATTTTCCGAGTTTTCTGGATATTCATAAGATAAAGTTCTTGATAAGGTCTATTGATCCTTCCATTGAAATGTCATTCAAGCAAAGATTAAGTCCTTTTCGAAGGTTTTAACAGGAAATGTGAAAGTTCAAATACAGTTCAATAGAAGATTAAATGACGTGTAGATTCCTAAGCTTTTTCAAAATGATTCTTGTGGAAGGTGATGGAAACTTTGTACATTTGGTGAACAACTGCAAGATCTCTGTTGCAGTAAGGTTGTGATGGGTAATTAGTTCCAATGAAAGTCTTCTTTAGCTCTAATAATTAATGCGAGGACGAATTCTGTTAAGACTGTCTCGCATGACGTGAATTTGCTGCTTCATGACATATTTAATCCTAATTTTTCAGACAATTTGTATTCTTCATTATCTGAACTTCCTCCGCGTTGGTGGTCACAGTACACTCGTGGAGTCTCTTCTAGGCTTACGGAACTGGAATGCCAGGAATCCGATTATTGGTTTGTGGATGTTCTTAATTTGCACACTTATTTTCTGATTGTAAAAATTGCGTTCAGTCATTGCTTGCTTGCACCAGGGAGGTAGGTGTCTGGACTCACCTTTACCGGCCAGAAATGAGTATCCCAGGCGTTCTATAGCGCATTGTTTTAGTGCATCGTTTGAGATATCCACAGAGCTTTCATGTTTACAATCCCCACTTTATTTTTTCTTATATCAATAATTTCATGCTACAGTATTTAAGTATAACTCAACCGGGCTGAATGCCAATCTAATGAAGTCCTTGGATACTTGCGTGGATACTTGGATGCCGCATATTCACTGGTATTGAGAGCCCCAGCACATTTTCCAATTGTTTCTTTTTGCGCAATGGTGGCCAATGGTGGTGTTATGCTTCGAACATGGTGACGTTCGACGTTTTCATCCTAGTTAAAATAAACGAATACCAGGAATCATCGCCGTCCTATCACAGATTAGTTGCAAGGTGGCAAATTTCCCTCTGATCCACAAAAAGCTGGCGACTGACTGTGGAGGTGACGGTCTGTGGAAGACTCTAGCTAGCCTGACCTTGACAACCACAAATGGCTCAACTAGCAATGAGGTCCTTGAGGTATTTAATCAGCCTCGAGTTGGGTATGTATAATCGAGAGTTTGTTTAATGAACCAATTTTTGAGGGTCCCGTTTAGTTACCTGGCATTCTCATTTCCCACTCTATTTTTTAGGCCCTTTGCGCAGTAAGCGTAATAATGACAGATACTAAGCAGTACTTCGTTTTTTGACCAATGGAAATTAAGTTGGCATCTAGTACAAACATCATTCGCAAATAACCTCATGTTAGCTGAAATAAGTAAAATACTATAGAGTATATATTTCGTGCAGTAGTAATTTCGCACGGGTTTCTTTATTTCCACGTAAACATAGTTGAACAATTGAACTGACCAAACTCTCAGGTTACGAAATTTTCACTATAATATGGAACTACAAGTTAGAATTATATAGCAATCTCTATATTCTAGCGCCTCAACTACATACACTGCAATCTGAAATGGAAGGGAACAGAATCGTTGCAGGTGCAGTGAACTACGAATCGCAGAACAGGGAGCTATTGTGGCACACGTTCCGTGACGCATTGTTGCTAGTCTGGCCTGTCTACGTAGCGGTTTCCGCTAAACTGGCCGGTGCGAGACGGGGGGAAGCGGAAGCGAACGGGGTGGCGTTGCGCTGCGGTCACTGCGGGAGTATTGCAGTGACACCAGTGCGTTCCACCAGGTGTGGCCACGTCGCCTGTTACTGGTGTGTCACATCACGAGCGCCTACAGACTTGACAAAATGTGTTGTATGTGGAGGGGAAGAAAATCAAATCGTGCCAGTGAAAGGCACGCTGCTTTTGAGTGGACAAACTGGAAATGTGTAAGACGAGCGATGAAAATTGGATCGTATGCCCTGAAATCGAATCACTAGTTAATTTGAAATGAGGCACTTCTCATAATTCCTGTCTACCAATTGCATTGTTTGTATCATACATCTAAACTATTGGAGTTCTTCTCATGAATGTCCCACTTCATTTCTAGGCTATTGTTCCGATAAAGTATGGAGTGTTCCTTGTTTTGTCTTCTACAATGTGCACTGTACCTTTTCCCACCTGGAGAACAAAATGTTGTGATGACTGGTTTTAGCACGTTCGAAAAAAGACAGTCCACTGCATTGATGCGTAATCCACGAGAATAGCGTTATAGTTGTCTATACAGGCCATAAAAATTTCCGCCCTTTCGTGCTTGGTACAACTTGTGATCCCGTTAATTATCGAGTAGGTATGCTCGCACAGTAAACATTTTTCACTTAAAAAGAACCTGACAGTTTTTTGTGTGGTACTTTTTTAAAGGTTCTTGGCAAGAGGGTAATCATGGATAATTCATCTTGGATGTATATCCACAGATTAGATTTGGGGGGCCGTACTAGGATGGTTAACCTTCCGCTGTACACCGTAGTTCGACAGACAGGAGCACCGAGCAGTTGCAATAAGCGGTAGACCATTGGAGAAGGCTACTGGATAATTAGAAAAGGATAAAGCTCTCGGCTTTGATCAATCCCCTGAGGGACGCGCCATGCATTTGACTTCATAAACATCGTTGAATATTTGCCATCGCCCTGGCGCTGCTATCCTCCCAGGGAGGTTTTGTACCAATCTGACGACCCCGCAGGTATGAGGGGTTGGTGGGCCTAAGGTGCGGGGGATCGATCGATATGTATTGCAGGGCGCCTCCGACCACTACGCTACACGCGCTATTGGATATCCTTGGTAATGTATTTGTAAGAAATATCGAAATCTACTTTTTTTCGGTAGCAATGCTAAAAGATGCGCTTTATGCTTGCATTTCTTCATTTCCTGATGGCAACATTATCAATTACAAGTAACTAAGCATCTACTTAATTAAGTAACGCCAACGTTTACTTGGTATGTTAAATCGTCCTCGATTTGTCAGCTACCTAATTGTAGGATGGCAAACTGTTCCAATCTATGGAAGCTCGCGACGCCTGTGAAAAACTTGAGGACCGTCTAGTTATCGTTTGCAGGGTGGTTACCTCGGGGTACTAGGAAGGCAATGCTCATTCACACTGAATATCACAAAAAGGAGAATAGACAGATCTTCAAGGTGCAGCCTAACCCAAAGACGAGCCCGACTACCTCCACAACAGTTCCACGATAACAAATTGAACACAAGACGTGATGTGGGTTGAACAACATCTGAGAACAGGCCACTTACATATTTAAAGTAATGGGATCAGTATGGTGTAAAACGGTAGTACGTCCATTATGCTACAGTTCGAAAACAGTGTAGTGCTGCATACAGTTCAAATGTTAGCATCGCACAGTCAAACTCCATTTATGAGAAAGAATATATGGGCAGTTTACCTACTGTCAAGAAATTTGTGGTACTTACATAATCGTAAGAGAAGTTAGGACGAAGTCCCAAGTATCGACAACATAGGGTAGTAAAATACACCGTTGAGGAGTTAAAGAATAAGTTTTTTATATTCAGGAAAGTGTGTCTCACGTGGTCAGTAATTTCGTGAAGTTGCCTCTCACAAAACTTGTTCATTAATACAATGTGGCTGACTACAATGCTTTACTGACCCCACATTCGCAAAGTATCTGTATCATTCCTTCCAAAATGAATTGCTTGTCACTGATTATTATTAAGTATTTTACTTTGCTGGTCTTTATTTCATCTCTTAGGGTCACTGTTTGCTTTGTAATTTTTTAGTATTTAAAACTGCATACTCAGTCTCATGGGACCAGGGTTGTGTCAGTAAAAGCGTTTCCCGTGACCTCTGCTGTCTGCAAATGTGGTGTTGCTCATAATACAGCTCTAAACCGAATTTCCCGCTTTAAAGGAGGTGATTTTGCACGAGTGATATCCCCAATTTGGATGCCTGATGGACTTTTCTGATGAAGAGGGTTTGGGACTTGTTCTTCAAAATGACAATAAACCATACAGTCGAGTAGTTAGCTGCGTAATTCAACGATGTGCCACTAAAACGTGAAGGAAAGCCAATGAGCAACATTCAAGAAAGGCTGTGGAAACAGTCTCTGCTTGTTGAGCAAACTATGAGTTCACTGGAATGGTTCTCAATATATACTAAGAGTTTAGAAACGTTGGTAATCCACGAGGTTTTTTTTCGAGACCAGATACTGAAATAAGCGACGACTCACAAGAATGACAGATCTTTCTTTAGAGAAATCTCTAGTCAACGGGCTTGACCTCAAAGTGCACGAGTTTGCGAAATTTTCCGACCGGTTATCAGAGACATTAAGTAAACTTGTTGCAAGAGTATTTAATAGTGGCCTCAGAGGAAAGCTGTTCATTCACTGGGCACATATGAGCTACCAACGAGGACCAAGATCTTCATGTTCCGGAGGAAAAACGAATTCCAAATTGTGTTTCATGGACGCCTTGACAAAACATATGCAAGTGAGATGCTAGGTTCTAAAAACTCTAAAGAACTATTCAAAGCTCTGACGCAGTTCAAAGAGCGAAACTGAGGAACGCTACCTACCGAGAAGGCCAATGCAAGGATCAGATGGGTTAGATATTTCATGCAAAGAGACGACGTATGCAGCAGCTGATTACGTCTTCTTGATGTGCAGAGAACCCAACTTTAGTACGAAACAGTGGTGAACAAAAAAAAATCACTTGTCTGTATACTTTTTTCTAGCAACTGGCAAGCGACAGTCGACCTAAATGTTCGTAACGTGTTGAGTTCGTTTTCACGGCTACAACTCGTTTTCGGCCTCAGCTGTTTATTTGCCTTTTCTTCATTGATATATTAGCGACCATATGTGGCTTACATATGACTGAACAAATTTTGGTCTTTTAGCTTTGAGTAAACACAACTTTATACCGCGTGTATCGTAAAGGGCACGTGTAGCAAAGTGGTTAGAGGTGCGCAGTAATAGATGTGTGGTCGTTCGATCAATCACTCACTAGGGGCTCATCCACAGCTCCATCAAACTGAGCTCAGCAAATTCGTACCAAACTTGTCTGGGAGCAGCACTAACGTGATATAATACATCGGTAGGCCAGCGCAAGTTATTATATAGGCTAGATATGCATTCAATCACCTACAAAAGATTTGTCCCAGCTCTTAACAAACTTTATCAATTGAAACAAAAAATCTTTGGTCCATGGGTGTATACATTATTTTTAGTTCTTCAAATGTTCTAGCTGTGAAAGAATTATCGACAGCTCGAGAAACTCAACACGGTTGCGATTCTGTTAAACGAACAAACACTGAGGAGGAAGGAAAGAACTTTGCAATACGACTTGTTTGAGCTAAGCAAACAGAAATCTTTCTCTTATGACTTTTAATAGGGCGCGTGTGTCGCAGTGGTTGGAGGCGCCACTGCGACACATACTTGGAATTGATCCCCGCGCCCATCGCTCACCAAACCTTCCATCCATCCGGGGTCGGCAAATTGGTATCAGACTTGTCTGGGAGGATAGCAGCACTGGCTCGATACATCGGTAGGCCATCGCGAGTCATTGCAAAGGCCAGATATGCATTCATTCACCTCCAACGATAGTTAATGCAGTCGAGTGCATGGCGCATCCCTCAGGGATTGATCAACGCCGAGAGCTTATTTCTTTTTATGACTTTTAGCAGCGCTCCTTGAACGATCTTCCCCTGACCAGGTTAGCCAACAATATGATTACCTGACAATGCGAGAATGAAGCAACGTTGTAGTTATAGAAATCCGTTGCGGGAAATCCTTACGATGGTAACGCAAGGTTTTACATAGATGCAGTACAGGCAGGTGGAGCACATGTATAGGCGTCGGCCCAAGTACATGACGCCCGCTGAGAATTCGACAGCGTACACGATATGGGTGGTTCACGAATTCGCTTTAGATTTGCAAACAAGGTCTTGAAATAAGTGCAGAATGCCACTGAATTATTTCCTATTTCGTACTACGATGTGTTTAGAGAATAGTCGACTTTTTTCTGACATACATTCAAGGACGTAATCTTAACAATTGTCAACGCTATGAGTGTAGTAGGGACAATGATGAATTGTGGTACAGTAGACGAACATCAATCAATATGCATGATGAGTGTTGAGGATGAGTGAGGCGTACGAAAAAGAAAAATGATGCCAAGACGGAGGATGTGGAAGCATGCAACTCTTCCATCGACCAGGCTTGGCGATCACCCTTCAGTACTCACTTCAACGTATCGTTCAAAGACTGTTTCACTATATTTTTCTGTACTAGAGGTTGAAGAAACATTTCGATGAATACGACTATGAAATAAATACACCTTGTAAAAACCATCTTCTTAAAGAATTTATGCCAGCGCTGGTGAATCCTCTTAAAGTATCCACCTAATGTTACTTGTTTAGAAATAATCGTATTGCAGTAATGTAGAAGTGGGTTATGAATGCTTTACAAAAGTATGGGAGGATTTACGAGAGCAGTAACTGTAATTTTCTCATACTACATCTCGCTTCTTCCTTTTCATTCAGTGCTATGTCGGTAAGCTAGCCATATATTCCTACCTTCTAATCTGCTAAGAGATTTCGTAGCAAGGTGCACGACCCATGCAAAAAGTTGCCTTTTGCCTGCCTTTCATACCTTTCATATTCTTTCTCGATGATGTTCTCATGCGGATAAATGTACAACAAAAAAGGTAACAAAACTGTGCATAAGTAACCACTTCACAGAAATCTCTTCTTGTCAAGCGTTTTCATAGTCCTGGCAACCAAGAATGTGAAGAAAAACTAGAATCGCTTCTGGCTGAGTTATTGTTTGTAATTTTTATTGCTAGAATGGGTCGGATCATAAGAGTAATGAAGGAGCAGACATAAAAACAGGCAAAGTAGGATATAGATTAAGAGAATGCAAGCGTCCTGGCGACCGACCATCTACAACATGGGCGAATAGGAGCCAGCTCCAATTGGGCTATGGAATGTTTAATGATGCATACCGTAGTCACCATGCTCCAAACCACCTTGGACGATGATACTAAGGGAAAGAAACTAATAGCAAATATGCTATAAATATTATGACTTATGAAGATAGCCCATGGAATACTGCAGTATTACTAAAAACGTTAGTTCTTCCAACCATCTGTTTTACTGTTGATTCGGGTGCGTTAGGGCGCACCTTGACCACTAGCAATTCATCCCTCTTGAACAGCACATGGGTGGTCCAACGGCAAGGCTTTGAGGAAGGCGAAGTCGCCGAAACGTCAGCCATTGAACGGAGACAACAACAACAATAAGAACATCTACCATATAGCAACCTCGCGTCAAGTAAAAAGGGTAGTTCTTAAGAACATATATACGAAATATATCGATTATTATACCGAGGTTTACAGGAAGTAGATCTTTTGAAATATTAAGAGATGTACTAGCAATGAAAAATTCTATAGGTTGAATACGAGAGTATGTTTTAAATCCATACTAAGCTGGATGTTGGGGTGAATAGCACATTGTTAGTGATGTCCATCATCACGAGTATGGTGCTAGTTCGATTCCGCTCCGGCCAACCAAGCTTCTCATCCCTCCGGGTCGGCGAAATCGGTACCGGACTTGTTTAGGAAAAAAATCACACTCTGCAATCATTGGGAACGCTCCAGCCCGGCTATCTCGGGACACCAGGAAGAATTGTTCGACTAGCATTCTATGATATTCAAGACAAAAATGAAAATCCACAAGTACCAACCGAAGCCACACGTAAAAGTTGGAAAATCCTCGGGGACAATGGATGCGAGGAAACGAATCGAAGGTGAGAAGTGCTGGGATTTGCAGAGTAGACGTGAAGACGGGTCATTAAAAAAGCTGGATTTTATAGCTCTAACACTGTATTAGTTTCACACTGCAGGCTTCTACATCGGGAACATTATTGCCCTGCTCCACATGACTACTTCGAAACTTTCAGCCAACCAGCAAGGTCATGATGAACTTAATGACTGTCTGTCTTCTCAGTACCTAAGCGCTTGGTAGAGTAGCGTGACTATTTAAGATATCAAGTGCTGAAAAATAATATTTAATCATTCCATTGTACTATTAATAGACGCAACTCCTGTAGAGGAATTTCCAAATAAGAAAGATAGTGAATTATAGCCAACAACCGCACTATTCACGACCAGTCCTCATTGCGTCAAAATTTAGTCATCTATGAAATGATACCATCCAGACGTTGATGAACAAATGCGATTGATGCGTAGGAACTACTGAACCAATGCGGAAGTCAGATACAACACCAAAAAAATCCTTATTATTATCTACAGAAGCAATTTGTGGACTATTATCCGCAGTGGTAAGGTAGCTCGACAAACTGCCAGCCGCGAACTCTCATGACGTCCTTGCACTCGACATGACATCTGAGTGCAATAAATATCGACGAACATCTTTACACTAGCTGCATTAACACAGAATTTTCCATCATCACCGTTCTACGACCAAATCATAATCTTCAAGAAAAAGGAATGAAGTTCTTCAGAGAGTCCTATTAATAGCCGAAGCTTTTTCTAACCTGTGGACACCACTATACTTTCGGCTAATGCTATTGTGGAAAAGGATTCACAGTGACTGGTCGATTCCATGTTCAGCTGCCTGTGTTTTACTAAGAAAGACCAACTATGGCGTAATCCTCGAACATCTTGGAAAACATTGTGCCAACTATACAGGCTATACAGCTATAGGTTGTCATAATCTACAGTATGCCATATCAATGATGAGGTTCTCCACTTATCATATATATTCACTGTCATGTCCGCAATGAGAATACACAGCTAGTGCTTTGACCGTGGCTTTAGTCACTTAACTTCAAAATAAAACTTCAAAGATAGAAAAAAATACCTCCGTTTAAAGGCACATCAGATTTCAAAATTTCGAAGTTTCCTCATCTCTTCAGGGAAATTAACTAATTTCAAAGTAAGTGCTTGAGAAGCTACAAAGCGATGTGTTATACGGAACAACAAGCCGATTTCCCAAAAAGTTGCTAAAGGTTCTTGTAGGTAATTGCGCATTTCTGCGTTTCTCATCCTGCTAGAAAACTAAGGAACGTTAAGTTCATTGCTCAATGACCTTGATTATTCTGTGGGTAGTATCACAATCTGCACTTGTTTTGACGTTTCGTTCATCAAGAACTGGAAACCTCGGCGCACTTCGCGAGCACATGCCGTGAGCTTCGTGTTGGCAAGGGCTATCAAATGAACGACTTATCCTGCGTCATGTGCCTCACAAGTATTGAAACACGCACGAAACACGACTGCTCGCCTGCAGACCGCCATTGATCCGTGAAACTGTGTGTGATACGGGAGGAACTAGTTCACCTTCATTGATGAGCCCGCATGATCAAAGAAAGCTTAGTAAGCCGTCACGTATGTCCAAAAGCACTGAAGTATACTTCATGGGAATAAATACTAAGGTGGAGAGAGTACGTATTACCGTAGTTATGTGAGGATCGCCGCTTGAGGTTCCGGGCTTTCTAGAGGCAAAGATGAAGAGCGAAGGAATCCTACATGATAAAAGGAAGTAAGCTTAACAATTGAAGGGTTTGTTTTCGATTAACATTCTGCTGCGAAATAGGCGTAACGTTGAAGTGTTTCGATGAACACATTGTATTTTTTCGCCTAAGTATTCCTCAGATGACCAAGTAAACCTAGATGATGGGTTCGTTGTCTTTGTTCTAACATACTGGTTTATATAGCAACAGATGTTGCTATACACGTAATTCTATTCGTCCATAAGTGCATAGGAGCTTTCTGGACTGGGTTTCTGGCCATGTTTGATTCCATCCAACAAAAAGCCACATGCCAGAAAACGAATGAGAGCGATATTGGGTGGAGTTCGGATATACAAGAACTATGGTGGGCCTCCCGTCCTTCGAGCGAGCGCGACCCATAGGGAACGTTAGCGGATCAAAAGTAGCACAGCGAGGATACATTTCTTCGATTTTTTATTATCCTAGAATAGAAATACAGTGATAGCTTACCTAATCAATGTTCATCCTTTGCACCGGCGGCCATTGCAGAAGTAGCAACCATGTACAATAATCCCATGAGTACAGTAAGAATTATTAGGTTCACTATAAGAATTATTGTGTTCTTGTCGAAGTGCTGCTCGGCAGCTTCAACGATCGACTGCTTGCGAGAACTCACCATCTTTCTGAAATTGCTGCACTAAAAACAATGCTTATTATGTCTATTTGACGCAGTGTTCAAGTTACGCAGGTTTTCCTCTGTCTAGTTCATTCTATCTGATAGAGCATCGAAAGATTGCTGGTAGGAAAAAATTATCAACTTTGATCATGCAGAGCAATCCAAATGAACTTCTGTGGTAACCAAACTACAAGTCTGTGCATGGAAATACGTGCATTCAGAGACAATGAACAGGTGCAGGGGTTAAGAAGCAACGATAAATTTTGTCTTGGGTTAACGTTTCTAATAAGTGGAGCATAGGGCGCGCTCAGAGTTGTTAGATGCGTCCCTGGTCGCAGATTTGATTCCGCGTCGTAAGCTCAACAAGCCTTCCATTCCTCCGAGGTCGTCATATCAGCACCACCTTTGTCTGAGAAGATAAATCTATCCAATCACTTCTAATGATGTTTGATGAATTCGAATGCATGGCGCATCCCTAAGGGATTGACTAGCCCTCAACGCTGATCGCTTTATCTTTTAATCTTTTAATAAGTGAAACATATGAAAGTAGACGACTACAGTGTAGGACCAATGTTACAAATTCTAAAACAAACACGTTCAGTAGCTTTTGGAAAAAAAGTTTGGGCAGCTTGTTTCCGTTCTTAGGTGTCAAACTCAACTACGAGGCACAGCAGTGGCTCATCCTTCCTTCTCCAGCATGGTCCCTGTACTCGAAAGTGCCACATTTCACGTCGTTATAGGTGGGGAAAGAGTGACACAGACGATTTACCAATCAAATTTTTTAAGATGACTCTACATCACATGTATTACACGTGCGGATCCCAGGACTTCTTGTATTTGATTCGTTTTCTCGTACACACCATCCACGAAGCTCATGGAGCTTTTTGCGTGTGCGTTCGGCTGCTGCTTGAGGATTTTTTCGTCTTCGTCACGAATATTTTTCAGTGGTGGTCGATTTTCCTGGGAATATTGAGCTTGCCATCCTGGTGCGGTCCCCGCTTGTATGAGACGGAAGAGTCTTTGCACAAAGAATTCGTTACTAGTTTCCTGATCCTGGAGGAAAGAGCTTCAGTGTGTCTGAAGCTTGGTGGAACTAGCGCCTAGGGAGGGATGGACCATCCAGCAGTAAAAGGGTTCACTAGCACTGCATCAGCCGCTTTCTGAGCATTGAAATGGAGGAAATGAATAACTTATCCATCTAAGCCCAAAGATATAACCGCTACTTGAGAGCAAACTATTTATTGATCAAGGATGTGTTAGCGTCAAAACTGGTTCAGTTTTAATCGAAATTGAGTGACCGCGAAATGAATAGACTGCTGGACTCATGAGAGTCGTTTTAATGTTGTGATATCCACTAAAAGCTCTGGAAAAAAGCCACATTATTTACTTCTGCTAACAATTGCAATATAATATCTTCTTAGATTTTGTTTATTCAGTCTGATTCAATTTTGTTTTTCGTTTCCCTTAGATGAGTGGTTAGCATGGAGATTTCAGCACCACCGATCCAATGTACAGTTAACTATAGATTTCATTTCTTTTGAAAAAGCGCTAACACGATTAGTAAATAAAACTCTTGGCATCTAACGATAAAAATGAAGTATGTCTATTTAGGCACTTAGGGAGCCCGTCATTCCAAAGAATTTCTGTTTGTCTGACAAACTGTTCAGCGCGTAATACTTTTTTCCTAGAATCTCGAGGGACCGCATAAGGGTGCTTATTTGTTATCTCCACAAACCCCATCCCTCGACTTTTATGGAACACAGTGAGGTTTACCGTCTTTACGGCATTGTTTCTTTTAGGATGATGAAGATTCATGGGCTAGGGATGGTAGGGTCAAACTCCTCAGTTTGGCTGAAATTACTGGGGGATGAAACACTTCCGTTCAACGCGCATTGACGTACGAAATAAGTGAGATGATCAGCTGTTGTTGTCGTACAGAAAGCACGCACTTCCTGAACACTTTTCTTCGTTTTTCCGTAGAAATCTCGGAAAGATTCATCCATTGTTGCAAGCAGGGCAACTCGCTGACTGCACTCTTGCACGCTTGTCATTCGAAAGTCATTGACAAACACATACACAATGTGCCCTCATAAAGCTCTGTTTAGAGTGGAGGTCAGGATTTGTGATGAAGGCTAAACTTACTGGAGCTAAACCAACATAGCTTTGTTCACTTCTGTCCTTGTAGGAGTGAAACATCAACTTTACGTGTAACTGCTTAGTGGTTCCTCTCTAGTTTCTATCCTAACGATCACTGTGCATCGTAATAGGTTGGAAGCATCGTAATAGGTTGGAAATGATACCACCATATTTCTGAGCATACCATGTGATACGAGAACTCAAAGAAAGAAGTCAATTGATAACCGAATACAAGAAATTTTCAAATTACGTCACCAAAACCTGGGATTTCTTTAAGTATCTAATAAGAGAGAGCGCGTGTGGCGCAGTGGTTGGAGGCGTCACTGCGACACATTCGTGTAATCGATCACCGCGCCCATGGCCTACCAGGCCTTCCATCCCTCCGGGGTCGGCAAATTGGTACCAGACTTGTCTGGGAGGATAGCAGCACTGGCTCGATACATCGATAGGTCACCGTGAGTCATTGTAAAAGCCAGATATGCATTCAATCACCTCCATCGATACTTGATGAAGAATGGATGGCGCATCCCTCAGAGATTGATCAACGCCGAGAGCTTTATCCTTTTATTTTTATCCAATAAGAGTTTGAAGCCTCAACATACACAGATATGAAGTTTATTGAAATGGGGATTGTTCTTTGAGATCTATTTTCTCTAGACCTGAAGCCCACGTTGGTCAATCACACACACACACACACCCTCCCACATTGCGTTAAAGTGTAACATGCGTCTGCAGGCCACCAAGTATGCGGATTTGCTGTTACTGCAGCCCTCCCTCAGAAAAAAACATTCGGAAACCACAAAGCTCACTGAAGTTTATGTAACATACGGGAACTGCAAGAGAGGTTGTAGAATTGTAGAA
Organism: Angiostrongylus vasorum; assembly: GCA_018806985.1. Classification (NCBI taxonomy): domain Eukaryota; kingdom Metazoa; phylum Nematoda; class Chromadorea; order Rhabditida; family Metastrongylidae; genus Angiostrongylus; species Angiostrongylus vasorum. The sequence continues at coordinate 1,402,206 of JADANN010000198.1, read as the reverse complement.
GATAGAAGTTCCCTGTGTTAGATCAAAAAATCACAACAGAAAACTCACAACAAAAACTTTAACTTTTCGTCTCACCAGTCGTCGTCACTACCAGAGTAATCATAACCATGGAATTTATTTCACACTTCTTATCCTCGTCTCTAAATCAATATTGATTGAATACGTCACGCTGTCAGGTGCTAGATCTTAAAGTTTTTTTCTCGAAGACTTTCGCGTAGTAAAAAGAGATGAGATTTGGGAAATCTCTCACAGAGAGACTTCTCAAACCTCATTTTTTTCTGTCAAATGAAAGTTTTCGAAAAAAAAGTGCAGAATCTAGTACCAGGTAAATACCCTTTCTATTCTTCTCTCTCCCTTCCTCTCTCCCTCTTCATTTCAACTTTGCTTTCCACTTCTTCCCTTCCTCTTGTTTCTCATTCTCTCCATGGCACACACAAAGAACAACACACGCACAGTATATATCGTAGAAACTGTCACAACGACATGGGCACTTTCTAATGAGAAAACTTGGTAAATTTATACAGTATATTCCCAAGTGATGGAAAAGTATCCGATGCATCAACATATCCATTCGTGCTCATAACGTTCATTTCAGGTATTTTTTTGTCCCATAGACTTCAAATGCGAGGGACGAACGAAAAGTACGGACCAATAGGGAAAGCGAATGCTTGAAAAAGTACAGTGACAAGATGAGTCTGACACTTCAATTCTAAATATGCAACATAGCCATCACCGCCATCAGAAGCTGTCTAAACGTTGCAAAAACATCGCCAAAAAAGTTGCCCTGGCATGAATCAGAATAAAAGGCAGAAGAAAAATCGAATACAGCAGATACACGAAATGAATTGGTCCGCACCGAAAACATAGTCACCAAGTGCTGTTGAGATTATACTCGAGCAGACTAAAAAGAGTCAGCTGTTACCATCGTGGAGGAAAAGCGCACTTAAAAGCGCCGAGGGGTGCGGGAACAAAAAGCCAGGGACAACGCCCCCCCAACACATGGGCTTTGCAATTAGAACCAAAAACTGTGGATAAGTCGGCGCTTTTTACAAGATCCCTTGAAAACGACTTCGCTTCCGATTTTTTATCAAACTTCTTTTCTACAGGTAAGATTAATAGTGCATTGGTGATAGAGCCGTTAGCGACCGTGTGATAAAACGTTGATTTCGAAGTTTTCGTGACGGAGACAAGAGCCATGAAGACGAGTGTAAGTCGACAAAAATCCGCTTCCATGCGAGAACGTTAGCTGAAGCACGTGCACACAAAGCACTTCGAAATCCCGAAAAACGTTATACACTGTTAAGCATGTCAATATGGCGAAGACAATTCATGGCAACTCATAAATTCAGAAGCTCATTTCTGAACGTTGGACATAGAAGGCTTCTACTGAAGAGTACCATAATAAAATAGATTAATGATCGAGGATTTTTGTAGCGGAAGTTATCCTAAAATCTTATTAAAGGACAGGGAACATCACCTTCTAGTAAGATTCCTTTTCATAGCGGAAGGAGGGAAAGCTACAAAACTCAAGGAACGAAACTCCAAATCCATTCTAAATTGGAATTTGTTCAGAACACGCCAGTGCTAAAAAAAGCTTACAGTTCTAAAGCCACCAAGAAACATTCACCTCCGTGAACATTCGAACTAGTACACCAATGTGAAATTGCAGCAGCCGCAGGGAATTGTTGATTCACTTCCGAACTTCCAAAAAATTGCAGAGAAGCGATTTACAGAGTACTAAATAGAGGACTGTAGAGTAATTGCTAAAACTTACAAGACAAAAAATCATTGCCGTCCTAATATCAAACTAGTCGCGAAATGGTAAATCTCCCTCTGATCCGTAACAGCCACGTACCGCCTGTGATGGTAACGACCTGAGGAAGGCTCCGACTACGCTGATCTCGGGATTGCTGGGAACCACAACGGCTCAGTCAGCAAGATCCCAGCCACAATACTTCACACACTAGGCTCTCCAGTCTACGACATCGAACCCCTGTGAGTGTGACCAAACTTTCAATTTCACAGAACGTCATGGGAACCCGCCCAGATGAAAACGCTTACGAAAAGCCATGGAGACTTCTCCTTGTTCTGTTTCTATAACACCAGAACATTTTCTTCGGACGCTTTGTCTACGCTCTTCTCGAGGCCACTGGTCGCATCAAATTCCACGTGAGACCTACAAGAGATCCCCCTACAACAGACGCAAAGTATAAAAACTAAAACACTCCAAATAGTTGATCATTCGTGGACGGGAATTTCCTCTACGAAATGTCGACGACGTTGGCATAGCACTACACCCATCGGAGTCACCTCACACGAAATCCTTTACCGCTTTTGGCCATTCTTCATCCACAAATTCCGCGTTAAAAGAATGTTTTCATCAGTTGCAACTCATTATCTTTTACAGTTAATGAGAGAGAGCTGGACATGTTCCACAAACAGCTAGATGAAGTAATACTAATCCGCAATGAAAAAATTTGTCCTTAAATTCATTGTTGGAGACATCAATGCTAGATTAAGAGCGGCCAATTAAAATGAACAGACGGTAGGAAAATTCGGAATTGGAGATTGAATTGAGAGTGGAAATCGTCTTGTAGTTCTCTGCAGTAGTTCTCTTGTAGGTGAAGTCTAGGACTCCTATCCACAGCAATTCTCTTCCATGGGAATTTATTTTTTGGGGAAGAGAGGAGGTCGCCGATGAAAATGGCAGTGTATCCGAACAGCGCGACTCAAGCGGAAGTCGACCACGCGATCACAGATTAGTGCCTCCTAAACATCTCAGTGGTGCCTGGATTTTGTAGTGGACCCGATCATCGCCTTCTCCGTGCGAAAATTCGATTCAGCCATAAGCTGGGGAGCTCTTGTCGCTCAAGAAAAACGAAACCATTAAAGTGTGCTTGTCTCTTATATTTTTTTTATTATTTTATTTTATACAACCTGTCTTCATATCTACTGTGTGGATCACTTCTCACAATCAATTGCTTTCCTCGCATCCATCATCCCCGAAGGTCTTCCAACTCTTACCAGTGACTACGGCTGCTGTTTGAGGATTTTCATTTCATCTTGAATGTTGTAGAATGCTGGTCTAGTCGATTATCCCTGGAGTCCTGAAATAGCCGGGTAGAGCGTTCCCAATTGGATTTCAGAGAGTAGTTTTTCCTCAAGTCTTGTATTAATTTTCCCACCACGGAGCGATGATAGGCTTGGTGAGCCGGAAGGGTACCGAGCCAGCACCGCGCTCGTGAATCCTGCCCAAGAAAGGTTACTGAAGGGATCTTTATTACTACTGTCCACTACGTTTATTAAGTGAACGCTACAAGTTGTTCACGAAGATACCCTTCTGTGCATATCGAAGACCTTGGATGAGGCACAGCCAGTTCAGGAAGAGAGTTCACCGCACCCAAACCGTGTTACTGGTCAAAAAAGTGTCGGGAGTACCATCTGTCTATCAAATCTCGTCCGCCACGGATTGGACCCGTCATCTATATGAACACTACCTGAATGTTATCGGGAAGTGCAGCTGTTCCATCGAACTATTATCATATCCACATGAATAGCGGTTCGACAAGACGACACCATGCTGCCAAAGTTGTTCGCTGCCGCATTACAACTGATAATGAAGTCACTTGATTGGCAAGAAAAGGACATACGCATTGATGGAAAAATTCTTGTCAGATCTTCGCCTCAGGGATGACATCGTCATCTTTTCAACGAGTGTCAGTGAAGCTGAGATGATGTTCAATGAACTCAACGAAGCGGGAAAAAAGTTTGGACTATGCATAAATAGGACAAAAACCCAGTTCATAACAAATCCGTGGTGTAAAGGTAAGCAAATCGAGACAGATGGTTCTCTGATTGCAAAAACCACCTCGTACGTGTACTTTGGACGCTCAACGGAGATGGAGAACAACACGAAGGAGGAATTAGGCAGAAGAAGGAGAGCAGAATGGGTCCCATTGGAGCCACTCAACGCCGAACTAATGGGTCCAAAACTCCGCCCTTGGCTATTCGATTCGACAGCCATCGCAGCGCTCTGGTGTGCAGCAGAGAAGTGGGATGATGCCTCAACCACGTCAGCAATACTGCACATCACCTACAGATCGCTTGAACGATGTCTTCTGGAATTTAAACGGCACTCTCAACATCTAGACGGAATGGGCAGCCCAGATCTTCGGAACCTATATCAAATTAGGGATTCAGAAGAATATACATCGATAGAGAAACCTAGATGGGGAGGTCGTATAATAAGAAGAGCAGATGATAGATGGATGAAAGGAACAATGGAGTAGAATCCACAAAAATACAAGCGTCCTTTTGGATGTCCATAAATTCGTTGTCAACTTCTACCATCTTTATTCGCAGATGGAAAAGATTTTAGACTATGGAATGGGCTGAGCGGTCACAGCCGAGTTGTTCGGCAGCATAACGGACGATTGTGCGAGAGAGAAACGAACTAAAATTATTCTGACGCCGGCACTACGAGTGAAGACCGGCCATGTTCCCAAGTAGGTAAGTATTTAATCGGCAACCATGTCTACATTTCTCTACTTTACGTCAAAAAGGCAACCATGTTATCACGCCTTACCAAAGCCTGCCACGATGCCTCATTTATAAAGAACACTGCAATGTCATTCCTGCCGGATTAGCGTTGAAGTTTCAAAAGCTAGTTTTTGGAATTTACTTCCAACAATCTCGGCAACTGCTGCCAAATCTGCCTGCAGTATATAGTCTACAAACCATTAGATCGACTCGTTCTCGATAGTCTTCTCTGAGCAGTGGACGGAGGATAGCCGTGTGAGTAAGCAGGGGTTCGGACACAAATCCTCTCCTAGTCAATTTGTAAAGATCCGTCGATGGCTATATAATCGTGCTTGAGTCAGTGAAAGGTGACAGGTGATGAAGTGTAGAACCAACTTATGTTTAAAATATGAAGTACATTCTAACATATTTTTAAGCACAGCGTCTTAAACATGACTAAAAGGATACGGTAACTAGACCTCATGAGAGTTCCTAAAGGCAAACCGTGTAGATCGACGTTGATGTGCGCATATTTTGTGAGTTTCGCGCCATTCTGAAGTCCTCTCTCATTGATTTACCACTTTCTCGTAGGCTAAAGATGTCCCTAAGTGTCGAACTTCAGTGTTCAAGTAAAGGTCTTCCTGTGATCTCTTTATTGGTGACAGCTTCTTCTGAATTGCCAAATGAACAGCAGAGATTTCCACGAACTACTCCTGACACCGCATAATTTTTTCAACAAAATAATACATACCACCTGTATCATCTGTATCACCTATAGTCCCGTTGATCGCCGAGTGACTCGAGCGGGGCGCCAGTAAGTCTTCCATTTTTTCCCCTGTCGCGTTCAAGAGTGGCCCAATGGGTTCTGTTCGCTCTAGGTATCTTTCTTCAAGGCTCTTTATGAAGAACTCTGACCATCAGGTCGGTGGTCTTCCTGCAGTACGTTTGACATCCCGAGGAATCCAGTCACTAACGGCTCTTGTCCATCGGTTGTCATTCATACGCATTACGTGTCCGGCCCACCTTATCTTCGATTGTTTGGCGTACAGAACGGCATCTTTGATTTTTTGATCGTCGACGCCGATCGGAGCTTCGGATTCCATCCCTTACTTGTGTGAAACGGGATACTCCTAGCATCGCCCTTTCGACTGCGCGTTCAATAACGCTAAGTGACCTTTCTTCCTGCTTACGCAGCGACCAAGTTTCTGACGCATACGTTAGGGCAAGAAGTACCATTCAGTCGAAAGGGTGGGCACGGAGTCCGGTGTTCCTTGTTCTCTTCACTACATCCTCGATGCTCTTGAAAGCACCCCAAGCCGCTCGTTTCCTTTTGCTCAGCTCTGGAGCTAGGGTCGTTCATCATATTGATTTCCCGACCTAGATAGATATAACTGGAGCTTTCGGAGATATTCGTTCCGTTGAGCATGAATGAGGCATGCGAAACCAATCTGTTCTTCATGAACATCGTTTTTGTGAGATTTAGGTGAAGACCAATCTTTCCACAGGCGTTATCAAAATCGGTAAGCTTACGTTCCGCTTGGCTAATGTTTGGTGTCATAAGGACGTGCCATCAGCAAAGCGAAGATGATGTAACTGCCGACCATCGATTTTAACTCCCATATTATCCTATTCCAGTGTTCGCATGACGTTCTGGAGGGTGGCGGTAAATAGTTTTGGCGAGATGGTATCGCCTTGCCTAACTCCTCTTTTGAGGTCAATGATAATATCGTCGCAGAATGGTGATCCCTTGGTTGTGAAATTTTTTGTACAGCTCACGAAGAATCTTTACGTACTGAGTAGGGAGTCCTTGACTATCTAGGGCTACCAAGACTGCATCTATCTCGACTGAATCAAAGGGCTTTTGTAGATCGATGAAGGTGAGACAAAGTGGTCTTTTGTGCTCTCGCGACACTTCAATGAGCCTTGTTACCGTGTGGATGTGGTCCATCGTACTAAATCCTTTTCGAAACCCTGCTTGCTCACATGGCTGTCCTTCGTCCAGTGTTCTGTCAATCCTGTTTAGGATGTCTCGAGTGAAAAGTTTTAGACGACAATAAGCAGATTGGACGATAGTTACCGATATCCTGTAGGTCACCCTTCTTGAACAATAACACGGTCTTGCTGGTCTTCCAGTGGGTAAGGACCTTGCATTCGGGCAGGTAACGTGTGAAGAGCCGAGCCAGTGTGTTTACGAGGATTGACGGAAAGTTCTTCAGGTGTTCTGGTCTTATCCTGTCCGCGCCAGGTGTTCTTCGATTTTTCACCGACGAAATGGCATGTCGGATTTCGGAAGGGAGAACCGGTGGTACAACATATCCATCCTCCTTTATTTCATATGACGGAAGGTGGACGTGGCTATCGAAGAGATCCGAGTAGTATTCGTGAATGATTTTATCCATTGCCTTTCTGGACACTGTAACTGTTCCGTCTGGGCGTCAGTAGTGCAATCATCTTGGTCTTGTAATTGGCGAAGCTTCGGTGGGCTTTGCGAATGCTTTTCCCAGCCTCTGTAGCTTCGACCATTACTGCTGCTCTTCTCTCTTTAAGATCTTCTTTTATCGCCCGTCTGCACTGTTTTGCAAGTTCGGACGTTAGTTGGCGCTTGCCTGCAGCTCGTGCAATTCCACGCTGACGTATTAGCTCGAGTGTTTCTAGAAATAAACGTCTCTTGGTGACTTTCGGACTCTCAGCGATCATAGCGCTATCGTGAAGATGTTGAACGAGCCGATCGTATTCCTCGTCGATGTTATCAACAACGGCATCTTCCCAACTGCCGACTAATGAATTGAATAAGTCCCAGTTTGCGGTGGTTCTGGGACTTCGGTTTTTGAATTTAGCGGCTTTTTCTCCTTTCCTCGAGAAAAAGAATCTTGTCCGAAGGACACGGTAGTCTGATCCCGTGTAGAATTTTGGGACAACAGCGACATCGGTTAGGCAAAACCTTCTATTTACTATGATGTGGTCTATTTCGTTATGGTACTCTCCATTGGGAGACTCCCACGTCCATCGTTTAGGGTGGGACTTCTGGAATTGTGAGTTACCATGGATTGTCTTGGTCGCGTTGATAAACTCAGACAGCCGCTCACCCTGTTCGTTCCATTCTATTCTGTGGGCCCCAATGTGACGTTCTTCATACGTTTTTCTTGGTCCAATCTCGGCGTTGAAATCTCCAATGATGACCTTGAAGAATGTGTGGCCTTCTCTGTAGAACTTCTCCAAGTCCATATAGAATGCTTCGACTTCTTCTTCGTCATAGTTTGATGTCGGCGCGTAAACGACGAAGATTGGCAAAGCCGGAATTGATCCACATCTTTTTAATCGTAAACGTCCGATTCGGGTTGTGAGTTGTTCGAATGAATCGATGTCCATTGACAAACTCATGTTAACGAGAACGCCCACGCCGCCAACTCCTCTACTGTCGCATGTTCCGAGGAACAGTTCTTCTCCGGTGTGATAGACGGAGCTGAAAGGCTGGCGTCTTCTCGTCTCGGCCAGGCCGATGACGTCGTACTTTATCCTTCTTGCTTGCATGAGCAAGTCTTCTATCGAGGACTCGGATGCAAGTGTACGTGCATTGTAGGTACAGATCGTCACCATAGTTCTTTGAAATCCAGGCAGCTTCCATTGGCCCTGAGATTTTAGCACCCTCTCCGTACTCGTCCTACCCAACGCTGAGAAATTGGGTGCTCTTTCGGGGTCAGGGGAATGAGGCCCGTTTTTTTTTATACTGTGTTTTGCACATTTGATAACCACGTATAGCTTGCTTAGCTCTAAACATGGGCACTGGGTATACTCACGGGTAGCTGCCAGGCTCTCCCAGAGAGGGTGGACATGAAGCTTATTTGTTGGAGGCTACTCCTAACCGCCTCCCATATACTTCCCTGTCACTCGATTGCAGCCTTTTGGCCGAATTGACTCCTAGAATACAATCTGCACAAACCAGAACGCACCCACACACGCGTGCATGAATACGCCCCGTAAATGCAGAAAGTATTTGCCAAATCGGCGCAGCAGAAATAGGGAGTCCATCCCCTGGATCCACCTGCGTCTCAGAGAAGCAAAGGTCGCTTTTGGTCCGCGATTAACCCCCATCCGCAACATGGGGACGCGCCACGTAGCCTCGCGACTAACCGGCTCGAGATCCCTCATATGACGGAGATCCGTGGAATTATACATATACGTGCAAATATATGTATATAAACACCTCGCGTTAACTAAACTTTTATAAGAACCATAACAAATTAACAACGACGGAAAGACTTTGAACTAAAAACACCCACTTTGCAATGAGCACCATTAATCACAAATTATCATCACAGTTTTCTCTTAGAATACGCAAAGCGGTCCCCTCAGGCAAATTACCGACGGTTTCCCCCAATTTAAAAAGTTCGTTCTGAATAGCGTCCGTTATGAACTTCCTTCTTCTCTTTTCGCTCCAAGGTTTTTGACAGGAAATTTGTCGGAGAGTCGTCGAATCGATAGGTTCACCAATGTGAATGTCAACTGTCTGAAAAAAGCAACGCAAATACTGAACTGTGAACTATTTTCAACTCTATCAACATAAATCTATTGTTCTCTTTTTTACAGCAATCGCGAGGTTGTTATTCAGCATATCTTTACTTCCTTACAAATATAACACATACAACGGTAGCTGACGTTTCGGCAGTATCGCCTTCTTCAGAGCCTGGAAGGGTACACTAATATGTAATTTACTAGGTCAAAAGCTTCAACAGCACAAAGAGAAAGGTGAAAATCTGAACGATAATTACAACATGTACGGCTTCTCGAACAACTTACCGCTTTTTTTCACCTGTCTTCCACCGAGGAAGAACAGCCGTTCACAGTTGCATATGGTTGACGACTGCACCACCCCTAATCAACGAACGGAACGAAGGTAAAGGGCGAGATCACGTGTGAACTCGAGGCATTCTTCTCTGCTGTTCATTGTAGGGTTTTTGCATTTATCCAAAAAGCCTCAAGAAGCTTTCGCACTGGTGTTTTGACATCCTGTGCTAGCACAGTAACTTTTATATCAAAATCGTCTCCGCTATGCTTTTTGTATCCTGTGCGTGCCTATTGGAGTATTTTGTTCTGCTTTTTCGTTTGCCATCTAGGTGTTCTTTTATGCAGATACATAAAGGTCTGCCCGTTTCGCCAATGTATTCAACTCCGCAAGTATTACAAGAGATCGTACATATCGTACCTGAACTCATGTAATCACCGTCCTTGCCAAAAGGGCAAATTATGCAATTCTCTTTTTCACAAAGTCATACAGCCGGTTAGAACTAATTTACGTCGTAGAGTATCCGGTGGTATTTCGACTTTCGCTACCGATTCCTCTAGACCTGCCCTTCTTAGGCATCGCTTTATCGCTACACTTATTTCAACGCTAATGAAGGGCAAGATAAACGGGATTTTGTTTCGGCCGAACCCTTCGTTTTGGGGCGTCGCTCTCCTTCTAAACTTATCTCGTGGGGTTACTATTTCGTATCCATTGGAGATGTCTATTTGCCGACCCAAGTCTCGCGATTCCTCCTTTAGTTCCCTACTTGTGCACACGGAAGTGGCCGTTCGAAACATGTTTCTCACAAGCGCTCTCTTCGTGTGTGAACGGTGGGAACAGAGGATATGAACAAGGATGTTTTTGTTGCTTTCGGTACCACTTTGTCATGTAACCGCTACTTGATACGTTTATTTGAACGTTTAAAAACGGAAGCCAGTTTTTTCTCGGTTTCCCCCCGGTTGAACTTAATGTACTTAGACTGCTCGTTCAATAATTCGAAGTATTTATCCACCTCCTCCTGCGTGGAGAAGATGACAAAACAACCATCCATGTACCTGCAGTAGAATGGTGGCTGGAGACCGAGAACGGGCTTCTACTTTAAACATAAACGCAATGGCAATTCCCCAGACCAGCTGAAAATCGAGCAGCTTAAGCACTCCTTTAAGAGAGCCATTAGCTGCTGGATGGACAAGCCATGCATAGTTATTCTTCCTTCATGTTCAACAAAAAAGTTCGAAGATGGCTTGCACTGGGGAGTCATTCGATACGCTGGTGTACAACGCGGTAACGTCGAAAGACTCCACCACGTACGCGTTATTAGGTGACGCGTTACGTAGACGTTCTAGGAACATCTGGGTGGTCGTGAAGTGAGCTGGAATATATTTAAACAACTGGGTTAGTATTAGGCTTAGAAATCAGGTTATCCTCTCCTATGCAAGCCATCTTCGAACTTCTTCTTGAACATGAAGGAAGAATAAATATGCATGGCTTGTCCATCCAGCAGCTAATGGCTCTCTTAAAGGAATGCCTAAACTGCTCGATTTTCAGATGGTCTCGGAAATATTTGGCGCAAATAAGGGGGTTGGCAATGGGACAACGACTGGCATCAAGCCTTGCCATTGCGTTTATGTCTAAAGTAGAAGCCCACTTTCTCGTTCTCCGGCCACCACTCTACTGCAGGTACATGGATGGTTCTTTTGTCATCGTCTCTACACAGGAGGAGATGGACAAATGCTTTGAATTATTGAACGAGCACTCTGAGTACATTAAGTTCACCGGGAAGAAATCGTGAAAAAAACTGGCTTCCGTTTTTTAAACGTTCAAATAAACCTACCAAGTAGCGCTTACATGACAGAAGTGGTACCAAAAAGCCAAGCAACAAAAACATCCTGGTTCATTTCCTTTCTTCCCACCCTTCACATACAAAGAGAGCGCTTGTGAGAAACATGTTTCAAACAGCCACCTCCGTGTGCACAAGTAGGGAACTAAAGGAGTCGCGCGACTTGGCTCGGCAAATAGACATTTCCAATGACTACGTAACAGTAACCCCACGAGATAATTTTAGAAGAAGAGCGACGATTCAAAACGAAGGGTTCGGCCAAAACAAGATCCTGTGGAGGGGGGATCCGCACGAGCAAATCGCTCAAAAACGCGTTTTAAGCGAGAAAAACGCAAAAACCACCGCCCACTCGAAGTGCAGGAGTTGACCGTTTGGACGCTATAAAACGCTTCCGAACGCGGTTTTCGTGCGGTTTTCGCTATATCACAGCCGGCTGTCACTTGGTCACGCACACTTCCAAACGCCCATGCCGGATACTGTAGCCGCGGACGAGTTGTCGCGGAAAACGTCAAAAAACGCGACATTCTCCGTTCCGACGCTATTTCCAGCCGGCTGTCACCACTCCATTAAGGTCTAATCGCAACGGGTTCTGATAGGTAGAGATTAGAAGTATTGTTTTCTGAAAAAATTAGACCTTAATGGATCCTAGAACTGTTTTTCAAGAGAAATCTCGCTGTTTTCCTCTATAATACTGCGGTATTCGGTATATTTTGAGGTAGAGCTAGCGAGTTTCGATCCATTAAGGTCTAATCGCAACGGGTTCTGATAGGTAGAGATCAGAAGTATTGCTTTCTGAAAAGATTAGGTCTTAATGGCTCCAACGACGCCTCAAAACGAAGGGCTTGGCCGAAACAAAATCCCGTTTATCTTGCCCTTCATTAGCGATGAAATAAGTGTAGCGATAAAGCGATGCTTAAGAAGGGCAGATCTAGAGGAATCGGTAGCGATAGTTGAAATACCACCGGATACTCTACGTCGTCAGTTCGTAACCGCCTGTATGACCGTCTATACGAAACACCAAATTGCGTAATTTGCCCTTACGGCAGGGACGGTAATTGCATGAGTTCAGGTACGATATACCTGATTACTTGTAGTACTTGCGGAGACGAATATATCGGTAAAACGAGCAGACTTTTATGTATCCGCATAAAATAACACCTAGATGGCAAACGAAAATCAAAACAAGCCACGCCACTAGGCACGCATAGGATACAAAAACATAGCGGAGACGGCTTTGAAGTAAAGTCAATATCCTTGCACAGGAGACTAAAATACCAACGCGCAAATTTCTCGAGGCCTTTTAAACAAATTCCAAAAATCCCAGAATGAATAGAATGAATAGTAGGGAAGAATGCCTTGAGATAACGCGTGATCTAGCCCCATATCTCAGAACTGACTTTTGATGCAGGGGTGGTGCAGCAATCAACCATATGCGACTCTAAGTGGCTATTCTTCCTTGGTGGAAAACAGATAAAAACGGTGGGTTTTTCAAGAAGCCGGTGATTGTGTAATTACTGTCCAGATTTTCATCTTTCTCTTTGCGTTGTTGAAGCGTTTGACCTAGTAAATTGCATATTAGTGTACCCTTCCAGGCTCTGAAGAAGGCGATACTGCCGAAACGTCAGCTACCGTTTGTGTTGTATGTGTTATATTTGTAAGGAAGTAAAGGTGTGCTGAATAACAACCTCGCGATTGCTGTAAAAAAGAGAACAACAGATTTATAATCCAATGCCGAGGTTAATAGAAAGTCGATCTTGGGATCTATTAACATACATGCCCATATCGTGGATAGTATGGAGGTTTTTCAGACCAAATCTTGTCCATATTTGAGCACCAGATAGGAATAACCATTGGAGGAATAATGGTCTCGATGATCAAACGACCCACGCCCCATTTGAACCTAAAGCTAGGACAAAATTGCAACATTTTCACGAAATCTTCGTAAAACCTCATGTGGGAAATAAAAGTAACATTCCCCACTAACACTTAAATAAAGGAAGACTCACCGTAGAGCATTCGCTGTAACGCGCCCTTCAGGAAACATGTGTACCCAGCCTTTCTCATTCAATCTGTCCACGCAGAAATCCACTCCCTTTTGATAAACACCTTTCCCTCGTACACAAGGCACACATCGACCAAGTGCAAAAAACCTAAGAGTAGCTACCCTGATTGAAGGTGAAAATGAGTTTGAATCACATGAACCAGCGCGAAAAACTTCTTGAGGCTTTTTGGATAAATGCCAAAAACCCTACAATGAATAGTAGGGATGAATGCCCAGAGGTCATACGCGACCTGACCCCCGTATGTTCGCACCAATTTCTGATGTGGGATGGTGCAGTCATCAACCTTATGCGACCATAATCAGCTGTTCTAATCTTCCTCATGGGAAGGCACGTAAAAAGCGGTGAGTTTTTCGAGAAGCTGTTGACCATGTAATTACCATAGAGTTTTTCGTCTTTTTGTAAGTGTCATTGAAGCGTTTGGCCTAGTAAATTGCATGTCAGTATACCCCTTCCAGGCTGTGAAGAAGGCAATACTGCCGAAACGTCAGCTACTGTTGTATTGTATTGTGTTTTTGTATGGAAGTAAATGTATGCTGTTTAACAACCTCGCGATTGCTGAACAAGAAAACGACACATGAATATTATTCCTTCATAATTTGAACACATGCCACTACCCCCAGTTTTGTGTGACCGCTGTGTGAAACTATGCTTAACATTTTGCCTTGAATAATTGAACTTTAAATTGGAAAATCCGCCAGAAAAAAGTATTTTAAGAAATAATTAACTGTAGAAAGTAGCTTATTACGAGCCACGTCTGACATGTCATTTGTGATGGATAATTTTATGGAACATAAAATGTCTAACAAATACTAACAAATAAACTACTCGCTGGAAATTAAAGGAATGTGCGTCGAAATCGAAGAACAAGGTCGTTTATTTGTTAAGAGCTTCTTGTTCAGTACCAGACTTCTATGTACATCAGAACTAAAACTGGATATCCATATTCGAAGGAAAACACAGTCTTCGAAATTTGTATTTTATCGAACAACTTTGGAGCTGCCAATGACTAAATATGCTGCTACCCACTGTTTTAATTGTGAATGGGAGTTTTCCTTGGTATCCAAGGGCAGCGTACAGTGGTAACTTATATACCACAAGAGCCTCCAAGCCGAGGACGTCGACATTTTCATATTGAAACTACGATGAAAGTAAATAGCGACACCGGGAATTCCCACCGTTCGATTGCAGCAGACTAGTTGCAGGATAACAAATCTCCGTGCAATCGATAATTAGCGACGATTGCATGCGGTGACGACCAAGAACAGCCCTGCTCCACCAAAATGGAAAACATGTCCATGGGAAACAATACGTGCCTCAATCATCGACAATCAACACCACAAGGGTCTTCACATATTTGGACCTGCGCACTCTCCATGGAAGACAGAGGACATATCAAATTCGACATGACTGTCGATAAAAATCATGAGAACACCGATAAACACCTATTAAACGGAATCAACGACGCTGGTTCCTTGATAATTATCGAACAACTTCTGATAAGTGGAGTAGTTCAAAAGCTTGAAACTTGACAGACCTAATGAAGAGGACCTGACCGATAACGCTAAAGCTACGTATTAGTTTTATAGATCAGTTCTATGGAATAATAACTTACAATAGCATCGGGGTTTTACTGTGGGTGAAATACAGGTTTCAACTATGAGAAGTGGGAAAAAGACGTTAAAAATACGCATCGAGGACTTTTACGATAAATCAGTCTCAAAACATGATAATTCATCTCATTTTCGAGATATAGACAAAAATCGAATGCGAAACATGGAAATGGTTGGCATGTGATGAAAAAGGATGAAGACATAAGAACGAGAATGTGGTGCGGATATTTAGAGCTAGCAAACTTTGTTAGGGAAGACCATCATCTCTGAGTGGGCAGGCGTGTTCACGACCTATGTCAACTAGAACGGTAGAGTTACCATCTATTCATAGATATCAGAATGATACTCGCATAGGTTATGTGTTCATAACAGAAAAGACCAAAGACGACGAGGTTGTGATGGAGAGAAAAGAATGACAACTGTGCCGGCTGACTAGTCATGAAGATGGCCTATCGTAGTGTGGGAATAAATATGTAACACGCTATCCCTCGACAGAGTGCTCACATTCACTACGGAAGAACAGTACTAGAAGTAGCAAAGTACGGCGTTTTTATTCTTTTTCACCATTTATAGATACTCGTACGATGATGTTTTGTGCACCACGATAACTCATATTCTGGATTTGTTGGACTTAGTAGCCAGCGAGGTACATACAATAGGGGGAAACACATTCAAAGACAAAGGATTTTTACTTACACAGTATGTATCTTCTTTGTAAAGCAGATGTTATGGGCCGCTAAGATATAACGATGTCGATCAATATTTTTCCGCATTTCACCACAAGTAGTGAAGGCTAGAAATAATTTATACGACAAATAGGAAGAAAACTGTGACGATTGTAAGCTAAAGAAAAGACTTCCAGACTAACGGAAGCAGTGGTAAACATATAAAGCTAAAGGATAAAGTCTTCGGCATTGATCAACCCCTTAGGGATGCGCCACGCATTCGACTTCGTTGAGCATCGTTTGGAGCTGACTGAATGCATATCTAGCCTTTACAACGACTCGAGGTGGCCTACCGATGTATCCAGCCAGTGCTGCTATCCTCCCAGACAAGTCTGGTACCAATTTGCCAACCCCGGAGGGGTAGAGGGGTTGGTGGGTAGAAGCGCGGGAAACAATACCATGTGTATTGCAGGGCGCCTCCTACCACTGCGTCAGACGCACCCCCAGGTGAACATATTTCAGTCTCAATTGCTATTCAAAGAAGACTAATACAAACTGACCAACCACTGTTTCGGGAACGTTGCGAATCAAAGATTTTAAAGCTTCATCGCATATTCACTTACACCACATTACAGGATCATCGATGTTAGACCTATGATTCGACACCGTTATTAGTGGTCGTGACCGATCTTCCCATGCACTAATAAACCGCTCCCTATTGTGAACATTCAGTCTATTAGCACCTAAAAGTAATTCAAAGCTTCCAATTAAACCGGAACTAAAGCAGCAAAACATGCGCTCACCTCCAATGAAGAGCAGTTTCGACAGAGATGCAACTAAGCTAATAGTTATGTACGATCTTATCTTGTAGAACAGCGATGGATTCGTTGGAATAGGCCAGGAAAATTTGAAATCATCCAAAGGCGCACTTCTGTCTACTTTCGTCCCGGTCCACCTTGCTTGTCCATGACGAAATAGCGAAAAGGTAACACTATAGCCTCAAGGACATGGTCCAGCAGAGTGCGAGAGTTTGCTACTGCCCTGATTGAAAATCTTGAGCACAGCCCCTTTTAGCAACTTTGTATACGGAACAATACAATGGCTGTAGAGCAAAATAGGTAACCAAATATACGGAATTCTTCGAGGTTCATAGAGGAAAATGACTCCGCACTTGTTCTTTTTAGAGCATATACATACATCATAATGAAAAGAAATTGTCGGAGTTCCGCTGGTTCAGCCATTGTGATTCCCTGGAGTCTCGAGGTCAGCCTAGCCGAAGTCTGCCCCAGGTCGCCACCACCACAGGCAGATGCCGCCTTTGTGGATCAGAGGGAACTTTGCCACCATTCCACTAGCTTGATACCAGGACGGTGGTAGATCCTAATATTGGTTTACTCTTAACTGGGCTTCCTGGTCGGAAACTCCGGAGTCTTTCTTAGCCTGGGAGGCCCTAGTGGGGATGAATCCCCCGCTGTACATCGCAGCTCGACACCCAGGAACGAGATAACTTTAATTTCAAAAAGTTCTACTAAGAACTTACAACTGAAAGTGCGGTGCGCTTGCTATAACCACGGTAAATGTAACCGCACATTGAAACTTTCATGAGGTACACCGACCTGAAAGAAGAAGACCATTTGAAGATATCTCTTTCTTTAAAAATCTGTATCACAACGACGCAGTCATACAATCCAAACGAAGACCATGTCTTAAGTATTCCAAAGAACCTAAGAAAGTGGATTCTTTGCATGAGCCTACTGACTACGTAAGCAGCTACTATACCAAGAAGCTTGAAAGTAAAGAATTGCAACGATTCATATAAGCCTGTTCACACTTGTCACTCAACAAGAAGTAAATCGCACCAGATTGAGCAACATAAGTTGATCTAATGGAAATCCGGATTACTTTAGCAGCTGAAGCGACCGTGGAAGTGGAGAGGACCACTTACCTCGTCTACTTTGATGAAAGTGAGTTGCAGCTAGGAAATTCTTCGGAAGCAATGTCGTGGAAACGGTGCGGATTCCGCAATTGCGTACCACAAGGATTTTGCAAGGCGGGGCAATATACGTGCTCATTCTCTTACGTTTCTTTTTTCTTTTTTACCACACTTATATCCTGCCTATAAATGAGTTTTGCATCCTGGAATTGGCTCCACATGTTTATCGCTCAGCACGTTTGGCATTACACCACCGAATTCTGTGCGGTGGACACGTGAGACGACGAAGTTAGAATTCGTCACGTACATTGTGTGTTAAGCTTCCTGAGCTGGGAAGAAAACTCCCAACGAGCTCCACTTCTTTGTGTTCCTCGCCATTGCGAAGGAAAACGCAGTAGGGAAAACGCTGCTGTGTTAAATCTTATGCGCTTGAACACTGAACAAAGAGGCGCGTGTGGCGCAGTAGTCGAAGGCTCCCTGCAATACATGTGGAATCGATCACGGCTCCCCAGGTCCACCAAGCCCTCCATCCTTCCGGGGTCGGCAAATTGTTACCAGACTTGTTTGGGAGGATAGCAGCACTGGCTCGATACATCGGTAGTCCATCGCGGGTTATTGTATAGGCCATATATGCATTCGGTCATCTTCAACGATGCTTAATGAAGTCGAATGCACGGCGAATCCCTCATGGTTGGTCAAAGTCGAGAGCTTTATCCTTTATTTTTTATGCGCTTGAATCATGTCAGATGACGATGAACACAGCTCCGTCATCGAGCATCAGGAAACAGCTTTCTCATCATCTCAACGAAGGTAAACAGGAGGACACTGAAGACGCTGAGTGAAATGGAAGATCTGTTGTGGTCCTCCACGTCGACGAGTAGAAATGTGGGTCGACGGGTGGGATGACGCTGATCACGATGAGGTCAGTGGTGAGCGGTCGAACAGTGTTCTGCCTCTCTGCCACTGGGACTTGTTCTGATGGCAGCAGCTATAGAATGCATCAACAGATCCTGGTACAGAATCTATGCGTTTTTGTAGCTGATTGCGATCTCATCGTGAACGAGGCGGACAGATGCGGTCGACAGAAGGACCTGTTGGGAAAGCAGAAAACTGTTGAAGAGATGAAAAATTCTTTTTGTTGTCCACCTGAAGATAAGTATTGTATGTATCCCACGGCTGAGATATTGCTGGAGTTGTAGAATTAGCGCGTAGAGGTTGGGACATCGTTAAACCTGGACATCTGGCTTTATCTGTGGTGATGAGGCCACTGGAGGATTTGTTTGATAAAGGAAAGGAAGAGAACTCTATTTATGCATTGACTTCCATTTACTGCCTACTTGTTTCTTTTTTTTCTTTTTACTTTCGTTCGTTCCAAGTTTTGCTCGTATCATAGCAGCCTTATGTTTGTATTCCTGAGGATGACTTCTTGAACAGGTCATGTTAGAAGTAGACCGGAGAATATCTGAAAGTTAAGAAGATGGAATACTTAGTTAGTTTGGTACTCAGATGACCTGTTTTCGAATGTCGTGTAAGTTCCAGCACGGCTTTCATTCTTCTCGTCCTCTTGCATCTTTCATTTACAGAGATGGTTGAGTTAGTGTTTGCTTTCGGCCGGAACATGTTGCTGCGTTGTCTTCCCTCACTAGTTTGTTGAATGTCGGACGGTCATGATTAGCTCTAGAAATCCGAGATAGTCAGGCTACGACGTTCCTACGTCGCCACCGCTGGCATTTGCTGGCGTTTGTGAATTTAAGAAAAAACTTGCAGCCTTGCGGCTCGATTTCTTGGAGGATGACAGCACCATGTACGCGACTCAATAGGTGGAAAACAATGTTCGACATGTGAACGGTACGTCATTTCTAGCGAGAAGTCACACAGTAGCCCATGTCTAGTCTGCATCCAGATAGGCAGTAATATAGCATACGGGTATGACATGAGAGATCGTGAACCATGTGTGAGCTGGACGAACTCAGAGAAAGCTCTTGCGAAAGTCCGCATCGGTTCTAACGTCCAAAGCGATCGATAGACTTGGGTATAAGGGCGAAGGACTAACCAAATCCTGCTATCATTCGAGCGAACACTCGAGCACAATGCAGCAAACCAAAGTGCTATGGTGGTGCTAAATTTAATAGACAAAAAAGGACATTATTGCGTTGTCCATGGTGTATGCGTGCCACCCTTTGGCATTTGGTGCTACTTGTCAAGACCGCTTGTGATCAAAAGGTACAGGTGAGCGAAACTGTTTGTGGACATGAGCAACTAGATGACGGTGTGCTATATTAAATGTTCTTAGGCGTAAAACTAACCATGCTTATGAAATGGTCAGTACAGTTTTGAAAAAGTCGAACGCCTTGTTTTAGCTGCTTTAGGAAACTGCCAAAGTATAGTAAAGTGTCATGATTTTACAATATCTGTTTCAAAACGTGCTAAACAGGTCTGGAATTTAAGTTCCCAGAGCAAATTTAGGGAAGAGACTTTTCGTTAAGGATTGCTTCTTTCATCGACTTATACAATTTATCCTTATCAGCTGCGTAGATAGCAGCTGATGTTGCTGATCTTCTTCTAAGGAGATGGTTGAAAACGGAAAATGGCCACTCACAATGATAAAATCTCCTACGAGACCGTAGTTAGGTAACAGATGAGTGTTCCACAAAGGTTGTATCACCAAGATAAGGTGACAAGATTTTTTCCTTCATTAATGACAAGATCCTCTCATCTAATTGACTCACTTCGGTCTTCTTGTTCTTTGCCGATTGTACGGCGATCCCATGGGGTTTTACGTGACCTACGACCACAAGGACAATGCGAAGATCGGTTTCTCCTACTGATGTCAGTGCAGAACCTAGAAGCGGTCACCACCGCTTCTTCTGTTTTTGCATTGTTCTGATCCACTAATAAAACTCCTGATTCGATCGCCGCACAGCGTTTGTCTCACCGAGCGACGCCATTTGCACATTTCCTGAATGAGCGGAGTGTTGTGGTCAGTTTATTGCTGGTTGGCTGGACGTTCTTAAATTCGTTACCATTGGACGAATATTTGCCATATTGCTACTAGTTTGCTACCAGGACGGCTGTTTGGGCTGCTGGACGAAATCTGGGTTCTTGTCAACTCGGAAAACACTGCTGCGAAAATGTACTCTTTGCTGTGTACTACAGTTCAAATAGCATGGAGGCCTGTCAATGCCGATCGGGTGGAAAACGACAAAGAAGGGATGCACCTCAAATTGGTTTTGAGTAATGGAATTTTACGTGAAAACCTTTTTTATTTTTATTTAGTATAGATTGTTCATAGGTGGGAAAGTATCCAAATTCAGTTTCTATTAAAAAAATTTTTGTGGAACAGTGACCAACTTGAGAATTAAGGGGGGCTGTAGGTAGATTTGTGGTGAGATCTATAAGTGTGTTCTTTTCCTCGATGCCCTAGTATTTCACAGTGAAGTTCTTTGACGTGGCATTCTCACATCTTTTGCGATGTATTGTGAAATTAGCCTGTTACTCCAGTATTTTTTGCTAAATATTGCATAACCCACGTCCACGTATACTATATGGTTACCAGCACTTCTTACATTGCTTTCGTTGCCACGTATCCATCGTCTACGAAGGTCTTTGAACTTCGGTTTAGCTGCTGCTTGAGTGTTGCTTTTATTCCTATGAATGTCACTGAATGCTGGTTGAGTCGTTTCTTCTTCGACTCCTTCCATAGCTTGCTAGAGCGTTTCCGCTTGCATTGCAGAGAGTTCCTTCATCACAGATAATTCTATTACCAATCTGGCGACCTCGAAAAAATGAGAGCCCTTGGTGAACGTGGAGCGGAAGTAGCAGCGCGCTCGTGATGAACGGCATCACTACCACTGTGCTACCCGGATATTGTTGAAAAGGGTGTCGTAGTTAGGGATAACAGTTGCCACGTATTTTTTCATTGACAAGCCCAATGGGAAGTTGATAAAAAAAACTTTACTCGGCCTTCACCTTCCTCAGTCGGATCAGTCGGAGTCGATTGTCCACAGGTCTTCCTTCCCTTCTTCCAGAGACCAGAAATTTATATCTGACTTGTGTGAAAAAGAGCAGTCCGATCTACAAAAGTCCACGAATACCTGTTTTTGTTTATCTGGGAACTCTGTAGTTGAGGTATCCGGAGATCTTAGTGGAAATTGAACTCAAGCAATGTTCAATTCCGAACACCTTTGTGAAAGACCATACAGACAACAAACCAAATGAAAGAAGTGCTAGAATTCGGGAATACTTGAAGATAGGTCATATAAAGATTAAATAATTTACTTATTGACTTCTGTTGGTTTCCAGTAATTTTTTCAACATGCAATTGTATAGACCCATTCTAATCTTTATTAACCAAAGTTTTCTGTGAGGTACATGTTCTTAGGGTGAATCACAAAGAACATTGTATTTGCTTGGAAACATTACACTCGATTGTTGAATGCGTAGGCGAATCACAGACATGTCTATACAATGAGAAATCCCACGACCGATTTTCTTTTAACATCGGCTTTGATCAATGATATACTCCTTTTTTTTAATTAGCAAACAAGAGATTGTTAACTTTCTTACTTGGATACTTGGATGGCCCGTCTTCACTGCTTGTGTGGTCCCCAGCATAATTTCCATTCTACGGAGATTTGCTGGTTAAGCCATTGTGATTCCCTCGAGTCCCGAGGACAGCCTGGGCAAAGTCTGTCGTCACCACCACAGGCAGTCGCAGCCCTTGTGGATCAGAGTGAGATTTGCCACCACGCGAGCAGTTTGATATCAGGTCGGTGATGGATCCCAGTATTGGTTTATTCTTGGTTGGGCTTCATGATGGAAATGCCGGACTCCTTCTCAGCTTGGGAAACCCTGCCAGGGGGGATGAATGCTCCCGCTGTACATCGCAGCCCGACACCCATGAACACCTAGCCACGATGAGGCGGTGAACTGTTGGGAGGATTGTTAAAAACAATATTTATTAAATACAATTCTGGCTGACGTTCCGGCGGTTTCGCATTCTTCGGAGCCTGGAAGAGTAGCATTGACACTCAATCCACTCAGTCAAGGACTATCATACACTCCGTTGACAAAAGATAGGTGCACAGAGCCTTACATCTGTCAGGAATCTGCTTTTTTGCTTGTGTCGATTTAAATTTCTTGCAGAAACCTCCACCTGCCATTACTCTTTTGTGTGCTCATTTTGGCTTAAAAGAAGCCGTTTACTATGCGAATAAAGATTTATGTATTAAGTTTATTTTCTGCCGAGATGATGGAAATGTTTAGCTGTGTAGACTACCTGTCAATTATCCTTTCCAGACTGACGCGAAACCACCGAACCGTCAGCCAGTGTTGTATCGAATAAATCTTGTTCTTAGCAACTTCTTGTTTGCTGGTCAGGAAAACAGTGTATTATACAGTGATATATCTCTCACAAAGCTTCGACAGAAGATCTGCAGATTTTGTTTAATAAGTTTATCATCGTCCAAGGTTTCTAGACCATCAACTCGGGTAATCGGCTCTGAATAAGACGAAGACATCAGGACGTTATCCGAATAAACCTTTTTATCAGCCTTGTGTTAACTTGATAATCCAAGAAGCTATCGATTATTAATGCGGTGATTAAATGACGGTCGTTCAAAAAATATTGATTCGCTAAAGGCTTAATTTTAAAAATGTAAGGAACAACTTAACGCCTAACGAGGGTAGTACATGATTACGAGGTTTTTGGGTTGATAAACAGGTTTCCAAAACAGTATTTAAAAATGACAATGCATAGCAATTGCTTCTCTCAGTTAAGGCGGCGATCAGTGGCAACCAGATATCTCCTTTAGGTCCCATGCTTTTCACTCTCTGTTCCTTCACAATTTTATAGAAATCGGGGCAAAACAATTGCTGCAACGTTCGATTACCAGCGTCTCTAATAATCAGGTAATCTGCAATGCACACACGGTCTTTGGTTCGATCCGGCCCCCAGGGCTCATCAAGCACTGCATCCCTCCGGGATCAGAAAATTGGTGCTAGAGTTCTCTAGGAAGGTAGTAGTACCGATTTGATATATCGATAGTTGTGTGGAGTAATAGGCCTTCAATGGCTTGTAACGGTGGTTGGTGAAATCGAATATATAGCTCATCCCTTAGGGATTGATCAAAGCCAAGAGGTTTACCCCTTTCGCATTATTTTCATTTAGCGCAATGCACGACCTTAGATTTATAGACGTTGAGCCGTTTGCCTTCTTATTAGCTTAACAACATTCATTGCACGGGCATGATGTCGGCGTTGTAGACGAAATGAGTCTTTTGACTTTAACTATGTCAATATATAATAATAAATAGCGCAAGCACTAGTTTATGGAATTATGTTAGAAGAATCGAAATCATTGTGAGCTTAAACGGTGGAAAAAGATAAATTCATATGAAAACGTACAACAAGAGGACCCGCTTCATTAAGCACATAAAGCCCTAAAAATATGATGATCAAAATATCACTATCAGAGGACCATTAAAGGAGAGAAGAATAAAGGCATGTGGTGATAGACGGTCCAGTTAGGCAGAGTTCTTTCCGGGTATGCCCAAATCTTTCTTCCAATTCGTGATTCATACACTTCCCCACTGCGCTGTCGTTGTCAGCGTCACGTCATTAGTCGTTGACTACACAGTGGCGTGGTTGGAGAAGAATTCCCGTAGTGAAGTCTTCGAAACGCGGAGTTTCCATCGTAGATGTCGTTCGATGTACTCCAGGTGCTTTGACATCTTCGGTCCCCAATCAGTCACTAATAGTCGGACCTGATTGAGCTCTTCCAGAGTCCTAATGGAATGAATCAGTATTTTCGAGGCAGGATGAGGGCTGATTGCGTTTGCGGAGAATAGCAAGCGTCTTTCCTCTGTTGTCATCTTCCCGATCTGATTCCACAGCGCTTTCCGAAACTTTCTATTGTAGTGTAACGAAAAGTCCGACTGTAAGGTGGAAGCGAAAATGGCAGCATTTTTTGTGGCGACAATCTGCTTGGCAGCCAGTTGGACGATGCGGTCAACATGCGAACAAGCAGCCAGTTGAACGGCAGTCGACCAATGACTGTTACGAGTTTTCAGCTGAGCTTCCAGCAATGATTCCTTTCCGGTAACGTTGTTTGTGAACAGGAAGTGACACACGGCTGTAACCTGCTTGTGAACGTCGTCATGCAAGAAATTTGGGAACATCATCCAGCGCTGAGCCTGAACTTGATGGTCACACGTGTGTCGATTTGTTATACATCGCAGTTGATAAATCTTGGACAAACGAGTTGGGTCAATTAACCATAACGCGGCGAGCTCTGGGTCGACCTGGCTTTGGTCCAGCAGCTTGTCGAATTGCGCTACTGCCGGGGTTAGATAAAGCTGCAGTTCTGGTAGATGCACACCGCGGAATGCATCACAAAGACGATGAATCGCGTCCATTCCGATCAGAGCCACTCCTAGGTCGGACTCAACGGCCAAATAACCAAGAATGTAGATGAACAACTGCGGAAGATCGGAGTTGGATAGGAAGGTTTCGGCGTCGATGATGATCTGCATTCGTGATTTCACTGGGATTTCTCGATGGTTCTGATGTAACATTCTGGCGATCATCTTCCAATTAGTGATGTCGTAGTTAACACGGTAGGGATAGATCCAATTGGGATTCGCTATTAGAGTATGGCTGGGCGACAACTCAGCGTCCAGAAATGATGAGCTCCGATTTTTAAGCCAAAACTGTCGCACAACCTGTCCTTCGGAACTTCGTAGTGAGCCGAAGGTATAGCTGAACGGTATGCTCCAGATGTCAGTGGATCTTGGCGAGTGCCGCGCCTTCCGCAGCTCTTCTCTTCGCGATTGTATCGAGATGCTTGAGAACGCTGGGGACGATGTTGTACGCAACTTTTTCGTTTTTCGTCGGCCATGCTTACGTCTCTGCTTCGTTTCAACGAGTTGAGGTGAATAGTCAAATAGTGAATCGTTAAACAGGCTTGCTTTGTGATGATGATCATTCCGTTGTTGTCGTGACGTCCTGAGTTCAGCACCATCTACTTTTGTGCCGTCCTGAACTTCAATTAGAAACGATTTGTGAAAATTTTCATCACATTTCTGTTGCGTCACCAAAATCTTGTGGTTGTGGTAGTTGCGGATTATAGAGACCTCCGGAATGCCTTCGTTCACTAGCCACCCCTCCATGACGACGCTGAGCCGTTCCTGTTCAGCCCCGTAGTCGGCATGGGCAGGCATACTTTCCCACAACTCCTGCCTGGACACCGATCGGTATGCATTCTTGCGCAGGTACCTGCGCACTCCAGTGTGGAATTCAGCGTCCGATACGAGGTTACGAATCATGTTTACCATCACCGACCCTTTGGTGTAGAGATGTGTTCCGTGGAATGACTGTTCGACCTCCAGCTCAGTAGTCAGCGAACGGACCAGCGCCGGATGGTCCAGTGTTGACTGTTTTCTTATGAGTTGATATAGTCGAGTAATACACTCGTTTTCTACTAATCTAGGATGCTCCTGGTGAAGAAGATAGTATACCATATATGTTGCAAACCCTTCGTTCAGCCATAAATCGGACCAGTCACGCATCGTCACCAAGTTTCCGAACCACTGGTGGGCAATTTCATGAGTGATAATCTTCTCGATGCGGTATTCGTGGTAGAGACGGTCCACTGTCATATTAAGACTATCTTCGAGCGAAGTGTCTAGAAGTAGCGACTGTTTGTCAAAGACGATAAGTCCCCAGTTCTCCATGCCACCCACTGGGAAACTACGCGCAGCGATAAGGTCCATTTTCGGCAACGGATACGGCAGCTTTAATTACATTATTAGGATCACAAAACTCTGCTTCTCTACACTACTGCTTTTTCACAGTTTCGAAAATTAGCACCAAGTTTATTTGGCAAAAGCTCTCTCCAACATGCAGAAGCTGTCGACTGCCTGTGATAATGAAATGGAACGCTCTGGCACGACCACTTACCCTTGGAATCGGAGACGCAGCACTCAGCGAAACCAAATCCATGAAAAGAAATTTCTCCAGATGCGTGTATAAGAATATAATATAACGAAATATTAATACATATTCTTGTGATCTTATTCGATTAAATATAGCAATAAGAGAGTTGGGAAAAAAAGGTATCAGTTTTCTGTTAATTACTCTTAGAGAAAGGATACTCCAACCTTTAATTCATCTTCGAGTCTGTCAAACATTACAGGAGAAAAGTTCGCAGCAAATCGAGCATACAAAAAGTCTTCAGGATGGGTCCAAACAGCAAGAGGCAGATTCCTCTCTGTCCGCACTTCCAGTGGTACCATTTCTCCTGGATTTACTTGCACTATATGATTGCTTCTAAATGAGTGCCATGCCATTATTGTGTATACCCATGGCGAGTGCAAGCAAATACGTGGACATCGGTGGGGTTTCTTGGAATGTGGTCATGGTTGTTCCGTCCGATTTTCTTTTTTCGCTACTTCGCGGCATATTGGACAGTACGACAAATCTTGAAGGATGCAGCACGGAGACGTTAAAGGTGGCCTAAAGAGAGCGAATATAGGAATTTGTGAGTAGGATACTAAGAAAACTCTTAAGATCACTGCTCTCGAATCGACAATCATTGGTTAAATGACAATCATTTTTTTTGGTATTATCCTTCTTGAGCTCCAGCCATTTTTTTGCCGTTCACATTTTGCGGCCTGATATCCTCGATGAAATGAATAAATCATAGGATAAATTAAAGCCACTCATGTTACTACGGTAAAAAATGACAAGCAACTGAATGTGTTCGCAGTTACCGCACCTTAATTCCAGGGTCGTCCCAACATGGGACAAATGAACTGGCAAGTGTTGGCTCAAATTTCGTGGTGAACGACGTCACTGTAGTATGATTGGCCTGGAATGAAGTGAACTTCTGAAGTTCCACCGGTTTAAATTACAATGTTAAGTATTTATTTACTGCCTATTAGTGCTTTTCATAACAGGGTATTACGTGTGAGGCAACCACAACGATGCTGAGATATTTGCAAAATCTCCGGACCGCAGGTGTCTGCGGTGGGGAACGAACGCGCCATCACCGTTTTCGCAGGCCAACGCATTCACCACCACACCATGCGGGTCCTTCGTTTCGCCTGTCTCACAGCTAGTTCTACCGGTTTATTCAAGTAAGCCAGCGAGAAATTGGGGAGAAAATGACTAATTTGGGAAACCGTTAAGGAGAAGGGTTGTATGAAAGTTTGTGACGGGAAAATGGACTTTTTGCATCCAAATTTCTGAACAAAAACAAGAGCCACTTAAAGTTCAAGTTGTAAAATTAAGTTGTCAACGATGGAAAGGTTTCAGTTAGTTTATAACTGCTCAGAGAAAATTAAGCAAAAAACGAGCCTACCGAATCCAGTTCATAGTAACAGTGAACGCCGCCATCCTCACCGCATATTGTGGTGTTATAATCAACTTCCAAAAGATATCTGCAAAGATTTTGTCTTGAAGAAGTCAAAGCTCATGCATAGGTTACTTTCAAAGTACTTGGTCGAAACAGTGTTAAAAAAACCGCCCAAACGTACCTTCCTTTCATCAAACGTTCCTTGAGCACTACTCGAGCCAATTTCCTCATGTCTTCTATTCTCAGTGTTTTAGGATAAACCCTTTTCCCTTAAAACAGGAGAAGTTTTTTTGAGACGAAATCGTGACTCTGTTCTTGTTCACCTTCCCTTCTCAGGCGTATTCTGTCAATGGCAACTCGAGGACCAATGTGGAAAAGTATCTCGTCGTCTGTGGAGTTACCAAACACTTCCAAATGAGCCGTCAGGCTTCCCCGAACTAACTTTTCAGCGACATTCGTTAAATCTAACTGAAATCGAGTGCAAAATTCTTTTGTCGAACTTTACAAGTTGAGGATTCAACCATAAATTGTCGTCTTTTCTAATGTTGGATTTGGAATATTTTTATTAAAAGTTGTTTTGTCAAGGAATTTATGGTTTCACGAAGAAAAACGAAAGATCAGATTTGCATCTGAAGTCGGTTTTGAAATTTCCGTTTATTACCTTCGAGCTACATGGCTCATATGAGAGATCCGCCAATTTACACCCTATTTTTCATCTTATTTACTCGTCAAATGTTCATGAACGAGCATCGTTCAGTGCATCGTGCAATAAGAAGTACGAAAAGTAAACGATTTCATACATGAAGATCGTAGTGAAGAGGTAGAGTGTGAGTGGGCATCGGAACGAGAATAACATCCTGTTTCCTTTTTCCTTGATCGGAGTGCATTTTCTCCATGAATTCGTACGACTCATACGCTGGAGGAACCACATCCATAAGAGTAAAATTTCGTTGTGCTTGCAACTAAAAGGTAAACTTATCGTTTGGCTCCAATTTCCTTCTCTCAAAAACAAATTTTACAAAAAACTCAAGCATAAATGTGGAATGCGAGTCATAAAACGAAACTCTTAGATTAACTCCTATGTCCGACTTTCTATTAACCTCGGCATTGATCAAGTAATTCCAGAAATCCGAAAATGAACCGCAGGGAAGAATGTCTCATTATCACGCGTGATATTGGGCAGTATATAAGGCTGTTATTTTGATGGGAGGGGCATATTACGCTTCCATGTGAACTCTGTGCGGTTGGCCTCCACGCGACATACTCAGTGGAGGACTCATAGAAAGCGGTGAGTGTGCAAAGCTGTGTTCAATGTGATTGAAATCTTGGTTCAGGGTTTTCTCTGTTTGGTTATGGAGGTGTTTGGCCGAATAGATTGCTGTCAACTTGACCTTTCCAGGCTCTGAGGAAGGCGAAATCCGCCGAAACGTCAGCTTGTTCGTGAATAAAGAATTAAAAATAACACCTCGTGTTTGCTCGACAAGAATACGAAGAATTACTTTTAGATTAACTCCAACGAGCGACTTTCTATTAACCTCGGCATTAATTGAACAATTCTTTATATTCTTGTTTAGCAAACACGAGGTTTTATTGAATGTTAAGTTATCGTTATTAAGTTTAAGTTAGTTATAGCTAGTGTTAGTTATTGTTAAGTTATTGTTATTAAGCGCCAGACGAAGGAAAACTATTGTGCTCAGTATTGGGAGGACCCGCATCCGAGGTGGAGGAGAATAGTGGGCTCTGAGAAAGGCGAAATCCGCCGAAACATCAGCTTGTGCGTAAATAAAGAAATAAAAATAACTCCCAGTTTAGTTAGTTGTCACGATGCAAACTTTGGTTAAGTAACACAAGATTGTCATTGTTCCTAACCTATTTATAATTAAGTTAGCCAAAGGCTTAAGTTTCCTGAATCCCACCACCGTTGTGCATCATTACCTTAAAACTCACCGGAATCAAACGAGCTTTGGGCGCTAAAGACATTAACTTGAACTGAGCACTTAGTGCAGGTCGGTTAGACGTTGTTAGTTGTGTAGCATCTTCGAAACGTTGGTTAGTAGTGGTATATGGTGGTGTTATGGAGGACAGCAACTTAAAAACAAGATTGAGCGACAAATCGTTCAGAAACCGTAATGAATTTTTTCCACATACCTCGTAGGTGACGGTATTTTTGTCTTCGCTTTGTCCAGAAAGCCAGTGGCCCACAAAGAAAGCAAGAAAGACTGCGAAAATAAGGACCGCATGGATCAGTAACACAAGGATGCATCGACGAACGTAGTCGGGCTTCCGATGCGATATTGAAGAGAAATCCGACACAACCGAGTCTAGAATAGCTGACATATTGAATGACACGTGGATTACTCAATAGGAAGAGTGATTACGAATGGTCGTGCAGTTTTTTGGTCCACGAGGAGTGGTTACGTAGAGCTTGGAGCAGAAGTGCAGCAGTTTTTGCATTGTTGAAATCTACCACTTGGTACTGGGAAAGTTGCTTAGATAAATGTGGTTTTGTTTCCCATAATTCCAAAGTGCGTCTCCTTTTTCTATGTTTTTTTAGAGCCAGAGACTTATTAGCTGCTGCTTGAGGGGAGGCAGAGTGGTTAGAGATTTAGGGCAATGCACGCATGGTCTGTGGCTGAATCCAGGTGGAAGGGAGTCAAACCTCCAATCCTCGCTAGTGCTGGTAATTTTGCATCAGAATTGCTTAGGAGGAATTCCATCTACTACGTGAAGGTTAGCGGCGGCCTTTAGTGTAAATATTACCCCTAATAGAGCTATCCCTCTACATTCAGGAAAAGGCAGAGCTTTTAAGTGGCAGCTGAACCCGCACACAACTATGAATGCCTTCGTAGATGATGAGTGCGAGACTATGAGTTGGATTAGCAGACTGCGGTGATTTGTCCATTGTATGGGGTTGTTCCATATGAAATGTAAAACGATACGAAAAGGAAATAATGTTAGGTAAAGTGCACATTCGAGAGGTTTTCTTATCCATGTTAGAAATGGTTCGTAATGGGAAGAAAGGAACTTACAACATCAACAACGCATTTAGCTCAGCAACCCCAAAAGAACAGACAGGTTCAAGACGTTTAATGAAAGGGACTCAAGAACTAAGTAACTGGTTTTACGCTGTCTGAATTTTAAACAAATTAGAAGGACGAAAAACATCGATAAGTGGACGCCTCATGAACGCAGCGAAAATCGAAACAGTCGCTGTTTTGAAGTCAAGTTTTGAAGTGCGCAACAAAAACGGCTCATTTCTCGATCATGTTGGGACGCGAGATGAAGATTGGATCCCTAAACAACTGACAGCATTTAGAACAGTGCTTGGGCAGACGTGAAACATCAAAATATTTCCTGAATCCGGAAACCAGAGAAAGGCTATGGTTACTATTTGGTGGTTTAGATAAGGAGTCTTCCACAGCAACCTTCTAAATCGACAAATTGATGAAATGAGCGAGTTGAGCTATGAACCCCTATCTCACCCACCATAGTCATCCGATATCTTGCTAAACTACTAACACTGTTTCTAACACCTCAATAACCTATTCCAAGCGAGATTGTTTAACAAGAAAGCCGTCACTGCGAATTCCAAAGTGAAAGCGATAAATTTAAATCTTATTGGCGAAAATGTGCCTAATTTGATTAACAAAAATTTCGTCTAAGCTTTTTTCGTAATGATTTGAAATTAAGGTCCGAAACCGCAGTTAATATTGCACTAAGCTGCTTTAAATAGAACACTATGTACTAAATATAGTAGTGGTTTGATATTTACTACTTATTTTTTCTAGAACGTAGACAATGATATAAACAAGAGAGCTAAAGCGAAGTACGGAAGTAGGTGTGAATAGAGGATTGGGGAAGAGCAGTAATCATGAGCTGCAGAGGAACAGAGGCGTTTAGATGTGACCATATAACTCTTTCCTAATCCTGCACACTAAGCGATTCGTTGTACTACAGCAGCGATGTTCTGGCGATCTTCTCTAGGGTAAACCAGTTAGTGAAGAAATCCAATCCGAAGGAAATGAAGTGCATGGCGGTGCTTACCGTGTCGTTTAACTGCTTCCGGTCTCAAGCATGGCTCAATTTCCTCGGCTGAAAGTTCAGGCATAGTCAGTATTGGCGGACTGATTCGTTACATGCCTCATTCCAAGCACTGACATCTATAACAGAAGTGGTCAATCGAGTAGTGAAGGCGAGGAAAGAAATCGGCTCAGGTAGATTATTTTGAAGATGTGTTGCGTACAATTAAAAAAGAGCGCTACCACTTAAATTGCGTAGAAGTTCAAATAAGATGAGGCTAAGGAAAACCTAGGGAAATTACTGTACTGTGTACGATAACATCGCTGACTCTGTTAGTCAAAAAGCAAGGAGTATGATATGAGAATGGAGATTGGTGTCGTTGCACGAAACAAAATGGACAGAATGAAAAAATTGACGCAGTCAAATTGATGGAGTAGAGCTAGAAGACATCATTAGACTTGTCTTATATGAGCACCATTGTCAACCCTCAATTATCCACAAGGAGCCGCAGGCGCTTGGGAAGAGGAACGTGCGCCGTGCAGAAGTCAAATTGAAATGGCTGCGGAAGCAACGTTAGGAAATGTAGAGGACCTGTTTGGTAAAAAGGATTAAAAAAAAGGGTAAATCTCTCGGCGTTGATCAATCCCTCCTGAGAGATGCGCCATGCATTCGTCTTCACATCGTTTGGAGGTTATTGAATGCATATCTGGCCTTTACAAGGACTCGCGGTGGCCTATCGATGTATCGAGCCAGTGCTGCTATCCTCCCAGACAAGTCTGGTACCAATTTGTCGACCCTGGAGGGATGGAAGGCTTGGTGGGCCATGAGTACAGGGATTGATTTCACGTGTGTGTTGCCGGGCACCTCCTCAGAAGAAACTCCTCATGAACCACGTATAGTTGTTAACATGACATTTATTATGTTTTAGATGACACTTCAAAGCATTCCGCTTTCTTGGGAATGCCCAATTTTTCTAGAGATCTAGCACATTGCGAAGACAGGGAAGAAAAGGGAGATGGCGTACTGAAGTAACTTCTTCACTACTTAGCTCTTCTCATTCGTGCTCCTCTGGAAGTTGTCTTCCATTTTGGAAGTATTGTGGAATCGGAATTGTAATGAATTAATGTGGTCCTTCTCTTACTAATAATCAAGTGGTAGTGAATTAGAAACTATACTACACGTGACACGAAAACCCACACGGACTGGAAGACACCAACTAAATGAATTAATGCATGAACTAAAAGCTGAATCTATCTAACGGGAACAAAATGTAGATAGGTAAAAAAGTTAGACCTATGAAAGGACTAGGACGAGTAAGACAACGCCACTATTTGATCATCTTGCAATGGTGATCGACCAATTTAACTGGAGCTAATTTCAGCAAAGGAGAAGTAGTTCGAGTTTAGAACAGAAATGGGAACAAAGCACTGAGGATTCGTGAAGCAAAGGCGAGGGCCCTCTCCGTTCTGGCCAACTGTTGATGGGACTGAGAGAGGAAGGCTCGAGCATGGCAAGGCGGACAGCGTGAGCAGGGCCGGCCGTACCGTGCTGTCGATGTCGTACTGTAGCAGAGCAGCCGAGTGGGCACTTACGGTGCGCGGCATCCTGTAATTATAGGTGGAGTTGAGGTAATTGAGGAGTTGTCAAGGGGGCACGCGAGGTCGACATGACGGCGCCGTTATGCCGTCAGGTCGGCGAAATATGGTATAACATCAATACTATTGCCTTTTACTTCTGTAGATCTGATTTAACAGAATCTAAATGCTCTGTAGTATTCGCATTTGGGAAACGATTTCCTGGTCCTTTTTTGTTGGAAATATACTTTTTCACTGATAAATGAAAAAATGAAATACAAAAAACTTAAAAGTTTGTGAAAATGGAACGCATAGAAATTATTAGTTGCAATAATTTCTTTTTCTTATTGGCGGACGGAAAGCACAGTGGTAGTGATGTCCGTCATCACAAGCACGGTGCTAGTTCGATCCCGCCCAGGGCCAACCAAGCCTCTCATCCCCCCAGGGTTGGGAAATTGGTACCAGACTTGTCTGTGAAAAAAAATCACTCTCTGCACTACAAAAATCTGAACGCTCCAGCCCAGCTATCTCAGCACTCCAGTGAGAATCGGCTCGATCAGCATTCTACGACATTCCCGATGAAACGAAAATCCATAAGCAGTAACCGAAGCCACACGTAGAAATTGGAGGGTCTTCGTGGTCAGTGGATGTGAGGGAAACGAATCGAATGTGAGAAGTGCTGGGATCCGCACAGTAGACGTGAAGACAGGTCATATGTAATAGGAAAAAGTAAAAAAGAAATTCGTTTTTTATTACAGTGTTAGACTAGAATAAAGAAGCATTCGGCGTTGGTCTCAGGCTCAACCGGGACCATTCGTTGGGTCTTGCATTACACAACTTTCGTGGAGACGACTGAACGCACATCTGACCTACTCAATAAGTTGCGTTTTTCTGCCGAGGTATGAAGTCAGCGGTGGCATCCACCCAGACAGGTCTGGTGCCAATTTGGCGAACCTTAAGGTATCAAGCGCTTGATTAAACTGGGCACAAAAATCGAACCGAAGGAACCATGGGTGTATTGCAGGGCATCTCTAACAACTGCGCTCGCTACACTAGTTTATTTTATTATTGCGCTAACGAAGAACATTAATGTACTGCACTAAAAAAGAAGCATATTGAAATTTGTTTGATTGCATCGATTATTTTTCTTGTGCTTAAATGCCATATAAATTTGCACACTTCGAGAACAACTTTGCGTGTAAAATATTTCAGTGTAAGCTGTGCTTTAAGAAGAGAAGACGAAGCACATGGCTTGACTAACTGAATGAAATGTCTACTGCGAAGTACAAATATTTAATCCACGGCGACATCAACTATGCTAAGGATTAACGTTAAGAAACCTGACGCTCATCAATCGCGCAAAGATGGCCTATAAGATCCATTTTTCATCGGCAAACACGATGAGGCCGTGCTTGATTGGCTCCATCATACTTTGATCCATGTGACAAGTCAGTCATGTCCATTCCAGATTACCACACGCTGCTTTCGCGAGCTGGACGAACTGGAGTGACCGTTTGTACCTAGGAGGACGGAAGCCGATTAAGCAATGCTGTCCTCAACATTGGTGCAACGCTGTGGTGCAGCACTGCAATGTGCTCCATGTTATTATCCAGTCATGGTAATAGCAGGAACTTCAACAACAGAGAACGATGAATTAAAATAAAGTGAAAATGACGCAACTTTGAAAAACGACGCCCAAGTGATAGAGCTGCTGTCAAGAAGCTCGGTTCTTTTGACAGCTTCCAATTTTTTAGGCACATGGTTAAACTTACAACTTAGGGGCGGGAGGGCTAACTAAATGAGAGAAAGACGAAACGATGGACCCGCATGGTGTGGTGGTGAAAGCGTTAGCCGCCGGAAGGATAATACCGTGTTCGTTCCCCACAGCAGACACCTGCGGTCCGAAGTTTTGCAAATTCCTCATTATCATTGTGGTTGTTTCACACATAATACCGTGCCGTGAAAAACTATAAAAGGCAGTAAATAGAAAGCTAAAACTAAAAAAAATTAACGTTAAAATATAGTACTAATCTTAGTAATCTTATTATCAATGGACAGTCATATCAACAACAACGGCCCCGTATAACAGAGCGCTGCCGAATGAGCATGCCTCATTCGTGCGGTGTTCACTGAAGAAGATCCGCCTCAGTACGACTACGAAGACCCCCCACATAGAGATGACGAACAACTGTGGAGCACCGACTCGGATCACCGGGTTTGATGAAGACGAAGATGTCGAAACGTTAGCCGAAGTAAATATCCTAATCAACCCCATGTAAGCTCGACAATTTAAAAACGTGTCAAATCTTAGTCTTGTAATATTTTCCACAATCTCACCTCACGTCGCAATTCGAAGAATCGCACTTGAAGTAATTTGTGTAAGAGGACGAATTTTCGTTCTGTACTAATCTGTTAAAATTAAATTCTACACACATACACACATACATATACACCTACACATACACACCACACACACACACACACACACACACACACACACACACTCACACACACACACATACATACACACATCACTGCATAGACAAACATGTGTACATAGTCACACTAGCACATAAATGTGTGCGCGTATGTTAAAGTGTTAGCGGAAATATCTGTGAAGGATAAAATTGCCATTCATGGACCAGCTGGTAGAACGAGTCATGAAGCAAGTCCGATTCACATTCTTACCCTTCGCGAATATGCCTGCTTTTCAAGATTTTATCCCAGTTTTAATATTTTCGAAGCGTTGCGCCATCTTAACTTTACTTTTTTCACCTTCGTGTGTAGTTTCCTGCGCTTAGATTCATCCTGTTTAGAAGCACGGTCTTCTCTATACGTGCCTATGAAAACGCTCTTGCGCGGATTTATTTGGGTTTATTTAAGTAAAAAAATAGAAGACGAGCCATTTCGTGTAGCTTTTCTTCACTGGATTAAAGCTTGAGGGTAAAACTTATGATGAACGGTGTTCTTTTGCTGCAAGGTTAGTCTTAGAAGGTTTTTAGAGGTTTTGATGATGAAGAGGTTAAGGGATAACCCGATAGAATTAGCGATGACCAGCTGCTGCCGTAAACATGAAGTAAAGCAGATCGGTGCATCTTTCGATCTTTTGGGAAAAACACGCAGATATAAAACAATATGTTTGGAATACTTCAATCGAGTTGAGAACTCGAAAAAACTTGATAAATTAGAGCTAAATGAACGACAATGATGCTAAACTGAAGGATCGTATCCGTGAAATCTATTTTGTGCATCTTTTGCGTCGGATAATCATTTCTTTCTCAACTACACATTGATATGTATCTGAAAATAAATCCATATGACATTTGATGTGCTGGTTGGGCGCTGGGCGTTTGTGGAACACCGAAACACTTCGCCAATCCAAATTCGCACTATAAAAAAAGTCGACATTGCCGTTTTCCACTCATTTGATCCTAGAAAAAGTACATCACCGGAGAAACATTCTCAGGAAATCTTTATGATGTATCGAAGACTACGATGTTCGCGACCGGTGTTGGTTAATCGACACAGATCAGTTGTCAACACCACGACAGCTCTGCTGGTGCACTGGCCAACCAACGTCGCAGTTTTGTCTGCAACTATGCAAACCTCGGTTGTCAACTGTAGCAAGTGACAAGGAGGAATAGAGAGTTCACTGGTGCCCACCGAAGCTTTCCATTAATTGCGGATTATATTGCTGATAACGTGAGAGTTACATACTTTGAGTTGAATGTTGAAAAACTAGATTAACTTCTGAGCAAACTATACGGAGGCATTGTCCACATAGCAGCAAATCTACGGTGTGAGTGGTCCCAGACGTAATGTTGTTAATTATGCGTTCGTAAAGTATTTTATTGACCGCACTCTGCTCGAAAAACTAGTTTCGGAGTTTTGGTAGACAATTACATTAACAAAAAGAAGATTGAAAATGCAAAATCACCAAAGAGCGCTTGCTCCCATAAGGAAAGAATGAATTTTTGGCGGCTATTCAGCTTAAGCGGTCGAAAGTTCTAGAAGTAGCTACATGGCTAGATGGTTGGTCGAATGACCCTTGTGTGCGGCTAAAAGCACAATCCTGGAATAGAGCACGATAGTTATGCCTAGCATAAATATACCGTGACCCATGGCAAAGAGCACACGTAAGTAGTTATGAATGGTTCTGGGATTTCAACGAGGAAGTAAAAAAAATTAAAAAAATTAAATAAGCGTTGGTATTAGTGGACAAATTTTTTTGTGCAGCGTAGCATTTGTAAACTGTATTGACCTTCAGTCTGGCGTGTCTGATGGTATCAGACTATACACGGCCAGTTGCACAACAGTTTTCTAAAATATTGAGCCAAAGCTTGAAATCCACTGGAAATAGCATTTCTATTTAGCTAAATGAGAGTAATTTTTTGTTTCAAAATGCTATGTGCGGCAGCGAGGTTCATCTCTCAAATGTGAAAGCTGGAACTCACACTGTTCGAACCGCGGGAAAGTGGGAGATGCAAGTATCCAGTACTGAACTGCCACTCAGCGTGTTCAACTGGTGATTTCAAAAGCGATTTTATAAAGAAATTGTTGAAACACCTTATACAGAAGGAAGCAATGAGAAGGTAGAATTTCACATAAGCGAAATCGACTCAGCAAGTACACCTAACTCAGTACTAGAGATTGTCTTGCTCATGTTCTACAGTGTGTTACGCCTCAGGGATGTCAGAAATGAGTTCACACTTGATTAGAAAAACAAACAAACAACGAAGAAGGTCATGTAGTGCTGCGGACTAACTTGTGGGCTACAGCCTACAGAAAAGGGCAAAGGATAAAGCTCTCAGCGTTGACCAACCCCCAAGGATGCGCCATGCGTTCGACTTCATCAAGCATCGTTAAATGCATACCTTCCACAATGATTTGGGATGGGCTATCGATGAATCGAGTCAATGCCGCCGTCCTCCAAGACAGGTTTGGTACCAATTTGCCGACCGTGGAGGAATAGAGGGCTTGATGGGTCTGGCGCTCGGGATCGAACCCACGTGTACTGCAGTGCTCTAACCATTGCGCTACATGCGCTCTATAATAAAACAAGGGGCACACTGTATGAAAATCTTCATTGATGAAAGTTATCATAGCCTTATGTAGAGAGCAATATTTAAGTCATCATTGACAAAGTCCAAAATGGGATTCCCTTAGGGATTGATCAACGCTGAGAGCTTTATCCTTTATCCTTTATGGCACATAGTCTACATGACAACTTTACAGCTCCTAATCGCGAGGAAGAACAATAGAAAGGAAACGAGGCTTTGCAGACGAATTTAACTTTAGGGAAACGGAAAGATGTATTTTAGAGGTTTAACAGCAATTTGACCGTCGAAAACACTAACAGCAAAAGTGAAAAACCTAGCCGAGCAGTGGAAGTTGTATTGAAAAAGTGGCGCTCAGCCAGCTATTATGGAAATGATTTGGCAGAGCCAATTGCTGTTGTTCAGAGTTTCAAATAGAGGTGCCACAACAATAAGTGGTGTGTTCTTAAAGTCAATCTTGATTGCTTTCGTCCAAACTCAGATAATGGTGGAGCGAGGTTTCCGGGAACCTGAATTCTTACGCTGCAATACGAAAAGTCGCGAAGATATCTATTTCTTAAAATACAGGACTTAAGGAACTAAAGAACACCCGACATTATTTCCACAAAAATGCAATTGCTTAACGCCACTAGTTTCAACATGTTTCGTAGACTCCAGATATGTCATACCTCGACAGTAAAGAAATAACCAGCGGTTAAGAATTTCGAGGAACTCCATGGCTTTTTTCTCGCTACTCAGAGGATACGGCATTCGGAATCAGACTTGACTAAGAGTTGGATTCAAAAACAACAGAGACGTACACATGAGGATTCTTGTAGGAATTCGACATAAACATTGAAACAACATTTGCTTAGGGTCAAGGGATGAATGGACGTTTCCGATCTTCTTTGCCGATACATTCACGGCTCGGCTTGTTTGTCCTCAACGTGTGGCCTCATTAGATTCTATCTACGGCGGTAATGCGTCGGTTTCGGATATCATCTCTGAATGAACGACTCTAACGCATGAGAAATCAGAAATAATGAAAAAAGTGAAAGAGTGAAAGTGTGGAAACCAGTATGAAAGGGTCTCTAGAAATGGTTTTCTCAAGAGAATGTTGTGAAGAGTGTATTTGAACTACTTTCAAATAGGGGGTTTATTTCAACGGTGATTTGACCACTCAAAAATCCAGGAAGCTAAGATTTTGGCCGATAAAAACGCCACATATATTCGAATACATGATATTTTAAGAACTCGAAAGGCCAGCTTGTCGCAGTTTGGAAGGATCCAAACGAACTGTTCTCGTGGACGTGGCGAACCTTCAGAAATGGTTTTCATTCTAAAAAGAAGACTGCTCCGAACATGTCGGACTGAAACATTTTGTAGAATCTGTTTCATAAATATAGCTCTTAGTCGATTATTATTTATGTTGTACGAAGATAGAAATGGTATAAACGAAATATTTAAGTAATGTATTAGTTGGATGGACCAAAAGTATCTATCTAGCTGCAAAACTAAGAATAAATGCATTATTTCAAGCCAGATTGACATTTTCAGCGAGAACATATTATACTATTTAACACTTCTGGACCAGACCTAGTTATTCGTAGAATACTGACAATTTTTTCGATGTATAGAACACAAGAAAAAAAGGTGCGTGTGGCACAGTGGCCGGAGGAGCCCTGCAACACACATGGAATCGATCCTAGCGGCCCGGGCTCACTCCAGCCTTCCCATACATCTGGGTCGGCAAATTGGTACCAAACTTGTCTGGGAGGATAGCAGCGCGGGCTCGATACATCGGTAGGCCACTGCGAATCATTGTAAAGGTCAGATAAGCATTCAATCACCTCCAAACGATGCTTAGTGAAGTCGAATGCATGGCGCATTCCTCAGGGATTGATCAACTCCGAGAGCTTTGTCCTTTGAGCTTAATAGAGCACTTGAAGAGTTGGAAATGTGGTGCGGTTCTAGAAATGACTCTACTCTATCTATTTAAGAGTAAGCATAGTTTTTCAAAAATTGCCACTTGGTTTTTAAAGTTGTTAACGGAAAAAAATTCCAAGGAAATGAAAATGACTTTCTAATTCTAAAAATCAGAACGAAGTCCCAGCAACCGCAAATAAGCAATGCATCTGCGGACATCATCGTATTCTAATGGCCGAAATAACTTTTGTGCAGACAGTTTCATTTTCGAAGAACGAATATCGATGAAAAAAAGACTGTTTACATTTGGTGAGTTCTAGAATATCAGAATCTTCTTGTCGTAAAACAAGAGATTTTTTGCCTTCAAGACAGAAATTTCTAGGTTGTGGAACCTTTTGTTGAAATTAATCACGTCCACTTTGAGCTGAGATGTGCTGCTCTAAAGTTGGAAGAGGTCGCCATTTTCTCATTGTGTGAGTGGAAATCAACCCATATCAGAATCGTGTGTTAAAAACAAAGCATAGGAATAAGAATCAGGTGTGCTTTACTTAAATATTCTAGAAGAAATCCCACTGATGAGAAGCGAAAAGGAATGACGGTCCAAAAGCGAAAAACGAGAGAACTACAGTACCTTGTCGCTAATGCTTTTTGACCAGAACTTCCTGGTGGACTTCATTTTTAGGAAAAATTGTGAGAAATGTGAAAAATTGAAGGAGAAAGGAGGCATCTGTGATCGTGTAAAAGTTAGTGACTAATTGCTTCGAAGAAAGAACTTGAGCAACGATAAGTGGCACTTCGAGGAGTCTTTTTTAATCTAAAAAAAAGGGAACCAGAGTCATATTAAACTATGATCATCACCAATCACCCGTCAACGGGATTGATCTGGGACAGCATTATAGAAGTTATGATCAGTGGAATACAACCAAAATGAAGCTGAGATATTTGGAAAACTCCGGACCTCAGGTGTCTGCGGTGGGGATCGAACGCGCTATTACCCTTTCCGGGTCTTAGGGCGGTACACCACCACACGATGCGGGTCCTTCGTTCGCCTATCTCTCAGCTTCCCTATCTAACAGTGCCATCAGCATTTCACATAATACCCTGCCGTGAAAAGATGTAGTAGGCAGAAAATAAAAAAAGTTAACTTTATGATCAGTCGATTTGAACAATGAAGTCTAGTTGAAGTCATGGAGGTGACCTCGATTACGGAACTCTTCGTCGATGTTATCGGTATGGTGCGATGAAAAAAGTAAATCAGAATGAGTCGATTGTTGTTGCAGTAGGTTCCGTTTAGTTGAAATGGGTTTATGTTCCTTGTGAAGTAATGCTTCAAAAAAGAAAAAAAGATTTCCTGTTATGTCTTTTTCAAAAATAATTTGATTCCAGCGTGATCTGTCGTTAATTGCTGAGTGATTGAACAGTGATAAGGCTTTTTTTCCAACGGCATTGAAAGGCTGTCACTAAGGGATGAAGAGGCGTCAGTGTCGTGTTGAGAAGTGATAGTGACATTCTACTTTTATGATAAGTTAAACCTTGTCATCCGGTGTATGAATTCGTCAAACTACCGAGGGAATTCCGTCCTCGCCTGATGAAATGTGAGTTCCAGCCCTTTTCCTCATCTCACATTTTCGTTGATGTTGGTCTCCGGTCCACAAGCATTGTAGATCGTTGCGAGGTACTTTATGCAAGTCCACTTGGTACTGTGTAAATCTGGTTTCATGGGTTCAATGCAAAAAAGAAAGCGCTTCAGTGGTTATCTAATTTTTTTATTTTATACGGCCCGTCTACGACTACTACGTCTATCGTACTACGTCTTAACGTCAGCTTTGCAGATCCCAGCACTTCCCACATTCGATTCGTTTCCTCGCATGCATTGTCCACGAAGTTCTTCCAACTTTTACGTGTGGCTTCTGTTGCTGCTTGAGGATTTTCATTTCATCTTGAATGTCGTAGAATGCTGACCGTGTTGATTCTCCCTGGAGTCATGAGATCTTCGGGTTTGAGAGTTCCCCGTTAGACCAAAAAGGGTGATTTTTTTGCCGGACAAGTTTGATACCAATTTTCGGACCCCGCCGGGATGAGAGGCCTAGTGGGCCTGGACCGGGATCGAAGCACCGCCGTGCTCGTGGTGATCGGCATTACGACTGTGCTATGTCTCCCTCGGTTTCTTAATAGACAACTCATTAATACGTGAGCTACTCACTGCGTAGGTACTCGTGGATTTGAAGTTCAACTGAGGTTACGACTTTGCTCACATCTCAGATTTTTGTGTTTGTATCTTACGTACCCTGCTATGAAGAATAATAGGCAGTAAATAGAAATGAAGACATAATCAAGTCGTAAGTTTACAAAGTAAGAACTGAAAGACTTTGAAATGCTGACGTGCTTTGATTTGGAATTGTTCTTTGCTTGATCGCGAAAACTGATATGTTTCCAAAGCCTGACTGGTGGGTGCTGTTACGCAAACTATCAGTCTGCTTTTCAACTGCTGCTCGAAGCAGTGATCGAGACTGCGGATACAGTAAAACTGCGAATAATAAGTTTTGAAGAAGACTATCTGTCAAAATTTTGAAATATACTATTTAAATTTCGATTTGTTATTCAGAAGTCGGGTAGCTGTAGAATATGATGTAAGGGATACAGTTACGAAAACAGAACCCTTCTTCTTCTTCCTTATGGAGAAATAGCTACTGGACCATTATCAGCTAAAAAAAGGTAGAGATGTTGTTTCCCTGCTACGCAATTTTTTAAAGCTCGTGTTCAGAATCAAGGAAAAAATTCGGAACTCGTAGTAGTAAACTCGATGTTCAAGGAAGCTTTCTATTCATTCCAATGGAAGCAAGTTCTATTGAAATACCAATTAACCGAAAATCTTAATGATTCCAAACTAACTATCAAAATGCGTTGTTTTCTTTTGCAGCAATTGCTAGATTGTTACACAACACACGTTTTATTTCCGTACAAAAAACACACAACATAACAGTAGCTGACCTTTCAGCAGTACAGCCTTCTCCAAATATTAACAACATATAATCCATATTGAGGGCCGGATAGCACAGTGGTAGTGATGTCAGTCATCACGATCATGGTGGTACTTCGATTCAGCTCCGGACCAACCAAGCCTCTCATCCCTCTGGGGTCGGAGAATTGGTACCGGAGTTGTCTAGGTAAAAAATCACTCCCTTCAATCCAATTGGGAACGCTCCAGCTATCTCAATACTCCAGGGGAATTCTACGACCAGCATTCTACGACATTCAAGATGAAATGGAAATCTTCAAGCAAGAACCGAAGCCACGCGTAGAAGTTGGAGGATCTTCGTGGAAAATGGATGCGAGGAAACGGATCGAATATGAGAAGTGCTGGGATCCATACAGTAGTCTCGAAGGGGGGTCATATAAAATTAAAAAAAAGAGTATTGAAGGTTTAGTATTAGTGGCTAATTAGCATGGGATGTGCTTTGGAAATATAAAAAAGACTGGCCATTAAAAAAACGAGCGACAAGCGAGTAAAGTTCAACATTCGCCCACGTATTTTTTGGTCATTTAGCTCTCGATGTTCATATGTTTCCCTACAAAGAGATTTGTTCCAGTTTTAATGGTGTTTTAGAGCTCGTGGATTGCAATCAATCTCTATCGTCGACATCAAGCACAACCGCAAACTATACCAAACCATTCTTGGCACCCGCTTCACGTAGTGAACGGAATCTCAGATTTAGGGAATAAAAAACTCTCTTTAAACTTCTTAAACACTATTTCATCTTCCTATTGCAAATCGTAAATATTCTAAAACCAAGTAAGAGCAACCGCCTACTATTTTTCTTGGCGAAATCCGTCCAGGAATAGATCTCTAATATTCAGAATTTGTAAGAACAATTACTCAACAACAATCGATGAAAGATCAGTTTTTTTTCCCTTGAGAAATAGAATGCCAGACAAATTAGCTTGCTCGATGCACTTTTTATATCCATGCCTATCCTGAAGGATCCGTTTAGAAACCTTGTAGCTGATTATCTCGCTGACTGATATCAGCGATTATTTCGTGATTTGGTACTAACAATTCTCGACTCCTACTAGCAGTTGATTCATCTAAGATTTTTTATCTATTATTTAAACACAGTCATCGTAATGGAAGAAAGAGCGGGAATAGCAGTGGAACAGAAATATAAGAAAAATAATGATAGCAACAGAAAAAAAAGAAAATCTCTGAAAATTCTACGGCGAACATGGGAATGGTGCTGAAGATGTCCAGAAGGCGAAGTTCGAAAAAGATCAGCAACGTAGATGTCGAAGCCGGTGGTGTGGATCACATTACCCGAGATTTCCTTCAGTTTTCGTTTTATACAGCGAAGTCTCAGAGCAAGAACTATAGAGATTGTAATAACCAGTTGATGGAAATATCGTTTCAAGAGTCATAGCTGAACCGACTTACAACTTCCGTTTTACTTTCCCTAATGGTTTCTGATGCA
The DNA here is from genome assembly GCA_018806985.1 of Angiostrongylus vasorum. Lineage (NCBI taxonomy): Eukaryota > Metazoa > Nematoda > Chromadorea > Rhabditida > Metastrongylidae > Angiostrongylus > Angiostrongylus vasorum. Next base: position 1,357,418 of record JADANN010000198.1, on the reverse strand, counting down.
AGAAGGACACTCAACGAAGTCATAAATTATATTAGATAGAGTAGAATAGTTTTTAGGAGTCTAGTTGGAGTCGAACTGAATTCGACGGAGGTTTTTGCGATGAAGCTGAGCGTGCGGCAGGTGAAAGATGGAGGAGATGAAGCACGAAAGATGAGCAGACGCGTCGCTCTCGCCGGGTTGTAATGCCATGCCAATCACTTCATTCATCATTGCATGACACCCACCTCATGCGCTGCACCTTCAACAAGACTCGCCACTAAATTGAATCTCGTGAGTAGAGTATCGGCTTAAAGTTTTCGCAGTCGCCATTCGATACGCTTGGTACTAGCCAGTAGTACTAGTGGACGCAGATAAAGTTATCGAGCGGTCGAAAATTGCAGAAGAAGACTCACAATCGGTCTACAACGAGGATTATGGGAGACCGGTCTACATTCCCGTGACAAATCGGAATATCTCAAGTGCAAAATTTTTGCCTACCAAAGTCATTAAAGCTTTTCTTTTTAAAGATGGTGAGTTTTCGTCCAATGCTTAACACTTAGAGTCCTACGCCTTTGTTCAGTCTCTTTAGCTAAGCAAGCTGAAAGCGGTCTAAAGTTGTCGCGGTGGTTTCTGTTAACCGGTTATCGAGTAGTCAGTCCTCCCGATGTCAATTGAATTCCTACTTCTCGACGAAAGTCTGCTTATAAAAAGGAGTTTTTTTCTACAAACGATGACGCGTCGTTTTATACGGGTTATCGCCTAGGAACGAGTTCACACCTCAGCAATAAACCCATGGGAAGCTACCCGAATAGTTTTCTCAATCATTTTAATTCATAGTTTGGTCTTCCCAAAAATTTTTTCAATAGTTTTCTCTAGGTTTTCTTGAGTAACTATGGATTTTTATTCAGCTAGTAATTATAAATAGTGTAATGAGCTTTTAAAACTGTGAACAGAAATGATGAAAAAACAAACAGCGACCGTAAACAAGTCCAGCTATGTTGGTACTCCACGAGTATGGATAACAGAAAACTGTCAGTTGTCTTTTAAAAAAATAAGCAAAACTTCAAAAAAAGGGCGAAGATTTGTTTCGCATTCCTCTTATGAAGGCAGGATTAGTGGCGAGACAAAAGCACTAGTGGAGGGAGCGAATAATCCTTGACAATCGAGGTCAGCCATTTAGCCTCATGTCTGGAGAATAGCAGGCAATCCCGACAATACTCTACTACCAAAAGTGGTGGTAAACTCTGCAGTCATTACCAATTACGAACTGAGGCGAAGGAAGATAGTACAACTGCTGAGGCGACAGGCGAAGAGCACCTTGAGACGTCGAAGGAAGTTTCACCGTAGTGTTGGCCTTTTCAATTAAAATTACGGCTTGTTCTTAAAATGACAGGAGTGTTAATAATGGTAGAGCCATTAAGCTTCGTGGTGCACATAACGCGCGTTCCCATACGGAGCTTAGTCGATTTCACGGTTGGCTAGAGTAGGAGTGATCGACTTGAGTAGGAAACAGCACGGATAAATAATACACATATATTAGCTAAAAAATAGGCAGTAAATGTGAAATTCACTACAGTGTTTAAACGGTAAAATATGAGATGTGGACGATGTTCCGTCATTAGTGAAGTTATTCATCAAGTGACATGCGCAAGCTGACGAAGCGATGTCGTTTCCCCAAAATTGCTTGTGGTGCACCAGTACTTTTGGCAGCTCCATCCACTTCGGTGCAGGTAACTAGAAACTGGTCATCTTTTGTTGAAGAAGATGTAAACGTACGAAATGAAGAAGTATTGTGGCGCTGAGATGACGAAGTCAACATCTTCTATGAACTTCTACTACTGGTTCTCCCTCTATGCATCTTTTTCTTACCAATTTTAAAGAAACGATGTTATAGAAGAGGGCTGTCCGCTAGGCTTCATAAATTGCAAAAAGGGGGTCGAATAGTGTGGTTTATATTCTGCTGCTTTTCTTCCCCTAATATTCCTCACTCGGCATTTGGTTGGGCGAACAAATATTTTTTACGTTTAACTTCATTTACAGCTTATTCTTTTTTCATGGAAGGGTTTTATGTGAAATGCAGCCACAAAGGTCCTGAGACATGGGTAGAAATATTTTTGCAGTTTTAATAAAAAATCGTTAGTATGAGACAACGAATAGTGTAGACATTAATCCCTTGCTTTGACGCGTTTTAGTGTGTATCGCATAAAACCCTAACAAAGAGCCACACAATGTTAAGTTTTTTATTTGCTGCCTGTTACAGTTTTTTCGCGGCAGGGTAATCCGTGAAATACAACCGCAGTGATGCTGAGATATTTGTAAAATTCTGGGACACCGGTGTCTGCGGTGGGGAACGAACGCGATATTACCCTTTCCGGAGGCTAACGCGCTCACCACCCCACTATGCGAGTCCTTGTTGGGCTCCCCAGACCAAACCCGTTGACGGGTGATTGCTGGTGGAAGTGATCGATAGAAAACTAGCTGCTAGGCATGCGAAACGAAGGTCTCACATAGAGTGGTGGTGAACGCGTTAGCCCCCCGGAAAGAGCCACACGATCGAACTTTATTCCAATTTTGCGTTAATGGAAGAAATATACGGAAACTTCTTCAGAAAAAGTATTTCATCTTATCCTAACGTATTCAACGCTGCTTGCTGGACAACTATTGCCATTTTTCATCTTCCTAATTGTAACTCTGCTGATGTTCTCCACATCAGTGTGGTTGGTGTGGTGCGTCCTTTCGACACGACGCATGTTGGATTTGGAAACAATCGAGAGAAGTAGGGGGTGTCGTTCTTCCGTGTTCTTAGACAGACCCTCTAAAAGCTGCCAGACGAAAGTCAATGTGGTTCTCCTTTACAGTTACAAGTCGGAAAGCAGGCAAACACTATCAAAAAATCAGATTTCGAAGCACAAAATGCACCACTAACAATATTTTGAGCTTCACTTTTTATGTCCTCTTATGTATGCAGCATGTTAATCCTATTCTAGCAAACATGAAAGGCATGTGGCCTTTCTATAGACATGTGGTGATTTCTGTGTTGACGAAGTGATCGTAAACTGTTTAAATGACGATTTACTATGTTGAAGAAGTTTATTCTTGAGCGCGAATTCATGAAACTTCGTAGTAAAAATAGGCGCGATAAACCGAATAATTGATAGTAATCCAATAATAAAAGCTATTGTAATAAAGAAGGTGCCAATAGAGATAAAGCAAAACCAAGCTTTCGGGGTTGATCAATCCCTAAAGAATGCGCCATGCATTCGACTTCATTGGGTATTGTTAATTGTGATTGAATTCATTTCTGGCCTATATAATGACTCGTGGTGGCCTGCCGATGTATGAGGTCAGTGCTGCTACTGTCCACCCAAGCAAGTCTGGCAGCAATTTACTGACCATCGATGGGTGGAGGACTTCATGAGCCCGGGCTCGGGATCAAAACAGAGACCACGTGTATATTGTAGGGCTTTTCTTCCTGCTGCGTTAAATTTGCCAATAAATAAAAAAAGAAAGCTCTCGGCGTTGATCAATCACTGAGGAATGCGCCATGCATTCGGCTTCATTAAGCACCGTTTGGAAGTTTGGAAGTGATTGAATACATATCTGGCCTTTACAATGACTTGCGGTGGCCTACCGATGTATCAAACCAGCGCTGCTATCCTTCCAGATAAGTTTGGTACCAATCTGCCGACTCCGGAGGGATGGAAGACTTGGTGGGCCAATGGGGGGCGAAGATCGATTCCACGTGTCTGTTGCAGGGCGCTTCCGACCACCGCGCCACATGCGCCCTTAGCCTGCCAATACTGATGAAGAATTAAAACGCAATGTTATCATTGCAAACAATAAAAACACTACATAAAGTTTTCTCCCAGTGAGAAATGCCCTGCTTTCTTCCCTGCATTGCAGAACACCGAATGGCTATGACTATAGTGGGAGAATGCGTGGGTTCGCCACGACATCATCAATGGAGAACTGCAGTGGACACCTTGTTAGCTACTCTCTCGAGTCAAACGCTGGTTGAATCCGAATCTTCCGACGGTCCAATTGGGCCGACTAAGAGTTCATTCAGAGATCTCCCAATGAGCGACTACTACAGTGGACATACTTGAGCATTTAATGCACTGGTTCAGCGCTTGACAAATAAGAGAAAGTGAAAAAAAAGAAACTGATCTTTTCATATAATGGTATTCTGTGGTAGCTCTCTTGATACGCTCATCGGCATTCTCAGAAGATAACTAAGAAAGCGAAGGTTTCTTTGTTCAGAAAGAAGCGCTCGGATTTTCCGATGGAAGAACTTTCGTATTTCTGCTCAAATAGCGCAACTGGTCCTCATTCTATTGGTAAGTCGCACTGATCTTGAAATCTTCACTATTTACGAGCGCACAGAACCTTGTGAACCATGGAATGCAGCCACAGCTCATTTCATGGGTAACATAAGTCGAAATGTGTCTGGTATTAACCAAACTGCAGCGCCTTTACACTTCTAGAAATTTCCATAAAATGGAACTTTCTGACGTGTACTTGCATTATTCCGCGAGAGTCTCGAACCACTAAATTGTGGATTTCGCCTATCGGCGACATGTATTAGGTTTGTTCTCAAGAAAAACGAAGAACGTTATGGTTTATTTTTTCACCATCCTCGCAAAGTGGTCTGAATATCAGTGGCTCATGTTGCGCTCGCTTTAACATCCTTTGGAATTTCAATTGAGATTCATGTTCTCCTCGACTCACCTACTTTCGCTTTTTTCGCATATTTGGAGGCATCTTGAATCTCGGCCGTCGTGCTAGCTCTCAACACTGGGCTTCCTCTTTTATTTATTAGTCATGCGATATCCAAGACATTCTTAGAATTCAACTACAGTATACTGCATTTGTTGCAAGGTCTCTGGTTATAAATATGATAGTATAATGGTCCTCCCAGCGGTTTGCCGCCTCATCGTGGCTGGGAGGTGTTCCTGGGTGTCGGACTGCGATGTACAGCGGGGGGATTCGTCCCGGTCTCCCAAGCTGAGAAAGAATCTTGCGTTTCCATCAGGAAGCCTAGCTAACAGTAAACCAATACCAGGATCTGCCACCGTCTTAGTATCAAAGTCGCATGGTGGCAAATCTCCCTCGGATTCACAAGGGCTGCGACTGCCCGTGGTGGGGAAGGCCTGGGGTGACTTTGGTCAGGCTGACCTCGGGATTCCAAGAACCACAATGGCTTAAGCAGCAAATTTCCGATAAATGGTGATTATGTTGGGGGCCCGCACAATCAGTGAGCACGGGCCGTTCAAGTGTCAAGTGTCAAAGTGTAATGGTTATACCACTTTGTGATGGTATTAATGAACATTCGGATGAGAAATTAAACAACGACAACGTAGACCACAAAGCAGTCATGCTACAGGAGAGCACACTTACTTACTTACTTGGGCACTTGGATGGCGCATCCTCACTGGTCGTGTGGGCTCCAGCATAATTTTTTATTTCTTCGGAGTTTTGCTGCTTTACCCACTGTGGTTATTCCTAGTCCCGATGTCAGTCTAGGCTAGATATGCTAAATATGCCCCGTGTCGTCACCACCACAAGCAGTCGCCGCCCTTGTAGATCAGAGGACGATTTGTCACCACACGACAAGTTTGGTACCAGGACGGCGTCTGATCCTGGTTTTAGTTTACTCTTAGCTGGGCTTCGTGATGAAAACGCTGGACTCTTTCTCATCTTGGGAGATCCTGCTGGAGGTATGAATCCTCTCGCTGCACGACACCCAGGAACACCTCCTAACCATGATAAAGCGGTAAACCGCTGATAGAAGAAGAGAGGATAATGATGAGCATTTCCTGATTAGTCTTACGACCACAATCCAGCAATCAAAAACATTTGCTTGCAAAAATAAAGCAAACGCACATCTCATCCGACAAGAATTCTCAGCATATGCTTCCACAGAAGCAGCCAAGAAATAGTAGACGTTTATGAAGATGATTGCCATCCGAGTCAGATTTTTTGTTCCAGTTTTTTTAGCAAGGTTTCAAAATCGTTTTACCGAGTGAGTTATATGTCGATATAGCAAAGTACCTGAAAAGTGCAAAGTACTCTGAAGTATGACAGTGCAAAGATAGTTTCGGACTTGTTGTAAAACAGGTATTGCGAAATATTTGCGACCATCGCGAATGCTGGTAGAAATCTGTGCAGCTTCTAACGCTACTTCTCCAACTGTCTGTTGAAAACGTTTCTTATCGACTCTTTACAGATGCTTTCAAGTGAAACGTAGCTTGCTTGTTATGTAAGGCATTGTTATCTGTTGTCTTTTCTACCACCACGGATGTGTCAATTTTTCGTACATCAGATAGGCTCAGTCGTAACCGGGATCTTTTTGAAGAATTCGGCAAGAGTTCCTGCAACATTTTTCTAATACCATTTTGTCCGTTAAAATCGCTGGTGACAAGATTGTATAATAGTAATGCCTCCCCCAAATGTTCTCAAAATTCATGTAAAACGCCTAGACCCAGCCCCGTTCAGCGTTTGGTGATGAAATAAGAGATGGAAAACCCGTCATATGTTCTAACGGTAAATGTCCAATTCATTCCATTATTTGCCCAGTGAAATTACTATTTATGGGATAAGGGCACCCACCATTGCAGGTAACTTTTCAAACAAGAAATTTATAATATAGCAACTTTTTCTTAGCATTGTTACGTTTTGATCGTGGCGCATCTAGTCCAGGCTGCTCTCGTTTGGCCGACGGTCTTGACTTTCTCAGCTTACATCACTTGGATAGTAGAAGTTACGAGGTCACCATAAGCTTTCCAGATCCGATCCACTCCCGTGTTCTTCCCAGTCGCTTGACTGCAGTCTTGCAAATGAGTTCATTAGCAGAACACGCAGGAATTTGCTCAACTTTATATCGAATACGAGGAAATATGAAGATGTCGATAAAACGTCGCAGAAACAGGTGCTCACGAGCTGTTTGTGCATCTCAGAGTATTCGACTTCGTTTCCATGCTGCTTCCTCCTAGCCACTGGCAACCGAATTTTTATTCTAAAATTCCAATTGTCTTTAAAGGATACTTAGATCACAAAGGAAATTTTGGGAATACTGATCAGAGCCATTTCGTCGGTGAAAAATCGAACAGCACCAGGTCTGGACAGGATAAGATTAGAACACATGAAGAACCTTCCGCCAGTCCTCATAAACACAGTGGCTCGACTCTTCACACGTTACCTGTCTGAATGCAAGGCCCCTACTCAGTGGAAGACCAGTAAGACCGTGTTATTGTTCAGGAAAGGTGACCTACACGATATCCGCAACTATCGCCCAATCTGCCTGCTGTCTGTCGTCTACAAATTTTTCACTCGAGTCATCCTAAACAGGGTTGACAGAACACTGGACGAAGAACAGCCATGTGAGCAAGCAGGGTTTCGAAAGAAGGATTTAGTACGATGGACCACATCCACACGATAAAAAGGCTCATTTAAGTATCTCGAGAGTACAAAAGACCGCTCTGACTCGCTTTCATCGATTTACAGAAGGCCTTTGATTCAGTTGAGATAGAAGCAGTCATAGATGCCCTCGATAGTCAAGGGAGTCCCTACTCAGTATATAAAGATTCTTCGTGAGCTGTACAAAAAATTTAACAACCAAGATATCACTATTCTACAACGATATTAACATCGACGTCAAAAAGAGGAGTTAGGCAAGGCGATACCATCTCGCCAAAAATTACTTACCGCCACTTTCCAGAACGTCATGCAAACATTGGAATGGGATAATATGGGAGTGAAAATCGATGGTCAGCAATTACATCATCTTCGCTTTGCTGATGACATCTTCCCTATAACATCAAACATTGGCCAAGCGGAACGTATGCTCGCCGACTTTGATAAAGCCTGTGGAAAAATTGGTCTTCGACTAAACCTCACAAAAAACGATGTTCATGGAGAACGGATTGGTTTCATATGCCCCATTCATGTTGAACGGAACGAATGTCTCCGAATATTCCAGTTATGTCTATCTAGATCGGGAAATCATTATGATGAATGACTTAGCTCCAGAGTTGAGCAGAAGGAAACGAGCGGCTTTGGGGGAGCTTTCAAGAGCATCGAGGATGTAGTGAAGAGTACAACGAACATCCGACTCCGTGCCCACCTTTTCGACTCAACGGTACTTCCTGCTCTAACGTATGCGTCAGAAACCTGGGCGCTGCGTAAGCAGGATGAAAGATCACTTAGCGTTACCGAACGCGCAGTCGAAAGGACGTTGCTAGGAGTATTCTGTTTTACACAAATAAAGGATGGGATCCAAAGCTCCGATCTGCGTCAACGACCAAAAATCAAAGATGACGATCTGTACGCCAAACAGTCGAAGATAAGGTGGGCCGGACACGTAATGCGTATGAATGACAACGGATGGACAAGAGCCGTCAGTGACTGGATTCTTCAGGATGTCAAACGTACTGCAAGAAGACCACCGAACCGATGGTCAGAGTTCTTCGCGAAGAGCAAGAAAAATATGATGCTCGACGAGTCCCTAGAGCGAGCAGAACCCACATGGCTACTCTTGCACGCGACAGGGAAAAATGGAAGATTTATTGGCGCCCGTTCGAGTCACTCGATGATCAACGGGACTACAGGTGATACAGTTGGTACAGGTGATACCGATCAGAATCCTGTTAGTCTCCTCTGTTTTAACTAGTTCCTTTGTCGAGGAATTCTATAAAATCACCAGTTGCTTGTCGTCTTCTCAAGGTTTGAAAGTTTCAGAGGACTATCTGGAGCACATCAGGGATGTAGGGAGCGCTTTCAGGCAAGATATTTCACAGCACGTCCAGTGAACTGCTGATCCATGACATCCGTTTGATTTTCCCCTCGAAAGGATCGGATGTACATTTCGAACGAATTGTGAATAAGTGCCAAATAAGTGATGACCATCATAGCTCAGTGGCTGAGTTCGTTTTCAAGTCTACCTTGAATATTATTTGAAACGTGGACGAGCACACAATGAGTTCAGGCACTGCCCTTGTACGGAAATAAATTTGCAGTATTTGTACCTCTTAATTTGTTTTTGTAAGGGTCTCATCGTTTGCTGTCCAGCGTACTTCAACTTCGATGGTTGCGATTAACTAACTTAATAGTTGTGTTGCGTAATGGATTAGTCTCTGAGGGATTAATTCGCGCTGCCATCGACGGTTCGTTCCACTTTTTATTATTGTTTCACTTGTTCCTTGTCTCCAGTGCACTGCTTCCACAGTGTTTGCGTCAAGATAGAACGTCTTGATAGTCGGAACACTGAAAGAGGAGAAGAGCAATCAACGCACCCTTCGGGAAAGAATCAGTGTAACCCCTATGTAATCGATGAGAAACCGCAAGCTTGACTTTTTTCTACCATCGTTTCATGTTTAAATAATTGGTGTCCCTGCGTAGAGGCAATTAGTCCGTGCAAACGGACCTGTTCAGAGGTTTCAAAAATCATTTTCCTGGACGTCGATAGGACCACATTGCAGAAGATCAAATAGCTTTTTTTTTAAACATTAAGAATGGTCAAAACAGAGTCTGAAACAGAATGAATGGTTTTCTAATATAAACGGTAAAATAATGAATTAGAACAGTTTTGGTTAGCAATAGTCAGTGGGGGATCACGATGCTCTCGTACCCATGAATCCATCCATCACCCAACACTCGGCTAATCCTTTAAATGGCTTGGCTATTCCACTCTGTCGATGAGTAGTAGCTATCTATGAGGGACAGTGCATTTTTTGGAAAGAAGGAGAACGTTGGCAAAAAGCAGCGGTTTTTATATTACATCTTTATTTTACACTAATGCACTAACACTTACTAGTAGATAGTCACCAAAATTGAAGTCTTAGATTCTACTCAGCCATTTTCACGTCTTAGTATCTGTTTTGAGTGTCCTTAAAACACTTTGACCAGCACGGATACTCTGTTTCTTTTTGGAGTTCTAGCGGTTACCAGTCTTTTTATGGCATGTATGCCTTATTCACTTTTTATTCTTCCTGTTCCAAAACATTCCACAATGTTCATTCATTTAAGTTCGGATTGAAAACTTTTTTGACGTACTTCACGAAAATAGACACCTCACATTCACATAATATGAGGCCATGACGTCTCCCACTCGTCTTGTTGTGCTGTAGTCGTCATCTATGAAAGGAACGACTGTTGCGAACGGCATCTGAGGCTTCAGAAGAAAAGAAAAGGATCTGCGCTACGATAATAACAAAATGTTTTATTCAAACAGCAACGTAAAGCAACATAATATGGCCAAGTAAGCGTATTTAGTGTGAGAAACAATAAAGGGCACATTAAGTGAAGCTTTGGGTGCAACCCAACAATATCAGCGGCAATTCATACCCGTATCTGGTAGAAATTCATCGATTTGGTGGAAACTGATGGAAAACTCCCTAATGGAAAATAAGTAATGGAAACATAAAACGAATCCAATGGATTAAAACGTCGAAGCAAATGAGTTATTGCTGCTGACCTCCTTTGATTATCTTCAAAAAAGGAAGTGCGAGCAGTTGAAGAAGTGTTCCCATGCGTGAGCATCAGTATCCGTACGTATTGAACTCTGAAAGAAGCCCTAACGAAAATTCATGTAACGGTCGTGAAAATCGGATTTTCAGTTACAATTTGAATTTTTTTAGAACTCAAGAGAAGAATTAGTACCTAGATAAGAAGAATGACGTCACCTGTAGATCCATTCGCGTTCAAAATCGATAAGTGAGTTTTTTTCTTTGCTGTAATGCTGGGCATAGCGAGGGCAGGCTATTACAATGACGAACTAAAAAATGAATTGAAACAGTGGCATAGATGCTACAGGACAAGTAGGCGTCAATATATGATACCAATATGGAGTAGAAATATTAGAGCGTGCAGTGCCAGAATGGAACTGCATGGCAAGAAAAAAGTGATAGAAATGGCGGTCCGATAAGGAGCACATGAACTCGGGCCTTCTCACAGCTTAATACTTCTGCGACATTTTTTTTGCTACAAGGACAACGACACTCAACACAATCATCGTTTTCACTTAGTTTCAAGAAAGAAAGAGGAAAAGCAGTGAGCAGTAACAAATGAGCGACACGGATAACTCTGCAGCCAAATTGCTTCATAGACTTTCTCCAGATATGTTTGTTAGAGCCCGAATATGACAGTAAGACCATTAGAAATTTTCTACTGGAGGACGAAAATGCCTTATGGAGGTATCGCTGAATAGTCACATAGACGAATTGAGCTGGTAGCTTCAGTTTGCCATTGATGATGCGCCAATCTGCTCCATTTATGACTCTCATAGTTGCCGAGTCGGCAATGATATTATCCTCGCTTTGCTGATGACATTGTTCTTATAACGCGAAATATGAGCCAAGCGGAACAAATGGTTGTAGACTTTGATGAAGCCCGTGGAAAGCTTGGTCTTCTACTAAATTTCACAAAAAAGATGTTCACGAGGAATGGATTGGTTTCGTAAATCCCGTTCACGCTCAAGGGTAGGATTCCTCTGTGATGGAGGCGATATTTAGTCGGCAGATTCTAGTCAAATTTCCGTGCAAAATGTGTAAAAGTCATCTGTACCACATTGTGGAATATCCACCTGAATGAAGAAAAGCGGATCACAGGTTCCAGCAGTTCACGGCGACGGGTTTCCTGTTTCGCCTTTATAGCTACCAGTGGATCTTTTGTCATAACAACGCAACTCGCTAAAGCAGTAGTTTTTGACTGCCGATGGCTGAGGTTTGGTGAAAGCACGAGTATGTATAAGTACGCATCTAACACATTCGGTTCCTGCTTTCATTCACTGAATCCTCATTCACTACATCGGAATACTTTTCAAAATCTTTTCAAATCTTCTTTGCTAAAAGACAATGTTCGCAATTTACAACTGACTTTGCTTCTTCGTACACCCATTCAATGCTTCTACTTTCGCTCATGATCATAGTCTTCCTCTAAAACTTGGGCAATTAAACCAAAAATTAATTATCTTAGCATATTTTTGCCTAACAGAATACAATTTGTCAAAATGGCTTCAAACTAGGAGGCATCAACTAAAGTGAGTTGTTAAAATATCATTAACAAGTACTCGACAAGCAAAACCGTTCATGAGGATTTGGAGGCAAGGCTAATTAGCACTTCATGAGCATTTGGAGACAAGGGTAATCTCAAAAGGAAAGCGTACAGAAATTCACCCTCCAAAGTTAAATGAAGTGAGCGTGATAGAGCCAAGCACTCATCAAGAGCCATGATCCGCCTTTCTTCTTTTAGGTGGGTATTCCACAATGTAGAACACACGGCTTTTACAAATGTTGCGCGGATAGATAACTAAACTCTGCCGTGACAAATATCGTCTCCGTCACAGTGCTAAAGTAAGGCAATTAGAGTTGCTGTTTAAATTTCAAAGTGAAGAATACGTTATACGAAAGCAAAAATTCGATGATACGTCCAGTCATGTTGCTTCGTTCGTTATGCGGTTTAGTTCACTGAGGTAGCACGACATGGTCAGGCGATTTCACTTTAGCCAGGCAGGCACCAGGTCAGTGAAGTTTCTCCACCATAGGTTTCGGGGATGTATGGAGGAGGTTGGAAGTGTAAACACAAAGAAATATTGAACAACAAGTTTTTTTTTAGAGAGGGCTTAAAAATGACAAAGACAAGGAATTCACTAACCACAGCAACATGCCTCATCCACAATGGATTTCCTCAGTTTCACGAAAACTCCCATTATGAGCTTGCGGCTTGACAGTTGTGATACTGTATACTGGAAAGAATATACTCTGATAATGGAACATGGAACGATATTTCCATTTTCGAAAAAGGCCGTTGTACTTTAACGAAACAATACTGAGTTGTTGGTTAGAAATGAAAGCGACAAGAGAAACCAAATCGGCTGCTCTAATCAGTGTTGTGAAAATGGGAGTGGTTTGCTACTTATTCACACCATACTAACGTATGGATTGCTAATGGACCGATCACTCACTGCGTTTTGACTTTTAAACTTCTTAAGTCGCCATCTTTCTTAGTGGAATGTCTCGAAACTTTGATTTAAGCTATCGAAAGCTCTAAATCTTAATAGTCTTATGGTGGACTACTGTGAATGGCACCTGTTTACTAGGAAATCCTGGATTTTCGAAAAAGAAATCATAGACGATCTTAGTAAACAACAAACCTTCTCGCATGTTCACTGAGCAGCTTAAACTCAGAAAAATGAACGCAGGGAAGAAATCGTGAAAAGTAGCGGAACCCTTCACGGAATCGCGCATTCCGCAGGAAATACACGATAGGGTTAACCATTGAGTGCATCATAGCTAGGCCATGCGAGAACCACCTATAAATTGGCTATATCAGCTATACAGCGATATTCACTGCACAGATGAGGTTGCTTTTTTCAATGCTACACAGATTTTCATTATAATAACACATCCTCTTTTGTTTCCGAGCTATGCATCCAAAATCTTGGTGACCTCTGACTTGTTTTGTCTCTGTCTGTCCGCTCCACATTATAGACAAGAGTGGTTAGTGTGCATATTACTACAATTAAACCCAAACCCTGCTGACCAATTTATTTGTTCTTTTCTCAGTGTAACTATGCAGCATTATTAGGTCTTCTTCAGGCTGTCGGTAGAGGAATTGGCCCGTTTGTCGGAAGGAAAACAAATCTTAAAACTTTCCAAGTAGTTTGATTTCAGGACGACGAGCTATACAGAAACCGAAAGACCTGATGGGAGCACAAATTTTGGGCAATCACTCCGCCAGAGTCATGTAAAATTGAGGGCACTTATCTTCAACAGGATCTAGTAATGAAGATTTTCTCGAAAAACAACTTATGGATCATAATGCGGTTATACGGAGAGAAAAAACCGGTGCATTATTAAAGGCCCCATTGTTAGTTTTTAAATTGCTTACCATATATAAAGAATATATTTCCAACCGGCAACGTTCGGCCATAGCTCAACGACAACGTTGATGAGGAGCAGCAGTGGCAACCAACAGAAGGCAAACATAACTGAGATGAAAATTACCATCAAGATGAGCTGAAAATCATATTGTGCACGGCTTCGTCTTCTTAAGCCTCTGTTTATGCCGAATGACTTCTTTGTCCATAAGAATTCTTCAGTGCAACAAAACGAATGCACTTTTTTCGAAAGATGCCAGGCCTTAGTCGTAACCTAGCCATTTGAAAATATTCGAGGGTACACACCAATCCAAAAACGGCCACCCCTTTGTAAAAAAGAGGAATTTGCTCACACTACAACGGATGTATAGGAGATTTCTGAATCTCAGACTAGAAAGTCGACTAGGCTAGAATCCCTTCGAAGTCACATAAAAGACTATTCGACATGTTTTATGAAGAAATTTAAAGCAAATCTTAAATATTGGTCTTAAATCCGTTTCTTAGTGTGGCTTGCCTTTTTTCACACTCTCGTGCCGATTGCTCGTCGCCTTCCTCGTCGAGCCTGTCGAGCCAGGCACTCGGCTGTTCCACATTCTCATGCCGATGAATGCGTACGTGATGATTAGCACGGTGAGTGGGACGATGTACTGTAGCACGAGAACCAGATAGGAGTAGAGACGGCGGGACTGCAATGCATTTGTAGTTGAGACGACTATCTAACATGCGCCAGCATCTTCATGTGACAATATGAAGATCTAACGTCACACGACTACTACTGTTAACTAGTCGGCAATGACAGTCGGCCAGAGTAAACTATTAGTTAGATGATAAAGCAGAAAGATTTCTGCAAGTGTTCCGCAAAAAGAAGACTGCTCTTCTCTCATAATCTTCAGTCTTATGCTGGAAAAGGACGATTATTTGAAAGGAATTCCGAATTAGGTATGTTATCGGAAACTGTGAATTAGGTAAGCACTTTGACAAGAAGGCAACAAGAGATGTCCTGATTTTTGCACTGTCTAAATCACTTACCCCGGGAAGGAGGGCTTCTATAGAAGACCAATCTTCATCGCATCTTGTTATTCCTTTATCATCATGCACCTTCGACACTAGGAAAAGTGGCAACGCCATGCTTATGCTGTAAATGATCGCCTTTCCGTCTTTTATATATATCGAAATCTCTTTACTTTAATGCAGAATATACACATATTTAAAGATGTATATTAATATATAAATATATCACAAGGAGCGCGTGTAACGCAGTGGTCGGAGGTGCCTTGCAATATACATGGGGTCGTTCCCTGCATCCCAGGCCAAGCCTTCCATCATTCCAGGCTCGGCAAATTGGCACCAGACTCGTCTGCGAAGATATCAGCACTGGCTTGATATATCGGATATATCGGTATTCCACGGCGAGTCATTGTAAAGGCCAGACGGCCGGTCGAGTGTTCTAGGTGCTCCTAAAAACCGACCAACGAGTGGGTGGATCATACCCAGCAGGCTCATAAAATTTTAGGATGGGTTAGACAATTTCATATAGAAGCAAATCTAAGAATGTGTTAGCACAACCAGTCGCAGTCGCGCTGAGTAAAACTTAATGGCACTGTGGCAGACCACTTGATCCACAGACGGGGAACGTATGAAGTGACGAAAACTCCCTTTCTCCAAAACTATTCAGTAATACCTGTATCACCCTGTCTTCCTGTTGACGGTCAAGTAGCTCGAGCGGGTACCAATAAATCTTCAATTTTTCCCCCGTAGCATGCAAGAGTAGCCCAATGGGTTCTGCATGCTCTCTGAAATCGAAGGGCATCATATCCTCATTCTGTGGTTTTTGTGAAGAACTCTGACCATCGGTCGGGTATGTAGTCTTCCTGCTGTATGTTTAGCATCCCAAGGAATTCAATCGCTAACGGGTCTGTTCCATCGGTTGTCCTCCAAAGGCACTACGTGTTCAGCCCCTCCTAAGAATGACGTCTGTGATTTGATGCCTGGCGTAGGTCGGAAATTCGGATTTCCCTCCTCATTTGCTTGATACTTGATACTCTTAGTGCCGTTCTCTTGACTTTCGTTTCAATAACGCTGAGTGATCCCTCATTCTGCTTACGTAGCGAACAGATACGTTAAGGCAGGGAGAATGGCGATATGGTAAGGTGAGGGCAAAGTCGAGGATGCTTTGTTGCCTCTCGCTTCCTTCTGCTCAACTATGAAACTAAGTCGTTCATCACGTTGATTTCTCGTCCTGGATAGACGTAGCCGAGGATTCGGAGATATCCGTTAGCTTTAATGAGTCATATGAAACCAGTCCATTCCTCATCATCGTTTTTTGTTAAATGTAGTCAAAAATCAATCTTTTCACGAGCCTTGTCGAAGTCAGCAAGCGCTCATTTGGCCTAGCTAATGCTTGGTGTTATAAGGACTATGTACTATTTATATATATATATATATATATATATATATATATATATATATATATATGCTTACTTGGATACTTGGATGGCCGCTCCTCACTGGTTGTGCGCGCCCCCGCATAACTTTCATATTTTCGGAGTTTTGCTCGTCTAGCTAGTGTGGTTCCCTGGAGCCCCGAGGTCAGCCTGGCTGGCAGTGGTGAATCTTGGCATTGGTTTACTCTTAGCTGGGTTTCCCGATGGAAACGCCGGACTCCTCAGCCTGGGAGACCTTGCTGGTGGGATGTATCCTCCCGCTGTACATCCCACACCTAGGAACACCTCCCAGCCACGATGAGGCAGTAAACCTTTAGAAGGTTCCAATGCCATACAACTCCTGATCTATTCCCATTGGTTCGCCCTCGATCTGCACCAATACAGCCGCCCGTATTTCTGTGGTTACAAAGGAGCTACCGGGCTTATCTGGAAAAGTTTTATGCGACCCGCAAAGGTTGGTGATTCGTTGCGGTGTAAAAACAGGCGTTCCAGCGGAACTACCCCATGATGCAAGGAGAATATATTCGACCAACACTCGGGGGCCAAACAGAAAGAAGGCAAAAAACCTCAAAGGCGGGCTAAGCCAAACGCAGATCCGAAGATCTTAGTGTCATAAGGATGTAGTAAACAGAACCAAAGAAGTGCTAGAATGTGCATAACCACCCTTTGACGGGTCATACAAATCATTAGTAGAGTACATATTTCCAAATTTTCTGCATAGTTGAGTAGAATAACAATATTAAGTTTCGTGAGCGGAAGTACGTGAACTTGCCTAAATGCCCACGTCGTTACTACCAGATAGATGGCTCTTTTGCGTGTCAAACGCATGGTGAGCGACAAGACGAATGTTACTGCCATCCAACGATCAAAGCTGCAATTGAATTAACGTTTAAATATCAATTAACAACATTCCACATTTATGATTCCCTACAGTAACTCACAGCAACTTACACTACTGCATCGTGGCTTGGAGATTTTCAGAGGTGTCAGACAATACATCATTCTAATGAAAATTTAATTTTGTGCTCCATTTACACAAGACGGAATAATACCTCTAATTGTCATAGCCATGTACAATTGGTTGCAGAAGTCAAGTTAGTGGGAAACATGACCCTAGATCCAAATAGAAGGAATGCCTGGTCTAGGAATCTTTGAGGAGCAATTGAGGATGCAGTGAGAAGTTCAATCTCGGTGTTTCCGGATCTACGATTCCCTTCATCTTACCGCACGCTTAGGGGACCAATTCACTTCGCAAGCAAAACAAAAACTGCTGCTGATGCTGAGACACACATGAAAGAGGGACAAAGTTCCAATCTACATAAGCGAGAAGACAGACAAAGGTAGATAACGACGCAGCCATCACCTGCATCACATGTTCTCCTGTTGATCGCTGAATGACTCGAGCGGTCGCCAATTAGCCTTCCATTTCTCTGTCGTGTGCAAGGGTAGCCCAGTGGGTTCTACTCTCTCTGGGAACTCGTTAAGCATCACCTCTTTCTTCTAGGGCTTTCGTAAAAAAACTCTGGGCATCGAGCTGATGGTTTTCATAGCGTTTGTTTGACATGTCCAGGAATCCAGTCGCTAACGGCTCTTATCCATTGGTTATCGCCCGTACATACGAAGTGTCCGGCCCACGTTAGAAAGTTTGGCGCATAGAATGGCGCCTTTGATTTTTGGTTGCAGATATGGATCGGAGCTTCGCAACCCCTTCTCACTTGCTTCATAAGGGTTACGCCTAGCTTTGCCCTTTCGACTGCGCGTTCTATAACACTGAGTGGTCCTCCAACCGGCCTCCGTATCGGCCAGGCTTCTTAGGCAAACGCAGTGAAAATCGCTGAGTAGAAAAGATGGGCAGGAGTCAGGTGTTTTTTATAGTCTATAACCTCGATGCTCTTAAAAGCTCCCCAAGCCTCTCGCTTCCACCTGCTCAGCTGTGAAGACCATTCGGAGACATTCGTTCCGTTAATTGTGAATTGGGTATGAGAAACCTATCCGTTCTTCATTAAAATCGTTTTGTGGTCAATGTTTCTACGAGCGTTACCAAAGTAGGCTACTATTTGTTCTGCATGGCTTACGCCTGGTGTTACAAGAACTATATCGTTAGTAAAGTGAAGATTGCCTAATTGCCGAACATCGACTTTCACTCCCATGTTGTCCCATTCAAATGTTCGCATGACGTTCTCGAGGGTGGCGGTAAATAATTTGGCGAGATGGTGTCGCTTTGCCTAACCCATCTTTTGACGTCGATGTTAATATCGTCATAGAAAGGTGATATCATGGTTGTGAAGTTCTTTTTACAGTTCACGAAGAATATTTATGTACTGATAGGGTCTCCTTGACTGTCAAGGGCTTCC
Source organism: Angiostrongylus vasorum (assembly GCA_018806985.1). Classification (NCBI taxonomy): domain Eukaryota; kingdom Metazoa; phylum Nematoda; class Chromadorea; order Rhabditida; family Metastrongylidae; genus Angiostrongylus; species Angiostrongylus vasorum. The sequence continues at coordinate 1,338,768 of JADANN010000198.1, read as the reverse complement.
ATGACTGCTTCTATCTCAACTGAGTCAAAGGCCTTCCTTAAAACGATGAAAGTGAGGCAGAGGGGGTCTTTTGTATTCTCGCGATACTTCATTGAGTCTTATTATCACGTGAATGTGGATTACCGTACAGAATCTTTTCAAAACCCTGGCTGCTTATATGGTCATAATTCGTCCAGTGTTCTGCTAATCCTGTTAGAACGACCCGACCGAAAAGTTTATAGACGGAGAACAGCAAGCAGGTGGGGCGTTAATCGTTGTTGTCGTTGAGGTCCCGTCTTTTTAAACAATAACAGTGTCTCACTAGTTTTTCATTGAATAGGAACCCTGAGTTCTCACAGGTAACGTGTGAAAAGCCGAGCTAATAAGGACTGGCACAAGGTTTTTGGCGTCATTCTCCCCAGACTAGGTGTTGCTTGACTCTTCAAAGACGAGATAGATTTCAGAAAGGGAACCGGTGGTACAACAAATCCGCCCTCCTTTATTTCGTATGAGGCAACAAGGACATGGCTATTGAAGAGACCTGAGTAGTAATCGCGAATAATTCTCTCCATTGTCTTTCTGACAGTCATAAATGTACCGTCTGGGCATCGGAGTGTAACCATATTGGTTTTGTAATTGACGAAAGGCGTTGCCATACACACCAAAATGTCAGAAATATGGTAGTCTGGGTACGCCATGCATCTTAACGACAGCCGATAATGAAAAGTTGTTAGCGACTGGGTCCCGGGCGCAGTAAGATCGCGGCCGACCCGGAGGTCAGAATTCTTTCCGATGATCCGGAAAGAAAATTGTAATATTTAGCATGTCCTTAGAACGAACAGAACCTACTGGACTACTCCTGATGGGCATAAGGATAAATGGAAACATTAATGGCTTCAATTTGAAGCACTCAACGGTCAATGGAAACACAAGTGATAAAGGTGATATGAATCCAGTGGTGGCTACTAGCATGTCTACTTATCTTACAAATACGTAGTCTCAACTCTCATTCTCATAGTTTCTCATTGATGCTATTGAAGTTGTGCTCAAAGAAATCACGTTCTTGAGTTTTTTATCACTAATGCTCTATGTAAATCTTGTATTTACCGAAACCATAAGCGCTCATAACGCAAACATTTTAAGCAGATTTCACAAGGAATCACAACCACTGCAAATCCGTAACGTTCGCAGTTTGTCGTCTGAATGTAGAACTTTGCAATCTGAAGGACTTAAAACTCACATTTCTATAGTAATTATTGAAATGACTTACACAGAAGTATCTGGTGTATTGGCTACTCTAATGGTCACCTGCTCAGTCGGTATTCCAGCAGTCTTATGGTCGTAACATCTAGACAAATTCTCACAACACTTAACAGAACACGTCTTTCTTTTGGATTGCTGAGCGAAATCTTCTAGGAGTAGGGTACACTGCGCTGTGTCTATCGGAGTCCACATCTAGCAGTCTTGAACCTATGCATCTGCACTTTTTTCATAGTGTCAATGTTGATCCTAGATGCTATACTTGTGTCTCTTATGCGAGATTTGTTGGCAGATAACTACTGCACAGGTAAAATACGCGAGTGACTCTTTGATACGCATTTTAGCTAGGTCTCTAATCTATCACGCAATTTGTGCTAATGAGATGAACGAACAATATAATTTTATGTTGCCTGTCTCTCTCATGACATGCGTATTTTCCAACAAATGAAGATGACTTAAAAGCTTTTTCAAACTTGTTATGATGAGCACGTTACACTACGGAATATATGGACAAGAACATGTTTCGAACTCAACTCCCAACAAGTGACAGCAATTTGAATGGACCGTGAAGAATTTTTTTTCCCCCACTGGAGAAGCACAGAATTGATCTCATGATAGTTACTAATGAGGTAACGTAGCGCATCCACAGATTGTGGATGGTGGGTTATAGTGACCAAAGGATCTCCCCGGGACCAGGTGGATCCAGGGTATGGGCTCCTTATTTCTGCTACGGCGGTATGACACAGACCCTCTGTGTCGACTTATTCATGCAAGCGTGACTATGTTTCCGTTTGTAAGGACTGTATTCTACGAGTCACTTTGGCCAAAAAGCATGCAGTCAAGTGACAGGGAAGTATATGGAAGGCGGTCAGAAGGAGACTGAAACTATGCATGAGTATCAAGTGATAAACATAAGAAAGCTGGTGGGCCTAATTCCTTTAACCCCGATGGAGTCTCTGAAGCGACAGTGTTGGGTAGAACGAGTACGTAGAGGCTGCTGAAATCTCAGGGCCATTTTAGGGTGCCTAAATCATGAAGGAATAGGGTGACTCCGTGTATCTACAAAGCACATTCATGCGCATCTGAGCCTTCTATAAAGACCTGAGGATGCAGAAAAGAAGGATAAGGTGCGACATCTTTTGACTGGCTGAGATGAGAAGACGCCGCGCATTCAACGCTGTCTATGACACAGAAAGACGTTTTCGTCAGCACGAATTTAGCCAATAACATCGATTCATTCGAACAACAAACAACCTGAATCGGACGTTTACCGTTGTAGAGATGTGATCAAAACCAGCTTTGACAGTCTCCGTCATCTACGCACACATGAAGCTATGATAAAGACGAAGTCGAGGGGTTGTGTATGGGCTTGGAGAAGTTCTACAGACCAGAGCAAACATCCTTTAAGGTCATCATTAAAGATTTCAAAAATAAAATTTGATTGAGAAAAAACGTCTGAAAAACGGCACATTGAGAGGTGGAAATAGCATTAGAAAGGAAGGAACAGGGTGGGCCGTTTTCTGAGTTCACCATGGTGATCAAGACCATTCATATCAACTCACGATTCCAGAAGTCCAGCTCTGAATGCTGAACGCTGCAGCCCCTGATAGAGAGTAGCACAACGAACTAGAGCACATTATTGTAAATCGAAGGTTTTCCCCTAACTAATGTCGCTGTTGTCCCAAAATTCTAAACGAGCTCAGACCATGCGTAAGATTCTATTTCTCGTGGAAAGAAGGGGAAGACTCCAAGCTGAAAAAAATTAAGTCACACAAAAAACACCATGAACTAGAATTTGCCCAAATCGCTAGTCATTTCTTCGGAAGATGCCGTTGTTGACAATATCGTCAAAGAAGATGACCGGCTTACTTAACATTTTCGTATAAGAGCCTTGAAAGCTGAACGTTCGAAAGTCAGCAACAGAATCCTTTTCCAGAAACACATGAGCTGATACGCCAGCGTGGAATCGTACGAGTTATAAGTAACCGTCAACTCCAGTCCGAACTTGTAAAACAATGCAGAACGGCGATCAAAGAAGATCTTAAAGAGAAAACAGCGGTAGTTATGGTCAAAGTTGCTGAGCCTTAGAAGAACATTCGCAAATCCACCGAAACTTCGCCAATTACAAAACCAATATGATTGCACTCCGACGCACAAACGAAATAGTTACAGCTTCCAGAAAGGCAACGCACAAAATCGTCGCTTAAGAAACGAATAACATGTGGTCCATGGATCATAGGATCTGAACATCTGAAGAACCTTCCGTTGATCCTCATAAACACATTGGCTCGGTTCTTCATACTTTATCCTGTCAGAATGCAAAATTCCTCTCCAGTGGAAGACAAACAAAACCGTCTTATTTTTCAACAAGCGTAACCCCTACGATGTCTGCAACTACCGCCCAATCTGATGGCTTCCTGTTTACAAACTCTTCACTCAAGTCATGCTAAACAGGATTGACAGAATACTAGACAAAGTACAGCCTTGTGTGCAAGCGGAATTTCGAAGAGCGTTCAGTACAGTGGACCATAACAACACAATAACAAGACTCATAGAAGTGTCACGAGAGTACAGGAAACCGCTCTGATGCACTATCGTCGATCTGAGGAAAACTTTCGACTCAGATGAGATAGCAGCAGTTATAGAAATTCTGGACGTCCAACGAGTTCTCACTCAACATAATACAGCTTTTCACGAGCCATATAAAAATATCACAAAAAACATCCGACAACGATGCTAACATAGACGTAAAATGAGAGGCTAGGCAATGCGATGTCATCCGTTTAATTCCACCCTCGAAAACGTCATGTGAACACTGGAATGAGGCAACATGGGAGTGAGAATCGATGGTCGGTAATTAAACGGAGGATGTAGTGAAGAGAACAAAGAACACGCGACTCTGCTCCCACCTTTTGGAGTAAGTGATACTTCCTGCCTTAACGTATGCGTCAGAAGCCTGATCGTTATGTAAGCAGAATAAAACGTCACTCAGCGTTATTGAGCGTTCAGTCGAAAGAACGATGCTAGGAGTTTTTTTGTATCAACCTCGTGTAAGCTCAACAACTTAAACAATTTGAGTATTTTACTACCGTTAAACGACGGCCAGTTTCGGAATTATTGTCGAAGCTAAGGCAAGCCGAATACATGAGTATGAACGACAAGCGATGAACAAGGGCTATTAGTAACTGGATACACGGCATGTCAAGCGTGCTGCAGGAAGACCGCGGCCCCGACGGTCAGAGTTCTTCATCTTCACGAAAACTCTAGAAGAAAGACGTTGTGATCAACGAGTTCCTAGAGCGAGAATATCCTAGTGGGCTACTCTTGTACGCGACATGGAGAAATAAAGAGCTTACTGGCGCTCCCACGACTCACTCGACGATCATGGGGACGGCAGCTGAAGGTGATACAGATGACCTGTTATCCAACGAGTTGACTATTCCACATAAGAACAACAGCTGAATTCTGTACTAATTAAAGGACGAAGCGCTCAGCGCTGATCAAGCCCTAGGGGAGGTGCCATGCATAGACTCGCTAGATTGTAGTCGTGGTTGGATGGATATCCGGCCCATAAAATGCCTTGCGGAGGCCTGCCCACGGATGTATAACATTAAGTCTGTGTTTCTATCCTCCACACCAATCTGATACTATTTTGGTTGTTTCAGAAGAATAGAGGGCTTGTTTTGCCTGGGATATTCGCGTCTGAAGATTGCTTGTCAACCACGAAATGATATTGACGAATGTTAGCATAATTAAAATGGATTTGTATAAAAAAGTCGAATATGTTTCGGTCGTTGTGTAGACCTAACATCCAAGTCTGTGAGAATGCCTGCAATTTTGTTTGTTCACTCTAATTCCTAGGAAATCTTAGATACTTGGATACTTGGATGGCCCGTCCTCGCTATGGTGCGGGTCTCTGCATAATCTCCACTTTTTCGGAGTTTTGCTAGTTTAGCCATTGTGGTTCCCTGGAGTCCCGAGGTCAGCCTGGCCAAAGTCTGCTCCAAGTAATCACCACCACAGGTAGTCGCAGCCCTTGTGGATCAGAGGAAGATTTACCACCATGCGACTAATTTGGTACTAGCACGGTGGTCGATTCTCGTATTGGTTTACTCTTGGCTGGGCTTCCTGATGGAAACGACGGACTCCTTTTCAGCTTAGGGGACCCTGTCGAAGGGATGAATCCACCCGCTGTACATCGTAGTCCGACACACAGGAACACCTCCCAGCCATGACGAAGCAGTAAACCATTGGGAGAATTTCTGGCAAATCACATATACTAATTAATTATCAATAAACAAAGTAGTAGTAATACGTTCGAGCAATCAGCAATAAAATAATAATGCAATTGAACAATACAGACAGGGTAACTGGTTTTGGCCGGCGCTGAGCTAAAGCCTCTAATCCCTCCCGGAGCATTAAATTGGTACCATGCATGTCTATGAGCTTTTTCATGACCAGCAAAAGCTGGTGATTGCATATGCTGAAGGTCTGTGAAACGTCCTAGCAAGCCTATCCTAAGATTCCATGGAGAATCGACTCGACCATTGTTCGGCGACATTGATGAAAAAGACCAACATCCTCAGGCAGCACTGGTGTACACACGCAGATGTCTATACCTTGATGGATAATGGATGCAAGGAGTAAAGGAAGTGCTGGGATCCGCATCATACGTGATTTATGCTCGTGTAAGGGTAGTAAAAAGTGAAACAAAAAATTGATTAAAAATATTTTACTGTTCATTTTTCGTTTTGAGCAGATTACCAATTGTTGGATGGTTGAGCGGGAAAGAATTACATATTATTCCCCCTTACTACGAAAGTAACACTGAAAATAGTCCGAAGCCGATCGTCAGCGGTTTTATAGAACATTGTTTGAAAATCGACAAATTAGCTATAGAGTAAAGCTTTTTCATCCTTGAGCTCTCATATGAATGCAGCTAAATCTATGTAAACGTTAGGATGTTGGAAATATCAAAATGGGGGATTTTTTTGAGCAAAATATTTGGTCTTGAACGAAAACTACCTAAACTCTCGAGAGTGCTGAAGCCACTTTTCTTCATGTCAATGGAAGCAATGAGTTTTTTGGCGTACCTTATGACGACCAGAGTCCACGAACTGAGGAACACTGCGATTCCCTGGAAGAAGGAAAGCAAACTGCACATCGCCGACCCGAAGACCCAGCGTTGATCGTCGAAGATCAGCACTTGCCAATACGAAAACGGAATGCAGAACACAGCAATCAGCAAGTCGGCTGAAATTCTTGCAGCAGACGCTACGGTTTAAGCGGAAGTTCGCCTTAGAGCGGCTAGAAATGGCAACACTTGTCTTGCGCTTAGTTCTTGCTCGCCAAAGCGTTTTTTTCTGATATAGAGATCTCTAGACTTGGACATTACTGCAAGCAAACCCTGTTTTCTCTTTCAGGCGTACAATGAAAATTTTATGACTACAAACAGCACTTGATGCATCCCTTATCGTGCCAGACGGGTTCAAGAGTGACTGGGTTTTCGAAATATTTTGCTCACTTGCTCGTTTCTACCCCCCAAGCGTTTTAAGCAAACCTAGCATTTTCCCATAATCAATATTTAGTAAGGGCTTCATAGTTTGGGCCTTTTGATTTTTACGCAAAGCTTTTTCCTTCCGTAATAGAGAATAAAAGCTTTCAATTTTTTTCGCAGCCAATCTGTAGAAGTTTGATTTTGTTCTCTAATCATTCTTCCGGGACAGGCAAATTGGTACCAGATTTTTCTGGGTGGATAGCAGCACTGGCTCAATACATAGGTAGGTCACGCGAATTATTGTAAAGGCCAGATATGCGTTCAGTCACGTCCAGACGAGGCTTAATGAAGTGGAATGCATAGCGCATCCCTCGGGGATTGACCAACGCCGACAGCTTTATCCTTTATAGTTTTAATCTTCGAATGCATGGTTGCGAACTGCACAGTCGCAGTGGTGCACCCTAACACTTGACACACACGTCTTAGGTAGGTGTCTCATCAAAATGGAACACAACGCTGTGGTGGAGGAATTTTCCTGCATGTTGATTACAACGGTAAAGAATATGGCCAGGCCAAAGGTGGAAGAAAGCAGCTAATGGTGGTGTTATGACACGGGTTAGCCAGGTGATTTACTTGCGACTGCGACGATGATAAATGGACGCCGTACTGCAAACATTACACTGTTACATATTAGCTGACACTAATCCAACTGTCGCAGCAGAGAGAACTGACATCATGAAAACAAGTAATTTGAAGAAAAATCGACCTGTATCCTGTGAAAGAGATAGATAGCTAGATAAGGTCAGGTAAGACACGATATGTATAAAATAACACCGTTTTTTTCGAACGGTTCTCTCCTCCACTTGTTTAACTCGATGCGACAACGACGACTGCATCGCATGAAGGAACGAATGGTGTAGACTACACTGATCGAGTCTGAAGACGGCGATGCCGCTGAGACCACTTTAAAAAATTCGCAACAAAAAACGTGCAAATAAACCAAGACAACTAGGAAGCCCTAGTGAATGACAGGGATGAATGAAGGAAGGCTTGTCTTGGGAGCCGTAAGTATAGTATGCCGCTTGAGGGATGACAGCTGACACAATTAGGATATGTACTCTTCCTCTGATGAGCTTACACTAGGTTGATAAATATATTTATTTTTCGGCTAACGTTTCGACGTCTTCGTCTTCATCAGAGCCGACGATCCGAGTTGATGCTCCACTTGTTATTCGTCTCGATGTGGGGACCTCGCCTTCGTGTCGAGTCAGGTCTTCCTAAGCGGGCCATCTCCTCGAATGAGGCATACTCATTCGGTGATGCACTCGGTTTTATGCAGGATGCTGATGATGGATACAATGATAATGTCCGGTGATAACAACTTCTTTTTCATCCAGACAATGCATCCTGCAGAAGTCGGTGTTACTATCAGTTAGCACAAGAAGAATATTTCGAAACTTTCCTTTAACTTCGGTGTGACTAGTCAATATGTACTCTTTCAAAGAGTACAAGTTGTAGTTGTAGAAAGTAGTTCAACCTCATCAAAGAAAAGGTACATATTGATTAGTCACACCGAGGTTAAAGGAAGGTCGGTTCCGAAACAATTAGCATAATTGCTGCAAGTGATCCCATTATCCGTCCACAGATTTTTTTTCAAAAGAATTAATTGACTAGAGTAAATTTGGCATCACCACGCAACAACTTGTCGTTGACTATTAGGTAGGTCCACGTGTGGGCTCAATAAATGCACGAGGGAGGATCGTTGGTGTCCTGTCAGGTGCGGCTGGATGAGGGCAAGAAGATCATATGCAACCATAAAGTTGGAAGATGGAAGAATTTCGAAACACAGTCCTCATAGATTTTCTGCAGCCAGCAAAAGTGATTAATTAGTGGTCAAAAAATTTTTAAATGACCACACAGTCACTTTAGCTGATGTGAAAAACTGACAGCTCAAAGACACTGTGAAAACAACAAGCCAGAACTCAACGCGCTTGCTCGAAGGTGTTGAAAATCTTTTCTCCACTTCCTTTTCTCTAAAACTTCAGATGTACTCTTGCGTTCGTGGTATTGAATGATTCTTTATGAGAACAACAGTGAACATTAAAAGAAAGGATAAGAAGGATAAAGCTGTCGCCGATGATCAATCCCTGAGGAATCCGCCATGCATTCGACTTCATTAATTGGAAGTGATTGAATACATATCTAGCCTTTACAATGACTCGCGGTGGCCTATCGATGTATCGAACCAGTGCTGCTATCCTCCCAGACAAGTCTGGTACCAATTTACCGACCCCCGGAAGGATGGAAGGCTTAGTGGACCATGGGCGCCGGAATCGATTCCACGTGTACACGTGCATTGCAAGATGCCTCCAACCACTGCGTCACACGAGCCCTAGTGAACATAAACAAAGGCAAAATGGTTGTAAGCGCATAAATGTCATATCGCACAATGTGATTTATAAGGTGGAATTTTCAAATCACAATTTCTTTCCTAAGGCCGACCTTCGTGGCACTGCTACTTAAAAGGCAAAGCAACGGCCTGTACTTACCGATAGCCAGGTTGAGGATGAGAATGTTGGTGGCGGTGCGAAGTCGTCGGAAATAGAGAATGACGAGTATCACCAATGAGTTGCCGTATACGGAGCAGATGCAAAGAACGTTGTAGAAGCAGATACACAGAATCTACAATGCTCTAGTATACGTGTCATTACAAGCATCACATAATCAATAAGGTACTTCTGCAAACTGCAGACTTTAAATACCTCATTTTTTCTTCTGTAGAAAATTATCAGAGATATCGTGAACGCCTGCGTTTTCGAGATTCATTAAAATTTAATTCATTTCGTCGTCGCTTTTTATCTACTGCCTATTCTTTTTTTTTGACAGCAGGATATTACGTGAAATATTACCATAATGATGCTGAGATATTTGCAAAGCTCCGGACCGCTGAGGTCTGCGGTGGGGGACCGAACACGCTATTACAATTTTCGGGGGTTAACGTGTTCGCCACCACGAAATAAAGGACTCGCATGGTGTGGTGGTGAACGCGTCAGCTCTGGAGAGCGTAGTAGCGTGTTCGGTTCCCACCGCAGACACCAGCGGCACGGAGTTTTGCAAATATCTCTACAATTTTTAGAAGAATCTTTGTAGGTTCTTTAGAAAAGTTTGCGCTTATCACTGATCACAATACTAGTAAGTTTAACAGCTGACCATAGTATTTAGATAGAAAACGAACAGTATTTTAGAACTAACACATAAAGTCAAATATGAACCTTTTCGAATGTTTCATGAAAATGGGAAGAAAGTGCTGTACATTACCAGAATCTTCTTGCACTTTCGCATGGTGTATGGTGGGTGCATGGTGCCATCTTCTACTGAACTATGTAGTATGGTATTCTTTGGGTTACCACGCCCCAAAATGCTTGACGCTCAATATTCCCTGCCCGCTGTGTTCGACGACACCTATTTCATGTCTGCTACACACCCCCGGCAACTCGTCCGCGATTTAATCACGGCAAATGACGAACAGTGTCGCTCATTCGAGACCATGCAACAATTTTCCAATAATTAGAGGACGTAAGAGGTTAAGAACATAAAGAACTGTGGAAGAGGGTTTTTTTTGGCCAATTAGAGTTATAAAAATCACTCTTGACGATGTTTTACTGGCTCAGATCAGTGCTAATAACTCGAACTACTTTGCAGATTATGTCGAAAGTGTTTCGGTACTCTTTGCTTATATTTGCCCCTCTACCTGCTACTTTGACTCAGTTTGTCAATTGGAAAAGGAACAACAGTGAAATGTTGGTCGGAAATTGAACTTTATATGAAATATGTCTGGAGAATGTCGATAATTTGACTGGTTGAGGAGTTGAGAACTTAACAAGTAGTAGAAGGGAAGCTGTTTCACTCCCTCTAAGAGTGAACATCTAAAAAATCGAGCGGAACTGAATATCGATGAAGTCCTTGATGATGGTGGTGTTGTGGGACGAATGATCTAATGTTGAGCCCTCAGGGTCACTAGATGTTCGATGATACGGACCTCGTAAATACTGGATCTACGATAGAAGCCAGTATGTTGTGGATCAACTACATGAATTATCTGACATTTGGGATCTGATTGTGAACGGGACGAAAATGTACGGGCCACAAAAGAATAAGCAAGTCTTAACGAGTTGAGAACTTTCATCCGTCTGTTCGATGAGAATTATTAATGCACAACAGATGAGCCATTACTGGGATTTCAGTCCCGTGTTTTTGCATACTCTCTTATTCCAGCCTACATTGTCACAAGAGACAGATTTAAAACCAGTTCATTGACGACAGCCTGTTCTTGATTAGATCACTAATATAAACAAGGACTCCAGGAGATTTATACATGTGCATGTAACGACTAATCCATCGTGTGCTTTAAAAGTATAGTCTACATAGGCCAGTACATCCCACAAGACAAATGCGTTCTGAAGCGAATCAAATTGTGCACAAGGGCTAGTTACACTTACAGAATTTTGGTGTTGACAGTCCTGGTGACAGTCCTTCCGTAATACCGTAGTGGTGGAGTTCATGATTTGTCCGATGAACGAAGAAATCTTTATAGCAGTAGTTGGTATGTAGTTCTTTTATGGCTACGGAGTTGCTGCAGAGTATTTATCGGCACCAGTGCGAAGAACAAAAAAGGGGATCCTCAAACAGTTCATCGACCTTAAGTTTAAGACAGGACAAGAGGCAGTAATAAAGAGGTAAGATGGCGTTGAAGTGTAAAGATAAGGTAGACACTATTACGATTTGCAGATTTCATACTGAGAATCTTTTCCATAACTCAGCAAATCCTAGATTATTTTTAATCTACAGCCAGGGAAACATCGTCGCGGACACAAGCAAGTATAATTCCTATAACCAGCTTGCGCGGAAGATCTAGCTCAATCACATCAAAAGGGATGTCCACTGCGTTAAGTTGGTGGCGAGAGTGCTTTAACTCCTTTACTTCTCATTTCTATGAAGAAACAAGAGCGGCAAGTGGCCCGAGAACATCGAGGTGATACGGAGAATGTAATAATTCAATAGTAATGTTAACAAAACTAACCATACATCTCTGGTGAAAAAGCATCAATGTTCCGCAAAGAATTGCACGAATGTAAAAACAGAAAGTTCTACGCAAAACTGTCGATTGTAGATACGAGAACTTGCATTTAAAAAGGGTCATGATTCTACGTAGCACGTGTAAATTATATGTAAAAAATTAATAATAAATAATAACATAATATAACTGATAATAAATAATAAATAAGTAAAAAATAATGAGTAATTTGGAAATTGTAGATGAAAAATAAAAAAATTTTTCAGGACAACCATTAAGACAACAATAAAAGTGTGTGGCCTGTACTTTTATTATTATTTGTGACCCGTCTTCACGTCTACCGTACGGATCCTAGCACCTCCCACATTCGATTCGTGGAATAGCCTGACATAGCCGGGCTGGAGCGTTCCCGGTTGGATTGAAGCAAGTGGTATTTTCCCGGATAAATCCGGTACGAATTTCCCGACCCCACCCCACAGAGATGAGAGGCTTGGTTGGCCCGGAGCGGAATCGAAGTGGCACCATGCTTGTGATGGCCGATATCGCTACCACTGTGCTATCCGCCACTTGCGGCCTGTATAGCAGAACAAACCACTGAAAAAAATGCGTTGGCTACAAAGGACTTAATCTGTTTTGCCCCCATCTTTGTTTTGTACTTAAGGCGTCGTGTTAATGGTAGAACATTGTGAGCATGATTACTGCTTAGATTGCTGTGGGAGGTCTATATGCAATTTTGCTACTCTAATGAACAATAAAGAGAAGGGCTACCGCAGTGGTAGTGATGTTATTAACCAGAAGCACAGCGCTTGTTAGACCACGCTGTAACACATCAAGTCTACTACGCTTCTAGTGTCGGGAAATTGGCCCTAGTCTTGTCTGGGGTCACAAAAGAACAATGAGTTGTTCAAAACATTCGCAGGCATGCTGACTTTTCTAAAGCGCTTCTGGGGGCGCATGTGGGGCAATGGTCGGAGGCGCCCTGCAACATACACGCGGAATCGATCTGGCGCCCATGGCCCACCAAGCCTTTCATCCCTCCGGGGTCGGTAAATTTGTACCAGACTTGTCTGGGAGGATAGCAGCACCGGCTCAATACATCGGTAGGCTACTGCAGGTCATTGTAAAGGCCATATATGCATTCAGTCACCTCCAAACGATGCTTAATGAAGTCGAATGCATGGCGCATCCTAAGGGACTGATCAACACCGAGAGCTTTATCTTTTTTTTAGAGAGCTTCTTGGGAGGCGTATTTTATGTGCTTTACACTGCTTATCAGCGCTTCCAAGCCTTTGAATATTTCAGTACTTAATGGAAAGCTGCATGAGACGTAAAAATATATCATACTGTAATATATGATATTTTATCATGCGGTATATGGGTTTTGTATCTTTCACAAGATTCTTTCGTCGTGAGTTTATATTCGAAATAGTGCTAAATAAAATACTAATGAAATTGGAAACTTAAATTTTGTACCGCTGGAGCCATCAAGATTCAACGATGCATCCGGGAACACTATCGTATCGCAGCGGACGAAATTCCGCCTTACCGATCAGACCTCTGCTCAAGACGCGAACTCCAATGACGACAATCAGAAGAAGGGGGATTCATGGTGCCAGAAGCACAGGATTTCGAAGGGATGAAGGAGCCAAACTGTATCTCGTTTTAAAACATTGGTCTTTCTTATACTAGGAAGGCTTAGTAGAATTTCTATGCTTTAGATCAGACTTCCAGGAATAATCCAGGTTTTTTGAATCTCATGCCACATCACAAAGGTAATTGTTTGAAAGTTTAAGGTGAAGTGACTTTCACCAAATATAATTCATGTACAAGTACTCGTCAGAATGCTTTAAATTCCCTTTAGTGAACGAAATTGAATGGTTTCATTCGGATTCGGCTATTTAAAACGCAGTAATGTTCATGATGTAAGCCCTTTTCTTGGAAAGAAGTAGAGGAACGAAAATTCAAGAAACGCTGACCTTAGCGAGCAGAGTAAGCTGGTAGACGTCTGGTGATTCCATTTGCGAGAGGTCCTGCGTGATGTTCATTTCAAAATGACGGCAAGTCTCCAGAAAAACTCCGACGCAACGTTCCTAAAAAGGTCTACGTCATTTAAAAACGTAGCAGTGGATAAATGTTAGTTTACCATCATAGAAAAACACATAAAAATCGCAAAGCGAAGCTGTCCAGTTTATCACAGAAATCTTGAGACTCACATCAGATAAGTGCTAAATGGAGCAATATCCGAGCTGAAAAAAAAGGCTTGAATATAAGTGGTAAGATGAGTTGGTGCAGAAAAAAGGCCATTTCTAACCCATTTTTTATTTCTTGGTCGATTTTTGCAAGATTTCTACTTCTGGTTGTAAAGTTCGGATCAACAGAGAGATGAGGAACGAGGTGAGTGAGGCACGTGCTGTCAACTTCTGAATGGCACGGACATCTGTAAGGGACATCCTGGCGAAAGCCGATAGCGTTTTTTGGGAAATATTAAAAGTAGAATAGTTTGTGCAAGACTAATGGACAAAAAGCTAGACGTATAAAAATGTTACAGCCATTTTTGGAATTTTTTTACTCGACAGGTGCAATATTGCCCTGCCTCAAGTAAAAGTGACGTCAATGATTAGGAATATCCCCAAATGTTTTCGGACGTTTTCCATCTGATTACTTGAAGATAAAGGTGCTCGATGGATTGCACATCGTTCCGTGAATGTCACACACAATCCAAAGCTCAAATTTTGCCCCCAAGTTTTCATTTTAGTGTCGACTTTTCTGTTTCCACTTCAACTATTACTGAAATCGGAACAAATGATATTAGACGAATTCGAGTGATTTTCTGGGACGATTTCAAGGATGGAGCGAAATGGCGCAGGAACGGACTGGGACATCATCGCTGTATTTGGCAGGCGAAACATATCGGCCTCCCATGCGTGCAAATTTGCACGACTGGACGAGACGAGGCCTAATTTTACGTCGTTACTCTTGATTTCCCGACAACAAACGATAACTTTCTGTAAATAGAGGTTCTAAAGCATTGTAGTATTATGAACGAGTCTTTGATTCATTATTCTTGGGCCACCCATGCTATGTCTGCCACTATTTACTGCATAGCGGATGCGGGCAACGCAGTGGATGCGATGTCACATATTACACTCAAGGCGATGGTTCGACCTTGCGCCAGGCCAAAATAGCTCGCATTCCTTTAAGTTCATTGGATTCGTTTTTTGAGAGCAATTCCTCATTCTCTACTATCCAATTAGGAACACTCCACTATTCCGGTCAACTTAAGACTCTAAAGACTCTAGGGAGAATCGACTGGACCACCATTGAAGATGAAATGAAAATCCTCAAGAGAGAAGACGAATCGAATGTGAGAACTCCTGGGATCCACATAGTAGATGTAATGAAGGGCTGTATAAAGCTGTATGAAACAAAAAAATAAAAAAAGTTTTCCATATGATTGAGTAGAAATGAGATTGGCATAAAAATAGTTAATCGTCTAACGCTTCGACGCCTTCGCCTTCTTCGGAGCCGGGTTACTCCGCGCCGATGGTCCGAAGCTGGTCGCTGTCGCGATGTGGGTGTTGATTTCAGGCTTATGGTGAAAGCCCCTGCGATTTCCTACACCTAAGAAAGACCTATTACGGCTACCTCAGGAACCCATGGGGAATCGACTCGAGCAACATTCAACGGCTATGATAATGGAATGAAGACCCAAATTTTCAAGCAGCTGTGGAACTCGCACGCGAGTCCAAAGACCTTCCAGGATGATGGATACCAGAAAGTGAATCGAATGCAAGAAATGGTGGATTTTTACAAAACACATGGTGATATCGTCTCTTCTAAATTAAAAAAAAATGGTCCGTCAAGAAAGCACACTCGTGTTAGTATTTGGAGTTCTTTTGCAGCATGTATTGAGACCATTTCTGCATTTTTTTATAGGAGTCTAATCTATATGATGACCAAGATTATCAAAGAAACTGGAAATGAGATGGCAGTTCATTTATCAGTCCAGTTAGTTAGTGTTCACTGAATTTGAAGAAAATTTGTAACGTTATTAGATGGAAGAAACAACATCCTAGGGACGACGAACGTTAGAACATCTGTTCTACAGAGTATTGATTTATTACTAGGACTTTAAGGAAAAAACACCTATGCTAAGGCATTTAAAAAAGGGTCATGATTCTACGTAGCACGTGCAAATTATATGTAAAAAAAATAAATAATAAATAATAGTGTAATACAAATAATAATAAATAATGAATAAACAAAAAATAATGAGTAATTTGGAAATTGTAGATGAAAAATAAAAAATTTTTCAGGACAACCATTAAGACAATAATAAAAGTTTGTGGCCTGTACTTTTATTATTATTTATGACCCCGTCTTCACGTCTACCGTGCGGATCCTAACACTTCCCACATTCGATTCGTGAAATAGCATGACATAGCCGGGCTGGAGCGCTCCCGGTTGGATTGAAGCGAGTGGTATTTTACCGGATAAATCCGGTACGAATTTCCCGACCCCACCCCATAGGGATGAGAGGCTTGGTTGACCCGGAGCAGAATCGAAGTGGCACCATGCTTGTGATGGCCGATATCACTACCACTGTGCTATCCGCCACTTGCGGCCTGTATAGCAGAACAAACCAAGGACTTGGTCTGTTTTGCCCCTATCTTTGCTTTGTACTTAAGGCGTCGTGTTAATGGTAGAACATGGTCAGCATGATTACTGCATAGATTGCTATGGAGGTCTATATGCAATTTAGCTACTCTAATGAACAATAAAGAGAAGGGCTACCGCAGTGGCAGCGATGTTATTATTGATGTTATTTCACAAGGCAATTCAAATTTGGGATATGATTATTGTGTGTGGAAAGTGAGAAAATAGTGTTAGCCTAGCTCTCGCGTCCACTGCTCCTCTCCTTAGCCGCTTCACCAAATGCAATGTACGGAGCTAAACGCCTCCATGAGGTTGGCGACAGTCGCGGAGACCCATTAAATAGCACATGCACCAGTGGACAGGTTGATTTGCTCGCTGAGCTCAACTACTCGAGATTAATCATGCCTGAACTGTTTTAAATCCTCTTCTGACTGTGAACAAAAAGATCTGGCCAAACCATGTTGGAGTAGATTTTGACAATACTACGCGAGATTTCTCGAAGTTTAGGGTAGACCTCCACGCCATATTTGAGTAGTGATAAACGTCTACGGACTAGCTTTGTGATTGACGAGATAGGAAAAACCAAACGCTGCCCTGAACTTATAAGAGGATGTTCTCAGTTCACGGGCAGTTGCTCCGTATTGAGTCAAACTGTGCCCGAGTGCAGATTATACATACGACTTCAATAAACATTGTAGAACTGGATGCATATTCCGCACATACAACTACTTGCTGTGGCCTAATAATGTTTCGAGTTAGTGTTTCTTCTTTTTTCCCCAGGCAAATCTTGTACCAAGTGTAACCGAACCCAAAGAGGTGGACTGCTTGGTTAGTCCGTGACACTTGAACGAACCAGCGACCGATTTAATGTGGTCCAGGTCATTCCAAATCACTCAGCCACATTCCTTCTTGTATTCGATGAAATCATTGAAATCACCAAAGCCAGTTTCTTAGCCCGTCAAACTACTTTTATTTCTTGGCAAGAATAGGTTTCTCTAGACGATAAGTTGTAAACTACTTTACCTCGTTGAAAAGCAGCACACATTAGCAAGATTCAATTCATTGTTGCACGCTATAAAATGACGCCATGGCGTAAAAACGGCATTAAAATTGAAACCTTTTTTTTAAGTTTTATTTGGCCATCCACGGGAAGATCTGGTGATCTTAGGCGGGAAATGAAACCAGGAAGCTATCTGAAGCAAAAAGTATTGGAATTCCCGCCGAATGCGCGATTTCTAGTTATTTAAAAAAATAACCATGAAACATCGGACAACTGTGCTCATCATCCACTTAAGTCTACAACATTATAAAAAAAGTATACATATATATATATAAATAAATATAACATAGGAGACTGGGATGGGACTGATCGATAGAACTAGCTAAGAGGCAGGTGAAACCAAGGACCCGCGTGATGTGGTGCTGAACACTTTAGTCTCCGGAAAGGGTAGTAGCGCGTTCGTTCCACACCGCAGACACCTGCGGTCCAGAGTTTTGCAAACAAATATCTTAGCATCGTTGTGGTATTTTATATATATGTATATATATATATATATATATATATATATATATATATATATATATATATATATATATATATATGGTTAGTAACGAAATATGACATCGGTGTTCAGAATCAGAAACTACGAAAAGTAACGGCGATAATAGATCTTTGGAGAGTTTCTGAAAGTTTCAATTCGATTGAACGACCCAGCGCTACAGGATGCTGAATTTCATTCGACTTCCCACTGGACACACAGAGAGGATCGCAACGAAAGGCAGGCGTAGTCTTCGTGATGGACGTGGCAGACCAAAGCGATAAAGCCGAACGTCGGCTTAATTGGCGGAAAGCCCGTTCTTCCAAGACGATGCACTCGCCGGCTATTCTGTTCGTATGAGGTTCAGGATGAAAGAGAGACAATGTTTAGTGTGATTCATGATCGACTTTGTGCACTTCAGATTAATTCCTTCTTTCTGCTCTGAGTCATCTCTTCCCGATAATGATAATTTCTAGGAGCTGTATTATTCACAATAATTTGGGCCAATAACCAAGACACATGTCTTTTTGTGCCCTTCGAATTATAACCAACTCGAAGCATAAATTGCCAGCAAATTCCGCCAAGAACGATAGAACACATGTCTATTTCTGATTTACGCAGTAATTCCTCCCGCTATTTGTCGATGAAACCTTATACAAGAAATTACTTACGCTTTCTGGAACATTTCTTACTTCATTGATAAGCTGAGCACGAGATTGTTATCACATATGCATGTAACTAAAGTTTCGACGTCTTCGTCTTTATCAGCGCCGATGATCCGAGTTGATGGCCCACAGTGGTTCGCCTTCTCGATTTGGCGTCTTTGTTGTCGTATGCAACAAGTCCTTATTAGTGGACAGTCATTGTCAACAACAATCGTCCTCTGTAAAAGAGCTCTGGTAGGTGAGGTAGCCTTATGTGAGCGGTGCTTCACTGAAAAGAAAATCTAACCTTATACGAGGACGAGGACACCATATCGAGGACGAACCACTGTGGGCCATCATCTGCTCGATTCATCAGCTCTGAAGAGGACGAAGTAATCGAGAGGCAAGCCGAATTAGCATCTTTATTAACCTCTTGTTAGCTTATCAGTGAAACAAGGCATCTTGATTATTTATCCCGAGGTTAAGTGAAAGTCGGCTTACAATAGTGTTAGTTCTTGAAAAAATTTCCAAGCAAACTGTCAAACTTTATGGACTATTTTTTTTTACACAGGAGGCTATTTTCATTCTCAGCTATAAAAAGAAAAAAGGCTTGATATTTCTAAGCTTCACCCATGAGAAGCTACAGCATTCACTTTTAGAGTGGTAAAGTCTAAGCAAAACGTCTGCCTTTCCCACTCCTTTGACGTCGATTAGTTTGCCTACCACGTGGATTTGATATAAGTAAGATTTAGACATTAAAATAGGCCTCCTCTTAAAAAACCATGTCTTCATAAGCGCTCCTCTTTATTAGCCGTCAATGAAAAATTGCATCACGGTGCAAATGAATACGGCGACAAGCAAGCAAATTCAGAACACGAAAGTAGGCAAAACGTTTTTCAGCCGATTTCTCGCAGTCTAACCCCCACTTTTTTTGTAGTGGACATGAGGTTTCTTGATTGCATTAGTTTTCTTCTCTCTTCTCCGATTGAACATCTAGTGCGAGATCCATCACTTCCTGCAGCTTATCATTGCCTTGCTCCCGTAAGCACCCCAAGTTCTTCGAACTTGGGTCTGGCCTCAGCTGCAACCTGAGGAGTATCATTGGACCTTGGCCAAGTTTAATCTGCTTAGAATCCTTCGATAGCTATTCTAGAACCGGATGTTTTCCACACAGGCAGTGACCGCATTTTCTTAATCAGAGCGCTTTTCAGCTGGTTTGCTTTTTTGAATGAAGATCGGTATGTTGACCAGATAAGATCAATCATCATTAATTGCGTATCGTAATACTTGCAAAAAAAGGCATTTCAGTGCTATTTCTTTGTTCCAAGAGCGGAAAGCTATACCTATGAAGTCCTCCACATTTCCCAATTCATTTAGAGCTCATTCAATGGAGTCGAGCACGTGCCGTAGAGTTTCCTTGCCAAATGCTGTCCACACTAAATGTTTGTAGCTTTCAAGTGAGCAACCATCACAATGAGACAGCGAACTACTACAGCAAAGAGGAAAGCAGGTCGTGTTGACTACCTTTTAAACTAGTCAGTGGAATTTTACAACCCTACGACGAGTTTCTATGGGAAATAGCCCACCAACTCAATTACGTTTGTGATTTGATATCGGACACACCATTTTAATGATTGTGCGCGAAAGCTCTTCTTTCTGTCACTGTAGTATAACCGGATAAAATTAGCAAGTGTTGTTGCCTCAGAAGAGTTCTTGGAGGCGATGCGTTCCAAATTGGTCAATTTGAGTAGCTCAATAGGGTCTTGCTGATGAATTCACAAGAGATCGCCATCGCAGTGACTTCCTGAGAAGTCTAAGGACGGCGATCATCTGTAATTATCAGCAACGAATGTAGGAAAAGCATGCTGAGAATAACAAGACCCATAAATCGCCTTATCACATCAAAAACACTTGTTTCGAGAAGAATCTCACGATAGTTCAACATCCTCAAGTCACACATCTGGAGTGAACGGTATACAAATTTTAACTCCTTTTTTTGGACTTTCACAAGGAATCATTTCTAAAGTTTGGTTCCCTTGAATGTTCGTATTTATGAATCTGTGCGCCTCCAGCACATTTTCAACATGATGAACCCGTTTCTTTCGCTTTCGATCTCTTGAATCTCGAGGACAAGACTGTAGTCGGAATGTAGGCCGTATTCGCAATCCTGCTTTCCGTAAGATGATTCTATTTCTTTTTAGCAAAACATCGTGCGGTCTACCTGTGGTAGTCCGTAAAATTTTTAACATAACTGAGGTACTGAATTCATGTCCCAGATTTCTAACACAACGCTGAGAGAGCCGCACAGTCAAGAAAGTAAGCACGGAGTTCTATGTCCGTCACTTGGTCGGGGGCTCATTGACAAGCGCTTGAACAAGTTATTCTGGCAAAATGTTTTAATTCTTATCTACTACCTGTCCTTCTTTTTATTGTAGAGTACGGTGTATAGTACAACCATACGGATGCTAAATTGTGAACAAAACTTCAATCTTCAGTTTACCTTCGAATCCGCGATTACCCTTGTCGGAAGCTCGCGTGCTATCCACCACACTAACCGGGGCCTTTGCTTTGCCTTCCTCTCAATCAGTTTTTTTTCCCTACTCTAACGATGTTATCAGCTTGTTGTGGCATACCTTCTCTGCACGATTCCTCATCTTTGTTGTTTCCCATGTTTAATTTTTTAAGTGCTTTTAGAGTCCAAGTATTTAATGCGCTAAGTGGACATAAGAAATAATCCCATTATTCCAAGAACCATCCATATCGATTTGTTTGTTTGGGTTTCTTATGAACTGGGTTTTCTTCAGTTATGCACATCACATAAGATTTTCGGCAGTGCACTGGTAGAGGTGTGCTATCAATGCGTGGAAGGACCTGGCTTGACCGCCCCTCGCACTCTACAAGCCTCCTGTTCTTCCGGTGTTCGGTGCTTGTACCCGGATTGCCTGAGAAGAGCTCAACTCACTGCTCAAAGATTGATGGCTACATCAGCTGAAGACTTTGAGCAAGCTTTGTAATAGTAGTGGGCTAGGATTGTTATGTAGGACGAGTAAAGTCGTTGTTCGACGAAAGCTGATGAACATGCCTGCATTTCGAAGCTGAACAGTGCGCTTTCCAAAAAGAGTGTATCATATTCAGACAAACTTCTATTACACAACTCTATTGCTCTAGTTATGGTTAGGATGTCATGCAGGCAACAAGATCTTAGGCAAACATTCTTTTGACCAATAGGTCGCTGAGGATTAAGACTATGGATGCTCGAAAGGGTCACATTTGTGTCAGTAAAAATAGGCAGTAGAATAACAGAGGGCAAACCCATTATCAGCGTCATTCAGTGACAGGGTTATTTCACTGCAGACAACGATAGACCTCCATTCACCCGACGTATTTCGGAAATTTTTATTTTATTTTGACCGATAGTATCAATTGGTGCAGCCTATGACTTCAATAAATCCTTAAAAATCGGCGTTTGAACAGGACGCCCAAGTGTTGTAGTGGGTCGCAATGATTTCCTCCAATTCCGATGAAAGTATTTTTCAAGGCGATATTTTATCTCCTCTCACAAATTTTCTCCATCGTTCGATTTCGAGTTAACGCCTGGTATGTTGAGTATTGAGAATGGTTTATCTCTAGTTAAGCAGCTTGTTATCACTCTAGAATAGTAATCTTACTAGCGTGTCGTCAAACCGTCACTAATGCCATTCGCCGGTGTTTGTCACTAGCACCTGTGTTCGTCATCTTTGGACTGGATTGGTAACAGGACAGCGGTGTTAAGAGCAGTGGCTTATAATTCTTCTTTCGCTACCGTTTTGATTAAAAATGCTGAGGTTCTTCTCATAGTGAAAAATCCAGATCGCGCACAGAAATGAGAACCGAAAACCTTTTGATAGCTGCAAAAAAGTTAAATTTCGATCTATTATTGCCTCATCGACGGTAGTAAAAAGGAATGTGCAGAGGGACCAAAGGACTGTTTGGTTTAGAAGAAATGTGAGGTTTTCACCTAAGAGCTTAGCCGAGACTAAGCTAGAGTAAAACCCAGCGAGGTACACATGACTTACCTTCTTCCTCAAAAAGCAGAACACGTAGACACTGTGCTACAAAAAAGTCTTGTGTTTTCATTTTCTAAAAGCGAACTCCTCTGAACAGGTCCGATGCACACCTGGGACGATTGATATTAAATGGTGACTGTTCAAGGTTCCCAAAAAGTAACGAGATTTCAGAGAATACGTATGATACGATGGTTCCCTCCCAACGATTTACCGCCTCATTGTGGTTGGGAGGTGTTCCTGGGTGTCGGACTGCGATGTACAGCGGAGAGATTCGTCCCCCCCCAGCAAGGTCTCCCAGGTTGAGAAAGAGCCCGGCGTTTCCATCAGGAAGCTTAGTTAAGAGTGAACCAATACCACAATCCGCACCGTCTTGGTATCAAAGTCGCATGGTGGGTAATCTCTCTCTGATCCACAAGGCCTGCGACTACCCGTGGTGGAGAAGACCTGGGGCAGACTTTGGCCAGGCTGACCTCGAAATTCCAGGGAACCACAATGGCTTAAGCAGCAAATCTCCGAAAAATCGTGTTTATGCTGGGGCGCGCACAACCAGTGAAGAAGGGCCGTTCAAGTATCAAGTAAGGAAGATACGATGGTTCAAAAAGAGTTAAGTTTATCAAAATACAACGACGCCTGTATTTGCGTATAGCGCAAGCCAACCATAGTCGTATTTGGAGATTAGTGCGGTCATACTGAACAAGGGGGATGGATTGAAACCAACAAATTAGAAAAGGAAATTCAAAAAAAGAAACACTATAGAGCGAAGGACAAAAAATAAGAAGCTGATACACGAAATTAATGTAACTTAAACACCCTCTTTGGTGCGGGGATAGCGCAGTGGTTAGTTATGCCGTCGATCAAGAAGCAAAAGGCGCCGCTTCGATCCCGCCCCAAGGCTCTCTTCCAACCGCACGGTAACGGCCTTCTCCAGCTATCTCCACGATTGCAAGGAGAATTGACTCGACCAGCATTCTACGACATTTATAAAGAAGAAGAAATCTTTAAGCAACAGCTGAAACAACACGCGAAGTGGTCGATGACCATTACCGATGTTGGATGCGAGAAAACGAATCGAATGCAAAAAGTGTTGGGATCCGCACAGTAGATGTGATGACGGGTCATGTGAAAAAGTAGAAACGAAACAGCACCTTCAAAAGCAGACTTTACTAGTGAAACAACTCAGAGCTAAGCGTAGGAATAACTGGTGCATCTTGTTAGCAACTACATGTGATCAATTCCATAGGGAGTCTTTCACAGCTCCATACGGGAAACAACTGAATGATTTATGGTACATCTTTCAGTAACTCCCACGTCCGACTTTCTATTAACCTCGGCACTGATTGAATAATTGTCTCTCTTCTGTTTAACAAACACGAGGTGTTATTTTTATTTCTTTATTTACGTACCAGCTGACGTTTCGGGGATTTCGCCTTCCTCATAGCCTGGAAAGGTCAAGTTGATTGCAATCTACACGGTCAAACGCCTCCATAAGCAAACAGAGAAAAAAAATATTCTGTTATTAGGATGAACGATTTATGCTTTTATTGAAACTAATTTTCTTTGAAAAGTTACAATATCACCATTGCAGTACCTGATAAACAAAGTTACCGATATCGACGGTAATTTATAAGCACGCTGGAACAGAAGTAGGATGTTTTTGGATATGGTCAATTAGCAATCATATTTTGGTTCCAATGTACACATATGTAGATATATATATATTTATGTACGTATACATATGTATATATAGTATAAGGGCGCGTGTGGCGCAGTGGTCGGAGGCGCCCTGCAACACACACGTGGAATCGTCCCCCCGCGCCCATGGCCCACCAAGCGTTTCTTCCTTCCGGGCTCGGCAAATTGATACCAGACTTGTCTGGGAGGATAGCAGCATTGGCTCGATACATTGATAGCTACCGCGACTCATTGTAAAGGCCAGATATGCGTTCAATCACGTCCAAGCGTTGCTTAATGAAGTCGAATGCATGGCGCATCCCTCAGCGATTGATCAACGCTGAGAGCTTTATCCTTAGAGCTTTATGGTTTATAAGTCCTCAAATAGCTTTTAGAGTGATAGCTTCAAATGTGGTATTCAGACGTTCATCGTGTTTTGCTCATACGAGCACTTGACTTTCTTCTCCATGAAAATTCTTATCCCTGATTAGACCCTTTTCCAACCATCTGCGTATTAGACATTCGAATGCTCTATGCTTGGTTTTTACTTGATGCTTCGATGACATTTCGCGTTGCTATTGCTGTTTTAGGCTTCCAGGTCTGAACTCCGGATGCAAAACCATGCAGTTTTAATGATTACAGATCACTTCACCCAGTTTAGAATCGTAATAAATTGGATTTTAAAGAAAGCGGTCGGAGTCAACTTATCAACCAGGAAGTATTCTCTAAAGTGATGTACAACAACACCTTCTGCAGCATAAGAGGACAAAAGATAAAGCGTTCGGCATTGTTTACCCATTGAGGTGAACTGTGTATTCGACATCATGAAGGCGGTCCAAAACAATTAGTTGAGTTGTCCTGCAGGTGTGTCATGTCAGTGCTGTTATCCTTCCATACAAGTCCGGCACCCATTTACCAGGCCCGTACGGATGGAAGGCTTCGTGAGCTCGGAGCTCGTGATGGAGCCAACGACCACGTATGTTTTTCCAGCGCGACTCTGACCATTACCCTACAAGCATCCTTATGTAAGACATATTTGTGTGAAATTCCTTTAAAAATTTCATAATAACAAAACGGGCAATGTTTTGAATCCATGAACTAATATCTACGATCGAGTCCTTTGTAACCTTGGATCGATGTCGTCATAAAATTCACTAAATTCGGGTACGTAATTGCATAGATAAATCTATCTACATAAGTTTGAACGAATAACACGAGAAATACTCCCTTCAGAACTTTCTATTGCCTACGTCAACACCTGTATTGATTCGGAGAAGAAGTCTGAATTTTTATGGCGCTGCGAAAATGCAAATAGATTGAGAAACATCCAGTGTAATCATGCCGGCCTAAGCCATCCGCGGAAATTTTACTAGCGATTCACAGCTTATCCCAAACACAGAAGTTTGTTGCCCAAGAAATATTCAAGCTAATGGACCCTTTGAAAATATAGAAGATGCATGGAGGCTCGAATGACCTCCGCAGAACACGTGTACTCCAAAAAACGAAAGTGAAGCGAAAGAGGCGGAAGTTCAAATTCGTCGCCAGTCGACACAGTAGACGCGTGTAGCGTAGTGGTCAGAGGCGCTTTGTAATACATGTGCGGTATTTTCCTACACCCCAGGCTCACCAAGCCTTCTATCCTTCCGTGGTGGCAGAATTGTCTGGGACTATAGTAGCACTGGCTTGATGCATAAGTAGGGCACGGTGAGTTATTATAAAAAAGGCCAGATATGCATTCAAATGCTTTATAAAGTCAGGTCCACGATCCTGACATCGCAGAATCGAACGCACGGATAAGTCTTTTATAGTCATATTTAGTGAAGCCGCATATCTCAGATGAATCTTTTGAGCTGGGAAGAGCTAGTTTTTTCTTTCCATATAAGGTCTATGCAGACGGAGATAGCTGTTAAAAAAAGATTCTTACCCATCTGTAATGATGAAACGTAAGCGACAACACGGCCTTTCGTCTACTCTGTCGACTGGCGACGAATTTCAACTTCCGCCTCTTTCGCTTCACTTTCGTTTTTTGGAGTACACGTGTTCTGCGGAGGTCATTCGAGCCTCCATGCATCTTCTATATTTTCAAAGGGTCCATTAGCTTGAATATTTCTTGGGCAACAAACTTCTGTGTTTGGGATAAGCTGTGAATCGCTAGTAAAATTTCCGCGGATGGCTTAGGCCGGCATGATTACATTGGATGTTTCTCAATCTATTTGCATTTTCGCAGCGCCATAAAAATTCAGACTTCTTCTCCGAATCAATACAGGTGTTGACGTAGGCAATAGAAAGTTCTGGAGGGAGTATTTCTCGTGTTATTCGTTCAAACTTATGTAGATAGATTTATCTATGCAATTACGTACCCGAATTTAGTGAATTTTATGACGACATCGATCCAAGGTTACAAAGGACTCGATCGTAGATATCAGTTCATGGATTCAAAACACTGCCCGTTTTGTTATTATGAAATTTTTTAAAGGAATTTTACACAAGTATGTTTTACATAAGGATGCTTGTAGGGTAATGGTCAGAGGCGCGCTGGAAAACATACGTGGTCGTTGGTTCCATCACGAGCTCCGAGCTCACGAAGCCTTCCATCCGTACGGGCCTGGTAAATGGGTGCCGGACTTGTATGGAAGGATAACAGCACTGACATGACACACCTGCAGGACAACTCAACTAATTGTTTTGGACCGCCTTCATGATGTCGAATACACAGTTCACCTCAATGGGTAAACAATGCCGAACGCTTTATCTTTTGTCCTCTTATGCTGCAGAAGGTGTTGTTGTACATCACTTTAGAGAATACTTCCTGGTTGATAAGTTGACTCCGACCGCTTTCTTTAAAATCTAATTTATTACGATTCTAAACTGGGTGAAGTGATCTGTAATCATTAAAACTGCATGGTTTTGCATCCGGAGTTCAGATCTGGAAGCCTAAAACAGCAATAGCAACGCGAAATGTCATCGAAGCATCAAGTAAAAACCAAGCATAGAGCATTCGAATGTCTAATACGCAGATGGTTGGAAAAGGGTCTAATCAAGGATAAGAATTTTCATGGAGAAGAAAGTCAAGTGCGCGTATGACCAAAACACGATGAACGTCTGAATACCACATTTGAAGCTATCACTCTAAAAGCTATTTGAGGACTTATAAACCATAAAGCTCTAAGGATAAAGCTCTCAGCGTTGATCAATCGCTGAGGGATGCGCCATGCATTCGACTTCATTAAGCAACGCTTGACGTGATTGAACGCATATCTGGCCTTTACAATGAGTCGCGGTAGCTATCAATGTATCGAGCCAATGTTGCTATCCTCCCAGACAAGTCTGGTATCAATTTGCCGAGCCCGGAAGGATGAAACGCTTGGTAGGCCATGGGCGCGAGGACGATTCCACGTGTGTGTTGCAGGGCGCCTCCGACCACAGCGCCACACGCACCCCTTAGAACTTATAGAAGAAGAAAATATTGCAAGTGAAAAAGACGTTCGACATTTCGAAAACATTGGATAGTGAAAAGCTAGGTGATTCTCACATGAACTGAACAAATGGAGACGACTTATTCGTGAAGAAATCGGTTCTGTGTTTCTCCTACACAACAAAAACGACCCATATGTCCACCACATTTTGACTTACAAGGGAAAATGAATCACATACGAAAACAGATAGCGTTTTGAAAAAAAGGCGAAATGAGACAAGGTTTTTAAATAATTTCCGAAACCAATGCATCAAAGAAGGTTACGATGTTTTTTTCAGCAAAGGAAACCATCTAATGAAATCTGTGCGAAAACGGTAAGAAAAAGGTAAGCGTGATGTGATTAAATCCTACAAAACTGCTGCTTATGAAGGAAGACGTGCCAGGAGAAAAAGTCCTCACGTTGCATGAATAGTGTTGCAAAGTTGGCTGAGTCAGGCTAACCGCTAATCGACAACCACTTCTTGGCAATTACTACCTAAGAAGCTCTTCAAAAGCTAAACCTCTGAGTAAACTACTGCTGGAGAATTCTCTGTTTTTTTGGTAAGCACACACGAAGTTCTTGCGAAATGTTTTTCAATAAAGCAGTGAATTACTGATCAATGCCGTGGTTAGCAGAACGTCTTACTTACTTACTGTCTTGGTTGGCCCACCTTCACTGGTTGTGTGGGCCCCAGCATAATCTTCATTTCCCTCGGAATTTTGTTGATTTAGCAGTAGTAGAACGTCGGGACTGGGAATTACGTTTTGAGAACTTGTCGTTGCCATAAAAGTAGAATTTAATGCTAACAAAGTAAGGTTCTGGCGTTGATTAATCCCAAAGGGATGCGCCGTGCATTCGAATTCAGTAAGCATCGTTAGAGATAATCGAATACTTAGCTGGCCTGCGCAATGGTTTCCGGTGGCCTACGAATGTATCGAATGCTGTCATACTACCAGACAAACATGTGATCATTTCCTCTACTCCAGATGAACGGCAAGTGGGGTGAGGGTATGGCACGAGATCGAACCAAGACCTTGTCTGTACTGCAGGATACCTCACTGCCATACACGCGTCCCTAAGATCTTCATAGTACTGAAACATACATACCCGCAGTTTTTCAGAAAAAAATATGTAGATCCTCGTAGCTTTTGCCTTGGTTAATTACATGGTGTTGAAACCAATTCATATCAGTTCCCAGGATCGACTTTCTGTTAACCTAGGCATTGGAATTTGAATGCGTCGTTTTCTTCAGCAATCGCGAGGTTGTTCAACAGCATACATTTACTTCCATAGAAAAACACAATACAATACAACAGCAGCTGACGTTTCGGCAGTATCGCCTTCTTCAGAGCCTGGAAGGGTATACTGACATGCAATTTACTAGGCCAAACGCTTCAATGACACTTACAAAAAGACGAAAAACTCTATGGTAGTTACATGGTCAACAGCTTCTCGAAAAAACACCGCTTTTTTACGTGCCTTCCCATGAGGAAGATTAGAACAGCTGATTATGGTCGCATAAGGTTGATGACTGCAGCATCCCACATCAGAAATTGATGCGAACATACGGGGTCAGGTCGCGTATGACCTCTGGGCATTCATCCCTGCTATTCATTGTAGGGTTTTTTGGCATTCATCCAAAAAGCCTCAAGAAGTTTTCGCGCTGGTGTTCTAGTCTCCTGCGCAAGGATATTGACTTTTACTTCAAAGCCGTCTCGACTATGCTTTTGCATCCTATGCGCGTTCTTTTATACGGATACACAAAGGTCTGCCCGTTTCGCCAATACATTCATCTCCGCAATTTTTACAAGAGATCAGGTATATCGTACCTGAACTCATGCAATTACCGTCCCTGCCGTAAATGCCGTAAGGGCAAATTACACAATTTGTTGTTCCACATAGACGGTCATACAGGCGGTTACGAACTAACTGACGACGTAGAGTAGCCGGTGGTATTTCAACTATCGCTACCGATTCCTCTAGACGTGCCCTTAAGTGTCGTTTTATATCATTTGAAAGCTGCCGTTAAAATTTTGACTTATTATTTATTGCCTACTCTTTTAAGCGGCAAGGTATGTATTGCGAAATATAACTTTAATGATGCTGAGATATTTGCAAAACTCCCAGATCAATCTCGCTGACGGGTGATTGCTGATGGCAAAAGATCAATAGAACTAGCTGAGAGACAGGCGAAACGAAGGACCCGCATGGTGTGGTGGTGAGCGCGCTACTCCCCCGGAAAGGACAATAGCGCGTTCGTTCCCCACCGTAGACACCTGCGGTCCGGAGTTTTGCAAATATCTCAGCATCATTAAAGCTGCCGTTAAAGTCAGCCGTTGTTTTCTAATCGCTCTAATAAAGTGTTCTAAACAGTGCTTGAAACCACACCTGGTTGGCAGGACATAATGTAGGACAATGTCTTTTCCAATTACGTTAACACTCTTAAGTATCAGCTAAATAAAAAGGGGGTACGAAAAAAGTCAGACGAACACGACTCGTCTGCAAGCCGCAACATTGAAGTCAAGAGTACTCGTCGGTCTTTGTCGGCAGTTCGCTCTTGAGAAGCCGCATTACAACGGACTACGCGATGTCAGAGCCGGATGAGAGGTCCACATTTTTTCGAGTGTAGGAGGACCTGGTTGTGAATATTGCTTGGACAACATTTGTAGCATAACAGGAAAAAAAAATTCATTTACCTGGAGAGCTCTAATTTCCCTAATTGGTACTCACCCTTGTAGAGCAGCTGTGGAAACAACGAGGTTTCTTCGAAGAGGAAAACGACCAAAAAAAAATGAACTGGTCGCATTGGACGTTTCAAGGCGATTAGACCTAATGTTACAAGACTCAGCAAAGATATTATTTGTGGACGACTTTACAGGCCTGCGTTACATAGCAATGGCTAGTTACTTAGCTTTTTTCTTCAGTAGAAAATACTTTCATTATTCATATAAAGGCCAAATGAAAGTCGAGAGCTACCACTTCACTGCGTGCCAGCCCAACTTCCACTCTTGGATTGTCCCCACAAAAATAAGTTATCATCATGGACAGCCGGTCAATAACCTCCCTGCATAAAACGGCACTACCGAGTGAGGGTAGATCGTTTGAACGGTGCTCCACTCCTCTGCATTCTACTTGAACGAAGAGTCATATTGCAAGAATGAATGACCGTGCTGAATCGACTTAGATCACCTCGTTCTAAAGAAAGGGAAGGCGCCAAAAGAGTAAAACCTCCGTAAAAATTTCTTGTAAGGTTATCAGTGAAAAAATACTACCTACCAGCCCATTTTTCACATTTTCCTATCTTCTTATTTTGCTCAAGGCTTCGTTGTAACGGACAGTCCAGAACGAACACTTACGGCTTAGAAAGCTAGAAAAAATTTCAGATTTTTTCATGCACAATCGTTGTAAACATGCAGAACATAAATGGATCCAGAAGGCAGAGTTATCGAAATAAGTAGAGGTATTTCTCAACTACGAAGAGTGAGAAGAGTGAGAACACGTAGTTGTAGTGAAACTGGGCGGGGGCAACTCCTATAGTGCTGCACAGCGTGAAAAGTCTCAAATAGCATTTCCCATCGATTTCCAAGGCTGCGAACGGATCGATAAGCAGATGAATATATAGCGTTGTGGATCCGTCCATCGGATTTCGAGACGTTTCCAATCTGGACGAGTTCTCGTACATCGGTGGTCCACCGAACGACCAGGATTTCATTTTTTTCACTACCGGTGATTGAAATTAACCAAATTTTCGTTCTATAACCTAAAAATCGCCAATGTATAAGTAAAAAAGTATGGGTTTGCATTTGCCAAAACCGAACAAAATTTTGGTTGGAATCCTATAAATATTGGGGGCTACATGAGTTTCAGTCGACCAGTTTCCAAATATTGAGATCACTTTTTTTCGCGGTCAAATTACTTCCATCTGCAGATTCTTTCAACCCGGGTATATTTCAAAGATCAATAGTGAATTCTAGTAAGCTGTAAGTCGAACACATGGGGTGCTACATGATTCGGTGACCATAGCCGTGAGAAAAGATCTGAGTTCCAGGTTTGGCAGCGCGTCCTCTTCAGAAGCCCATCAGAAAAAGACTTCGCACTCAGCTCTTTTTAGGCGCACTTCGGTTAATTCACTGCTATGACGAGCATCTACCTATCTGCGTTGAATGAGAGTAATGCCGAACCCGACCAACAAATTTAGGCACTGAGATTTTTACTGACAAAAAAAAGCCGCAAGCTTTCGTAGTTGGTCAAATCCTGAAGGATGCGTTTTGCATTCGATCTCATCAAATATCGTTAAATATGTAAGTCTCCATGTCTGATCTATACAATGATTTTCCGCTACTTAGATGTTTAGGCACTTAGGGCAAGTCTGGTGTCAATTTGTGGACCCCGGAGCCAGAAGGAATGGAAGGCTTGGTGAGTGCAGAGCGCCAGATAGAACCAACGACTATTGTTGGTCACCTTCTAATCATGCGCTACAAGCGCTCCATAATTTAGTGAAAAAAAGCAGGCTTAAAGGACACTCGTTGAAGCATTGACTATGCACGCATAACATGCAGTAAAGTAAAATTTCAAAGAAAAAAAATTTCTCTAGGGTTTGTTCCTTCTTCTCGAACGGGAAGTTTGGGAAATCATGCCGACTTTCTCTAAACATTTAGCGCGCCGTTCAGAATGGGTTCTACTCGGTCTGTCCAGTTTCTTACTTTTGCGATTATGAATGCATTCAGTCTCTTGAAAATTTTCGGCTTCGGCCTTCATAAATAATTAATACACAGTGATTTGTGCTTATGAGCTTTTTTTGTCGAGGTTTTAGTCATAAGTCTTTCTTTTTCAACTCTATAGAAACCGTCCTGGAATGGAAGCTTCTTGGAAAGAAATTAAGGTCTGTGAGGTCATTAATAAATGGTAACGACCACAGCTCCCCCTAATAGCCTTTAATACTGCTCAGCTCATCATTGCCGAGCTCTTCGTGACTTCCTCTGAAAGTGATTTGCATACTTACTTCAACAGTAATTTCGAAAGAGTCGGATTTTGACGTGCACTTGTTGAACGCATTAGAAACGCTATAATCGCTCAAATGTTTTCATCGGAGGTGATGAGGTCTAAGCACTAAATGCCTGTTGACTCTCATAGTGCGACATGGGATGAAAGACAGGACAAATTTTACATGCTAACTCCCTTGTGAAGTGTTCATTAGAATATCCCAAATTCAGCGCTTCAATAGTGCACCAGCAAGTAGTTGAAAAGATTGCTGGTTGAGGTTGCAGAAAGTCGCTTTCAATCCGTTAAAAAACAAGAATAGGAGGTTAAATAAATAAAAAGATAAAGCTCTCGGCATTGATCAAACCCTGCGGGATACGCCACCATGCATTTGATTTCACTAAGCATCGTCTGGAGGTGATTGAATGCATATCTGGCCTTTAAACTGACTCGCGGTGGCCTACCGATGTATTGAACCAGTACTGGCATTCTCCCAGACAAGTCTGGTACCAATTTGGCGACCCTGGAAGTATGAAACTATTGATGAGCCATGGGTGCGGGGATCGATTCCACGTGTGTGTCGCAGGACGTCTCCGACCACTGCGACGCCACACGCGCGCTTGGAAGTTAGCCTTAAGAAAAGACGGGAAGAGATGTTATTGTTGGGGAGTTAATTCTCTTAGTAAAGGAAGCTCTAGCATATCAGGCAGTAAATGCTCGTCATCAGAAATATTCATCCCAAAAAGCTAAAAGAGCATATGAGTTTAAACATGCTGCTATGTGGTGTAACAGTGATAGATACGATTGAGATCTCTGCTGAAGGTCCTGTATATTTTCCAATGGAATACAAAACAAGAAATGTTCTCATTGGACTAGAGTGCTAAATATTGCCAGCAGAACCTTTCTTTTGTAGAGTTTGCTGAATTTGAACTACCGTAGGTCATCAAGAGTTCCGTGTTCCCTAAGTAGAAAACTGAGCTGTCAAAATTCCTAGGCTCTAATCACGAATTGTGCAGCTCTGGATCAATTTTCAGTGGCTTCGTTCTGATGGTGAGCAGCAACCATGATTACGATAGTTTTTTAGGCTTAGTAACGTGTGCATGTTTCATTTGTTCTTCATGAAGTTACTGGCTGGTTTAATGATGAGAACTACCAGCAAAACTGGCTATGTTGCTGCTGTCTAAGGCCTCCACCGTGCTCAGTTCCACTCTACTTCTTTTGTCGTTCATACGTCGTCAACTCTTCCATCATATTTAAGAGCTCATCATTAAAATAACAAGAGTACTACTGTGATTCCTACGAAGACTTAACAGCAAAGCTCTTTAAACGACTAGAGCTGTATCCAAGAAAGACTAAGCACGGGGGAGATCATAGTTTGAACCATCTAGAGATTTGAGAGTAAACTATACAGCTTATCCACTCCAATGTGTAGTGTGAACTTGCTATCCACATTCACTAAGTGATTGTTTGCTTTGTTTTTTTCTTCATTCTGCTAGATGATTGGCTGACTGCATAGACGAAAGAATAAATGAAAATAGGAGTGAACAAATGGACGCATAGGTGATCCGATGGATTACGAACTTCAACATGCTCACACTTATTCTCTTACCTGTCCTGTTTTTCAACAGGTAAACATCAGTGTTTCACAATAGGCATTTAAAAAAAAACTGCAATTCTCTATTTTCCCTCTCTTACATGCAACAATGGGTGGGTTATCAAGGAAAGCTCGGCAAGGTATGGATAGGTCCCAAATAGTGTCATTAACCAACCGCTATCGTAGCTGCACCAGAAAAATACACCTATCGGCCGCTTATCATCGCTTTAGGAAGATGGGCCAACTGGCTAGCCAAAAAATCAATGGCAAGCTAGTATCCATAGTGCACTATATGTTGTTATCGCTGTTAACGAATTACGAGATTTCTGAATCCTTCCTAATTTTTACGGCTACTACGCGTAGTTCTTCGTGGCGCTAGCTGTGAATTGGAATAAACTTGTGCCAGTCCATCTTCTTCTCCAAAGAATGGCCTCCACACTCTTTCT
This sequence comes from Angiostrongylus vasorum, assembly GCA_018806985.1. NCBI lineage: Eukaryota > Metazoa > Nematoda > Chromadorea > Rhabditida > Metastrongylidae > Angiostrongylus > Angiostrongylus vasorum. The sequence goes on along the minus strand of JADANN010000198.1, from coordinate 1,303,928 downwards.
CTATGCCTTCCGTTTGCTTCTGAGTACCGCGCAACCTTAACGTGTAACGGAAAAAAGCTCATCCAGTCTGCAACCACTGCGCTGTCCAAATTTGATGGTCGTTTTCCGAACATATGTTGAGTGAATTTCGACATTTGGTGAGAAAAAAATCCAGAATGCTAAATCTTCATTCAAGCTAAAGTAGAACCAATGGGAGAAGAGGTGGACACTACTGATACGGCTGTCGCTAACCCCTGACAATTAGTGAGTTAGAGTGGCATGAAATTGAGGACTCACATCAAAGCAGCTCACTCGTCACCGACAGGTCACACTAACGCTTTCTCCGATTTTCATCAATTCCTTAGGCAATTATTCCCATAAAGGAAGTGAGAGATAACATCGTGCCATGGTGCAAAGAATCACTGAGCTCATAGCTCTTAGAATATCCGGTTAAATAATCGAATAAAATTTCCAAGCAATCTTTTGGTTGCATTTATGGCAAACGCGTTCACAAACCACTTAATTGTGACGAGCACTAAACATCACAGGAGCGCACTCAATGCCAGTTGAAGTAACCATAAGCTCTGCCTAATATTGCATGCTCACAACACAGCGCAGATCAAGAGTAATGGGCCACAAGTGCCAAGGTAGGTGCCCCACGTCTTCCTAGCAAAAACAAATCAGGGAAGTTCTTCCGAATGATAGCCATAAATTTGGCCCAGCGAGAATGGGATCAAAGGAAACCGGTCAAAGACGTGTAACACTTAGAGTTCGATATAAGTCTATCTTCATTCATGCTTTTTGTGAATTGAAATCGGCTTATTTTGATTACGTCGCTTTTTTGTCGCACAATGTTTTTCAATTGCTATGTTTTTTGTACCCAATCTGTAGGGGATTCAGACATGAGAGATCCCTTTTTACACTTAAGAATTTGCAAAAATTAGTTTTCGAGGGAAGATTGTTTAGCAGCGGAAGACTATTGCTGGTTCGGAAGTACACAAGCTTCTCTGCTATACTGGAACACTGAAGCTCGGCAGGTGTTTCCTTGGGATAAATTATCAAACCTTCAAGAGGACATTTACCGATGTGATTCTGCTATAGCTGTGTATACTCGGCGCCACCAATACCATTGTTTGTAAAAGAGCTAGTGTTCATCAATATCTTCCCACAGAGTGTCTCGTTTCCATTGATTACTCCTATGAAATTCCATTAATATTGTCAACATCCCATTCAAGTATGTTCATTTTACAAACCTAAATTATTGCAACTTAAACACTCTACGGACCGTTTATAACCTTTGAAACATACATAATATTTTTTTGTGGATCTTAATGAAGCAATTTAAACAGAAATATTTGCTCTACTGGCTGCGTCTAGTGTTAGCCTGCTTCGAATGCAAGCTCAGACTCAAGAGGATGACATTCATAGAGCCCAGCTGGAGCTGCAATCATCTCCGCAATACGCGGAAGTCTCAAGATTTCCATCCATTGCCACAGACCGATTAATCTCGTCTTCCCTCAAGTAGCTGAGGGGCAGTCATGAATGGAACCGACTTCATCCATAGCTGTTTTTCTCATCACTGCTTGCTATCCCAAATACACATGATCTGTATTGAATTTACAAAGAAACATCCACTTAGAAACAGAACCAGAGAAATCGCCTTCGACTGTAGTTTTTCATGCTCCAGCAGTCATAAGGTACTATATGGTCCCACCACTTCTTGCTGACTTCACCATCAGTACCCTCGACTTGTTATCCAATTTACTTTCCTCATATTCTTCGAGAGACAGCTCAAAAGATTTTTTCTCAGCAGCTTTTTTGTTAACTATTGTTTACTGTTAGTTCTTCTCTCCTTTCTATGTCATACTGTGACTGATCGTCATATCTCATATGGCTTACCACCTCATCATGCCTTTGGAGTTGATGCATGGAAACAATTCACTCTTCCAGCTTTAGAACGATGTTGGCTTGGCAATTGCGACTCCTCTGATCTTGCTGGCCAATCTACACCTTTTTTTTATCAAAAAGAATGAATTGCTGCTTGTTTTGGTTGCGTGGGAATCTGAAGCTCTGAAGAGATGAATTCCTCAAGGGTACTTACAGCAGTACCTCACTTATTGGAGATTTTCAATACATGTTTTTGTCTACTGAGGTGCTTGAAAAGTTAATAACTGGTTAGCGGGAGATCCGGCAGATATATCGGTAGACAGGCATTTTCGTAGCCCAACTCATCCAACTGCTGCAGCGTTAGTTGCGTCCGAGAATTCGTTTTGTTCTGTTGGTCATTCTAGGGAACATGCAACGCAGTTTCCACACAATTTAAATTCTATTAAAAAATTCCTTTAACTTCTTTGGCGACTAAGAACTTGACTGCCCCAGTGTGGGATAGAGAGAGCATATTATTGCAGAGTGCGCCTAACTACTGCCGCTTCCTCTAATTTACTGAGACGATACATGGAATAATAGCTCCTTTAAGAGAGCCATTAGCTGCTGGATAGAAAAGCCATGCATGTTTATTCTTCCTTTATGTTCAACAAGAAGTTCGAAGATGGGTTGCATGGCGGGGTCTTTCGATACGTTGGTGTGCAGCGCGGTAACGTCCAAGGACTCCATCCAAAGGGCGGTAGTCGAAAATCTTTTGAGTAATTCACATGTGTCACTTCAAGAAACAACCGCAAAAAAAATTCTTTACGGTTCTGATAACAGTCAAAATAGGGTTGGTAATGCACCAAGAAAATCTAGGGTCACCGTGATTGGGGGGCATAACAGTACCTGAGAGTGCGCGTTCGCTGTTAGAATTGGGCCCAAGTTTTGCACCATCACAGCCCATTTTTAAAACGACCTTGCGTAGGAGAGCATGCAACCTTTATGAGCTTCAAGATCGACTCCGCTATCAGGCCAAACACGAAACATCAAACAGAGGTGAAAACCAAGATGCGGCAACATTACCACCATCTCATTTCCCTAAAACGTTTTTTAGACAGTTTTTTAGACACTAACGATGGAGTCGACGTAAAATTCCGCATGTTTTCGGAAGACGTTCTCAAGACCCTTAATCACTACCGCGATAGAAAGTTTATCTCTAACCTTACAGCCGCACAAAAAATATGGCAAGCGAGAAATTAGAGAGTTAATAAAGTCGAAAACAATAAGACTGTCTGTTAGTGATAAGAGGGGAGAGTTCGTATTTATTCCTCGCCAGCTGGATGTTGAGATAATAGAGGATTGATGCTACTCTCTATCGCCCATCCTCTGAAAAGGAATATGAAAAGTCAATACCGAAAGCTAAACAATCAATGGGTCAGTGTGGAAAAGGTTGCAGGTTTAAAATCATCGGTTATTTCGCACTTTAAAATAGATAAACCAACATCCCGTCCTATACCTACTTATTAAAACACATACGTTGGTATCACCTGATAATCTTGCGTCAACCAATCCATCATTATTTAAGGTTAGAGCCATCATCAGCTGTGTAGACGGCCCAACGGATAGGATAACATGGTTTTCAAGCCTAATACTTACTCAGTTGCTTAACAATATTCCAGCTCAGCTCACAAACACCCAAATGTTCCTAGAACGTCTACGTAACGCGTCTCCCAATAACGCGTACGTGATGGAGCCATCGACGTAACCGCGCTGTACACCGACGCATCGAATGACTCCGCAATGCGAGCCATCCACAAGCTTCTTCTTGAACATGAAGCAAGAATAAATATGCATAGCTTGTCCATCCAACAGCTTATGGCTCTCTTAAAGGAGTGCCTAAACTGCTCAATTTTCAGATGGTCTGGAAAATTATTCGTATTCTTGTTGAGCAAACACGAGGTGTTATTTTTATTCCTTATTCACGAACAAGCTGACGTTTCGGCGGATTTCGCCTTCCTCAGAGCCTGGAAAGGTCAAGTTGACAGCAATCTATTCGGCCAAACCACTCCATAACGAAATAGAGAAAACGCTAAACTAAGATTTCAATCACATTGAACACAAAATAGCTTCTTTGCACACTCACCGCTTTCTATGAGTCCTCCACCGAGTCCGTCGCGTGGAGGCCAACCGCATAGAATTCACATGGAAGCGTAATGTGCCCCTCCCAACAGAATAACAGGTTTATATATTGCCCAATATCACGTGTGATAATGAGGCATTCTTCCCTGCGGTTCATTTTCGGATGTCTGGAATTAATCCAGAACGCCTCGAGAGTTTTGCGCGCTTGTGTTCTCGATTCCTGCGCTAGGATCGTGACCTGTACTTCAAAGTCCTCCGCCGTATGTCTCTGGGTCCTACGAGTGCTTAGTGAGGTACTTGGTTTACGTTTACTGACAAGGTGTTCTTTTATGCAGACACAGAGTGGCCTACCCGTTTCGCCAATGTATTCGTCTCCGCACAATGGCTATTTGCCGTGCCAAGTTCCGGGACTCCTCTCTGTGCTCTCTTCCCGTGCGCATGTTGGTTGCTGTTCCAAACATGTTTCTTACAAGCGCCTTTTCGTGTGAGAGGGGTGGGAGGAGAGGTAATGAACGAAGATGTTTTTACTACTTGGCTTTCGGTACCGCTTTGTAATGTAGCCATTTTCTGACAGGTTAATTTGGACGTTCAGGAATGGAAGCCAGTTTTCTTTTGGTTTCTCTCGGGTAAACTTGATATACTCTGACTTTTCGTTCAACAACTCGAAACATTTGTCAATTTTCCCTTGTGTTGAACAAATGACCAAGCAGTCCTCTATATAGCTACAGTAGAGTAACGACCCGAGATCGGTCACTGGTGCTTCCACCTTAGACATAAACGCAATGGCAAGGCTTGGTGCCAGTCGTTGTCCCATTGCCAACCCTCTGATTTGAGCGTAGTAATTTCCGGATCATCTGAAGATTGAGCAGGTCAAGCATTCTTTCACGAGTGCCAACAACTGCTCTATCTTGAAGCCATACATGTTTATTTCTCCTTCGTGTTGTGTAAGGAGTTCGAATATGGCTTGTACTGCGGAGTCATTCGACACGTTTGTATGAAGGGTGGTCACGTTGAAGGACTCCATCACGTATGCGCTGTAGGGCTGCGCAGTACGTAGACGATCCAGAAATATCTAAGTATTCGTAAAATAGGGCTGGAATCTGTTTCAACAACTGGGTAAATATTAGGTTAAAAACCATGTTATCCTATCCGTTGGCCCGTCTACAGAACTAATGATAGGTCTAACCCTAAACAATGGTGCATCGGTAGACGCAAGATCATCGCTGGATACTAGCTTATGAGTTTTTATAAGCAAATACAAGACGGGACACGTTGGTAACTCAAGTTTTAGTTGAGAGATAACTGATGGTTTTAAAACAGCAGCCCTTGCCATTTTGACCCATTCGTGGTTCAATTTTCGGTATTTACTTTTAAACTCCTTCTCAGATGATGGGCGACAAAGTGAAGCATCTTCAAAATGCTTTTTCGTTATCTCAACATCTAACTGATGGGGAATTACGACAAACTCTCCACCCTTATCACTAACGGATAGTCTTATGTTTTTTCAACCTTATCAGCTCTCGTACCTCTCGCATACCACGTTTTTGCACTTCAGTGAGGTTGGAGCTGTGTCTTTTCGCGCGATAGTGATTAAGGACTTTGAAAGTTACATTCGTAAACATCCGAAATTTAACATCAACATCACAACTGGGATCTTGTTGTCTAAAGAACGGCTGAGAAAATGGTGCTATTGGTAGGTCCCCCCATTCGGTGTTGTTCGCACCTATTTTGCGTTTCATCTCTAGGTTTTTTACGCAGTCTATCTTGAAGTTCATGTAAACTACATGCGACCCTACGCAAGGTTGCCTTAGAAATGGGTTCAGATAGTGAGAAACTTGGCCCCATTTCTAATAACGAGCGCGCACCGTCAGGGAGAGTCTTACCTCCTGACACGGTTTGCCTTGAATTTTCTTGCACATTATTTTTTTCTACTGTGACCTCTTTGATGTTCGTTAGCGGTATTTCTGTGCGCTCTTGAAGCTGTGTTATGCAATTTACTCAAAAGGTCTTCGAAATTTCTCCGCAAAGTTACTTTAGCATTAGACCTAATAGAGTTGCAAATCAATACTGATCTACCCACTCTTCTCCTCCAGAGGCGGTCCTCCAAATACTGAGCACAAAAGTTTTCCTTCGTCTCGCACTTCTTCCACTTGGCGAACATCTCGTTTTGTCGGCTTCTTAGACGGGTGCGTAGTACTCGCAATTCGATGTCCAATACTTGGCGACTGTCTTTGGTGGTCCGCATACGCCGTGTAGTCGTCTTCGTTTAATGAAGTTCGGGACGACTCGGTGTTTTAGACAGCGGCGGAGAAAGTGTATTGACTGTCGAGCTAAGACGATCCTTTGTCTTAGTGACAGCGCTTCTTCTACAAGTCGAACACCTAGTCGGTAAACGTAAACCAAGTACCTCACTAGGCACTCATAGGACCCAGAGACATAAACCGGAGGACTTTGAAGTACAGGTCACAATCCTCGCACGGTAATCACGAACACAAGCGCGCAAAACTCTCGAGGCGTTCTGGATCAATTCCAGAAATCCGAAAAACGAACCGCAGGGAAGAATGCCTCATTATCATGCGTGACGTTGGGCAATATATAAACCTGTTATTCTGTTGGGAGGGGCACATTACGCTTCCATGTGAATTCTATGTGGTTGGCCTCCACGCGACGGACTCGGTGGAGGACTCATAGAAAGCGGTGAGTGTGCAAAGAAGCTATTTTGTGTTCAATGTGATTGAAATCTTAGTTTAGCGTTTTCTCTATTTCGTTATGGAGTGGTTTGGCCGAATAGATTGCTGTCAACTTGACCTTTCCAGGCTCTGAGGAAGGCGAAATCCGCCGAAACGTCAGCTTGTTCGTGAATAAGGAATAAAAAATAACACCTCGTGTTTGCTCAACAAGAATAAGAAGAGCTACTTCAAATGTCGAAACCCTCATATCTTCATAAGATTTAATCTTTCATATTGACTATGTAAAGATTATTTTTTTGAGGCGTGGAATTCACGACTACAACAAATTATTGTAAGCGAAGTGAAGTAAAATTAACCGAAGTACGCCTAAAAAGAGCTGAGTGCGAAGTCTTTTCTGACGGGCTTCTGAAGAGGACGCGCTGCCAAACCTGGAACTCAGATCTTTTCTCACGGCTATGGTCACCGAATCATGTAGCACCCCATGTGTTCGACTTACAGCTTACTAGAATTCACTATTGATCTTTGAAATATACCCGGGTTGAAAGAATCTGCAGATGGAAGTAATTTGACCGCGAAAAAAAGTGATCTCAATATTTGGAAACTGGTCGACTGAAACTCATGTAGCCCCAATATTTATAGGGATTCCAACCAAAATTTTGTTCGGTTTTGGCAAATGCAAACCCATACTTTTTACTTATACATTGGCGATTTTTAGGTTATAGAACGAAAATTTGGTTAATTTCAATCACCGGTAGTGAAAAAAATGAAATCCTGGTCGTTCGGTGGACCACCGATGTACGAGAACTCGTCCAGATTGGAAACGTCTCGAAATCCGATGGACGGATCCACAACGCTATATATTCATCTGCTTATCGATCCGTTCGCAGCCTTGGAAATCGATGGGAAATGCTATTTGAGACTTTTCACGCTGTGCAGCACTATAGGAGTTGCCCCGCCCAGTTTCACTACAACTACGTGTTCTCACTCTTCTCACTCTTCGTAGTTGAGAAATACCTCTACTTATTTCGATAACTCTGCCTTCTGGATCCATTTATGTTCTGCATGTTTACAACGATTGTGCATGAAATATGAATTTTTTCTAGCTTTCTAAGCCGTAAGTGTTCGTTCTGGACTGTCCGTTACAACGAAGCCTTGAGCAGAATAAGAAGATAGGAAAATGTGAAAAATGGGCTGGTAGGTAGTATTTTTTTCACTGATAACCTTACAAGAAATTTTTACGGAGGTTTTACTCTTTTGGCGCCTTCCCTTTCTTTAGAACGAGGTGATCTAAGTCGATTCAGCACGGTCATTCATTCTTGCAATATGACTCTTCGTTCAAGTAGAATGCAGAGGAGTGGAGCACCGTTCAAACGATCTACCCTCACTCGGTAGTGCCGTTTTATGCAGGGAGGTTATTGACCGGCTGTCCATGATGATAACTTATTTTTTGTGGGGACAATCCAAGAGTGGAAGTTGGGCTGGCACGCAGTGAAGTGGTAGCTCTCGACTTTCATTTGGCCTTTATATGAATAATGAAAGTATTTTCTACTGAAGAAAAAGCTAAGTAACTAGCCATTGCTATGTAACGCAGGCCTGTAAAGTCGTCCACAAATAATATCTTTGCTGAGTCTTGTAACATTAGGTCTAATCGCCTTGAAACGTCCAATGCGACCAGTTCATTTTTTTTTGGGTCGTTTTCCTCTTCGAAGAAACCTCGTTGTTTCCACAGCTGCTCTACAAGGGTGAGTACCAATTAGGAAATTAGAGCTCTCCAGGTAAATGAATTTTTTTCCTGTTATGCTACAAATGTTGTCCAAGCAATATTCACAACCAGGTCCTCCTACACTCGAAAAAATGTGGACCTCTCATCCGGCTCTGACATCGCGTAGTCCGTTGTAATGCGGCTTCTCAAGAGCGAACTGCCGACAAAGACCGACGAGTACTCTTGACTTCAATGTTGCGGCTTGCAGACGAGTCGTGTTCGTCTGACTTTTTCGTACCCCTTTTTATTTAGCTGATACTTAAGAGTGTTAACGTAATTGGAAAAGACATTGTCCTACATTATGTCCTGCCAACCAGGTGTGGTTTCAAGCACTGTTTAGAACACTTTATTAGAGCGATTAGAAAACAACGGCTGACTTTAACGGCAGCTTTAATAATGCTGAGATATTTGCAAAACTCCGGACCGCAGGTGTCTACGGTGGGGGAACGAACGCGCTATTGTCCTTTCCGGGGAGTAGCGCGCTCACCACCACACCATGCGGGTCCTTCGTTTCGCCTGTCTCTCAGCTAGTTCTATTGATCTTTTGCCATCAGCAATCACCCGTCAGCGGGATTGATCTGGGAGTTTTGCAAATATCTCAGCATCATTAAAGTTATATTTCGCAATACATACCTTGCCGCTAAAAAGAGTAGGCAATAAATAATAAGTCAAAATTTTAACGGCAGCTTTCAAATGATATAAAACGACACTTAAGGGCACGTCTAGAGGAATCGGTAGCGATAGTTGAAATACCACCGGCTACTCTACGTCGTCAGTTAGTTCGTAACCGCCTGTATGACCGTCTATGTGGAACAACAAATTGTGTAATTTGCCCTTACGGCATTTACGGCAGGGACGGTAATTGCATGAGTTCAGGTACGATATACCTGATCTCTTGTAAAAATTGCGGAGATGAATGTATTGGCGAAACGGGCATACCTTTGTGTATCCGTATAAAAAGAACGCGCATAGGATGCAAAAGCATAGTCGAGACGGCTTTGAAGTAAAAGTCAATATCCTTGCAAAGGAGACTAAAACACCAACGCGAAAACTTCTTGAGGCTTTTTTGGATAAATGCCAAAAACCCTACAATGAAGAGCAGGGATGAATGTCCAAAGGTCATACGCGACCTCACCCCCGTATGTTCGCATCAATTTCTGATGTGTTATGGTGCAGTCATCAACCATATGCGACTATAATCAGCTGTTCTAGTCTTCCTCATTGGAAGTCACGTAACAAGCGGTGAGTTTTTTTCGAGAAGCTGTTGATCATGTAATTACCATAGAGTTTTTCGTCTTTTTGCAAGCGTTATTGAAGCGTTTGGCCTAGTAAACTGTATATCAGTATACCCCTTCAGGCTCTGAAGAAGGCGATACTGCCGAAACGTCAGCTACTGCTGTATTGTATTGTGTGTATTGTATCTGCGTATCGCTTGTTCTTCTATTTTTCTTTTCTTCCGGTTGTTCTTTTGTCTCCAATTTTGGGATGTTTCCATAAGAACTCTTGCGTGTGAGGAAAAAAGGAAGAAAACTCATCCATCATCCAACCAGGGTATTGTGAGCCCCCTGGTAGTTCTTCTATTAAAACAATTACGATGGGCAACGGACTTTTTGAATATCGTCCTATTTTACACGACAAATGTGATTTATCACGGTGGCTGGGAATGAAAGAGAGATTAATTACTGGTTAAAAAATTAATTTCATGACTTCGGGTAATGTCAGAGGGAAACAAATTGTACCTCATTTTCGAACGACGCCTCGAAGGTCGTGATAAAGGAGTAATGCGGCCAAAGAAAATAGGTAGGAATACGAAGACGGCGGTGATGTTGATGAACTAGGCGGTTATGATGGTAACAAACTGAGAATGACTAGTCAGTGCATGTGGTTCCTCACAAACTCTGAATTTTCATTCATAGCCAGTTTGTAGCGGAGCAAATGCTTCTTCTTAAATGCGGAAACCACTATATTTCTATGAATTATTTATGACTGGTACCTGGATTCTGATTGTAAACGAAGTGGACAGATCTATGGTATGATTTGTTGGAACAACAACTGCTGAGGAAATGGAGAGAAGCATCGTTTAGTGCTCTTGAGTGAAATGAAACTGCTACTCATGAAGAATTTGTGGAGTTTCTGGAGTATAGCCCGGCCATCGGGAATCTGCTATGGAGATAAAATTTATTCCAAGAGATCGACTAAAAAAAGAGGTTCGCTTACATTCGTTTCACAGACAATCCAAAATGCGATGGAGAAGACAAAAGGTTCAAGATCGGACAGTTCGTCGACCTTTCTATGAAGTCAGTCAAATTGTGGACAAGAGGAGGTTAAACATACAATGTCAGTGGACTATGGCAGTGGTTAAAATGTTTCTAAAACGCAATTATGGTTAGTCGGTGGTAATGCGTTTCGTAGAAGAGTTTTTTAGATACAGGAAAGAAATTTTACACTGCAAGTTCCTACACAAGTTTAATGTGAGAGAGGCATTTGATCTGCAATTGTAGGAAGAACGAAAAAAGCATTGCCGTTTCTGCTTCCTCTTCAAGACCGCAACTCGTCAAAACTTCAGCCAGGGAAAAAGTCTCGTTAAGCACGAACGGTCTTATTGTACATGTTGACAGCTAACTTGGTAGGAGATAGAGAAAATTCGATCAATTCTTCAAGATTTTCTCATGTCAACGATTCCACTAAGCTGCTATCTGATGAATTCAAAATCCGACCTGTATAAAAAACTTGTCGAGCTAACGAATTCACGTCAGTGTTTTTATCTCGCAGGAACACCAGTTTATTGAATCCGCTAGGATAAAACATCTGGTTTACAATGCTTTCAGGATCGCTGAAATGCTTTGAAATCATGAAAAGTGCATCGTTTCTCATCATGAGTTCAAATGTTGCAACCAAGTGACAGCAACTCAAAATGTATTCGAAGTATCCTCAGGGTAAAGTCCCTCAAGCGCCCACTACACAGATGGTTTGAAAGGTTTCTGATCCTAGGATACGTCTCTGAGAGTCCATGGCGTAGAAGGTCGAATGAGCAAAGAGCAATTGACGACGAGCGTTTGAAGCTGACAAACAAAGCTGTTGCTCTAAGAACTACTTGTGTACTTGTAAAAGAACCCCACATTACCGATTCAAAAAACGGTAGTCATTTTTTAAGCCAGTGGAAAGGTGGAAAAGCTCAATAAATGACATGCTTACCAACTAATTCAATGCCTTGAATTTTGAAAACCGAACACAGCAGAGAAACAGCAACACAAAAATTACGAAATTGTGTTAAAAGTGCAGCATGTACCACACCAGAACTCGGAACTTCAGGTGGTCTTCGAATCTGCGATTACCTTTACAGAGGGCTCACATGCTAACCACCACAACAACACAGACACTTGATTGACCTTTCTCTCAGTGAATTTCTTAGCTCAACGGGGCCAGGCCATCACCAGTCACTCATATCTTGCTCATATCTCAGCATACTTGCTGTTGTACTTCTCACAGTACCCTTCCATGAAAAAAATATCAGGCAGTGAACAAAAGGCAACGCATTATGGTTTCGACTGCAACATACGGTTTCTAAAATTTACGACGCAAAAAGAGCAACTTTTGGGATCATCAAATGAGTTGGGCTATAAAGTCGTCTTTCCATGCTCGCCGAAGCTCCTGTTAATGAAATACCAAATTTTCAAGCACCTCGACAAAAACTCCCACAAAAAACTCCAACGAACAAGCTGCTTCTATAAATCACTTTGAAGAATTCGTGCTTTTAAAGTTTTAGAATCCTAGGCAACTGAAACAAAGAAATCCTCATCTTATTGGTATAAATATGTGAATTATAATTGGTCCTGCTTTGATCGGGAATATTGTGTTTCAGCAAAGTCATAACGATTAGAATTCACAGTCCGAAACCGCAATCGCCAATATGAAGATTCGCCTTTGCGACTGCAATGGAAAAAGAATAAATAGTAAGTAATAGCTGGGATAAGGTAGTTGTTACTGAAGCATCTGTTGGGTTCCCTATCGAAGAACATGGATGAAATGAACTGAAAGTCGGAGGTACTGCTAGTGCCATTGACGGTAAATAGTCAGACTGCGTCGTTTTCTTGTTCAGAAATCGCGAGCTTGTTATAATATAACTATACTAGTATGACAACTTGACGATTGCTGAATAAGAAAACGACGCATTTATAATGTAATGCCGAGGTTAATAGAAAGTCGTTCTTGGGAATAGTCAGACTATTCCGATATGTTTCCCTTTTATGAACGGCGTACAAGTGACACATGTGTTAATGTGAGATATGACAGCCACGAGACTAAAAATAATGGACGAAAAAAAGCATTCGTCGGAACTCAAAGCCGTTAAAAAAACAAAAAGGATAAAAGGATAAAGCTCTCGCCGTTGATCAATCCCTGAGGGATGCGCCGTGCATTCGACTTCATTAAGCATCGTTTAGAGGTGATTGGATGCATATCTGGCCTTTACAATGACTCGCAGTGGCCAACCCATGTATCGAGCCAGTGCTGTTATCCTTCAAGACAAATCTGGTGCCTATTTGCCGACGCCGGAGGGATAGAAGGCGTGGTGGCCCATGGGTGCTCGGATCGATCCCACGTGCTTGTGTGTTGCAGAGCGCCCTGCTACCACTCACTGCCCCACACGCACGCTGTCGTTAAAAAGATGGGAGAATTAATTCTGGTTTCTCCCGGGTAAACTTGATATACTCCGACTGTTCGTTCAACAACCCGAAACACTTGTTAATTTCCTCTTGTGTTTAACAAATGGCCAAGAAGTCATCTACATATCTACAGTAGAGTAACGGTCTGAGATCGGTAACTAGTGCTTCCACTCTAGATATAAACGCAATGGCAAGACTTGGTGCCAGTCGCTGTCCCATTGCCAACCCTCTTATTTGAGCGTAGTAATTTCCAGATCATCTGAAGATTGAGCAGCTTAAGCATTCTCTCAAGAGTGCTATCAACTGCTCTATCTTGAAGCCATGCATGTTTATTGCTCCTTCGTGTTGTATGAGGAGCTAGCGGATGGCTTGCATAGCGGAGTCATTCGATACGTTTGTATAGAGGGCCGTGACGTCGAACGACTCCATCACGTACGCGCTGTTGAGCTTTAGTGGGGTATAATTTGCCCCAATGGTAGAGACGGGACTGCATGAGTTCGGGTACAGTTTATCTGATTTCTTGTAAAGCGTGCGGGGACGAATACATTGGCGAAACGGGTGGACCACTCTGCGTCCGTATAAAAGAACACCTAGTGGACAAAGGTAAGCCAAACACTCCACTAGGCACGCATAGGACGCAGAGACATAACGGAGAAGATTTTGAAGTACGGGTTACGATCCTCGCGCAGGAATCGAGAACACAAGCGCGCAAAATTCTCGAGGCATTCTGGATCAATTCCAGGAATCCGAAAATGAACCGCAGGGAGGAATGCCTCATTATCAAGCGTGATATTGGGCAATATATAAGCCTGTTAATCTGATGAGATGGGCAGATTACGACTCCATGTGAACTCTGTGCGGTTGGTCTCCACGTGAAATATTTAGTGGAAGACTCATAGAAAACGGTGAGTGTGCAAAGGCTCTGTGTTCAATGTGATTGAAATTTTGGTTCAGGATTTTCTCTGTTTGGTTATGGAGGCGTTTGCCCGTGTAGATCGCAGTCAACTTGACCCTTCCAGGCTCTGAGGAAGGCGAAATCCGCCGAAACGTCAGCTTGCACGTAAATAAAGAAGCAAAATAACACCTCGTGTTTGCTAAACAGAAGTAGAAAGAATTATTCAATCAATGCCGAGGTTAATAGAAATTCGGACGTGGGAGTTACTACAAATAATTCTGTTCAGATTGCTTCAATGATATTCAGAAAAAGTGGTCAAAGATTGCATTGTGTAAATTGTAGGTTGCAATGATGTGTAAATAGTTTGCAAAACTTGGACCTCAGGCCAGATCAAACCACAATTACTTTCTCTCGGGCTCACGTGTTACACACTGAACCAGTCAGGTTCCTTCTTTGCCTTTATCTCAACTAGTTTTCTACCCATCGATGCCATCAGCAACTAAGGTTGATCAGAGAATCACAAATAGGCTCCCAGAAAGAGTACCTGTGCTAAGATCTGGTCTGGTGTCCACGTTTTGCAAATACCTCACCATCACTGTGATTATATTCCACATCGTATCCCACCGTGAAAAATTATAATAAGCAGCAAAAAAAAGGCAAACATCGAGAATTCGACTGCAACCTCAGCTTAACTGGGTCCAATGCTGACGAGAGAAAGACAAAACAAAGGCTTCAGTGGAGCAGTGTGTAGAAAGCGGGACCCAGGAAAAGGTAGTCGCGGGTTCGAAACTAGCCCCATATTCCAGTCTTGCAATTTCTTGCAATTATATACATCACGCTATAATTAAACTACACCATGAACTGTATTGTAAATTGCCATCTTTGTGGAAGAAGTTTACGATTGATTACGAAGACAACTGCAAAGAATCTATGCATCAAAAAAAAAGAAAACGTCCACAAGGAAAATAAGTTGTTGTCAATTCACATTATATTGAAGTGTTGCTTTCCCTTAGTTCCACTTTCGTTGGGCTCTTGTCTACAGAGACTGCTGTCCTTTGAAGGAGGAGAGGAACTTGGTTTGTTTGCTATTGTTAGGAAGGCTTATAATACCTCTCTTGCTACTTATTGTTCCTCAAGTATTGAATGCTTTTCTGTCATATTATCTATTTATCACAATTAGTTTAAGAACGCCTCCATAATATGTGCAACCAAAAAAATGGCTTGGAGATTTGACTCGATTATACAAACGGCTATTAGAGACGCTCATTGATCATTTCCAGCGTAACGCGATATCATTTCCCTGTCTGGAAATTATCTGCGCTCGCAGGGATAAATGTCGGAGGGAGCATCTGTCAGGCTTATCAGTGAGAAGCAGTACAAGTTAGCTTCATTGAAATCCCCCCAATTATTTCATTTTTTGCTTTCATTTCATTTATTTCATCATAACTCAGCAATTGTTAGAGTTTTTTCCACAGCCGTTTCAATGATGTCCAAGTCTTCTCCAAGGGTTTCTACTAAGTGTTTATTAAAGATTTCGAATGAAGATTTTTTTCTATAGACTTGTTCTCTCCGGATACCGAAATTCACTCAATACATGTTCTGAGAGCGACTGTCAAATTTAGACAGCAACTTGGTTAAGTGGGGGACGAGCTTTTTCACGGCGCAAAGAAGTTGTAGTTTTTTTCAAAAAACAAACGAAAAGCAGAACAAAAAAGGAATTGGTCCGCATAGGTGTTAACCGGGTGGAAGACGGATAACTTGGTGGTGTAATGAACGAGGATGATGGTGAGCAGATAAAGTGTTATGCCAATAACCGCAGTGATGCTGAAATATTCGGAAAACTTAGGCCCCCGAGCCAGATCGAATATCTCAGCATCGTTGTATCACGTCATAACCTGCCGTGAAAAATTATAGTAGGCAGAAAAATAAACGGTTAACATTATCATGCGAATTTTCAAATATGTGAAGGTCAGAACAGAATGGAAAATAACTGTATTGTAAGTAAATGATGATTCCTGTGTAGTGATGCCTTAGCGTGTGTTGCTACATTCCGCAACTGCTTGTCATGCAAAAGGTGACAAAGTACAACGGGGGAGAGAGTGAAGCAGTTGCAGCGTACACAAAGGAGGGAAGCGTTTTCGAACCTTACTAAGGTGACAGATGAAATGATCGAGAGCTTCCTTACGATCGACTAAAGGCTGTTGCTGATACCTGAGACAATTACGTTTTGAGGGTTCCAAAGGTAGACTTGAAGAATTCATATACGAAAAACCACAGAGGACAGTATAAACATTGACGCATCGTGGATTTTTCATGACCTGGGCTTTGTTTGGGTTTTGCATAGTGTTCTCCTTCTCCCTCATCGTTGCGCTTTCTGTGCATTCATTAGCTGCGCTTCATTGGAGATCCTTGAAAAGAGACGACATGGTAGGTCAAAAAATGACAATAATTTGCCATTGATGCTTGTGTCCTCCCCGACGCAATCCAATGACCTTGTTTTGCACTACAGTACTGTGATAAAGCTTTGGCCCGTTTTCATAAGAGGATGATCGCGGAGTACATCCACGATGCCGGACAGTCAGTGATGTTGCTTAGAACTGATCCACTCCTTGGCTGGCAAAAGCGTTCGTTTCGATGCTGTCAAACATTTTTCACCGTCGAGAAAGGTTACGATAATGGGAATTTGTAGAACGTATAAACCTTTCTGACTGTAGCTATGGCTTCATTGTCGCCCATGAAGCAATACCTCCATTGCAATCCTTACTGCTAGTTGAGCACAACCCAAAGCTTCTGCCATGTGCAATGAAACTATCGCGAAGCTGCTAGAGTACACAAGAAACAGATCATTCTGCGGCCCGGTCAACCTTCCAGAGACGTAGCCCCTCTCAGGATGTTCGCTCTATACACAGGTTATCACTTTCTTCTCGGTCTATGACAGAAGTCTGTTGCAGTTTATGGCTGGAACGATACTGAGGCAGAAAAAATGCACCAAGATAATGTGAACGAAGCACAGTCTTTTATTGTCAGGATGTGATTAATCTCCAGATATTCTGGAAATTCTCATGCCCAGCGAAGATGTTTCCACTTTTCAAAAATTAATTTCCACGAAAGAGATATGCAATGAGAAGTCCAGCACGGCAGTTTTTACTTCCACTTTGGACTATTCTTTGGCAAATTTTTGGATCCTGAATTCACTCTCACTTGCCTTCTATCGCATTTGGTACCCCTTCGAGTTACTAGATGATTACTGGGACCACAGGTGATAGAGGTAGTTGAATGAGAGGTTGTTATAACTACCAAACACACTGAGTTTACATATTTAAAGCTCCTTTCAAGGCCTCAAATATGGCTCAGTTGCAGTTTTTTGTCATGTAACCACAATGTCGTCTTCACTGTATTTTAAGATGTTTTTATCTTGACAAGTTAGAGGAGACAGAGTAGCTAATCGATTTTTTGAACCAGATATTTCACTTTTTTCAACCTTTCTCTACTTGCTTTTCCTCGCCGAATATTGGCCAAGCATTAGCTATATAAAAGTCATTCTATTGTTCAACAGACATATGTAAAAGCACAGTGGAGTATGACAAAAGTGCTGGGATTGGATGGAGTGGACCTGAAGCGAAAATCTATGTCGTGTGCACCAAGAAAGAGCAACGATGGCAAGGATGCTTGCATCTTCAATTCAACTATCCGGAAACTTTAAAGAATCTTGCATATTGAACGTGGGATGGGCAAGGGCATCTGTTTAAGGCTCTGTCATCCCCACTTTTAAATTGTAAGAGTACGAACTTTTGAGAGTATTCGAGATATCGAATTTTGATCTAAAAGGGTGTACGCGAATTAATGTTGGGTTTCGTGTTTCCATATTCCTCCCATATTTTTTTAGCGACGGGTTCTTTTCAATGTTGTGCCATTATATATCACTCTCCAATTGAACTACAACATGAACTGTAGCGTTCACAAGTTTCATAAGTGAAAATTTCAGGTGTCAAAACAGCGCTTTCCACAAATCCTCTCCTACGAATTCAACTTCAGACTTACGTAATGAGAACGGGTCGCAACATTAATGAGGTATGGGGGCAAAGGAAGTGTTAATGAACATATAGTGCGATGATGGTTTGAAAAGTACCGAATTCGACCTTAGGGATGGAGGAGGTCACAGACGTGGTTCTGCTATTGACGACAACTAGTTGAAGGCTTTAGTGGAAGCAAATTCAAGCGCAGTCGTCTGGAAATTTACAGAAGTTGCTACAAACGACTCAACAGTCCGGAAGCACATGAAGAGTATTTGAAAGTCGAGACAGCTCACGCACCGTACTTGCTGGGCCTGACGCTCATCGAGTACCACTTCTTCAAGCGGCAAATGTGTTTGTGCGGAAAAATACTTTAAAGTAAATGTCGAGGTCGAAACTGCCTTCAAGGACTATCTGACATCCAGAAATCCAGAGTTTAGGAATGGAGATACATAAACTTGTTTCTCGTTAACGGAAATCGATCCTAATGGTTCCTATTTAGATCAAATATTTCGTCGTCAGCAGAGACATGCCACTTCACAATACACGTAGTGAAATCGTCTATTAAATTTTTAAACAGAAATAAATTGAACTAGAAAGCCGTTTCTAGAAAAATTCTATGTGCACACGTTTGTGGCTATATAGCAGAGCTTCGTTTATAATACAACTCCTCAGGTTCTCACACATTCCATTTATGAGAAGCCTTTAGAAATATGGCTATGCAAAAAACTAGCACTATCGTGAATGGATGGGAATAGCGGACCGGGAAGACGCACCTACCGAAATTCTCACCTCAAAATCGGGCTTTTTCTTTCATAGAAATCTCTCATCACCCAGTCCATTACACGATTTTGGGCTTCACTTGACTCATGTGAGGCCGCTATTCACAAGGTTATGAGATTGTTGAAGATGGTAAAAGTGCAAATAAGACGTGAAGAATGAAAGACTTTCCATCATGATTCGGGACTAGGCCGTCGGTCAGTGTGTTGCTAGTCGTTGTGCACACTGCCGACCGGTGGGTATAAGGAAATTTGGTTAGAAGCTTAACAGTGAAGATCCAAGCATCAACACCGTCGGAGCGTTGTGGACCACATAGACGGCTGCTCGGCGATTACACGAAACCACATCAACCATCTAATGTGTCCTTTTTTTTTAAATTGTGCGAACAAAACAAATTTCACAAAAGCAGCATCTCAGTTGCGAAAAACTCCCAATGGACTGATGAATAAATTTTTTATTCATTATCTGTCCATGGTAGAGTCTTATGTGAAATATAACCCAAATGATGCTGAGATACTCGCAAAAACTAGAACCTTGGAGAGGTTCCAACCCGAGATTACTCTTTACGAGAGCTCACGTGTTACCCGCTTTACCACCGAGGCTCTTCCTTTCAGCTAGTTTTTAGCCTAACGATACTATCAAAATCATCCGTTCCGTCAAGAGGAATGATATAGGAAGCACAAATCGAAATCGAGCCCAATTAAGCTGAGCTGCATTCGAAATTACGAAATACAACTTTTTTATTTACTGCCTATTATGTTACCATGGCAGGGTATTATGGACTAATACTTGGGGGTATTTAATTTCTAAGCATAGGTAAAGTTTCGAAATCCAGTTAGTTTTTTTATATTACTACTATAGTGAAATGCAATAGATTAAGCAGTCACAATCCAAAAATGTGTGAGTCTCTTAAGTCCGAAATCGAGCGTGCAGATTCCAAACACGACCGCATTTTTCGATCCGAGCTGGAGCAATCGAAATCACCAAGCTGTCACCGATAGTCCAATCATCACTGGAACTGACAGCTTCGATGCTACATACGCGATAAGAAGCGGAGCTTGTGTGAAGTGAGTAGCACTGCGTGATGACCTATGCTCGTCAGTTCCAAACAAACTGCAAAATGAACTGGAAATATAATTCTGTCTGAGTGGCTTACTTTTGATGAGGAAGATAGAATTTCACATTCGACGAATGCCCGCCGCTGGGAACTCCTTATATGGATCCCAAGAAAGTTTTCTATCAGTGCGATTCATCGGCTTCGTGCTCGGTTATTCTCACGCATAAGAAGTCTTTTGTCCAGAAGAAGAATCTCAGCTCTTCTATCAACTATACTCTGTATTAGAGCTGTTGTGAATTGCAAATTGCCTCAATACTTTGTGTGCACTCCTTCCACTCACTTCAGACGACGTTTTCAATGTTAAAAATTACAGAACTCCTTCTAATAAAACCTCTCCGAATCATCCTTCTTCTAGGTAATTGCCTGGGCACTTTTTTCATTAGATCTGTAAGCTCATCGCATTAGAATGCCAGTTAGGCGGACTTTTCTCTAGAGGGCTAGGATAGTTGTGTGTGTGTGTTATGGTATTCCGAAGCAGCTACCACAGAAAGTCCTCTGCCACTGCGATTCAAACGGAGCTTTGCCGCCTTCCCACTGTATTTCTTTCGAGGCGACATTCGAGCTTATAAAAATTTTTTATTTTTGTACGATGAAAAAACGAAGAACCCACATGGTGTAGTGGTGAACGCATCATGCCCCGGAAAGACTAATAACGCGTTCGTTCCCCATCGCAGACACCGGCGGTCCAGAGTTTTGCAAATATCTCAGCATAATTGTAGCTATGTTTAACAGCATACTCAGCATCATTGAAATTATATTATTGTAGTATTAAAAAACAGCAGCCAATTATAAGAAAGGCTTGTTGTGACATTTTAAAATTTTTCTGGTCGATACACGGGATTAATGTGATTTTAAGCGGGATACATCGGATGGCTGTGTAATTAAAAAAGGGCACACAATGTACAATGCGCATATTTTTTAACCGGTATATATATGCGGAAATTAATGAAATCCTACGTATGCAGCTCACTTTAGATCTCCCTATGTGGCTCTTGCAAACTGTCATCTGTATATACGCATACACATATTTGCATATAGACATGTAAACACACATACATACATAAGTTCGTATATATATATATATATATATATATATATATATATATGCGTGTTTATCTGTCCAACTCTCTGTCCCTGACGTGTCATATTTTCAGGATCCATATCCGGATGAAGTTCATCAAAAACCTTCTTTAATTCATAAAACCCAAGAATAAAACAGTTCAGGCTAAAGCTACCAACTCGTTCAAAAAGTTTTTCATCCCTCAAGAATTGCTAGGTTCTGGGGGCATGCATATGTTGTACCGCATTTTTTTATTTGTTTGTTTGTTATGCATTTATTGCTTTCTATTAAAACGTATCCTGCGCAGTTTCGCATTACTTTGAATGCCAACTCCCTCCCCCCTCACACCAAGGTATGCAATAAATAAATGAGTAGAAGAATGTACTCCGGCGACTGAATGTTGCTCAGAAAAGGGCTTGTGTTCAATCTGACTAACTATTGTACCAAGATAATTTTAGTGGACAGTGGTTGAAAAATTGGGACTGTGATTGTCGTCAGATTTTCCTTGGAACAGTCTGCGGGCATTTCTAAGATGAGGTAAGCTGGTCGTAATAGGTCAACACAAAACGAAAAACTGTTAGTGCTGGCTCGCGACTTTGCAAAACATCACGCTATTTTCTATCAAATTCCCAAGATCTTGGTTAAAATGCTTTGCCACCGAGAGTCAAATAGCGCTTTTTTGTTTTTCCTGACAGATGCGTCGATTCTCTTCTGCAGCAGCACTTCATTAACACTTGACTGTCGACGGGGTTCCACAGAACGATGAAGGTCTCAATTTTTTTCTAGCACGGTAGAACCGGTGGAGAGTCATAATCAAGGTCTGGACTGAAATGCGCTCATCGGAACAACTTCCTCTGCACAAAATTAAATGAACCTCACTCGAACTCACGGAGGATACGGTAGCACGCACTGACGAGGTGTCGCGACAAAAACACGAGCGAAGCCGAATGCGCAATAATTTCCTTCTCAAACGACTCAGGAGCCTTTCGGTTATAAGCTCATCGATGCATAGTTTCTGCATCAAAGAGTTCTGAGAAGGCGAAAATGGCAGAAGAATGTTCATAACTAGTAATACGGGCTGAAAGTTGAACGATTCAGATTCGTACTCGCTGAGAATGGATTACAAATAGGGAAAAGTTGAAATTAAGCAGAATGTCCTCGTCGTTTTCAACTTCAGATAGCTTTCTATGTCGGCGTAGAACAAAGGAGTAATGCCTTTCTTTTTGTTTCCTCTTTAGTATGCCATCCATTTTCTTCTGATTACCTAAGTTTCCTTAAGAAGTCCTGATTGTGCAACAGCGGCTCAATCTAATTCAAGACGTACCCTGCATTTTCTAAGCAAAAAAAAAGACTCCAAAATATTGCCACGAACTCTATGAAGAACTCTTCGCGTTTATTACGTTGCGGAAGCTTTCGACACAAAGTCGTAAACAGTGCCAAGCATTGTTGCCATCGTGGCAACAACAGTAACTGGCTGGCAAGTTGTGACGACGACCTGCAAAAAGCCATAGCACGGCCTTCGAGAATACAAGGACAGAGGGAATTTCGCCCAACCAGTAAAGTACCAGTTAAGTAGAGATTGTGCTGAAGTCTTCACAATCATTGCTTATTGGTGAGGACAGGTCACTTTACTTTAAGTTCGTGTTCAAGTCACTGTGTTGTTTATGTTGTTTATGTCTAAAATAAGTTATTAAACTAACTGAGCAAGTTCACTTGACTCTGCATTTCTTCTGATTTCGCAATCCATCATTCGCAGACAACACTTCCCTCGTCGGACCAACGCCGCTGCAAGTGGTACCTACCACTCCTGCACTTGCCGAACTAGAGTTCGGGACTCCATGACCGCTGATTGTCTTGTTTTCTCTCCCATCTCCTCCGCTCTCGAAGGTGTAAGATCCCGAGGGGCGTGTCCATTGCTGGAGCGCGATTTGACTTCAACAGAATCGATTCTGCTGGACTCTACCGACGCGACGACGAAATGTCGCCACCGATCCCAAGATCCTGATATTCCTCTACTGGTCAGGGTTTCCCGGAAGGCCAACTCGTTCGCTCTTTAGGCATCCTGATTGACTTATGTTATCGGCGCAGTTGGCGCTACTGGGACGGATAATGTTCTATGATTACGTCGTGCTCTGGAAGCATATTCTTCTTTCCGTTTATCTATTCCAAATCACTCAAGGTAGTATTCATTTAGCGTTTCTTCGGTGGTATTTGAGAGTTAACACTCAGTGCCGTGCCCATCCATTGATGGTGCTTCCCAGCGGCTGTGTTGTAGATGTTTCGATGTCCTTCTTATCTAATTCTACTCGAAAAACCTAAAATCTTATTGCCATTGAAAGAAGGTTTTCAGCGTTTATTGTTTTGTTCAGTCACCAATGTGATTGGAATCATTGAGAGAGCTTATTGAGAATTGAATCCATTTTCCGGGCTTGTTTTTTTAGATTCCTGAGTAGGTTTGTTTTTAACAAAGCGGCATGAATATCTGAGCGCGAATGGAAATTTCCAGCGGTCCTCTTTTTTTCGTACAGCTCACACACAACTGCTAGTTGCTAGTCAGTTTGCTCACTTCCTCTATTATTCGCCCAGGTGGTTTCCGTCCTCGTAACGATCACTAGCAAACCCATCAATTTGTTCTCCAACGTGAATCGCTGCTATTTTAGATTAGTCGGAATGTTTATAGCAGTTCCGTCAAAGACCCTTGCTAAACTTTTTTGGCTTTTAAAAAAAACTTGAAACCTTTTTTCTTTTTTTAAACTTTTTTAGGATAAAAAACTTCCTTGCCTTGGAAGAATATTTTTTCGAGGTGCTTCCTATTTAGTTTTCTTTTTAAAAACGGCTGGAGAGCATGCAATCCACTTTCTTCAAGCGCTTCTGCCTTTATCCATAATTTTAAAGTAAAGTAGTGTTTGTTGGTGTGGTTTAAAGTTGAATACCTTTTAATACTTTGTAAAATCAACTCCTAACTCAGCACTTCTCAGAAAAAGGAGAACAACCGAACTTAGTCTCCAACTCTTTCTAAGCCAACAGTAGAAGTACTGCTTGTTAACAACCCATTGAAATTCGCATAAAAGGCTTTATGGGGACTAAATTTGGGGCTTGCCACAGTTAATATCCAACTACTGACCGGAAACCACCCCCAAGAGTCAAAAAAATTTGCAATTCTTCAACAATTCTACGAAATTTTTCTAGCTTACAACAGATCGAATAGATTTCCGTTGGTTTGAATACATTACCATGCTGTGCACTGAGTTAGAGGTCTGTCCAGTCACGAAGGTATCCTTTGTGTGGTTGGAGAGTTTTATTCAGCTTGATTGGGTCGAATTGAATGAGTTACATAAAAGGTGTACTGGAGGTACACCAGCACTTTCTGCTCTCAATCAACGAATTCATCATCCAATTCAGAAAATACGAAGGCGGAAAACTGGCATACATCGTTTATTCTAAACGTTTCGACTGATTTCGGGTTAATGTTACGCTTCAAGAATGGACATAGATTATCAGTCGTTAATCTAGTAAAGTCCTTCTAACCCAATGGACATAGATTTTGTTCTTCCAGTTGTGAAGAAGCTAAGGTAAACATGTCAGATCGTGGCCAACTGCCGTTTTTCTCTGTCCACGCTTCATTGAGAAGCCAGAACACGCGCCGTTGGGGTATCACACATGAGAAATCCATCGCTGGCGGCTTACGGCATGATGGGAAGCCATCCCGCGAGCAATGCCGGATATCACTGGCCGATGGGGAAACGAGATTTTCATGCGTACTTCTCAGATTCAGACAGCGAACGACAAGCTTAGGGAGCAGTGAGCAGCAAAGTGACTTCAAATTTTGTCTAGGTGGTGAATTTTGGAGACCTAACAAATCTGCGTTGGAAGGTGTTTGCTCATCGTTTTGGTTCTGTTTTATATCTCAGCACATCGATCCTAATTCATAGTGGTCTCTATTTAGATCACACGATAATAAAGTCATGGTAATGATGACGATACGAAATAAGTTTTTGGAACTAATTTTCTACACAAGAATTTCAACCAGAAATTTATTTTAGTAATGTATAGACTACGTAAAACTTGAAAGAAAGCTCTCTGCTGATTCTTAGAGACTAGCCGATATGTGGGCGCGCGTGGCACAGTGGTCGGAGGCGCCCTGCAATACACACGTAGAATCGATGCCTGCGCCCATAGCCCACATAGCCCACAATGCCTTCAATCCGTCCACGGTCGGCGAACTGCTATCAGACTTGTCTGGGAGAATAGCAGCACTGGTTCGATACATCGATAAGCCACCACGAGTCGTTGTAAAGCTCAGATATGCATTCAGTCACCTCCAAACGATGCTTAATGAAGTCGAATGCATGGCGCATCCCTCAGGGATTGACCAACTCTAAGAGCTTTGTTCTTTTTTTTTAACCGGTTTGAAGTAATTACGATGACCACCAAATAGCTATTGCAACTTGAAACGTGCACGCGCGATAAATGGCTCAGATAATTCAAATAATGGTGGAATCCAGCGCCAATCCATCCAAATACAACAACAAAATCGCATTACACTTGGGCGAATCACTGAGAAACGATGACGGTAACCCGGCTGATTTGAGTTATGTGGAGGATTTCGGATCTAGACTTTTTTTCCCGCTCGAGAAACGGCGAATTCGCGACAAATTCAGCAGCTCTCTTTAAATTAGCTCCATATTCAGGATCTGAAAAGCGTCGAAAACGAGAAGTGCGAATATATTAGCGGTTAGCGTATTCCTCTCACCCTCTTGCCGAATGACTGATTTTCTCGTGACAGAAAATTGATTAGGGTCGGGTTTAGAGAATGTGCCCAGTTTGGTTCGTTAGGTAGCCATTTGATTCGCGATATACGGCTGATGACCAACATAACATGGAGCAGGACTAAGCTTATGGTTCAGAACAGTCCAAAAACGGCTCACGCTTCGGGATTCGAAATGTTCCTGCTTGAATTCATGAAAATCTAACGGTTTTCGTTCACTAATCAGTCAGCTGACAATCCTACACTAACTTCTTCGCAGTTTGAGTTATTTCGGGATAAGTCTTTCAAAGTTCTTCATGACCAAGGAACATTTCAAGATGAAAAAGACTACCACTAATGCTGTATGTTCTGCAAGAAACCGTTATTTGCTCACTAAGAACTCAGATTTGCAAAACGTTCTACCCTTTATGATTTTGTAAAATGTAGGTAAAACTACGAGGCTCATTGAGAAGCTTGGATTACAAAAGTAAATCCAGAATACTTTCTATTCTTGTTGAGCAAACACGAGGTGTTATTTTTTTTCTTTATTCCGTTAAAGCTGACGTTTCAGCGGACTTCGCCTTCCTCAGAGCCTGGAAAGGTCAAGTTGTTTTCTCTGTTTGGTTATGGAAGTGTTTGGCTGGGTAGATTGCGGTCAACTTGACCTTTCTGGGCTCTGAGGAAGGCGAAATCCGCCCAAATGTCAGCTTTTTGGTGAATAAAGAATAAAATAACACCTCGCGTTTGCTCAGCAAGAATAGAAGGAATTATTTGATCAATGCCGAGGGTGATAGAAAGTCGGTCGTAGGAATTAACTCCATAATACTTTGCCAACAGTTTTATGCCCGATTTCTCCTCTATACCTGCTCTAGCGATGATTCTACATTTGCATTCGATTTCGTATTAGTGTAATTTCTCTTTTGGATCTATTCTATTCCGATCTATTCCGCTAGAAAAAATTAACCCATTTTTCAAGCCAAAGGGCAGCAAGGACTGAGAGGACGTTGGGAATTCTGGTCAAACGGTGTAACCGAGAAGAACACCACGCTCCACTCTCCACCGAAATTGTTTAACCAGCACTCCTCAACATCCCTTCGATTCGCACATTTATTCGTTTTTTAACTCCTTACCGTGAAATTGTCGAAGCAAAAAATAGTGTGCTCTCAGAGATTTTGACAATAAGTGTCTTCATAGAGGCTTCCATCATAATTTTGATTAGGACCAGCACTCAAAGGCACAAGTAGCATTGGAACCCGCACATAAAAAACACAATGAGCTTTCTTCAGTGATGCTAATATATTTGCAAAACTCTGGACCGTAGGTGTCTGCGGTGAGGAACGAACGCGCTGTGACCTTTCCGGGGGTTGACGCGTTCGCCACCACACCATGCGGGTCTTTCGCTTCTCGTGTCTCTCAGCTAGTTCTATCGATCAGTACCATCATCAATCATCCGTCAGCGGGATTAATCTGGGGGGCCCAAATCCGCAATGAACCCAATGAAGCTGGGGCTGTGATCGAAATCAGACATCAAAAGAACTTACTGTTAAGATGAATATCTTTGATTCCTCTATAGCACAAACTATTTGCGATGCAAATTTCTCGAGGTAAACACTAAGCAGGTGGGAAACGAAAAAAAAAGCCGTGTTAAGTCTGTGTATGATCAGAACATTTTGAGAAATTTTTATTATCACTAAGCAAGCCTTCTAAAATTGGCGTCTATTTGTCCTGACTTTTATTTGCTGCCTATTCTTTTTTCGTGGCAAGGTACGATGTGAAATACAACCACTGGTGCACTGAGATATGAGCAAAACAAAACCCCCAGCTGGGCTTCGAACCAACGATGACCTTAGGGAGAGCTCATCTGCTGTCTACCACGCTAACCAAGGCCAGGGGCTTGGCTTTTTAAAGGAAAACAAAGAAAGAAAGTCGAAGCAATACCTCGGTTGGTGTTGTGGACGTCAAGTGAACTCCCGGTAAGAGTAGTCACAGGTTAGAATCCGATCTCAGATTCCGAATTTTGCTCATATCTCAGTATCCTGATCGTTCATCTGTCTGTTTTCGAGTTTCGCGTGAAGCATTGAGAAACGTAAGAACATAGCTTAGGCACGTCTAAGATAACCAGCGAAACTGTTCCCGTTCAGGGTGATCAGCTTAATGGTGATGTGGGCGTTGTCGTCGAATCACGTTGGAACGAATCAGAGCATTTTATTTGACATATTAATGTTTTCATGGCTTGATTTCCTATTTCCACCTATTAAATTATAATGTCACGACGTCCTAACTTTTATTTTCCGTTGATTGTTTTTTTCATGGCAGCGTGTGGTGTGCAATACAACCAGAGGGATGCTACTGCCGTTGCTAATAGCACCGATAGAGTAAAAACATAGCAAAGAGAAAGGCAAATCAACAGCTCCGGTTGGTGTGTTAGACAGCGCGTTAGCCTCCGGTAAGGGCAACTGCGCGTTCGAAGCCTAAATATGGATCCGAATTCCGCTGATGTCTTTGCAACCTTATCGTTATAAATCGTTTCGATGAGCGAAAAACTGTGGTCCACACTGGTCTGGAATTAATGAATTAAGCATTCAAAACCGCTTACATTCTTGGAGCAAAACCAACCAGACTCAGGATCGACTTTCTATTAACCTCGGCATTTGGGATATGAATGCGTCGTTTTCTTGTTCAGCAATCGCGCGGTTGTTAAACAGCATACATTTACTTCCATAGAAAAACACAATACAATACAACATTATCTGACGTTTCGGCAGTATCGCCTTCTTCAGAGCCGCTTTTTTTACGTGCCTTCCAATGAGAAAGATTAGAACAGCTGATTCAGATGTTTTTCTATGGAAGTAAATGTATGCTGTTTAACAACCTCGCGATTGCTGAACAAGAAAACGACGCAACCAGACTCATTTAACTGATACGAAAACTGGTAACAGTAATAGTACTCTATACCACCGGCCTTCCGCGTAATATGTTCTGGATGGATATTCACATAGAATAGGTGTTATTGCAATCCCACTGCCGACGAACACCGCTTGAAATGAGATGGCAAACGGGTAACCACTTTCTTTGCGTTATCGGTCCGATCAGCTGCAGAGGAAGCATGTAGTCAAAGAAACGCAAACAACACCGACGTGCTACCCGATATCAGAATTTTAGGAACAGCATTTAGGAAATCATATAGCACTTAACGTTTAGATTAGCTATTTAAATTCAGCAATTTAGACTTAGATTTAGCAAAAAGCACTTAGGGAATCTTCGTTGTTCTCAGCGATGTCATTGATTAAAGGAAAAAAGTAAAGAATCGATCTTGGCGCATTCCATTGAGATGTTTCTAAACCTTCACCTTGAACTCGGTATTTATTATTATTGTCGTTGTTAAGTAAAATTTTCATACATTCAAAGTTCGCCTTCCTTAAAGTCTATACTGCAGCAGTTTGCTTTCACAAATATCTATTTACGCTCGAAACTTGTTTGAGAAGACTTCAGTATTAATGGCAGTAGGAAGAAGAAAAAAAGCTATCTTTATCCTGTTACGCTGCTGCATCCATTTTTCCTATTTTCCATTCGAGCCCATAGGGTTGCTCCAACTAGGGAATAAAATCAAGCTTAAAGTCTTAAATGAGTCTTAAAACAACAAAGTTTAAGTGATTTTAGGAAGCTGTTGCTATTAGATATTTAGAACGCCCTTACTAGTCGACTGGAATTTGCAGGGTTTGTGGCGAAAAAGCAACGGACGAAGGACGTCGTCAATGACAGTGTCCAAAATCGTGAGTGGATGGAAAGTGGTCATCGGTTCACGAAAGACTACTCAGATGCTCATGGAAGGTGCTCTTTTTTTGAATTAAACGAGTTTGACTAAGTTGAACCAGAAGGATTCTTCCATAGTGTCCTGTAGGACCACATTTCCGGTGTCATAATGACTGAAACCCATGTTTTGTTCTTGGAACATCAGTTGGCGCTTTTATAATCTACATTGTGGTCGTTTTTTTTCCCACCTTCCAGCACACATGTGTTCGTATTGCAAGGAGGCATATGAGATTAAATCATTAAAGAAGTGAGAAAGCAGAAAAATGGAGAATTTCATAAGCCCATATGGCTCATGAAACGCTCTACAACTTGTGATGGGTAATAAAAAGTTCTACCACGTGATCGCACTGAAAATTCTCAGGTGGAAGAAAGAGTGATTAACACCGATCGAAAGTTGCCATCAACTTGCTTGTGTTGCAAGTATATTCAGAAGATGAGTTTATTGCCTGTGCTGGTCCACAATGACTCTTACCTTCACCTTCTATGAGCAGCTATATTCGGCTGAGTGACTCGGACGTAGAACATGGGCGGTTCGGGGTCTTCTCGAACAAGCCTTATTTAAACTTGAACAGAACTGGACAAGCTACTCGCAAGCGTTCTCGTTCCTACGACAGAACCCATGTAGCTACCTTTGAGTATAACTTTGACAGAAACAGATATAATAAGGATGCCATACAAGAAGCGTGGTGCTTTTCATGTGTCTTGGGCAAGAGGCCATCTGTTGACCCTTCCGTGGAGTGGGGACTAAAAGGTTTTTCTGTTTTCTACTTGATTTACTCAATGATTGTCGGAATTACTGCAGCATTTTATTGATTAGATAAAACTTGCATAATTTTTTATGCCGTTCACATCTGTTTCCACCAATGTGGTATGAATGTGAACTACGTACAAATGTTTATTGAAGACTGGCTTCGTGGATACAGTTAAATGCACGTCCTTTTCTACCAGTTCGACAACCGCGAACGACACTCAACGTGCACGTCAGCGCAGGGCTCTATCAAATTGTTGACTTGGTGAGTTTCCGTAGAAATTGTCTAGGTCAGGTAACTTATAGATCTTCTCCCCACTACAAAATCAGAAAAGTGGCATGAGTCGCGGTCGTATCACCTGTTCATCACCTGTGATTCGCACAGTTCCCTCTGCAAAGTCAGCCAGGCTCGTTTGCTGGCAATAAGATGTTAACGTTGAAGACGGTAACCAACCACAAGCAAAAGCACTGTTCACCATGTCACTAAATGTGCACCTGCTATCTCTTAAAAAAACGACCAATTCTACAGACCTATTAAAGTTAGAAGTTAATCGGTGTCGAGTAAAAGTGTAAAAGAAAATTATCCCCTTTCAGAAAGAACAGGCTTTGAGTGTGGTGAACTTAATGCTCAAAAATCTTGTAAACATTTTAGTCGCATTGCTAATCTAGGATATTTCATCAATGGATAAACATCGACGCCCTCATTAGCTTTTCATGACGTGACACCTCTCCGAGGCACAATTTAAATGAACTAGTGCACTCTTGCCACTTATCAACATATTTTTGATAAACTTCCCAAGAGGGAATTTGGCGGGGTCCAATCGGTGCCTATTAGACTACTACGTTTGCGCTTCGATCGCATGACATGCCACTTTGTGCGAATTGGCTTATCGGCTCATCGGCCGGCCAGAGGAGAAGCGAATGTTTCGGCATTCAAAACATTGACCCCATAATTAAAACATCATGATTTTGAACCTTCAGTAGGAACGGGTAACCCTGTAGCTGTATTTGTAACCACTATCCATCTTGCTTTAGACCATTTTCCGTCCCCCCGTGCTACGTCAGCACTGCCCGTCTTCAGGGAGCAATTGAGGGGAGCTGCAAAGCAGAC
Source organism: Angiostrongylus vasorum (assembly GCA_018806985.1). Classification (NCBI taxonomy): domain Eukaryota; kingdom Metazoa; phylum Nematoda; class Chromadorea; order Rhabditida; family Metastrongylidae; genus Angiostrongylus; species Angiostrongylus vasorum. The sequence continues at coordinate 1,272,544 of JADANN010000198.1, read as the reverse complement.
TTAAATGGGTCCGCCGGCTATTCACCCACTACACTAATCGCTAATGCACTGCTACCTTTGGCGTATTTACAGCTGTTCAATTCCCATGATGGAAAGCGAGCATAAAGCCAGAAGGACAAACATGCTAACTGGAAGAAAAACATAAACGAGTGTGAATAGTAGACGGTGATCACAATGAGGACGCACTAGTTGATTTATTGCAATGGTATTTTGCAGTCACTGTAGACACGCTATAAGCGCCTGAATGGCCAAAAGTATCGGTGATGGGTGCTTCTTGTTTGGAAGCAGGGCTTGCCAGCCCGTTTCAAAAATCGTTTAGATAAAATGCAAACGCAGTTTGAGTCGCTGGGAAATTCCTCGGAAGCGGCTTCAACAATATTGGCTTCAAACTAGTGATTATTACTAACAATCTCTCCATACAGTTTTCTATTTGTAGCAATTAACAAGGTTAACAATTAGCACACACCCACACACACACACGCACGCACATACACATACGCACACACACACACACACACACACACACACACACACACACACACACACACACACACACACACACACACACACACACACACACACACACACACACACACACACACACACACACGCACACACGCACACGCACACACACACACACACACACACACACGCATGCATACACACACGCACACACGCACACACACACACGCACGCACGCCCGCACGCACACACAGAAAAGCTTAACTAACAAGCTTAAAGCAGTGCGTCAAATTTTTTCTAAATCCTAAGTCACAATTTTCTCTTTTGGTAGAGTCGTAGTATTCATTAACCCTTGTTGACGAACCTGGTTTCTCAACAATCGAAGGTTATTTGCTCGTTAGTAGAGTATTTCAAGAGTTCATAACTCTATGGATTTTACACAAGTGACTTTGGCCTATCGCTATAATAGCATATGCTATTTTTGCACAGCATCTTTGTAAATAGGGGCACATGTGGGGCAGTGGTCGAAGGCGCCCTGCAACAAACACGTGGAATCGATCCCCGCGCCTATGGCCCGGCAAGCCTTTCATCCCTCGAGGGTCGGCAAATTAGTACCAGAGTTTTTTGGAAGGATGGCAGCACTGGCTCGATACAGCGGTAGGCCACCGCGCGTCATCGTAAAGGCCAGATATGCATTCAGTCACCTCCAAACGACGCTTAGTGAAGTCCAATGCATGGCGCATCCCTCAGGGATTGATCAACGCCAAGAACATTATTATTATTATTATTATTATTATTATTATTATTATTATTATTATTATTATTATTATTATTTTTATCCTTATAAATTAAAACATGTCTAGAACTGCAACTTTTGAGAAACTGGTGGCAAAGTCTAGAAATCTTTTGAGGTTTCTCACTGAAGATTAACAGCTGCGTACATATTAACGATACTTTAGGGAACAGCATCGTGTCATTCTGAGCGAAATTCTTCTTGTTTCGTTTCTATTCAAAATATAACCCTTGAAACAAAAAAAATCTCAAGAAGTACATATCTGGGCTCAAAAATAAGCTTCTTCCTGCATAGAAGTATGTGTTTTTTTTACCCTATAGGCAAGTACCAATCGATTTTAATAGTCTTCATTGCAATTAATGAAATTCACTACGAGACTACAATATGTTGACGTGAAGTTGTTTATTTCGCATCCTATAGCTCCTATAGAGGTCAGGTCATTGCGTATGTGTAAATAAAGAATTACCTTCTACTTAATGGAATACTTTCCAGATTTTGCTTTTGGCTTCAGTGTTAGCCTTAGTTAGTTATTGCATTAGAAGAGGTATTATTACGACAACCTGTATTGTGATGATTCTCGTAACGGCTCTAAATTTCTCAAAAGATGTACTGAACAAGCCTATAAGTTCAGCCTTTAACATCATTTGTAGTCCATTGCTTAGTGTTGCGCACACTTTAAAGTGGTTCGCCGTAATCAAAAGCTGTTGAAGAACGCATCTCCATGGTCCCTGCACCACGTGAGGCTACCAAGAATTATGGAAGTCGGTTAGATGATTGCGAACTTCACAGAAGAACAGACTGATTCCCATTGGATTTAAACTCCGTCCGATCTCGTTGCTGAGTTTACCACGTTCTGGCGACTGGTCTGTTCGGAGTTATTCTGTAAAATTGCGAATAGAGTAATGCAACGACAAAGTAAACGAGAGAAGTGAATTGGAAAAAAGTGGCCGTGTGAAAATTGCTTCTTGCATAACTTCGCGTGCTAGCGACTGCAACTTGGCAAAAATTGGACTTTGCAATATTGTGTAAATTGAGGTTTGCATAGGTAAAAAGGATTTCTCCACCTATAGAAATGGGCTGAGACGAACTTTTTCTCAGGCGCATTTCCACGTCGGAGCCCTAACCTCGGCACCAACTTGGTATGACTCCGTTTAAATGTGCAGGGTTCTGAAACCAATTTCCAATCCTTGGTTTTATTCCTTGTGCAAAAATCACTAGAATGAAACCAAACTCAACTGACTGAGCTATGTTGGACAAATCGGCTTAAATGGAAGCGAAGAGCGTTCACGTTTTTTGAAAGGGGACTCTCTAACTTCAAATATTTCTTTGGAGTGCACTTAACGTCAGCCATCCGTCTTCTCTTTAGTGTGTCACTTTTTGAGTACTTCCGTGTGGCTAACGTCCAAAAATCCATGGAAGACGAATCGTGTTCATTGGATGTTCTTTGATTTGTGGCATTAAAGAAACGTTCCTTGTTTTTTTAAAACTCGCATGTCAAAGTCGGTTTAGCGCAAATTTCAAACGCATCGTTAATAGCTGAAATTAAATGAAGACTTTGCGAAATAAATTGCAATGATCCATAAGGACAATTAACATTCCTGACATAAAGGATAAAGGAGGAACATCTTGGCGTTAATCAATCTCTACGGGATGCGCCGGGCATTCGACTTCATTAAGGAGGGTTTGAGGTAACTGAGTGCACACCTGGATTGTACAGTGAATTACAGTAGCCTGTCGATGTACCAACAAATCAGTGCTGCTATCCTCCTAAACAAGTTTATCACCAGCTTGTCGACAGTGAACGGATTGGGGATTAGATAGGCCGCTACGCTTGAACGGACCAGCAGTGACCTTTCCAGTTTGTATTGCAGAGCATCTCTAAGCACAGCGCTGCACGTGATCTTTAAAAAAACTCTGCCTTATTGAAATTCATGAAGCTAAGCTTTCTAAAGTAACATGGTGACGCATAAGTAAACAATGGATAGTGATCATTCAAAACAAATGAAGGAACTTTTAATTACTCATTTTCTTGTTCTCTTGACTTCCTATATAGAAGGAGTTAGTAGATTTTCGTAAAAGGCTTTGTATAGAGGCCTTTTGGCGTCGACTGACTTTGCATTTCGAGTCGGGAGCCACACGAAATGAATACGATATCCCTCAGAAATGGCACTCTTGCGAAAACCTAAGGAATTTTATTAACACGTCAGTAGCCGTCTGGAATGTCCTATTAAATGGGTCAAAGATATATCGCTTTAGTGGAAACCGACAAGACCTCAAAGCAATTTGTTTAAGTGGAGGCCACGCCCGCTAATTTAGAGAAGGTTAGTCCCTAAATGCAATTTGCACAGCACAGTTATTGGGATTGTGATTTGGGCCCCGTCAAAATGAAGATTTAGCTTAAACTGATTTGGCTTGCATTTTTTTAATTCTTAAATCTTTTGATGATCACCAGCCTATCCTTTAATACATTATACAAAATGTTTGACTATCTACATGGATCTTCAGGCCTTGATGACACCTTCAAACTATCACATTTTCATTCCCAGGTGTCTCAAGAACAAGTAATCAGTAGATACATTCACTCATTCATAATCAGTGTACAACTGAAGTAGCTTATATTAATATTACATCAGCTGCAGGTAAATTGGACTGAATCGCACGTGGATCAACAGATCCACCAGAGTAAATTGAGCTGTGAGTAAAAAATGTTATTTTGAAGGTTAGATCTGTTCAGGACCAACGGAACAACTTGGCAACAGTGTCGGCGTACTTCGACGTATGGTGGTTGGATGAGTACCTGGTTTGGAACGCTACTGAATATGACGGTCTTGCGAAGATATTCGTACCAATGAAGTGGATTTGGAAGCCAGAATTCTATATGTATCACAGGTGATAAAAGAAAATGTGATTGATTCATCCAACTATTTCTCTCAGACGACTGTCAAACCTCCGAATTACGGGAATTTATGGACCACATTTTGAGTTCATGAGGTAAAGACCTGTGCCAGACACTTTTGGAATTCTAGAAAGAATCCATAAAAAGGATATTTTGACAAGCAAAGATAACTACTGAAGCCGTTATGGAAACATCGACATAATCATAAGGGGTCTACATTTTACAATTTGTAAATGATCCTATATACGAAAAAGGCATTTTGCACTTGTTTATGAGTCCGCTTCCATCGATTTTCTCGAGTCCTCTAAGTAAAAGGGTTTATTTGGTGGAAAAAGTGGTAAAATTTGATAGCTCCAGACAAGCACATGAACGCAGTTCAGCGTGTACGGTCGTGTTCCCGACTATGCTCCGGATGCTCCGGCGCAGATTCAAGCTGACGGAAAAGTACGCATGTTCGTGTCGATCTCGTCAAAGAGCTTCTGTCCAATCAACTTTAAACGTTTTCCGTTTGATTCTCAAACGTGCTCATTTTCGGTACGTTCCATCTTTTTAAGAAACTGTTAGAAGTTCAACAAGACACCTGTTACTACATTTTGCTCTCCTTGAGTCTTGCAGGTTATCACACGGTAACCTGTCTCAGTATTCTGAAATGTCACGGTTGGCATGTAGGGAAGGGATTTATCTCCAAATATTTATCCCCTCTCTATCTTACTAACTCAAGGTAACTTGTCGATAATTCGTTTCGAACGTCGTTTAGGAAACTTTACATTAGAACTTTCACAACATATGCACGTGGAAGTACCCCTTTATCGAAATATTCGTCTAGATGTCAAAAACTTCTAATATTAAGCTTATACTGTTTAAATGCAAGCATTGAGAAGTACAACGATGAGCAAATAGGCAAAAAATGAAATTTGATTAGAGCTAGCCCTGATGGGGAAGTGCTGACTGACGTTGAGACATCGGACACTTGATGCATACTCGTCACCGTCGACGACAGCGCTTGTCGAATAACACATGTTCGGACTGCAATTCGTATAGTTTCCTTGGTGACAGTATTCCGGTAGAAGAGTATCGGTACAAATTGCTGACGTCAGATTGAGTCGGTAGCTTGTTTTTCGACCGCTCAGAGTCCATGTTGAAGTCTGCGTGTGCTCACAAAATGGCTCCAGATGAAGACGAACCTCTCTGTTGGCGTAAAGCTCGCCACGTGTAAATGTAACGAAAGGCGTCAGAATAAGACGACCATCGCCTTCAGTGCGATTCTCAGTGTCGAAATTGACCTCAACCAATGGAAACAAAGGTTCAGAGTCATTTCCAGGTACAACTTCAACAAGAAAATGCTCTTTTTGGGTGAAATGAAACGGTTTCATTTTGACGTACTGGTACTGGACGGCGTACACGGTGTCTGAGGAAAGCGGCATGTGGAAAGTACCATTTGATGAGTCGGCACTAAAATTTTGACTCGTTTTTTGTTCTTATTTTGATTGTTCTTTTATTTATAATTATTATTGCTACGTGTCGAAAAGGCGCAGTGACTAGTGATGCCCTTGATCAGGAAGCATAGGGGTTAGTTCGACTTCCTCTCCAACGCTCTCCCCAATCCACGCCTTAGCCCGCCCATCTCCAAGATAGGTGAGTAGACGTGAACGTACAGCATTCTGTGACATTCGTAAAGAAGAAGCTCAAACAACACGTGAAGTGTTCGAAGATCATTGTGGATTATGGATGCGACGGAAAACGAATCGAATGCTGTGAGTGCTGCGACCCGTAAACTGAAACGTGATAAGGGGGCCGTGTGAAATTTAAAAAAGTGTTGAATAAGATAAAGGAAATAACGTCCAGTAGTTGGACTCCCTCCTGGAGATGCGCTATTTTTTTACTCCATTAGGTATTTTAGAAATGATTGAAAGCATATTTGGCGTCTACAATTAAATGCGGGAGCCTGTCGACATATTAAGTTGATGTTTCAACGCTCCCAGATAAGGCTAGTCTTGCTCACATGAGAGGAATAAGGACTTATAAGGACTAAGGACTAAGAACTTAGTTGGCCTCAACGGCGAGGTCGAATCAGCGACCATGAGCACCGCAGAACTCTAAAACTATCTGCTAATTTTAACCTTTTTACTTACTGCCTACTCTTTTTTGATGGCAGGATATATTGCGAAATACAACTTCAACGAAGCTGAGATATTTGCAAAACTCTGGACCGCAGGTGCCTATGGTGGGGAACGAACGCGCTATTGTCCTTTCCGGGAGTAACGCGTTCACCACCACACCATGTGGGTTCTTCGTTTCGCCTGTCTCTCAGCTAGTTCTATCGATCTTTTTTGCCATCAGCAATCAATCAAAAATCAACTATCTGCTAACTTTGTTTTTATTAGTTGAGAAATATAAGCCCCTTTTCTCCTACTTCCGAACAATTTTGTCAGTTTTTTTTCTCCTCTTTGAACATTTGACAGGTCAGGGATTTTGGAATCTGATCCCTTTCTACTTTTTCCCTTTTTTTGCCCTTTGATATTATGCATCCAAGGCCAAGAATTAAGAAATCTATAGACTTGAAAGTTTTCGAGCGAATTTTGTTGTTATGCTCCGCGAGATTCAAGACGGATAAAGTGATGAGTGCTTCTTCTGCTTTTTCATGTAGTTCTGTCTCCACCACAAGCTCACTACCGGATTCGTGCTTCTCCACCTGAACTGTTAGTCTATTAAGTTGGTTCAATCGTGGTACCTAACAACAAACGAGTATTTTTTCCAGAGAGTAGTAACCTAGTTCAAATGTTTCTTCACCTATCCTGGGTCACGATCGAACGTGCCTTCCAAGTGTACGCACTTCGTTACTCAACGATATATGTGCACACTTCTTGAAGATTGATTCAAGATCTTGGCATTATTCTACGATTCACCAAGGCCACTGCGGTTAGGAACAGAATTTTAGAAAGAGATGAATTTTTTTGCAATCTTTTTTTTTGCTTAGATACTTCAGTTTCTTTTTGTTAATAGAGAAAAATTTAAGCTTCGACATATTTTCCATTCGACTGGTACCTTCTTCTACAATAATTCCTTTTTGAAGTCTTAAGATATTCATACGAGGGCTCTTCTAATTTGTAGGCATATACATTTTCCCTGTCCTGGTGAGGGAGAAAGGTTTGCTATTATGCGACTAAGCATAAGCCATGTCGACGGCGGTTTCTGGTACGGTTTACTCTTTACTGGGATTCTGTAGATCAACTAATCCGTACTAGTTGTTCTCATCCAGCAATGTGACAGTGACATCTAGATGTTATTTATCTCACAGGCAAGAAGATGAATGCATGTGTCCAGACGTCAATTATCTGATCTGTTGTAGAGCATACGGTAAAGACGAAGCCATGTGACTGGCTAAGAAAAAGAAAAAGAAATGGGTCAGTAAACTCTCGGAAAACTTAATGTGTGGTTTTTTTTACCACCACCAGATCATCACCGTACATAACGGCACACTTTTAGTGTCCTTAAAAAAGAAAACTGGGTCGAACGTGGTCGTTTCTAGTATCAGGCGCTATAAGTTAATCTTTATTTTACTGATACGCTACTTTATTTTAAAAAGTGCTTTGCTTTTTTTTGGCTCACCGCATATTGTTTCATTTCCCTTAGAAAAGCAACAGATGTCGTTGGTTCGATACTGTGACATTCTGGTGCTCCGTCAGACAAGAAAGTCGTCGAGCCAGCATGGGATAGCAATGAACTCTTCCAGCAAACCCCTGCAAAGATCAAAAGGGGAATCGCTCAACTTTCAAAACACCGAAGGTTTACCACCCACTTGTGACATTTCAACGGTGCAATATGAGCTACAACCCGATGAAATGAGTCGTCTAGTTGGTTAATGTCGTAACGGAGATCCATCTGAATTATGCTTGTTAACATCAAAGGCTTCAAATATTTTGATTTGCGAAAGGTTAAGATTTAGTTACAATGTTAACTTTTTTATTTGCTGCCCACTACAATTTTTTTTATGGCAGGGCCTAGGCAAAATACATCCACAATGGTGCTGAGACATTTGCAAAACTCCGGACCGCAGGTGTCTGCGGTGGTTAACGAACGCGCTATTACCCTTTCCAGGGGCTAACTCGTTCACCAGCACACCACTCGGCTCCTTAGTAAGACTTAGTTAGTTTGGCTTTGCATTCTAAAAAGGAAATTTCACTTCGCTTTGAACGGGAAAAAATTTTTTTATTAAGGTATAAGCTTTTTTTATAAAATGAAAGTTTTTCCTAAATATCCTTTAGTTGATTCTTGACTATTAGTAATTTCTTGATTTGCGAAAGGTTAAGATTTAGTTTACCAATTATAAGTGATTCTATTCTTTAGAACTGTCCGGAAAAATTTTTTATTTTTTTTTGCATTCTTATGTGAAGATTTTCGTGTCCTGTTGCCCTAATGATGTCTAGTCTCTATCTCATCCAATCTGTTACCCAATTGGCTCAGTGAATGGTCTTTTTTTTCTCTCACTTTATTCCTAGGGACATTTTCTAGGCTAAAGGTTATGGATTAAATCATGGAGTTAGGCTAAAGTTGCTTATAGGGAAGAGGACAATGCGGAAAATCCCGACATCGTTATTTTAGCACATCTTCTAGAAAATGACTTCAAATACAACGATAGTTTCTTAGGGAAATCAGCCTTACTGATATTTCAATAGTGAGTGAATCCTCGTCAAGGTGTAGAATCATCTGCTCGGTGGTTGAAGAGGACTCGCAGTGTATCTTCACGGAAACATGCAGCTCGCCTGCTGGCACTCTAAAAGCGCTAAACTTCTTTTAAGCGGTTTCGTGGCTCTTGCCTCCCACCTCTCCTTTCCTTTCCATTTCGACGTGATGTACAGTCGTTCCACGCTCTCCTCCCCCATCTAGGTTGCGATGCATGAACACCTGGGATGCATACTTGTAATTTATGGTATAAATTGAAGACTCCATATAACGAGTATGAAATTTCTTTTGGACATGCCGTCTATTGCAACATACATAATCGTTTTACGAGCACATGCTATCATTTTATGATTTCACAAGTGGATCGAGCAAAGTATTGCAAAACATGCATGCAGATGCAAACCAACGGTGATTCGTTTCCCTAAGTGACTCCATAAAAGATAAGACTGAAATCGTGAGGAGATTTATTAGAAAGTGGGCCAAGTATTTATCGTGTTCTGTCAAGCATTCAGATGCGTTTGCTCTCCTTTGATGTGCTAGAGAAATGCTAGACTATCAGCAGAGGAAATATTCATTTCGTAGAAACGCTGCTCTTCAGAATAGACGGTGTGGCACCTTAGGTTTCATTCACTTCTTACCTCGTAGATGTCATGCACCCGAGTACCATTGCGTTCTGCAGTCCTCAGCAGTCTATTCTCTTTGTGGACATTCGTCTCTCCGTTGATTACATTCTCACTCATAAACGACAGTCCATACCATCGGCTCGGCTTCAGGAATGGTATTGTATAGCGCCCTGGTGATTACAAGCACTCGGCATTATTTGCTATCATTGAAAAGGTGAACGTGTTCAAAATCTGCCAATTTGGTCACAGTCTTGTTAGCATTTTGCAAGCGAGTCGCTACCAAGAGAATAACAAGAAAAGGTTCGTCTCAATACTGAGCCATTTCCCTATATTTGAATAAGCTACTTGTTTAGTAATCTGCTGCTTAAGAAAGATGTGAAACTACTGAATATTCATTAACAAAATTGATAACTTTACATTAAATAAGCTTGTTTAAACGTGTTCATGAACGTTAGAGCACTTTATTAAACCTATTGTCCAAGGTTCAAATCACAAAATCCCGATATCCTGATTGAGTGTGAATGAGTGCATCCTGGAATTTGTTCATTTTCTCACTTGTATATTTGAATACATGAAAGAACCGTACTCACGAATCATGAAGAATAGTGGCGACCCAAGTACAATTACTATCCGATGATTTGTTGTTGAACAACACTGTCTTTTTTCTCCCTTCTCGCAAGCTGTGCCAAAGTTTTCCTCTGGTCATCGTCATTTTCTAGCTCGCGACTATGCTATTGCAGGATAGCGGTGACTCCTCCCGCTGATTTATTTATAGCTGCGTTTCCGAATGAAAATGCCTCGTTTTTATCCTAGAAGATCCACAAGGAGAACGAAGCCTCGCCGTTTATCACACCACTTAAGAGTCCTGCACCTAAGAGCTCCCTGTGCATGCTAACGTAACGAAGCATTGCAAGGGGTTTTTCATTAGGGATGCAAAATTAGAGCTACTCGAGATTGACCACTCGCTATTACGAAAGTAGCCTAAATTTGTTTCGTTTAAACTACCGACTAGCAGCGTGCTAGGATTATTGTCATTATTATTGTTGTGGTCAAAGCTTTTTATACAAGGCTTTTATCGAAGGCGTATTACGAATGCTGCTTTGCTTCTTCGTCTGCATTTGCATGATCGAAAGAGTTTTGCTAGATCCTTTCATGGTGTTCTCTCAAAAAGCCACTGAGAGAGTGCAAGATTGCTAAGTCCAGATCGAAGCGATAGCGGAAAGCATTTTTTCTGAACTGCTTCCTCCGTCACATGTTAATTCAGTTTCCTGAACCATATGTTGTCTAGTAGCTTTGCAATCATGTATTGTCTGTCATCAGTTCATCTATGTGGATGTTCGATTTAAACGGCATAAGCTCAAAAAGAACTGCCAGCCACAACACATAGCCTTCAATGACGAAGATATCATGGACAAAAATCCTTATTGAGCAAGAATGATGCACCGAGGAATTTTACCGATGCAGTTTTTAATCAACTACTTCTGAAACTTACAACAAAAACTAGTTTTCCTACGAGATAGGCTTAGAATGCGTCGTCACCACTAATGAGAGGTTGAAAGAACGAAAAACCAGAAAGGCCTTAAGGCTTGGTTCGGTCACAGTGCACCCTGACGCGGCTGCTAATAAACGCTGGTTAACGATGATAGAGAGACCTAAAACAGTATACGATGGAGGATTTATCTAGCCATAAAATTTCGATCACATTTTGAACCACCGCAGGCTAGTGGTTGACAAAGAAGCTCGAGACTGACGGGATATGCGTGTACGTCCAATGCCTGCAGTGTGATTTTCAAAAAAACCCTAAAGAAGACTAAGCGAAACAATGACTGAAGTAGAGAGCTTGTAGTTGAAGCAGATTAGGAGTCGGAACATTCCGGATGCTTTAGACTAACTTGAAGAGGTAATATTCGAACCTTTATTTACATTATAACCGATTCGCCAAAGAACACTGTCTTTTGAAAATAGTTGCTACGCATTCCTGTCTCCTGGATTCAGACTGCGATCAATGTCCCGAGTAACGGCAGATCTTTAGCAAGAAGCCGAATCACAATCCATTTTTTGCGTATGAAGGCTATCCGTTACGAGAATTTGTCGCAATCTGCACGACGTCACATCTTCTATGCGAAACCATTTCTCGATATTGGACCTCATTCACATTCATTCCGCGAAAATGAGATAGATACAACCATTCATACACGGCCATGATATTCTAGCACGGAAAAGAGTACTGGTAGAGTCTATCTATGGGAAATCGGCAAAAAAGCAATGTTGTACCCACTGTAATAAAGTGAATTATCTTTTCGCAGTGCACAATTTACTCCTTAAAATGTGGTTTATTCCTTATTAACATTATCTCAGTAAGAGCGAAGCATTTAAATGAATTAGCAGATCATCTCATAAGTTCTGCTTGTAAACCCTCCAGGTTCTGGGTAAATTCACGATAATTTTGCAAGATATTCACGGCTTGAACGCCATCTCATATACCAGCAGGACCTTATGAACTCTGCAACGCCAAGAAAAACAGCTATTCACCACTACTTCAGACCGGATTGTATTACTGCTCTTTTTATTCCGGAAACTTAACCGGTCTAAATACTTTTCGATCAGCCTTGTTGGTTCTAGGTTCTTTCAAAAAAGTGCTTCCAATTTATCGTAAAGTCCAAAAGTCTTCGAAATTTTCGTAATAGATGCGTGGAAACTCTATGGTTGCTGATGTATGCAGAACAGAAAAACCTCTAGTGACGACGAGAAATAGTCCGAAGAGATCGATCTGAGGCAGGGTTCTATTCTCTTGAGGTCCACCAGCTCGATGTGGATTTTTAACGAATCCACTGGTCCTGGAACGTTAGCTTATATCAAAAACATGAAACATAAACATCCTTATTTTGGCCAGTTGTTTTCAAACTTAACAACCCACGGCAAAAAACAGTTCTTTGTCAAAATATCATGGTTCCCATTTATAAAACAAATCACGACAATAATGTTTCTGTGGAAATTAACATGAAGTGCGTAATTCTGAGAAATTGGACAACCTTCTTTGGTAGTTATGATGATGAGTTGTGTCGGTTCCACTTCGACATCTTTGATCTTGTCAATTTTGAATCTTGGAAAGTCCCCAGAGTGGAACAAGTGGTGACATTCCTCCTTATATCGGAAACCATCAGTTGAGTTACAGACTATGCTGCTGAGATCATGTGTATTTTTTTGGTGCAGTTTCCATCTGAATGGCTTCCGACGATGAAGGTTCAAAAGAATAGTAATCAGTTATTTGAGCTGTGTCATCAGCAAGGATCGGCAGAATCAGCAGGGCCAACGCTGCTCTGAATACCGTAGATGGCTTCCTGCAGAGCATAACAATGCGCCCTACTTATGGCACAATCAATTGCTGCTACTGCGTACTCCATCGGAAGTAAGCAATTTTTTTCCGAGCAACGGACTACCCATGAGGAGGTGGGGTTGGTGAGAGTGTCTCAATTGTTGAGAAGTGTGATACCGATCCCATTCTGTCCAAGGCTTCTCCCATTCGATGAATCGACAGATGTCAAACCGTATTTGTTGTATAAAGTGTCGGGCTACGTTTTAGCGAAATGAAGTTGCAGAAAAGTATATAAAAAGAAATTGGTAGGAACATCAGGTATGCAAAGTACGGAAGAACGAAGGATTTTAGTTCCAGGAGGCCTGAATAGCGGGATTAATTTGTGCAGCGAAAAAATGTGGAAGAGAGATAGACTTACTAAGTCCTTACTTACAGTGTGGTTCGTGGACATATCAAAGTGACGTCGTGAATTTCCTCGTCGAAAAAGAAGAAATCGATCTTGGTGACTTCTATGACAATCAGGTAGGGACAATGTCTGTCTCAAACGAAATCGTGTACCTTAACAAAACTTTTACAATTCGCGCCAGGGCGCCATTATTGTTGTATTGCAGTGAAAAGTGACCAAGTAAAGGAAGGAAACAACGCAATATAATAACGTAGAAAAATGTTGACACAACCAATCATTGTCTTGACATTGGTCTGGATTTACCGTAGTAATATGTCACCGTAGTAATTCAACAATACACAGGATCAACCAACTTTGAACTTTGTTCCTTGCAACCTACACAACAAAGATCGGGAAAACTCCCCATGTCTTGCGTCCGAACGACAACCACAAGCCAAAAATCATGGTCCCTGCGAAGTTCTGCGCGACACCAAAGGTATACAGGAGCTTGATTACCAACCCAAACTTGTCCACGAAAACCATAAATAAGAAAAAAGATGATGCTTTCTAGCGAGTGGGACTGGGGATTGCTTCTGCCCATTCAAATCACCTGCTTGTAAATGGAACGATAGGTGACGCAGGCGATGTGGCCTTCGTTTGTTTCAGGAATGGCTCTTGACGGATGCACGTCTCCGTAACGGAACGACGAGGTTACTGGAGCAATCGAATGAGAGCGTAGCTATGGTGTCAATGAGACTGAACCTGAAGAGGCAAAGCTTCTACTACGTGTTCAATCTGGTTTTCCCCACCACACTGGTGAGTCTCCAAACGAGTTTTTTGTCAAAAGTGGTTTTGCGCTTAATTGGCATTTGCTTTCATAGGCACACTCGATTTTTTTACCTCATTCAACTATATTTTCTACTTCAAGTAATCATAGTTAAAGAATTCTCCAGGCAATTATGGCAAAGCGAGGAACAGTTTCACCTTTGACCAATTGATCCCATAGGAGTGCGCCCTGTATTAGACACTGTTAAGTACGTGGCGACGACTGAATGCATACTTAATCTGTACAATAACTCTCTGGGGCTTTCCGTTAGAACGATTCAGTGTTTTCTTTCTTATCGAGAAGTTCGGGACCAATTTTTCCAACCTTGGCAAGAGAGCGGGCTCGAGTATTAAAGAACATACGATCAAGCCAGCGACCGTGTGTGCGGAGGCCTCGAACAACTATACCAATAGTTCTGAAACAGTTAACCGTAGATCGATTTTTTATGCTTGGTAGCTTTGTTATGATACTGCTTGCATTCGATTTATTACACAATCACATTCGTTTACTCTACTAGTCAACCTCTATTCAGTTGTTTCGGTTGTCCTTTCTGGATTTTTGAATACTCTCAACTATTCGTTCACGCAGAAGCACAAAAGCAGGAAAATTAACGCGACACATGTCAAATTTTTGTTGGCCTTTCGGCGAGCCTTTGTGAATCGTTGAATGAACCCATTCATGAATCGAACATTTGAGTATCACGTTCAGATACGGAGACTTTTCTCATTGAACAAAAGGTAGTGCTAGTCGAATGTTGTCCGAGCGCAATATGTATTGCTATCATAATTGGTGCTTATTATGACAGTAATTGTTCGGAATTTGGAAAAGACGAGAATCATACGACTAAATTTCGAAACCATGTGGATTATGTAGGAAAGTTCATCTTCCCATACTGTTAAAAAAAGGATAAAGCTCTAAGCGGCACTGATCAATCCCCTGACGGATCCGCCATGTATTCGACTTCATTAAGCACCATTTGGAGGTGATTGAATGCATATGTATCACCTGTATCAGCTGTAGTTCCGTTGATCGTCGAGTGACTTGAGCGGGCGCCAGTAAATCTTCCATTTTTTCCCTGCTGCGTGCAAGAGTAGCCCAGTAGGTTCTGCTTGCTCTAGGGACTCGTCGAGCATCATATCTTTCTTCTAGGTGTAAAGAACTCTGACCATCGGGTTGGTGGTGTTCCTGCAGTACGTTTGACATCCCGAGGAATCCAGTCACTAACGGCTCTTGTCCATCGGTTGTCATTCATGTCGTGTCCGACCCACCTTATCTTCGATGTTTGGCGTACAGAACGACATCTTTCGTTTCTGATCGTTGACGCAGGTCAGAACTTCGGATCCCATCCCTTACTTGTGCGAAATGGGATACTCCATAGCATCGTCCTTTCGACTGCGCATTTTAGAACACTGAGTGATCTTTCATCCTGCTTACGCAGCGACCAGGTTTCTGACGCATACGTTAGGGCAGGAATTGCCGTTGAGTCGATAGGTGGGCACGGAGTCGGGTGTTCTTTATCCTGTTCACTATATTCTCGATACTCTTGAAAGCTCCCCAAGCTGCTCCTTCTACTCAACTCTGGAGCCAAGTCGTCCAACATGTTGATTTCCTGACCTAGATAGACATACTGGAGTATTCGGAGATATTCGTTCCGTTGAGCGTGAATGAGACATATGGAACCTATCCGTTCTTCATGAACATCGTTTTTGTGAGATTTAGTCGAAGACCAATCTTTCCACAGGCTTTATCAAAGTCGGCAAGCATACGTTTCGCTTGGCTAATGTTTGGTGTTATAAGGATGATGTCATCAGCAAAGGGTAGATGGTGTAACTGCCGACCATCGATTTTCACTCCCATGTTATCCCATTCCATTGTTCGCATGACGTTCTGGAGGGTGGCTGTAAATAATTTTGGCGAGATGGTATCGCCTTGCCTAACTCCTCTTTTGACGTCAATGTTTATATCGTTGTAGAATGGTGATATCTTGGCTGTGAAATTTTTGTACACCTCACGAAGAATCTTTATGTGCTGAGTAGGGACTCTTTGACCATCAAGGGCTTCCATGACTGCTTCTATCTCAATTAAGTCAAAGGCCTTTAAATCGATGAAATTGAGACAGAGCGGTCTTTTGTACTCTCGCGATACTTCATTGAGTTTTCTATCGTGTGGATGTGGTCCATCGTACTAAATCCTTTTCGAAACCCTTCTTGCTCACATGGCTGTCCTTCGTCCAGTGTTCTGTCAATCCTGTTTAGGATGGCTCGAGTGAGAAGTTTGTAGACGATAGACAGCAAGCAGATTGGACGATAGTTGCCGATATCGTGTAGGTCACCCTTCTGCAACAATAACACGGTCTTGCTGGTCTTCTACTGAGCAGGGACCTTGCATTCAGACAGGTAAGAGCCGGGCCAGTGTGTTTAGGAGGACTCGCGAAAGGTTCTTCAGGTGTTCTGGGCTTATCCTGTCCGGAACAGGTGTTCTTCGATTTTTCACCGACGAAATGGCATGTTGGATTTCGGAAGAGAGAATTGGTAGTTCAACATATCCATCCTCCTTTATTTCATATGACGGAAGGTGGACGTGGTATCGAGGAGATCTGAGTAGTATTCGTGAATGATTTTATCCATTGCCATTCGGACACTGTAACTGTTCCGTTTGGGCGACGGAGTGCAATCATCTTGGTTTTGTAATTGGCAAAGATTCGGTGGGCTTTGTGAATGCTTTTCCCAGCCTCTGCAGCTTCGACCATTACTGCTGCTCTTCTCTCTTGAAGATCTTCTTTTATCGCCTGTCTGCATTGTTTTGCAAGTTCGGAGGTGGCCTACCGATGTATCGAGCCAGTGCTGCCCAGAGAAGTCTGGCACCAACTTGCCGACCCTGGAGGGATGGAAAGCTTGCTGAGCCACGGGCGCAGGGATCGGTCCCATGTGTGCGCCGCAGGGCGCCTCCGACCACTGCGCCACGCGCGCTCCAATGGTGCTTCCGACGAACAGTCGAATCAACCTGAAGTGATAGCGTTATCGTGGAGAAGACAAAGTCAATCTCATCTTATATAGAGACAACAGATTCGATTTTCTTAGACTTCCATATCAAGTCGGGGTTCGCCTGACTGTTGTTCTTATAACAGTATGTCACAGCCGTCTCGCGTGCAACACGAAACCTTTAGATTATAAGGGGCTGCGAAATATGAAGCTTTCCTCGATTGAGGTGATGCGTTGGAACCAGTAATAGGTCAGTAGAATCGTTGATGATGCCTTCTCCGTACAACGTCTACTTCATATTGGGTCCTGTAACAAACGTACTGAGCAGGCAATTAAAGGATTATTCGATTTCGACGTTTCTCCATTTTGTTTGTGTTCCTCTGTTTTACAAGCCCACTTATTCTTTCACCATTAAAGACAACCGAATCGTTATACCCCGTCGTGGAAAATTCACGTGGCTAGCAACAGGTCAAAATAGGGAAAAACTTTTTGGAGAGAAGAAAGAATTATTTTCCAAGCTTAATGTCGCTATTCATTTTGACTCCTTACAGTTATCTAAGTTGTTCAGGTATCGCTGGTTGCCGTCATCGGCTTCCACGCGCCAATAAATGCAACGGGACGACGAGAAAGCAAATTTCGTCTCGGTCAGTATTAGTACTCCGCTGTACTTCATTCAGCAAAATCTTCAGCGGTGTCAGCGATTTTCAGGAATAATGACGTTGTTGTCGATGTCAGTTATGCTTCTGATGTTGGTGGGTGAAATGAAATTCGCCATGGAGAGCGTGCCGGGTCAGCGAGGATCGTTCAGCGACGTTCCTTTACTGGGTATGCAGACATGTTTACTTCTCCACGTTTTTTTATCTTATACCATTTTATGTCCAATTATATCCTTCTGCGTTCCTTGAAAAAAAGATTATCTGCAGTTGCTCTAAATTAAAATTGCTTCACAACAGGGAACAGAAATCGTCAAGGACCCCCCCCAGAAGTTCGAGGAGAGGGGACGGGATATGAAGAAAGAAAAGGAGAAATACCGAAAAAGACTTTGCAAAATACGTGACGATATAGGATGTTCCAGAGCGGAACAGTCGATTCTTAGCTGATTCGATTCGTACACAAGGTTGAAAGCAGTTGCCATTTCGAGAGAGCTCCACTTTGAATGTTCTGAACCAAAGCCTTCCATTTCTGGTTTTGAGCGTACAAAACAGCGAGTGGAAGGTGTTCAAATTATGGGAAATCTTGAACAGCTTTTCAATTTCTTGCCAACCACCACCCAAAGAACTTTTTCCCACACTTTCATTCTGAAATGCCGCGACTCCGTTTTCTGTATCTCTGTCGCTATAAAATAAAAGTTTCCGAAAAATATGTTCTCCACGTAATTTTTTCCATAGTCTTTAATAGCCGCGCTATGTCAGTACAGTAGAGAAGGCTGCAAATTATTGAGCCAGTAGCAACTAGCTAAATCTTCCCTCGATCTGGTATAGCGTACAAAAAGCAAGCATATTTTAGGAATTTACTACATGAGTCTGATTTTTTATTATCAGTATTGCTACCTGTACCTCCAGTGTATTCGTTCATCTGGAAAAATACGCGCTTCGGAATCCTACGTGGCAGGTCAGTTACTGTTTAGCCTAGTTCCACTTCTAGGTGATGTTCTTGATGAAAATCTTTGCTGAAAAACAACAAAAAAAAACGTAAAAATAAGACTTCGAAATCCTTTGCGGCCTACTTCATTGACAAATTTAGTTTAACTGCAACATTTGAAGGTGAAGAGTGAAAATATAAGAAAATATACAGTAATAGTGATGCAGAGATGTTTGCAAAACTCCGGACCGCATGTGCCTGCGATGGAAGAAAGGTGAAAGGCGAAGCGAAGGACTCGCATGGTGTGGTGGCGAAGGCGCTAGCTCCCGGAAAGGGTAACAGCACGTTCGCTCCCCACCACAGACGCCTGCACTACGGGGTTTTGCAAATATCTCAGCATCATTATGGTTGTATTTCACATAGCAACTAATAACACATAATAACTTGCCATGAAAAATGTAGTAGGCAGCAAATAAAAAGCTAACATAGTTATACAGTCATATTTTAGTGTTTACACTCTAAAACTAAGTCGAATGCGCTTCATTTCTTCAGTAAAGATATTCGAGTAGAAACTCCCTCGTCCACAGAGAGCTAGATCAGACAGCAATATGTCTAACCTGGCTGAAAGTCAGTGTCAGCTGCGCAAGAATTTGACCGGCAAACTTACAGCAATAGAAGCAAAAAGAAAGCTGGGAAGAGCTTCAAAATAATAGATGTAAACATCGAAATCGGGAGTTATAATGTGCTGCTATCACTCTTCATTAGGGTTGGGCTAGATTACCACTACCTTACGCCATGCTATGAAATTCATAGCGGAAAAACTCTAATTTCGCCTTTGGAAAACTCCGTTCCAGATTGGAATTAAACTACCGCTCGTGATTTCCCCTGAAGGATCTGGTTCATGGAAAAGCGTTACTCAAATGGTTGACATGTCGGCAGTCTCATGATTGCTTCCGGCGTCTTAGTCCCCATAGTCGTACTGTGTTGACTTGAGTGCAAACGAACATCACACGTATGAAATAACATTATTCAAGAATTTCATTCAGCATAATTGTAGTTCTATTTCATGTAACAACCTGCCTTGAAAAACTGTGGTAGGTAGTAAATGAAATCTTAACATTATTCGATGTTTCTTTTTCGCACATGGTTCTAAACCGATCAACCATTATCGACTGGTTATCTTTCTTCTTCGCATCCTATCCTTTTCCGGAAGATTGGGAAAGTGTTAGCGTCCACATAGCAAAGCCAGCATGGGGGGAACGCTACTCTGGATTCAGCTCGATCCGATTTCTGTGATAAACACATTGCCGGAAATAACTATGTGGGTCATACTCGACCCAACTTAACTTCTGAAATTGCGATGTCAGAGAAACATCGGTCATCATGAACAGTTCTACCAATCTCATGAAGGTTTATCCATAAAGCAAGTTATTTATTATCTATGCTGGAGTCGCGTCTAGGGCAGTGGTCGGAGGCGCCCTGCAATACACATGAAATTGATTCCTCTCCATCCCTCTATTTGAGGATAGCAGCACTGGCTCGATGTATCGGTAGGCCACTGTGACTCATCGTAAAGGCCAGATATGCATTCAGTCACCTCCAACGATGATTAATGAAGTCGATTGCATGGGGCATCCCTTAGGGATTGATTAACGTCGACAGCATTAGTCTTTTATCCTTTTTGCTGAAGTCAGAGGGACGTTCTGAAAATTTTCTTCGTTTATAAACCAACCGTTATTCATCAGCGTAGGCGTATGGAATTAATCCCAGCATTGTTTTGTCGATCCTGGCAGCGACATTTAACCAGCTTGACACCAGCTTCCTGCCCATGAGGATTTACCTCCAGCAAATGGAAGCGTATCATAGGAACGGCGACATCTCGGACGAGGGTTTTCAGTTTACTTTTTGCTCGCGAAAGATTGCGATATTTGGACAAATATTAGCAAGCTCTTTAGTGGCTCTTAAACTTCTCTAGAAATTTTTCCTTGAAGACATCTATGAATTCCTAAGTGGCCTCAAAGGTTTTAGCTTCTCTAATAATAATGTATAAGAAGCCATATTCTTCAAAAGAATATTAATGACGGCAATCGTGTTCCGCACCATATTTGTAGGTACTATACTTATTTGTAAAATCCTTCTAAAAAACTGAGACGTATTCAAAAAATAATTTACCCTGTCACCTTTAAACAAACATATCACCTCAAAGCAAAGCTCGTCAATTTAAAAAAACCGTTAGAATCCACAAATCTTCCCCAAAAAAGCTGACCTGTTGAACAAGCGGTGTTTCGTCAAGTAGGACATGGTAGTGTCTCCCAGTGTACCTCGTCCAGTAGGACATGATGGTGTCTCCGAGTGTACTTCGTCCAGTAGGACATGATGGTGTCTCCGAGTGTACTTCGTCCAGTAGGACATGATGGTGTCTCCGAGTGTACTTCGTCCAGTAGGACATGGTAGTGTCTCCCAGTGTACCTCGTCCAGTAGGACATGATGGTGTCTCCGAGTGTACTTCGTCCAGTAGGACATGATGGTGTCTCCGAGTGTATCTTTGCTATTTGCGACTACTGCGTGCTCTCAAATTTCGTTTTAAAAAAATCGCTTTTTTCTAATATAACGAAAGCTTAAATTTTAAACAAGTCTACAGTGAGAGTGAAAGCCTGTTAAAGCTATGTATACCTTTAGAGGGACAACGAGTTTTATATTCTGTGAATTTATAAGAATTCGAGTTCCTTAGTCATGGAACCGCCGAGAAACATCGCCAGTGTCTCAGCCAAATCGAAGTAACCACGCAACTGGAGTATTCGCTATTTGCATCAGTAGATCCGAATATATGAACGTGTTCAAATAAATGAATTTCAAATTCAATTGAATGAATGAATGAATTGAATTCAAATGAGTTTCATTACTCCAGTAGTTTGGCATATTTAGTATTCTGCTCCATACTTACTAGTAATTTGGCACACTGATTCATTGTATTTTAACAAAATAAAATATATAACGGTAAAACAGATACTTATGGCCTTGCACTCCCTCCTGCTTTCTTCACAATGACATTGATTTCAAAAAAAAAGGGTAAAAATGTGAAATTCTGCTTAAGAGTTTCTGGAATTAAAATGCAGATCATGGTTTCTACCGTAGTCATCCAAAGAGCGAATGCATAAATGTCAGCCACAACACTGCAGAAGAATCTGTTGCAGGCAGTTCCATGGTGTCTGCAGTGGCTCGCAGCGAAGAAACTCTTCTGTTGTTATGTTCCGAAGACATTCCGATACGGAAAAAGACGTTGTAGTTCGAAATAACAACGTGCAGGTAGTATAGAATATTACCAGGCTCCCACTTCCGACTTTCAGTTAACCTCGGCATTGACTGAATAATTCTTTCTACTTCTGTTTAGCAAACACGAGGTGTTATTTTATTTCTTTATTTACGCACAAGCTGACGTTTCGGCGGATTTCGCCTTCCTCAGAGCCTGGAAAGGTCAAGTTCACTGCAACCTACACAACCAAACAGAGAAAATGCTGAACCAAAATTCCAATCACATTGAACACAAAATAGCTTCCTTGCACACTCACCGCTTTCTCTGAGTCTTCCACTAAATATGTCACGTGGAGAACAACCGCACAGAGTTCACATGGAAACGTAATGTGCCCATCTCGTCAGAATAACAGGCTTATATACTGCCCAATATCACGCGTGATAATGAGGCATTCCTCCCTGCGATTCATTTTCGGGTTCCTGGGAATTGATCCAGAATGCCTCGAGAATTTTGCGCGCTTGTGTTCTCGATTCCTGCGCGAGGATCGTAACCCGTACTTCAAAAATCTTCTCCGTTTTGTCTCTGCGTCCTATGCGTGCCTAGTGGAGTAATTGGTAAACGTTTGCCGACTAGGCGTTCTTTTATACGAACGCAGAGTGGTCCACCCGTTTCGCCAATGTATTCGTCCCCGCACGCTTTACAAGAAATCAGAGAGACTGTACCCGACGAATATGTCGGCGAAACCGGTGGACCACTCTGCATTCGTATAAAAGAACGCCTAGTCGGCAAACGTAAACCAAATACTCCACTAGGCACGCATAGGACGCAGAGACATAATGGAGAAGGTGTTGAAGTAGGGGGTTACGATCCTCGCGCAGGAATCGAGAACACGAATGCGCTAAACTCTTGAGGCGAGGCATTCTGGATTAATCCCAAAAAATCCGAAAATGAACCGCAGGGGGGAATGCCTCATTATCACGCGTGATATGGGGCAGTATATAGGCCTGTTATTCTGACCAGATGGGCACATTACGATTCCATGTGAACTCCGTGCGGTTGGTCTCCACGTGACATATTTAGTGGAAGACTCATAGAAGCGGTGAGTGTGCAAAGCTGTGTTCAATGTGATTGGAATTTTGGTTCAGCATTTTCTCTGTTTGGTTGTGTAGCTTGCAGTGATCTTGACCTTTCCAGGCTTTGAGGAAGGCGAAATCCGCCGAAACGTCAGCTTGTGCGTAAATAAAGAAATAAAATAACACCTCGTGTTTGCTAAACAAAAGTAGAAAGAATTTTTATAAGGCTGTTTTTCTATTTTTTGCTCAAGTGCTTTTCATAGCTGAGACAGCAGAGGAATCAAAAAGATGTCTACGTCCGGGTTATTCCTAAGCCTAAGTCCAAGTTTTGCTAGAATGATCTTTAACAAACGTTATGTTAGAAAGAGAGATCTCAAATAAAAAATCGCTCTTCATAAACGTTGTCATCTTCAAGTCTATAAGACGTTCCAAAGTGCGAATGACTTCAGTGTTGCATTTGGCAAGGCCCAAGCGAGGGAATTCGGATCCAGCCTTCGCGGTTGCATTTGACGTTGCCATCCATCTATTTTTTCAAACTCTATTGTCCTTTATTCTTATAGGCGAATGGTTATGTCTCCAACTTTTTCTCATTTTCAAAATTACATCTCAGCTTCTGAACTTTTTGTCACGAAACTTTTGCTTGAATAAGGTGCGAAGGAGTTGAACGAGAGCTATATCCATTCGATGTCTCTTATGTCTTTTCAAGCAACAAAGCGAAAGTCAAAGTGAATGGAACAAATTTGATGGCCCTAAGCAGACTTAACACTTTGAGGCCAAATCTTTACTTAGTTCAGGCAGTTTCCGTGCATTCCACCCCCTGAGCACGCCCTCATGAAGAACTTAATACCCAATGAGGTCTGATTTGCATTTATTAAATCCTTTACTTCACTACTTTTATGAAAACATGCTTTAAGGTGACCTTTACTGAGGTGAACACTGATGTTCCTCTACACTCCGAGGTTTTTCCTTGAAGGTATGTAATGTTAGTATGCTGCGTAGTTACCGTATTGGTTCATAACTCTCCAAAATACTTTTACACACTGTCCTCTCAAATCCAAGAGTAGTTGGCATCGACAGAGAAATAATTCTGGAAATGAACTGGGTTATCGCATGATTAGTCGGTTTTGCTATTTTGCTATTTTAGACGGTTTTGCTATTTTAGACTTTGCTTTGCTTTAAAGTTGTTCAGTTGCGTGCTTCTCTTCTTCAGTTGGTACGATTTCAGCTCATCCTGGTGCCAGCGGCAAAGTGGACGTAATCATTGCTCTGCTGAGAGAAGTGATCTCGGCGAAGAGGACGCAACATCGAAACCAACAGCTCTGCTCCTTTTGGGAGCGCATCATCAAACGGCTTGAGACGATCTCCCTGTGCGGATATCTTTCCTTGATTGCTATCAATATAACCATGTTCCTCTATCCGGAGGTCTGGTACTAAAGTCACAGCAATACTTGGCTCACTTCGGACTCTTGCAAGGTATTTTCAGAAGATGATTGAAAGACATCTATTAGAAGTGTATAGCTCTTGTAAACTGCTTAATATAACAACTATACATAGCCATATCTTAACATTGTGCCACATAAGCCAGTTAAGCTTTAAGAAAATCCTGCGCTTCTCAGAGCGTCGGCACACGAACCCTTTTTCACGGTATGAGTACCAAAAACGAAGTGATGACTTAAACAGCAGACTCATCCGTAACGAATGAAAGCCTCAAAAAGCTGGGTTGACGGTTTTTGTCATTCATAAGCTAAGCAATCACGGGACGTTTTTTTTTACACAGGACAATTCTATTGGTAATCTTGAACGGATGATAAAACGCGTTAATTGGCAGGACCAAATGTAGATCACCATATAAACTGTGAAATACAGTTTTAGTTGTCGCCCTGAGAATATATCCCTCTGCAATGAGTTTAGTGTATAGCTATCAAGTACCGTTCTCTGCTATGTCCACATATCTTCTTGACAGAGCACTATGTTAGAATCTCGACGTAGAATTTTTCAAGAATAAGAACAAGAACGAGTTTTTAGAAATTCTCTCGAATGCACAATTTTCCATAAAATAAGACAGGTTTTACTTCACAACCTCTTGGCTCTTCTCCAAAGGCTGCAGTGGTCGCATTTTATAACACTTCAAAGTCTTGATGTTTCTTCATCTAAAAAAGTGATTCTAAACAGCATTCAAAAGGCAATGGTTGAAGGGAAATCTTCTTGAGTTTGCAAGAGAACTTGTCTTAACAGAAGTTCTTCTTAGCGCGAAAGAAAGAACGCCATTGTTACTGGCTATCATTATCTGGCTTCCTCACATATATTAATTTCCCACACGAAATTTTGAAATCATTGTGCCAGAAACAAGAATCCTAAAAATTTAAGATGTACTGATAGACGAAGCAGTAGTACTTCACAACTCAGACTGTTCGTTTGGATCAATCATAGACAGTTCGTTTTTGCAGTATGACTGACTCTTCGTCATTGACTGTGATAACTGTGATCTCTCCTTAGGGAGTGAAATGATGTACTTTGTTTTCTAATGCTATCGATAAACTTCTATTTTTTGCTGTGATTAGACAGAGGCGCAATGGAGGAGAGAGTAGATGAGTGAGAAAACGGCCAACATTTAAATAAAAGGATAAAAAAATAAAGGATGAAGCTCTCGGCGTTGATCAATCCCTAAGGGGATGCGCCATTCGACTTCATGAAGCATCGTTTGGAGGTGATTGAATGCACATATGGCCTTTAAAATAACTCACCGTGGCCAACCGATGTATCGAGCCAGTGCTGCTATCTTGCCGAACTCGGAGAGATGGAAGACCTGGTGGGCCATGGGGACCGATTCCACGTGTATATTAAGAGGCGTCTTCGACCCACTGTGCCACGCGCGCTCCTTTTTTTAGTTTTATTTAATTTTGCCCACATTTTAATTAGCATTTCAAACTCAACTCAAATCCTTCACGACAAAGAGCGAAGAAATGATTCGCCGAGTACAGGAACCGCAACTGCGTTGTGGTAAAAGGGGAAACCTGCATTTCATTCTGTAGCAAAGGCTATAGTTCTCCTTCAGTTCATGAAGTTCACTATGAGCTAGTACCACTCGCCCAAAACTTGGATGACAAAACCATTTCCGGCCATGTATGAGACACACGTGATTCATACCGTTGCGATTTTCTGAACGAGCAAAAACATGCTTGCTGAGACATGCGCGGTCTCTACAATGTTCAGAGTGCTTAGCATTTTGTTTCAGTTTATTACTAGGTTGTATTACAACAAAATTCTTCCCCCATAGTTCGTGCGTCAGAATGGATATGAAGCAGTCACATCACCGTAAACAAAAAATGGGACATCTTCGCTCTCAGTTGAAAAAGGCAGGACATCAGTGGATTGACGGAGTACAAACCACCATTCATCGTCTGCGTGTAATATGAGGAAATTGGTTCTGTAAAGCTGCATGATATCACCAATTTGCTGAATGTGCTACCTTGAGGGCATTTTAGAAAGTCAGGTTGGCCATGGTTCTGTCGACAACAGATGAGCGCCAACAACTCCAAGTAGGTGAATGCCACCAACCTCATCACATACATTTAGCTACTACCTGCTTAGCGATGTACGAACTGATCACTACCGTTATCGCTGCATTTCTTCAAGAACAGAAACATGCTTTTCACCCTAGACTCATTTTATCAAGTGAGGCCGTGCGTGGGCTACCACTTACCCATTTCATCTTAGGGAATCTTCACATCTGATTATTTCATTTCTGATTGCTATGATGAAGCACGGTTATTCTATGGAATACATGAATAAAAAAATTTCAAAATAAACAAAGTATAAGTTATAGAACACTTCCAAAGCGAAGTGTTTGTATGATGGACCATAGTAACTTATTAACATATCAATAGCGTGCTAACCATTCATATCTATAGCGCGATAGAGCAAAGGCTCTTGAATTCTAAAACCGCTGAAATCCTCCAGTTATCAAAAAAAATTTTTGTTTAATATTAAGAAACAAGCAAGTCCATAAAGGATAAAGGAGAAAGCTCTCGGCGTTGACCAATCCTTGAGGGGTGCATCATGTTCGACTTTATTAATTACCGTTAGAGATGATCTGGATGCGAATCTGGCCTATACAATGATTTGCAGTGGTCTATTGATATATCGAGTCAGTTTTTTTTTCCTACGAGACAAGTATGGCACCAATTTGCTGACCTCTGAGGAATGGAGGGAGGGCATGATGAGACCGAAGCGCGGTAACGAACTAATGACCATGGCATCTTTAACCACTGCGCTGCTCACTTCCCTTGTAAGTCCATAAGAACTAGAAACGAGGCACTGCCCTAAGAGGCGGGACCGCCCGTGGGTACGATCCGTGCAACACCTTCGCATCATGCTATTGCAGTTTCAAGCTCTTGAGCAGCGATTCGAGCGTGATTGCGCACAAAGTCGACAGATGTGAACTCTGTCTAACATTCGACAGCAAATGCGTCTATGTGGATACTAAAGTGTTGAGAAATCATTCCAGAGGCAATGCAATCACTGTTTGTCACAGTAAAAACCTATGGGGGAATTAGCATTAAAAAGTAGGCAGACCACAAGGAGACCAATTCCTTACAGCATTACTGAGAAGTGGCATTTTAGTAGATGCATGTAGTATATGGGAAGCAGTTAGGACTCGCCTCCAACAAATAGCTCCTCATCTACTCTAGGAGAGGCTGACAAGCTACCCGTAGTTACACCTAGTCCTGATGTTAAGAACTCAGCAAGTTATAGACGAGTATCAAACGCTAAACACCCCTGACCACGGAAGAGCTCCTGATGCGGGAACGTCGGACAGGACGAGTACGGAGATTCTGCTAAAATCTCAGGGCCATTCTGGGGTGTCTAAATCACGAAAGACTAAGGTGACGATCTGTACCTACAATGAACGCTCGCTTTCACCTGAATCCGCCATACAAGACTTGATCATGCAAGGTGGCACGACGTCATCGGGCTGTGTGATACAAGAAGGTGCCGCCCATTCAACGTTGGCTATGACACTGAAGAAATGTTCGTCGGAACATACGACAATAGAGGATTCGGCTGCGTCTGCGTTCTCGTCAACGCGAATTTGGCCGGGATCATCGATTCATACGAGAAACTAACAACCCGAATGGGACGTTTATGGGTGAAAAGAAGTGGGTCAATAACAGCTTTGACACTATCTATGCAATGATATCAAGCTGTGACTAGCACAAAAATCGAAGCGCTCTATATAGACTTACTTTTACAAAGAAGATCAATCATTTTCTAAGGTCATCATTAGAGATTTTATTCCTAAGACTGGACACAGAAGAACGTATGAAGAACGTCACATTGGGATCCATAGATTTAAATGGAAAAAAGCAGGATGAGCGGCTGAATTTATTATGAAGACGTAGACCAATCATGATAACTCGCAATTCCAGTGGCCCCACTCTCAACGCTGGAGCTAAGAATCTCCCAATGAAAGTACCATAAAGAAAGAGACGAACAGTAAATCGAACGTTTTACGAACAGTAAATCGAACATTTTGAATAAGCGATTTCGCCGCTTTCCCAAAATTCCACACGGCATCAGACTATCGCCTACTTCGTTTCATTTCTCGCAGAAAGCAGAAAGTGGAGCTAAATTCGTAAAGCGAATTTCTAAAACTACCATGAACAAGGATCTATTTAGTTCATTAGTTGGCTGCTGCGAAGATACCCTTCTCGATAACATCGATGAGGAATACGATCGGCTCATTCAACACTTTTACATTAGCGTTATGAAACCCGAGAGTTCGAAATTCACCATGAGACGTCGCCAGAAACACGAGCTGATGTGCCAGTGTGGAGTTGCACGAGCTGCAGACAATCGCTAACTAATGTCCGAACTTGTAAAGCAATGCAGACAGGAGATAAAAGAAGATCTTAAAGAGAGAAGAGCAGCGGTTATCGTCGAAGGTGCAGAGGCCAGGAAAAACGTTCGCTATGGCCACCGAAGTTCGCCAATTACAAAACCAAGCTATGTGCATTTCTACGCCCAGACGGAAATGTTACAGATTCCAGAAAAGCTGTGGAGAAAACCATTCACGATTACTACTCCGATCTCAATAGTAAAGTCCTCTGCCCTAATACGAAGTAAGCAAGAATGGGCACGTCGTTGTACTCGCTATGCCTTACGAAAATCAACATTGTATTTCATCAGTGAGCAATTGAACAACACCGGGTCCGTACAGGATAAGATCTGAACACCTGAAGAACGTCCCGCCTGTCCCTCAACACATTGGCTCGGCTCTCCACATATTACCTGATGAAATGCAAGGTTCCTATTCAGTGGACCAGCAATGCTGTATCATTGTTCGAGAAGGGCGACCTTCATGATTCCGGCAGCTATCGCCCAATCTGAATGCTGTCTGTCCTCTACAAACTTTTCACTCGAGTCATACTAAACACGACTGGTAGAACAGTGGATGACACCCATGTGTGCAAGCATGGCTTCGGAAAGAATTTACTTCGATGGACCACATCCACACGAAAACAAGAGTCATTGAAGTATCGCAAGAGCACAAGAAACAGCTCTACCTTACTATCAACGGTTTCAGAAAACCTTAAGGACTTAATTTTAAATTATTATTTACTGCCTACTCTTTTTCAGCGGCAGGGTATGTATTGCGAAATATAACTTTAATGATGCTGAGATATTTGCAAAACTCCGGACCGCAGGTGTCTACGGTGGGGAAAGAACGCGCTATTGTCCTTTCCGGGGACTAGCGCGCTCACCACCACACCATGCAGGTCCATCAATCCCGTTGACGGGTGATTGCTGATGGCAAAAGATCAATAGAACTAGCTGAGAGACAGGCGAAACGAATGACCCGCATGGTGTGGTGGTGAGCGCGTTACTCCCCGGAAAGGACAATAACGCGTTCTTTCCCCACCGTAGACACCTGCGGTCCGGAGTTTTGCAAATATCTCAGCATCATTAAACTTAAGGACTTAGTTGAGAAAGAAGCACTCTTGAAAGCCATGGGTAGCCACGGCGTCCCTGCTCATAAAAACTCTTCGTGAGCTGTATAAAAATTTGATGACCATGATATCACCATTCTAGAACCATATTAACATCAACGTAAAAAGAGGGGTTAAGCAAGGTGATACCATCTTGCCAAAATTATTTACCGTCATTCTCAGGGACGACGTGCGAACGCTGGATTGAAAGAACAAGGAAGTGAAAAGCGTCGTAAATTACAACACCTTCGGTTTGCTAATGGTACTGTTTTTATAACAATAAGCATTAGCAGGCAGAACGAATGCTAACCGACTTTTATAACACCCTTGCAAAGACTGGTCTTCCACTAAACCTCAAAAAAGGGGATTCTCATGAGGAGCGGATTTGTTTCGTCTCCCCCAATCGAGCTCAACATTATGAATATATCTGAATGGTCCAGCTAGGGAGTCAACATGATCGACGATTTCGTTCCAGAGGGTGGACAGGAGAAAGCGCCGGTTGAGGAGCTTCCAAGAGCATTGAGGATGTAGTGAGCAGAACAAGGAACACCCAACTCCGTGCCCAGATCTTTGTCTCTACGATTCTTCATGGCTTAACATATGCGTGAGAAACCTGGTCGCTGCGTAAGCAGGGATGATAGAGCACTCAGCGCTATACAAAGTGCATTTGAGAGGAAGCTGCTAGGAGTATCCCCTATCACACAGGTCAGTGAAGGGATCCGAAGCTCCGACGTACGTGAGCGATCAAAAACCAGAGACGCCATTCTATACGCCAACCTGTTGAAGATAAGGTGGACCGGACATGTAATGCGTAAATCGGATCTCTCCACATGGTTCCAAACCTCACCATTACTCCTCTGGTTGCTCTTCTCCTGGATATCACAACATACCGAAGTTTTCTATCCGCGCTTTGTCTCTTACAACCAATTCCCTATGAAAAATCTCAGGAGTGGAACGCACTACCATGGCCGTTTTTGCATGATAATGTCACGGTGCTAAATGTTCCCTCATAATAGAATTAGTAAGAATCCATCCACTTTATTGTAGCCTAAGTGCCTTCTGAAAGAATAATTGTCAACACATAACAACCGTGTTGCCCTGAATGTAATGCTTTCTACGCGCAAATGATGGCCTCCTCGACCTTGACTCATTACGCCCCGTATGAACATCACAGCGTTCATAGCGGTATGGAGCAAACGACAACTATAGCGTCCATATTCAATTTAGTGGGTTCCGGAGTTTTTTTACCGCACTACGTTTATTCATTCGACAGCTGGGCGAAAGCAGATCGAAATAGAAGGATGTGACCAGAGAACTGGTAGCTACACTTAATAATTTATAAAAGCCCGCCCATCGAGAATGGTCGTTGACTGGTAATATGATCAAAAATCCAAATACTATTTCACTTCAACTCCTACGGTGATTGCATAGCAGGGCGCGCGTAGCGCAGTAGTCGGAGGCACCCTGTGACACGAATAGGATCGATTCCCGCACCCCTGGCCCACTAAATCTTCCATCGCTCCAGGGTCGGGAAATTGGTATCGTAGTAGTCTGGGAGGCTAACAACACTGGATCGATTGATCGGTAGTTCACTGCAAGTCGTTTTAAAGGCCATATATGCATTCATTCGCCTCCAAACGAGGCCTAATGAAGTCGAATGCACGCCGCCGCATCACTAAGGGATTGATCAACGCTGACAGCTTTATCCCTTATCTTTTTATGGTGATTGTAAATGTGAAAATATAAGAAAAACACCGAAATAGACTCAAAATGCGAGCGAAATACTTCGAAGTACTAACAGAAATGTATTTGCGTAATGGACCATAGTAACAGATAGTAAATAGCAACGTTCACATCATCCATACCCATGCGGGCTATAGACGCTCAACAGAAGCAAAATCTACGGTAAAAATAATCCACATCCACAGTAACACAAGTAACTTTTTATTACCCACCAAATAAAGCAAAACATCTATGCAGACAACTTATATTTACAATCGAAAAAACTCCTTAGTTGAACTTCACCGTTTACTAAACTTGCAACAGAACTCCAGCGGACTTAACCGCATGTCGTCAACTCCAACCTTGATGACACAGTCAGCTTCATCCACTGATATCAGCTGGCCTATTACTCCAAGTTCATCACCATAGATGACACGAGTCTACAACAGAAATCAGTGTAAGAAATTGGCAATTCAAGAGCTAAATTATCAGGTTCAATCAATGAAAAATGAAAAAAATAATACGTCATAATCATAATATCAAAACATCTTTATCCTGCATCATTCTTTGCAAGTCCATCCTTATAACAAGAATACTTTAATTGACTTACAAAGTCGCCTTCTTGTGGCTTAAGAGGCTCGATTTGGTCGAAGTCGGCTGTCGCAGAGCACTTTAAGTCAGGAATATAAACTTGACATCTTCCATCCTGAAAAAAACCCTATTCAACATCTGCAGAGGAGTGACGGATTATAAATAAATCAAACAATATGCCACAGAACTACAAAGCGAAATATAATATAGGAATATAAATCAATAAACCTGAACACTTGTTACGACTGCTTCGCGATCCTGGAACCGATCCTCATCATGATTACTCTTGATGGTCACAAACAGATCCTCCATTACCCATTCTCCACCTTCGAGGAAGTGAGCAGCTGCACAAATGTGTTTTAGATATGGAGGTTTTCGACGGACAAACATTATAAATAATAGTCTAAAAAGAAGAGAAACTTACGAATCTTTTGTCCACCGAATGAATCATACGTATTGCGGACATAGGGTGACGGTGCTGAATAGTCGTACATTCCACCTGGTGTCATTGGATTGTAGTTACCTGAATTTAAGAAGTATCCAACATATCCACTATAATAGGACTTCTAAAACATGCCCATAGGAGTTTCTGGAGCAAAGCCAGGTGTTTGAGGGTTGAGATTTGTGCCAGGCGTCGGAACACTATACGACGGCGAAGCCGGCGCTTCATATTGTGGTTCTTGCTCCTCCTCATCACTGCTCCCTCCTCCGTTAGCAACTGAAGCCGACGTTGGTTCATCATAAACAGGAGTTCTGCCTCCGTCGTATGCAGGAGTGCGACCGCTTTCATACAACGGCGTCCTGCCGCTATCGTAGGCTGGAGTTCTACCTGTGTCGTACAACGGTGTTCGACTACTATCGTACATAGGTGTTTGTCCGCCATCATATGCTGGTGTACGCCCACTGTCGTACGCAGGTGTATGACTACCATCATAAGCCGGAGTACGACCACTAATAGGTGTCCTAGAATTGTCGTAAGCGGGCGTGTGTGAGCCAAATGGCGTTCGACCTCCTGAAATTTCAAACTAGATTGCTATCATCAACAATGGGACTGCTTTAACGCACTATGCTTAAAATAGCTCTTTAAGGCAGGAAACCGCTTCATTAGTGTTTAACTCGTAATATACTCGAAAACCATTGACAAAACTCATACTTCGCATTAACAATATAACTTATTTCGGTGCCGAGCGCTCATTAAGAAAAAAAGTGAAGACAATACAACAAACCATCATCCATGCCGTACATAGGCGTCTTCGCACCAGAACCATACATAGGAGTTTTGCTTCCAGCATACATAGGTGTCCGACCATCTGCCGCGAAAGGAGTCTTCGCGAACTGTGCCAAAGCAGATATTGACCCTCCAGGTGTTCCATCACCAACGCACGCTATTCGTGATCTGTCGACGGAAATCGTCTAAAAGCCAATCATATTTATTGGCGCAAGATCATGAAACAAAGCAAAAAGCAACAAGTAAGTTTATGCTGCAACAACCTTGCACTGCGTATGAAGCTCCACCCGAACAGTTTGTTCCGTAGCATCTTTTACAATGCCAAAGTAACCCTAAACAGAAGCTTACTGAATTCGACAAAGGGTGAAATAAATTACAACAAGAAAGTGGGACTACCTTGAGAGGTCCTTGAGTGATGCGCACACTTTTCCCAATTATTGCGTTGTCTCTGCGAACCTTGTTGATTCCAGTCGCCGTTCCCGTGCTAGCAAAACCAGCTAAACGATCAAAACTAACGATAAAATCAAATGCGATGGACTTGCAACTCGAAAATGGGCTCCAGCGTGTTGAATTCGGAGAACTAAAAAAATGTTGAAAAGTGTTTTGAAATAAAGACCAAACTGAATTCCGATCTAAATTATGGTCCGAAAATGCAAAGCAAGAAATCATTAAAAATAGCTCAAATACAAGAAAAAATTCGAAAAAAAAAACCCAATAAAAATATTCCGTTTCCATCACACTGTACCAAGCAATGCTTTAAAAAGCGATTGTAACAAAATTGAAAAACTCCAGTTCACAAAAAGACTCACCGACATGATTGGAGGGAGTCTTTCCTCCAAAGCTATAACCACTCACACTCTGAGAACTTGAGTGCGCGGGAGTAGCGCTGCCATTATGACGAGGCGAAGCAAATGGATTTGGACTCGATATACCAAGTCTATTCAATGAAGGCATATCACCTAGAAAGAAACAAATAAAGGTTACTTTCCGATAGTTCTAAGAAGGTTAAATGTGGAACGATGACCTCACCTCTACCTGGACCAACACGAGCTCCAATTAGCAGAAGATGGCGAGCCTTGCAAACTATCATACCGCCATTTTCCAAATTCTTCCGCGAAAACACGAATACCCAAGAGCGATAAACATGTTTGATTTCTCCCTGTCTTTCTTCCTCATTCTTTTTCGCCTTGAAATTGATAAACAGAAAACTGGAAATTGCTAAACCGAAAAAGCCAGTTTGTACAAACGAGAGCTACTCACAGCAAAAGGACCATCGGTAATTTTCACAATGTCTTTGCACTGAATAGGATTCTGTTGACTGTCCAGCGCTTGTGAATGACGTGTGTCCTTCTTACCTTGAATTGCCTGTGGTTTTACGCGAACGACCTGAAGATAAGATCCAAGACTCAGGAAACACAAGTAAAGGAATAAGCAATTCAACAATACCTTTTTTAAAATGACAAAATAAGAATGAGGCAATTGACGAACAAAAAACGGTTCATGAAAATAATTATTTTTTGGCAGCTCACTTTCCCATGTTGATTGAGAACCTCCATTGTTTCTTTTTCGAGACGGACGATCACACCTACGGTCTGTTGATCAAGCTGTACAAGATCATGAAACTGGAATTGTCCTAAAGAATCAACTCCCGTAGTTACATCTGCGCACAGCTGTACATCTCGAGGTCGAGCTTTCATTTCGTCCATACTCAGGTCACTCAACACGACTACAAGGTTGTGTTCAACACGAACAATAAGACCAGTATCTCCTTCATACCGACCAGAAATCATTTTCACATGATCTCCAGTTCGGAAGTATTTACGTAACTCAAATATGTTCAATGTCAATGGCTCCTGAAAACATGGAAAAAATTTGGACCTCGTAGATAATACCCCCCACTGTATTCACTTGACAACAGATGACTAATAAAATAAAAAGAAGTAGATGAGATTATCCACCTTCAAATCCTCATGATCTGGTAGCATCACAACCTTTGGTCCATCAACGCTTACGACTTTTCCACGTAGATTAACCAACTCGCCTTCAGTGACTTCCACATTATCACCAGGAGCGAAAAAGTGCGTATTGTCCTTTACAGTCGTGGATTCTAATTCCCTTTTAAGATCCTCACTTGTGTCCTGGAAACGCTCCAACTCGGCAAGGGTTGGTTTAACACCTTCTGCAATTATTGCATTCATTGGAAAAGACTTGTAAAGGAATCCACGACGATAACTGTTTCCTTCAAAAATGACGAAGTCGCCGTCATTTGTTACTTCGCCACCAATTTCTTTGATTCTGTCCAAATCGAAAAGGCGTGGCATAGGACGGCGTTTAACTTTGTGAACACGATCGGCATCCGTTCTCAAAGCTCCTCTCATCCTCGTGTAATCAATTCGCGGAACAATACGAAGATTCACTTTACTCTGAGCAACATCTACCCAATCAACCTGGGCTAAATCGTCTTTGTACATAGTGCGCTTAAGTCGTACATAGGAGTTTACCTTCAAAGCCGGAACATCCTTCACAACGCGAAGGGTGTCAACCATTTCTTTAATGGGCACCATCGTAACATTAAACTGATTTAGCGCGGATACGCCGTTAATGGCGTTTGCAACATGAGATTGTTTAAACGCCTCGATGTAGATTATGCCTTTCAGACCCTCTTTCACCACTACTGACTTGATTTGAAGAGGCTCATTGGTATTCTCGAAGGCCAAGAATTTTCGCATGAGCTGCAGCGCCACCAACTTTTCCTCACCCATTCTACACTTCACGATCCATAGATTAGGATCTTTCGTTGATGGAAGCAATCCATGTCGAGAAATATCGTCAAGAGCAGAGTCATCCTCAACAAGATCCCTTATAGGTTGGGTTTTGTATTTGTTCTCGAAATACCGGCCAATTTCATCTTCATTCATATTCGCAAATTTGTTTCTTTCATTACGTCTTCGTTCTGCATCCAGCTGTTTCATATACTTTTCGGCCTCTTCTTTTTCATTTGGTTCAAGAGCACGATCTTCCTCATCTTCCCAATCGTCCTCATCCTGTTCTTCGTCATCAACGTCGACATCTTGCAGGATAAAATCTGACCCACGTGGTCGACGATCCTTCTAAAATTTAAAACAAGCTAAGTTACCAAACTAAAAAAAAACCAAAACTATGTTGAAGAGCATCGAAGGGGATGTCCATACACTAACAACACTTCAAACATATAATCATTCTAACTCAAAGCAAACTTAATTGTGATTGAAACGCTTGGATTAGAAGCCTTGGAATTCCAAAGATCACTGCTAAAAAGAAACTAGTTCAGTTATTCTCTCAGGACAACACGCTTCGCTTCCAAAATCCGAGATTTCTTCTCAACTTTCTTATTACTTGGCTCGCCTCTCCAGCAACGGAGCCACCTAAAACGTAGGGTTTTGTTCAATAAGACCTAATGGTGTCCCCGAGTGCCCACACTGATGGCGCCTGCATCTCAAACGTTTTGACAGTCCTTGTAGAACAACATAAAACACTTGTTTATTAGAAAACAAACACAGCATCATGTATAGAAGACGAACGAAGAACCATACACTACTCACCCGTCGCTTCTTGGACTTTTTTGACCTTTTCGGAGAGTTTTCTGAGTTGTTCCCACTGTCACCATCTGACTCCTCTTCACTTTCTGAGTCCACCTAAACAAAACACACGGAAACTAGAAACAATGGATGCGGCGCCACTTCATGACATATCAAAGAGCAATCGTCAAAACTACAACGGCAATCACCACACCTTTCTTTTTCTACTTTTCTTCTTAGAAGTTTCATTTTCACTTTCTGAAGCATCTCCTGAACCAGAGAGGCTGTTCACCTGAGGAATTACACCGTTCTATATGAAGCGTACTGAAACTGAGCGAGTCGCGAAACCAACGAAAATACCTCCTCGTCCTCCTCGTCCCGCTGCTCCTGATAGTCGCCATCACTCTCGTCACTCGACATAGGTCACCTCGATCGAAAACTCTACCAAGTGAACAGAATGGACAAAAGTGAAGGGAAGCAACAACACCCAGTGGCTGAGTATTCCAGAGAATATTCACCAAGCGCAGAGGGGGCGTGCTCTAAAGGGTTGACAAGGGAATGAGCGTGCGCTAGCGTTGGAGCGCGGAATCTGCAACTTACCTCGTGCAGCCGAGACCATGTGATTGTTTAACCCCTATTTGAAATTTATTAGAATAACAGCTTTAAAGGACCAGCAGTTGAGTCTTTAGCATTATGACCCACAACCATTTTCTGACTATGCCATCAGCGATATGAACGAGCTAGTCCATTTTCTAGGCTACTTAAGGGGTCCCACAGAATGCCCGGCTTAAAGTAGTCGCAAAGAGACGAACTGATTTCAGTTCATAAGTCTGGTCAGAAACGCATCGCACTCTACGAGGAGGGTTTTTGGAAAAGTCGGTTGGTTTGATTTGTCCTGCTGCGATATATTGCCGCCGCTTAGGTGAGTAATGAAGTATTTCTGCTGTCGGGTTCGAAGCTCACCTGATGCTCCGAGTTCTGCTTATATCCCAGCTTCCTTATGGTTTTGTTTCTTCTGTACTTGTGCAATGAAGTTCAGTGCTTAAACGCAGGTCACAACGATGGGGTGATGGGGTGATAAAGCATTGAGGAGACGCGTACCAACGATTCTATAGAACGTATTAGGTTGCTCGAAAATTAATATTCGCTTTGTAATTCTGCTATTCAAAGTGTACGTTTTAGCAACGGCGCGCATGTAGCGCAGTGGTTAAAGGTGCCTTGCAGCGCACTCATGCTTTCTTGGGTTCAGTCTCGCGCCTCGGGCACATCAAGCGCTTGTTTTGGAGGAAGTATAAGCCAGATATGCATGCAGTCATCTTTAACGATGCTCGGTGAAGTCGAATGCATTCCACATCCCTCACGGGTTAATCAACTCAGAGAGCTTTATGCTTTTATTCTTTATGTTTTTAGTAACATATTTTTCTTTAAATGCTGTACTATTGCACATCAAAGCGATGCTTACTTCACGTGCTTTCGCTCGATGCAGTTAAAGGACAATGTGTCTATTTTTGACAAATTTTATCGATTAAGAAATTAAATGTCTACTTACTAACTTGGATACTGGGACGGTCCGTCTTCATTGATTGTGCGGGTCCCAGCGTATTCTCCACTTTTCGGAGTTTTGCTGGTTTAGCCACTGTGTTTTACGGGAGTCCCGAGGTCACCCTGGTCCAAGTCTGCCCCAGGTCGTCACCAGCACAGGCAGTCGCCGTACTTGTGGATCGGAGGGAGATTTGCCAACACACAACCAGTTTGATACCAGGACGGTGGTGGATCCTGGTATTGGTTTACTCTTTCTTCCTGATGGAAACACCGGGCTCCTCCTCAGCTTGGGAGACCCTGCCGGGAAGATGAATCTCACGCTGTATATCGCAGCCCGACACCCAGGACCACTTCCCAGTCACGATGAGGCGGCAAGCCGTTGGGAGGAATGAGATCTCAGGATAATAACTTCTCTTTCTACGAATTCGAACTTGCACGTACGCATATCATACAAGAAGAACCATTAATAAGGTATGGAACCATGGAAGTGTTAACTAACGCACGGTGCAACGGTGGTCGAGAAAATTTCGTCATGGCGAATTCGACCTTGAAGGCGAAGGATGTAACAGACGTTCTTCTGCTATTGACCACAATGAATTGAAGACTTGCTGGGAGCAAATACAAACACAAGTGTTCACAAACTTGAAGAAACGACCCGTTTCTGCACTACATGCGACGTGCGAAGAGAAGTGGTTGCTCCGTGACAACTGGGAAGGCTCGGTGCTTGGACCTCGATGAACTTCCGGCGCAATTCCCAACTCCAAAATTGTGCCGGAATTGCAAAAAAAGGCCATCCTGGCCATTTGGTGGTCTGTCTCTGGTTTGATCCTCGGAGTTTCTTGAATCTGGCTGAAACGCCTACGGCGACGACGTACGTCCAACAAATCGACAAACGAAACTTCAACGTCTGCGCACGAATAACCTAACATTGGACATCAGCTTAAGACTATTTCGCTACTTTTTTCGCAAAACTTGAAGTTTTTGATGCGAATTATTATTCAGAGCATTTCAATCGGGTAAAAAGGAGGGTTTATATTTGAATTTGTTCCTTTTTTAACGCTTTTTTTCTCTCAACATTCGAACGCTCCAAGTTCACTATCTCCCTCCCTCTTAAACTAGCTATCTCATTGTCTAAATGGAGATGTCTGTGTCTCACTTCAATAAATACTAAATTTTCAATATATGGTATCTATTTATTATTAGTGACTCACGGCTCATCTTAGAATAAAACGGATAGAACACTAGGTGTTGGTCAATCCCTCTGAAAGGTGCGCCTTGCATTCGACTTCATTAAGCATCGTTTCGAGGTGACTGAATACAAATCTGGCCTTTACAATGACTCGCGGTGGCCTACCGATATATCGAGTCAGTGCTACTATCCTCGCAGACAAGTCTTGTACCAATTAGCCGACCCCGGAGGGAGGAAGACTTGGTGAGCCTTGGGCGCGGGGGTCGATCCCAAGTGCGTGTCGCAGTGGAGTGGCGCTTCCAACCACTGTGCCACATGCTCTCCGGTTCATCTTAGAAATCAAAATTTACATAAATTTTTCCGGGAAGTCTATTTAGAGAGAGGTGTAGGAAGTTGATGCCTTTCGTTAATGCCAGCTTTAATTTTCGGATGTATGCCATCTACGGCACATCAGAACCGCTGGCTTCGAGCAGAAGCTTCTGCTTTCGTTGCACTGGCATCGGCGTTTCATCCTCGTCGCGGTGTGCCGTCAGCACCGCCACCGAACGTCCGGAGCGGATCCCAGGCGTCGTTCAATGCCCTGGTTACTTAACTAGCACGACTTCCACTGGACACATAGTCCACTTTTATGCCTTTTCTTCCTTGGGATCGCATCCGAACGATGGCTGAGTGCTGGTAATTTCGATCAGCGAGCCCTATCATTTCCAATTGAATGTCGGATTTTTAGGGAAAAGCGTGGTTTTGTGTTAGAAGTTTCAACATGACTGAGCTGATTATTGCACATATGATTTTCGCCATGCTAGAAATAGAACTTAGTGAAGCGGAATTTCACTAGTCTTCAGCAAATAGATCGAACTCACCCCCCGCTATTTGGAGAAAAAAAATCGTAAGGAGTGGAGGAAAAACATTCCTTGTTTCACAACCAGAAAAATTCTTCAAGAACATGACCAACACCATTTTAAAAATTGCAGCGTAAAAAAGCGCTGTTTTGCTTGGTCTCATTATCGCCATGGGTAGAAATACGGAGCATCGAAAGAAACGCCATATTAGGTTAATGTTAAAAGCTCTATGAGCTCTCGGCGTTGATCAATCGCTGAGGGATGCGCTATGCATTCGCCTTCATTAAGCATCGCTTGGAGGTGACTGAATGAATATCTGACCTTTACAATGACTCGCGGTGGCGTACCGATGTATTGCGCTAGTGCCGCTATCCTCCCAGACAAGTCTAGTACTAATTTGCCGACACTGGAGAGATGGAAGACTTGGTAAGCTTCGGGCGCGGGAATCTATCCTATGTGTATTGCAAGACCCCTTCGACCACTGCGCCACAGGCGCTTGGAGGTTAATATTATTAGGATTGAATATCTAGCGAAATTGCTTTGGCGTGCTTATCTAGTCTCTATTTTATCAATCAAAGACCAGAATCAATACTAAATAACAGTTATATACACATTTTCCACCATGTGAAGATTGGTATACTCGCCAAATTGGAAGTGCACATGTTTCACGAATCGCTAAAGCCTCTTTTTTTTCCATTCAACTTCCATCCAGTTGCGATTCTATTGTTGGAAGGTTCTTCCTAGTACCATCGAGATAACTGTGCGAGAGCATTCCTTCGCAGCTACAGCCAGCAACAGCTGGACATTATGAATCGCAGGAAGGTTTACTACCTTGTCACTGGCTTTTTTCCAGAGTGACCGGCTTCGTTCCCTTTCCCAGATGTGTTTGCTCCTAACTAGAGCTCGGTGTGAAATGTCAAACTCATTTTCGGTTTGGATGGTTTTCCACAGAACAGCCATTTCCTGTAAATAAATGTCGAACATTCAGCAGCACTATACCACGGTGATGAGATCAATCACTGAAGGTGAACCTTCCTTCAATATCAGAATATTCCATTTTAGAAGAAAAGCTGTGCTGTTAGTTGTTGGAGTAAACGGGTTAAATTCACAGAGATTGTAGTGTAATGATACCATCAATTGTATTACTATATTCTAAATTTTATGGCAATGTGAAGGAATTTCTAATTGTGGTTTTGAGAAATTCGTTCTCAGACATTCAAGGCAGTGGGGAATTTCTAAGCCGCATACGACTGTTTCAAGTTTATCTGAAGAAGATTCGTCTGCACCTCGAAGTTTCTGCGTTGTTCATGTGGATCGCCAGCGATTTTTTCTTGGACTACGGAATTAAGTCTCGCTACTGACATAATAGTTTTACTATTGTAATTCCCACAACCAACCTTCTATTACCCTCGGTATGGATCAAATATTTCTTTACATTCTTGTTGAGCAATTACGAGGTGTTATTTTGCTCTTATTAGGGTAAAGCTGACGTTTCGGCG
The DNA here is from genome assembly GCA_018806985.1 of Angiostrongylus vasorum. Taxonomy (NCBI): domain Eukaryota; kingdom Metazoa; phylum Nematoda; class Chromadorea; order Rhabditida; family Metastrongylidae; genus Angiostrongylus; species Angiostrongylus vasorum. Next base: position 1,230,516 of record JADANN010000198.1, on the reverse strand, counting down.
GATTTCGCCTTCCTCAGAGCCTGGAATGGTCAAGTTGACCGTAAATCTACACAGCCAAACACCTCCATAACCAAAAAAGTGCTAAACGAAGATTTCAGTCACATTGAATACAGAATAGCTTCTTCGCACACTCATCGCTTTCTGTGAGTCTTACATTGAATATGTCACCTGGAAAATTGAAATTTTGGTTAAGTATCCCCTCTGTTTGGTAATGGAGGTGTTTGGCTGGATAGATTGCATTCAACTTGACCCTCCCAGGCCCCGAGGAGGGCGAAGTCCGCGGAAACGCAGCTTGTTCGTAAATAAAGAGTAAAATCACACCTCATATTTGTTCGACAAGAATGCAAAGAATTTACTACTGTAGTTCAGTCAGTGTTCGCACTACACGTGTACTTCTACTAAACAACTTTTGCCGCAGGACTGAAAAGTTTTGCTATATTCGCACTCTTGAATTCACTAGAAATTTGTCCTCACACTTATGCAAATCTCTCCAATCCGGTTTCTTTTGTTTCTTTTTCTGAATGTTTTTCTGGTCACATCACAGAATTGGAGAACTAAAATTCTGGTCCGAAACCGGCTAGCCTGATAGGAAACTCACTCCGAACTGAAGGGACCCATGCAGAACCGCATTAGTATCAGTTAGAAATCCAGTGTAAAGGTGCAGCTGTGTTTTTCGAGGAAGCGACCACACATGGTACTGGGAAACCTCCTTTCACCTTCTTTCTGCTTCGTGCTTAATTAGAAATGCGAAAAAAATGGCTCATTAATGAAGCTTAAGGGCAGCCGTTTGCGCTCTACTGCATCTTCTTTAAGCCGGTTAACGCTTATAATGCTCTCTTATTAGAACACGGGAAGTCTGCAATTGAGATGACATTTCAAAGCCGTTAAATCTCTCTTCCATCATCCCCACTTTTATTCTGCTGGAATTAGTGGGGCCTGACGGTTTCTAAGTGTGTTCATGTGAGCCTTGACACTGATCATTAACTCCTTGTACTTCCGATGAGCAGTCACCGATTTTCCATTGCAACGTATCGAAATTTAAATAAGGCTTGATCATTTGAACATTGCATAGAAGATCTCAAGTCCACCCACCAAGAATTCAAGAAGTCCGTTCTGCCATTTTGACTAAATAACCCCGTACCCATCTATTGAGGTGGAGTAGCAGCGCAGTGGTTCATTAGGTTGACCAGGAAGCAAAGGTGCTAGTTCGATCCCCCCCACCCAGTCAGCTACCTCCAAGATTGCATTGGGGAACGACTCGACGAGCATTCTACGACATTCATAAAGAAGACGAAATCCTGAAGCAGCAACTGAAGCAACAGGCGAAATGTTGGGACACTTTTGTGGACAAGGAAAACGAACCAAGTGCAAGAGTGCTGGGAACCGTACAGTTGATATGGTAACGGGTCATGTAAAGTAAAAAGTGCCTGTGTATTGTTTTTCGTAAGTCAGGGGTAACAAGTACTCAATTTTCTTATCTACGAAGAATGTAGTTTTTAAGTATTTCCATGTTATCTATTTTTCTATGGTTTCAAACCTTTCAATCTAAAGAGAACTTGCTCATTCCTAAAATACATAGCGAGTAGAGCACGCCATCGCCTTAATTACAGCATAATTTCACGTCAGACTCTCCTAGAAGGATATTCTTGATGCATTTTTTGCTTCGTTTTGTCAATTGATAACTTCTTAACTATCAAGCATCTTTGAAGCCTCGAAAGTTACTGGATCATTTTGGTTGGTTTTGGTATTAGTGCTTCTTTAACATCTATATGATCACTATTGTTTTCGACGAGGCCAAAAAAAACTACGGGATCTACACGCGCCAAATGCTGGGTTTTTTCAACAACAAACGAGAATCTTTCGACAGCTACACTTCCATCTAGAGTTATGTTATTCGATTACAAGTTGCTGCCAGAATTTGGAAGCATTTTGCAACTTAGACTGAAAGTGTTTCGGTATTTCTTGTAAACAACCATTCCGTACGATAATACTTACTTACTTGGATACTTGGACGGTCCGTCTTCACGAGCTGTGCGGACCCCAGCACATATGCCATTCGTTCCTTTCTCTCTCAATCGTAGTCCATGGTGGTGGTCTTGTTCGAGCATGGTATCGCTTGCGAGTCTCGTACCGTGATCTGTAAAACAACTGCAGCTGCGGGTACGGCTGATTAACTTCGTTTACGAACACGTCTGCCCAATGTGTAGGTTGTCGTTCTGGTGGACGTTTGCATTCTCTTGGAGTCCACTCTGCTGTTCTTTTCGTCCATCTGTCGTCCGTTCTCATCATGTGAGCGGCCCATCTATGTTTCGCTATGGATCTCGAAGATGTGACAGATTTCGAAGGTCAGAGCTTCGCATTCTGACTAGATATTGAGAGTGCCGGTTATATTTCAGAAAACATCGCTCAAGCGCTCTGTAAGTAGTGCGAAGCATTCTTGACGTAGTTGAAGTATCAACCCCCGTCTCTGTAGCATAACAGAGCGCTGGGAGGACCGTAGAATCGAAGAGATGAGCGCGGATTTTCGGGTCCTTCAGTTGGTCGGTGGCTTCTTTGAGAGACCCGAATGCGGCTCATGCTGCTCTCCTTCTTCTATCTATTTCCTCCATATTGTTTTCCATGTTCATTGATCGGCCAATGTATACGTAAGGGGTGGTCTCTGCAATGAGAGAGCCATCCAATTCAACTTTTTTGCCTTCGCACCATGGGTTTTTCATGAATGGGGTCTTCTTTCGATTTATGCGAAGTCCGATCTTTTTCCCCAGTTCGCTGAGCTCGTTGATCATCATCTCTGCTTCGCTAGTACTTCTTGAGAAGATGACAATGTCGTCGGCAAAACGAAGGTTTGATAGGAATGTTCCATCAATAAGTATGCCTTTCCTATCCCAATTGAGTGACTTCATTATCCACTGAACAGCTTTGGCGATATTGTGTCGCCCTTTCGAACCCCTTTTTCCTATGGGTATGGTAAGAGGTCGATGAAAAAAGCTGTATTTTTCGTAGTGCAGTTCCGATAACAGTCGCACAGAGTTATGTAGGACGGGTTCACTCCTTGGTCGACAAGCGCTGATAGGATGGCATTCGTTTCGACACTGTCAAACGCTTTTTCGTAGTCGACAAAGGAAGACTTCAAGCAAGTGGTATTCTCGGCGAACTTCGATGAACCTGGTCACGGTTTGGATGTGATCCATGCAGCAAAGTCCTTTTCGAAATCCCGCTTGCTCGACTGGTTGCGTCTCATCCAATGTCCTTGATATTCGCGAGAGGGTAATCTCCGTGAAGAGCTTGTAGAGTACACTTAACACGCATATGGGACGATAGTTACGATGATCCCTTTGGTCTCCTTTCTTGGGCACGATGACTGTGCGCGACGTCCTCCACTGGTCTGGGACTTTTTACTTTTGAAGGTAGGCTGTCATATGACTTGCGAGAAGTACATGTAAATTGTGTCCTCCAGCTCTAAGGAAATCGGCGGTGACATTGTCTGGTCCTGGAGCTGTGCCTCTTTTCGTGCTTTCTATCGCAACTCGAACCTCCGACGGAAGAATTCCACGTGGTTTTTCTCTAGCGGGGATATTAGGCTCCGAGACGGGGATTGTGGAACGGAAAAAGTTGGTGTAGAACATTTCCGCTATTAATTCCATATCATGGCGGGACCTTATGACGATCCCATTTTCGTTCATCAGGGCTGACAGTGGAACATTATAATCACACAAGTCCCGACGGCATTTTTTCAGACTGATTCTTTTCTCTGCTGCTTCCAGTAGTTTCTTCTGCCTGTACCGTCGTAGATCTTCCTGCAAAGCTATTCTGCAGCTGGCATTTATTACTAGCCATGTTAAACGTGTTGCAGTAGGATCAAGCTTCAATTCCTTTCTATTTTCGAGCAACTGCTTAGTAGTGATGGAGATGCGGTCCGATCTTCTTGCTTGAGGAACTGAGGCGAATTCGGCACGGCTTTTCATCAGTCCTTCGACAAGCAGCTCGTAGTCTTCGATCGGGTCTTCCTTAATCTGCTAGTCACGTTTGGATAGGGACTTCGTTCAGAATGTTCTCGTCGTATACAGCTAGACTTTTTCTTCGTAGTCGATGAAGAGAGTTCTTTTCCAGCTTGTGGCTGAATCGAATTTTCGCGCGAAGAAGGCGGTGGTCGGAGCCAGTACAGAATGACGTGACTACCGATGTGTCAATTAGGCACCATCTTCTGTTTTTCAGAATATGGCCGATCTCCGCATGAGTCATGCCGTTGGGAGACTCCCATGTCCAGCGGCGGCTTTCTTTCTTATGGAAAAACGAGTTTTCATGGAAGAGACGTGCTGCTGACTGGAGTCCTGCGGGACCAGAATTTTCGATCCTGTATTCGCTCTCGTTGTCCTTTCCTTTTTCTGGCGTTGAAGCCCCCCGACAACAGATTTATGATATACTTTATTATTGCGGCTGACTTCCCTTCAACTGGTAGTAGAACGCATTTAATTCGTACTCATCAGCTGCGTCAGTCGGTGAGTAGCATTGATGATAGTGATCTTCTTATGATGCGACAGAGAAGACGGAGGACGGCTATGCGAGGGGAAAGGATCTCGTATGAGACGATGAGATGGACAATGGACGGGTAGACGACAAAGCCTACGCCCCCGACGGTTCGTGACGGGACCATTTCTCCACGGATCACAAGGGTCCCGTTGTTTAGTTGGCGTATGTCGGTCCTCTTGATTTTTGTTTCTTGTAGTGCGATCACGTGAAATTTAATGCGATTTGCTGCTTCAAGAAGCGCGTGAAGATCGGCGTCTTTGGAGAGTGTTCGAGCATTATACGTGCATAGCAAGAAACAATCTCCATGGCGTGTCGTGCGTGTGTTCGCCAGATCCGCTTCCAATGACGTCTTGCGTAACCCCAGACTTTCTGACCTCTCACCGATCGTCTCACCGCCTGACGTCACAGACGGGAGCACCCATTCTGCGGGGTACTGAGGCTGGCCTATTGCTGGTCGTGCAATTTGGTCCTCCCTAGAGTCCTGACTTAACCCTGCTAGGGCGTATCCAAGTCTTCATCACGATGTGGATCAGAGGGATGTGTATGGTCGGCAACGAATGCTTCGCTCGGTCTTCCTCAAACTTGGGGAACTAAACCCGCACGAGAATCGATACCCGAAATAAAAGCGGTGAGCTGATGATCAAAAATTGATTTTTTGATGCCCTACACAAATAATTGCGACTGTTTTCTAATAGTTCCCGATGATTTTCGTTAACTCTCCCAACGGTTTACTGCCTGCGGAGGTATTCATCCGTTCAACAGCGCCTCCCATGCTGAGAAGGAGTTCATCAGGAAGCTCAGCCAAGAGTAAACCAATAGCAGGATCCACCACCGTTCTGGTATCAAACTAGTCGCATGGTGGCAAATCTCCCTCTCATCCACAAACGGGGCGACTGCTTGTGTTAGTGACGACCTAGGGCACACTATGGCCTTGCTGACCTCGGGACTCCAGTGAAACACAATGACTAAACCGGCAAAACTCCGAAACAATGGAAATTTTGCTGGGGACCGTACAACCAGTGAAGACCGATCATCCAGCTATCCAAGTAAGTAATTTTTACTAACTAGAGGACTTAGAATGTTTATAACCAGATATGCTATTTAAAGATGCTTTACCACTCTAAGGAATGCTAATAACTTTTCTAAGATCTAGCTGTCCTTTTAAATTTTTTAAAAATTAAAACTCTCATAAGAAATCCACTTTTTAATTGCGTTCGATGAAGAAAATTTGCATTGTTTTGGCCAATCTGCAGGTTCTGATGGTTTTTTCGTTTCGATTAATGAAGTTCACTCTGAGATGAGACTGGCTTATTGAAAGGTGTAAGTGCTTTTGGGTTGGTGCTAATTTGAAGTGCCAATAGCTCAATAGGTTAAAAATTAACAGCCTCTATAAATGGTTGAAATTTTGTAAAGAAACAACATTCATAATTTTATAACCCTTGAGGAAAACTTCTAGAAATCCTGCATATAAGGGCCTGCTTTGCTCAGAGGTTATCATCATTCCTTCGTAGGTCTCTCCTTTTCGTTTCTCACGCTCTGTCTCACTCATTTCTATCACTACTTGGATTCCGACGACTTCATCTTCGATCTCGGTGGACTTCTAATCGATACCGTCAGTGAAGAAGTTGAAGATGAGAAGAATGTATGAGAGTATTCAGAAAAAGGAACGAATCGGAGAGAGAAAAATGAACTCTTTGGTTATATCAGTAATCAGTGGTCAGATGATGTAGAGCCCCCGCAGCCTTTTCCTCTTCGAAGAAAGCAAGGCCGAGATAAATGAACACTCAGTAGGTCGATGCACAGAACCGAGCGGTTTTCATGACCGGTCGACATTTGGGAACAAATGGTCGTGTACAATACCAGCAGATATACTTTACAGAATGATGTGTCATGAGTAGCAGCAATTGTTGAGCAGATGAAAAAATCTATCGGTCCCTGCCTTAAGATGGACGTTGTTCAACTTATGTATTGATAGGATTACTGGACTGCGAATTCTACATTTTTGTGCCATTCCGTTGCAGAAGTTCTACATGATTATGCCGATAATTCACCTTATCAAGAGAAACTATAGCACAATATACAATGCTGGAAACTAGTTACGTATTGACGGATCCATGGCTTTGCTTAAAGGTAGAGATGTCTTTTTCCAGTTCACCCCCAAATAAGAAGTACAAGTACTTAGTTAATCAGCGGGTGCAAGGGAGGTACCTGAGACTTCAGAATTCTGGTCTATACTTGCAGCGATCACTCCTTAAACGGAGACTTGGTTTGCTATGTGGCTTTGAAGCTCATATCTGATTTTGAAAGAGTGCTTCTCGACAACGGTAGTTGGTACAGAGCCTTTTTTGGCCGAGGACTCATTGAGGAGTAGAACTTATCTTAACAGCTCCAGGAAAAACAGGGTCTTTCGAAACAAGCCATTCATTGGAAGCTAAATAGTGGACAGTTGGTAGCGGTAAAGAATCGAGGCAGTATAATAGTGATGAGGTGGAAAGAAAAGAAGAAAGGCATTGCGATCCTGTCCACAGCTAATGCTGCGATAGTTTCCCTTAGGTTATCCAAACCGGAACTGATTGGAAGCTGCGACCAGAGGGAGCTATTTGTGGGCAGAAGTGGATAGATGGCATTCTATTGTGCATTGGATGGAATTAATAAGTAGAGCAAATATTTCTCTCAGCTTATGGTTAAGACATATCCTTTAGCACCCATATTTTACGTATGTAATATATAATTTGCGCGTGCATAAGATCTCACTGGATGAACTGCAAGATGGAGTCTCCTTCCACTATACTGGATGGATACCAGAGAGCTTTGACACCGTCGACTTCTCATTTCATTAAAGAAAGAAGCACCAAAGGTTCAAGAAAATGGAGATGGTATGTAAGTTGTCACAATGATACGTTGTAGTACATCCTTGGAAGTTTAACGCTCGATGCATCGTTGTCAGAAACACTATTGTTAGGATGTTCCAGTAGTCGCCATACAATCTTTGTATCATTGATGCGAGATTTTATGCGATGATCGCTGATTGTAGAGAAGAACTGATAGTTTCGCATGAAGAAATTGCAGTTTCTATGTGGAAATTGCCGATTACAAGTAGGAATTATTAGTGGCAGTTGTTCATTGCAAATAATTATTTACTATTACGACTATTAGTAACATATGTATTTTTGTAGGTTCTATATGTTTTACTTTTTATTTTCTGCTTGCTACAATTTTCACGGCAGGGTGTTAACGAAATACAACCACAACGTTGCTGAGATATTTGCAAAACTCCGGACCGCAGTCGTCTGCGGTGGGGAACGAACGCTCTATTATACTTTCCGAGGGCTAACTGTTCACCACCACACCATGCGGGTCCTTCTTTTCGCCTGTCCCTCAGCCAATTCTATCGATTCGTGCCATCAGCTTTCACCCATCAACAGGATTGTTCTGGGGATCCCACATCGGCAGTGAACCTAGTTAAGCTGAGCCTTTAGTTGAAATCACAATGTTTTGCTTTTTATTTTCTGCCTACTACAGTTTTTACGGCCGGGCATTCGTTCCCCACCGCAGCCACCTACGAGATATTAATATTTTGGCCTAACTTTTTCGAGTCTTAACCTTTTTATTTACTGCCTATTTTTTTTAATGGCAGGGAAACAGGCTAAACGATTACTCGATTATGTCGAACCTTATCCTTCTTGCTTGAATGATCAAGTCTTATACCGAGGACCGGGACGCAAATCTGCATACATTGTAGGTACATAATTTCATCGTAGTCCTTTGCGATTTAGCCAGCCTAGAATGGCCCTGAGATTCTAGCGACCTCTCCGTACTAGTCCTGCCAAACGCTGCCATATCAGGGGTTATTTCGGGGTCAGGGGAATGAGGCTCACTTACTTTACTGGTTTTAGCCTTTAGTATCCACTTTTTAGTTTGCTGACCTCTAAACGTTAGTGCTGGGTACACTAACGGGTAGGCTTACCAGTCTTTTTCCCAGATATAGCTTTTTTTTGGTCCGCTATTAGCCGCACATCCGCGAACTGGAGATGCGCTACGTTGGTTTGCGACTAACCGGCTTGAGATCCCTATATGAGGAAGATCAGTAGCTACACAATGATGATTGGAGCAGGTAATTTACGTCAGAGCATGTCGAAAAGTCTTTTACCACAGGCAATACTATGGAAATTGGTAACGCTAAGCAGTTAGGTATTGATGTCAGGTTCATACTCTTTGCGGCACTTATATGTTGATGTTGATCAATCTTAATTCCTCGACTGTTTTTAAAATGGAGCGCGTACTTTTCGGTCTAGACTGGCTTTCCGTTTGTTCACTTTAGAGAACCAATAAGAGAGTCAAACTTCATCAATGAACAGCAGTGAGCCACAATGAAATTATTCCGTAGGTCCCAATATAATAAATGCGCCTTATTGTTGGAGACCTATTGATTTCTAATCAAAACTTAATATTTATGTATATGTTCCTATAAACCCATCTCGTTGAGATGATGCGAGGTTGGTATAGGCTTTCGTTGTCGTTGTTGTTGCTGTTGTTGGTCGATGACTGACGTTTCGGCGATTTCTCCTTCCTCAGATCCTGAAGGCATTTTGTACAAGAATAGTTTAATTATTCGGTGGGAAAAAAACCAAAGTGTTAATGAAGATCTAACGTATAAATAAACGCCATATTGATCAAAAACTACTCACCGTGCTGTTACGAGTTGGACAGCCTGCGTGTTGTTCACGTGGAGCGACGAGCGAGACCAACCCAGAGGTCAAAAAGTGGTTTTGAAATAAGGCGCCAGGTCACATGTGATAGTGAGACATTCGTCTTTCCGGTTCATCTTTGGATCTTTGAGATTTATCCAAAACCCCTGAAGAGTTTTACACGTTGATGTTTTTTCTTTCTTATGCTAGGATCCGGACAGTCACTTCAAAATAGTCATCATTGTGCTTCTGTACCCTTTGTGTACCTACAGGAGTGCTTTGACGAATTTTAACTTTGCCATCTAGGTGTTCTTTTATGCGGGCACAAAGTGTTCTACCCGTTACCCCAATGTATTCCCTCACCGCATGCCTTACATGAGATCAAGTATATTGTACCTGAACTCGTGCAATCCCCTGTATATTCTGTTAGGACAGATCATACAGTTTTCTGAGCTCAGCAAACGATCATAGAGACGGTTGCGGACTAACTGATGGCGTAGGGTATTGGCTGAGAGGTCAACAACCGTCGCATAACTTCCAAGACCATTTTTTTTCTTAGCACTTCTTAATGGCGTAACTTATTTCATTTGATATGATTTGATATGACGAGCAACTTAAAAGGGATCTTACTTACGTTCGAAACATTATTTTGGCGATGACCTTACGCTTTTGTGTGACCCGAGTGACTTGTGCTTCGTAGCCGTTGAAAATGGCTATTTTTTCGTGCCAGGTTGTGCGATTCCTTCTTTTCTCTTCTCCTGTGCACACATTTTTAGCCGTTCGGTACATGTTTCTGATGGGTGATTTTTTCACGTGTGAAGCATGAGAGGAGAGGTAGTGAACTAGTATATTTTTACTACTTGGCTTGCGACGCCATTTTGTTGTACACCCATTTTCTGAAGCCTCCTTTGGATTCTTCGTATTCTTGTTGAGCAAACACGAGGTGTTATTTTTATTCTTTATTCACGAACAAGCTGACTTTTCGGCGGATTTCGCCTTCCTCAGAGCCGCTTTCTGTGAGGCTTCCACAGAGTATGTCGCTTGGAGACCAACCGCACAGAATTCACATGGAAGCGTAATTCACATGGAAGCCTCCTTTGGATGTTCAAGAATGGAAGTCATTTCTCGCTATCTGTTCTTGTGTGGAACAAAGTCTAATATGTGTTCAACGTCCAGCGAATCCTCTTATTTGCAAAAATATGGATGTCGTAGACGCTATGCTCATGCTTTGGATCACTACTCGCTGGATCGTTCTCTCTGAGACTTCACTAGTTCAATTAGTGTCATCCCTATAACATCGAATGATGCTAACAAGTACATCATACATAGCCTATATCACCTGTCACCTATAGTCCCGTTGATCGTCGAAGTAAATCTTCCATTTTTCCCTGTCACGTGCAAGAGTAGCCCAGTGGGTTCTGCTCGCTGTAGGAACTCGTTGAGCATCACATCTTTCTTTTTTCGAATACATCAGATATATTTGTATTTACCCACGTGTGTGCACGCTTGTTTTTATATATCTCTGTATGTGTATGTGCTCCATTAAGTACAAGAGCTTTCAGAGCTTTCAGAGCTTTCAGATTTATGACGTGCACTATTTTCAAATTATGGAAAAACGGTGATAGAAGTCATAAAAATAAAACAAAGACTGAATTTAGTTCCGAAAAACCCTTATGAGCCATAAAAGAGAAAGCGCTTTCACATACGGCTCCCACGAAAAAAGGCGGTATTCGTGTCGCGTAAAATTAGATGCCGATTAAAAAACTGAGTCCAGCAATCCCTAAGAAAAGCTAGCTGTGTACTGCGTTTATGGTAAAATATTTGAATAATGGCCTTCATGGCTTACTAGTGTTTCTGGTTTGTGGCTAGAGAGCACTTATACGGCCACATGACTCACATGTCGTCGAAATGATTGTTTGGCAGTACTTTAAGGAGGCTGGTTTCCTGGAAGGTTTCAATATACCGCAGTAGATGGCTTCATCGCGTTGCGTGCTTCATGCCATCACTTTAGATTAAGCCGTTGGTTTTCCAAAGCAGCTGAGAAATGAGAGTGTTTAAAAGTGGATGTCATGATCACCCTCTCGTTTAAAAGCGTTCTTTGTCACCGTGGCAAATAGTTGCCCTTGCAGTTGGCTTCCAGTTTCTATTTCTATTACCTGCTAGATAAGCGTAAAAACTTCAAGCACTTAAGCTTCATTTTTACTTGAGGTATTTTGTTGCATGACCCAACATCACATGTACCACTCTGTGCGGATCACAACAATTCATGCATCTAATTCGTCTCCTGTCACCCGTCGTCCACTAAAGTCGTCCAACTTTTTTGCGTATGGGTTCGACTGCTTCTTGAGGATTTTTTTCTTTTTTCGTCACAAATATCGTTGAATGCTGGTCGAGTCGATGACAGATGGAGTTCCTATGTGCCGCGCTAAGGCATTCGCAGCTTGAGATAATTGCTTTCAAAAAAGTTGAGTCGTTTCGTGAAGCTGGTATCTTCGTCACTTAATAGAACCCTCCCCTTCATAGCGATTGCCAGTAAACGAGTACTCCTCCGCAAATGTAAAGCGATGGGGAAGTAAACGACATTTTAGCCAAAACTTAGATCTTCCGTCTTCGTCTCATTGCGAAGCGCAAAAAAAAATGAGAGAGTGAAGTGGAGTGGACAGAATTTTAACTTCGGTCGAATACTGCTTCTCAATTATTGGGGTCACTTCCATGACCTATATTTTAAGCACTTTGAAATCATCAGCTGCTTTAAACTCGACATGGGTGACTTCTTTGGAAATCCAAAGAGTTCTAGGGCGTATGAGAATAGTAATTATGATTAGAGTTGCCTGGGAAGATAGCAGCATTGGCTTGATACATCGGTAGGCTACCGCGAGTCATTGTAAAAGCCAGATGTGCATTCAGTCACCTCTAGCCGATGCTTAATGAAGTCGAATGCATGGCGCATTCCTAAGGGATTGATCAACGCCGAAAGCTTCTTTTTATGAGTAAATAGGGTCAGGTCAACAGGCTTTTTTTCTTGAACGACATGATCCGAAGATGCGAGGGAAAAGGGTCGTTATGGCAAGTGTTTACACATTCTATTTTTATGCACTTGTAGTTGGAATGTATGGGAATAATCTGAACCTGTTTGATGGCACATAGCAGGGATAATTTTTTTTGCTATTCTGACGTTGACTTCCTGTTCTCATAATCTATCAAGGCGCCCTCCACAGGCTGCTAGTGGAGGCAGCTCTAACGTATCCTTACTGCGGTCCTTCATATTCTCACACTATCTGAAGTCTACTTGCTTCCATATAATCTACTTCGTACATTGAGTGCAAAATATCAACTTGAGCAATACTGTGCACAATCGTCATCTAGACGTTTGATATTGATATTGAGACTAAAGACTTCAGAGGGATCAAAGGTCGTCTTTGGACTCGGGGTTTTCCTTTATATTGCTGTTGAAACCAAGCAAATCGGAACTTAACATAATCCTTCCAGTCTTCGCGCCTCGTTTACCTTACCTTTTCACGACTTTCCACATTTGCAAGTACCATCTTCATTTTTCTGTAACCTTTCCCAGTCGTTGGGCGGTTTCATTGACGTTTCCTTGAATATATTAGCTTAAACCATTATCCTCCTGATATTGAGAACATTCCAGAAAAAGCCGAATTCGTCTGTTGTTTCAAATGGATTAAATATGAAATCAGTACATCAGATTACCATATGTTGCACAAAATTGAGAGGCGTGCGTGGCGCAGTGGTTGGAAGCGCCCTGCAATACACATGGGGTCGATCCCCGCGACCACAGCTCACCAAGCCTTGCATCGGTACGGGGTCGGCAAATTGGTACCAAACTTGTCTGGAAGGATAGCAGCATTGATTGGATAGATAGGTAGGCCATTGTGAGTCATTGTAAATGCCAGATATGCATTCAATCACCTCCAAACGATGCTAAATGAAGTCGAATGCATAGCGCATCCCTCAGGGATTGATCAACGCCGAGAGCTTTATTCTTCTTTATACAAAAGTGTGTGATAACGACTAATTAAGGAGTTATTGATGGCTCACTGAATATTTCTTTTAAGCTGTCTCCGAGTGCAAATTTCCAAAATTAAGAAGGCAAGCAGGAAAAAAAAAGTAGAGACGAAACTTCTTTTATCTATTATCATGTCGTCCCTCCTGAGTACGTGAATGGAAAAAATCCATAAACCCTTGAAGATCCTTCATCTAAAATCTTCATATTGGAGGTTAGTGCCAAACGTACGACTTACTCATGTGACTTGTAGACTATTCGTTGGAGGAAGAAGTAGAACGCTCACTGGAGATCCTTAATATGTGAATTTCGGCGTTCTTTAGAGAGTCAGTGAAAGCGCTAGTGAAAAAAGAACTATTGAGACTGCTTTTCGGCTTAGCCTTCATTCTTCATTCTTTGTAAAAATCTGCAGGCTAGCAGCTACAGCTATTTTTTTTCCTCCTGTAGACAACAATCCAAGCATGGGTGCCCAGAAAATTCCTGATAAATAACTCCTTTCTTATACAGGGCATTCCAAGATCACTTTCTCAACAGTTTTCTGGTGTTGAAAGAATGAACATTTGATGTTAACGTTTTATTTGCTGCCTATTTTTATTTTCCACGTCAGGCCATTCTCTGAAATACAACTACTACGAGAATGAGATACTTGCAAAAAATCATTAAACTTGCAAAAATCATTAACCCTCGGCCAGATCGGATCAGCGATTACTCTTTCCGGGGGTTAGTGTGGTACCCACTGCATCACTGAAGCTCTTGATTTGCCTTTTTGTCAGTCATTTTTGCACCTACCATTAGCAGTCACGCGTCACCGGGAATGACTTGGAGATCACAAATGGGGAACAAGCCCAGTTAGACCGAGGCTGTAGTCGAAATTACACTGTTGACTTTCTATTTACTGCCTCTCACTATTTTTTCACGGCAGGGTATATATTGGCCATACATATTAGGTTGTCTACAATTATGCGGGTTTAAAAAACGTCGAGGATCTACCTTCATTTTGTTGAACTTCGCTTTTCGTCGCCTCGTTAAAATACACTGAAACGAAGTGGGTTGATGTGTGGAAATACTTTCTATTCACGACTAATTTATCCGTCTTTGCCGAAACAAAGAGAAAAGTGTTTCCTTAGAATGCATCCGAGAAATTGAATGGGAATACGTTATGGTGATTTGGATTACCTTAGAATTGATGGTGTGATATATATTTATATGTATTGTATGCAACGCGTGTGTAGCGCAGTGGTTAGAAGTGCCCTGCAATACATATGTGGTCTTTAGTTTGGTCCCGCCACCTGGACTCACCAAGCGTTCTATCCCTCTGGTGTCAGCGACCAGACTTGGTTTGAAGGATAGCACCATTTGGTACTCGGTAGACCACCTCAGTTCATTGTATGGGCTAGTTATATACATTCGATTACCTCTAACGATGTTTGATGAAGTCGAATGCGTGGCGCAATCCACAGGTATTGATCAACGCTGACCGCTTCATCCTTCTTATTTTATTTTTTCGTATACACTGAAAGCATCGATCTCTATTTAAATCCACGAATAAGCAACATGAGATATTCGACCAATGAAAGGACCGTGGGTGGCATTCAACAGACCAACTCCCCACACTCCGAAAGTACTTCAATGCTCTCTTCAAGAGCATCCATTCATTGCGCCCTTTGAGAATAAGCGACTGCCATCATCATAGCCACTTCAGAAACATGCACTATTGGGTAACTTCTTTACCATTCTTTTCTACACAATCTCTTGCATCCCTCCCTTTCCCTATGCTCCCAGCTTTATAGGTGACAATTACAATAATGGTTAATTTCCGGTTAAATCACCTGTTAAAGAACTTGTTCGAAAACGCGTTTTTGTGAATTTTTTAACCGTTGAACAAGTTGTCCACTGAGCACAAAAAAGTATGATGAAAAAAAGCGCTATGAACCAAAATAGGCCATTGGGAAGCGAATGTATTGCATGCGATGCACTTCATCCACTTTGTCTACTACTCACGGATATGATATAATGCATCTTTGGAGTTATGTGTGAAATGGAATATTGTTTCCCTATAGGAAATCATTCCAGTGCTCTATTTCAGCGAGTTTATTTCACATCCAATCTTTTTTTTACGAAGTTCACCGAACTACTTCGACCTCCGTTTTTCTTGGTAGATAAAACTTGTAGCTCATAATGGCCAACATTTCGGCAGATCTCCTTCTACAAAGTATGTGTATCTTATATTAAAATGCATAGAAGGCATCAAGCGTGAATTCTTCCAATAGTAGATCGACTTTAATAGCACCTTGTTCATTTCTAGCACGTCTGCACAGATTTTATACGAAGCTACGATTAGGGCCCACTTAGATTTAAAAAAGCGAAATTATTACGCGAAATCATTAATTATAGGACATTCATAATGATGTTGAGATATTTACAAAACTCCAGACCGTTGGTGTCTGCGGTGGGGGAACGAACACGCTATTACCCCTTCCGGGGGCTAACGCGTTTACCACCACACCGTGCGGGCCCTTCTTTTCGCCTTTCTGTCAGCCGTATTATTGACCTATAGGTGCTATCAGCAATCACCCCTCAACGACATTGATCTGGAGAGCACAAATCGGCATTGAACCAAATTAAGCTGAAACTGTGGTATAAATCACAATATCGTCACTTTTTGTTTACTGCCTACTCTTTTTTAATGGCACGGTATAAGGCATTCGTCCCTGATTTCCACTTCTGGGGCTTCGGTGTTTATCGAAAACACTCCTTAATAGTTCTGTGAGCTGATATTTTTTCATTTCTGTAGAAGATTTGTGAAGGTAACCTCAAAACCTGTACCTTTACGTTCCAGTGTCCTAAGCTTACTAGTATGTTGTGCTGGTCCGTTGCAATCTGCAACTGATGCTATCTCCAGCTCTGTCGTTTGAGCAGATCTGCGGTGTTTTGTTGTGGATGAACGGCAGTCGGTTTAGGCAGATGCAAATCAACTTCCGTCGTGAATTTTATGCAGGCAGTTTGACAGCTGCCAGCAATCTCTTTGGAACTGTCTTCTTTGGATTACCTATGAGTAACGGGACTTACTTGGTTGAAAATGGAAGGCGAATTGAACACCATCTCAGAAATGGAATCGTTTTTTCGGCAAGCGTTTCCATTTAAACGTAATTTAATTGCTACTGACTCGTTAACACAGCGAAGGAGCTGCAAATGCCCTCGCCTTACGGAAAAACCATCTTTTTCCCTCAAATGGTATCTTGAAATCACTTCACACCCCTTTCCTGGTCAAGAAATTCATTAAGATGGACAAAAATACAGTTTAAATCCAAGAACATAGGTGAAAAGTCGAATCTACAACATGAGGAGTGTATCGCCAACTCTACAAGTTCACAAATCAAATTCTAACAATATTCTCTCCACGATGAAGACGTACTTATCTGAAATAGCTAGAAGCTGAAGACTAATTTTTGTAAAATTAAACTGAAGATACAACAACAAGGATACTGAGATGTGAGCAAAACATTGAACTTTAGTTGGGTTTCGAACCCGCAACTACACTTAACGTGGGCTCACGCGATATCCACCACACCAACCGATCCCCTTGCCTTCCTTTTCTCTCAGCCACTTTTTTTTTCACCGCAGCGGTACTAAACGCAATCAGATCTGGTTCGAATCAACAAATGACCTTTATACTTATACGAGCAATTGAATTTCAGATGGGGAAAAAATCATGCTTAATGCAGGCATTGTTTTTCTCATTGTTTGCCCATCTTCTTTAGCTTACTGAGTTGCTGGTTTTTAGGACGAGTAAGAGAAAAAGAGCTCACTCCCAAATCTTTCCGCATTTGATAAGACCAATCAGTCTGGCCTGAGGTTATGGCGGCGCAGATAGCGCGGATGGATGGAGAAGTCATAAGAAACCTCAGCATAGCTGCTGCCACACTGCTGTATTGTAGCACGGATAGAATAAAAAACTGCTTAGAGAAAGGCAAATCAACAGCCTCGGTTGTTGTAGTGAATAGCACATGGTCCTCCAGAACGGGTAATTGTCGGATTCAACCCCACCAAAGATTTCGAGTTCTGCTCCTATTTCAGCATCACTGCTGTTGTAATATACGTCGTACTTTGCCATAAAGAAGCACAGGCAGTAGGTAAAAAGTTGGGATATAACAAACCGTTGGAAAAGTTCGCGCCGTCACTTAATCTCAGCCAGAGAATTCCAAGACTTGGCGCTGTTATCGAAACAAAAGGCAATGATTTTCAAAACGGGAATACTGTGTGTGCTTGTCGCAACTATTTTTCCCTCTTTCTGTTTTATGGACGCTGATATGTTCGGAAGTGATGAGAACATTGAACACTGTTCCATAGCCCAGTTTCCCGTGATCTGAAGCAGAGCTGAAAAAATTAGTTCACTTGGTCACTTAGATAGAAAGATAGAGATATTAGATAAATGTTTTTTGTTTTTTTACCATATACTACTATTGTTGCAAATATAAGATAAACGTAAGTACATTAAATGGACTACTTAGTAGCGACTCACGTAAATTCAAAATGCGCATCCATTCTGTTGCTACACCCTAGCACTTAGCTTTTTTTCGCCTTCTGCACTTTCTCGAGACGATTCCAGTCAAGTGAGAAAAAGCTTGAATGCGGTTACCAGTAATCCCTGGAGAAGAGTCTATGCGAAGAATTGTGTCATACGAATTCCTGAGGGAATTTGCTTTTAGAGCCTTTCGGTTAAGCCTACCACCTGTCTGGATTCTTTGGATCGGACATAGCCTTCACGAATAATGCAGACCTCAGCACATTCTCCCTGAGATTTCTTGGACCTTTCATCGTCCATGGTAGTGGTTCGTTTTCAGCTGATGCAGTAGATGGTTATTTTGAGTTACAAACACGTAAGCCCATCGTATAAATGCCGCCCCAGGAGAAGCTCGCATGCTCTTATATTCCACTTTGCAGTTTTTTAACGTTCATTATTCGTTTATCTTCTCATTATGTGGCCGGTCTCTTCATGTTTCACTATCCATGATTTCGAAGATCAGAACTGTGGTGTGACGTTGTGTGGCCCAGCTATGTTTCAGAAGGCATCGTTCAATTGTTCTGTGGGTGGTGGTGCCCAGTATTCTTTTGGTGGACGAAGTAGCAGCTATTTTCAGCTGCATAACAGAGAGCTTGGAGGAGCGTTAAATAAATGTGTGCAGATTTTCCAGTGCTTGATTGGTCAGTGGCTTTCTTGAGAGACCCGGATGCGGCCAATGCCGCTCTCCCTGTTCTGGTGAATTCCTATCTATTGTCGTTCTCCATGTTCCTCGAATGCCCAAGGTACACGTACGTGGTGATCTCTGTGTAATTGGAAAGCCACCCAGTTCGATTTGCTTACCTTCAAATCGCAGACTTTTCATGAACTGGGTCTCCTTCGTTTTGTATGTGGTTCAATCCTTCTTTTTTCATTACGTTGAGCTCAATGAGCATATCCTTTGCTTCAATGTCATTCCTCGAAATGATGACGATGTTGTCAGGGAAATAAATGTTTGACCACTTTGGCGTTATTCTTGATTTGCTAGTCACAGAGATTGGAATCCCGTTGGAAATGTCCTATTATGCCGATTTGTCCTATTCTTCTTATGTTCTTCTCCAGTGTGTTGCTAAATCGAAACTACGAAGACAGTGGTTATGTGTGGTACCGAATGATGACACCACTATAGTGTCAAGAACCACTTTATGTTTCTAAGAATTTGTTCGGTCACTGCAATAGTAGCGCCGTGAAGAGATTTCCATGTCCATCGCCGATTTTCTTTCTTCTTGAAGAATTAGTTTCCATGGAATGCCCGTGCTGTAGACAGGAGTCTTGCAACACGGTTTCCGTGCTCATCTCAGTCTTTTACTCCAACGCTGAAATGCTTTTTGCTGCGAATTACTTCTTCCAACTAATAATAAATCGTATTTCTGATTCGTGGCCAAGTGCTGTATAGGTTTGCGAGTAGCCGCTGATGATACTGGTCTTCTTTCAACACCGAGGATGGGAACGAATGGCCGAGCGGGATGATAGGGCCTCCCATGATGTGACCTGATGGCAAACAAATGTCAGTACGACAAACCCAATGCGTCCGATATTTCGTAACCGAATTTCCCACCTCCCCCCCCTCACTCCCCCAATCCGTAATCTAGTTGGTGCATGCTGATATTCCTGCTTTTCATTTTTCATATGAGGATCACATGGGACTTCAGTGTGAACGTAAGCATCGGCAGGCTTCTGAGTAGGCTGTTCTGGTGTTGTAGGTGCAGAGCAAAAAGCAGTCTTCGAAGCGTGTCGTGGGTGTCTTGGTTTGGTTTGATTAAAATGATATCCTGTGAAATTCAAAATCTAATTGCTTCTTATCAGTTGTCTCAGCGTCTCAGCGTACGAGCTCCTTGACGGGAGCAGCCAGTGTGGATGCTACGCGTAGAGGACCCCTTTCCGTAAACTGCACGGTCAGAAATGTCTATCAGCAGCTTGTCCCCATAGGTTTGACAATTCGGCCGCCGAATATTCAAAAAAGTTAGGGAGGTTTGTGAAACGTGGTTTTTTCGAATGTCAGGTGTGTGACAACGGTGACGTAGCTAATCTCCGTGGCTTTCGGCAGTGATATTGAAGCGCTAGCGCTGCTCTGTGCCAACAGATGTTCCGATTTTCTTTTCCTGTTTTACATTTGTATTTTTTGCTAAGAATATCTACTTTGACATTTAATCAATGCATGTGAGCTGGAGAATCAAGGACTCCTTTGTGTTTCTGTTTGGAGCCCTCGAAAACGTTAAAGAAGTTCAGTAAGGAATCTGAAATGGCAGTGAATTCGAGAAATTCTCCAGAAAAGCTTTTTATCTGAAACATGAGCAGAAAAAAGAACTCTCCAGTGGTTATTAACTGAGAAGTTTTTTGATAACTGAAAAACTTGTGTGAGCGGGGGACAAAATGCTATGTGCTCTCGTTATTAAAAAGGATGAAGCTTGCGGCATTGATCAATTCCTGAGCCATGCATTCGATTTCATTAAGCTTCATAGGAGGTAATTGAATGCATATTCGGTCCTTACAGTGACTCGCGGCGGCCCATCGATGTATCGAGCCAGTGCTGCTATCCTCCCAGACAAGTCTGATACCAATTTGCCGACCCCGGAGCGATGGATGGCTTGGTGAGCGTGGGGCGTGGCGATCAATCCCATGTGTAGTGCAGGGCGCCTCTGACCACAACGCAACGCCACACCCTCCCGCTATTAGCTAAGTAACACAACTGTCGCAACCTTTTTCAGTTTTTTTTTAAATTTAAAATGCATGAAAGGCCATCTTGGGTTTTTAGCATAGGTTCTCAGGCGGTTTACCTCTCAGAAGAATCACACAGGTGTTCTTGATTCCTAATGCAGCTAGCCGCTTGGATGTCTTGCAGTTCAAAATCCGTTCCCACCTGAAAATTTCTGGCATTCTCAGTGCCTTTATGAAATCATGTTCAGTAAAGTCATAAATTTTCCCTAAATATCTCTGAAAACTGCCTTTGCCAAAGCCTGAGAGGCTGGATCATTTCAGCTTCTCTCAAATAGCATTGAGTAGTTTACTACTAAGCGCCAGTAGGCACCAAAGTGTTCCGTAATGGTGAAATGTCTGAAGTCGGCGTTCCATGG
This sequence comes from Angiostrongylus vasorum, assembly GCA_018806985.1. Classification (NCBI taxonomy): domain Eukaryota; kingdom Metazoa; phylum Nematoda; class Chromadorea; order Rhabditida; family Metastrongylidae; genus Angiostrongylus; species Angiostrongylus vasorum. The sequence continues at coordinate 1,209,639 of JADANN010000198.1, read as the reverse complement.
ACTTCAACATTCTTGAATAGCAAACACACCATGTCTTAACGATCGAACCCTCTTCTACTTTTTACGAAAGAATATGCAATTCGATCCTTTATTTTGAAACCACTAGAGGGATTCCGAACTGTGGACCATCGATCCGGGTCAATCTGGTTCTGAAGAAGACGAAGTCGTCGAAGGTACAATCGAGAAAGGGACTGGAGAGATTGTCTGTGGGAACCACTCTTCGATTACATTGCAAATTTCCACTCCATACTGAGAAAAGAAAATTGCAAAGGTACAGACTGTAACATTTAAAAAGTTGGCCGCTCATGAGCAATTTCGCCCGCTTGCTGGAGAAACCGGACCATTCCATTTATGGCTTTCTTCTAACTTGCCAACATCAGCTTCTTCAGTTCAACGACGTCTTTTGATCGTGGGACGAAAGCCTATTTTTTCTAGGGCGGGATCCAGTCAGTCTTTAGTTTCGCTATTTTAGAACTGCTATTTTAGATCCATGGAAGGCTGCTGTTACTGAAATTCGCGTTTTCCAGAGTTGCAATCTTTACACCTATTTTTTTTCTAATTCAGTATACTAAAAACATTAAATTTTCCTGCTGCGAATCCATTCCACAAGGCAGAATCTGTTTTCCGGGGCAGAATCTGGCCAGGCCGAGCTAGGGATCCCAGGGAAACCACAATGCCTCAACCGGCAAGTCTCCAAAAAAGAAAAAATACAGATTGTGCTGGCTCCCGCTCAACTAGTGAAGACGGTCGGTCAGTCCAAGGATCCAAGTAAGAATCTGTTTTCATCATACGATATGAGCAAAGTTAAGTCGAAGAGATCCTTACCATTGTTTGACATTTTCGAGAAAGACTTTCGATGAAAAGATTTTTTAACTTGAAAGGTTTTTCATCGATTTTCATACGCTCAATGGCATTGAAGTGCAAGCGATGAAGAGCAAATGTTAGATGCTCCGTTCTTGTTCCATTCTATCGCCTCTTTGGAAAAGGTAATTTTCACTGCTGTCAATTTTTTTCGATGCAATGAGAAATTTCGCTACGAAAAAGCTCTCCAAAAAAGCTATGGCGGAAGTGACGTTGTGTCCAGCAGTGCTGTGAATGGTAGAGCTTTTTTTCATTACAAGAACACAACTTGATGATAATGTAAAGACGAAACATTCGCTCGCATCTCCATGATGGCCTATGTATACATATATATATATATATATATATATATATATATATATATATGTATGTATATATATGTATATATATGTGCATATGTGTGTATATATAAGTGTATATGTATATATGTGTCGACCGACATGATGACTTTTGATCCGTTCATTTCGCAATATCTTTGTCAACATCTCTAGAACTGAATCATTCTTCTAGCACTGTCAACACGGATGTCTCCTCTTTACAGAAGTCTTTAGGCTTCATGATCACATTTCTACGTCCAGAACGTTTTGTTTTTGTTCTTTCCCTTCGACACGCTACTCCTCTGGATAAATTGCTCTCACCTCCAAGTCTAACTGTACGAATTTTCATGGCGCTCGAATTCTCCTGTCTCTGACTTGATCATTAGTTTTCGTCATGTTATCATTGTAATCGTCGAGATAAAAATCTGTTTATGACTATTGTGGTTCAGGAAATTGTAACTACGGGTTTTTGTTTGCTACCGTAGCTCACTAGAGCCACTGCGCTTTCTTTTTGGTTTGACCACTGTTTGATAGGGGAAACGTTATTTGACTCCGCTACTTGTCCTTTGAGGGTTTAGTTGCTGTTTTTGATGGAAGTCATAAAGAACCGGCTTCCCCTGAAGGTATTTTCTCTCATGTATTTTAACATCACTTCCTTCTATAATTACACTAAGGAAACGATTTGGAAGTAAAACACCGTGTGCGTAAAAGTTTGTTTGGACTTGAAGAAAGTCCGATTTTCAGTTCGCATTCAAAGCCCTATCGTTACTTTCTTTGAACCACATCCTCGCAATAATTCCCCCATTGACGAATGAATCTTCTTCGTTCCGTTGAGAGATTAGCGATAAAAAATAACAACATAAAATTGCAGTCTCTTTAGCCGGTGATTCTTCACGGTAGGAACATTTCCCTTAGGATGGCTTAAACATCTCTTATGTCTTTTGCTCTTCAATGGCTTCGACATAGTGTCTAACGATTATTCGTTACACAACTCATTCTATGGTCAGTCGCTGTCGCAACGAATTGTGAAGGACTTTTGCAGACACACGTCGGAAATCGACACCCTATTCTTCGGATGTCGAACGATTCCGCGCCTTATTATGATGTGGATGAATGTTTTTACCAACCGCAGATTTTGCTCGTCAGTTTGCTCTACTTCTCTAATTTCTTCTTTCTCAATCGAACGAATGAAGTCGAATCTTTCTTAGTCGTGGGATTGATTGCGATGGGTTGTGTTTTTGCAGCAGTGGAAAATGTTCTTCGTCGGTTGCGTTGGTTTGGTGACGGCATTAATCAGCATAATTCACAACTGCTTGCTCTTCTACACGTTTAACACTTCGAAGGTAGGGAGTCGTTAGATCGATCAGCAATTTTTTAGATCAATGCCAATCAATTCTCAGAGAAAGAAATGGGGGTGTTAACATTACGACTAAGACAACTAAGGGTGGGAGGGAATTTAAAACGTTGTAGGCAGGCACTGTGGTAAAAAAAAATGCGCTAGACAGTAGCTCCTGTTCTACTATTCAGCCTCTATTCTATTCTGACGTGCGACCCACATTGAGTATTCAGTTTGTCTCGGTTATTTTACAACTCACCTTATTTTCGAATATGAACTGCTATTTATTTCACAGGTTTCCTCTGGGGCCCCTAAGATATGTATCTGCTTAAGTCGCTGAAACGCAATGAAATAGATCCTAACAAAACAATGGGTAACAATCAAATGGAGGATATATCAAAAAATCCAAAAAATTCCTTCTGAATTCTGATGTTCCTTTTCTAGATGCAAAAGTGAAATACTTTTTCATTTTTCTTCGCACTTTGATGGTTCTATAGAACTCAACTAAGCGTGACTGACTTATATTGTGCGTATCTACATAGACGCATTAGTGGGTTGATTCGCTGTCCTCATTCTGAATTGTACTTTTCGAATCCTGCACTCGTCATCCTGAAGTGAGTTCGAAGCTGCTTGGGTTCGGCTTCATCAGACAACCCAACCAGAAACTCCACGAGAGCAGGCATTATCCAGTACAGATCTTAGTTTCTAAAGTTCGGCGGAAAAGTTGCAAAAAGGCAGTGTGAGAGGTATCATCAATACCTGAAGGAGTGGAAGCCGAGAAGAGCACCACTAACCTTTGTCGGCAATTTCTTGGCGATGAGTGTCCTCCACGTCAAGCCGGGAAATTTACTGTGGTGAAAAGGACGTCGAAGAAGATTCTAATCCGATCTGTCTTACCGATGAGTCCAACAAGTCTAACCTGACCGTGCGTATGTGCAAGCGACCTGTTGCGATGCAATGAACTCGAGAATAGAGTTAGAATGTTGCTGTTAGTTAAGCGCCAGAGTAGGAAATCTGCTACTAAATACACAAGGATCTTAATGAGATAATAATTTCTGGGCAATAATTTCACATTTCTATTAGGCTTTTCGGAAATCACTGTCCGATTTGTACCTCCATTTTTCTGGCACATGCTTTAGTAAGAAAAGCTTTTTGAATACTGTGCTATTACAATCCGTCGCAAAGCTCATTTCATCAGGTTTTGCGCTAAATGATCCAACTATAAAATAACTACCGTTATTGAAAGGTTTTAAAGGTCAGAATTTCAGGTGCTAAAATGGTAATTTCAACTAGTATAGTTCTACAAATTCAAACTCGGAATTACGCAGCGCAAACTGCTCGAAACGTTAGTGGGCATGGGCCCAAAAAGTGTTAACGAATCCACTGTGCCATGTTGATTTGATAGGCTTCACTATGGCGAATTCGATCTTGATGTTGAAGGAGGTCGTGGACATGCTTATTGAATTGATGGCGATGAAATGAAGTGGTAGGTGGAGGCAAATACGCATAGGACCCTTCGAGGGCTTGCAGAAGAATTCGAAATGTGCATCTCAAAAAGTTATGCAACGTCTAAAGAAAACTGAAAAATCGAAGAAATTTGACGAGTGGATGCCGTACGAATCGATGGATCACTCCGTACGATAACACTCGGCCACGCCTTGCTTAATCGAAGCTGCAAAAGTTACGAACTGGGCTACTAAACGCTATTTCATCCAATAAACTCATCGGACCTCTCACCTATCGATTATCGCTTCCTCACTTGTCTTGACATCTTTTCGAGTGAGACGTTCTTTTGGAGACCGAGCCAAAAATGAAACTGCCTTCAACTGTTTCATCGCTTCGAGAAGTCCAGGAATATATTCAGATGGTGTGAACGAGCTTAATTCTCTTTTTGCTAAAATGTCTAGATTCCTATAGTTTCTATTTCGATCAATAAAGTCTATTTTGTGCTGCGATAGCCTGCAATTAAAGTGCAAGCTAAAATCGAACACTAATTAAATTCCGGAGAACCTAATGCAACGACATCGGTGATGAGCGGAGTTCAAAAACCATCCAAGAAAATTCAAGGGCACATTCTACAATACACTGTCGAGGACGAAATGGTAATAGATAGGCGTAAAAGTTACTGATGCTTAGCAGTTATACCATTATCACATTGCTTATACCATTTTGCTGAAACTGATAAACTAAGGAATTCCAGCCCATTCACACCGCGCATGGAAAAATGGTCTTTGGTTGAGCACGAAGAACACAACGTCACTACGGAGGAGGTTCCGAATGACCTCTTCATGCTGGACCGAAGAAACAGTTTGTAATATCAGTCATGGTTTAAGTAGAAAATTCTTGGGCACTCTGGATGGTCCATCTTCGCCGGTTATGCAGGCCATAGCATGATTTCCGCTTCTTCGGAGTTTCGCTGGTTTAGCCATTGTGGTTCCCTGAAGTCACGCGGTCAGCTTAGTCAAAATCCGCCCCCGTTCGTCACTAACATAGGCGGTCGCACCGCTTGTTAATCAGAGGGAGATATGCAACCATGCAACTAGTTTGATACCGTGGTGGATCCTGGTACTGATTTACTTTTAGCTGCATTTCCTGATGGAAACAACGGGCTCCTTCTCAGCTTGGAAGATCCCGCTGGCGAATGAATCTTCCTGCTGTACATCGCAACCCTACACCCAGGAACACCTAACCATGTTGAGGCGGCAAACCATTAGGAGGAGTAGGGAATTCAACATAATGAAAAAAAGGCTGTCCATATCTCATTATGGAGAAGTGTACCTGCAGGAGCTTTTAAAAGCGTACAGTTTAGAGTGAAGATAACAAACAGCACCCAATTCGGTGCCCATCTTATCGACTGTACCATTCTTCCTGCTTTACCGTACTCTTGGAAATCCCGTGCAACAATTATGTAGGACTGATGAAAGATTGAGTAGCACTATCTTAAGCGCAAGTGAGAGTGTGATTCAACAAGTTTTGTATAATTTCACAGACATGTGGGAAGAAGAATACGGAATACAGGTCCTATCATTGAGAAGCGACTTTCCTTAAACCTCAGCATAAATGGTCAGTATATTTTGTTTCACTGATAACCTAACACGGTGTTGTAACCAAATAATTATTTCGATAGCATTTCGACGTCTTCATCTTCCTCAGACCCGATGATATGAGTTGATGTCCACAGTTCTTCGTACTCTCGATGTGATGTCTTCGTCCTCGTGTCGAGTTGGATCTTCTTCAGCGAAACATCGCAATTTCACCCTGCGTGCTCTTCTATACATGATAATTGTTGTTGATATGACTATCCATTGATAATATTTTGTTTTTCAAGGGATAATCCATCCTGCAGAAGTCGTTATTAGTATTAGTATTATTACGCTATCGGTTTGCACATAGCGAAGTAGCATCATTGTGAACTGACTTTCCTTAAACCTTGATATAAATGATCATTGTTTCTTGCCTTCCTTTCATGCCTTGATGCCAAAAGCCAAATGTCAGGGTGCCGAGTTAAAAGCTCTGGCTGGGTTTCAAGGATGTCAAATTACATCAGGAGACACCGAGCCAATGGTCTCAAGCGAGCAGAACACACGGGTGAACTTTTTATGGCTGTGAATGTATTGTCCATTACTCACAGCTGATCCAGTCATAGGGTGATCAATGGCGCGCAGTTCGTGCACGTGCTACGAAACATTCAGCAGTGAGGATGGCTTATGTTAGCACCAGCTCTCCAGTAGTGGCATGGAGCTGAAAAAGAACACTTCTAAATGTCCTATTTAAAAGAGTGCTTCTAAAGTAATCGTCCTTGATATCGCTTAACTCGGTCAGCATCAAACGAAAATCATGGCAAACATAAATAGTCCTTGAGCGGCAGCCGAACTCACACACAAAAAGTTCGAAGACCTTCGTAGATGGTGACTGCGAAGGAACGAAACGAATGCAAGAAGTGCTGGGAACCGCATAGTGTGATATATGATCTCTGGTCATGTAGTAGTGAGAACAATAACTATAACAGTAATAATAATAATAGTGATAATAGTAACAGTAATGATAATCCAGCAATGGCTTGCAGTCCTATTGTGGCCTGGTACCGCGTGTTGTTTTCTAGCCGTGCTGTTAAAAAGAAGGTTCATTTCCTCAACGGGTATTCCCATTCCTAGGCCATGCTAGAAACAAACCTACTCTACAACTAAGGCAATCCTGTTAACCCTGAGTGCCTCTTCGCCGTGATCATTGTGAAGAGTGAAGCTCACACGATAGCCTCATACTAGAACTACTATCTCGAAAAAAAAACACATGTTAGAACTATCACTTTTATTTTTGATTAGTGCTTGAGAGCGAAAATTCGAAACCAAGGTCAGTCGATGCTTGAAGAATAACCGTTGTCACTGATGTGTTAAAGCAAAAATTCCACCGTATTTGATTTTTTTTAATGCAACGATTCTCTCGTCCGCCTTTCCGTTTGAGGGTAGGTATCGATAAGAAACCGGTTGTTTTTGTTACCTCAATTATTTAGCAAATTGTACAACCCAAATAAAAAGCGGTGTGTCCGTCATTTCTGAAATCTCCATAAAATGTTGGCGCCCTTGAAAATTCGGACAAATCCAGAACTTTCTCTATGTAAAAGCTCTGAACGAACGATTAGAAGAAAGTTCCATTTCTCCATATATGTCTCTGAAGTGCTTCAGCGGTTACAACAACGAAATCTCACCTACCTCATGTGGATTTCCGGATGCGATATTTTCGTCTCGATCAGTTATACTGCCATTATGTGTGTGCAGGTGAGCGACTTTCATAGAATGATAATGATTAACTACCGCGAAAATCATTATCCATGTCCCTATTAAGTCTCTACAACTGAGAACAGCAAACGACCCTCCTTCTTCTTTTTTCCACTTCAAATGTTTAATGTAGTCCTCCGTATTTGCAAAAATCCTGAGCTGCAGAATAATTTCTTGAGACTTTTATTAAGGTTAACATTTTATCCGGGTTGTACTTTGATGGAGTACGTTCTCGAACATTCTAAGCCGGGAAAACCAACGCCGCGTTTGAAGACGGTACTACTAACGATGAAAGCCGGCCGTTGTGCTTCCAGCAATTCGACGGGTGGGACATGAGCTGCAGGATCTGCTGCTCCTTCGATATGATTGGTAATCTCGAGCTACGGCCAAATTAAACAGCTGAAGCGAGTTGAAGAACGAGAAGGATATCCACTGCGATCAGCACCTCGACTGGACAGACTCGTTAAGCCACAGTGAAGAAAAACGAACGGAGTCACCTAGAATTGTACTGCTCCATAACAGTGTTCAACTTCATGTTGCAATGATGACTTGCAAGTAACTGGAGGAGTTGAGCTGGCCCCACCGTTTTCTGCCGAGTGTACAAATCACTGGACATTCGGGTCGACAACTACGACAACCATAATAACAGCTCCTACATCTTCTTTGAGTCACAATCTCTGTTACCACAGAAGAAGGAATCCCGAGATGTGGAATAGGAAAATGTGCAGCGATTTCGAGTAGAGTTGTGCTCGGAATAAGTAGAACAAAAAATTGGAATGTGTCCAATACCAAGAAGAGGTTGCCATTATTTTTGGTAATAACTACTACCAAATATCACTGTTCGATATTGAGAATTTAAGCTTTCAAAAATTGATATCTATCACTGTTGTTATGTATAATTGCGTTTTTTCAAATGTGCAGTTTTTCGAAAGATTTTGCGCGCTAATGAAAACCAAAATGCGCGCCAATGATTTGTTGCGTTCAAAAAACATTTGGAATATTACCAACGTGTGACTCTTCTTTATGAGTTGGCAGCTATTTTAGGAAAAAAAAGGTGGAAAAATGATAAAAAAACTAGATAATTCAGATCTGTCCATGTTTCAGAGATAGTGCAACAAATGATGTGAAAATAACGAGGAGAAGGAGAACTCCCCAGGGAGAGACAAGAAAATGGTAAAGGTAAAAAAGGATAATGACGCCGGCGATGTCAATCTCTGGGGAACTCGCCATCGAAATGCGCCAATGAGCATCGCAGTGATGATCGCGTGCACATCTAGGCTATACAAGACCTACGGTAACCTACTAATGTATCAAGTAAATGATTTGACTCCAGTGGACTTGTCCAGCGCCGATTTGCTGGATTCAAGTCATAGATGGTATGGTTTGCCCGGAGAACGAGATCGAACCAACACCTGTATTGCAGATCATCTCCAACCACTACGCTACGCGATCCCTTAAGGATTACCAATTAATATGTGAAAAACTCGTCCCTCTAATACCTGGAAATGCTAAAACCATTTAATCAGCTTTTTATTTCTCACACCCGATCAGAGCATATTCTCAAGAGATCGCAGTATACAAAACTGTCCTATTGGAAACAACGCCTTGACCAGCAAATATGTCGTAAACATGTAATTTTTCACCTCGACATTGAACCAGAGTGATCTGGCTTTGGCAACCAGCGGGGATTATCCATGTCGGCATGTCATATACTCTATGTACATGTCATACATCCATGTCATATACTAGCGCATAAGCTCTCATGTTACGTCATGAATAGTTGCCTCCTGACACTGCGAAACTTAAATCAGCTTGACTAGGTGAGATTCTGACTTATAAGCGTTCAGTCATAATTCCCCCTGATGTTAGCTTCGAACAATTGGTCGACTGGTCAAGTCCATGAACTAAGTGTCTGAACCTGCTGTTTCTCTCGTACTAAGCAGGATTACCATCGCAACAACATGTCAACAGTAGGACAAAACTAAGCTGTCTCATGACGATCTAAACCCAGTTCCTGTTCCCTATAAGTGGGTGAACAATCCAATGCTTGGCCAATTCTGCTTCGAAATGATAGGAAGATCTGGCATAGAAGGATCAGAAAACAACGTTGCTATGGACGCTTGGCTGTCACACACCAATTGTCCTTGTGGTAACTTTTTCTGACACCTCTTACCAGAAGCCATCTGGATGAAAATGTTCTACCTTAGGAGAGTCATTGTTACTTCCGCCGTTTACCCGCACTTACTCGAAATTCTACGTTTTAGCAATCGGGGCGCTAGGCAGAAATCAGTGACTGTAAACATCCGCAAGAATAGTCTCTCTCGTCTGTTTTAATTAGACAGTCGGATTCTCCGAGGCCGTACCAATTTCAGCTCGACGTTTTGATGGCCGATCAGGCACTCCACACTAAGTCCGAAGACAAAGCACACACACTTTAAACGTCCACAAGGTGGTGGGTCATATCACTAGTTCGGCGCCAGCGCGCCATAGCGCATTTGCCGGCCATAATGCCATTTTAACACTACAAAAGAATATTTTTTCAAAACAAGTCCACAGCAGTAAGTTTGAGACGTTTTCAAGTATCCTTAGTTTTCCTCGATGGTAACAAGTACACCGTTTGCAAGGATGGATCCTGTGCGGAATTTGAGGCTGCAATATAAAATTGAACAACCTTCATTAAGGCAACAGTTCTAGCAAAATACGTTTTTTTCAGCTTTTCAGGTCTACACGGACTACTTTGACTCTTTCATTCTGTTTTACCTATGGCACCACTACCTCCGAGCGGCTTTCACGGTCTCTCACATCACGCTGAGCAGCAGCTCATTCCCTGCTCATGGCTGCCACCATAGAACGATACTTCCAGAGCACCGCTAACTACCGGTATGTAATGGAAATTGCTTAATGAGCTTATCAGCAGTGAAAGAATACAAAGTTCCTGTGATGCGACCATGTTTTTTTTTCCCTAAGATCGATGAAATGAAGTCGATGAGTTTTTAGGCCACAGAAAATTGGGGTGCCACTTTCAGTGCGCGCTGCGATTTAAGGTTTACTTTGGATCACAGCTTCTTGTCTTCGTTTCCAATATCACTACCTAGTTAACACGCTAGGGGATCTCGCAGTCTGGTCGCAACACATCGGAAGTTTCGGAGACGCTTAAACTACTTTCTCATTGCTCGAAGAAACTTTAACAATACATCGACACATACACCTTTTTGAAAAAAGTAATGGCTACAACTCCATTCAATCTAGTTCTTATAGATTGATATCGCCTTCGTTTCAATCTTAGCATTCATTACTGTTAAATGACCTCTAAGTTAAACTGTTTTCCGCAGTCTTTTCAGGCACGAGAAACTGCTTCGAATTCTATCAAGGTATCGGGCAATGGTAGTGGTGTTGTGCTTCGCGGCTAGTTGCCTCTTCAGAGGAACCGTTTTTTTCGAAGTCGCTGTGGGTCCCTCATTATTACAGCTGACCTGTTGTTTAGTACATCACAACATTTCGAGCTACTTATTGATGAAGACACCCTCCGACTTTAATCAACAACACGCTTTCAGGTTTCTGGTAGGGAATCACGTGTTGCAAAAGGAATACTCTCCCACGAAATCACAAAGTATCATGATCACCCATCTTGCAGGTTGTTTACAACCCACGCTGTCAAGGATTTTCTAGCATGGGTTTAGCAGCGTCTAGACTCTTTACAAATCCCGTTTACGACGCGGTTTGGAAGTTCTGGATTCGCAAGATTGTCACGGTTTTCTTGCCGTTTGCAGGTGGGAAGGAACTTCATACTGTGATCCATACAACTGAATATAATACTTCCAACATACACAGCGGTCAATGAACCTCGTTGAGGCAGTCGAGATTGAAAAGTATTGTTCACACATTGGGAGGCGAATGACCGCTCTGTTGGCAAGGGCGACCTGCTCAGCTATGCACAGGATGAAGTCGGCGAATAAACGCCATCCCACTGCGTTACTCCACCACCTCATTTACTAAATAATGAAGTAATATCTACTTCTAGTGATTTTTTTTCCATATCTAATTGTGATTTACCGCGCGGAATATGAATTCCTTAAAAGGCGTAGTGAAAGATAAGAAGAAAGAAGGGCTTTGGAATGGAATGTGTTTTTTGCAGTTGTAACTGTAAATCAAAGCACCCAAGGGCAAAGTATTCCTAAACAATTACGGTTTTTCGCATAATTCTAAGTGTTTTATGTTCTTCTTGGATTATGTATTTTAAATACAACCGTAATATTAGGCACTAGAGCATCCTGAGAAAGAAAAAAAGAAAAAATCTTTATGTCGTTAATTTTTATTTACTGCCTACTATTTTTTAATGACACGGTATTGTGTGAAATATAACCATAATGACGCTGAGATATTTGAAAACTCCGGACCGCTGATGTCTGCGGCGGAAACCAAACACGTTATCACCCCCTTCCAGGGGCTAACGTGTTCACCATCATACCATGCAAATCCTTTGTTTCAGGTTACGGGTGATTGTTGATAGCATCTATAGGTCAACAACACAGTTTTAAAAAATGTTTATTCGAGAAGAAAATTCGTAACACCGTTGCAACAATTCTGTTCTCAATCAAATTCGAATTGTAGGGTTTTCCTTCACATGTCTTAGCGAACACAAATAAAGTTGGTCTTTCTACCAGCACCGAAGTATTTAGCAAGGTGTCTCCAACATATGCACTGAGTTGAAACGAGCAAAGATGGTGTTATCCATATTTGGACAGGGTGTGATGAAAAGAGACGTGACAACCTCATTTGTAAAAAATTGAGGATTTTTCGGGGGTCTATGAAAACGAAGGAATTTGGAGGAATATTGGTCGGTTGACGTCGCTTCACACGAATCTTCGAACGGAAGAAATCGGACAAGACAAAATGAAGTGATGTAGTTCGGCTTGATCAGCTTTGCTGATCGTAGCGTTCGCCTCCACAAGAAATGTATCCAACGTGATTTTAGTGCGATTCTGCAGACATGCATAACACCGTTGTTACTGAAACGCAGTATAACGAGGATAGTGATAGGAACAAGGGAAAGACACATGGGCAACCAATCATAAACTATGTTTAAATAAATAGAGCGAGGTACTGTCCAAGTCCTTCGCACTAACTTTTACTTTTCTAAAAGTGTCGAAGGAGTGCCTCCCAGCGGTTTACCGCCTCGTCACGGCTGGGAGGTGTTTCTGGGTGTCAGGCTCCGATGTACAGCGGGAGGATTGATCACCCCAGAAGGGCCTCCCAAGCTGAGAAGGAGTCCGGTGTTCCTATCAGGAAACCCAGCTAGGAGTAAACCAATACCAGGGTCCACCAACGCCCTGGTATAAAACTAGTCGCATGGTGACAGATTTTCCTCTGATTCACAAGAGCGGCGATTGTCCGTGGTGGTGACGACCGACCTAGGGGCAGACTTTTTCCCTGGCTGACCTCAGGACTCCGGGGAAACACAATGGCTAAACCAGCAAAACTCCGAAACAAGGCATATTCTGGGGCCTGCACAACCAGTGGAGACAGGCCATCCATGTATGCAAGTATTAAAGGAGTGAAGTACAATTAGCATGGATCGAAAGTCATCCTAGTAGAAGGAAATTCTACTTCCCTTACAGAGTTATATGAAGATGGAATACAATGCGTAAGCGAATTATAACATAATATACTATTACCACGTTACATGCGCAACTTCGATTGAAACTTTGAGTACATTATACGTTAGTAGGTCTTCGATACCTTGAAAACGAATTTATTGCCTTCAGAAGAAAAACAAGTAATTTGATACATCGTCAGCAACATGTCCGTGAAGTGAATTCCACTCTCATGTAGTGGCTGTGTCATCCCTCGTCCTCTCACATCGAGGTTTTCATTCCTTGCATGGAAGAAGACGGAGAACATAGTTAAAGTGGCTAAAGCCAACAAATGATGAAATTAGAGTAACGATAGAAGTTCGCAAAAAATGATAATAGTAGACCGTTTGTGTATTTTGTAGTCTACGAAATACACAAACGGTCCAGGACAGAAGAGTTATTTGGTGCAACATTCGTATTCATAAATCACAGTAGGTGAACCGAATACAGGTAACCCATTGATTTTGTCACAAAATCACTTGCACAGGGAGCATTTTATAGTGGAATCGGAAGGGTGTGGGCTCTTTAACAATTGACCATTAGCGTGCTAAGGAACCAAGCATGAAGGATACGGAGAAGCGAAAACGATTTTTGAGTCAGTTAACTTGTACACGAATGACATTAAAATAATATATGTGAACATTATAGTAAGATGTTATATGTATACGTGAAATTTTGCATACATATATATATATATATATATATATATATATATGATATTAAGATATTACAAATATTTTTCATACGTTAATAGGAATCTCAAGGAGTGTCCAAAGAACTACATTCTCAACAACACCAAAGGAATCCGAAAAACATCAAGAAACTTTGATGAAGCTATTGTTGTGAGATCCATTATAAAAAATAGGTTAATATGCGAACCAGACAGTGTACTCTCTCTCACTCCCTGACATATCGGGTTATCGCTTCTTTGAGGCAGCGTAAGCGATGTCCAATATGTCCTTCTAGTGCTAATAAAGGAAAAAGGGATAAAGCTCCCGGCGTTGATCAACCCCAGATGGAGGGGCCATGCATTCGATTTCATTATACCTTGTTAAAGGTGACTGCATGCATATTTGCCTTTACAGTGACTCGCGGTGCACTACCGGTGTATCGAGCCACTGTTGCTATCCTTCCAAACAAGTCTGGTTCCAACTTGCTGACCCCGGAGGGAGTGGAGAGCGCGGTGAGCCTGAGGTGCGGGACCAATCCCATGTGTTCTAAAGGACTCCTCCAACCACTGCGCTACACGCATCTCTTACACTATTAAAACACTCCCAGACTTTATTCCCTTAAAAACCACGTTAGTTTCTACAGTGACGTTGAGGTTGCAAGCAATCTGACTCATGAAAACATTACCTTTAATAAAATTTTTGAGTAATAGTTGACTAACGGAAAGAAAGGATTAGTTGATTAATAACAAAACTGTTTGCTTCGCCCACTCGTCTTAGCTTGAAATTTTCAGTGCTGGCCTCATTCAACACAGCGATCGTACTGAATGTTCGACGTTCTCATCGCAACCGCACAGTCAGAGCTTTGCTGCTGTTCACCACCACTGGGAACAGGTCTCACTTTGGAGATGGGTTGTTTATCTTCGCCACAACTTTCGTTTCAGTGTCGAAGTTACTCGATTAAAAGCTCGTCTTCGTGCTGTTACCAGGATGCTGGTCATGGTGATATGTACATATCTGGCTGCCAATATTATCGATGTAATTATTGCTTTTTGGGAGGTAAGCCATTTGTAGTAAGCGTTCTCTAACAAAGTTCTGCAAAAACTCGCTTCTTCCCAATCTTCCAAATTTATTTCTAGAGCATCAGATCTGTATTTGTCTAAGGATCATTATGCAGTCCCTCGTCCTTCCCTATACCTTTTCTAGCATTTTTTTAGTTAGTGGAGTGAGTAATAAAAAAAGTAGGTTCTGCTCATAAAAAACTAGATGAAGGGATCGGCGTTCATCTGTCCCTGATGGATGCACCATGCTTTTGATAATGCATATCTCGCCTATGCAATGACTTGTGGTGGACTAGTGATGTATGAAGTAAGTGCTGGTATTCCCCCTAAACAAGTTTGGTACAAATTTGCGACCGCAAAGTGAAGGAGGATTTGCAGACCCCGCGCGCGTGTCACAAGGCACCTCTAATGACTGCGTTACATGATCCCCTAGTTCTATCCATAAGCATTGGAAATCAATTTATTGCTGCTATTAATGAGTTGTTAATGTGATGTTACACCTGTGCTTTCACGGTTCAAAAACCCGCCTCGATTTTGCTAAACAGTTTTTTAAAACCAAAACGCCTTTTTTTACTTTGTTTGTCAATTTCATTACCACATTTTTTGGTTGTGAATGGTTAGCACGTAATAAAAAGTAGTGTTCCCTAAAGTGGCGTATGTGGCGCAGTGGTCGGAGGCGCCCTGCAATACGCACATGGGACCCCACGCACGTGGCCCACCAAGTCTTTTATCCCTCCGGAGTTGGCAAATTGGTACCAAACTTATCTGGAAGGATGGCAGCGCTGGCTGGATGCATGGGTTTGCCACCGCGAGTAAATTGTAAAGGCCAGATATGCATTCAATCACTTCCAGACGGTGCTTAATAAAGTCGGATGCACTTCGCATTCCTGAGGGATTGATCAACGCCGAAACCTTTAATCTTTAGTGTTCTCTAGGAAACTAGTCCTAGATCGTGAACTCATGAAAGGAATGTTGCATTGTCATATACTGACAGCATTCGTGCTTGTTCCTAGGCAAACCTATCCAAATCATTTATGCAAGAGCTATCGCTAAAGGCTGTCGATCATTCTCATGTAGAAATGTTCTCATTCAGACGATCGACATCGATTCCCTTTGCGCATACGAGCGCTTCTACACGGTGACGACGGACATCTCGTCCTTTCTCCCGATTTTGGCGTGTGCGTTGCGCCTTCCCATCTACGCGGTAAACGATGAACAAATAAGGACCGAGGTAGGGAAACTCTTTCTTCGCGATTCTACTGTATTTCATGTAGTGGCAATTTGCTATAAAGGTGGTCAAAAAATCTGACAAAAAATGAATGTGTTTTCTGTCGCACAGTATGATTATTTGTCTTCATGGGAGCGTATAGCGCAGTGGTTAGCAGTTCCTCATAATGCAAACATGGTCGGTAGTCAGAGAACCTTCGAGCTGTTTATAACTGACTAGCATATCATTCCATTAGTTCTAATATAATATCAAGTACTGTTTTCAAGAAGGACTTTACGCTACAGGAAGCTTACTATATTAGATATCTAGTGAATAGGCCCTTCCAGAAAACGTTGTTGCTTGTTGCTCATGAGTATATTTCAAAAGAATTAAATCATGGCGTGGTCGCCTATTACGACACAGTTGGATTACTCGAGTAAATGGGTAAGATGCCGACTTATGAACAACGATGTTGCTGCACAATGTCTTTGTTGCGGACACGATAAGTCATTCGATTCTTTCCTTTCTTCTTCATAATATGCAAAATGAATCATTGTAAAAGGTATTCCCACCTGGTGCCTCAGTAGGTTCAAGCAACAACGTCTCCTACTTGCATGGAACAGTATAGTTTTAATGGTTTTTCTCATTCTTATTGCAAATTCTTTCTTCATGGCAGGGTACGATGTGAAAAAACAATCACGAGCATGCTGATAATTGAGAAAAACTCGGAACCTCATTGAAGTTCGAACCCACGACTGCCCTCACGGAGAGCTAACGTGCTATCCTCCACACCAGCCGATGCCCTTGCTTTGCCCTTCTCTCAGCCAGCTTTTCTTTATAGTTGCTATCAACATTCAAGTTAAGACACTGTGGTTTCAACTGCAATTTCAGACTAACTGAGTTCAATACCGATTTGTGATTCCCCCAAACTTTCTTTCCTCCAAGCTGTTTACCGCCTCATCGTGACTGTGATATGTTCTCGGGTGTGGAGCTACGATGTACAGCAGGGGATTCATCCCCACGCCAGGACCTCCCAAGCTGAGAAGGAGTCCGGCGTTTCCATCAGGAAGCCCAGCCAAGAGTAAACCAGTACCAGGATCGACCACCGTCCAAGTATCGAACTAGTGGCATGGTGGCAAATGGTGACAACCTGGGGGCAGACTTTGGCCAGGCTGACCTCGGGACTCTAGGGAAATACAGTGGCTAGACCAATAAAACTCCGAAAAGTGGAGAATATGCTGAGGTCCGCACAACTAGTGAGGACGGACCGTCCGAGTATCCAAGTAAGTAAATCTTTCTTTCTGACTGGTCATCGCTTGTAGCACCCACAGAGTAAAAAAACTGGCTGAGAGAATGCCAAAGCAAGGGCCTCGCTTAGTGTGGTCGAGATGTGAGCCCCAACAAGGGTAGTTACGGGTTGAAAGCCCATTGAGGTTCTCAACTTTCTTATCTCAGCATCCCTGTGGCATTATGCTCTTACTTTGACCTCTACATAATGTGTTGCAAAAGGACTGCTGTAGAAATCGCTGATTTTCTTCCTCATTACCCATTCAGATACAGTTACCACGCATGCTGAACGACAGATGGTGATCATTTGATATTGCAACTACAAATTCCATATGGATGTTTCGTATGACGTTCTCGCACATAACTAGGTCTATTCCCTCTCTGAGTGTATTCTTAAGGTTCTACCAATTAGCACTCTCGGCACACATCGTAAATAAGTGGTTTTACAAGTATCATAATCGGTTTCGTCATTCAATTTTAAATTCTAAAAGGCGAAAGTGAAATATTACCTACTTACTTGGATGCTTGAATGGCCCGTCCTCACTGGTTGTGCGGGCCCCAGCATAATCTCCATTTTTTCAGAGTTTTATTAGTTTAGCCATTGTGGCCCCCCTGGAGTCCTGAGGTCAGCCAGGCCATAGTCTGCCCCAGGTCGTCACCACCGCAAGAAGTGGCCGCTCTTGTGGATCACAGGGAGATTTGCCACCACGCAACTAGTTTGGTACCAGGGCAGTGACGCATCCTGGTATCGGTTTACACTTAGCTAGGCCTCTTGATTGAAACACCGGACTTCTTCTTAGCTTGGGAGACCCTGCGAGGGGTATGAACTCCCGCTGTACATCGCAGCGCGATTCTATAACACTCCCAGCCGCGATTGGGCAGTAGAGCATTGGGAGGAAAGTAAAATATTAAGTAGAGATGTGGCGCAACAGGATTTCGATAAAAGCTTGTCAATCATCGTGAACTGAAATAACACTGCAACATTCGCCAAAAGTGTTAATTGTTCAGTTAGTCGCTCAGTTCACTGTTTGATTTAGGGTATTTCATCAAACACGAGAAATCTACATGCGCCTTTGCTTCTGTTGTCCAATCATGAGACGGGACACTGAAATTCAGAAGGAATTGCAAGACTCGGAAAAGGAATACGAAGAACTTCTGGGCTCTTTCCACAAATCAGCAAAGAGTAATGAACACTATTAAAGTCTGTAAACTATTACTGAAAGCAACCACAATGTTGCTGAGATGTAGGCAAATCTCGGAACTCCAGGTGAGCTTTTAATCCCGAATTACCCTTTCAGGCGGCTCACGTGTTGCACACTGCAAGATTGAGACCCTTAATTTCCCTTTATCTCAGCCAATTTTTTGTCCTAACGGTGCCATCAGCAATCACTCATTAACGGGAGTGATCTGAGTACCACAAATCGACATTAAGTCCAATTGACCCTAGGAAGGGTAGTCGCTGGTTCGAAGCGCACCCATTCCAAGTTCCAAGTATTTCTCATATCACAGCATCGTTGTGATTGTGTTTCGCGTAATACACTGCCTTGAAAAAGAATAACAGGTAATAAGTAAAAGCTAAGTATTGCTGAAAAGTTAATTTTTTTAGAAATTTTATATTTCAGCTGAGAACGCACGGAATGGGAACTTTGATCATGGCAAGGGCCACCTTGAAGTCATCAAAACAATCCAAACAATTGCAGCTTTTCCAGAAACGACGTTAATTGTGAATTCTTCCAGGTCTTAGTTCACTTTCAGCTTTGCCGAGTCAACTTAGTAGACCTTAAAGAATACTCAATAGGATTAAAATGGAGCGCCGACGAGTTCCGTTGACCACAGGAAGATGGTGGACGGTGAAAGAAGAAAGCGATGCATTAAATCTAATCTCCTACGCATGACATAAGATCTTCTGAAACGCTTCAAATTCTCTCCTATTCTGACTATTAGTAAACATAAGCTATATAAATTTATAGTGATCTAACAGCGGATCCGGTCGTGATTCAGTCATTGATAGAATCTCATTCACCGCTTTTTACACTGCCTATGATCATAAATCGAGTAGAAACGAAAGAAAAAAAGGCGTTTGAATGATGCAGAGAGAATGAGGGTACCGCACTTCCTCCATTTTTCAATTCCCGGATAACCACGTCCTTCCGTTGTGGACTAAATTGCCACTCGATCTAAAGGTGGCATTCGGCCATGTAAATTTCTAATCTTTCTCTATTTGGCATGAAATAAATCTTTACATATGTTGGAGACTTTCAGTAATCTTTATTAAAAACAGAGATGTTCATAAAGGCTCAGCCGTTGTTTTCTTACACACAATGTACTCGAAAGGAAAACTACTAGAAAAAGAAACTAGGAGAGATAACTACTGTCGTAGAAAACTGAGCAAGCGATTGCTAGCTTTCTGGTTGTTATTCGCTTTAACGCATCAATTTTCGTACATTTACAACCTTTGAAGATTTCCTTGGTTCTGCAGAAACCACAGTGACTAATTTTTAAACATTTAAAAATAGCTTAAGACTTCAGAATCTCAGGTATATCTCTTCAATGAGGCACTCATATCGGAAGCTACTATTGAAGGCCTAAAGATCAACCAAAAAATAAAAGTAGACAACGATGAAGGCAGACACAGAGGCCCTAGTGTAGGCTTAAAAAAATTTTTTCATTCGCAATGTTTTACTGCGATATTCGAACGAAACCTATGGAAACTGAGCGGAGATCTAAGCTAGGTGTCTATAATTTACATGTAGCAACACTTAATCAAAAACCGTAATGCAGAATAAGTTATAAATTGGAGACCGTGGATAATTCGGCTCCGACAATCGAGAAATCCGACTATCGAGAAGGATGACAAAACTACTGAGGCACTGGGTTAGCAATACGAGACGGATCGACTCTCGGCTTTAGGGGCTTAAGCCACCCTTTTTCTACACCTTCAATACGTTCTGAAGAAAAATTGTTTTCAAACAGCTAGGAATTCCCATTGCTGGACCAAGAGCCGTTATAAAAACTACCACCTTCGGTATTGTTGAGCTCTTCATTGTAACCGGTTCTTTTGATTTGATACCACAAAGTAACGTTTTTATTGTGTCATGATTATCACGAAGTTTTTCACCTGGAAATTATAACCTCGCCATCTCTGAAAGATTACGTAGAGGAAGTTCCATATTCAGTGACTCTTCAGATCAACTTATTGACTAGTAAAGTAGGTGAGAACGAAATATGCGGTCTGTTCTTGACATAACTATCAACTCGACTAAATGTAATAGGTTGCTGGCCATGCAATCAGTATCTGTTGATAAAGGGTCAATTGTCCAGCGTTGATCGACCCCTAAGGGATGCGCAACGCTCTCGAGTAGAGATAAGTGAACGCATCTTTGGCCTACACACTGGTGGCAATCTACCGATGCACTAATTTCCTGTTTTTTTTCCAGGACAAGTCTGCTGAAAATCCGCCAAACCTGGAGAGAGGAAAAGCTTAAATAGTACAGGGTACGCGGCCAAACCGAGGACCATTTGTATGGTAAGGTACCTTTAACCACTGCATTGCACCTATCTGTTGACTAGTACATTTGTTTGAACAACTTAAAAGTAGAAGGCTGTAAGAAGTCCCTGGAAGAAAGTGCAAAATAAAATCCCTATTAAATCGTGGAAGAGCCTAACAAACCTCACACGGGAATACTTGATAAGGCCTTATAATACATTTGAAGGATTAAAAAGCTTTCTCAAAAAAAGGGCAAAAGGCGTTCCTCTATAGCAGTAACAAGATGATACTTTAACCTTCAATGAGTTTTCGCTATGAACAATGTCGTTGAAGAATACGATGTGATCGTTCAATAGCTTTAGCGACCACCTGTCATCTGTCATCTGTATCGCTTTTTCGTTTCGTTGATCGCGTGTGACTCACGCGGGTGCCACTCAATCTTCCATTTCTACCTGTCATGTGGAATGAGTAGCCCTAGCGAGTTCTGTTCTCTATAGGAACTCGTTGAGCATCGCATCTTTGTTCTAGGGTTTTCGTGAGAAACTCTGATCATTAGGTCACTGATCTTCCTTTTGCGTTTTTGACATCCCGAGGAATTCAGTTGCTAACGAGCCTTGTCTATCGGTTGTCGTTCAGGTTCATTATGCGTCCGGACCCCTTATCTTCGACTTTTTTGACATGCAGAACGGCGTCTTTGATTTTTGATCGATGACATCAAAGTATTCAGAGCTCCCCATCTCCTCTCTCAGTTGCGTGATACGAGATACTCCTAGCATCGTCCTTTCGATGGTGCGTCCTATGACGTTGACTGATATTTCATCCTGCTTACGTAGCGAGAATCGTAAAGTTGAAAAGGAGGGTGCAGAGTCGGGCGTTTCAAATGAAATAAATGCAGCTATAAAGCGTTGCTTAAGAAGGGCCGGTTGAGAGAATTCGGTAACAGTAATTGAAATACCAGCCAGCACTCTGAGACTCCACTTAGTTCGCAACCGCCTGTATGACAGTCTCTGTACAACGCAAAATTGCATAATTTGTCCAAATGATAGGGACGGTGACTGCATGAGTTTGGGTACAGTTTATCTGAACTCTTGTAGAACGTGCAGGTACGAATACATTGGCGAAACGGGTAAACCACTCTGCATCCGTATAAAAGAGAACCTAGCCGGTAAACTTAAAGTCAAACCAAGTACCCCACCAGGGGCACGCATAGAACACAGAGACATAACGGGGAAGATTTTGAAGTAGAAGTTACGATCCTCGCACAGAAATCGAAAACACGAGGGCGCGGAAATCTCGAGGCATTCTGGATTAATTCCAAGAATCCGAAAATAACCGCATGAAGGTATATCTCGTTGTCACGCGTGATGTCATACACTACTTAGTACTCAATAATTAATACTGATATCTCAATTCGAAACAGGCGCATTGCCCATCCATGCGAACTCTGTGAGGTCGGTCTCCACATGAAATAACCAATGACTCATGGAGAGCGGTGAGCTTGCGAAAAAGCTGGTTTTGCATCGAATGTGACTGAAACTTATGTGTCCTGATTTTTCTACTGAGGTGATGGAGACGTTTGGTTGACTAAGTTGCTGGTAGATTCACCCCCACCCCTCTCCCTCCCCCTGTGAAGAAGGCGAAATCCGCCGAAACTCAGCTTTTTGTCAACAAAGAATAAGGTGATGTTTCCTCATCAAGAAGACAGTGAATTAAATGGGACTGTTTTTCGCGAGAAAAACTATCCGTTGTGGACATGAAACGAGTTCTTTGGTAGAACTTTGAAACCACTGAAAGCACCACTGCTTGTTGGATTAAACATTGATGAAATGGTACACAACGTTGTTCACTTATTCAAAACAATAAGAAAAGGAGTGAAATTAACTGCTCTTAGATTTACAGGTAATATTTTCCTGATTTCCCCTTCCACGGCGCTTGTAGCACGGTGACTAATATTTCCCTGCAATATACACTGGATTAATAGATGGTTCAACCCCGCGCACCGGGCTCACTAAGCCGTTCATCTCTCCAAGGTCGGCAAATTGATACCAGACTTGTCTGGAAAGATAAAAACAATGGCGCGATAAATCGGTACGCTACCGCCAGTCAAAGTATGAACTCAAGTACCTGTACGATGCCGATGAAGTCAAATGTCTGGCCCATCCCTCAACGATTGATCTACAACTAAAACTAACGCTTCTCCTTTTTTCCCTTTCTATCATTATCCTCGTGAAACACAGATTGTAACGAGAACCACTGTTGTGTTCCGTTTGGTTTTTCGAGAGAGTGACTGAACTCAGTGGTCCTATAGAACGTTTTTCGTCTGATACATTCGAGGGGCGCGATGCAACACACACGTGGAATCGACTTCCACGCCAATGGCTCACCAAGCCCTTCATCACCCCGGGGTCGGCAAATTGGTGCCAGATTTGTCTGGGAGGATAGCAGCACTAGCTTGATACATCGGTAGGCCACCGCGAGTGATTGTAAAGGTCAGATATGCATACAATCACCTCAAACGAAGTTTAATGAAGTCGAATGCATGGTGCATCCTTCAGCAGATTGATCAACGTCGATAGCTTTATCCATTATCCTTTTACACTCGAAAGTGACTATTTGCGGCATCAAGTTCGCCTTATCTGGTTCCAAAAATTAACAACCTACATCCGTTGAGATGTGGATCTATCTTACGGGCTTACCTTCTGCATGTTATGTCCAGCTCCCTTGTGCACAATAGAACTTACGCTTTGCTAGGAAATAATAACACTACACAAAGGCAGACACTACAGTAAAGATGGAGACACTTATCGATCTTATCAAAAAACTGATGTAACACCTATGAGACTTATTTTGATGCCCTTTTTACGCAAAAGAAAACTCGCTAACAAGTTACTGTTGTCTACGGTTGAGAACTTGGCTAAACTGAGATGAACTAAACTACACTCTAAGCTGAAAGAAAACTGGTGTCTCAAAAAAGCGCACCACTCTTCCCGACGCCTACACATAATGACTTCGCAATCTCCTCTTTCCTTTCTTCGAATTTGTCTCCGTACACCACCTTCGCAATGTTCTCCCTAAAGCCGACAGCTCATGAGGATATGAACCACAGCACAAATAGAATTATCTAGAAACTCAAAATTTCCTTATCACCTACATATTCTTGAAGAATTATACTTATTTTTGAAGAATTCACATTTAAACGCTTTACGCAATACGAGCAATGGCAAATTTCTGGCATGTATTCTTCCTATACTTAACACCTCAAATGGCGATTTGGACTAGAAATTCGCTAAAAATGCTTCACTAACGTACTTTCACCTCCAACCCGTTCCTCAGCATATGTTGCTCCAAAAATGCAGTCATCTTGTCTTCTCGCTTCGATTTCACCGGTGGTTTTAACAAGTCTCTAGCGACCAGAATCACTACATAGATTGTAATCGGAATGTAGAACGCTGCTCCAAACATATAGTTCAAAAGGCCGTTCATGACTGCATCCTGGAATCACAACTACAAAGAATTACATCGCTTATCGGAAACATAAAAAAAAGGAATAAAGCTCTAGGCATTGATCAATCCCTGAGGGATGCACCATACATTTGACTTCATTGAGCATAGTTTGGAGGTGACTGAATGCATATCTGGCCTTTACAATGACTTGCGGTGGCCTACTGATATATCGAGCCAGTGCTGCTATCCTCCCAGACAATTCTGATACCAATTTGCCGACCCTGGAGGGATGGAAGACTTGGTGGGCCATGGGCGCTGGGATCGATTCCCCGTGCGTGTTGCATCGGAAACAATAGTTTGTCCATACACAGCTCATTGACTAGCAATCAAGCGCTCTGTGCTAAAATGCTGTGGAAAACATTTACATATTGCCCAACATGATGGAAAATATTGATTGTTGATATACAATGACTTCCTTAAGTTCTCTACCATATTAAGTTTGAAATATGAAAAAAAAACCCCCGGCTTAAAAAAGAGTTCTGAACGTCTTCCAAGACTACTTCTAAACACCGGCGAAAGAGTAATGCACAATGTTTCACAGAGATAAGAGGATGAAGGATAAAGCCTTCGGCTTTGATCCATCCCGAGAGAGGCCATACATCCAAATTCACCATTCGTCGCTAGAGATGACTGAACGTGTTATATCTGGCTAGCACAATGATTTACAGTGGCCTACCGATGTATTATGTCAGCACTGCTATCCTCCAGACATGCCTCCTACTGATTTGGCGTCTCCGAAAGCTGGCTAATGGTTCATTCTGGGTCCCTCACCAAGTTAATGACCATAATAAACTAATCCATATCAGCTGATTTATCGCTCGCAATTGAACTTCCGAAAAACAATTATGCAGAGGATGATAGTAAGGTTCTCTAAGACTGGCTCCACGACGATGACTGGATCCATCTATTCTGATGTTGGACTTTCCCAATTTCGGCTGCTTATTTGGAGGAACGGTTTTATGGACTTCCACCAGGTGATACCATTATGGTAGTTGTCTACGTTGTAAAACTTCTAAGGTTTGTCGACCGTTTTCAAAAAAAGTGCTTCAACCACAGCGAAGTTCTTCTGCGTGGCGGCGTTTGTTCTTACATTGCGAAACTAACTCCTGAGACCATTTCGCAATACAGCTAAGGAGCTCTAAAATCCAACCCGCATACTAGTTTCATTTGGTCCCTGATTATAGTAAGATCAGGAATTTTAGAAATCAGCAGTGCAAAGCGACTTTAGGCGGCCAAGCAAAACTCAAATATGGTAATGACGACCATTAATTTTCCGTTCGTTGCGAAGATATTATGATAAATTGAAATGCAATTTCCCTAAAGTTACAGAATTCTCAAAAATTTTTTACAATGTCGTAAGTTCTCTTTTCAACTTAGTGTTACTTACTACTTGGATAAATGGGTGGTCTATTTTCACTAGTGGTACGGGCCCCTAGCATAATCTTCAGTCGTTTCTCTCTCGCGCAATCACCGTCCAGTGTGGTGCTCTGCTTCGAACATGGTGACATCCGTGCCTATCCGTAGTGGTGAGATTGTTCTGATTTGTGAATGCAGCTGGTTGACGTCAACCACGAGCAATCTGCTCTTGGCTTGGACTTCGTCCAAGAAGACGTTTGCATTCGATGTATATTCGCTTTGATCCCGAGGTTGGCTTAGACTTCAAAGATTAAGATTAGCATTCCAGCTACATGTTGTGCGTGCAGAACATATTTCAAGAGACACTGTTCAAGCGCTTTGTGAATGGCAAACAGAATTCTTGACGTGGTAGAAGAACTGGACCACTGTTCCACCACATAACAGAGCGCTGGGACGACCGTCGATTCAAAAGAGCGACCGCAGAGTTTTGGGTCCGTTGGTGGGCCGGTGGCCTCTTTGGGATGCCCAGAAGTGGCCTGAGATGCTTTCCACCTTCTGTTGAATACCTCTATTAGCTCGTTCGCCATGTTCACTGAACGTCCAAGATACACGTATGTGGTGGTTTCTGTAATCAGAGAACCATACAATTTCATTTGTTCACGTTAGCACCATAGGTTCTTTTATGAGATAGGTCTTCTTTCTATTTATACACAGTCCAATCGTTTTTCCGGCTTTCTTAGGGTCACTGATCATCGTCTCTACTTCGTTGGTACTTCTTGAAAAAGCGACGTCAGTGATTCGAAGATTTGGTAGGAATTTTCCACCAATGTGTTTCCCTTTCTCGTTTCAGTCGAGTGACTTCATTATCCACTACAGTGCGGCAGTAAACAGCTTTGGCAATATTGTGTCGCTTTGTCGAATCCCTTTTCTGGTGGGAATGGTAAGGGGGTCGATGGAGAAGCTGCAGATTCCACAAAATTAAGCTAGTGTTCGCATATAAGGCGGGTTCAATCCATAGTCGACGTACGCTAATACGATTGCTTTCGTTTCGACGCTATCAAGTGCTTTTTCACAGTCGTTAATGTTTAAGACAAGACCAGATGGTACTCCAGACAAGCTTCTATGACTCGTGACAACGTTTGATATGGTCTATACGGCAGGACCCTTGCCGGAATCCTGCTCGCTCAACTTGTGTTCCTCATCCAAAGTCGTTGACATGCGTAAAAGGGTATAATACTCGTGAACAGCTTTCGCTTATACAGTACACTCAGCAAGCATACCAAACGATACTTGTGAAGGTCTCTTCGGTCACCTTTCTTGACCATGCGCGATGTCCTCCACTGGACTACGGTTTTCTGCTACGACCTCCCACCTAGGAAGAATGTCATATGTGTGGCCAGAAGTAAGTGTAATTTGTCGCTTCCAACTCTGAGGGAAGCGGTGCTGATATTATCGAGTCCTGGAGCTGTGCCTCTCTCCATACTTTCTATCGCAACTCGAACTTCAGAAAGTTGAATCACGAACAGTTTTTCTTAAGTGACGATTTCGGAATCCGAGATGGGAGTTCAGGAGCGGGAAAGATTGGTATAGGACGGTTCCGTTATAAATTATATACTATGATGGAATGTGGTGATAGTCCCATCTTCGCTTATCAGGGCGGATAACGAAACACTATAGTCGCACAGATCAAGGCAGCATTTCTTCAGACTAGATCGTTTTTGAGTCGCTTCGAACACCTTTTTTCTGGCTATACCGATCGATATAAATCCTCCTTCGAAGATCTTCCTGATTTTTTATTGTCAACTGTGTTGGATATGTTGCAGTAGAATCAAGCTTCAGTTTCCTCCTCTTCTCAAGCAAATGCTTAGTGGTAATGGAGACAAGGTATTCACTTCTTGTTTGAGGAATTGACGCTAGTTGGACATAAGTTTTATATCCTTCAACAAGCAGCGTGTATTCCTCGGTTGGGTCTTCATTTATCTGCTAGTTATACGAACGAAAAGAAGATTTTGTTGAGAATATCCGCGTCATACACGACTTGTTCCGTTTTTTCTTGGACGATGACAAAAGCTCTGTTCCAGCTCATTGCTGAACCGAATCTTTCCACGGAAAAAGCTGTGATCTACTACAGAATCACGGCACCACTGACGTGCCAACGAAACACCTCCTCCTGTTTGTGAGAATATGATCGATCTTCTCGTGAGTCGTGCCATTAGGACAGTCCAATGTCCATCAGCGATTTTCTCTCTTCCCGTAAAATGAATATCCAAGGAAGAGACATGCTGTGAATTGAAGTCCAACAAGACGACTTCCGCTCTCATTTCAATCCCCGATTCCGAATTTTCCTAAAATGTATTCATGATCATTAGCCGTTCTTCGATTGGCATTGAATTCTAGATCAACAAATTTACAAAAGGATATTTCGTGACTGCTTCCTCCGACTGACTGTAGAGCACGTCCAGTTCGCTCTCGTCAGCTGTACAAATTGATGGGTAGCAGATGATGATTCTTCCTTCTAACGCAAAAGTTGGAGACGAAGAATGGCCAGCTGCGGTGACAGGATTTCGCATGAGGTAAGCAGATGGGAAGTAGATGGATGTACGACAAACGAGAGCTTCTTCCACGAGTGATAAGGGTACCGTCATTTAATTGGCTCAACTTGGTGTCGGAGACAAGGAAAAGTTGGGGGCTCCTCGGATGTAATTAACAGCAAAAATTAGGGAAGGTCCTGGAAACGACTTACTGACAGGGACCTTTTGGCATTTCATGTTTACAACTAGCCATTAATCATTAAATAAGTAGATAAATAAACGAATACCAATGAAGTATATCGTATCACTTGTTAGTACAACGTACAGTTTTTTGAGATAACATTTATCACCGTTGTACCCATGACGCTACCATCAACAGAGCATTCGTAATTCCCACCATCGTCTTCCAACAACGGCCAGATATCTGAAAAAGGCGACCGGGAAGGATGAACTAATAGCAAGGTGTTTGAATGCACTCGTAGGATTTCACTACAAATCTGCCCACCTTCGACACAGATCTACTCAGTTTTTTTAAAAAGTTCTCAATTCACTGCGTTTCATTTACTAATTTGACATACTTGGATCCTTAGATACTTGGATGGCCCATCTTCATTGGTTGTGCAGGTCTCAGCATAATCTTCAGTTTTCGGAGTTTTGCTGGCTTAACCATTGTGGCTCCATTGAGTCCTGAGGTCAGTCAGGCCAAAGTCTGCCCCAGGTCGTCACCACTTGTAGATCAGAGGGAAATTTGCCACCATGTGACTAGTTTGGTTCTAGGACGGTGACGGATCCTGGTACTGGTTTACTCTTAGCTGGACTTCCTGATGGAAACGCCCGACCTTTTCTCGGCTTGGGAAATCCTGCCAGGGAGATGAATCCATTTCTGTACATCGCAGCCCGAAACCCAGTAACACCTCCCAGCCACGTTGGGGCCGTAAACGATTGAGAGGAAGTTAAAACAGTAAGTGTCAAATCTACCGGCATATTTGTGTATACGTTGATATAAGAAACTTACTTAGGACACCCTCAGTGGAAATGGTCACTCTCCAATCTAACTTTCGGTTCCCGGCAAGCTGACTGTTGACATACCACTGTACGCTCGGCTCTGACTATGTTAACAAAAGGACATTTGAAGCTAAAAGCAAATCAGAAACAAAATCTTCCTAATCTTAACGTTTTTATTTACTGCCTACAATAATTACAATACCATGTGAAATAAAACCAAGATGATGCTGAGATATTTGAAAAATTCCGAACCGCAGGTGTCTGCGGTGGGGAGCGAACGCGCTATTACCCTTCCGGAGCTAACGCGTTCACCACCACACCATGCGGATCCTTCGCTTCGCCTGTCTCTCAGTTGGTTTTCTTTCGATCACTGCCAGCAGCAATCATCTGCCGACGGAATTGATGTGAAGAAGGGGGTAGGGGCAAATTGGCAATGAACACAGTTAAGCTGAGGCTGAAGATGAAATCACAATCTTAACCTTTTTATTCATTGCCTACTATAATTTTCCACGGCATTTTTTTCAAAATCTTCCTATTCTCTACTTCCTTTTGCACAGTTCGTAGAAATCCAGAATGAATACAAAGATGACCACAGAGATATGTACTCTACATCGATCATACATTCTCATTGGAAAATAGTGCTAAGTAATTTCAGATGCACTAAGCTTCACAGCGAGAACTATTGTATAGTCATTACATTAAACCACATCAATAACTACACTTGCCGCAGTTGTAAAGGTCTGAACTAAGGGAGGTTAGAAAACGGCACAATGAGATGGTGTTCACACTGCTTTAAGTTCCCTTCTTTATCAACTCAGATACGACAAGCCTCATGCCAAGAAGTCTTTAAATTTTTTTAGACATGGATATTTTAGATATTTTGATACATATGTATCTTTGAAAATGAAGCTGCTATCCTCCTGAACTATCATCCAGACTTGCACCCTTCATAACTAGTACAGGACAAAATTAATTCATTACCTTAAAGGTTTTGTGAAAGGGATAGAAATGTATGGTCATATTTTCAATAGCGCTTTTCACTGAATATCAGTACGATTAATCAATGCCTTGGCTCATTGGTAAGCTCACACGATTTTGTTACAGATCATTACTAAGATTTCAGCAGTATCGCCTTCTTCAGAGCCACAGTGATTCGAGTCAAGTGTGGGCATCAGCTTCTTCTTGCGATGTGAGTCGTTCATAATCGTCGCATCGAAACGAATGGACCACCGCACGAATCAAATGCGGTCAGCCAGCACTGCTTTTAAGGTGTAACAACCGAAACGTTAATAGAAAATTATAACACAGTCGTGAAAGTGTTTGAGACATCTTGAAAAAATAAAAGGATAAAGCTCTCGGCGTTAATCAATCCCTTAGGGATGCGCCATGCATTCGACTTCATTAAATATTGTTTAGAGGTGATTGAACGCATATCTGGCCATTACAATTACTCGCGGTGGCCTACCGATGTATCGAGTCGAGCCAGTGTTGCTATCCTCCCAGACAAGTCTGGTACCAATTTGCTGACCCCGGAGGATGGAGGGCTTGGTAGGCCATGGGTGCGGAGATTGATTCTACGTATGTGTTGCAGGGCACCTTGGACCACTGCACCATACACGCCCATTATGAGACGTCTTAACGAAATTAATCAACGCCAGGATGTTTACCATTTTCAAAGAACGTTTTCTTCACATATCAAAGAAAGGTGATACTGTGTCAGGAGAGTGAAAATAACGAAAAGTTTTCCAAAAAATAGAGCATTATAACGGATTCCTAATAAGCTGAAAAAACATCTGCATACAGCGTTTGCCGGTGCCACGAAATGCTTCTGATTGCAGGTGAGGGAAAGGCTGACGCCGGAGATGAGATCATGGGAGGCGTGACTGTCGTCCACGTCGATTTGAACCATTTTTCGCTCCGCCTACCACATTTGAAATGTCTTAGCAGATCTCTTGAGATATTTACACTTCAACTGTTTCTTAGTTGCAATTTTTTCAAAACACCGTTTCCAGAACTTATATAAACATTTAAGAACGCAAAGCGAGGACTCGTCGAAATTAGAAACAGAAGAATTTCCCACTTTAAAAGGTTGTGTTCTAACAAGTTTAACACAGGTTCAAAGGAATTTTCATCAAACGCCCTTGATTGACTCCCAATAAGTCACATGAACTGCATTATTATTATTATTATTATTATTATTATTATTATTATTATTATTATTATTATTATTATTATTATTATTATTATTATTATTATTATTATTATTATTATTATTATTATTATTATTATTATTATTATTATTATTATTATTATTATTATTATTATTATTATTATTATTATTATTATTATTATTATTATTATTATTATTATTATTATTATTATTATTATTATTATTATTATTATTATTATTATTATTATTATTATTATTATTATTATTATTATTATTATTATTATTATTATTATTATTATTATTATTATTATTATTATTATTATTATTATTATTATTATTATTATTATTATTATTATTATTATTATTATTATTATTATTATTATTATTATTATTATTATTATTATTATTATTATTATTATTATTATTATTATTATTATTATTATTATTATTATTATTATTATTATTATTATTATTATTATTATTATTATTATTATTATTATTATTATTATTATTATTATTATTATTATTATTATTATTATTATTATTATTATTATTATTATTATTATTATTATTATTATTATTATTATTATTATTATTATTATTATTATTATTATTATTATTATTATTATTATTATTATTATTATTATTATTATTATTATTATTATTATTATTATTATTATTATTATTATTATTATTATTATTATTATTATTATTATTATTATTATTATTATTATTATTATTATTATTATTATTATTATTATTATTATTATTATTATTATTATTATTATTATTATTATTATTATTATTATTATTATTATTATTATTATTATTATTATTATTATTATTATTATTATTATTATTATTATTATTATTATTATTATTATTATTATTATTATTATTATTATTATTATTATTATTATTATTATTATTATTATTATTATTATTATTATTATTATTATTATTATTATTATTATTATTATTATTATTATTATTATTATTATTATTATTATTATTATTATTATTATTATTATTATTATTATTATTATTATTATTATTATTATTATTATTATTATTATTATTATTATTATTATTATTATTATTATTATTATTATTATTATTATTATTATTATTATTATTATTATTATTATTATTATTATTATTATTATTATTATTATTATTATTATTATTATTATTATTATTATTATTATTATTATTATTATTATTATTGTTATCCTCCCAACGGTTTACCGTCTCATCGTGGCTAGGGAGGTGTTCCTGGGTGTCGGCCTGCGATGTACAGTGGGGGGGGATTCATCCTTCTGGCAGTCTCCCAAGCTGAGAAGGAGTCCAGCGCGCTTCCATCAGGAAGCCTAGCTAAGAGTAAACCAATACCAAGATCCACCTTCGTCCTGGTATCAAAGTCGCATAGTGGAAAATCTCCCTCTGATCCACAAGGGCTGCAACTGCCTGTGGTAGTGAAGAGCTGGGGCAGACTTCGGCCAGCCTAACCTAGATTTCAGGGAACCAAAATGACTTAACCAGCAAATCACCGAAAATTAGAGATTATGCTGGGGCTCGCACAACCAGTAAGGACGTGCAGTATAAGTAGCATGTATAATATACGTATATACATTTAATGGTACGCTGTATAAGTGTATATCACTTATATCAGTATATATCATGTAACGATAGGATATAATTGGTTTCAAGAACCAACCAAGTGAAAAAGCACTCATGAGAGTTTGCTTGGTTCGAATGCTGAACATGGGTTTCTTCTCTTTTTCCTTGACTCTTTGTCGCAACCATGGTGGCAGGAAACTTTGCTTCGTTGATGTCGAAGAGGTTTCACTAAAACGGTGCGAGTTTTTCCAAATAAAAGACTTCACAGCCTTTTTATCACAGTAAATATTTAAATACTACAAATTTTTTTTATATGACCCCTCTTTAGGTCTACTGTGCGGATCCCAGCGCTTTTCACACTCGACTCGTTTCCTCGCATCCATTATCCACGACGATCTTCCAACTTTTACGTGTGGCTTCGGCTACTACTTGAGGATTTTCATTTCATCTTGAATGTGGTAGAGTGCTGCTTGAGTCGATTCTCCCTGGAGTCCTGAGACAGCTGGGCTGAAGCGTTCCCACTGGATTGCTGGGAGTGATTGTTTTCCGGAGAAGTCCCTGTACCAATTTCCCGACCCCGGAGGGATGACGGGATTGGTCGGCCCGCAGCGGAATCGAACTAGCGCCATGCTCGTGATGGCAGACACCACTAACATTGTGCTATCTGCCTCCCTAGCATTGCAAATACCTTAGTGAAATTACATTGAAACAACAAAGTAATGGGAATTCACCTCTCGAACTTCACCATTTACTTTTAATTTACAGATGGGAGATCACTGAGAATAATAATACACGTCTCATGTTAAGGGAATGAAATGGCCTAAGCGAAACCAAGTGATCAATTACTATAAGGAAGTGTTGAAACAATACTAGTACCGATCTGAGACCACTCTTCTCAGTGGATTCACAATTGGATCCGTTTGTAGCTTGGCATCATACAACCCACCACTTCGACAACACAGCAATCGCACGAACAATCTAGCTAGTATTTCACATAAAGCAAGGGATTAGAATAATAGTTTGCATTGTAACTGAAATTCACCTCAGTTAAAATATCTACTTTTATTTTGCACGACCCAGCTTTCACATCTACTGCCCGGACCCCCAGCACTTCTTGTATCCCATTGGTTTCCTCGCATCCATTATCCATGAAGATCTTCGAACTCTTCGCGTGTGTGCTCAGGTGCTCTTTGAGGAGTGTTTTGCTCTTTATGAATGCCATCGAATGCTAGTCTAATCAGTTCTCCATGGGCTCACCGAGATAGCCCGGCTAGAACGTTCCCACGTTGATTGGAGGGAGTTAATTGTTCCAGGACAAGTCTGGTACTGATTTCCCAACCACGGAGGGATGATAGGCTTTAGTGAGCCCGGTACGGAATCGAACCGGCACCATGCTGGTATTGATCAGCGTCACTATCACTCGCTACTTGTTCCAGAAAAATGTCTGCGTATTTATATTGAAAATATTAAAACACTTCAAATACATAGCCCAAGTCCAATTTGTTATCGTCTTTATCCTAACTGGAGCAGAATATTTGATATAATATGTAATAACAAAATCCAACGGAGTCTCCAAGGAATTATCCTAGATTTGCAATTAAACCCCCAAAACGGATCGTGGACCTCAGTCCTTAAAATGACCTACGTGGTGGATGAGACAGGTGGGCATCTTCCTTCAGAGATTCGTAAATCTCTCTCTTCTGGAAGTAACCAATCGCATTCAACGTCATACTGGAGCTTATTCGCGTCCAGCAGCCACGATTTCACATTGCTAGCTTTCATCTTGAGAATCTGAATAGCCGATGTTATTTGGTAATTTTTAGAGCTCCAGCGCCCACCTTCCTAATATCAGCCGTAAGCACACAAAGTGAGAGAGCACTCAAAATGATGGCAGACCGCATAACGATACGAATCCAAAAAAGTGAATCACACCTTACTGATTCATCTGGAAACCTAGCTACTCTCGAAGGAAAAAAAGCAATCATTGATCCAGTTTCACATACTTACTATACTTTTACCAGTTTACTTAGATGCGTCTCTACCCGTTAATGTCACTAACATAATACTAAACAGTGTATCCCCTGGCTACAAATATTCGTTCAACTCCATTCTTCTGTTGGAGAGCCGTACCCGTCTTCATTCGACACCTTGTGAAATCTGAAAGGAAACTCATCGACGACAAAGGCAATATGGAATGAACGATGGACCATTATGAACAATTCTCAAAAGAAATTCAATTCTAAAGAGTGAACTGTGTCAATTCAGAAATCATTCGAAGACACGTGCTTTTTTGTACTTTAATCGCTAGTCAAGCTAGTGTTTCTGTCGTCCCAGACAATTCTGGTAGCAATTTGGTAACACTGGAGAAATGGAAAGTTTGGTGAGGATGGAGAGCGAGATAGAACCACTGACTGATTGGATTACCTGTGTATTGCGAATCACCTGTAATTACTGCGGTCCACGTGCACCTGACCAGGAAAACGGCAGGGAACAAATAATACAGTTGAATATATGTATAAAGGTGCACATAGGGGCACATTTTCTGGTTATACCAATCAGTTTCTCAACGGGACCAAGGAGTTGGCTGGATCTTGCGGTATGGCGAAGCATTTTGCCAAGATTTATTTGCTTAAACTCACCGTTCTTTACAAGAATGCTGAGATATGTGCAAAACTCGAAACCGCAGATGGAGTCGAACCCGTGGTCACCCTTTCCGAGGGTCACGTGCCGCCACACCAACCGGTACCCTTTTTCTTGTCTTTCTCTGAACTAGTTTATTACTCTAACGGCGATCAGCAATCAGCTGTCAACGGAAATGATCCGGGCAGAATAAATCGGCATTTAACTCAGCTGTAGCTGCAGTCGAAATCACAACGTTTAACATTTATTTACTACCTCCTACTTTTTTCAAAGCACTTTGTAAAATACAACCTGCTGTTTTCTGTCACTTCTATCACTATCACCGCCTTCTAGTCGGTAAAGAGACAGACAACATTTATTGAGCATTATGATGAGTATTATCACTTGGACCAAGCGGTCATATGGGCAACGATGAGCGGGTAACACTGTGCAATAAGCATGGCCACGAGCAACTCTAGTAAATCGTTAACTACTGCTACTGTATTCAGACATCTGAACGAGATTCTACACACCACCTCGAATCAAAGATTTTATTCTGTGACTGCGACTGTTGTTTCCTCCGATTCACGACGGCCGACGACTGAGTGTTGTGAATAGCTTAGGGTGCCCCTAGTACGGCTACGTCGGGATTTCAAGCACAATCATGAAGACTACGAATCTCTAAGCCGCAGCCGAACGCAAGTATGAACGCGACCACCCTCCTAAATGACAATTGCAAGACATCTAAATAAATGGGAGAAGTGCTGGAACTCGCGTGAGAAATGAAGACGAGTCATCTAAGTTTCTAAATAAATAAATCTGGGGAACTATGCAGTGTAAAACAGCCATTTTTGACCAATAAGTCCACATAAACAAAAAGCTGTGATGTCAAGTAGAGAAGACTTGTGTAGTTCCAATAAGCACACTGCGTAGAATACACTAATAATAATAGTAATAATAATAGATGCATACTTTACGATCGCCTTATCCGTTTTATACACATTCATTTTATACATGTCTCTTTAATTCCACAGCATAGCACCTTGCCATGATGAATTCACTTTCGGTGTCGAATTCCCATGAACACATACAACACAGATACCTTAGTACTACTCTTATCGACACCACTACACGTGTTATTTTACTTCTACACCAAGCAATGAAACGATCGCAGGACTTATGAAGACAGACAAAACCAGTCTCAAGAGCTGTTTCCCGTAAACTGTTATGCTCCTCGGACCACGCTTCTCACATCCTTTGTCATAATGAAACAAGCTATCGATCCAGTATAGTTACATCAGGTGTAGATATAGCAGAAATGTTTCTGCGGTACGAGGAAAGGAATCCAAAAAATGGCACTAGGGTAGGGCACCCGTAGAAAAAACACGGAAAATTTCTAGACAAGATTCTAAGAATGTTCAAGGTATGACTACCTTGCAATAGCGAAAATATTTAATAGTCAAAGACCTAGAAACACAACAAGTTGATACTTGATACTTGAACGGCCCGTCCTCACTGGTTATGGTAACTATTCCTTAAATAGTTCCTATTCTCTACAATATCACATGTGTCCTATACTATTTACTTATAACTATCTTAAATCTATCCATTCATAATGTATAAGTTTTTATACCGTTTCGACATGTGGTTTCCATAAAAGCCTCTGGCATACCGCCTCATTTGATGTAGTTCTCCACATGTACCGTGTCATGACCTCGATCAGCACGGTCTCTGTGAAGCCTCACGTTATTCCATCCTTTCACATGACCTTTTCATAAGCTTTGCGTAGCCTTTCGAATAACCGTCATCCACGAGCTATTCCTTCGCTGCCTGATTGAGTTCTATGTTGACGAAGCCTCTGGCACATCGCCTCATTTGATGTACTTCTCCGTATGTACCGTGTCATGCCCTTGGTCAGCACGGTCTTTAGTTCCCTCTGGCAAAGCTCCACCCACTACAGAAGTAATACAGGCAGCCCATCGGCATTCGTCTTCAAGTGTTCGCAGCGTTCGTTCGGTCTTCATCCAATCCATCTCAGTTCGTCAGTGCTCCAACTCTAGTGTCCGCCTAGCTTCCTTCAGTTGTATCACTTGTTCTCATTCCAATCTCGCTCGTACATATCCAGCTAACCACATATCGTAACATATCACATATTATTATTGTGCCGTTGTTATTGCCATAATGTTATTGTTATAACCCAAACTCGAGGTTGTCCACCACAGTTATGGAAAAAAAGTCCCGCGTGGCGAATCCATACAAAGTCGAGCGTTCTACCGTACAGTTCCCAGGATCGACTTTCTATTAACCTCGGCACTGGAATATGAATGCATCGTTTTCTTGTTCAGCAATCGCGAGGTTGTTAAACAGCATACATTTACTTCCATAGAAAAACACAATACAATACAACAGTAGCTGACGTTTCGGCAGCATCACCTTCTTCAGAACCTGGAAGGGTATACTGATATATAATTTAGTAGGCCAAACGCTTCAATGACACTTACAACAAGACGAAAAACTCCATGGTAATTACATGGTCAACAGGTT
Organism: Angiostrongylus vasorum; assembly: GCA_018806985.1. Lineage (NCBI taxonomy): Eukaryota > Metazoa > Nematoda > Chromadorea > Rhabditida > Metastrongylidae > Angiostrongylus > Angiostrongylus vasorum. Next base: position 1,171,658 of record JADANN010000198.1, on the reverse strand, counting down.
CTCGAAAAAAAACCGCTTTTTTTTACGTGCCTTCCAATGAGGAAGATTAGAACAGCTGATTATAGTTGCATAAGGTTGATGATTGCACCATGCCACATCAGAAATTGATGCCAACATACGGTGTCAGGTCACGTATGACCTCTGGGCATTCATCCCTGCTATTCATTGTAGGGGTTTTTTGGCATTTATCCAAAAAGCCTCAGGAAGTTTTCGCGCTGGTGTTCTAGTCTCCCTGTGCAAGGATATTGACTTTTACTTCAAAGCCGTCTCCACTATGTTTTTGTATCCCATGCGTGTCCTTTTATACGGATACACAAAGGTCTGCCCTGTTTCGCCAATACATTCATCTCCGCAATTTTTTACAAGAGATCAGGTATATCGTACCTGAACTCATGCAATTACCGTCCCTGCCGTAAGGGCCGTAAGTGCAAATTACGCATTTTGTTGTTCCACAAAGATGGTCATACAGGCGGTTACGAACTAACTGACGACGTAGAATAGCCGGTGATATTTCAACTATCGCTACCAATTCCTCTAGACTTGCCCTTCTTAAGCATCGCTTTATCGCTACACTTATTCCATCGCTAATGAAGGGCAACATAAACGGGACTTTTTTTGGCCAAGTGTTTCGCTTGGCCGCGTCGCTCTCCTTCTAAACTTATCTCGTGGGGTTACTATTTCGTAGCCATTGGAAATGGCTATTTGCCGAGCCAAGTCGCACGATTCTTCCTTTAGCTCCCTGGTTGTGCACACAGAGGTGGCTGTTCGAAACATGTTTCTCACAAGCGTCCTCTTTGTGTGAAGGGTGGGAAGAAAGGAAATGAACGAGGATGTTCTTGTTACTTGGCGTTCGGTACCACTTTGTCAGGTAACCGCTACTTGATATGTTTATTTGGACGTTTAGAAACGGAAGCCAGTTTTTTTCTCGGTTTTCTCCCAGGTGAACTTAATGTACGCAGACTGCTCGTTCAATAATTTAAAGCATTTGTCCATCTCCTCCTGCGTAGAGAAGATGACAAAACAATCATCTACATATTTGCAGTAGAGTAGTGGCCGGAGATCGAGAACAGGGGCTTCTATCTTAGACATAAACACAATGGCAAGGCTTGGTGCCAGTCGTTGTCCCATTGCCAACCCCCCTTATTTGCGCGAAATATTTCCCAGACCATCTGAAAATCGAGCAGTTTAGGCACTCCTTTAAGAGAGCCATAAGCTGCTGGATGGACAAGCTATGCATATTTATTCTTGCTTCATGTTCAAGAAGAAGTTTGTGGATGGCTCGCATTGCGGAGTCATTCGATGCGACGGTGTACAGCGCGGTTACGTCGAAGGGCTCCATCACGTACGCGTTATTGGGAGGCGCGTTACGTAGACGTTCTAGGAACATTTGGGTGTTTGTGAGCTGAGCTGGAATATTGTTAAGCAACTGGGTAAGTATTAGGCTTGAAAAACCACGTTATCCTATCCGTTGGCCCGTCTACACAGCTGATGATGGCTCTAACCTTAAATAATGATGAATTGGTTGACGCAAGATCATCAGGTGATACCAACGTATGTGTTTTAATAAGTAGGTATAGGACGGGATGTTGGTTTATCGATTTTAAAGTGCAGAAATAACCGATGATTTTAAACCTGAAGCCTTTGCCACACTGACCCATTGATTGTTTAGCTTTCGGTATTGACTTTTATATTCCTTCTCAAAGTGGGCGATAGAGTGTAGCATCACTAAGATGTTCCTCTATTATCTCAACATCCAGCTGACGAGGAATAACTACGAACTCTCCCCCTTGTCGTTAACAGACAATCTTATTGTTTATGAGTCTATTAATTCTCTAATTTCTCGCATGCCACATTTTTTTGTGCGGCTGTAAGGTTAGAGATAAACTTTCTATCGCGGTAATGATTAAGGGTCTTGAGAACGCCGTCCGTGATTGAGGGCATAACAATACCTGAGTGCGCGTTCGCTATTAGAATTGGGTCCAAGCTTTGTACCATCACAGTCCATTTCTAAAACGACTCTGCGTAGGATAGCGTGTAACCTTTATGAGCTTCAAGATCGACTCCGCTATCAGGCCAAACAAGAAACATCAAATAGAGATAAAAATCAAGAGGCGGCTTCACTACCACCATCTCCTTTCCCTAAGACGTTTTTTAGACAGCAGGACCCTAACGATGGAGTTTACATAAAATTTCGCATGTTTTCGGATAATCTTGCATAATCTGCCCTTACGGCAGGGACGGCAATTGCCTGAGTTCAGGTAATGATATACCTGATTTCTTGTAAAAATTGCGGAGATGAATGTATTGGCGAAACGGGCAGACCTTTGTGTATCCGTATAAAAGAACAAGCATAGGATACAAAAAGCATAGCGGGAGACGGCTTTCAAGTAAAAGTCAATATTCTTGCAAAGGAGACTAAAACACCAACGCGAAAACTTCTGAAGGTTTTTTGGATAAATGCCAAAAACCCCTACAATGAATAGTAGGGATGAATGTCCAGAGGTCATACGCGACCTGACCCCGTATGTTCGCATCAATTTCTGATGTGAGATGGTGCAGTCATCAACCTTATGCGACTATAATCAGCTGTTCTAATCTTCCTCATTGGAAGTCACGTAAAAAAAGCGGTGAGTTTTTTCGAGAAGCTGTTGATCATGTAATTACCATAGTTTTTCGTTTTTTGTAAGTGTTATTGAAGCGTTTGGCCTAGTAAATTGTATACCAGTATACCCTTCCAGGCTCTGAAGAAGGTGATGCTGCCGAAACGTCAGCTACTGTTGTATTGTATTGTGTTTTTCTGTGGAAGTAAATGTACGCTGTTTAACAACCTCGCGATTGCTGAACAAGAAAACGACGCATTCTATGTACAGTTGGCGGACAAAATACAAATCCGTCCAACTCCCCTAATCCACTGGCCAACTGGTTGTGCGGGCCCCAGCATAATCACCATTTTTCGGAGATTTGCTGATTAAGCCATTGTGGTTCCCTGGAATCCTGAGGTCAGTCTGGCCAAAGTCTGCCCTAGGTCTTCACCGCTACAGGTAGTCGCAGCCCTCGTGGATAAAAGGGAGAATTACCACCATGCGATACCAGGACGGTGGTGGATCCTGGTATTGGTTTACTCTTAGCTAGGCTTCCTGATGGAAACGCCGGACTCCTTCTCAACTTGGGAGACCCCGCCAGGTGGACGAATCCCTCCGCTGTACATCGCAGTCCGACACCCAGGAACACGTCCCAGCCACATGAGGGAGTAAACCGTTGGGAGGAACACAGCAAAGCGCACTTTACTAGTGTAGCTTTTCGACAAGAATTTCGAATAAGTATTGAGGTAGATGAAAAAGAACCAATTACCGTCCCATCTCCTACTCCCTTACTTTTACTTGATTGACAATTAATGAATTAACAGAAAATTAAAAACTTCATTTCAATGACGTCTATCGAAAGTACCCATCGTCAGAAAGAGATTAATTTTGGCTCAAGAGCCAGACTTACAGGATGTACGACAAAAAGACAGAAGGAAATCGAACCAAAACATAAAACTGCAACAATGACTAGATCGTCGATTACTAAATGTAACCACACAACAATATCAGAAAAGGTAAAAGAAGTTAAAATTTGCAACATAACAAACGTCAATTAATAAGCACGACCATTTCCGCTGATCACAAGCTTAAGAGACTAAAAAATATGAGTTGAAGTAGATACAGTGGAAATAAACAAAGTCCACTACACTGTCAGAATGCATCAGCTTCTTGTTGATAGCAATGCTGGTAAGCCGTCCTTACAAGGCTGTAAGGAAAGCAGGCCTCCAACACATCCATAGTTAACCATCGACACTTATTCACAAACTGCAACTCTTCTTTCACTTTCACGAAAACATACGATTTAAAAAGTCAATTCCTTTAGGAAAGCGTTCCCGCGAGAACATTTGCACCTCTCAAGGTGATCATTTGGTTCTGAGAGACAGTTAAATGTAAAGTGTCTTCCCAAATTATTAATTTCTGGTTTATCATACATTAGATAGCTCGAAAACTATCGTCGAATTCGAAATTTAATTCTTGTGTCGTTCTCTTTTTCAGTAGTCGCGAGACTGTTATTCAGCAAACATGCGCTGCACAGTAGACGTGAAGAAGGACCAAACAAAACAAAAAAAAATATGTATATTACTAATATTATCACATATTTGATACATACTATACTTACCATATTGTAGGTCCATATTATTACATGTCTAATACATTTGGTATGAAGTTGATATACTTTGGTACAGTGCGTTGATAAGCAAATTTTAATCAAGTATGTTCTAGTACGACATACTTGATCAAAGTTCCAAAGGGTCAATGATCAAAGTCTTATCTGCAGGCTCCATTAAAGAGGAGACTCAACAAAACGTCCAACATTCTACAACAGTTGTACACATGTGGTATCACCTCGCCAAAAACTTATTAATCTCGATATTAAAACAGCACCTGTTTTGAGAAGTGTTTAACTAGTAAAATACATTATATATATATATATATATATTTATGTATATATCACCTGCTCAAGCATTACGTATAGTGCAGATTGGTTGTTAACAGTATCCTGCCGTCCATCCTGTTCCTGAGCTATTCGTAGCACGCTGCTTGATGCAAGCTCAAATACAATATATTTGGAACTCTAGCAAAAATCACATCACATCGTCAACATTATATAGCACACGAGTCAATTATAAAATTATCACCCTACCGCAAGGAATTCTTTCATTCTAAGATGTATATCACCTCGGGCATGGTAGTGAAACAACGCTCCAGCCACTGTATTCACAGCCAACGGAATGCAGTGCATGTTATTCAAACTTGCTAAAATTTGCAAATTAGCTCTTACAATGCATAACACACATGTTACATATATATATATATATATATATATATATATATATATATATATATATATATATATATATATATATATATATATATATATATATATATATATATATATATATATATATATATATATATAGTGGTGGAGATACTGTTCAGTAATACGCGCACGATCCTATGTTTAACCTCGCCTCAGGAAAACTAAACCTCCCGTACCTTCGGGTCGGCATATCGGTAAGAGATTTTTCTCAGAAAAGTTCCTCCGATTCAAAAAGGCTGGCGATTACCTGTAGTGATGACCTGAGAACCTGGCACAGTTGTTTCAAAACTCCAAGCGAATCTACTCAACCACCATTCAACGACATTCCAGACGAACTCCAAATTCTCAAACAGCAGCCAAAGCCACATGCTTGTGGATGACGGATGTTGAGGAAACGAATCGAATAAAAAATATGCCTATATGTACGATACTCTTTTATTTTATTTACTTTACTTATTTGTTATTTTCACCTTTTATTTTATTTACTTTCCTTATTTGTTATTTTCACCCTATTTTTTTTATTTTTTATTTTATTTCTTATTTATTTGATTTTTTACATACATATATATATATATATATATATATATATATATATATATATATATATATATATATCACTGCGCTTTTATTGTGAACTGTGCTTTCATGACGATGTGCCAACCCAACTGATAGGATGGATGTTGCCGAGAATATCTATCTGCTTGTAATGTCGAGGTTAGTGAGCTTCCAGGTCTTCACCGCTAACACTCAGCTGTCTTTGTGAATTAAAGCCAGTTGTTACCAAGTCGAAGTCTTAAAGGCACCCAAGGAAGACATGTACTGAACGGCATCTCCAACCACTGCGACGCCTGTGCTCCCATTTTTGAAATACATAAAGGAAAAAAATAGAACTCACCTCTTAGGCTGGGCTTATACGTCGCACTTTCCATAAACGCCAATTTCGGCAGACTTATTGCTATTGCGACTAACAGAAGGCAACTAAGTTGGTAATGCTCGTCAGGATTCATCTAGGATATACAAAAAGTGTAATACACTAAGACTGAGAAATTAGACTAAATATGAAGGAAAAAACGCACTTTCCTTGAAAAGAATTGACTCTTGTTTCAGAAGTACGTCAACGAAAAAGGAACATTTTTCTGCGTTCTAGATCAGCTGACGCGGACTATTAACATACGTGTAATTCATAGTGGCTAAGGTTATGGCGGCCCTTGCTTTTGTTTAAAGCCTACAGGACAAGATATCAAGAAATCTTCACAAATTTAGCAGAAAACTCAGAAGTTAAATTTGAAGCGTTTCAATCATTTACATTGATGCTCATTAATGGTTCCTCGTCTACTCCTCAGGAAGTAGGACCATAAAGAGTTCACATTGTAAAACAAATCTGGTCCGCTGCAATCGTGAAATTAATGTAAGCTATAGGGCTAAGTCACGTTATGTAATTAAGTATTCGTCATCTAGGCTAATTTTTGGAACTGAACTAAAAACAAAAAAAAAACTTTAAAAAAAACTTAAAACTAAAAAAAACTAAAATTAAAACTTTAGCCTTTTACACCGAATAACTAAAGTATTCTAATATAAAATACGTCCAGGCTCTGAGGAAGGCGAAATCCGCCGAAACGTCAGCTTGTTCGTGAATAAAGAATAAAAATAACACCTCGTGTTTGCTCGACAAGAATACGAAGAGTTAAATGAAGGAGTTGGTCAACTATCAAGGATTCGCCTCCCCACAATAATTATTGCTGTCCAGGGTAATTTAAGTGACAAGTCAATGAACCTCGCTTCGATTCTCAACGGTGACATTAGTGACGACCTGGAGACAACATTCCATCGCTATCCTCGGGTCCCAGGGAAAACCGCGCCCAACCAGCTAATCAAAGTTTTAATCACAGAAAACACAGATACTTATTAGGTTGTAGTACACCAGAATGAGAACTTCTATAGACAACAGTTGTAACACAACAAATGAAGAGAAGACTTGATGGGACTCGCATGATATATGAAGGTGGTAATTTAAGTATTTGACTAAGTAAAGAGTCCAAGCATGAAAGCGATGGTGATAATAATGAGCTCAGTGGCAAGTCTCCCAACACCATGATTCTTCAAGATGCCTCTGAATTTTCTCTGTGACAGGCAATTCAGAGTAGATCAACTGCTTCTGGCTGGAAACAAGGAACTATAGTATTTTATGAGATTACTTGAAACGGATATTTGAGATCTGGTTGTGAAAGAAAAGAAAATATATGGACAAAAAAAAGACAAGTAGCGGAAACCGACAACTGTTGCTGAGATAAAAACATTAGGTAGCACAAGGATGAAAATGTGAAATGCTGGACTCCCACGACTGAGGGTTTATTGTAATTTCAGTCCTGTCCAAACGTACCATCTTCCTCAGTAGTAGGCCATGTCAAGGGCGAAATTTCTGATGTGCACTGGCTATCATAACTTGTACGAGATCAGACCAGTTAATGAAATTGTCAACAGAAATTGCAAAAGCGTCTACAGATCCGACAAAAGAAGAGTGTCCATCGACAAGCCAAGACATTTTCCTTACGAAATCATATTTCTTAGGGTATAAATATATCCTATAATGATGAGATAAAGTTGCTCAAATTGAGCAAACAAATGTCAACACGCATATAGTACTGTATACCAGTAGGGATATTTTTTGAACCGGAGGTGTGGCTATGCTAGAAATGATGACAATCCATGTAGGTATACCGGTTCATAAAAGCACATGTACACAGCTAATAGGTACATGAGTACACGAGTGTCTCCTTAGTTAGAAAGTTGCCGCAGATTCATTTGATGAGTAGACAACAGCCAAAAATCTAACAAGATCAGAGCGGTATCAAGTTATCATTGCAAAAGGTGCATGATGCGACGCTATCTGCCAACCCATTTAATAGTGCAATTCATCGAATATTGGAAAAAATGCAGAAGATCTTCCCATCAGATGTCATTATGTTTCCAGCTAAACTAGGAAATTATGCATGTAGATATTCTCCTTCAGAGTTTAGGTACGCGCGGCTCCTCCTTCATTTAGCCATACGCCGCGCTTGGAAAGACGGGTCCATTATAAAAATGTAGAGAAAACACCGATGAACAAATTCAACGCCCTATTCGACATGTTCCATTAGGGTAGAAGGGTTAATAGTAGATGGTAATGCACCAAATACCCGTTTAGATTGTTTCTAAAACAGCCACCAAAATGTAAATTCTAAAGCTTGTGGATTGCAATGATTGTAAACAGTAAGTAAAAAGTGCTCACTGTAAAGACTTCATACCGTAAAACAAATTAGTTTTAGCACAACGGAGATGATTACCTGCAGTATTCCGAAAGATACACTGTGTGGAAGAACACAAATGAGCGCTTACACGGTGTGTCTGCGTCAGAATATCTTAACACCTTCTTCACAAGTTTCCGTGGCAGGAGAAATCTAACTCAGCTCTTCGCCAACAAAGGTCTATCCCCGGGATAAACAAACTTATACAAAAAGCTGTTTTTTAGAAATAGCTCTCATTGGGCAAGCTGAGTATAATACGTGGCAGGGAAGCGAACGGTTGAATACAAAACGTATATCAAAGTAACTGTATTGAAATAAACCACCGAAAATAATGCGTGGTAATCAATTCATACTTGCCAATCTATCGCCATTGGCCCAAAATGTGAGTTAAAACCAAGTCAGGTCCACGAATCGTCAAGCTAACAATCTCGTTTCGTGTTAACATAGTAATTTACTGATCAACCCCGAGAATAATTCAATGTCTGTCTTTGAAAACCCAATTTTAGTCATTTCAAGACTACAAAAATTATTAAAGCTCAAACCTGTTGACTTTGAGCACGAACTGCATTTGATAATGCAATATCGATAGGACCTTGTATGCCCATAGCGGCTCCTAGTTCTCCCAATGCAGCTCTCCCGGTGTCATCCATACTACAGTATAAATTCGTGAAAGAAGACATAAGAAATGGCAAGCGCCGCAGAAGGACCTGAAGCTACACCTTGTAGAGTTTAATGTCATTGAAAGTTTAATTCCGAATTTTCATCAGTGAAAGTTAAAACACAGATATATCAGAAGGCAGATCACGAGAACAGGATATACGCCCACCTGTTCTAACGCCATATGGAGTGCATCTCTGAAACTGAAAATCTGTCCGATAATAGCCGTTCGTTGAAGAATTGCATCAGCAGATGAGCTCCATGTTCCCTCAAACAGCTTTGTTAGGGATAATGAATAATTGATTTTGTTACTCCAGAAAATAAGACTGCTCTAAAATGGCAATGGAACAGAAATAGCTCCAACTTTTTATCCTTTGGATCATGTGAGAGAGCCTGCATAACCTCCTTCATTCTTTCATTACAATCAAACTGGGTCCTAGCAATGTGGAGAACTTCTTTATTTGCAACAACTACCTGGAACAAAATTCATGCTGATTAATCATCAGTGAAAGATGAAAGCTTTTTATTCATACGATTCCTTCTGAAATAACCCATAATCCATCTTTGTGTTCATCGAAGAAAAGTCGTTGTAAGTCCAAACAAACCTTGTTCAATTCACCAATCTGACTTGCAACGTGCCACGTCAGTCTCTCTGCAAGGTATTTCACTCCATATGGACCTATTATCTGCGACAAGCATCGCAATTCTAAAATTGAATTTCCAAATGCGGCAAAAAAATAATCTCGGTAAGAATGTAGCTCATACACAGAACTCTATTAAACAGTCCCGTCAATTATGTTTAATATTCTCTAAGATTTTATGCTTGGCCTATAACACTTAGTATCCGAAAGAATAACGCATTACGATGAAAGAAGTTTAAAAAAATGGTTTAAAAATTCCTAAAATTTGAAGAAAACATACCGCGAGGATCGGTGTATTGTTCCGGAGCGAAGTCGTTACCTTCTCCATTAGAAACCATCGCCTGTAAGTGTTCACTCCATAACATGTGGCCAGCCGAAGCACGTCGTAAGACCACTTCCAAATACCTGTATTTCAACGTCAGAACAAGAAAATCAGCAAAAGCTGCTTCACACTGTCTGTGCTTTAATAAACGATGTGTTTCACCTCTGTTTCCCTCATTAAGTTACCATTTGGTATACATATAGGTCATTGTCTCCTTGTTGCGTGAGTCAAGAGGTTGCGTTTGCTGGAGAAGCACGTTGTTGAATAGCCGTGTTACATCCAAAGGCACTAAAAAGAATCATTATTTGCTTTGCCATAACCATAACGACTTGCATATCACCGATAGCTGGTTTGAAAAACGACACGAAAAAAGCGACAATGGAAGTTATACAATCATGCCATAACATTTAGGAATTTTATCAGATTTTTAAAAAAAGCAGTATCATCTGCATGTAATGAGCTTGAAGTTTAGCCTGAGGGCTACTTAGCCCATACAAGTACACGTACCAAGGGGCATCAATATTTTGAAGAACGCTCATGTAGGATTGAATTATCATCAATAGTTCCGATGGTCGCCGAGGTATGGAAGATCCAGGCTCAGTAGCCATAGCAAAAATAATGTCGATGAATTTGTGCTCAATATGCTGACTTAGGTATTCTCTTGGTGCGAAGAAATGATCCGATACCAAAAGCTGTCGATATTGACCAATACCAGAACAGAGTTCAACTGTGAAATTAAAGTATCCAAAAATGTTTTCCATGCAAAGACATAATATGGAGAAAAAGAAACAACACTCCACAGCAGAAAATAGAATAACTCCTTAAGAAAACTTAAACAGCTACTGACTTAGTGTTGTTAGAAGCTTGTCCGCATAAGTCAACACTTGTCTATCAGTACGATAGCTCTCTTCTCCAGCTTGGGCTGGTTCCTTTTGCACTCCAGAAACTACCGCAGCATTCTTGCCCCCTTTGGTGCGAAGAATTTGTGAAACGATTTCTGCTGCGATCTAAGATATTTCGACTCAACAAATACCTTACGAAAACAAATGAGAAAAAAAAGACCTTTCACGAGTCTCTAAGAAACATTCTAAAGAAGCCGTAAATCAACTTCGTAGTCGATTGTTTGTATTTCAAAGGACTAATTGACACAATACCAAAACCACCAGATATAGGCATTCCTAACCAAAGTCGGCGGAGAACTGATGAAGAGAACAAGCATTAGGAAAAATGGAATTATATATTACGCCTACGCGCGGTGCGCATTGAACTCCACGCATGCAGTGCGTTCTGCCCCTAAAATAAGCAAGCCATTTTCTCGTTTTCCGCGCCATAATCCGGTTTTTCATGGTAGTTTCCTTTCAACTCTGTGGCTTTTTATGTCCTACGTATTCTTTGCGCTTCTTTTATACCATCTCATGTTTCTAGCAGATATTCAAATTTGTGCGCGATGGAAGAAACATCGTCCAACGGCGCTTCTACGCTGTGATCGTATTGTAACATGTGTAGAGTATACTTCGGTATTTTCTGCATATCTTTTGCATCAGCTGATTATCCAGATTATGATTTGCTACAGAAATCGCAAATGAAAACACAACGACCATCCACAGGTCACACTGAATTATGGATAACTTTTATCTACAGCCCACTATTTTTTCACGGCAGAGTAGAGTATCACGGTCTTGCAAATATTTCACCATCATTGTGGTTGTATTTCTCATAACACCCCGGTGTAAAAAAATAATGAGCTGTAGATAAAAGTTACACATTTTGATTTCAACTACAGCCCCAGCTTAACTGGGTTTAGTGCCGATTTGTGCTCCGCAGATCAATCTCATTGACGGGTGATTGCTGATGGTGCCGTTAGGTAGAAAACTAGCTGACAGGAAAACGAGAACAAAAGGACCCGCATGGTGTGGTAGTGAACGTGCTACCCCGCGGAAATGTTCGAAATGTTGTCGCGTTTGATCCTCATCGCAGATATCTGCGGTCCGGAGTTTTGCAAATATCTTAGCATCATTGTGGTTGTATTTCACATAGTACGCTGCCGTGAAGAATTATAGTAGGCAGCAAATAAAAAGCTAACATTGTTATACATTCATATTTCCAAGTTTTGACTCCAAAACTACATCGATTGCCCCTCATTTCTTCACTAAAGGTATTCGGGTAGAAACCCCATCGCCAACAGAGTTCCTCGAGAAGTGCGGCAATTACAGCTAGAACAGACAACTAGATTAGTTTCGCATATCCGATTCACGCTCAACGAGATGAACATCTCGGAATGTTCTAACTACGTCTGTCGCGGGAACTCAACATGTTAGCGACCCAGCTCCAACGTTGAGCAGGAGGAAACAAGCAGCTTGAGGATCTTTCAAGAGCTTCGAGGATATGGTCAGGAGAACAGAGAAGTCTCGACATCGTGCCGATCTTTCCGACTCCACGATTCTTCCCCGCTTAATTTATTGACCACAAAAATAGTCACTACGTAAGCAGGATGAGGGATCACTTAGCGTTATGGAACGCGCAGTCGAAAGGACGACACAAAGAGTAACCCACATCACGCAAGTGAGGGAAGGGATCGGAAACTCTTTATCCACGTCAACGATGAAAAATAAGAGACGATTTTCTACATGCGAAAAATGTAATGCGTATGAAGGAAAACCGATGGACAAGAGCCGTTAGGGACGGGATTCCCGGGATTTCAGACGCACAGTAGGGAAAATCACTGTCGCGATGGTCAGAGTCCTTCTTGAAGACCACAGAAGAAAGATATAACGCTCAACGAATCCCTAGATCGAACAGGTCGCACTGGGCTACTCTTGCAAGCGATAGTGATGGAAGCTTCCCTGGCTCCCGCTCGAATCACACGACGATAAAAGGGGTAATATGTGACAAACTGGTAAGACAGGTGACCTTGGAAAGATGCCCTTATCTGCTGACCAACACTGGAAGAAATACAGCTAACATGTTAATACACAAAGTCCGATTCAAATCTTATGAACAAATTCGCCTATCAAATGGTTTTTTTGTAAATAACCAAGTGTAGCGCATGCCTTTTCATAGATCACACCTGACAAAATATGTATTGGATAAGGCGTCGATTTAAGATAAAAAACATGATAAAACCATCTACGTAACAAAGTAAACAGCGTGAAGAAAATACACTGGAACTATCTGCACGCAGACCTCTTTATCTATATGCGTTGAGCTTTGTACTCACCGTGCTTGGTGATGTTTGTTCTGCTAGTGCTAGCTCGCGCTCACATAAAGCGTCCATCATACTGGTGATTGACTGACAGACATCATCCAGTATTGTATTACATATAGCAAGCGACTTCTCAAGAATGTGATTTTTCTCCTCTGGGCACATGTCGTGAAGAGCAGCACTGAAGTGCCCACAAATCCTTGCGAAACAAAGGGCGAACCGCGACTGAGAGGGTAACGTAAGACAACTTTTCCATTGCCTCTCCAAGATTTTAATGTAGAAACAATAAACACTGAGATCACTAGTCTCCTTAAGCATCTCTTCTTGAAGATCGATCATTTTTAAGTGAAAAACGTTGGTGTTCATGACTATTGCAAGTTTACGATTTTTAGATAACGAAAACGTTGACCTCGTCATACTTGTTCTTGCTTGAAAACGGAACCAATCCAGACGTAAAGCTCGTAGGTCGGTATCGGAATTTATGGAAGAGATAGAAGATGCGAAATCGGACAAAATAACCGCTTCATCCTCATTTAGGTCATTTATCATAGAAACCAGTTCACGAGTCATGATGGCATCATAACCGTTTACGTACTTCAAGTAATATCGTTGAATTACGTCACTATATTTTATTACAAGTTCTCTCAGCTCAAGCATATAGTAAAGGAGCTCAGGAAGCTGTCGATCCACTAGCTCATCACACTGTTTGCTAGCTTTTTTGTTAGACGAAGGCCATTCACTGAGATGACGCAAAAGCCATAAAACCTCATCTCTGGTAAAAGAAAGCGCCATCCAAACGAACAGAATCTTTGGACCAAGCAAACCGGGCTGATCCTTCATGAAGAGACAAAGCTCGCGAAGAGCAGCACGCAAAAATCGTCGCCGATCGGCGTGAATAGACGCGCTTTGCTGCAAAGCTACTGAGTACCAATCCTTCACCTCTTGTGACCGCTTATGAAATCCTTTGATAGAGTCAAAAAATTGTTGGACTTCATGATGTGTGTGAAATATCTCATCTCTGAACAGTCTCAGACAAATCCCCATCTGAAGAGACATTTGCCATAGATGGAACACGTTCTTATCGTTCAATAAAGAAGAGTGGCATACGATGGTGCACAATACTATCCAGCGATCCATGACATCCAAGGACAGATACTCACATGCTATCGTGTCCGTTTGAGCAGCGTAGAGTATTTGCTGAGGATTAGCGGTGAGTGAAAGAATTTGAGCATTCCTCCAAGTGTTTGCCGTGATATTCCGACGAAGGTAAACTGACGATAGAGAACAGAGAGCTGACGATATCAGCCGATTAAGAGGACCGAGATCTTCGCTAAGCTTCCGAAGAGGATGATCGTAATCGAGAATCATTTGGCCCAAACGCGGAAAAGATGACTCGCTTTCACCATGGGCCAAATCGTACGCAGCATTGAATAGTCCTAGAACAACTTTGCGATCGTCGACACGTGACAGCAAAATCATGAGACAAATAAGATTCACGACTAGGTTTAGATAGCCAGCAGTGAGCTCATAATTTAATGAGATATCAAGCTGACACTGACAAGCATCCATCGTCGTCAACAGCTGAAGTATGTTGTCCTTCAAATCCATCAGATCAGCAAATGTGTAGTAGTAAAGCCCCAACGACTTGATGATGTCATCTTTCATCGTGTCCACATGATGGAAAGTGGAAACATTCATCCTTGCGTCCACCACAGGAAACTTCCGGGCGATGTGCTTAATGGCGGTCTCCAGATGTTTGTCGCTGAGGAAAGCAGGCTTCGATTTCGGGTCTGAAAGAGAAATGAGCTGCTCACTTGCTGGACGAATACAGGTACTACAGCTGACTGGTTCACCCACCTGCACATGCTTTCTTTATATTGTAAATCCTTGTCAGCATACCAACAGCACGATCGTTCAGGATTACAAGCTTCTCAGCTGTTTTTAACTGACTGGACTCGATCTTGAACATAGTTACAGAAGGCAGTACGGGGAACTTTGCAGAAGCATACCAGTCAGACCGAAGCCTACAATTCCTCCCATGAGAGCAGTTTCTCTCCAGCACAAAAGTACAACAGGACACGGTATGGATTCACAGTTAAACAGCGAATACACTTAAATACGATCACAGTGAACCCAGTGAACTCTGCACTCTAACCGCTCTCTAAGAGTCTTCTACCGAATACGTCTCGTGGAGACCAACGTCAACGCAGAAAGAGGTGATTGTGCGAATAAGCTATCCTCTCTTTCGTGTAACTGAAATCTTGGTTTGGCATTTCCTCCGCTTGGTTATGGAGATGATCGGCTGAGTAGATTGCGGTCAACTTGTTTCCAAGCTATGAAGAAGGCGATACTGCCAAAAGGTCAGCTTTAACGGAATAAAGAATGAAGTAGCAGCTCGTGTTTGCTCAACAAGAATATCGAGAATACACTTCATTTGAAGCGATCGAATCCACCGAGTTCGTCTTACGGAGCAGTTTTCACCTCCTGAGCTATGAGTCAGAACCACGGTTCTCATATATCAGAATGAAAGACGAACAACTGGAAATGACCTGTTCTCCACTCAGTCACCTTCAACAGTATGCTCGTACATTTGTCCACACTCTGCCAATGAGACTTGGTCCATTATTGATAGAATTCGTGAGTACTTCGAAAACATAGATAAAAGATCATTCGTAGGAATTCATATTGATGAAATTTATCGAGATAACTCAACAATACATTTTGCAGATACACTTAACTATCATATAGATACACATGGTGAGTCTTAAACTCTCATAAAAAATGTGGTTCACGTAGGCAATGGCACATGGGAAACCGGGCTCAATGAGTGGCATCGGGGGGCCCTCAGCGGACCACTGCGGTATTGCAACGATGCAGATCTCCACCACAGTTCCTATTGGTAAAGTGAGGCTTCCCGCACAGCAAATTCAAGAATACCACCCTCAGAAGACGAAGTTTCTAGCATTTTATCTTACCAGACAACGTCCCAGTGCTCGGCATAACCTCACAGCGAAGTTCATTGGACTTCTCCATGATCACCGTTTCCAATTCTCTTCGCATTTCTACTCTTTAAAGGATGAAAAAGGATAAAGCCCTCGGTGTCGACCAATCCCTGAGGGATGTGCCGTCCATTGGACTTCATTAAGCATCGTTGGAGGTAACTGAATGTATATCTGGCCGGCCTTTACAATGACTCGCGGTGGCCCACCGATGGATCGAGCCAGTGCTGCTATCCTCCCAGATAAGTTTGGTACCAATCTACCAACCCCGGAGGGAGGGACTTGGTGGGCCTGGGGCGTGCGGGTCGACCCCCACGTGTATTGCAGGGCTCTCTCCAACCACTGCGCCACACGCGCCCTTTCCTACTTCTTGCTAGAGCAAAAACGGGTTCCCGACTGAGGGAGTTGTTACCTACGCATGGAAGGGGACTAATGACTGCAGCAGTATCGGCATCACTGAGGCCGTTGGAACTCAGTTTATTAAAGGGTATCCATGCTATTGTAATGGCTTGGTCCCAACGCGACGATGATACAGTATAGGGTGAAAGTGTCGACGATGAGCTAAGGTGCCACCTAAAGTGTGTTTGTTCCTCGCAGGTGTTATCGAACACTTTTGCTTAAGGTTGTTGAAGCAAACTTGTGTAAGTCTATGGTTCATCTCCCTTTCCGTAAGGAGCCGTTGATTTCTTTGTTGGTGATAGCCAACGTTCAACCTAAACTCTGTCTTTGTCTTCCTGGCATGTGTTGGAGAACATCGTTGCTTAAAGCTGTTAATGTAGACTTATGCACGTCTATGGCCTCTCTTCCTTCCCGTAAAGAACTGTTGATCTCATTGTTGGCGACTTCACTTTCTTTCATCGTACACTTTTGGCTTGTTTATGTCTGCTGTATACCATCGATTTGCATGTTCTTCGTTGATTCATAAACAGCAAGTGTTTCGAAATTGAGACAGCAATTTTCTCTTTGTATTTGCACAGTCCAGGTAACATGCCTCCGAAGACCACGAAAAAGGCTGATCCCAAAGGAGGCAAGGCTCCACCTGCTAAGAAAAAGGAAGGATCAGGAGGAAAGCCAAAGAAGAAGAAGTGGTCCAAGGGGAAAGTTCGAGATAAACTCAACAACATGGTTCTTTTTGATCAGGCGACATATGACAAGCTGTATAAAGAGGTATTGATAATTCGTTTCGGATAGTGTTTGGTCTATTTTTAATTTTGTTTGGCCGATAGCTCTTTATTTCCAAGTTGTATTGACTTCAGTCTTGGAAAACACAGTAGTCGACTTATCAGAGATAAAGCACTACTCGTACTTATGTGTGGAATGTGAGGTCACTATTATAAGTCATTTAAATAAGATAGTAGTTTTTGGCTTCACTGGCCATAAATTTTGATGATATGTAAAGTTTTGGGTTCGGGTCATCCCACGCATTCATCATCATATTCAAGTCATCACCGAAAGTTTTCTTTAACTTTCTTTTAGATCGTGCTATTATTTATGCACCTGTGAAAAGTTGGATCCCTGCAGCGTAGTGGTTAGCGGTCTGCACGCGCGCGTTGTTTCAATCCCTCACCCTCGGCCCACCAAGCACTGTGTGGGCCAGGTATGCCCTCAACCACTTCCAACGATGCTTGACGAAAACGAATGCTTTGCGCATTCCCTAAGGATTGACGAATGCTGGATCCTTTACGTGGAGTTGTTAGTTGACATTTTGTTGGGATTCATGTAATTCAGTGCGTGTAAGAGTAGCTTTAATACGATAATTAATAAGTGATTTCCGTAACATCAAAGTAAGTTATTAGGCACACATTTTCATCAGATCCACTAATGATTCTAGACTAACTTCATTCCAGCCATCAATACGTCATTTTCAATTGGAATCATAGTATAGATACAGTATATGCCCCTATCTCTCTACTAGGTGTATCACATACTCAAACAGATTCGTAGCTCCTTCGGTATTTCCTCTGGCTATTCCTCCGCCTCGCATGTGTGCTTGGAGGAGCCGTGCAACACACATGGAGTCGATCCCCGCGCCGTGCCCACCAAAGCCTCCGCCTATCCGGAGTCGCAAATTGGTACCAGACTTGTCTGGGAGGATAACAGCACTGCCTCGATACTTCGGTAAGCCACCGCGAGTCATTGTAAAGGCCAGATATACATTCAGTCACCCGCAAACAATGCTTAACGAAGTCGAATGCATAGCGCATCTCAGGGATTGATCAACGCCAAGAGCTTTATCCTTTACTCCTTGGGCTGATGTATTGATGGTATTTGGAAACTTGATTTACGAATATCAGTAACATTTAGTCTATTGCTTTTGTTTCCTTGTGGAATCGTGGCCATATTACAGTATAATGCGCAATATGACTGAGGGCTGACGACGGTATCTCCTATCGAACTGTGACTCTTTTATCGCATTATCGGTCAAGCAGTTATGATGTGAAATAAAAAGGCGATGTATTACCACATTAACGACGTTGTGAAAATTATTCCTATGGGGTCCTATAATAGCACCTTATTTCTTTTCCTTCAAATGCAAGCTCTACTTATATTTAGGTAATTACCTACAAGCTCATCACCCCATCAGTGGTATCTGAACGGCTGAAGGTTCGAGCATCCTTGGCGAAAGCTGGGCTTCGAGAACTTCAAGCAAAAGGATTGATTAAATGTATCGTTCATCACGGCGGTCAAGTTGTGTACACGCGAGCTACCAAGGAGGCCGATGTGATTGTTGAATGAATGTTGTTGGTCTGTTGTTCCTATTACATGGTCAGTATATATGAATATAATTGCTTGTGTTTTGTTACGTATTAAAATCTTGTTCACTGCTGATCTAAGTATTTCCTAACCCCGATTCTCTACATTCGAAATAACTGTATTAAGATGTTTGTATTCCGCGTCCTCACTGCTGTACCGTACAGCAATGAACAAGGCGCGAAGGACTTCATTGCAAGTATACATTCTTTTGTGACATGTAATCTGCTAGTTGGATTAGCCGTGCTTGTGTCATGGAAGCAGTTTGGTGGAAAGCCTATAGAATGTATGGTTCCGACAGACTTCACAAATGCCTGGGTCCAGGTGTGATCCTTTCCTTAGAACAGTTCTAGCGTTTCCGTTTCGTTTATGCGTTCGCTAATTCAGTAGTGATCGTTCACAGCTGTCTCCAAATTGCGTTATTTCCTTCGGGTGAGGGTCAAGAAATACATGGTCCGACAACCTGACTAGGGAATTTTGTCGAAGACAAATATGCTGTTATTTGATCTGTTGATGATGTGCAGGGTTCAGCTTTTTACAACCAAAAGAGGTCTGCCAAGTTTATGTGGCGGTATATTGGCAAATCCATTGAGAACTTTTTTATATAAGTAGCATGTGCAAAGTCTGTATATAAGCATGGTATTAGTTATTCCATGTATTCGAGAAAAGTTTAGCTACATCGGTTGTCTTCGTCATGAGGAATGTTCGATTTCTCCTTTGCATGCATCCTGTTGCGCTACGCCATTAATTGACATTTCGTTACCAAATAATAGATCTAGGCAAATCCTGGATGGATTTTCATGTGATTAAGCAGATCGTTTTGATTTGGCTTATGCCAGGGCATTAACTAAAACTATTGTAAACGTGTTATGTGAAGTATAACCACAATGATGCTGAGATATTTGGAAAACTCCGGCCTCTGTTGTCTGGGGTGGGGACTGACGATGCTACTATCCTTTTAGAGGGCTAACGCGTTCACCAGCACACCATGCGAGTCTTTCGTTTCGCCTTTCTCTCAGTCATGTTATGGGCTTATAAGTATTAGCATGGCTTACAGAAGGGGGTGAACGGGTTAACCCTCGGAAAGGGCAATAGTGCGTTCGTTCCCCGCCGCAGACACCAGCTATCCGGACTTTTGCAAATATCTCGGCATCATTGTGGTTATATTTCACTTAATGACCTGCCATAAAAACTAGTCGGGCGTAAATTAAAGTTGACGACATTGTAAAGGTGCTAGCAGGAATTAGACTTCTATTCTCTCGTAGTGTGAGGAACACCGAGAGATTTCTCCGTTGTTACTATTCCGGAAAAACTTTCAATAGTACCCCAAATTGATTGTAAGTAGATCCTTGTACAAATTTGTCATGGATAAGTAGAGGTTTTCAGGAGTATTGTGGTAAGTTCAGTCATTTTGTTCCCCTTCGTCCCATTGTGTTCGTTATAAACATTTGTGGATGGGTGGTTTTTGGTCTGAAGATATAGTGCCAAGATGCGCTTTTTCAACTCCAAACCGACATCTCTCAGCTCATACTGTGCTTGTTATTTGGGTCAAAGACGTTTACAACACGCAGGTGTAAGCTACAAGGTGCAGTTTGCGCAACATCAGAAGTGCTGACTTGGTTTGCCAATTTCTTGAGACTCTCAGTTCCAAACACGTCTACCAAGGCTGTGTAATGAGAACTCAAGTGTACGAATGAGGCGGGAAAGGGAGGTTCTTTCCATAAATCTGTAAAGTCTTCGACTCCCCCAAATGGCCTGGTCGAGAAATCGTCAGAAGTCGGGAAAGAAAGCCACCATCGCGCGTTGTGTGCTGAATATAGGTTGTAACCACTTGTATCCGTATCAGGCGTTAGTTTCTAGTGTTAAGTGACATCTTTAAGGTCCTAAGCACTGTTATTGAGCAATGAGATCGTTTTTTTCGTTGGATGCATAGCAATTTTGTCCTTCATTGATTTTCTGGGATCGGATATTTATTAGATCATATGGAACATTCCTACTTTTTTATGCATTGAGATCAACTAGATCCAGTCCCATGGCAAATATGAGAAGAGCAAGGCGCTAGATAAATGTACATTACTTGAATACTTGCTTGAATCGGCCCTCTTCACTGTTTATACGGGCCTGAGCACAATTTCTATTGTTTCGGAGTTCTGTTGGTCTAGCCGTTGTGGTTCCCACCAGGCCAAATTCTGGCCCAGGTCGTCACCACCACAAGCAGTCGCCGCCCTTTTAGATCGGAAAGAGATTTGTCACCATGCGACTAGTTTGTTACCAGGGTGGTGGTGGATCCTGGTATTGGTTTATCTCTAGCTGTGTTCCCTGATGGAAACACCGGGCTCCTCAGTTTAATAGAGTCTGCTGCGGAGAATCCTGCAGCTGTACATCGTAACTGGACACCTGGAACACCTCCCACCCACGGTGGGGCGGTAAACCAAGATAAATCTATATTGCGTAGCACAAAGAAAATGCCCGAGCCATTCATCATCGTAGAAGGAAGAAATTGCTTCAGTTTCACACCTTTGGTCTAAGAAGTAGTGTTAAATGTGTCTGAGCTTTCCCTTTGTTAACTGCACATATTTAGCCAAATATAAATGGTACAGATAAGAGATTGTGGTCTCACTATAATCATTCGCCCAATGATTAAATAAAGAATTCCGTATCATAGTGACTACACACAATGTATGAGCACTGAAATATCACTCCATTCAGAAACTGTAAGCGAGGGACATACAACCACAAGATTGCTGAGATATTTGCAAACTCCGGACCGCAGGTGTTTGCGGTGGGGAACGAACGCGCTAATGTCCTTTCCGGGGAGTAGCGCGCTCACCACCACACCATGCAGGTCCATCAATCCCTGTTGACGGGTGATTGCTGATGGCAAAAGATCAATAGAACTAGCTGAGAGACAGGCGAAACGAATGACCCGCATGGTGTGGTGGTGAGCGCGTTACTCCCCGGAAAGGACAATAACGCGTTCTTTCCCCACCGCAAACACCTGCGGTCCGGAGTTTTGCAAATATCTCAGCAATCTTGTAGTTGTATTTCGCATAGCAATAACCTGCCATAAAAAGTATAAAAGGCAGAAAATAAAAGCTAGATATTGTAAGCGAGGGATTTCTCCTTTCATTTTGTTTTTGTTTTATTTTCAGTACGCCGAGAATTATTGCTGGTCTCATGACACCTATTTTCTGCCTTTCTCAACCCCTCTAGCACGATCTTCTGTTGGTAATGAACGTAGCTCTGCCCAGGTAAAGCGATCAATTTGGTTGAATTCTGAACCGGGAAATTTAATAGGATCATTGGGTTCTCATGAGTAGATGATATTAATACGGGTTATTTTTCAGATATCGTATTATCAATGGATACCATTCTTTTTGCTTTTCGAAGCAGCTTGTTTCCGTTTGCCCTGTTTTATATGGAAGTATTTTGCAAGTCAAAGTGGTGAGTGGTCGGAACTTGTCTCAAACTGTTTGGAAATTCCCGTTGTTCATATATATATATATATATATATATATATATATATATATATTCATTTGTCTATTTGTTTATCTAATTGCTCATTTATGAACTGCCTCCGACCTATCAGGTATGAGAGTGGGAGAGATATTACGTTTGGCAACTGATGAGCATAATACTGTGCCGGAGATAAGGAAAGAAAACATCAAAGCCTTATGTATCCACCTGCAAGGAGCCCTCCGTTTCCAGAAAAGGCTCAAGATGGTGCGTCTTGTACTTCTTTCCTGATTGTGGAAGATCAAGTGCATTAAGTGATATATTAAATGGTACTGGACTATTTGTCTGGTGATGACTGATGAGAGGATTTTTTTGAAACATGGAAAACTTCAGTAAAGTTGAACCGGTATTTGTTAAAATTCAATGGCTGTTGGTGAAGATAATGAGTTATCTGTCTTCTTAGCGTTGTTCACAGCCCACATAGACTAGACTTTGAGTGTTTAAATTTCTGTGGGTCTTAAAATTCCCTCGGCTGTTCTTAATGCGCCTTGGGATTTTCATTGGTTTACAACATTTCTTCAGAAGAACTTGTCGCCACACAAGGTTCTCCGATGTCTCAACGTAAAGTATTCTACATATTATGTAACCTTCATCTACATCATTGCAAAGCTTGCATTCCTCATGAATGTTGGATTACAAACCAATTTGTTAAACCAGTAAGTTTTATGGCAAAAAACGACAATTTTACCGGACGTTATGCTTTTTATGGTTGTAGGTTGTCAAATTGTTTGATACTTTGTTTTAACGTCGTTTGCGAATCTGCTTGATCATTGAAAGAAACTTGAAGTTATAGATACCTACTCCCGCGTTATTTTTCAAATCAGTTTGGTTTCGAAGCTTGGAAATCTTTATGGAATGGAAATGAAACGTGGAAAGACAACGGGTTGTTTCCTAGGGTCACGTTATGCGATTTTGAGGTTCATTTTCATCTTTCCCTAGATGTCTCTGATACTAGTTACCCATTCTCTATTCTACCATGGATCTCTAGAAATTTAACGATTTCTACAACGTAATTGTAAACTGATTCGAACAAGCGCTATCAATTCCGAGAGTTCTGGTAATCCCAGTCTCCATATTTGTTCCACTGAACGAAAAAATAAAACAGGTCGACTGAGAGTTTTGCATCGTATCCGGTTTATAGTCTAACGAATGCACTCCTGATCGCTGGACGCCTTTGAGTAGTTCCTCTTCAGAAGAAATGCCTGCCTTTGCGAAACAATGAATTGATTGGCGTAGAGTAGCAATTTAGTGTGAAAACAATGTTGATTCCGCTTAGAAATACTCTTTCTGAAGAAAACTATTTAGGTACGGGAAATGGGAAACATCCAAACACATACAGTGCAATGCGTGCTTTTAATCAATGTGTTTACTGAAAAGATCTTCATAGTTTTGTGGGCATGGTCTGTTTATAGTATAAGTTTACTCAGAAATGTGATTTTCCTTTTCTTTCTAGACAAAGAGATAATGTGAATTCATTACTAGGTACGTTTTCCTCGGCACCTTGACAGCTTGCAATTTATTCAGCTGGATGTTTGCAATGTTCAGCGATACGTCGAAAGAACACTTTATTATCAACCATCTTGAAATGTGCGAAACACCATTCGATAAAGAAAGCGCTAGTATGTTCCGCTATATTCATTAAAAGGATAAAGGATATAGCTCTCGGCGTTGATCAATCCCTGAAAGATGAGCCGTGCATTCGACTTCATTAAGCATCGTTTGGAGGTGATTGGATGCATATCTGGCCTATACAATGAGCTTGCGGTGGCCTACCGATGTATCGAGCCAGTGCTTCTATCCTTCCTGACAAGTCTGGTACCAATTTGCCGACCCCGGAAGGATGGAAGGCTTGGTGGGCCAGGGGGCTCGGGAATCGGTCCCATGTGTATTGCATGGCGCCTCGGACCGCTGCGCCACACCCGCCTGTGTTATATTAATTACTTATCTTTAATAAGCATACCAAGCGGAGTCCTGTAGTCCAATTGCTCATCACAGTGGGGTTCGTTTTCCCTACGTTGGAGATCTTCATTTTGATTGGTTTCTATGTTTTTCTTGAATATCTTTCATATAATATAGCCACTTACATATTTTATGCACTTTTTTTTAGGTAACCGGAAGCAGATTGACTGCTTTATGGATAAATATCTAGGACTTGATGGTGTGTTCCTTCTAAGGTTAATGGCTCAACATGCTGACGTAGTGTTTATCACCGAACTAATTGGAGCGTTATGGTTGAGCCATTGTGATATTGAAGAACAGAGGAGGTAAGATTACACCACTAAGGGAAAATATTAGAAATCCTAAAAGATTGTTGAAATAGCCAGGGTTTTGGGAAAATTTCTCCTTAGGGAACGTGGCCGTTAGAAATTTGAAGAAAAAAAAGTAAAAATGTTTAATCCACAAAAAGTGACAAAAGCCTGTGATGAAGATTTGGAAACGCCCTAGCACGGCTATCCTAGTATTCGAGGAGTAATTTACCCGACCAGCATTCACGAACAAAACCAGAAACCTTAAAGCAGAGGCCAAAACCCACAAATCAAAATCATTCGTGGAATGCGAGGAAATGAAACGAAAGAAAGAAATGCAGAGATCCACACAACATTTGATGTTGGGTCGTGTAAAATTTTATTGAAACACTGAACAATTTTCAGAACTAATGTCGTGGACTATATTACTTTATCACATGTGCATGTTTTTTAAGGACGCTTAAACAAATGAATCTTATTCTTCCCCTTGTACGACCTGATGTTGTCGAAGCTCAAACTACCATGGAGCATTACGGAATTGCGAAGCAAAAGGTACATTACTCTGTGGACTTTTTAAAGCTTACTATTTTTGTTTTTGGCTATTTGACCTTTTCTATATTGTGCTACTGAAATGTCTTTTATTCATTTTATCTTGATGAGCAGTGCCTTTTTAGTACTGCTTATTCGGTGCAGTGTCATATTGCTGTATAGCTAGTTACTGATAGGAGTATGTTAATTTTTTTATTTGTTGCCTACTACTATAATTTTTTCACGGCAGGGTATTATGTGAAATACAGCCGCTGACTGATGATTGCCGATAGTAGCGTTAGGTAGAAAATTAACTGAGAGGAACGCAAAGCAAGAGCCTTAATGGTGCAGTGTGTAATACGTGAGCCCCTAGAAAGGCTAATCTTGGTTCTATGTGGCCCGGGGTCCAAGCTTTTCGAATATCTCAGCATCGTTGTGGTTGTACTGATAAGAGTATTAGCAGATGGAAGATCATGATAGCACCCACTATAAAACTAACGAAGCTGCACCGAGTAAATGCACTGTGCAGATATGTTTAGTCGACGTCCGTCTAGATTGTGCAGTTGGGTGAAAAGTATACCGATTCATCCTAGCTCTTAGTGAACCGTATTGATTTAAGTGGAAGTTGTTAAACTCCTTAGATTTTTGCCTATAAGACATAAGTGTTATAGTTCCACCACGATTAATCCCTGATTATCTGGAACTCACGGGGTGCACCTTTTAACTTTTTTACGTCAAGGCTTGTGTTTCGAACACGAAAGGAGTTGGGTTAGCGGAGTTTTTTTCCCGTAGGATGCAAAGGTTGGTGTCCTATATTGCTTGTTGTCTTGTAACCGCTGCGCTTGATTGGGAAATATTTTTTATTTTTTTGAGATTTTTTAGGATAAGCAATTTTAAAATTGGGGAAATACTTTATAAAAATTGTGCATACTTTAAAGGTATAGAGTAAAGTCTCTTTTATGAGTCTGTAGAACTCTCAACGCCTCCACCACTCTGTTGATGAAAAAGTCTTATCTGTTGTCTAGAAAGCTGGCTTACTCGCCAGCATGTCGACTTCGGACTAGTTTGTTTGTTTTGGACTAAAAATAAAAATTCGTAGATTCGTTATATATTATGTTCTCTTCGTAGTGATAATGCGGAGTCTCCTTTATGTGTAGACTAACTCTTCAGCTCCTCAAGTGCATTGCTTACTAAAAGCTCATCAGGAGCTGTTAATTTGCACAGTCACCGTTTTTTTGTTGTTGTGTTTAAATCCAATTGCTTTTTTTCTTCTTAAAGGTGGTGGTAACTCATAATCTGGTCTGGCCTGCTATCCAAAAGAAAGTACATAGGTTGATGTCTAGTCTCTTCTAGTGGTGAAGGTGTAGCGCACGAAACAGACTCCATGGCACTCCACGGTTTTGTTTTTCACTAGTTCGAGTATTGATTAAACCCCATAATTTGACCATTTTTCGTTGATTGTTTCAATGGCTGAAGTCATAATCGGAAGCGATTGGTTTTTTATGATGTCATTCTCCATTAAATCCGACATTTGATCAGCAGTCTACTGCAGTAGTTGCTCGAACGTAAGTTGTGTCTCGGATTATTGCAGTCCACGCCTTGATATATGTGAGGGTCCTTTGTCTTTCGACTATCGTCGTACTTGTACGCGTGGCCTAAAGGAGAGTGTAAAAATTGTCGTCGAAGGTGAATGTTCTAGAGTTATGACTGCAAACCAAGAGGCATTTACAATGGAGTACCGTGGAGTTATTTTCGGTCTAGTGCTAACGGCTTTCAGAGTTTATCAAGAGACTGAAAAGCTTCACGATTCAAGAAGCGAAGTATCAAGTCGCCATTATCTACTATTATCTTACGGTTTTGGTCTTTGTTAGCACGCTGTTATCGACAACATCAAAGAAAAATGTTAGTTCCTTCAACGCCTTCATTGAAGTGCATGGAATACGAAGAATTACCAACTTACTGCATTGTTTCTTGAAATTCGACTTTCATTAAACCACGGTATGAGTGGTACCTTATTGCATTTTTAAGCTTACATGCGGTGGTTTGAAAGAGTAACGCTCCCGGCTTTCGTCGATCGCCGAGAGATGCCCCATTTATTCGATTTTATCAAGCGTCTTAGAACTGTTTGCATGCCTTTACGGTCTATACAACTACATTACATTCTACGACATCCATAAAGAAGACGAAATCCTGAAACAGCAAAAGAAACAACTCACGAAATGTTCGAATTCCATTTAGGACGACGAATGCAAGGAAAACGACTTGAATGTAAGGAGGTACTAGAATCCGCGCAGTACATGTGATGACGTATTATATAAAGTAAAAAAATATCAATAAATCGTTTATAAATAATATTTGGTCAATATTATAAATCGCTGTGAATATTCTAGATGAACAGACGTCATTCGAGTCTCAAACGTCACGGCAGTGTAGACGACCTAGAGTCAAAGAAATCCAAGCAGTTCGGTGACAGCAGCAGCGACGAGGATTCCAAGGAGAACAGTGAACTTAGTTCAAATATAAAAAGAAAAACTAGTGGAAAATAACCCTTAGTGTGATATATACGCTATATCATGAGTTCAAAACACATCTGCGTAAATAGTCCTTCAAAAGCGAGCTTGTTTTTGTGAAGCTAATATAACTTTTATAATAGGTATTCGATATAAAGCGCCCAATCTATACAATTGTTCTATGAGTTCATAGTTCCAATGCGGAAGTTGTGAGTACTGACATTTTTTTATGGGTATAATAATCATGCTTTAACGATGTATTTAATGCCTTCTCAAGGCTTTGTAGATATTGTTAACGTGTTGCCTCGCTTTTTAGTTCAGCCAGTCAGTAACTATATATGCATATATATATATATATATATATATATATATATATATATTTTTGTCCGCTAATGGCGCAGTGGTTAGAGGTGCCTTACAATAGGTGCATCGTCACTGGTTCAACACGCGCCACTAGCTCGTCAAGCCTTCCATCTCTTCGTGGTCAGCAAATTGATACCAGACTTGCACGGTGTGAACACTGACTTGATACATCGGTAGGCCACCACGGATCGCTGTATAAGCCATACATGTATTCAACCATCTCTAATGATGCTTAATGAAGTCGAATACATGTCGCATCCCACAGGGATTGATCAACGCGAAGAACCTTATCCGTTTTATATATATATATATATATATATATATATATATATATATATATATATATATATATATATATATATATATATATATATATATATATATATATATATATGCATGTATATATGTGTGTATGCAAAATTTGTATTTGTAGCATCCAGTTATTAACTGTGTACATGTATATAATCCATGTAACATGTATAATAAAAGGATTGAAAGTGAGTGCACTACACGAAAAAAAATCTCACAGATTGGCAGCCAACCATCATAGTTTTCATACGAGCACATCTGTTAGCTCTGAGTAGAAATACACATAGATAGCTACAAGCTAGCCTAAGCTCACCGAACCTTCCCCTCTTCAGAGTTGGCAAATTAGTACCAGAAAATAGCATTGACTCGATACTTTGGTAGGCCACCGCGAGTAACTGTATAAGCGAGATATGCAATCACCTCTAACGATGTTTACTGAAATCGAATGCATGACGTATCTCCGAGATATTGATCAACGCCGAATTCTATTTATTCTTTTAAAGTTTTATTTTACATGACTCGCCATCGTATGACCTTCACTTAATTTATTTTCACAAACCCATCATAAACGAAGTTCTTGGTATTTGCTTGTAGCATCCACTTGACGATTTAACCTTCCTCATGAACGTCACTGAATGTTGGTCGTGTTGATCCTTTGTGGAATACTGGAATAGCCATGCCAGGGTATTCCCAAACTTTCATTGCAGGCAGCCACCACCTCTTGCGGATCGAGGGAGCTTCCTGGACACAATACTGGCTCTCACCTTCCGCCTCCGGAGGATAGAAGACTTGCCTGGTCTTGACGGGTCGAACCGAGGCCTTTCAAGTTTTTCACAATTAGAACAATTAGGCTGCCTCCAGGAATGAATGCCGTTCTGGAATAACTCCGTGCAATAACTCAACATCCTGAAAACAAAGAGTTTTTATTTTGGATACCAACGAAAGGTTGGACGTGCTTCAACTCTGATTCGTACTAGTTCTGTAGTGTCTCTAAAATACTTGTGAAGTTCACAGAATTCTTGTTTAAACAGAGTTATGGATTTCAAGTGAAAGTAGATAATTGCAAAAAATCGCTATTTTACTATTATACGCTGAATTTGCTTTAGAGCATGCATAAAAATAAAACACCTCTCTCGTGTTTGAAAAGAAAACTTCAACTTTTTATTTTTCGGTAACAATAAACAAAATCGATGCAAACAATCACAAAACAACGAACAGAGTAAATAAGAAATTTCCAGTGAAAATGTGTATATATCATAAAATTATAGACATCATTTTCGAAACCTGTCCAGTACATTTGCTGATCCAGAACTTTTGTGCACTTTCTTGCCCGAACACCTCCTCTTCAACTTCTTTCTTTTCCATGTTCCATTCGTTTCGACTTTGATCGATCACCATCTTCTTACGATTTTCCTTAAAAAGTGGATGCAATGATAAAGTCTAGTATAACTATATGAATTCATTGGTTAACACACAACCAATAGACTCACTCTAGAAACAATCCTATGATACAAACTAATAAAGTCATACTTAAATTCTTAAATCGTGCCAATGCTAATCAAAAAGTCGTAAATTAACTTCTTTGTTTCAGCATATTTAAATTGTGCAACAAATGAGGAACATGCAGCACTATGGTGAGAAGCGATAAGTGGTTTTCAGAATGGGGATTGTGGCTGGGTCCACTGCTATGTTATGGTAGGTTCACTGGAGGACGAAAAGCTATGGCGCCAGTTGGCCTGCGACCATATCATTGGTTCGAAGTTCGCTCCAAAGAGAGGCACATTTGTTCGCGGAAAGTGCACCTGCAGGAAAATAGGTAAGACTTTCTAATCTTGCAACACAACAGAGGCTGAATAAGGATCAGTTGATGGTCCAGTAGGATCTACTCAGCATAAAGGTACCTATATATCCACAGTGTGTGGAAGCGACCAAATCCTCCATCTCGTCAAGACTGCATGCTATCAAACCTATAACCATGAAGGCCTACGTGGGTGATGAACGACCAAATAACTGTGTATTTCAAGACAGCTAGGAAGTTACATCCAAAGTTTAGGTGTATATGTTTCCTTCTTCTCTATAGTTTAGATGTAGACGGCTTTCGTTCCACTTGGTCATTCAGAAGTGCATGCCAAACGCAATGAGGATCTATTCTGAAGGTAACGATGAAACTATCATTCAGGCGCACTTGAGTCTTTCTCAAATTATTTGTGTTCTAACGTTTCAAGTATCCATTTCTTTAAGAAGACGACTAGAATGTGCACGAGACAGAGATGCGACGTCAACTACTACACGAAATTATTAAAAAACCACGATTGTTGGTCTAGTGCAATACCTATCAAACAAGCAAACAACAGAGTGAGTTAGTGCAGGAAACAACTCTGCTTAAATTATTTCAATAATAGCCATCAAAACATAAATTTTGAAGCTTCTTAAATGCAAAGGATACGAAATATCTGCGCAAGTGTTAACTAAGAATATGAAAAAACGCAAGTAGTGGAAGAAAACCCAAGACTAACTTCCTTTTAACCCCCGAATTGATCAATAATTCACTGTTTTTTCTTGATGACCAAAGATAAGGTTGACAATATACCATTTATTAATATAGAGTAGCTCACTTTTCGGCGATTCCACCTTCGAAGTTCAAATCGACATGTGATCTACTCAGCCATGTTCTGTCTGCTGAAGTTA
Source organism: Angiostrongylus vasorum (assembly GCA_018806985.1). NCBI lineage: Eukaryota > Metazoa > Nematoda > Chromadorea > Rhabditida > Metastrongylidae > Angiostrongylus > Angiostrongylus vasorum. Next base: position 1,140,737 of record JADANN010000198.1, on the reverse strand, counting down.
TGAAAACCAACCCCATGTTTGCTCATCAAGAAAAACGGCAGAAGAAATTTTTGAGCACAACACCTTTTACAGCATCAGCGGAAAATTGTACGCATGTTTTCATATATACTGAGTGAAAGTGTGCCCATGTCAAGATTTTAATCTACAAGTATAGCGGAGACTTACTGGTACTTTCTTCACCATCAACCTTCGCTGTAGTGTCTTCCTCAAAGGAGACATTCTAGTACTGTCCTCACTACAAAGACCACGCCACCAGATGAATAAACCCGAGCGAAAAAAAGTTTTTTGCAAAACACAAAGTGTGGGAATGGCTTTTCTCGGACAACGCCCTCAATGATGTTTTTCGTAGGAGGACTACCTTCACAAGTTATCATACGCAACAAAACAAACCAGAAACTATATGAGTGATGACTTATATGGAAATGAACAAAAATGGTGAAGTAAACTTTCAAAATCAAAAAAATGGAGTAAAGTTCTTCAACAAGAAAATGAGGTAGAACCGTAGATCTAAAGAATAGGGGAACAAACCTTGTGAGAACCTGTTCCACGACCACGCATTTTGTGCTTCGGAGTGTACTCTATATGAAGTGGCCTTATGTATAAGATTTTTTTCCTTTCTTCCATTTGGCGCTCTAATAAGTCTTCATTAACACGAGCGATATCTCTCGGATCGAGCGAAATTAGCTCAGGTTGGAGTTTATCAAGTAGCTGTTTCACTTCCCGCTCTCTGCGCTGTTTCTTAGTCTCATATGGATTCGCTCGCACCGCATCAACATTGGGCTCGCCACATCCTGTAACCGAAGATTTAGCTAGTTTTTAATCAAGATACAGCTCCGCTCTTAAAAGTGCTAAGAAGGAAACATAGTTAGATGAAGATTATCAGAAAGGAAGCCAGAAAATTTAACCTGGCACAAGCATGCTTGTGAATCCTCCAGCGTGGCCAACACCGAGGACATCTTCGTAGGGAACGAAGGCGAGGTCAGAAACTGGACCACCAAGTCGATGTGTTAGATATGGTTCATGGCATACACCAAGGTGCATATCTTTGAAGACCTAGAAACAGAATAACGAAAATAAGAACATGTCTAGTCTTAAAAGGCATACGCATAGGTCTAACATGTTGAATTTGCCCAGAAAACAACATGCCACTTTGTAAATCTCTCCTTGACAAAAGCAATACCTAAATTGCCCTGACTATACTGTAGGTTATTCTACAGCACTAACCTGCACATTGTTTCCGATGGCACATGCTACAGAGAGACGCTGACTGATAGCAACATCAGAAAGACCAAATGGAAGTGAATAAGCATGGAGTTGTTTATACATACGTACATCCCACACCCTGCATTTCCTATCCAGCCCCGTCGTCACCATATACTTCCCTGTCTGATCGACGTCTACTCCTCTGATGGATGCCTGATGTGCCAAAATTTTTACCAGTGGTTCCTTTACATTCGGTGACCACAGGCATACAGTACCTACAAAGTTAAACTGTAAACATCATTTAAAAAAGTCTCGACAGAAGTAAAATCAGTTTGGCCTAAATTAGAACAACAAAACGTAGGCACTTTCCTTTCTATTTACAGTGAAACTCAGAATTTCCTATCTCTCGTTGTGTTTTAGAATTTTCAAAAAATCTTCGTTAAAGCAGGTTTTAAAGAAAGGACAGTGAAACTAACGCAGTCTAATTACCATTGTCATGTCCCGTGTGAACTATAGCATTAGCTGGATTCTGGCACATCACCCCTAACGAACCCATTCGTGTCGGAAAAGACGCTACCAGTTTTCCTATCGAAACATCGAGCCAATGTAGCCATCCAGCGTCAGACTAAAAAGCAATATTTTCAACGAAATATACTACAGCAAGTCTACAGAACTACGGCGACACATGAAGCTTGTACCATACGATTCTCATGTCATTTACCAGTATGAATCTCGAAAAAAGAAAAAATGGAATAGAAGGAAGTGAAGCTAACGACTTACACATGCTACCAAAAGAAAGTGTCGTGGGAGAAATTGAAGCCTGCGAATCTTATGCAGTTGCTTAACACAATGAATCTCCGTTCCTTGATTATCATATATGTATGTGTAATGTCGTTGTGCCACAGCAAATATGTTCTCCAAATGCATCCATTGAACATCTCGGACAATTTCCATCACATTTATCTCGCAATGAAGAGTTTTTGTTTGCCAGTCCAGCGCTGCTATATGGCCCTTTTTCCCTCCAAACAAAAGATGACGACCATTATCTGTGTAGGAAACTCGATACGGTCCATAGTTCTCCAGGTGGAGTTCGAAGTACTGCAAAAATCATTACTAGCAAATGACCAAGTCTTCCAATGATAACAAGCCTTTTTCAAAGAAATAGATAACCTTATTAGCGTTTCCAAGATCAACAGCATCAGCGATTTCTCTTTGTTTTATAGCGTATGTTGGCTCTCCATCTTCTGCTTCTATAAAACCTTCCTGAAAGAATACTACCACATGCACAGTGCTAAAAGACCTGGTATAATAGAGGAATATTTTAAATTTCTTACAAAAGCATACGCTGAGAAATGAAAATTTAGACCAATAAATTGATCCAAAAGGGACTGCTATGATCATTTTAAAAAACACGGAAAGCTTAGATTTCAAGCCAGAGGTGCAAGACTTTATCTTGGAAACATATCTCTACAGTACTACATTGTTCAGGAATTATAGCATGATTTCTACAATTTTTGTACATTCTCATTCTCTTTTCATAACCCATAGTCAAACCAACTGTGCGGATCCTAACACTTGTTGAATTCGATTCGTTTTGTTGCATTCCACACCCACAATGGTATTTGATCATTTCGCCTATTGTTTCGGTTGCTGCTTGAGAATTTCGTCTTCTTTGTGGCTGTAGAATGATCGTCGAGTCAATTTTCCTTGTAATAATAGAGATAGCCAGGCTAGGGCGTTCACACAAGCATTGCGAGAGAGCACTGGAAGAGGATCGAACTAGCGCCTCGCTTTCTGGTCGACGATATCACTAACCCTGCGCTTCCACCTTCCCAAATATCAACTATTTCCGAACGAACATCTGAAGAGAACTAAAAAGTTTAAATAGGCTCAGCAAATGTAAACCGCACGAATTTTATAATCCGCTATACGATAAAGCGCTACCATATCTCGCATTAGCTACGCTGCTAAAGTTGAAAAAAGCCGGAATGAGAAGACGAAACCCTGCCTTAAATACCACACTTAGGGAGGCTCCGACCTTCCGACCCTACACAGTACTGCTTTTCCAAGCATCTCGACCACCACTGTAACAGAAATGCTTCAGAAACCAAGCTAAGGCCGAAACAACCTTGAGCGATTTCACCACTTTCAGAACTCCGAAGTTTCAACCAACCAGAATGAATAAACTTGTTTTTCGTTAGCATTATGTAGTGCAGACCTGTACAGATTCTTATGATACTAATAGGATGAGAGACGACAAGTTAAAGATATACGTTGAAATCTTGCATTAGTTTCCCAAGAATTTAATATATAATAAAGCACAAAGTAGAAAATATCTGGAAATTAACAGAAAGAATGGAAAACAAAATTTAGTGCTCACTTCCTCTTTATTCAATATTTCTGCTCGTGCCGTCTTTATACATCGCTGTACGAGTTTCGTCTTTTTCAACGCAAACTTCTCTCTATGAAACTGGCTCCTCATGTTTTGTGAATTGAAGGCGGATGCACCTTAACAAGTTCGCAGTAAGACCTAATGAAATAGTCCATTAGCATCTACATATTAGCTAGAACAACGCCCACCTGTATCATGTTTTGCGAGACGGCTTGCTTCAATAGGTATAGAATCACTACCGTCATTACCACCTGACCTCAAAAATAACCTAATCTTTCGATATAATTCTCTATATTAGCACTTCTGCAAAAAAAATGCTTACCGTGGTAAAGCAACTCTACTGTTCCATCTTCTTTTTAAGGGAAACGTTCTGCCTTTAGCGTATTTCTTTTCCCCTTCATCGGACAGATATTTCGGTTCCGCTTTGATGTCTATAGATTGGTCCAAACCCATGAACTCTTGAACATTTGTGAATCGTAGATTATTTGCTCAGTAACGGAATTAGAACCGGAAAGGATGTATAGGTCGAAGTTGTGCTCGTAACTAGTGTGGCAATAATTCTAGAGTTCGATACTCAGATACCAGTCGAAGCTGATGTGAGGTGATGGAATTGAGTTTATTAAATAATAAGTTACAAATGTTCCTGGAGTGATGGAAAGAACCAGATTTAGTACTATCTACTAATAAAAAAGAAAATGAACGATCACAGCTTATACACCTACTTTCATTTATAAGTTCAATTAACAACACAAAAACAAATATCATTTGTAAGAAGTAAAAAAAAATAACTGTCGCAGGATATCGTAGAACGGACGCTGCCCTTGATACAGGATATTTTATTCAGTTCGTATAGAGCTAGGAAAATGATTTCGGTATTGAAAGCGCAGGAAATCAACATTCCCTTTGGAACAAGACCCTCCTTGAGCCATGTGTAACCCAGTAAAGGACCGTAATAAGAAAACAAATAACATATAAATTAAAATCAAAAGGGTCTGCTTTAGTTACCACAAAACCGGGCTAGCCAGTGAACAAAACAAATCAACCAACTCCACTAACAAAAATGGGAATTTGACAACGAAAAGTTGGCATGTCAATGCAGTCAAACAATAGAACTATCTCAATGTGCTATGGCTAAAAAGAAGTCTATATAGGAGTATAAATCGAAGAAAAGGCAGTTAGTGAAAATCATATACACCGCTTGAGATATTATGGGTTATTATCGCGGTCAACTATTTATCTCGCGTTTAATGTGCTGAAGGAACTCGATATATGAGTGTGTGGATTCGGTGCGATCATCGACTAACCTCCTTATAACTGCATCTCGTATAGGTGAGTCCTCTTTCACAATAACAATAGGACCAAGGTAGAACTTGAGAGACGTAACATAACGGACGAAGTTGTGAACCTTTTCAGAGAAAGGGTTTTCGTAACATCGGAATGAATGCTCGTCAATATTTGTATACGAACACCCAAATAAATCTTGTACGAGTTGAAAATTTGCATTTGAAGACACATAAAGATAGATAGCAGAACCCGCTTCAATAAGATAGATGCCATCTCTGTTTATATACTCGTAAGAAAGTGGCAAAGATGAAGGCCACTTCCCTTCGTCGTACTGTAAAATTTCATTCAGTCTATAAAGTTGAGGATAAAATTCGGAAAGAATCTGTTCTAACGGGCAAAATCGTAGAACTAACATAGCCGCAACCCTGTCGTCCAACTTGACGCTGCGACCAGCGCAAAATGATGTATGTTTAAGCATGGCGAGCGCATACAGAGCAAACAATCGCAGATGGCCCCGACGAGGAGCTAACAATCCGCCGGCGCGGCCTTGCCTCATGGTCTTTTGATAAGCGGCAAGTGAGTCCACCACAGCATTTACGATTGCTTCTCTGCTATCCGACAATGGAAAACCGGACATGGACCGCTCAGCTCCGATTTTCGCGATGAGAGAAACAGTGGCCTTCAAATCAAAATTGTTGTAGACCTGGGCCAAGTCTGCTGTTGTGGGTAGACACATTGTGTGAACTCGTATACGACGATCTCCTTTGCTCGACGTGTACAAAAGAGCAGCTTGAAAACAGACCGTGGCAGAGAGCTTCTCTTCCATGCTTACCTGTAAATAAGACAAAAATTTTGAGACTTGAAAAGGGTTAGCATCGGGATATGTAGTGCATATAATTCGTCTTTAAATTTTCACCTGAACTGCGATCGCTGAGTCCGGATTCACATTAGCAAGTGCTAAAAGATCCGTAGACCGAACAAAGAAGTTTCCAAAGAATGTAGATAAACTAAGTCCTAAAAAACTCTTTGGGCAATCTTAACACTTTTTTTCCGAAAACAGCCTCAATGCAAGAAAACGTTGCAACTAACCCCTCGAGCAACGAATGCGCAGTACTGCTTCAAATCCTATCTTTCTGGTGAGATACCTCGTGAAAATTCTCTCGAATCTTTTCACCTAAAAAAGAATTCAATGTTGTGATTCACTAACCACCTCTGAAAGACTTCTAGAAACTGGAGTTTCGTCGAAAAATAAAGACAATTACTTATTCACAACCCTGCTTCTCAACGCGTAGTCAGTAAGCTAAACTTTTGGAATATTAACAAGTAACGAGATTAACAAAACTGATTAATAAGAAGAATAGTCGAAACTCCATAAAATGACGAAAAAATTAGAGCAAAAACAACACAATTTTGCAGATAATCACAACGGTGCTAAGATATCTGCAAAACTCTGTACCGCAGGTGTCTGTGGTGGGGAATGAACGCGCTATTACCCTTTCCGGGTCTACGCATTCACCACTACACCATGCGAGCCTTCGTTTTCTTTCGGAACCATTTCTACACCAAAGCAGATATCTTTTCAAATCTGACAAAGAAAACAGGATAAACTAACAACTTCAAGAGAGTGGTGCTAAAATACCATACAAATACCTGCTCGCAACAGAATTAAGTCATATAACACTAATAAGAGCCTTACATACTCATGTGTTCGCACAGTTAATATTCCATCTTTTCGAGAATTTAAGAATTTATAGTCTGAGAAAAACTGAAAAACTGACTCTTCCTTTTAACCTTGGTATGAATAATGAACATGTATTTTTCTAGTGATAAGCTAACACGAGGTTGACATAGAAAAGAGTAAGAAAAGAAGGATCTGAGACAGCCGAATAAAGAGTTTTTTTAATCAGTCTCGTCTTTGCTTGCCAGTGAGAGAAATATATTTTAGTTTTTCTTACCACTGTTTTAAAGTTAAACGCTTAATGGAACGAATTTGATGAAACCATCTACTTACTAAGATGTTACCATATTTGACAGGGCTGCGCTATTTCCTAACATGGAATCTTATGCTTGAGGAAGTATATAATTATCTAATTCTAACAGGTATGGTAAGATTTTCATGCACAATCTCTGTAACTACAGCCGTTAATCAAAAGCACAGTACAATTCAATAAACTAAAACTTAACATTATTTACATCAAAATTTTGAAACAGACAATTGATAAGAGGTCTGATAGATAAGACATAAAGTAACTTGTGAAAAGCCACGTAGATTTCCTATACAAAGAAGTACAGATTAGAATCTCGCGATAGTTCACATTGTGATGAAATCTTTTAACAGACATGAACTTCCTACTTTCGTCCTCTCAGTTATCTCTAGTTCGACAAACATCAAGGAAACTAGACATTAAGGTAAATCGAAACGTAAAACTTCTCATAGTTTAAATGAAACGCCTTCTTCAGACAGCTTATAGGTATAGCGTAAATAACTACTACGTACCTGTGTAGTATCGTTGACATAGTGGTATTTCGGGAAATAGTAGACACAACCGGTAGAAAATTTGGCAGCTTCTGCTTAAATATGCATATGTTCATGTATGTATATATATATATATATATATACATATATATATATATATATATATATATATATATATATATATATGAAAATGCATACATACATATACACATAATGTATATATGTATGTACGGCAACGATACTCACACAGAGTAGCAAGATCAGCATACTGGGTATTTAACATGAAAAGATCCACGGCTATTTGATGACCAGTACATTCAAGAGCAAGGCACTTATAAAAATCGGTAGCTGGCCCAAGATTTTGGACTTCCTAAAAGGAATATATTTAAACGGCACATTGAAGCTCAAAAAAAACCTTTAAAACGAAGGATTATCGAAATTCTTCAAACAGCAAATTAAAATCCACATTAAACTCTTGAAAAAATCAACCTGCGCTGCTCTTTGATTAGGATCTTCACGCGGCTTCAAATTACCAAGTCCAACACTGGGAATCGATGCTTGGAATACCGTGATTCTTCCACCAATTTCTGCCTGAAACACATGATAGTGGAGGATAGAAAGGATAAAGTCTTCGATGTTGATCAACTCCTTAAAGATGAGTCAAGCATTTAACTTCATCGAGTACCATAGAGGGTGACTGAACGTATAGTTGGCCGATACGATGACTTGCAGTGATACACCCAGACAAGTCTGGTACCAATCTGCGAAACAATCCTTGACTTGGTAATCCTGGGTCTCGTGATCGAACTAGCGATTGATTCAGTATGTATTGAATGGCACCATTTACGATGCACTACATGTTCTAACATCGCTTTAGGCAAGAAATACATTATCGAGATTATTAATTGACTTTTGGATAGCTAAAGATGAGGTAAAGATGAGCTAAAGACGATGATGTTTGCAATGATTAAAACATGTTTTGTCCTAATACTCCTAGGAATATATAAAGCTCTAAAGCTCTCGGCGTCGATCAATCCCTGAGGGATGTGCCATGCATTCGACTACATTAAGTATCGTTGGAGGTGACTGAATGCAGATCTGGCCTTTACAATGACATCGCCGTGGCCTAGCGATGTATCGAGCCAGTGCTGCTCTCCTTGCAGACAAGTGTGGTCCCAATCTAGCAACCCCAAAGTGATGAAAGGCTTCGTGAGCTTGGGGGGTGTGATTCGATCCCGTGTGTATTGCGGTGTGAATACATAGTCTTCGTATATATCAATCAATTGTTATAGAAATTCACTTAAAAGGTGGTGAATCAATAAGAAATAAAAAGCAAAAAAAAAGTGAAAGTAGCGCAATACCCGCAAACATACATCAGTAATTTCAGGGACACTATCGCATCTTTTTAGACGAAGTTTCACACGTTCAACCGTTTCTCACTCTCAGAGAATGGCCTAAGCGACAAGAAACAAAAGAAAGAAACAGAACAAGAAAAGAAGAAGATATCATAGCATTAGTATATTTATCTGAAGCCAAGTATTTCACCGTGATGAAGTAAAAAACTATACGACATATGTATAGACCATAGTGACACCCACGAATGATTATATTTATGGTTAAAATACCCAGATATTTTTGGCCAGTTGTGAACCACATGCGTTATACTGACGTTGCCGGTTTAAAATTACAATAAAACCCACTTCCAAAAACAAAAACTAAAGGAATGCATATTGCACAAGATAAGGATTAAAATCGAAATGGAGAATAAGAAAAGAACATTCTTGTGAAACTTCGGAGGAAACCACAAGCTGCTTAAACATGTTCGCTCTTTTGCCTACTGTTTTCTAACTATTCACAGCTAATTATAGCTTTTAAGACAAAGTAATCACCAAACATTTCCGAAGAAATTGAGAAACACCATTATAATTGGCTCAGTAACTCGAATGACCGTTTGACTATACACTGCCAATTTACTAGGTTAAAAAAGAGCAATCATTGACAGATAACGACTTGAAAACACGTGAATATACAGAAGGACGTCTACGCATCTGCATTTTCACACGCAAGCCAACGCGAACACCAGCACAGATTCACATACATAGAGAAGAGAAAAAGGATAAAAGTCTCGGAGTTGATCAATCCCTGTGGGATGTGACATGCATTCGACTTCATAAATCATCGCTGAAGGTGATTGGATGCATATCTGGCCTTTACAATGACTCGCGGTGACCTACCAATGTATCGAGCCAGTGTTGCTATCCATCCAGACAAGTCTGGTACCAACTTGTCGACCCCCAGAGGGATGGAAGGCTTGGTGGGTCTGGGGAGCGAGGGTCGATCCCATGTGTATTGCAGAGCGCCTCTAACCACCGACAATTCACACACATAACTTAAAAAAACGGTAAGGCAACTATAGGTAGGAAACCATTTTGCCCCAAGATTGCAAAGAGAAGTCGACCACGGTCATAAAAAATAAAGACCACCCACTATTAAATCATGGACAACTTTCAGTGCTGATCCAAGACAATTTGAAGTACTGTTGGCGTTCTCGAAGAAAACAGGAATCTTCTCTACGAATGATCGCACAGCCTAAACCATTTATTTCATACTACATCATATTTCCTAAAGCATAAACAAAGAGGTGAAAATGTTGCATACAGCGCTAAGAGGGTAACTTTGCTGTAGTGTTAAAACATAAGCAAAATATCGAATGAAAAATACTAGCTTCCAGGAAAAGAAGAAACTCACATCAATGTTCTTTTTCAAAGGTACCAAAATACCATCATATGAAGGCAAGAACGTTTCTGAAATAATACGGCCAATTAGCTAGCAAAAATAGTAAGGATAATTTCTCCTTCTATAACTGCCATCGATTTCATCGACGATCAGTTCTTTGGGCGAATGTCGCTGTCCTGGTCCAAATTGGTAAAAATGCACCATAGAATCTACGCAGACGAAGGCCACCTAGAAATCGCTCGAAAATTCATACACCAACAAAGCCAAGAATTGGCGAGTAAAGGCACATTTACTGACGTACAACAGTAAATCCCAGTAAAACAAAGAAAACTCTAAAAATTTTTAACCTGTGTTCTCTCATCTCCTGGCAACTGATCGAGATTAATAAGAAGTTGCTCCGAGAATGCAAATAAATACCCTAAATGGATAATATTTCATAAAGAAACCTTCAGGTTCACACATAAACGGATTAAAGCATCTATTAAAGCACTCAGCAACAACGTTTAAAAGCTTGATAATCCATGAACTAGTCGTTACAAAGCATTGAGCTCGGATAAAAAGCCAGTTAAAAGGAATGAATCTCAACAAAATCGATTACCTGACTCAACAGCTACAGCGCTTACATCCAGTACGAAGACATAAACGGCAGGCTGTGGTGGACGTAGCTGAAGAATTCTGACTAGTTCATGTCAAAAGATCGGTGCTTTGGTTTTTTCTAGCCACATAAGATCAACTGTTTTTCGAAATATAAGTCGTGTGAAGAAATGCATGCGCCTTCGATGGAATAAGGTTTCGAGAAATAATCCCAAGTGCTAGAGCGCTAACAAACTTCGGAAGTATTACGAATCGAATCAATGCATATACTTTGCCACAGGTTTTTAACAGCACCGAACACATACCATGTATTCACTGGGTGCAATGAATTCGACAGTTGGATGTTTGATTTCAGGTCGATTTACAGGATCTCCAAACGATTTCGTGTTCGGATCCCAACAAAAATCGTCTGGGACTGAAAATTAGACACTAAGATGTATTGTACAGAAAGAACAGGATTTAGCGGTTTAAGTTAACAACAGCAATTGAGGCGTCGTCAACCATACTTTTCACGCCACCGCTCTTAAAAAAGCAAACCGCTGTAAGAAACATTGTAAAGAACATGGGATTTGGAAATATTCAACATTGTTCGTTGAAAAGTTGAAGACTAAAAATGAGTACCAAAATCTTACGGTCATTGTTGCGATTACATAAATTACATCTCCAATGTCGCGAATTAGGTAAGAATACGTAAGGATTTATGTACGTTCGACAGTACCGACACCGCACAATTGTAGACGTTTGGATGATATTCAGGTTCTATAAAACATCATAGGATATATGAAAACCACGAACAATGCATCCACAATAGAGAGGTCTTTACCTTCATATCCCGGAAAGGATGCAGAGTAAGGCCGAGTGGAAGCCTACTGTTCTTCAACAGTTCATCGGTTTGTGGAACCATGTTCAAAGTGCAGCGAAACACACTAAAATAAGAGCTTTTTCACTCAAAGACGGAATTTTATAAACATTATGAGAGTTAATAGAGCTAGACTCTTACTTAAACAAGCTCTTTTCCCAACGAATGTTATTTGATAAGAAATTGAAAGATTGTGACTTCATTACACGGATGAAGACGAATAATTTCGCAATTAGTTCATACCTAGGATCAACCCTGGCAGTATTATTTGCCATGTTATGAGGGAGGTCGTATACAATATCGTCAAATCCTGACTGAAGAATATTTCTCTCAGACATCAAATCCACCGAATCTGACAAATAACCCGGCGCGGTTAACCGAGAATCCTGAGGATATGAGTTGCCCCATAGAGACTGAGAGGGCTGAGCCACAGATTGGGTATGTTTTAGATTCATATTAGTAAAGTCCTGTCGCAACTGATGTATGCTGGGAGGCGGAAAAGTTTGCATAGTAGGAGTACCTGGTTGCAACGGCGTTGCAGCATTTGATATAGAATGACCGCCGAGTGAAACTGAACAGAAAGCTTCAAGACCTAGGTCAGTGAAAAACTTCAAATCGTTATAACTAGGCTCGAACATAAACTTTACTAATTAAAACAGAGCACATATAAATCCGTATTCTCTTGCCTAGTAGCTTTGAGTTCATCCACTCCAATAGAATACAGTTCTAAAGGTCTTCAAGTGACGAGTTCCCAAAAGACATCAATACATTGCCGTTATGAAATCGGGTTTCTCTGTACAAGAAAAATAATACTACAACATGATGGTGCTGAGATATTTGCAAAACTCCGGACCAAAACTTCAAGTTCAACTTCAGCCTCAACTGGGTTCGATGTCGACTTGTGCGCCCCAGATCACCCCCGTCAACGGGTGATTGCTGATGGCAATAGTAGATAGAAAACTAGATTAGTGACAGCCGAAAAGAAGGAACCTCATAGTATGGCAGTGAACGCGTTTGCCCCTGGAAAGGGTAACAGCGTGTTCGATCCCCACCGCAGACACCAGCGGTCTGGAGTTTTGCAAATATCTCAGCACCATTATGATTGTATTCACATAATACCCCTGCCAGAATTGTAGTAGGCAGCAAAAGGTTAAAAACGATAAATTCTTGACTACAACGTGTCGTGAAAATTGGATACTAGGCGACAAACAACGGCATTTTCAGTGCAATGGTTTGACCGAGGGTAAAGCTCCAAAACATTTCCCAAGAGCGAATTTGTATAAGACGGTTCCCACCGAACACACTAGTTGCACCACTAACTAATTGTGTCTTCAACAAACTGTTTCTTAAAGAACTTCAGAATTCTACGTTACTGAGATAAATAAACACCACACTGTTGGTGAATACTTAGAGATTCCAATCGTTTTCATTCTGATTAATATGGTAGCAATTTCCACGACTGGTTTTTATATTAACCTCGGCATTGAACAGATAATCCTTTATATTATCGGAAATAGAAGGCGGTCTAATGTGATTGAAATCTTCGTTTAGCATTTTCTCTGTTTGGTTATGGAGTTTGGCTGGGTAGGTTGCAGTCAAGTTGACCTTTCTAGGCTCTGAGGAGGGCGAAATGAGCCGAAACGTCAGCTTGTTCGTGAATAAAAAATAAAATAACACCTCGTGTTTGCTCAACAAGAAAACAGAGTAATAAGGCAGTGTTTGAGCTTAGTTATAACCGTAAAAAATTAATGGTTCAAAACCGCAATTACTTTTGTATGAAGATATTAATAAGCAATTGCGATCGAACTCCTAGTAACGTACATGGAGTGCCAACAGTCTTTGCAGGTAATGTTGTAGAATTGAGGGAGTTACTTTGGCACGTTACTGGAAAAGAACCTCCAGTAGGCTGCTGGTAGATCGTCCCAGTCGGTGTCTACAAGAGCTTAACTTTATCAAATATGTAAAAAGAACAGTGACAGAAAACAAAACGTTAAGTAATGAATCACATTGCAGACCTGGAAAGAAGCAGTTTGCACTGGTCGTACTGAGGGGGCCGTTGAAACTATGGATTGTCCGGGAAATGGCGGAGGGATAGCTGTGCAATCGTAAGGTTTAAAAGCGGAATAAGGACCATTCGCATCACTTCGTTGTTGCGTAACACCCTGCACCTATAATTACAGGGATATGATTAGTGGACCCTTTACTTTATTAATCTGTTGACTTTTATGGCGAATTCAGATAAAACATTCACCTACATTCTTGGATTGCGAAAAGCCATTTACTATCGGCGAAGAGGCTGTTGAGTTTGGTATAGCAGGAAACTGCGGGGCTCCCACGGGAGCTTGGAAAAGAGTGCTTTTCGTTGCAGTGCTTCTGGAATGACTTCTACTCTTACTAGGACGACAATAAACGAGTAGGCCACTCAATTTAGAATAACTAGGAAACAATAAGTAGCATTCGCAAGAGGTTTCCGGACTCACACACGAGGTTCGGCAGCTGAGACGTCCTTGCCGTACTGTTGAAACTGCGCCACATGTTGGTATGGACTGCTCCCGAATGCTTGTGGAAAACCCACCTTTTGTGGTACATTGGACGGATTCGCCATCCAACAATGTCGACGCGACCTGCAACTGCTCGTAAAAGGACAGTGCACATGGTGGACTTTCTGTCAACCAGGCACTGAGCTATATATTTCTGTTCTTTATATCGTTCGTGTTACCAAGACTTTAGTAACGCGCATATCTGTGTTCACTGAAGATGTAAAGCTTTCTACAAGGAGCTAAAAAAACAAAGTGGAAATACGATGAGGATCACGATCAGTTTGACCAGAGAGAGCTAAATAAGCTTAATTCGAGTCCAATCACACAGTTTACAAGCGATTCCAAATCAAAAAAAATGACTGAAACATGCAGAAAATAGTGAGTTACCCATAGAAAGAAGGAAAAGAGGAAATAACTCGACTACTGAGAGCTTTCCGCTCCATGTGGCTCAAGCCAACGAGCCTCCTTAAGCCTGCTCCCAATTCTCTGCCGATTTTTCGGAACTGCAACCGCTGTCACACATGCATGAGAAGGGCACAAAAAAGGAAGAATGATGAAGAGATAATAGTGACAGCTAGGACGCTGGATGAAAACCGACATCCTCAGCATCTGGACAACTACGAAAATTTGAAATACACTCCTAGTTCTCTGCCATTCGAGGAACGACATGCATTGAATAGAATGCACAAACAGAGAGGAATAACAGAAACACATCCACCAAACGAAGGTCGAGCACGGATGTCGCGAATCCGACGACAGTTCCAGTCGACCTGCCAAAAGTCACGACCTGAAGAGGTGGAATCCAGTACTAGCACACGTTACCGTACACGCAGATCCCCGGAGGACAGCGACGCGACCGCTCGCCAATGCTGCCATCGGTCATCTTTTTTGGAGTTCAAGCATGCTTGTTTTGTTTGTTGCTGAGGTCATATTAGCTTGAATGCGTGATTGTGTTGTCAGTCGAGAAACTTGGGAGAGAATCTGGGCCCCGTTTCTCGGTGTGTTCATCTTCGTTTTTCTCGTTAAATGCAGTAGAATGAGTAGGTGGTTATTTGAATCCATATAACTGTAGTTGAAGAAGCCGCAGAACATAAGCTCTTAACCCGCGAGCTATCATTCCATTGTCTTTGTTTCTCAAATTACAATATTGAAGGTAGTTTCGACTTTCTTTGTCTATCTTCTCAATGATTCCTTTGTAGGTGATCACTGCATTATTATAGTTGGAGGTTCGCTTTCAGGTGCCATGCAGAACGGGGAATTAAACGGAAGTGAAGAGTACAAAGATAAACAAGGAGGTGGTGCAGGTCTTCCCCTGACGAAAGTCGAAAACAACGATGGAAAGAAAGTTTTAACGAATGGCATGAGTAGAGTGCATCGAATTCTCTCCGAAGACGAGATAAATCAAGGCAAAACGACCCGTTGGACTGAACTCGAAATTCACGGTGCGTCCATTTTTTTGATTTGTTGTTTCCTGGATATCTTTTTTACGATTTCTGCTTTTCCCACTTCTTAAATGCTACGTGGAGAGTCTCTCGTGACTAAATAGCCCGGTTCAGGACGAGTCCGTAACCTTTCAAATGCATTATGGCAAGTGAGCCATCTATCAGCTTTATTTCTAAATGGCAATCAATTGACTCGTGTCCCACCGGAGATATCTCAGGTAACACTTTTGATCCTCCACTTTGTGGTCCTGCTTGGTCATTTTCTTGAGGATTATTTATTGCTCTCATTGTCGTTTAGTTGACGAATCTGACGATGTTGGACTTGTCGCATAACAAGCTGAGGAGTTTGCCGGCTGAGCTCGGTGATATGATTTCACTCTGCCACCTTTATCTTAACCACAACCAGCTTCGAGTTTTACCATACGAATTGGGAAAGCTTTTCAGGATACAAACATTAGGTGTGTGTTGAACTGTTATCTTTTAAGTATAATGATGCTAAGATATTCGCAAAACTCCGGACCGCTGGTGTCTGTGGTGGAGACAGAACACGCTATTACTTTTTCCGGGGGCTAACGCGTTCGCCACCACACCATGCGAGTCCTTCATTTCGCCAGTATCTCTATGGTCATATTAAACATAATATCCTGCCGTTAAAAAATTAGTAGGTAGTAAATAAGAATTGACACATGTTATTTATTTTTTAGTAATTCCCCACGGCCGACTTTCTATTAATCTCGGAACTGATCAGATAATTCTTTGTGTTCTTGTTGACCAAACACGATGTGTTATTTATTCCTGAATCACTAGCAAGCTGACGTTGCTGTTGTCTTTCATTCTTGATTTGTTGAGAAAAGTCCATCTGTCGAAAGACCGACTTTTGACTAACTTCAGTTGGACTCTTTTCACGTTTCTTTTCAAGACAGGCTGTTCCCAGTTCCCGCCTATTGTCGCCGCTGACATAGTGTTCATTACCTCAAGTCGCTCCTTAACTCACTGAGTCTATATTTCAATTCATCTATTTTATTTTCAGGTCTCCAAGGGAACCCTTTATCTCCTGAAATCAATAAAATCTACCACGAAAGTAATGGCTCTCACAAATTGTTGCATTTCCTTCACGACCATTTGGCAAGTAAGTGCAAATTGCCTTCTTTTGTTTCCATTTTTGTGTTGTTATCCGTTATTTTAGTTTTAATACTATTTGACAAGGCTGTTGTGATTGCTTATCGTTTCCGGTTCGTGTTCATTTTATCCCTGTTCCAGTGAAGTGCTTCGTACTACTTAACCACAAAGCTTCCGTTGTATTTTTGGAAATATCTTTTTTTAAGTAGTTCTACTGTTTCTAATTGCTTTCCTATGGGAATGTTTATTCGGCTCGATTACCTCGTATTCTAATTTATGAATAGCCGAGTTCCAAGAGTCAAAAAATATATCAGGGCGTTGACTCTCATGTCACCCTGACCGGGCTTGTGGCGCGCTGATTCCTCAGTATGAAGAACATTTTCTGACCAGACTCTTCCTTTATTCCTTTCCTGTGTTCCATTTATGGTTGTGTTTTGTTCTCGAAATTTCACAAAGATGTTCATAGCTTGTTTCAAAAGTTTTCACAAACTCTGAATCACCTCCGATTTCTTTTCTTCTCGTTCCCGCTTTTTTTCCCAGCAGGGTCCACCTTGCGAAATTCCGTTCTAAGTCATCAGATCACACACTTATGAAATAGCCTCCCTTGCCTTCTACATAGATTTGTCCGGCTACATGTTTTGCAATCGTTTCCTGAGCTCGCGGGACAGGTGCTTGACCCCAGCGATTTTTGTGCTGTAGGAATGGTCATGTGAAAAAAATTTCGACGGGTTAAGTTTCGCGCTTCTAGTAGACGGCTCTTGGGAGGTTTTTCGAAAAAAATTTAACTCAATATACTCGATTCTCGTCTTAGTTCCATGGACAGGCCCTTGATATTATATTGTTGAAAGACCATGTTGAAGTCTTCTTTTCAAGGGAGTGATACTTAAGTTCCGTATTGATAAAAGTCGTTGTTGATGTCTATGTCTTTATTGGTTTTCTGGTAAAGTTCTAAATTTTTCAGTGTCGAATAGCTGAATGGTGGTCCTTTTGCGAATTTTGTATGATTTCAGCTGCAAGAATTTCTTGGCCTGACCTTAAGACGTTTTCCACGTGGCATTCTTTGAAGATTTCGGCTATCCTTTTCTTCAGTCGGTTCTCCTTAAGCACCTTTGTTCCTCATTCGCAATTGGACAGGCGATTGTTCAGAAGTGCATGTTCATCTTTGACAAAGATTAGGTAGATAAGCGAGGTAATCCATGAATGGGCAATTCCTTTGTGCTGACGCAAAGTTTTCGGAGTTCTCTTCTTCACAAGTCCCTTGATATGTCAGATGTTCAATGTATGTCGTACAGCAGGGTTTCTTGCTTCACGGCAACATTTCCTTCATCTATCCGTATCTTCCTAACCTTTTTTACCCTTTTAAGTGGAGTTTAAACTAAGCATCATCCCAATTGGTTGAGCAAACTTGGTTTTCATTAGCACCCTTAGCAGATTAATTATGTGCTTTCAATGTATTTAAAAAACAAAGTCAGTTATGTACTTTAAAAAGCACTAATGAGCATAAATTGTGAGTAAAAGAGAGAGGTCTACAAGCGAATGATTACGTGGCCTACCCTACCCAATGCATCCTCAAGCAGGTTTTTCTAACCGTTCAGTTAACAAGCTAATGAACTATGATTGATTAAATGAGATTTTTTCGCTTGATGGAGTGTTTTCTGTCGGAGCGTGAACGTGCTTAATGCTGCAATAAAAAATATAACTCTTAGGTATAGTTGCAGGTTAAAGGAGCCGTTTGTTAGATGTTGTTATATCCAACATGTTCGCTGTCCATTATTTTTGTCGTTATCATCACTATCGTTATCATTACTTTTTAGTTAACACAGCGCCACCACCGGAGCGAGAGTGGGTGATGATTCGACACGCGGATCCCGATCGACCCATAGGTAAGATATCATACGCATTTGAATGGTTCAAATGGGTTAAGTGATAATATTATATATATATATATATACATATATATATATATATATTATTCCACCCGTTACTTTCTTTCCCTAATCTCTCCAGCATTATTTAATTTTAGAGATAAGTTTTAGAATGCCAGTGCCGTGGTGACAGTTAATGAGCAGCATATAATGAGGTGTCTGTTAATAGCATTAGTTGTTTCTCAGTCGTAATTAGGCATGTATTAATGTTAATTTTACGTGTTTATTTGCAAATTGGTTTTGGTAGCATAGATAGCTCCTAAACGTTATGACCGAAGCGATCCATGATATCTAAAAAACACGATAAGGCTGGAATCACCATAAAAATAAACGATAAAGCTGTCAGCGTTGATCAATCCATGAGCGATGCACCATACATTCGACTTCATTTGAAGGTGATTGAATGCATATCTGGCCTTAATAGTGACTCGCGGTGGCTCATCGATCTATCGATTCAGTGCTGCTACCCTCCCAGAGAAGTCTGGTACTAATGTGCCGACCCCGGAGGGATGGAAGGCTTGGTGAACCTGGTGCCCAGGGATCGGTATCATGTGTATTACAGGGCACCAGATGACCACATATTAACTTCTTATTTATTGCATATTTTTTTTCGTGGTGGGGTGTGACTTGAAATATAACCATAAGGATGTCGAGATATGCAAAACCTCGGATCCTTAAGAGGACTTCGAACCTAGAATTACTGTCACTCGTCTTACGTGTTATCCAACATGCCAACCAAGACTCTTGCTTTCACCTTTAACCTTTCACATCACGCCTAAATCACCATCCAGTCGATCTTTATAGCTTGCGACCGGTTTCCACTTCTCTGCAAACGGCATTTTTATTCCTTTATTGTCAATAAAAGTGCTTTTCTCAAAGTATTTTTTGCTGGGTTTTAAAATATTAAGCTGTTGATTGGAACTTGTAATGCACAACAATACATTGTTTCCATACCGTTAATCAACGGCGTTGTTTTAGCCACTTTCACCGTCTTGTGTTACAACGTCCTGTGTGATAAATACGCTACCGTCAATCAGTATTCCTACTGCCCATCGTGGGCTTTAAACTGGGAATATAGGAAGATGTCTATCATGAAGGAGATTCGTAACTACGAGGCCGACATCATTACATTGCAGGTCGTTTTTGCAGTAAATACAAGTACATATATAAGATTTACATGATTAACTTTTTCTTTATATTATTGATTTAACATGTTTCCGTATCTAACAGTTGAGCAAACATGTCTGCTCTCATTGTGAACTGTATTAATTCAAATAAAATCGTTAGGATCTATAGATCTTTGCAAATAAGGTGTAACTTTTCCTATTCTGCGTTGGTGAAGTTCTCGTTCTGTTGGGAATCACAGGTCTTTTTCGCCTTCTTGCGCTTTAGCTTGTATTATTACGCTTATTATTTTTACTATTTAGCTTATTGCGAACAGCGAAAATTCTACGACCGAAATATAGTCCTGAATATTTCGTGCTCAAAGCTTGTTTTTTTGCAAAATGCTGGTGATTTTTTGATATCTAGAGGTACTTGAGGAGTTGAAAACATGACTGGTTTAGAGAAGAGACTATGGTGAAACGGTTTTAGCGTGTGGGTTGGGTTTTCTTCTTCTTTTTGAAACTTGATAAGAACGTTTGATGAGGCAAAAAGTCAGAAGTTTATGGTGTTAAACTCAAAGAGCTTTTATGCTATAACCAACGAATTGTGGATTCCACCGCTTTTTAATTGCAATTAACAAAGTTTACTTAGAACTGAGACGTGTTCATTTGAAGCTGAAAGCAGCCGTTATTTTCGCACCGTATGAGTGCAAATCAACACACGCCGTCCTTTAAATGTAAACATGTCGTAGTGCTTGTTCACTGTTGCTTCGATGATGTTTACATTTGCCACGTCTGAGCTTATAGTTTAAGAACAGAGGAATGTTTTTCAAGTTTTCTTCCGAAATTTTGAATTTTAAACATTTTCGACATGAATGTGGTGTTGAAGCCTTTTCAATAACACAGTGAAATTCTTAAGTTCTTAGGTACTCTATCTACTGAAACATCCGCAGTTGTCGAAAAACCAGCATCATACTCAGTGTATTATTCGAGGCTATTTAACACCAAGTGTGCAGGATTACTTCGATGTATGGGCTCCGTTTACATACATGCGCCACGACGCCTCGTATTTCCCTGTACACGCAATGTAATTTATGCTGGCCCCAAAATTTCACCTAGAACTCCACAGAGGCACCTTTTTTGGTAGCAACGGTCCCTGTATTAGTTCGTCACTAGGAAAGATACGAAATCGTCACGAGATGGTGTACTTCCACTTATTTAATCGAGACAACTCGAGACTTTATTAGTGAAGTTTCAGTACCACACAAATATCCGTAGGTATAAAGGATCTTTTTTGCGCTCTTTTTTCCTTTTATATATAATTACAGGAAGTTGAAACGGAGCAATTTCGTCTATTGTTTCAACCAGAACTAAAGATGCTAGGATACAGTGGGATTTTTTCACCAAAGTCGCGCGCAAAAACTATGAATGAAGAGGATCGGAAGTACGTAGATGGATGTGCAATCTTTTGGAAGTCGGAAAAGTAAGGTTCCACTCAATAACCTACTTTTTACGCTTAAAAATTTTCTGGCTGTGACAAACCCAATTACCAGACATTAACTGAGAAGACAAAGTTTTTTGCAGTACTGTTTGCATAACTCTATGCTTAGGTTTGAAATGGATCGTGAACACCTTATCGAGTTCACACAAGTTGTTGTGAAAAAAGCCTCGACTTCTGAACACATGCTTAATCGCGTAATGCCTCGAGATAACATTGCGTTGTGCGCTGTTCTGCGAATCAAGGAGAACGTCTATAACAACAGTGAGTTGCTTCTAATGTTTCTGTTCTCTTTTTTCAATATCTCAGGTCTCTGGATCTAGATAATATCTTTGGATTGACCTTAATGAAATGCTCATGATCTCAGGACGTATGACAATGGCAGCAGCAGATAATGTAGTTGGTACTCCACTTGTAGTTTGTACTGCACATATCCATTGGGATCCCGAGCTATGCGACGTAAAGTTGATTCAAACTATGATGTTGGCGCACGAACTTTACAAACTTCTTGAAGAGGTGTGTTTTCTCGTAGACATTTCTGTAGAAATTCCAAGACCTTACGTAACTCCATTTCTGCATACTTACTCGATGGTTGTGTTTTTGTTTTATACGGTACTAAACATGTTCCAGGTAGCTGAACAATTTCGAATAACTCCTCAACAAACACCCGTACTCATATGTGGTGATCTTAATTCACTTCCCGATTCAGGTATGGTATAATCAACATTTCAAACCAACTAGTTTAGTAGGCATGGTTTCATGCTCACTTACCAGTGATGCGCTATTTCCGAATGTCCTCAAATCCTCATTTCATGAGGATCGCAACGAAGAATTCAAATACAAGTTATATTTTTTTATGAACGAATCTTATTAAAGGCAAACAAAGTAACCAAGCTCGAGATGCCAGAAGTAGTTACCTTTGGAAGCCTTACTGTATTCATGGAGGCTTTCCTGAATAGTGTGCATATTTTTTGTCTGAAA
Source organism: Angiostrongylus vasorum (assembly GCA_018806985.1). Lineage (NCBI taxonomy): Eukaryota > Metazoa > Nematoda > Chromadorea > Rhabditida > Metastrongylidae > Angiostrongylus > Angiostrongylus vasorum. Next base: position 1,118,585 of record JADANN010000198.1, on the reverse strand, counting down.
CAATTTATTTAGCGCCTTTAATCATCCGCATTATTACATTTGTTATTAAGGTGTGACATTAGAACTTGACGTCTTTGTTTATAATTCTTTTGCATGTTCTTGAACACATGCAAGTTAGAAAAAGTGTCTGCTGTCGTAGTATAATCACCGACCGGCACCTAACTTAATGCATTACCGGATGAAAGACTGGAAGTGAGTTTCTGCTGTTTGGTTCGACACTTAGATCTGAGGCAGACTGAGTTGAAATGAGTGATGGATCAACTATGAGAACAAAATGCGCACTGCTTTTTGGCTTCGCAGCAGAAAGAACCCACATGATCACTCGAAAACCGATCCATACGATTGTGGACGTTTCTGAAGAAGAACTGAATTCGCAATAGACGAAAGCGGCTCAGCCTGGTTCTTGCGGAGTAACGCTCATCGCATCGATACATCGCAGAGTTGACTCGAAGATAACCGAAACTACTATATAACAACTTTAGTGTAGTCATGAGGTATTGATTTCGTACAACCAATTGTTGCGTTCCTTAAACGCGCGAGTTGTTCGAAACTGATAAACCCTCAAAAAACGTACTCCCGATTCACTGCCTTTCTTTGGGGGTAAAGGGTCTAGGACGCGAAAAATGACATACTAAAAATAATTGTGAATATGTCATCGACTAAAGTCGTGTTCTGAATGAGTAAAATCGCAAATGAAAATGCGGTCAAACTCATCAAAGATTTATATTTAAAATCAATACTTGACATTGATTTATCAGTTTTTTTTGTTACTTTGTATCTTTGACTTCAATGTTTTGACATAAATTTCACGATCCTCACGAGTGATGAAAAGAAAGAGGATAAGTGTCCTGAAACTCTAGAAATATCGAGGCTGTTTCAGTAACATAATCACGTTCTGAAACGGCTCTCTATTCACAAGCAAAATTCCATGTCTTTCTTTCGTAGTACCAATGTTGGATTCTTAGTCAAAAACTGCAAGCAGGTTTGAGTGTAGCCTGTTTTGTTAATTATAACGTGATGCTTAGACGAGTCGGTAACTGATGACTTCGCCAAGTTGTTTGTTGGAACAAAGAGCAGCATTCTCTATCTGAGCAGTCAAATCTTAATTAAATTCGTCATTCATGTTTTACCGTTGTTGTCACGAACTGCTTCGATGAGTTACAAAGTACAAATCTCCGAAGTTGTGATGGTCAGAAAAAGTATTCGTTTAGTTGTTGCTTGTTGGCCGTGAAAATTTAGAACTCATCGATTCCTGGCTTGGTTATCTGTCAAATATTAGCAAGAGAGTAAACACGTATCTCCACTGCATACTAAAAAAGATGTCTTCATTCACATGCAAGCAATTGGTCTTTTTCTGTGCACTGCTTTTTTCATATGTGAAGCCTTGATGGCTTTCACACAAATTGGATGAGGTTCCGATCTCACTGACGAGCAAGCTGTCACGGAAGCTTTGCACAAACATGGCTTCGCTATTCAACAGTCAAAATCCCTTGATCTGCTACACACTGATTTCTCTCATCCAGAGTTTCATGTTACTTCCTGTAATTATCAGAGTAAGGAGAGTGGTATGACTAGCGACATTAAGCGAATTCTCGTCAAATTCAACAGCTTGCATATAAGAATTGGCTTTCGGTTGAGTCAAAAACAATATTCATCTGAAACGTGTAGGTTTCGGTATGAGTTATGAAGAGTATATGTTGAAAGACGAGCGGCTCCAGAGATTCTTAAAGCATCGAAGACCGACTTAATAGAACAACTACCACCTGGTTATGGGTCAAAACTCTTCGACTTTTCGTTGTTTCTTACCCTTAATGTACGAAGACTCGCAAACGTAAGCACGAAAAAAGAAGTCAGTTCCATCGAGTGCGCAAATTTTATGTGCACTACTTTTTCATATGTGAAGCTTTGATTTGTTTCTTGTTAGTCCTTAGTACCAACCGGAGAGTCGCAACCATTAGGGGAGATGGCGCACCGCAGTGGTTAGTGATGCCGTTGATTAGGAGGGACTGACAATAGTTCCTTAACGCTCTCCTCCAATTCAACTGAGAACGCCTTAGCTCGGCTACCTCCAAGATTGCAGGGAGAATCGACTCGACCAGTATTCTACGACCTTCACAAGGAAGACGAAATCCTCATACGAAATGGAACACATTGATTTCGTGTTCGAAAACGCTATCCAACTCCAGACAAATGACTCATAGCGTACCTTGTTAATTTAGATGGGAAACGGTAGAATATATTTGCAGATCCTTGCCAAAAACGTCCAAGTTCATTTTCGACGAAGAATTCTCATTTTCGGTGCATATGGAACACTTTCTTATTGTCATTTTCATTTCGTCCAGCAGAAGGTGATGGTGTCTTGTGATGTATGGCTGATGTAAGCTGTTGCTGCTCTGGTGCAAAAAGTTTGGAAAACCTGAGTTCCAACTTTTCGTATTTTTGACCAACAACATGTCTACAGATGCATGCCTTTATTTCAATGCATGAGTATCCAGGGGTTGTCACTCATCTCAGCATTACCAAGTAGCTCGTAGTGAGGTTAACTGGTTCAAATAAAAACCGTTGTCTCAAGTCATTATCAATGAAGTCCTTAAAGACATTCTATTCTACGGCGATAAAATCTTGTTTTTGGAGTTCACAGGTTATTTTCTCCTTTTTCCGGCCTCTGTTTCGGACGCCGAGGTGGCTTAATGTTTCATAGAACAAGACTGTTACATTCAAAGAATGGTATCTTATGGTCTTATGGATGGTTGTTCCACTTACTAAATTAACACTATACGAATCTCATGCGGAAGCCAAAGAAAAACCTCGCATGTTATCACATGTGGAGTAAAGATTTTCGCGTAATCAGGTTTTTTCAGTTTGCTTTGCAGAGAGCATTATAAGGAACAATTTGCATTCCCACAATAATCATTAGGTCAGAGAATAGTCTGTACATTGTAGAGCGACAACCAGTGGACATGAGCCGATAGCGACTAGATCCATCGGGAAGTCAAAGCCACAGCAGCACGACCACCGTTCTGTTGATCAGAGTTCTTCACGAAAACCATAAAAGAAAGATATAACGCCCAACGTGCCTATAGAGCGAGAGCGCCATGGCGCACGATAGGGGAGAAATAAAAGGTTTACTGGCGCTCGCTCAGGTAACCCGATGATCGGCGGTAGGAGTGGTGATACAGAAGTAGATGATGCAATAGAGTGAGAGTACAGCGTATTTGTCCAAGACATGCCTTCTACTGTCCACGACATACTTTGGCTCAAGAAAATGTACAGCGTTCAACCTCGCAGAACCCCCTCCCACCTCTCCCACACTAGTTATCACCAGTATCACACGCAGTCCTGTTGATCGTCGAGTGACTCAAGCGGGCACCAGTAAATCTTCCATTTTCTTGTGTGCGAAAGTAGCCCAGTGGGTCTTGCTTGCTCTAGCTCGTCTTTCTTCTAGCCTTTTTTCGTGAAGAACTCTGACCATCGGATCGGTGGTCTTCCTGCAGTGCGTTTGATATCCCGATGAATGCAGTCACTAACTGCGCTTGTCCATCGGTTGTCGATCACACGCGTTATGTGTTCAGCCCACCTTATCATCGACTGTTTGGCGTAAAGAACGGCATCTTTGATCCGTGAGCGTTGACGCAGGTTGGAGCTTCGGATCCCTTTCCCTTACTTATGTGAAACGGGATACTCCTAGTATCGTCCTTTGGGCTGCGCGTTCTATAACGCTGATCTTTCATCCTGCTTACGCAGCGACCAGGTTTCTGACGGATACGTTAAGGCAGGAGATATCGTGGAATCGAATGTTCTCCGTCCTCTCCACCACATTCTTCATACACTTGAAAGCTCCACAAGCCGTTCGTTTCCTTCTGCTCAACACTGAAGCTAAGTCGTTCATCATGTTGATTTCCAGACCTAGACAGAAGTAACTGGACTCTATTCGGAGATATTCGTTCTCTTGAGCGTGAATGGGGGCATATGAAACCAATCCGTTATTCATGAACATCGTTTTTGTGAGACTTAGTCGAAGACCGATCTTTCCATAGGCTTCATCAAAGTTGGCGAGCATACGTTCCGCTCGGCTAATGTTTGGTGTTATAAGGACGATGTCATCAGCAAAGCGAAGGTGATATAATTCGCAATTACTTGGATACTTGGACAGTCCGTCTTCACGAGTTGTGTGGACCCTAACACATATGCCATTCGTTCCTTTCTCTCGCAATCGTAGTCCATGGTGGTGGTCTTGTTCGAGCATGGTAGGGCTTGCGAGTCTCGTACCGTGATCTGTAAAACAACTGCAGCTGCGGGTACGGCTGATTAACTTCGTTTACGAACACGTCCGTCCAATGTGTAGGTTGTCGTCCTGGTGGACGTTTGCATTTTCTTGGAGTCCACTCTACTGTTCTTTTCGTACATCTGTCGTCCGTTCTTCTCATTATGTGATCGGCCCATCTATGTTTCGCTATCGATGAATAATATCCTGGATCTCAAAGATGAGACAGATTTCGAAGGTCAGAGCTTCGCATTCCGGCTAGATATTAAGAAAGCCGGTTATATTTCAGAAGACATCGGTCAAGCGCTGTGTAAGTAGTGCGAAGCATTCTTGACGTAGTTGAAGTATCAACCCACGTCTCCGCAGCATAATACAGCGCTAGCAGGACCGTAGAATGGAAAAGATGAGCGCGAATTTTCGGGTCCTTCAGTTGGTCGGTGGCTTCTTTGAGAGGCTCGAATGCGGCCCAAGCTGCTCTCCTTCTTCTATATAGTTCTCCTTCATGTTGTTTTCCATGTTCATTGATCGCCCAAGGTATACGTACGAGGTGGTCTCTGTAATGAGAGAGCCATCCAATTCGATATTTTCGCCTTCGCCGCATGGGTTTTTCATGAACTGGGTCTTCTTTGGATTTATGCGAAGTCCAATCTTTTTCCCCTGCTTCGCTGAGCTCGTTGATCATCATCTCTGCTTCGCTAGTACTTCTTGAGAAGATGACAATGTCGTGGGCAAAACGAAGGTTTGATAGGAGTATTCCATCAATACGTGTGCCTTTCTCATCCCAATCGAGTGACTTCATTATCCACTGCAGTGCGGCACTAAACAGCTTTGGCGATATTGTGTCGCCCTGTCGAACCCCCTTTTCCTATGGATATGGCAAGAGGTCGATGGAAAAGCTGCATTTTCGTAGTGCAGTTCCGATCACAGTCGGACAGAGTTCTTACATAGGACGGGTGCACTCCTTGGTCGACAAGCGCTGATAGTATGGCAGCCGTTTCGACACTGTCAAACGCTTTTTAGTAGTCGACAAAGGTTAGGACTACAAACAAGTGCTATTCCCGGCGCACTTCGATGAACCTGGTCACGGTTTGGATGTGGTCCATACAGCAAAGTCGTTTTCGAAATCCTGCTTGCTCGATTGATTGTGCCTCATCCAATGTCCTTGATATGCGCGAGCGGATAATCTTCGTAAAGAGCTTGTAGAGCACACTCAACAAGATATGGGACGATAGTTACGAAGATCCCTTCGGTCTCCTTTCTTGGGCAGGATGACCGTGCGCGACGTCCTCCACTGGTCTGGGATTTTTTTCCTTTTGAAGGTAGGCTGTCATATGATTTGCGAGAAGTACATGTAAATTGTGTCCTCCAGCTCCATGGAAATCGGCGGTAATATTATCGGGTCCTGGAACTGTCCCTCTTTTCATGCTTTCTATAACAACTCGAACCTCCAACGGAAGAATTCCAGGTGGATTTTCTCCAGCGGCGATATTAGGGGCTCGGGACGGGGATTGTGGAACGGAGAAGGTTGGTGTAGAACTTTCTCACTATTAATTCCATATCATGGCGGGAAGTTTTGACGATGCCATCTTCGTTCATCAGTGGTCAGGGTTGACAGCGGAACATTATAATCACACAAGTCCGGACGGCATTTTTTCTGACTGATTCTTTTCTGTGCTGCTTCCAATAGTTTCTTCTGCTTACACCGTCGTAGATCTTCCTGCAAGGCTCTTCTGCACCTAGCATTTATTACTAGCCATGTTAAACGTGTTGAAGCCAATGTTCTTGCTTGAGGAACTGAGGCGAATTTGGCACAGCTTTTCAGTCCTTCGACAAGCATCTCGTAGTCTTCGGTCGGGTCTTCTTTAATCTGCCAGTCACGTTTGCATAGGACTTCGTTCAGAATGTTCTCGTCGTAAACAGCTAGACTTTTTCCTCGTGGTCGATGAAGAGAGTTTTTTTCCAGCTTGCGGCTGAATCGAATCTTCGCGCGAAGAAGGCGGTGTTCGGAACCAGTACAGAATGACGGGGCTACCGATGTGTCAAGTACGCACCATATTCTGTTTTTTCAGAGTATGGTCGATCTCCGCATGAGTCATGCCGCTGGGAGACTCCCATGTCCAGCAGCGGCTTTCTTTTGGAAAAATGAGTTTCCATTGAAGAGACCTGCTGCTGACAGGAGAACTGCGAGACCTGTTCCCATTCTCATTTCTTTCTCCTAATCCAAAATTTCCGATGCTGTATTCGCTCTCGTTGGCCTTTCCTATTCTGGCGTTGAAGTCTCGACAACAAATTTATGATATGCTTTATTTTTGCGGATGACTTCCTCCAACTGATAGTAGAACGCATTTAATTCGTACACATCAGCTGTGTCGGTCGGTGAGTAGCACGGCTATGCGAAGCGAAGGGATTTCGTATGAGTCGACGAGATGGACAATGGACGGGTGGACGACAAAACCTACTCCACCGACGTTTCGTGTGGGGAACTTTTCTCCACGAATCACAAGGGTCTCGTTGTTTAGTTGGCATACGTCGGTCTTCTTGATTTTTGTTTCTTGTAATGCGATCACATGAAAATTTAATGTGATCTGTGGCTACAAGAAGGGCGTTAAGATCGGCGTCTGTGGAGAGTGTTCTGGCATTATACCTGCATAGTAAGAAATTCCAATGACGTCCTGCGTAACCCGAGATTTTCTGACCTCTCACCGGTCGTCTCACCGCCTGACGTCATAGATGGGAGCACCCAGTATGCGGGTTACTGAAGCTGGCCTATTCCTGGTCTTGCAACTTGGTCCTTCCTGGAGTTCTGACCTAACCTTGCATGGGCGTATCCAGGTCTTCACCACGATGTGGATCAGAGGGAGGTGTGTTTTCGGCGACGAATTCTTCGCTCGATCTTCCTACTAGTTGATTCGGAGAGATGTTAAAACCGAAATCGGAAACGAAAGTAGGAATGAAAAAGTAACCGACCGCTCAAGGACGATGTGGAAGCCGAATCTCCTAAAAAGTACTGCTAGAAAAACTTTAAAAAACTACCCATGTAACCTCTCGGCGTCAACCACCAATCCCTGAGGCAAGCGCTATGTATTCGGCTTCATTAAGCATCGTCGGAGGTGACTGAATGCATATCTAGCCTTTATTGACTCGCCGTGGCCTAGCGAGGTATCGAGCCAGTGCTGGTATCCTCCCGGACAAGTCCGGTTAGAATTTGCCGACCCTGGAGGGATGGAACGCTTGGTGACACTGCAGCGCCGGAACCATGCGTATTGAGGGCGCCTCCAACCGCTGTGCTACAAGCGCCCTTCCTATTGCTATAAATAACGATATGACAAAAAGACCCCACCCCTCTGCTTCTGGTACTTCAATCCGTAAGAGCTGGACACTACCTGTGATGAAGATCTGCGAACGCTTTAGCAAGACTATCACAAGATTCCAAGGGGAATTGACTTAACTAGCACTCATGGACGTTCAGAAGACCAAAAAATCGTCAACCAACAGGCGAATTCACATGCAAAATACGATGACCTTCGTGGAATACATATTTGAGGAAACAAATCAGACCCAAATGCTCTTTATACTATGTATTGTTGGGTTGAACTCAAAAATGTAAAGTACACTGTAGTGTAAATGCCTCTTCTACAAGCCTGTCAAGTCCTCAGCTCCTAAAGTGGTTTAATTATTAAGCAAATTAATTAATTAATTACTGGCACTTCGCCAGAAACTAGTTTCATCCTGAATGTGTTTAAAAAAATGTGAAATTAGCGCACCATTCCAGAAAAAAATTATGGTGCGACTTATAAATTTCTCAAGTACTATGTTTACAGAGGAATTATCTGCAGCTATCGGAAAATCACTTCGTCGCGGATGTATTAATTAAAAAATGGGCTCTACGGCATACCAACCACTCAGATTGGATGGTGATTAAATAATGAGGGCATTAAATGGGGAAGTGGTGTTTTTTGTGTTGAGGAAACAGAACCTATTTTTTTATCGAACATTATGCAGGCGCCAATGAAAACTTCAGTGATGCGCGCGTGGGTTACTAGACTATTAATGAGAACGCCTAATACACGTGATGTGTTCTGCGTAAGCGTGCAGATATAGCCAAATGTCCTTACGTCTTCTGTGCATAGGCGGATCGTTTGCTAAAAGCTTTTAACCGTCAAACAGTGATTCTTTCAGTAATTAAAAGGAATCGATGTGGTTAATCGGCCTATCAAACGTTTATCACCACGAAATTGAGTGACACCTTGATTTTCCTGTGTGAATGCGTGTTGTATTTCTATGAAATCAGTGACCATTTATAAACCCGAGCAGATGTGGAGTTACAATCTAGACTTTTTACATATTATAATGCCCCCGTATTCACCGCTATAAGGGCTTTAAAACGGGAAACACATGACTTGGATAGGGATAAAAAGGGCAAAAAAGGTGAGGTCTTTTTTGTCATATCGTTATTTATAGCAATAGGAAAGGCGCGTGTAACACAGTGGTCGAAGGCGCCCAGCCATACACACGTGGGACCGATCCCGGCTCTGGTGGCTGGCTCCCACACCCTCCATCCCCTGCGGGGTCGGCATATTGGTACTTGTCTTGGAGGATAGCAGCACTGGCTCGATACATCGGTAGGCCACGGAGAGTTACTGTAAAGCCCAAATATGCGTTCAATCACCGCCAACGACGCTTAATGAAGTCGAATGCATGGCGCATCTCTCAGGGGATTGATCGACGCCGAGAGCTTAGTCCTTTTACCCATTTGTTGCAGTGAGAACAATGATATTCGTTTGTTTTGTTAATGAAATGGGTACTTGTGTTACATTCGAAAGAAAATTGCGGCTTGCGAAGGATGAAGCCATGCATAACGAATAGCTCAAAGAAAGACCCACAATACGATAAAGGAGATTGAAGTGGCGAAAGAATGTGGCTTATGAGCAACAAAAAGTTCATGAAATAAACAAGAATACAAGGGTGCCTTGCACAGAAATGGGCACAACGTGGTATAATTAATAGGTTTGTATTTTCTTCAATTTCGAGCGAAACAGTGGTCGTACTTTGTTGGATTTCCACTTTCACGTAGGAGTTTGAAGAATAGTTGAAGAAAAGAAGCACGATGAAGTTTCATTTACTTTAAACTTGGTTGTTTCCTCCAAGTTTTCTCCTTAAATCCAGCCTCAGCGCTCTTGTCTCTCAAGACTGAAGTGGTTTGTTCTTCAAACATGTTTAATCGATATTTCTCAATTTAACGGTGCATTCATTTTAGCATGATTTGAACTAGTACGAACGTGATGTGAAAACAGTGTTCATTCTTCATCCTTTCATCGGTGTAACATTTAGAAAACTACATTTCAGTAAGAACATGGTAAATAGAGGGCAAAACAATGTTTTCATTGGAATATATGTAAGCAATCAAATTTTTTTGACTGCAGAATCATGGTTTAAAGAAGTCAGGCGTGAAGGCTGTTATCTCTGCTACTACTTTAATCTCTGATTTTCTGGTATTTGAACCTTGTTTTTTTTTACAGAATGAACTGGTCAAGGTACCTGTTTACACTTGAAACCTAGTGTAAGATCTCTTTGTTATTCACTAGAAATAGTTGCTGGTTAATCATCCTTTAAAATTTATGTATAAATCTTATGTTAACACATAACGCTGGCAATGTGCGCCACGTGTGTGTGCGTGGACAAAGTAGACGGAATGCATTGCATATAATGCATTTCTTTTCGATGGTACATTTTGCCACATAACCCTTCTTTACTACACTTTTTATGCTAAATCAGTATAACTTCAATGACGCTGAGATATTTGCAAAACTCCGGACCGCAGGTATCTGCGGTGGGGAACGAACGCACTATTGTCTTTTCCGGGGAGTAACGCGTTCACCACCACACCGTGCGGATCTTTCGTTTCGCCTTTCTCTCTGTTTTGGCAGTGATTTATAGAACTAGGTTTGGCAGGCACAGCCTTCAACAATTCGACAACGTTCTTAAGCAAGCGAGTCAACTACTTCAATTATCAACTATGGGGAAATTATCGCTTAATATCTAAAAAACCCGAAAAAGTCCTTAACGGACATGAATTCGGTCGTCGTCCCATGAGGCAGTCAAGGAACTTTGCGCGTACAGGCGTTATTTGCTGAATCAGTACTTGTCCATATCCTGTGACGCGCTATCACTGGACTCGGACACCTTTTGAGTGTTTTCAAAGGACGAAAATATTGGAAATAGGCAAAAGCATGGAGATTTAACTAAAAGGAAAAGCGGATGACGACAAATGAATCTATCAAGAATTAGAGAGACTGAAGCAGTGAGGGAGAGTGGGCGAGAAAGGTTCCTAAAATGTTTTTATATAGATGGTATTCCAACTTGTTTTCTGCAATGCTGCAGAATGCCTTCTTGGCTACGTTGTGATATTAACCGTTTTACATCGCCGATAATAGCAGTTGGTAATTCATAGTAAAAAACAGAATTAGCAATATTACTAGATGTGAATACTATACTATAATATTGTGTCATACACCATTAAACGGTAAAGGTGTGGGCGTTGATCAATCCTTGATAGCCTTTACAATGACTCGCGGTGGCCTACCGATGCATCGAACCAGTGCTGCTATCCTCAAAGACAAGTCTAGTACCAATTCGCCGACCCCGGAGGGATGGAAGGCTTGGTGAGCCACGGGCGCGGGGATCGATCTTATATGTGTGTCGCAGTGCGTATGTGCCCCTTCACGCACATTATGCATGTATGCATGTGTGTATGTATATATGTATACGTGCATATATATACGTATACATGTGCATATATATATATATATATATATATATATGTACGTATGTATATATGCATATACACATATATATGTATGTACATATGTGGACACATTTTTCTGGGAATGTTGTACATAATATATAGTGTTAGTATAAAATAGTGTCCTCCCAACGGTTTACCACCTACCTCATGGTGGCTGAGAGATGTTCCTGGGTGTCGGGCTGCGATGTACAGCAAGGGATTCGTCCCTAATGCAGTTGCTAGTGGAAAATAGAGCTTCGAGTTAGTTCTCGGCACCCTAATAGCCACTAGCTTTAAACAGAATGCTCGACTTCACGAGAAGACGCCACGCGAGACTTTTCGTAGTTGTCACAGGGAATACTTCAAGCTTGGGCAATTAAACCATTTATATACATAAATGCAACACCAATACAAAAGGAATAACGATAGAAAATGCTGCCATAAGAGCAAGGCAACTCCAAAATTATGAGGCGCTATCACTACTAATGAAGTGAAGCTAATAAGGCCACAACAGTTTAGGATACTATTATAACACTAATGGAATGATAATAGCAATTTGATAACGATGACGAGTAAGGGGATGCGGATAATGGCGCCCACACTGGCGCGTACAATGGCTAAGATGCCAATGGCTAGAACAACAGAAGAGTGAGATGTAGACGAGCCGTGCACTAAGCTGAGCTAGAGATCATACGTACAGCGGTCACATATACTTTGACATTGATCGATGGGGATAGCAAGTTACCTAATCATCGATGGTGGAAGTGACTACGAACGAGATGAAACATCTGCGGAACACGGTCAGGCGGCTGGTCTTGGATAACGATATGTCTGCAGCGTGAAGTTTGAGCATCGATGGGTACGACCATTGCCTAAGAGATAACTTGGGCCATAAAAAAATGCAACTGAGAACTGATAGCGACTACAGCGGCATAACATACATTGCTTAAGTTGGCCGGTCACTGGCCTTGTACGCATGGCGTACAGTGTGGGAGGAATGGTACATGCCATCGATGGTGTTGCAGAGTGAACGCATTTGAGGATAGCCGCCGCTACTGACAACGCACCGCAGGTCAATTGATAAACAATGAACATTGTCACGAGGATGAGGATCCGGATGATGAGCATACACTGGGCTGGTGGGAAAAGTGACGTAGTAGCAGTAATGCGAAGTTAACGTACAATTCGCAAATGTCATTCAATAATGAAGGAAGAAATTTAATGTAAAATTCGCAACTGGTCTGTAAAAACGGTAGACTGAAGCTAATACACAATAATGACCACGTGCAATATGAGTTAACTACGATGATCTACATAGATGACACACGAGATCAATAGAACAACAAACGAGGATAGGGGACGACCCTGGATAGTCGACGAGCCAAGGTAGTAATTTACGAGGATATTTATATGCTTCTGGAGAAGGCGAAATTTGGCACAGGTCCAGCATCTTTACCGAAAAACATTCGTTGGCTACCGTTTCCAAATACTCTCAAAAGCAGAGATCAGCTGGCGGAAGACTGCTGTCGCAAACATCCTCATGCCCTTCTTGTATTGTGCGCATGGTGACTTTTGGACAGTAGTAAAGCACGACAAGTTCAGATTGCAGAAATAGGTTTCGCATAACAAGACAGTTTATAGCGATCGCAGTTCCTTAGGTTGGGATCAAAATATTTACGTACTACGACATTTGCTAGGCAAGTTGAGAAACAGTAGATATTAACCTTATTACAGAAAGAAACATACAGCAATAGAAAGATAGAAATTAATACAGAAAGAAATAGAAACTATTCTAGGAATAATCTTAACCTTTTTTTATTTACTGTCTTCCCCTTTTAATAGCAGGGTATGTTGCGAAATCTAACCTCTACGGTGCTGAGATATTTGCAAAACCCCCGGACCGCTGGTGTCTGCGGTGGGGAACGAACGCGCTATTGTCCTTTCTGGGGAGTAACGCGTTCACCACCACACCATGCGGGTCCTTCGTTTCGCCTGTCTCTCAGCTAGTTCTACCGGTTACTGCCATCAGCAATCACCCGTCAGCGGGATTGATCTGGGGGAGCACAAATTGGCGATGACCCCAGTTAAGCTGAGGCTGTAGTTATAACCACAATTTTAACCATTTTTATTTGCTGCCTACTCTTTTTAATGGCAGGCGAAGTCCGGCGTTTCCATCAGGAAGCGTAGCTAAGAATGAACCAATACCAGGATCCATCACCGTCTTGGTATCAAAGTTGCATGGTGGTAAATCTCCCTCTGATCCACAAGTGCTGCTACTGCCTGTCGTGGTGACGACCTGGGGGCAGACTTTGGCCAGGTTGTCCTCAGCATTCTAGGGAACCACAATGGCTTAACCAACAAATCTCCGAAAAATGGTGATTATGCTGGGGCCCGCACAACTAGTGATGATGGGCCGTTCAAGTATCAGGTATCAAGTATAATATACTCCATATGTGAATTGCAAATGTCTTTTATATATATGTATATATAATATATACAGCTGTATTCCAATCCACGTGGGAGCCCTTAGTCCGGCTCTCTCCGAGATTGCAAAAAGAATTTACTCTACCAGCATTCTATCACATTCAGAAGGAAGACGAAATCTTCAAGCACCAGCTGAAGCAGCACGACAAGTGATCGAAGACCATTGTGGATGGTGGATGCGAGGAAACGAATGCAATACGAGAAGTGCTGAGATCCGCACGGTAGATGTGATGACGGGTCATGTGAAAAAAAATATGCGCAAGTACATAATATAGACAGAAAAAAAGTATTATATATATATATATATATGTGTATATATACATATATAATATCTAAATGTATATATAGCGTATACGATTATATATCTCCGTATATGTGTGTATGTATTCCTGCCTCGTCTATCTATATATTATACAATATATGCAGATATGTAGTACAGTCAAAAAATACTTGAATACTTGAATGGCCCGTCCTCACTGGTTATGCGGCCCTCAGCACAATCTCCAGTTTTCGAAGATTTTCTAGTTAAGCCATTATGGTTCCCTGGAATTACGAGATCAGCCTGGCCAAAAGTTTGGCCAAGGTCTTCACCACCACAGGCAGTCACTGCCTTTGTGGATCAGAGGGAGATTTGCCACCACGCGACTTTGATACCAGGAGGATGGTGGATCCTGGTATTGGTTTACTCTTAGCTAGGGCTTCCTGATGGTAACGTCGGACTCCTCAGCTTGAGTGATCCTGTCAGGGGATGAATCCGCTGTACATCGCAGTCCGACACCCAGGAACATCTCCCAGCTACGATTAGGCGGTAAACCGTTGGTAGGACAGTTGAAAATATATTGTAACTGTATTACGCGTAAATATGTTGCACATACTGATATGTATGTATATGTTTATATACATATGTATATATTATATGTGTAATTTCGGCGTCATACATTCATATATATATATATATATATATATATATATATATATATATATATATATATATATATATATATATATATTTTTTCACTTACAGTATTCTTGTATATAATATATTTTATACATGTGTGAGAGCAACAAAGGTAGAAAAAAATGTTCACATTTGCTACAGTCCACCTTTTTTCAGTTTTCTTATTTCCAGGTGTATTAATACCGAGGTTAAATGACGAACGGTTTGAAAAATATTGAATTTCAGGAGTGTTCGAATTCCTTTCTCGTGGCCAAATATCGCGATCTCATGTGGATTTCAAAGCGTTCCGAGATGACAGTTGCCTTGAGCGCTTCTCATCAGGTGTGCGTGATCCAGTCAGCTTCACTCATTCGCTTCGACTTGATTCTGCCGTAGAGCTCAGTAACATACCGTTTACAAATTACACGTAAGTGTTAGCTGCATTGTTTGCCATTTTAAGAATGAAAGGTTGACATTCCTTTTACATCACAATCGTATTTTGGGAGTCATTGGTTGTTTAGGTTGGACTTCAAGGGAATGATCGATTACATTTTTTCAACACCTCAATCCCTAGCCCGACTGGGATTCCTTGGCGCATTCGACTCGAGCTGGGTTGCTCAAAATAAGATCATCGGTGTGTGTTGTTTCTTGAGGAATTCTTTTAGAAGGCAATCTTTAGATATCACTTACGAAATATTCATATGTGGTATCTGATAGCCGCAGTTGTCCTATAGTGTTTTAGTTATTAAAGTCACGGTTGATAGTCTGTAGCACAGTTCTTGCAAGGTGTTATGAAATTAGATCAGGTGTTTCTATATGTTGCAGGTTTTCCGCACCCACATGTGCCATCCGACCACATTCCGATCATGGCACAATACGCAGTGATACCCACAAGTCATCAGCGTGTTCCGCCACCACCACACGCCATGAGTAATTATTCTCGATAGGGTTCAAGGTTGTAAAGGCTAGCGACCAATTTGTCGAAAATCACGTTTCTTGTCGGGTGATAGTACCCTGGTTAATCAGGGTGGTCGATTAGTGTTATGTTTCACACATTTCACTCCACAGATGTGTATATGTAGATGAATAGCTAGGTTTGCATGTTTTACTGCTATCTCTCGAATCCTTTCAAAGTGGTTACCGATTTTTGGTTCCACATGATTGTGTATAATTGTATTGTTAATATCATCGTGTTCGTTCACATTCGTATTCATTGGCATCTTCCTCATCCGCTCATCCTCACTCACCCTATTCGTCATGTCTGCGATGCAATGTGTGTAACACTTGGTAGTAATATGGTCCTCGTTGTGGTATGAATCTCCTTCAGTTTTAGCTTAATTCATCCTGTGATCATCCATCCGTCGTCGTTGTTGATTTCATGCAGCATTGACCTATGTTGGATCTCAGTCCGTAAAGTGCTGTACAGACACGAGTTTTACTTCCTTTGTCTTCTTCATGGTTTTTTTTTCTTGTGTATGTTGTGCATTATCTTCCACTACACTCATTTTGGCTGTTTTCTTGCGCTATGTGTTCAACGTATGTTTTTCTTTTCAGTAGCGGTTATGGGTAAGACCGCATCACCTCTTTTTTTTGTGATTTTCGTTGTTCTGTTGTAAACAAAATGTGCCAACTATTCTCATCTCAGACCGTGCCGTAATTTACGGCTTTTCTTTTATTAATAACTAACCACTTGAAATTCATCTTTAATTACCCATTTTTGCCACTTACAACGGATTATGTTCATTGTTGGCTTAACATACTATTAGAAATCGTATCTAAACTAAGACTGAGTGGAGTCGAATGCGTGCGCGGGCTTTCATGACGATATGCATTGGCCAAAATTCGTTATGCGCAATGATATTACGAATAGAAGGTGCATTTTCCCATCACAATATTTTGTTAGTACGGTTTCATGTGTGTGTGTATGTGAGTTTGTGTGTGTGTGTTTTTTTCCTTTGTACAGCTCTCAGTTACGCATCCCTCCTCAGTGCGATATCTGTTCATCCTCTCTGCTAATTTGACTCTAGTTTTCCATAACTTGGGTGTTTTGCTCTCACTTTTATTTGTCTGGATTTCGTTGAAAATGCTCGTCGTTTTCTTCGTATACATCCCTACTCTACACCTCGTTTCAAACTCTCGCATTCATCCGCTCTTCACTCCGAAATTGTTTGCCCAATGTGTATTTTCAATTCGAGTTTTAATTGTTAGGTCTGTTCTCCCTAATTTATCCTTTCCATAATGAGGCTCATCTCCAGCTAAGCAGAGGTTAATAATTGATATGTTAACATGATCCTTTTATTTCCCACTGGTTACTATCATTCTTGTTTGGTTTTAATTCATTGTCCTTTTTTCTTTTATGTGCTATAAAGTCGAATGGCACTTAAATAGAAAGTAAAAATGAAGGTTTTTCAGTTTAAGCCCTTGAAATTGTATGTGCACAATTTGTGCCTACGTCAAACGAACTGCGTCATTCGGCTTGGGGATATACAGAAAGCTATTGTATTAATGAGATTATGCTCATATTTATATTTATTTATTTATTTATTTATAACTGATGACTTGCAGTTAGGACTTCCACAGTTTTTCTAAAAACTGTCTTGCCAATTTCTATTTATAAACTTCGTTCGTTATTACTGGCTGTAGTGGCCCGCTTTCGTAGAAGATTGTTGCCGTCATGGGATGGGTTTCATACGGTAAGGCCTAGCTAACCGCGTTAGGTGGTGTACAGGCTATCTGTTATGCATTTAAATTTCAAAGGGACGTCCATCGCCACGTTGATGCGGTCAATCATTGGAGCAAGATTTGTCAATCCAGTTGAAAAGCGTTAGGATCTACAGTTCTTTTCTAGGATATAAAACCTGGTCTATTCCATCCCGACGACGCAATAGCCACAATATGACTCAGATGGGGAGTCATTATACCTGATAGGGCCCCTTATGAGTTCGTTTTCTCATTGTTTATTGCAGTGCACGGGAATTCTTACAGAGACGTTTTGTAATCAACCGGTTGCTTATACGAGAGAGACCGTCGTGCTAGACGTCTGCCTTGGAAAAGCAATCCTCAACAATTAATAAGTGACAGCGAACTATTTTTCTGGACGAGTTTATTTCGTTGGCTAGTGGGTGTTGCTCATTGAGAGAGTACCCTCTACATTGCAGAATACACGCATGTCTCTGATGTAGTTCGACACCGAAGTTCGACAATTACTGACCTGTGTCCACTGCGATAAGGTGGTGAATCATTGAAAAGACATCTATAGGTGTTATTTAAACTAGAAAACAAGCAATGAACTGTAGATGCACGCTCTCCAACATTAGTATTTCCAAAGGGCCAGACGTTCATCACTGAGTTCAAAAAAATCCAAAGTATTCACCTCTGGGTCAATCTCTGAGCACACGTCTTGCTAATCAGGCAAACCCTATAAATTAACCATTCGGTGTTTTGTTGATGAGCACACGCGAGGTTGTTAATTTACTCTCTATTCACAAAAATGCTGGTTCGGTGGATTTCGCTTTCTTCAGAGCCTAGAAGGGTCAAGTTGACTATAACCTACTCAGCTAAACACCTCCACAACCCTAATAGGAAAGTCACGGAAACGAGACTTTAGTCGCATCGAAAACAACACAGCGTATTCGCGCACTCTCTTCGCTCTCTATGAGACTTCCACTCAGTACGTTACTTGGAGACCAACTGCACAGAGTTCACATGGATCAGTAATGTCACCTTTGCCATCAGCAATCACCCGTCAACGGGATTGATCTGGAGAGTCCAAATCGGCATTGAACCCAGTTAAGCTGAGGCTATAGTTATTTTCTATAAAAAGATCGATAGAATTAGCTGAGAGACAGGCGAAACGAAGGACCCGCATGGTGTGGTGGTGAACGCGTTACTCCCCGGAAAGGACAATAGCGCGTTCGTTCCCCACTGCAAGCACCTGCGGTCCAGAGTTTTGCAAATATCTCAGCTTCGTTATAGTTATATTTCGCAATATACCCTGCCATCAAAAAAAGTAAGCAGTAAGTAAAAAAGCTAAAAAGGTTAAAACAGAAGCCTTTGATTCCTGGGCGAGAAGGGTAACTTCTACTTCAAAATCATCCATGTTATGCCTCTGTGTCTTAGGTCCATCTAGTGGAGCATCTAGTTTAACTTTAAATTTACCGACTGGGTGTTCTTTTACACACACATAGAGTGGTCTACCCATTTAGTCAATGTCTTCGTTCGCGCATAGTTTATAGCAGATCAGATTAACTGAACCCGAACTCATGCAATTATTGTCTCTCTCGTTAAGGCACATTATGCGACTACGTGCTTCGCACAGATGGTCATACACACGGTCTGAGAGTGCTCGATGGAATTTCATTCATTGCTGCCAAATCCTTTGGACCGGCCCCTTTTAAGCAATGTTTTATAGCTGCATTTATCTAGTTGGAAATAAAGGGCAGGATAAACGGGACCTTATTCTCGATAGAGTTATCGTTTAGAGGCGCGGTTGTTCTTCCATGGCTGTCACGAGGGTCTACAGCTTCGTAGCCATTGGAAATGGCTAGTTGCTGCGCCAATTTCAAAGACTCTTCCTTTTGCTTTCCTGCTGTGCACACAGTGGTGGCTGTTCGAAACATGTTCCTTACAAGCGTCCTTTTGGTGTGAGAGGGGTGAGAGAAGGGGCAATGAACCAACATTTTTTTTACTATTTGGCTTCTGGTCACTTGGTGACATAGCCGTTTTCAGATGGGTAAATTTTAACGTTCAGAAATGGAAGCCAGTTTTCTTTCAGATTCTCTCTCGTAAACTTAATGCATTCTGGCTACCCATTCAACAACTCAAAACATCTGTTGATCTTCTGTTGTATGTAGCAGATCCGTCTATTCTTTCTTAATGGCAGGGTATTATGTGAATCATATATTTGCAGTAGAGTAATCACCGGGGATCGATTACTGGTACTTCGACCTTAGATATCAATGTGGGGATAGGACTTGGACCCAGTCTCTTCCCCCATTCCCAGCGCTCTCATTTGTGCGTAATATTTTCCAGGCCATCTGAAAATCGATCACTTTAAGCATTCCTTTAAGATGACCATCGACTGCTGAATCGAGAAACTACACATGTTTATTGCTCCTTCGTATTGTACTAGGTCTTCGAGAATGGCTTGCATAGCGTAGTCATTCATCACGTTTTTATAAAAAAAGCGGTAACGTCGAAGGACTCCATCACGTAAACGATCCAGGAACATCTGGGTGTTCGTGAGATGGACTGGGATATGTTTCAACAACTGGGTAGGGATTATGGTTGAAGTTTAACACTGAATATTGGTGGATCGTTAGACGCAAGACGGGGTGCTAACTTATGAGTTTTGATAAGTAAGTATGAATCGGGACATTTTGATAATTAAGCTTTGGGTTGAGAAATAATTGATGATTTTAAACCGGCAGCTTCCGCTATTTTAGCCCATTCGTTATTCAATTTCCGATATTGACCTTTGAATTCTTTTTTCAGGTGATGGCTGGGAAAGGAAAGCATCTTCAAGATACTTTTTCGTTATCCCGATATCTAAGTGGCGAAGAGTTACTACAAACTTCCCACCTTTGTTACTAACCGTAATCTAATGTTTTCTGACGTTATCAGCACTCGAACCTCTCGCACACCACATTTTTGCGCCTCTGTGAAGTTGGAGCGGAACTTTTTCGGGCGATAATGATTAAAGAGTTTGAAAGTTTCGTCTGTAAATATTCAAGATTTGCAAACAACTTCATTGTTTGGGCCTTGTTTTCCAGGGAACGTTTCTTATTGTTGTGCACAACCATTTAGTGCTTCAGCTCTATTTTTGTTACGGGCCACGGACGGAAGAATCCTTGAAATTGCCACGGCAATTAGGCATTTCCGATGGCCACGAAACTGTAGCTCCTCGGAGTAACTGTAAAGAAAGAACTACGATGCCAAACGATAACTCTAGCGAGAATTCGGTGAGAATAGAGTCCCGTTTTCGTTGCGCCCTATTTCCAACGAAATAAGTGTGGCTAAAAAACGTTCCTTAAAAGGGGCCGCCGGTCTAGAGAATTCGGCAGCAATGATTGAAATTCCACCGAGCGCTCTAAGACGCAGGCTACTTCGCTGCCGTCTGTATGACCGCCTATACACAGCATAAACTTGGACAATATGCCCCAGCGGTAGAGACGGTGATTCTATGAGTTCGGGTATGGTTTATCTGATCCCTTGTTCAGCGTGTGGGGGCGAATACGTCGGCGAAACGAGTAGACCACTATGCGTCCTATAAATCAACACCTTATCGGTAAAATTAAACTTAAATTAAAATACTCCACTATGGACCCATAGGAAACAGAGACATAACGGGCAAGATTTTGAAGTAAAAGTCACTATCCTCGCAGGGGGAATCGAGGACATCAGTGCACAAAGCTCTTGAGAGATTTCTGACTGAATCAAGAAATATAAAAATGAATCCAGAGTGCCTTGTGATCATGCGTAACCTCGTGCCATAGCTCAAGCTGATTTTTTGGCCCGAGCCAAGCACATTTCTCAGTCATACGGGACACTGTGTGGGTGGTCTCCACCAAATAACTATGAGGCTTACAAATAACAAAATGGTATCCTTTCATCGATAAGTTAACACGATTTAGATTAGAAAACTTTATTCGGCCAACGTCTTGGCGTTCTTGCTTTCTTCAGAGCCGGAATGACCTGAGTCGATTGACCATAGTTATTCCTTCTTCCGATGTGGGTTTGCGTGATCGCACCGACTCGAATCCAGTGGAGCGCCGCTCGAGTGAAGTGATCTCACTTGGCAATGCTTCCATTACATAGGACGATTGTTGTTGATAGTAACTGTTCTTTGATAACAACTTGTTTTTTGTCCGTACAGGCCATCCTACGTCAGTCGACATCATTATCAGCTAGCATAGAGTGTAACAATACTTAAAAATCAATCTTCCTTTAACCTCAGCTTTCGCTTTAAAGTAAGACCGGGCGATTGTTTAAAAAAGTTGTTTGTTATGCGAATGGGAGTCTGTGCACTAATTTTTCATCCGCCGAGTTTATGGAAGTGTTTAGCTGAGTAGACTGCTTGTCAATCTGACCCCTTCAAGGCTCAGGTGCAGGCGAAACCACCGAAACGCCGGCTATTGTGAAAGAACATATGCTGTAATAAAAACCTCGCGTTTGCTCACCAAGGAAACACTGAATTGATGTAAATGCTGTGTATAGGAATATATAGCTCAGAAAAAAATTAAAGTCTATTTCATGAGATAAAGAGGGAGGGTGGTGTAGACTGTGCGACCGCTATCTAAGAGAATGGCGTAACGCCACTCACGCCTGAATGAGCTGGAGGTCCCACGGTCGAGCCATCAGGCGATGCTACCTTGTCCGATGGTTATGGGTAGGTGTGAATGTGGGGCAAATACGCTTTCTTGTATCAAGTAATTTGAAATGGATTACATTACAGGAATACTGCCAAGAGAATTAAATACATAATGTTTACGGAACTTATGGTAAAATGAAAGATAGAGAACGTTTCAAGAGGAATATTCTCCCTACAGCGGTAGGGATTGCATGTAAGACTAATATTAGAGCTCCGATAATCTCTCGCTTGAGATAGCCATAAACCTTGTCATTTTGTCGACATTTGTCGCTCTTCACAACAAATTCATCTGCAGTCGTTATCTGTTCGTTTTGTTCACAGCTAGCTCCCAAATATCAGGTACGGATATTCCATGAAAATGCCCAAATTAATTTTCATCGAAGATCTAATGGTTGTAAGCCAATAGATTGTCACCCCATTCACCGTTGACTTTACCAACTTTCCGTCGTCTTTCACCAATTCACCTTCACATTCTCCGACAGGAATAGAACGTTCCCTAGCGTTTTTCGCTTATCCATGTTCTTTATTGCCGCTTTGAACGAGGAGTCGATCGGCATTCTATTCTTCATCTACTGCAGCGACTGAAGTCTACGAATTTCAGTTTCTGACCAATAGGATTAACTCAAATCGATGGCCGACTTCTGGACAGAGACATAATGCGAATCGTATGATGTATAACCTTAGAGCGATAGGGAAAAGATTCTTAGGTAAGTTTTTTTTTATATTCGCAACTTTTCAGTTACTCTTGTTATCGAAAAATTATCAGTATTTGTCGACAAACATCATGGTGCATTACGTGAGGCACTTAAAATTCACCTCGTGACCAAGTAACTGAATTGTGCTTCATTAACAATTGATGTTGTGAACCATAGTAACTGCTTGGGCTGAACAGACATAGAAATAGTGAGACCGACTCGGCTGCGAAACAATTCCACATGGCGACAGCTGTGTGGTTGAATGGACAAAGTAACGTATAACACTTCACATTTCGTTTACATGGCCCTCACATTTGTTGTGCGGATTTCAGCACTTTTTGCATTCGATTCGTTTTCTTCGCATTCATCTTTCATTATGATCTTTAAACACTTTGCGTGTTGTTTCCATTGGTGCTTGAGGATTTCGTCTACTTTACGAATGTCGCATAATGCTAGTCGAGTAGATTCTCCTTGAATTCTTTGGAGATAGTCAGATAATGGCGTTACCACATTGATTGAGGGCAGTGTTGAGAAGCGGGTCGAACTAGCGCCTTTGCTTTTTGATCGATGGCATCACCAACCACTGCGCTTCACCCCGCTTTCTGCACGTATCCCAAAGCTATCGAGAAAAAAATTGTTGCCTAGTGTTGAAAAAACTAGAATTGTTTATGATAGATGGCAATCTGCTCAGATGGTGGACGAAGCGTACCGTCTATAAGCGACATGCAATTGAGTGCCGTCGTACATATTAACCACATGGACTTTTCTGTCGGTCGTGATATACGAAGTATTGTAAAGATGAATGAATTCATATTTAGCCGATAAACTGATTTGTTGGATCCTGTCAAAGTAGCAACTAGGCGTCTTTTATAGCCTCAAACAAACGTGGTGACAATTTACTGACCCCAGATGGATTAGGACATATGGTTAGGCAGGGCGCGTGATCAGACAGAAAAGTGTATAGCAGTGCGTTTGGTGCGCCGAGGCGATCATGGCTGCTCTTAAATATTTCTGATACACACTTCACTTATTGGAGGAATTTATGTTTAGGCAGAGTTATTCGGTTGTTTGATTTCGTTTCCTAATTTCGACGCCTTTGTCCTCTTCAAATCCGAGATCGTTCGAGTCGATTGTCCACAGGTGTTGGTCCGGGGCTGACGTGTTCACCACAACACCATGCAAGCCCTTCGTTTCACTCTTCTCTCAGCTGTGTTTTAACCTTTAGGTGGCATCAGCAACCGCCAGTCAAAGGGATTGATTGGGAAGCACAAATCAGCATATAACTGGTCAATAATTTTCTATATGGTTGTGCTTTATGATACCTATCAATGTTTCTATGCTCTCGGACAGGTCAGTTGCCAACTTGTTCACTCTGGAGGGTGTACGGCTAGAGTCTGCCGGAGGCGTAGATTGAAACCAACAAGCGTATATGTATTCCATAGCAGCTCTAGCCACTGCGGTTTCCGCTTTCAAATACAAAAATTACTGGAAAGAACATTAGCACCGCGAAATAAACCGCGAAGAAAATGGGCTTATTTTAACATACGTTGGGTGCACCGCCCGTTACTATGGATATATCATTAACCGCACGAAGTAATTCACAACAATAACACCTCGAATTTGCTAATCAGAAACTCCAGTGGTAGAATAGAAAGGATGACCGGGCTTAATAAATATGCAGTTCGAGTTAGGAAAATGGAATGTGGTCAACAAATTTTTGCCACCTGCTTCGGGCATGTTAACTATTTCGTAGCATAGAGTAAGCGGATTAATTGAAACAGCCATAGTATCACTGTGCAGCACGAAATCCGATTATCCTCTTCCACGTGCAAAATTCGAGTCAGTTATAAGTTGTGGAAAGTGGGAGGGAAGTACTGGTATCCCTTGAGAGGCGAGAAAGCGTATGGGTAAGCGAAATCTCTTTAATGCTGTACTTCTCGACATGATTGTTGATGGGAATCCAACCAAAAAACATGACTTTCATATCAAAGGGTTCAAAAGCTAAATAAGAAAGCCATAACATAGCACCTTTTTTAATAAAGAAGTTAGAAGAGCACATCATCGCCTAGTTGTTCAGGATCAGAAGAGATTTGATCTGAATGTGATGAAAGACAGATAATGGAATGCAGAACATACCAAAACACTAATTTTTTAAGCCGACCGTCATTTAACATCGGTAGTAGAATAGTCAATATGTATTTAAATTGTTGAGCTGAGCTTACACGAGATTGATAAATGAAATAGACCGCATCATCGTAAATAGAAGGTTTTGCCTAACCGATCTCGCTGTTGTCCCAAAATTCTACACGGGATCAGACTATCGTCTCTTTCGTGCAAGATTCTACTTCTCGTAGAAAGGAGAAAAAAGCCGCTAAATTCAAAAACCGAAGTCCCAGAACCACCATAAACTGGGACGTATTCAATTCATTAGTCGGCTATTGGGAAGATGCCGTTGTCGATAACATCGACGAGGAATACGATCGGCTCATTCAACATCTTCGCGTTAGCGCAATGAACGCTCAGAGTTCGAAAGTTACCAGGAGACGTCTGTCTCCATAAACACTCCAGCTGATACGCCAGCGTGGAATCGCACGAGCTACAAGCAACCGCGAACTAACTTCCGAACTTGCAAAACAATGGAGACAAGCGATAAAAAAAGATCTTAAAGAGAGAAGAGCAGCAGTAATGGTCGAACCTGCAGAGGCTGGGAAAAGCATTCGCAAAGCCCACCGAACCTTCGCCAATTACAAGACCAAGATGATTGCACTCCGAAGCCCAGACGGAACAGTTACAGCATCCGGAAAGGCAAGGGCGAAAATCATTAACGAATACTACTCAGATCTTTTCGACAACCACGTCCACCTTCCGTCATATGGAATAAAAGAGGATGGATATATTGTACCACCTGTTCTCCCTTCCGAAATCCGACATACCATTTCGTTGGTGAAGAATCGAACAGCACCAAGTCCGGAGACGATAAGATCTGAACAACTGAAGAACCATCCGCCAGTCCTCGTAAACACACTGGCCGGGCGGTTCACACGTTACCTGTCTGAATGCAAGGTCCCTGCTCAGTAGAAGACCAGCAAGACCGTGTTATTGTTCAAGAAAGGTGACCTACACGATATAAGCAACTATCGTACAATCTGCTTGCCGTCTGTCGTCTACAAACTTTTTCACTCGAGTCATCCTTAACAGGATTGACAGAACATTGGACGAAGGACAGTCATGTGAGTAAGCAGGGTTTCCAAAAGGATTTAGTACGATGGACCACATCCACGCGATAACAAGACTCATTGAAGTATCGCGAGAGTATAAGAAACCGCTCTGTCTCACTTTCATCGATTTAAAGAAGGCCTTTGATTCAATTGAGATAGAAGCAGTCATGGAAGCCCCTGATAGTCAAGGAGTCCCCTACTCAGTACATAAAGATTCTTCGTGAGCTGTACAAAAATTTCACAACCAAGATTTCACCATTCTACAACGTTATTAACATCGACGTCAAAGGAGGGGTTAGGCAAGGCGATCCCATCTCGCCAAAATTATTCACCGCCACCCTCCAGAAGGTCATGCCAACACTGGAATGGGGTAATATGGGAGTGAAAATCGATGTTCGGCAGTTACATCATCTTCGCTTTGCTGATGACATCGTCCTTACAATACCAAACATTAGCCAAGCGGAACGTGTGCTTGCCGATTTTGATAAAGCCTTTGGAAAGATTGGTCTTCGACTATATCTTACAAAAACGATGTTCATGAAGAACGGATTAGTTTCGTATGCCCCATTCACGCTCAGCGGAACGAATATCTCCAAATGCTTCAGTTATGTCTACCTAAATCTGGAAATCAACATGTTGAACAACTTAACTCCAGAGTTGAGCAGAAGGAAACGAGCGGCTTAGGGAGCTCTCAACACCATCGAGGATGTAGTGAAGAAAGCAGAGAACACCCGACTCCGGGCTCACCTTTTCGGCTCAACGGTACTTCCTGCCCTACCGTATGCGTTAGAAACTTTGTCGCTGCGTAAACAGGATGAAAGATCACTCAGCGTTATTGAACGCGCATTCGAAAGGACGATACTAGGAGTATCCCGTTTCATATAAGTAAGGGAAGGGATCCTAAGCTCCAACCTGCGTCAACGCTCAAGGATCAAAGATGCCGTTATTTACACCAAACAGTCGAAGATAAGGTGGGCGGACACATAACGCGTATGAACGACAACCCATGGACAACAAGAGCCGTTAGTAACTGGATTCCTCGGGATGTTAAACGCACTGCAGGAAGACCACCAACTCGAGGTCAGAGTTCTTCACGAAAAGACTAGAGGAAAGATATGATGCTCGACGAGTCCCTAGAGGGAGCAGAACCCACTGGGCTACTCTTGCACGCGACAGAGAAAGATGGAAGATTTACTGGCTCCCGCTCGAGTCACTCGACGATTAACGGGACTACGGGTGATACAGGTGACACAGGTGAACGTTTCGATGTCTTCGCATTCATCAGAGCCGATGATCCGAGTCGATCGTCCACAGTTGCTTGTGTTCACCATGTGAAGTTTTCGTTGTCGCACCGAGACGGATCTTCTTTGCAGCAGTCGGTATTATCGGCTCGGATCATCGGCTCTGATGAAGATGAAGATGTCGAAACGTCCACCTCTATCACCTGTATCACCCTTATCTTTATCAACTTCGTGTAGGCTAAACAATCTAAGCACATGTTGATTATAGAACATGCCATCAAGTACACCTGCAACGTAAGAGAAGAAAAAAGAAAAGTAAAAAGATGGAAACTAGTTAGAAGAACCACAGCTGAGTTTTCGAATACGTTCGCTATTAATATGTTTTGCAATAATGTTTTAACTTACCAAGATGGGATTTGCATCAACTTTCGGCAAGATATGGAGTAAGTGGAGAAATTCGTCCTCCATCCTTCTCCTCTGTATTTCTCTTACCGGGTGCCAACATTTAGGCAGAAATTGCTCCAGATTGTTCTATGATGTGCAAGTTGCGATCTGGGTTAAAAAGGAACGGCATAGCTCAGTCACGCTTCTCCACTCCTGTCTTGTACTTAGCCAGCACAGAAAATGTCTCACAATCATCCAACATTAGTCGTTCAGATAACGTTTTTGCGTCCTACCTTGTAATTACAGAGTCGAAGAAAGAAGTAGCGTGGGATGGCTTGCGCTGTGTCAAGCCCATTTCAAAGTCCATAGAAAACCTTATCATCGTAGGTTTTCAACAATAAATAATTATTGTTGTTGTGATCATTTGGCACTTAAAGAACAGCTCCACATATTTCATATGGCTTCTTAATGTATTCAAGTGGAGTCTTAACATTTGAAACATAAACAAACATAAAAGGATAAAGGATAAAGCTCTAGGCGTTGATCAATCCGTGGGGATGCACCATGCTTTCGACTTCATTAAGCATCGTTTGGAGGTGATTGAATGCATATCTGGCATTTATAATGACTCGCAATGGCCTACCGATGTATGAGTCAATGCTGCTATCCTCCCAGACTACTCTGGTACCAATTCGCTAAACCCGAAGGGATGGAAGGCTTGGTGGGCACATGCGCGCTGGGATCGATTCCACGTGTCTGTTGCAAAGCGCCTCCGACGACTACGCTGCACGCGCCCTTTAGATAAACATAACATCAATAAATGAATACTTTAGACTGAAACCAATCCGAATGTTTGCGAAATTAGATGAATTACGTAAATTTCTGCAAACACAGTCAATAACAGCGAAGCTAAAAACCTTCATTTTGAAATTTGCATACATTCTGTGAAAGATACGCTACAGATTAAGTGTGGCTGTTGCATCTTGGTGCGTTAGCCACAATAAGTCGAGATGTCTTGAGGCAGTTACAATTTGATCCTGCCTATATAACACTGGACATCGCTACCCATCAGAAGATTTCCACGACCATTTTCCACAGCAACTGATACTTCGGAAATGTGACCTGTTCTATCGTGAAAAGCTTCCAGCAACCTGCCAGATTCGGGATCTATCTGGAATTCCTAATCTGTTATTACCATGCGAATCGGGAAACTTCGTATACAAAAAAGATATAGAAAAGGTATACAAGGTAAAAAGGTGTGCGAAAAAGGTATATACACGCATATATACAATTATACACATTCACAGACACATACCTATACACATACACACGCACACCCACACTGAATTGCTAAGGCTATAGAGTGGACACTATTTAAACACAGCCTAAGAGTTACTCCCACGTCCGACTTTCTATTAACATCGGCATTGATCAAGTAATTCTTCGTATTCTTGTTGAGCAAACGCGAGGTATTATTTTTATTCTTTATTCACGAACAAGCTGACATTTCGGCGGATTTCGCCTTCCTCAGAGACTGGAAAGGTCAAGTTGACAGCAATCTATTCGGCCAAATACCTCCATTACCAAACAGAGAAAACCCTGAACCAAGATTTCAATCACATTGAACACAGCTTTGCACACTCACCGCTTTTCTATGAGGCTTCCACTGAGTACGTCGCGTGGAGACCAACCGCACAGAATTCACATGGAAGCGCAAGGTTGAAAAACATAAGACTATCCGTTAGTGATAAGGGTGGAGAGTTTGTCGTAATTCCCCATCAGTTAGGTGTTGAAATAACGAAAAAGCATCTTGAAGATGCTTCACTTTATCGCCCATCATCTGAGAAGGAGTTTAAAAGTAAATACCGAAAAATTGAACCACAAGTGGGCCAAAATGGCAAGGGCTGCTGGTTTTAAAACCATCAGTTATCTCTCAACTAAAAAGTTCACTTACCAACATGTCCCGTCTTGTATTTGCTTATAAAAACTCATAAGCTAGTATCCAGCGATGATCTTGCGTCTACCGATCCATCATTATTTAAGGTTAGACCTATCATTAGCTGTGTAGGCGGGCCAACGGATAGGATAACATGGTTTTTAACCCTAATATTTAACCAGTTGTTGAAACACATTCCAGCCCATCTTACGAATACCCAAATGTTTCTGGATCGTCTACGTACTGCGCAGACCAGCAGCGCGTACGTGATGGAGTCGTTCGACGCCAGCGCCCTTTATACAAACGTGTCGAATGACTCCGCAATGCAAGCCATATTCGAACTCCTTATACAACACGAAGGAGAAATAAACATGTATGGCTTCAAGACAGAGCAGTTGATGGCACCTTTACAAGAATGGTTGAGCTGCTCAATCTTCAGATGGTCCGGAAAGTACAACGCTCAAATAAGAGGGTTGGCAATGGGACAACGACTGGCACCAAGTCTTGCCATTCCATTCATGTCTAAGCTGGAAGCACCATTGACCGATCTTGGGCCGTTACTCTACTGTAGATATATAGATGACTGTTTTGGCCTTTGCTCAACACAAGAGGAAATGGACAAATGTTTCGAGTTGTTGAATGAACAGTCAGAATTTATCAAGTCCACCTGAGAGAAATCGAAAGAAAACTGGCTCCATTTCTGAACGTGAAAGTCAGCCTATCAAAAAACGGCTACATTACGAAGTAGTACCGAAAGCCAAGTGGTAAAAACATCTTGGTTCATTACCTCTCCTCTCACCCCTCTCACACGAAAACGGAGCTTGTAAGAAACATGTTTCGAACAGCAACCAACGTGTGCACGGGAAGAGAGCACAGAGAGGAGTCCCGGAACTTGGCACGGCAAATAAACATTTCTAATGGCTACGAAACTGCAGCTCAGG
Source organism: Angiostrongylus vasorum (assembly GCA_018806985.1). Taxonomy (NCBI): domain Eukaryota; kingdom Metazoa; phylum Nematoda; class Chromadorea; order Rhabditida; family Metastrongylidae; genus Angiostrongylus; species Angiostrongylus vasorum. Next base: position 1,088,332 of record JADANN010000198.1, on the reverse strand, counting down.
GTAGCTGTAGAAGAAATCCTAGGCCTCCAAACGACAACTCTAGCGATAAAATGGTCCCGCTATCCTACCCTTCATCTCAAATGATGTAAGTGCAACTATAAAACGTGCTTAAGAAGGGCGGGTTTAAAGAATTCGGTAAACATAGTTGAAATGCCACCGAGTAATCTTAGGCGCCAGCCAGTTCGTAGCCGCCTATATGACCGTCTATGTGCAATGCAAAATTGCATAGTTTGCCCTAATGGTAGAGACGGTGATTGCATGAGCTCGGGCATAGTTTATCTGATCCCCTGTAAGGCGTGCGGAGACGAATACATTGGCGAAACGGGCAGACCCCTCTGTGTCCGCATAAAAGAACACCTAGTCGGCAAACGTAAACCAAATACCCCACTAGGCACGCATAGGATCCCAGAGACATAGCGGGGAGGACTTTGAAGTACGTGTCACGATCCTCGCACAGGAATCGAGAACACAAGCGCGCAAAACTCTCGAGGCGTTCTGGATTAATTCCAGAAATCCGAAAATGAACCGCAGGGAAGAATGCCTCATTATCATGCGTGGTATTGGGCAGTATATAAGGCTGTTATTTTGATGGGAGGGGGCATATTACGCTTCCATGTGAATTCTGTGCGGTTGGTCTCCACGCAACACACTCAGTGGAAGCCCCATAGAAAGCGGTGAGTGTGCAAAGCTGTGTTCAATGTGATTGGAATTTTGGTTCAGCGTTTACTCTGTTTGGTTATGGAGGTGTTTGGCCGAATAGATTGCTGTCAACTTGACCTTTCCAGGCTCTGAGGAAGGCGAAATCCGCCGAAACGTCAGCTTGTTCGTGAATAAGGAATAAAAATAACACCTCGTGTTTGCTCAACAACAATACGAAGAATTACAGCCTAAGAGTGTTTCATGAGACAGGTTAAACGGATCAAGTGTATTCTTGGCTAGTTTGATAGAGACAATAAAACGGTCTGGTGAATGTTCATTATTCTGCAGACTCGAAAACACCAACCTTTAGAATCAGACCGTATTTGGATGTCATCCAGCCAGCAATAGCTTGTACAAATTGTGACGAGAGCAGCTATAAATGTGTAGATGTTGCCCTCTTTGCAAAGCGAAAACAATGAGGTGAATACTAACCTTAGTGAGCAGTGTGCGCAATCTGGGTCTGACAGCCAACCAATTGTCATTTTCCGACCTTGTAGCAGCCAATGGAACCCAAAGAGCCCCGTCGCCTGATACGCGAATGTTATCCGGATAACCAGGAAGATTATCGACGAGCACATCAACGTTGCCTGATGAAGGAGAATATCTGGAAAACCTCACATTTATTTGCCTCGGGCGTTTAACCTGAGCTTTTTCAAAACAGGATATGTTTGTTGTGAATATGGTCGATTTACTCTAATGTATTCTATTTGAAATTGTGACGTTCTTTGCAAGCAGCGAACTTTTTTCTATAGAGTCATGTATCAGAGGGAAAGAACAAGGGCTTGATTCAGCAGTCACTGAAGACACACGTAAAGAGGTGTGAAATCGCCGTGATTAGGAAAACATTTGGCACTTGCATACTGCCAATGGACCCCAAACAATAACACTCTGGTGCCGCCTTCTACCGTCTGCACATGTCTCTTTTCCAGCAGGCAAAGCTATTTTGTATGTGGTTGACATTAGTGGCTACAACAATGGGAATTGGTTCTTTCCTAAGAGCAACATACATCTTTGGTTCCAAACTGCATTAGTGCGCATTAGATCGGTTGATGCGTTTGAGTATGTCCGTATGAGTCCTCATTAGCAGATGGCCTACTATTTAATTTTCAAGTGGTGTTCTGTGTTTCTTTTCAAGCAATCTCCAAAAACTTCGCTTTATTTAAATAGAAGTAAGTAGGCCGATTCCCTTATAGGGTTGGTCGTTGGTCAGTTCATCGTAGTGGGCACTTGTGGCTCTGTAATATATTTTTCCACATAAGCCGACGTCATAATATGCGGACATACGCATTTCCTGCATTCGATTCGTGTCCTCGCATTCATCATCTACGAAAGCCTTCAAAATTCAGCTTGTGGGTCCGTTAGACGGGGATGGCTGCTTCGCACCCTCGTCATGAATGCTGTTGAATGTTTGTCGAGTTGATTAATGTCTTAGCGTCAAATAATAGTAATATAGCAATGTGCAAAGATAACCATAATTCAACAATTCGTTTAAAAAGGATAAAGCTTTGGGCGTTGGTCAATCACTCAGGGATGGGCCATGTATTCGACTTCATCAATCGTCGCTACATGATTAAACACGTATATCTGGCCTTTACAAAATGACTTGTGGTGGCCTACCGATATATCGAGCCAGTGCTGCAATCCTCCCAGACAGGTCGGTCAATTAGCAATTTTCCGACCCAGGAGGGTCGGAAAGCTGGGTGGCCTGGGTGCGGGATCGAAAACATGTATATCGCAGGGTACCGCTAACCACTGCGCTACTCGCGCCTCTGAACAATCTGTTACGAGAATTTTCATTTATATTCAGATTTGTGGCAATACTAGCAGAATATTTTTTGAAAACCAGACGCTGAAGACAATCGCGGATATTGAACGATACTTCGGAAATATCGTTGTTGTTCAAAAAGTCGATCAATTCTTGGTCTCTACAGTCAAGCCAATGGTCAGTGAGATCTCTTACGTAAAGTAAGTCCGTGAGCAACAGTTTACCAATCAGTGGTCCACCTACTCATTGAAGCTTCATTTAGTACTGTGTTGTTCTTTGTTATGTTCTCACTGAATATGTTACTACCATTGTTCTAACCCTTCCTAGTATAAATCAAACGATGTCACAAGCTGCACTCTGCACACAACTTTCTTTTTGATTGCTGCAATCTCTGTGTCCACCTGATGATCCTCAACCATGTCTAGAGTCCCATAGGTTCCGTCCATCCGCAGATCTCTTATTGGTCTATGGATGCATAACAATATCCTACTCCACGTCCACCCAACCACACTCCGTGACCGACAACGGCTAATATCATTATCTCTCTGTCATATCACTTTAAACACAATTGTATAAGATACTTTACCATTGGTAATGCTCCTCGTTGCTCTCCATACTATCTTTATTTACTGGTTACGTTACTGCTTATACTTTTCTAAACTTAAGGTCTCATCTCTATTTCCCTATTACTGTTTTATCATTGTTATGTAAAGGGATTTATCACCCAAGTTTGAGATCTGGTGTTAAGATAACGATAAAAAGACCCGATTGGCAGGAAATATCGCACGAATGAGCAATCGCACCCAGATAGGCGAAGTGCAGCTCATTTAACCGATATTTTGCTGGAGAACACAAATTTCGACGATAAAAAGCGAATGAGGGAACGACTCATGGGTTCCCGAAGGATGGTGTTTCAAGGTGTTAGGACAAGAAAGCTGGTATTGTATTGTTTGTAAAGCGTTTGTAGGCTTCAATGCTTTTTTCCTACAACTAATATGGTCCACTATAAGCGAAATGTTTGTTTAACGGCATATAGGTCACATTATCGTCAATAATATAATGGTGTTGGATTGAATATAAAAAACGCTACTCTTACTGTTCATTATCTTCATCATATGTAGATACTTCCAGATAAAAACATATGTTTAATAAATTTCAAGCACTATTAAGCACATGCTGATTAAAATGCATATTCGTAGTGAGATTAACTTGCTTGAGAATTCTAGCGTTTCCCATTTCGGCAATTAACACCTTTCCCTGAACAACCTGAACTCCATTGGGAAAGTACAGATTAGTGACTAGCACAGACAGCTTATCCCGAGCCAAATTGTACTCCAGTATCCTGAAATCAGGTACTTTCCATTATAAAGCAGAACGGAAAGGTCATTTAGTAACTGAAGTCTCTAAATGGTTTCTCTGGTGAATCTAAAATCTAACTAGAGGTACACTGCTTGCAAATGACAATCACGATGAGCTGTGTGTTACTCAGTGGGCCTATGTAAAGAACGCAATCCTCACCTTCCATTTGGTCGATGCTCGAGAAGGTCGTAGATAAAATCTCTGTCGTCAAATTTGGTACTGGATTCAGAGATTATCAGTCGACCATCAGGCAGAAAGTCAAAGTCGTTCAGATACCTGCAGACACTAATCTTTTTGCTGCCAGAACACAAGACATAACTTCATGTAAAATTATAATTGCTTATCATCAAAATATAAGAAGGTTAGTCAAAAACGAGAGTTCATAACCGACCGTGTAGGAGGCGTGCTGTCGTCGTCGCTAGTGGGTGCAGTACCGGCAAACAATTGACGTACTTCTTCTAAATTTCGAATAAAAATATTACACACTGCCTTTGTAACCCGAACTTAGATGCTGCTCTACAAAAACTGATACAAGTTTATAGCAATAGAACAAGGATTCACTTCCGACTAGGTTTTTGAAGTCAAAATATGAATAGGAATAAGTCACTGTGCGGCGCTACCTAAACGGGCATAAAGACTAATCCTATTTGGAAAAAAACCTCTAAATTTCCACATTTGTAGCGAAGACTTAGCTACAAGTAGCTTGCCGCCTCCTCTGTGGCAAAGGTGTGCTCCTACGGACATTTGGATGGAAGTATTGAACTTCTTTCCAACTTTACGATGCTACGGTACGTCACAGACCGACACCCAAGGATTACTCCTCGTCAACGAAGTGGTGATAAGCTATTTTTTTGCCTCTGTTTTCCTCACATCACCCAATCCTCACAAGCGTTTACCGCCTCATCGTGGCTGAGAGGTGTTCCTGGGTGTCGGACGACGACGTGCACCTAAAGGTTTATTCCCCGTAAGATTACCCTAGGTGAGAAGGAGTCCGACGTTTCCATTCGGAAGTTCAGCTAAGAGTAAACAAATACTAGGAATCCTCTCCGCTCTAGTACCAACTTAGTCGTAAGATGGCGTGTCGTCGGCATCTATGCGACAATAATGTTTCACTTTCTGCCCTGACGAACAAAAATGGGATCATCACATCTTGCCATGGTATGGAATTGACAACGGAAAAATTTTATGCCAGTCCTTTTCGTCCCACAATCCGTCTCGACCAGAGAAATCCCAGTTGGAGAAAAACCATGGATTCTATTCTCTTGAGTTAATTTGCGATAGAAAGCACGAGGACAGGCACAGCTCCTGGACCCGATAACATCAGCGCCGACTTTTTTCCACTTGGAGGTCACAAATTACATGTAATTCTCGCAACCTATATGACATTTTGCCTTCAGAAGAAGGAAATTTTAAACCAGTAGAGGGCGTTGGGCACGGTTAACCTGTCCAAGAAGAGTGATCGAAGGGATCTTTGTGACCATCGTCGATATCTTTCTTCGACTAGTGAACAAACACGAGTTTGATAAAAAGATTTCTTCGGCTAACGTTTCGACGTCTTCGTTTTCATCAGAGCGGATGATCCGAATCGGTAGTTCACAGTTGTTCGTTTTCGCATCGTATTGCCTCCAGTGAAGCGAACATAGCTCGAATGGAGAACTTCACTCGGCGATGCTCTTCTATACACGTCATGTGTTATAGACTCCCGCCTTCAATATGATCTTCTTTGGGCGGGCAATGCATCCTATAGCACTCGGTGCTTCAGTTGCTAGGGGTAGTGTGGCAATCAATAGCATAGAAACCCACTGCCACCAAGAAGAGTAGGCAGTAGGCAAAAAGGTTAAAACTAATATTACTATTATCGCTCTTGTTGGTGTTGGTGTTATTTCTATGAACCAATCTCATCTGACGCATCCTAAATCAGTAAAGTGCGCGGCTGCATGGCACATCCCCGCACAGAGAATTAAGTTGAGGTTGAGAGAAGACCAACAGAAATCGCGTACTTCCTCTAAATTCACAGCTGGAATCATTGGATATGCCACCTATCTATCGTACGAGATTACTTTTACATCTTTCTTATACACATGGTCAACTAGTGCACACGAAGGTAGGTCTCTTGCGTTTTTATGTAGATTGATTTATGCAAATCGAGTTAACTAAAAAGCTAGCAATTAGGAGAAAGAACAAAAATATGAAAAAAGCGGGAGAGAGGGAACCATAGGAGGCTATCGAAAGTTGTTTGTCACAAATGCCTAATCTCAGCGAAAACATAAGCGTACCCATTTCATGATAACACAGTCAAAGAGGTTGGGTATTGCCTCACCAAAGCAGCAAATGTAAAGAGAAGCCTTAGACAAAATTTCGACTTTCTTAGTGTTCCTCAAGTCAGCATAAGCCACAGGGAAGATCAAGGTACGTCGTCGAGTAGAACGAGGAGTTCACCGGCTCCCATTCAAGTGACTCGGTGATTGTCGGAAATGCATGTGATTATTATATCGCTAACATTGTGGCTGCTTTATGGTTCCAATATTTCCAATATGAGTGACAACATGTGTAAAAGTGTTTGGATATGCTGTTTGAGTCTATATGGCTTATATGGTATGGATAGTATAAGAACGAGCGAAGTGCACCTGTGTCCCATTTGATAGAGAAAAGTCCGAGATAAGCATCCAACACAAGAAGTTCGTCAGTCTGGGGATGGAATCTACAATTACCTCAATAAAGGACATTATGGACTGCTGTAGGTGACTGTGTAGTGAAAACTACCACAATTTGGATAGCGCAGTCAGATCTCACCCTAATAAGAGTGTAGAAATAAAACTTGCTCGCATTGTTCGCCTACCTCATTCCTAGTGGACGACCGCATTTGGGCATTGAGTGGTACGATCCATCACAGTTTTCATGCGACGTCAGTCGCAGCGCTCTAATGATTTTTGGCTGAAAATCACTGTAACGGTGGGAAGTCTCCTATAACTAGTGATGTTTAGCTAATTTATTCCTCGTTTTTTGTGCTCCTTCCTTCAACAGATCCTCTAACGTGAATGTACATGAACCTCTTAGCTGTAGGCTTCACGGAAGATTACCAAATTGTGGAAAGGTTTGAACGCAGACGAAAAGTGGATATGTGCTTGCTATGAGACGCCATGGAGGACATGTTCGCCTTATCGCTACTGCTTAAAACTGATTAAATATCCTCTGTATCTGCGTAATCCAATTCGTGCACGTCCACGTTGCTAAAGTCTGCAACCAAATGACTAGGAAAAACATGCCAGACAATTCATTGATTTTCTTTCAGCGAGTAGGCTTCACCTATGCACTGAGTGGATCCGTGAGCATGTTCGGTCACTTCGACAGATCCTTTATCTCTAACCAAAATCAGCAAAAGTGGAGATCTTCATACGAAGACTTGGTACTTGATACTTGAACAGCCCGTCCTCACTAGTTGTGCGGGTCCCAGCAAAATCACCACTTCTCGGAGATTTGCTGATTAAGCCATTGTGGATCCCTGGAATCCCGAGGATAGCCTGGCCAAAGTCCGCCCCAGGTCGTTACCACGACAGGCAGTCGCAGCCCTTCTGGATCAGAGCGAGATTTGCCACCATGGGACTTTGATACATACGAAGACTATGGCGCTCTTTATATTGTTCCAACGAAAACAGAGCACTACATAGATTAACAGAACGGCAAGGAATATCAGGAAACTATTGATGCTTGCTCGAGTCGTTTAATAATTAAGTAGATAACAAATGATAATAATCCTTTTACTGCTTCGCAGCAAAAAGGAGAGCGATTCCAGAGATGTAGTGATAGTCATAATGGCCCCCACCTCTCCACTGAGATCGATCTCGCAGATGAGTCCTGTTCTCAAGCCAGTATAGACCAATCCCGTATTTTTGTTGATGGCAATCGACTCTGGACCGTATATCTGATCTTCAAGTAGACGTTCACCATTTGTCAATCGTTCATTAGCGGCTAACTCGTCCTCTTCGTCCTCAAACAGCGTCGGTCTCGGCAACCTGCACCTAGGCAACACACTACGTAGAAGGTCTAAAAACCATTCACTGTCCCCACAAACCAACACAATCTGTTAATAATGAAATACTAACAGATCACAATTTAATTTACTGCTCTGAATTAAACAAAGTCGTACTCCTATGAGATCAATTCTAATACACACGGTAGAAAACTAATACTACGCCAACGAAGCGAATGTTCTGCATTTGTCGCGTGGTCTTCCAAGTGTAGAAATTATCAGCTACTTATGTAGCACCACAGAATAGAAAACTATGAAATAGCATCAAAATCGAATGGAGAAACGATTTTGGCTTCAGTCGTGAAGATCCTAGAAAAGTAGACGGACAGACAGCTTGCTAAATTTCCAGCAAAAGTAGCATTGCCAAAATCAGGCATTGACAAGAATGCCAAGTCACATTCCTGTTCTCTCCAAAAGAAATGGCCTTTTGGTGCAGCGTATAAAATTACTGCCGTCATAGGTGATCCCTGAGGTTCTCTGCATTGTACGTTATAGAGAATCTATGTGACCGCTAATTCGTGAGTCTGGTTGCTGTGTAGAAGAAACCTGGCTTCATAGTAGTACTAGACTGTCTGATCAAAAATTTCTCCAATTGATGGGGCTCGCTGGAGAACCGAAAGATAACAACGCTGATGTTCGACGAAACTGGGTAGAAGCCGGCTCTTTTGGAAGGCAAGAACTAGCCATAATTCCAGATTCAACAACCAATTAGTCGTAGCAGTGAGAATTCTGACAGAATGGGTTATGCTGCGTTTTCGACAACTGCCGTTAACTTTTCAATTATTCGAGAACTTGATGACTTGAAAGCGTGATAGAGTTCTATGAGCGAGGCTACTCGATCGCTTTGGTTGCAAAATTCAACTTTAACTTTAAATTAGTTTAAAAATGGAACCCTTCGCCAGGCGAAGACGAAATCTAAAAATTTCAGAATTCTTAGCCCAACTGCAGCAACCGTATACATCAATGACGCATTTTTGGCAGCATCGGGTCCCCCCCTGGACGAAATCTCGTTTGTTCACCCGCTTCGTTGGTCGGAATACGAGCCTGAACGGGAAAGCGAGAGGATTAGATGTTGTGGCCTACAAAAAAATACGAATTGCACCGTAGTGTTTTAGGGAAGCATGTATCTTGTTAACAAGAACTTGCAGGATTTAACCGCTTTTATAATTAGTGAACTTCACTACGACCTGCAATGTCTGCTTAAAGTAGGAAGGCAAAACTTTCCGACCATGTATGTGTTGATAAAAAGATTCGTATCGGAAAATATGCGCTAATTTAACCAGTTGAGCACCAAAATAGCGCTGTTCAAATGTAGGAAGACCAATACATTACTTGCAAAAGCTGAGAGAAAGGATTTAAAAGAAAGGGGAATAGCCACTACAATAAGGCAGGTGACCTTGAATAACATGCATAGCACTTTACATTTGAGCAAGTCAGCTGAGAAGAATTAGTACGATCAAAAAGGTCTACTTTTTTTTACAGACTACAGCATTCGTACAACTAGGGTGTGTGGTTCCTCCATTGAAACAATATGATTCGCGGCATACTGGCTTTAGTTCACCCTCGCCCATTGACTAGTACTAATTAGGCACGGCAAGAGTACGGATGAAAGCAGTAGAAATCTTGAAGAAAAAAAGAATTTCATGTGAGATGGATCCACTCAAGGGATTAACGAGAGGACGTTTTTTCAGTCAATCAGTCCAAGCTATTTAACTAAAGTTCAAACCTTTGAAGAAGGTTGGCAGTCGGAAACAACTTCGTCAGAAGCCGCGTCGCGGAACGCCATGTTGGTCAGACAGACGATGGCTTTACTGATTCTTCATAACCAGAACAAGCCCACGATAAACGTTCTGCTTATAACAGAAACGAGTGAAGTCCTAACTGCTGTATGATTCTTCGATGAACTGTTAGGGTGATGGCATCGACACAACAATTTGAGTAACGATGGAACATCACTTTCGGTGAAATCTGACATCCGTGTTGATAATTGGTACTTGAGATTAAAGCGTAAAATAATAAACTGCTGCGGGTAGTCAGACCTTAAAGGATTAGCCATTCATTCGACTTCATCGAAAATCGAGCAGGCGAATGAATGCACATCTTCCCTGCGCAATGAGCTGCGATAGCCTAGTGATGTATCAAGTCGGTGTTTTTTACCTCACAACCGGGTATGGTACCAATTTACCGAATCTGTGGGAGCGAGTTGATGTGTCTGAGGAGGGGATGGAAGCAGGGGACCAATTTTGTGTTCATTACAGGAGCACCCCCTAACCATTGGCTGTGTTAAAAAATATTCATGGTTTCAACATAAATTTACGATTACGAAACTTATTAAAGTAGCACTAGACCAACCCTCTATAAACCTCGGCATAAATAGTTAGTATATTCATTTCTATGTCTGTGTCCCACTTGTAACAGCACGGCTCTGAGGAAGGCGACATTGCCGGAACTTCAGCCATCGACCAACAACAACAACAACAACGACCACGACAACGACAACAACAACGACAACTTATACCAACCGTGCATCAGCTCAACAAGATCAGCTCGTAAGAACATATAAATGAAGTAGTAATAGTTTGACTGTGTGTTCTTGAAAATCGCAGTGATAAGAGCACTAATTAGAAATATCAACAAAATATCCTTTTCTTAAAAGGAAATGACACAGCACGAACTGTACAAATTTGAGCCGTTGGCAATTCACGGCAACTAACCAGTACTCAACGGCATCGATGGGGGCGGAGGCAAGCAGGTGAGTACTGCTTATTATGGCGATCGCTAACGAAGCAGCCACAACCGAGGTAATCAGAAATGGGCCACACACGATAGTACTGCGTCTCGTATTCTGGAGAAAACACTAGAAAAGAGCGTGTAATCTATTGTCACATTCCTCGCTGGACTGCTATCATTCGCTTAATCTAACTGAATGTGTACACTAGCGTCTTTGTTATGAATACTAAGAAAATTCGAGAAGCGGAAACTATGAAGGAATCCAGTTCCTGTACAGACCTTATATCGGTGAATTGGGAGACGAGTTCAACATTTTCTACAAATGAAAGAACATCACTTGCACAATAATCGAACGAACCTTCTTTAAGAGATCCCCTTCGGAACTGTCGCTGACCAACATTTTTTTCATGTTGAAATTCTTACGGTAACTAATGTCGTCAGCAGAGAGTAATTGGCATGTAAGGTGTAATGTGGGAAAGCTAAAAATATTCCTTTATCCAGTTTCAAAAAATGGAGAAAATAAAGTGTTGGTTGCAGCAACAATCAGTTGAAGGGAAGAGAATGGTGAGGTGGAATGTTTGCCTCTATGGGACGTCAGGGTTTGTTTGCTTAGATCATCTCTTCCAGCTTACACAAATATCACATGAAAAGGGGATTTCCACCTAGGGATCATGGGGGAACCAGGAAAAAGAGCATGGATTGTAATCCATGAAGGTAGTACTGAACTGTCATCGCCAAACATTTTAACGTTTAGAAAAACGTCTTGAAGAAGTAGCGCTTCTGATAGACTTTTTTCTGCTTATTTGTCATACCACTTTTGATCTTCTGTTTCCCTTTCCTCCCTATTCTCGCAGCGAGTTTAAGCAGCAGGTGTGAAAAATAAAAAGAAACGAGAATTAAACATATTTGAAACTGAAAAGAGAACGTGATTTTTCTGAGCCTAGGGGATACTCCAAGAAGTCTGTAAATCGATTTGATCTCCGAATGTGAAGAAGGAAGATAAGATTATCAAAAGAACTGAAGGATCATTAAGCCGTGTTTCGGGCAAAAACATATTTTCAAGCTATTAGATAAACGATGTTGATAAGCAAATGTCTTCGCCAATGTAGAATACTGCACAACCGGACAGCTACCTTTCGGCTTCGAAGGCCAATACGTTAGCGCGAAACACCACTGAGGCCGGCTGGGAGGCCGATGACGAGGACTGGGAGGTCGACGGCGAGGACTGGGGAGCGACGATGAGCGCGTGGGCACCGCTAACTGTAGCCAATCCTGATCGCTAGGAGGCCGTCAATACGCTTCCGACCTGATCGCACTAAAACTCAAGTAACGTCAGTAGAAAAGAACTGAGAACGGGGAAATCGTGCATTTCCACAATGCTCCGAGAATCCTGAGAAAAGTCTTTGGAAAAAAAATTGCAAAAAGCAAAGAAGAGAAGATTTGCACACATAGAAGAATGCTCCTCCACAAAAACTATACTTCGTACAAAGTTTCTGTGAAGAGTAGCTATCTCAGTTGACCTCCACCTTCGATTTGGATTTATCACGCAAATGAAACTGTCAAAGCCAGCAGCAACACCACAGGTGCAAAGAATTAGAATAGTCGCAAGGTGAGTAGAGACGAATGGTGGGGAGATGGTTGTGCCAGAAATAGCACACACCACCGAGGGGTTAGCGCCTAACTGTGCAACTACCGCTATGATTGAGACTTCGTATTCACAACTGATTTTCTTCATAACGACCAAATCAGCGTTGAAATGCACTTCAAGAAAAGAACTAAATTCGTCTATAACGGCTGTTGCAAAAGGCTTTAAAAAAACTATCAATGTTTTGAACAGAAAATCGCTCATGAAACTCACCCATTCACTTAGTGTCGAGCATGGTAAGTTGGTGAACAGGTGTCAATTTGAGTCCTATTTCCATCAAAGCGAAAATATCTGTCGTAGATAGTTGTAGTGTGAATCCAGCCAAATTACGTGATCAACGATGAACGAAGGTATTGGGAGCTCAGAAAACTAGATTAGTATCCGGATTTTTGATAGAGATAACGATACTCTCTCGCCCAGCATCATGAACCATCACAGAACCATCGCCGCTGTTCTCCTAAGGGGAATGACGGCCGTCGGCGCCCTATCAGCAGGTCGAATGCTCTCCTCTCAACCACCCAACCCATACATCGATTATTACACTTGTCTTCCTTTCTAATGTTGCTATGAAAATTCCGATTTTTGTCCATTCTCTGAAGCATTTTCGTTTCCGGATGCTTCTGGACATGCCGTCTTATGAAGCGAATTCATTTCTTCAAAATTTTATGAAGAGATTGTTACAAGTCCCTCTTGGTAGTTCGATTGCTAGTCAGAACAATTTTCGACGATAATGAAGAAAAATCCCATTTTGTAGTCCGACTCTTTTTAAATCAAATGATTCTATTTCAAATTTGTTCCTACCCTGTTTTGTATTCCAAAGATCAAGCGATCAGGAGCAAATTTGTGTCCACGAAGGTATAGAAAAAAAGCGAAGTGGATTTGAAGTTCCGTGATTGATTCTCGTTCGTCTCCCTTACGATGTTAACGATCGTCATATTATGCGAAGATATTACATTTGTAGAGGATAAAATATAAGATGCGTCGGTGGTGCTCGGTGGAACGAAGGAAAAACCAGTGAGCGTGACGGACGTATGGACGGATCGTTCTTCCCCATTCGGCTATCCTTTGAGTGACTCCGGACGTTCCCTGTTCGACTTCAGTTAGTCACTCCCGCTTATCGGTCATAAATGCAACGACGGTAGCTTGTGGCAAGGTTCTGGCCTATGGCGTTATAGGACCCTCAGATGTGGTCCAGTCGTGCGTCGCTGCTGGCCAATGTCCATCTGCTTTTGTTTGGCCCATCCGATGTGGATGATCTTGTTTGCATCGAAATGAGGTTTAAATGAATGATGTGGTCGTTCTTTTTTCTTTGTTCACTAGTGATGTTGGTCGATAACTAGATCATTAATCCCCTTGACAAGTATTTTTATGCATTTTTTCGCATGGATTCAAATTTTCCTTCCTTCTCTTCAGTCACTGGTTCTATGAAATAACTACGTTTCGGTTTTGTTTGGCAGTCAGCATTTCATCGAATGTCGTAGTCATTCTGCCTATCGTTATTGATTAAAATTGTGATTATAACTGCAACCTCAGTTCGATGGGGGTTCGATGCCGATTTGGGCTCCCCAGATCAATTCCGCTGACGGGTGATTGCTGACGGTAAAAGATCGATAGAACTAGCTGAGAGACAGGCGAAACGAAGCACCCGCATGGTGTGGTGGTGAATGCGTTACTCCCCGGAAAGGACAATAGCGCGTTCGTTCCCCACCGAACACACCTGCGGTCCTGAGTTTTGCAAATATCTCAGCATCATTAGAGTTATATTTCGCAATATACCCTGCCGTTAAAAAAAGAGTAGGCAGTAAATAACACGTTATTGATTGCGTTCCATTTTATCAGGAATGGGAGCTTACAACAAATGTGCGTTTGTAAGAGGAGTGATAAGAAGGGCTGATCGAGAATATTCTATAAAAGCGGCCATGCTTTGTTTCGCTTTTTAAAAACAAGAATCATTTTTCTCATCTGGTCTAGTGTTAGCATGTTGATCGTATTGACTACACTGAATCGTCTTCTATCTTTCCTTCCTTAAATCGATAGCGAATTGATCGATGGCCGAATAACGTTTTCATCGCTTCTCCTTTCCTAGGGATATCATTGCTGATATCAGCATGTCGTAATACATACGTCGACAACAACATGCGGTAGTTCCTCCAACACGATCGGACTGATTCGCCATTTCGATTAGTCCTCGTTTTCTTTCTCTTGGACGCTCATGAAAAACACGCAGATGGTAGACCAGCCTGAAGAGTCGGGATTTTCTTTGACAGAAGCTGTCTTTTCTTCTTGTTCCCATAGATGCTCAACATCCGAATCACCAACTGAGCTATGCGTTGCTTCGTGTTCGGAAGCGGAACCACGATCGAAACAACCACGTAGGTGTCGGTCCGCTTGCTCCTTTCCTTATCGGGTAGCGGTACAGTACTTTCTTGGCAGTGTTCCAGATAAGGAGGCACGTTGACGTCTTGTCGCAGGTGGAATGATCCCAAGGCAATCTGCTGCTAGACAGATTTGTATCTAGCAAATAGCGAAAATGTTCGTTTTGCGAATTGTGCCGTGTCACTTCGGCCGTCAAGAATGTTTCTCAACAACGATAAACTATCACTGAAATCAACTGGCTTCTTCATATCACCCGGTGAGAATGATTCCAAAGCGCTAAGTCTGTGTTTCCAGCTAAGGAACCAGGTGTATTGGAGGTAGATTCGGGACAAAACACCCTTTCTTTTATGTTGCTGTTGCCTACAACAGCTTGTAACTAGCACTCGTAAGAAGCTAATTGCGAAATTTCAGTAGTGAAGACGGCAATGAGACGACATTATCTGATGGTCGATGCATAGAGCACTGATATGAAGCACTTTAGTAGGTGAGAGTAAAGAACAATTTAGGACAAGCACAGGAACGTTTCCTTTCATTTAAAACCTTTAAACAACTGGTAGGTGCTGAGTCTGCGGTAGTAATGTTTGCATCAAATATTATTCGGAAGAACACAACAGCAACTTGCCTTCGGCGCAATTCTTTCTTTAAAATAGCGTTCTTGTTGACCTGTTCGTATTATTGCGAGTATTGATAGTGACCTTTGACACGGTTACAAGTGTTTATGTGCAACTCTCTTGAGTGTTCTCGATATCCTTGACCAGTGTCGGTTTCTTCAGTCCAACTTTCCCAGCAGCTTGACTTCATGCTTCAATACGGGTTGCTCATCCTTCCCTCGCTTCCGATTCATCTACGAGGGTTTCTGCGACCTGAAGTGAGCACTATCCCAACATGTTCACAGAATTATGTGAAATTTCTCGACCAAACAATATCCGTTGAGATTTCTGTGTAATGTATCCACTTCACCGGTTTTCAGTAGTGATTAATATCACTTTACCTATTACGAGATTTACAACAACTTCTAATAAACCACGTTCTAAAACCTGTAAATGACGCCGGTCAATGTGATTGTGAACCAGTTGATACAAAAAGACTTCCACCAAAGAAATCTGCTTGCCGTGATCGACGACACATTCCGTTTTATTTACAGCTTATTGAGAAGTTGTATTGAATTCCACCTGGGGATAAAGTTGACAAAAAGCTAATATCGTAGTATTAGTCACCGAAAAAATATGATGTAAAGCCTGTTTTACCATTGTGGCCATTCACTTTCTTTTTTGGTATTCGGAATCCTTAATCCTGACTACCTAGGAGAGTGGCAAGACATTCGACGTCAGGGCAATCAAAGAAACAATTGTTTGTGTGGTCCGAGTACCCATAGGCATTCTTCAAGTACAGGTAATTTACCCAGCATGATCGGTTTGCGATCGGTTAGCGTCACACACTTCTTCATCATGTGTAACGGTTCTTATCATTGGGTCATAATCGTTTAATCACCGTTGTCATCGTCCAGTCGTAAATATTCTCGCGATATCTTTGGCGCTTGAAATTTCCAGTGATGTTCAATCGGTTCTAGTGGCTTTCTTCTTGAGCATTCTTCTCTGTTATAAAAGCATACTGTGATGGCTTACGACTACCTAGCGTGGGAAGCTGACATGTATGGACTCTTTTATTCTCACCTGTGATATGCTATCTTTTCAACCATAAATTCTCATATGGCTTTTGGTCGTTCAGTGCAGAATAGTTCAAAATTCGACTTCATTTCGACGCCGTATTTTGAACACCGTGTGGGTGTCTTCACAGATGTCATGTTTGCAAGGGACTGAGAGAATGCTGAATACTGATAGAGTACTGATAATCTGAAAGAATGCTCTACTGGCAGTCGCATAGATGCCCTTTCCGTTGTTGCCATGTCTTCATTCCAGTTTAACATCTTATATTCTTAATTCATCAAAACCGATGACACTTCTTCCCTACAATAGGAATAGAGAATTCTAGCCATGTTGAACAACCCGACGAACTGATCTGAAATATTGATATATTTTCTAAGAAGTTCAAGGGGGGCTTTTAAAAAATAATGTGAGGAGTGTTTGAATGACTCTTTCTCTCTCTCCCTCCCTCTCTCTTTCTCTCTCTCTCTCCGTATCTCTATCCTTCCCTCTCTATTTGTTTGTTCATTGTGAAAACTGGCGTCTCTCTTTGTCGTTCTTTACCTCACCATCTATCTATCTATCTTCCCTTCTTCTAATTGCCATTTGGGATTGCTTCATAATTATGTTGGCTTGTGAGGTCGAAATAAAGGCGTCAGATAAAGCATTGCAGGGATCGTACGTGCTCTGAAGCGATCGTTTTTGTGCTGGAGTGGTCGGGATCACCTTTGGGGATCATAAGAATCACCGCTCCGATTGGAGAGATTCTAGCTAGGTCTTTACCTAGATCTCTCATTAAACATGACCGTGTGATACGGTTGTTTTTGTTTTGAAGCGTAGCACTGCACAGGACGAACACGGTGCTCCGTTTCCCCACGCCCAATGCTACCCAACGAGCATTTCCAGAAGTTGCTCTACGACCTATTCTGCCTTTGGCATGGCGTGCAGCGTCACTATGACCCACCCTTTACCGACACTGAAGAGCAGAGAATGGCTAAGGTGAAATCGATTATATGCAAGCTGCTGACGGAAATCGACGGTCGTGTCTTGCGGATCCAGCAGAATCAATCATGTGGAATGAAAGGACAGGATTTCTACGAAGAATGGACAATGCTGACTTGGAACGTGCTCTGTATTACTGGTCGCTTGCAAAACAATCTCAGTCCACAGAATGTCATTTCTAACGACGAAAAAGTCATCTACCAACGTTTGAATCAAGCGCTCGTCGAGTTGGTCAACTATTCAAATGTAAACATGCCATTTATGGGTTACTATCAGGATACGGACTTTGAAGTGTTACGTCAGAACACCGAGAGGACGTTGCAAGAGTTGTATCTGCTGACGAGGCAATTTACCATGACAACATTTCACAACCACGGTGAAGTGGAAAGCTTTCGTAGGTTGTGCATACAGTTCGGAGAGCAGTTCCTCGGTCCATGCATTGATCACCTGAAGGCGTTTTGCAACATGTACAGTGTGGCAAGATGGCGTGATGTACGAGCGGCACAGATCGCCCGAATGCGCGACCAAGGCACCCAGTTGGACGAGCCAGTCACCAGCCTCGTCGCGTTCTACTCGATCATGATGTACATACTGGCCGTACTCGCGGCTAGGCTTCAAGTGAGAAACAGGTTTTTTGTCTAGCATTTTCTATGTTGCGACAATTGGTGTTTTCACATCCCGGCTTTGAAAGCAAATGTTCAAGTTGTTCCAAGTAGTGAAGGAGGCAAAGTGCATGGTACCCTAAAACGAGACACTTCGTTTTGGTAGAAATTCTGAACACCAAATAAAATCGCAATTCGCCACGATTTCCGAGTTTCTCCATATCTTGACGTTTTTACTATCAAGAAAAACGACCGAGTACCAAGCAACCAACTAGTATTATGGCTAATTATGTATGTTGTCTTGAACTCCATTTTTCGTCCTTTTCTCTGCTCATTCGCAGTTGCGTACAGATATTCGGGAGTCGGGAAAACTGCACTCGCGCCAGATTCGCAGGTTCTAAGGAAAGTTCTTTGCGAATACTCATGCAGACGATTGTAGGGGCTTCGATACGAAATCACCATCGTGAAGAAGGTTTTCGTTTTGGACGACCAGGTGGGGCAGCTCTCTCAGACGGTGTTCGGTGCGTTGGAGTTGCTGATGAGCGACTGCGTGCTGGCCACCGAGCCATCCACCACTGCCATTCTCGTCACCAATAACCTATTCAGGTATCTCTTGCTTTTCATCAGATTCTCGGCCTCTTTCTAACCTTTTCGAAACTAAGCTGGTTTTCCAATAACTGGCTGTGAGTTATTAGTCAATGAAGTATTCCAAGAGTTCGGACCTCTATATTAATAAATGCATGGAAGGGACTTCCTTCTGGTGCTCTAATCGTTTATTTCATATTCATAGGGTCTCTTTTGAATTTCGAATTTCTTTACAGTTGAAACCTACCAAAAGTTGGTAGGAAAGTTCACGTTTGAAAAATTTAGAACACCAACTGCAAACATAGCCGATGCGTCGAAGAACCCAACCTTATCCTAGTGGCCGAAATCCCTCTTATTTATCTGCTTTCTTTTTTTCGAAACATGAGCTTTGGAGCAGTAAAGTGAAAGAATTATGTATAATGGGCTCCAGAAAATCAGAATTTCGTTACAGTACAACAAAAAATTCTGTCTTGCAGGCAAAGATTAGTAGATTTTAATTTATTGAGGTCAAATCATCTTGCAAGTGTTAGTCATCGAAGAAAAAAAGCTCTATAGTCGTCTATTGTCTTGCCTATACAGTTACCTGGATACTTGGATACTTGGACTGCCCGTTCTCACTAGTTGTGCGGACCACAGCATACTCTCCAATTTCGGAGTTTTGCTGGTTTAGCCATTGTGTTTACCTGGACTCCCGAGGTCAGCCTGGTCAAAGTCTTCCTTAAGTTGTCACCACCCTGGGCAGTCGCCGCCTTTGTGGATCAAAGGGGGATATGCCGCCATGCGAATACTTTGATGCCAGGATAGTGGTGGATTTTTGGTACTGGTTTCCTTCTAGTTGGGCTTCCTGGCGGAGACGACGGGCTCCTTCTCAGCGTGGGAGGCTCTGCTGACGAGATAAATTTTCTCGCCATACATTACAACCCAACACCCAGGAACACCTCCCAACCACGATGAGGCGATAAACCGTTAGAAGGTGCCTATACAATTACCTACATGAAGTAAAAAATTCGCTCAGCATTCCCTACTTTATGGAGATAATTTTAGCTTCTTTTTTCTTCGCAACGTTTTATGGGAAAAAAATTCAATTTTTTGGTTTTCTTTCTCTTCTGCGCGTGACCCGCAGTGCGATGCTTTGTCCCTCGGGTTTATAGCAGTTTTTCTGGCTAAATAGATTTCAAGTACTTTATGTTTTTAATGAGACTGCAAATAAATGTATTCAGTATGAACTGTGGCGCACTGGCCAGAGGAGTCGTCTTCAAAGATTTCGAGATTCAGATTGTCTCAGAGGAAACGGCCGAGAATATCCAGGTCTTATGATTCTTTTTCCATTGACTTATTCTTAAGACGTTGTGAAAACTTTTTTATTGAAGAGGTACCTCCTAACAAGCATTTTTATGCATTTTTCTCATGGATTCAGTTTTTCCTTCTTTCTTTCCAGTCACTGATTCTATGAAATAACTACGTTTCGGTTTATTTGGCAGTCAGCATTTCATCGAATGTCGTAATCATTCTGTCTATCGTTATTGATTAAGCCGATTTGGGCTCCCCAGACCAATCCCGCTGGCGGGTGATTGCTGATGGCAAAAATCAATAGAACTAGTTGAGAGACAGGCGATACGAAGGACCTGCATGGTATGGTGGTGAGCGCGTTACTCCCCGGAAAGGACAATAGCGCGTTCGTTCCCCACCGAACACACCTGCGGTCCGGAGTTTTACAAATATCTCAGCAATATTGTAGTTGTATTTCGCTTAACACCGTGCCATAAAAAATTATAGAAGGCAAAAAATAAAAAGTAAACAAAAAATAGAATTCCAGTCGGAGATGAATCGTGCGCGTCTGCTTCAGCAGCCGAATCAGATCTCACAACCTCCTTCGGCTGCTCTCCTCGCTATGAAGCCAACATCTGGAACGAAGAGAAGTAACGCCATCAGTAACGGAGGTGGTTTCGCATGCTCTTGAATTCATATGTTCTTAGTTAAGCACACCAAGTAATCTCCAATATTTCTTTCTGAAGTAGTTCTGAATAAGGAATGAGTTTTTGCAGCAGCGCCAACGAGGACGACTGTCGTTCAGATTTTGGTAGGCGGAGTTGTCGTCATTGGGGAGGGACATCTTTTCTACTATTCAGTAATTGGAGGGGTTAACTGGTCTTGGCTGGTAATTAATTAGTTCTAGTCGGGAAGCTTTACCCATCGAAGAAGTGAATATGATTATGACTGCCATGAGAATAACCCAAAGCCATTAAAAAGTCAAAAGCAGAGGTTTGAATGCTCTCATATTTTTTGGAAAAACTCAAAATACCGCCATCTTTCTAGTGATTTGCAGAATCTCACATTCTGATGACTAAGATCTCTAGAAACCCAATACAGAAAGTTCGATTTAATCGAATGGTTCGCCAATGTGTATTCTAGAAATAGGCTGGATATTTTAAGAAAATGTGACGAGCTTAAGGTACATCTTTAAAGCCTTAGCAGCGATCTCACTAGCAGAAAAAGTGCAAAGCTCACGTGTTGTCACTGCAGGGAAGAATCTTTATGTGACGAGCAGCTCAAGAATGGATATTGTTAAGAGGACTGAGTTGAACAGAGCTTTTGGTCTATAAAGAGCTTAAAGTAGGGAGAAGAAAAAGAAATCACTTCCGAAAGGTTTTCCCGTGCTCTTTTCTCATTCTTCGGATATGATGTTCAGTGCTAATGGGTGCTTAATTCTCAAGCAGCAAGCGATGTGATAAGCACAAAAGGGAATTCTTCCGTCTAAAGAAAAGCAGTTCAGAACGTAACTTCGTTGACTCGGTTGGTAACACAACTCATAAGAAAAGCGATGTGAATAGCAAAGAGTATGTCACCATCTATCCCGTCTATAATGCCAAACACAGGTTTGTCTAGCGCTTCACTTTCTAGAAGAGTGCCTCATGCGCTCTACACTGGAAGTTACCGTACTTAGTATGTTCGATACTGGGGCCACAGTTGCAGTTCAGGTACTGGCAAGCCACGTATCCACACTTGCTCTGCACCACTCGACAAAAAGGGAGACAATCGACACATAACTCATTCCAGGTGCTGTTGTACTCTATTTTCCAAAATCCTAGTTCTGTTCAGTGCTTGCCAATACTTTGCATATTTTTTTCCAGGACCTCTCACCGTCAAATCCACAGAACGATAAGTCGAATGGAAAGCGCCCAATTTTCTACTTTCATATCAAGGCAACGATGTTCAGGTGACTCGTTAACTTATTCGACATTGTTTGATCGGCTAGAAAGTTAAATATGGCAAGCTGTTCAAGACCTGGAAAGTGTGCTAAAAATTAGTAATTATGTGTGAAATATTGAGCTGTTTCAACTGTTCTTGATTTGGGTACTGAAGTTCTTACAGTCCTTCGGGAAGCTTTGCTACTGCTCATAATTTGTCACTTCCATTCACCATCGCTACGCGTAGAAACCAGGACTGTCAAGTGCAGCGCATGATGTCATCATACACGGCCACCATATTCTGGCTGTACGGTTGTAATCATCAAGAGGGACTGATCCTCCAGTGGGTTGACGACGGTGTGTTATCTCTTAATGCTATTGCGATTTTTAGATGGCTCAAGCGAGAGCGAAAGACTATGAATTCCACTGACTGCGTAACACATCGCATTGGACGCTTACTTAGATAGTGATAATGGGTACAAGTAAAAATTGTTGTGCTTATAGAAACTCAAGCAACCTTTCCGCAATTTCAAACTGGTCAAAATATTCATCATTTCTCTTATTGTTATTAGAGAGAATGAATTTCAGATTAGTTAATGGTCCTATACAATTATAGGAATGCACTGGGAACAGTTCAAGCACTTATACAAGCAGCACTTCCAAGTGAACGCGGGTGTACAGCGAGGTCTGATCGACGAAGACTTCGAGCTCCTTAAGTACAAGCTGCAGTGCCCTGACTGCCAGTCTGGGGAGGACCGCGCCAACGTCAATGGAATTCAGCGTAATATAGCGCTCTTGTAGTACTCGAAGCCAGTAGAGCAAAATTGCGATACTGTGTAAGAAAACCCTGAAGTATGTCGGCGTAGTAGGAATTGAAGTCGCCTGCATGCCTCTCATGCGAACGCATTAAGTTTATAACAAAGATGTGGATTAGTAGTTACAGCTGCAAAAGAAGACTTTCGCAGTATTTTCAGCAGCCTTCGGGGAATTTCACGAATATGTAAAACTTTACAGGAACCACAAGGGTCATGTTTAGTAAGGGTGTTTTCAGTAAAGGTAATGTGTAATATCTCTACGGAGAATTTCGTGGGGATGTTACACATCCAGTAAATGTGAGGTCGATGGGCTGCTTTCGTCGTTTGTAGTTGTAGTGCTTTTGAAGAAAGGCAAATATCCCATGAAAACTAAAGTTTTTCCACAGAAAAGTGGCGAAATGGACGTAACCTTTTATAGAAATTGTGCGGTTCAAGAATGTGCTGTGTCCACATCTGCGCTACGAGTGTGGCAGTACTAATGTTCGCTTCTCGGTCTGTGTTTGCTTGCTGCTAGCGTTTTCTTGCAAATATTAAATTCAAGTACTGAGCATCAGACTGCGTTTTACAAATTGCAGGTGTGGCGAGGAATGCTGGAATTGCTACAGATTTTCCACGATACTCGCAATAATGTAAGGAAATTATGGGAAATGGGTTTGTTATTGGGATTTATAGAGTTCGACGAGGTGAGTCTCTAAGTTTATACCGTCCATATCTGACGACCTAAGCTTTACCTGCTCTAAATAGTACAATTTTAGTGTGACAAGCTTCTGGAACAGCATAAATCTGCGCTGATAATGCGGCTATCGTTTGTTACTGGAGGTAATGAGCCGTGAAACGGAGCTTACCCATCGTCCGTTTTTAGAGCGATGATTTCCCTGCATACATATTTTTTATTATCTACTAACGAATAACTCAAAAGAACGACTTTCTATAGACCTCCTCGATATATACATATATACAAAGCGCCCTTGTTGAGCTGATGCAAGGTTGGTATATGTTGTCGTCGTTGTTCCTGTTGCTATGGTTCGATGGCTGACGTCTCAGCGACTTCGCCTTCTTCAGAGCCCGTAGGATTTTATGTAACACTAACCATATAATTCGGTGAAGTATCTCTACTGAATCCCGTGCAGGAAGTGCTTTGTCCCACACCTGTTACGTTGGGTTGCGTAAAAAAATGTTGACGCGTGATAGGTATTCCAAGAAATCTAAGAAAATGAAAAGAAATGAAGATATTTTTAAAAGTATGAGAAATGTGTATGAATGAATATTTAAAGGGAAAACATGAGCGAATGAAATTTTTTTTGTGTTTAAAAGTATCATATGTCTTATTCATACGATTTCAGGTACAATCTGTTTTACTGTGAAATCCATGGCCCACACTCTTGATTATCGGGCAACTAGACCGATCCATCTGGAACCACTGGATCTAAAGAAACTGCAAACAAAATGCCTCAAAGACTATTTAAGAGATATCGCTGATGCTGAAAAGGTACGATGTAACCTAGTAAATGTTGCCATCTAAGAATTACCAACAAGTCTGAAACGCTTGTACGAAAAAAAAGTAGATATCTAGAAAACCACTGTCAAAACCATTCGCTTCACTTCATTTCCATTTACTCCTATTATTTTTACGGCAAAGTATTATGTGGAATACAATCGAAATAATACTGGGATATGGGTAAAACTTTAAACATCAGATGAGCTACGAACCTACGACTGTTATCCACCGCACCACTGAGGCTGTTGATTTGCCTTTCTGTCTCGTCAGCTTAACCAAATCCAATGCCGAATAGTGCTACCAGGTCATTTCCGTTGTCTGGTGGTTGCCAATAGTACCATCAGCGTAAAAAAACTGGCTAAGAAAAAGGCAAATCCAGGGGCTCGGTGGTGCCTTGGCTAATAAATGAGCCCACCGAAAGGGTAATGCAATGGGTTCGAAGGTTACTGAATTTTGTTTGCTCATGTCTCAGCATCACTGTAGTTGTATTTCACGTAATAATCACTTCGTTGCTCCAGTGTGACATAGACAACGATCAGCCTGTGACGAATCCGGATACGACACCAAGACTGACAGCCTTGTTACAGTTGAGAAACGAATTCAAGACGTTATCATATTGTTTTGGTTGAACGAAAGCTGGAATATTTGGAAATGGAGACGACTCATACGTTTAGAACATTACAGTTTTTATATCGACATCATCTACTTGTGATTGTTGCAGGTGAAGTACATTCTGAACGCATCGCACCAAGTCGTACGAATTACGGAAGTTCTGGCTCAATTGGGAGAGAGCGACATTGGTGAAGGTGTTGGTGGAAGTCGTGACATTTCCAGCAACGTCACTCACTCAGGAGATATCGCCGCCATGCAGCACATCAGATTCACCGCTATGCGGATTGCAGTCGTAACTTGCAAGGTGAAACCACCGTCTGCTGATCAGCACGAACTTGAGCTTGAGAGGTGTGTAGTATTTTAAATTATGAAAGTCTAGGTGTCTACGTTCCATTGAAGAAAAATAATTAATAAAGGATAAAGCTCTCGGCGTTGATCAAAAGGGATGCGCCATGCATTCGACTTCATTATGCATCGTTTGGAGGTGGCTGGATGCATACGTTGGAGATGAATGCACATCTGGCCTCTACAATGGCTCGCGGTGGCCTACCGATATATCGAGCCAGTGGTACTATCCTCCCAGATAAGTGTGGTAGCAACTTGCCGATCCCAGAGGGGTGGAAAGCTTGGCGGGCCAAGGGGGGCGGGCATCGATTCCACGTGTGTGTCGGAGTGGCGCCTCCAACCATTGCGCCACACGCGCAAAGGGACTGGTGACTAAAAAACGTCACAAAATTAGTGGTCAATCCGTTGAGTGAGCTGGTTAGGAATGGAACTCAACCCGAGTGAAAGCGTTTGCAGTGCTATGTTTGTGACCTCTGTTTGCTTTTGTTTCTTATGCTTTTGAAGCTTTAGTAGAAACCAACGATATGTGGCCGAACTTTTCAGCAGGTTTCTTTTTTGGCTTCTTTACACTTCATAGAGCAACTGGTTATAGAGTGACAGCTATGCTGTAAGCTCAACCGCATGCAACAATATCACTCACATCTGCTCATTTATTCAATTAATGGCAACCATAGGAACCACTTATTGTTTAGTAGCTCTTACCGTATACCTCCTGTAGCGCCGCCAAACGATGATTTTCTCCGTGAACTCGTCCAGTTAGCGGCCTTCCATGGAAAATCTAGACAGGATATTCTCGACGTCGTTGATTCATTGAGTGACGAGTATTTCACCCAAAAACTCAATGGGATGACGTTTAACGACAGCAGAACCCACTCAAGCATCTCTTCACAAGCATCCATTCAGCAGTCCTCTAGCGGGACGACCACTCCCATTTTGTACAATACCGCGTACGAAAACTTTGAATACGTGTGAATTTTATTTAGGTAACTATCCGTCTTGTGCCTGTCTTTGTTTTCTATCGATGTAATTCACTTTTTTGTTGTTCTTTGACAGCGTTATTTCCTTTGCATATGGCGGGTCGTCACAGTATGCCTAACTCTTGAAGGCTCGACAATGTGGAGCATTGCTCACATCTATTTCTTTTTAAAAATTTGATTGTATATCACTTGTGAATAAGTCTATCCCGAAATTGTTTTTGTTTTACAACCACAACGATGCTAAGATATTTGCAAAACTCCGGACCACAGGTGTCTGCGGTGGGAACGAACGCGCTATCACCCTTTTCGGTGGCTAACGCGTTCACCACCACACCATGCGGGTCCTTCGTTTTGCCTGACTCTCAGCTATTTTCGTTATATTCAAGAGGAATCATCAAAGAATCATGGTAACGAGAAAAATTGTCGGCACACTAGAAAGCCATCTGCACTGTTCCCTGTTGCGTTGAAATTCAGGTTTTGTATGAATACATGGGTACACTTATGTGTGAGCCCGTTACTTAATTCTTGCTTGTTAGACCTTCAGCATGATGAATGAAATAGTGCATTTAAGGAATGTGCAAGAACACCACATAGTGTGTCCGGCGATTCGTCCTTGAGATTGGTGCGATCGCCGCTAACAGTAGGTTGATACAGCAATCGAAGGTCGCTCTGTTCTCATTTCCTGTCTGTCTGCCCGATTACTCCAAAACGAACGTCGTCCCTATAACTCATCCCTTAACCGTCCGTTGTTCCACGTGCCAGCAGATGTTTCAGAAGCTCGCTACATGACGTCTTATCAAAGATTGACCTGTTGCCTCTATCGAGCATTGCTAACTATTGCTTTCGTTTTTTTTTGTTCACTTAAATGGTATTTGTTCTCACCCTATTGTGAGAATCCCAACACTTTTTTTCATTCGATTTGCTCCCATGCATCCACCTTCCACGAAAGTCTTCTGAACTTTTACCTGTGGGTTCGGAATGGTGCATGAGGACTTTTGTCTTTTTCACGAACGTCCTTGAATGCTAGTCGAATTGATTCTCACTGAAATCCTGAAATAGCCGCGATAGGGCATTCCTACTTCGATGGCGAGGAGTGAACTGTTCGTAGAGATCCCTAAACAAGCCTGGTACGAATTTAAAACCCTGGAGGAATGTGAGGCTTGAGGGACCCAGAAAAGGAATTGAATAGGCGCCACGCCCAGGTCCCGTTGCGTAATGAAAGAGATCACTACCACTACGCTACCTCCCCTTTAATAATTTTTACTTTGCACGAAAAAGAAAATATAATCATCAGAATAGGAGAGTTCATGTCCGTGTGTTCACTATGGACTGTAGAAGTGAAGGTGCTGGAAGGCAAAGATTCTCCCTGATTTGAGACAACTTAAATTTGGAAGCAAAAACTAATTTGGTTAATGTAGGCCGGTCCCTAGAGTATCATATGTACAGAAGTCATCAAAAGAGGATTTATATGAGCAGGCTACAATATTTGCTCAGCAGCGGCAGTACAAATTGACCTATGAATTGTTTACCATGAAATTATTTGAACAATTACACATGTCACTTTCCATCCATTGACTGATCTCCAATCCCGTTCTATATAGACCAATGGCTTTGAACGATCATCATGAACATGGTGCTAGTTCGATTCCGCTCCAGGCCAACCAAGCTTCTCATCCCTCCTGGATCGGGAAATTGGTATCGAACTTTTCCGAGAAAAATCACTCTCCACAATCCAATTGGGAACACTCCAGCCCAGCTATCTCAGGACTCCAGGGAGAATCGAGTCCACAAGCATTCTACGACATTCAAGATGGGATGGAAATCCTCAAACAGTAGCCGAAGCCACACCTAAAACTTGGGAGATCTTCGTGGACAATGGATTCGAGGAAACGAATCAAATGCAAGAAGCCCTGTAATCCGCATTGTAGACGTGAATACGGGTCATATAAGAATAAGAAAGAAAGAAGAGTGTTGTAAATGGAATTCTGAAAAAGTGCTAGTGGAAATGATTTGGCACAGAAACTTTCCATCGGGCAGCATTATGCGCGTCGAGGAACCAGAGACCCCTAATGTACCAGATCTAATATATATTCACTAGTTGATAACGAAGACTTCGTCTATGCAAGTTTCAGGTGGCTCTGCGTAATCCAGTGCTCTTCGACATTTCTGACTTCACCTAGTACTATAGTTTGCACATCACAAATGTAATTTCCTTTTGTAACTAGTATTTATTTACTTTATATCCGACTTTCTACCCAGCACGGTGGGCAGTTTCTCTGCTGCCTTTATTGAGGGGGGTTTCATCCTGTGAGAGTTGTTCTACTTGTTCACCTTTGAGCCACTGTTTTTTCTTTGTATGTGAAGACTATTTACTCATGCTCTGTATGAGATTTTTTGGAATAGATAAGTAATGTGTGCACAGATTTAGCAGACACACTAAGACTATTTTTTACGGACTGCGAAGTAGGACAAAATAAGTGACGCTTCATGACGAAGAAACACTACCGGATAGCCGTACTTGGTGCTTCTGCAAGCGGGAAAACATCTTTGGCAAGTTCATTTCGCAGTGGCTTTACTGTTTATGAATAATAAACTATAAGATTACTTAAAAAGTTCGCCTATCCATACATACTTAGACAGAGCTACCCAGAATTCCATTTGTTTCGTTCTCCCTAGAACCGTCATCCTAAAGGGAGTGGAGTGTGAATCGGTAGCTGTTTTACAGTCTTGTGACTAATATTCTTCTAGAACGGCAGAGATATATCGGTTAGTCCACATAACTGTCGAGCATGATGTAAAAAATACAGAGGACGAATATGGGCACCAGGTGCCCGCCCATCTCTCCAACAACATTTCCGAAGATGAGAATAAGATTTCCATTCGAGGAACTAGAAGTTAAATGAATGCCAGGATCGCCCTGCTGATGATAAACTTGGGTGGAAATGGAAAATGTACCTCTAGTCCGCAAGGGTTGGTGAAACCTGAAACAAAGTGCCCAGGTAATATGGGGAGTGCCTAAGAGTCGCCTTCAACAAACAAGCTTTATGTATACTCCGAGAAAGTCCAACGAGCTACTCTTGACTACGGCCAGCAATACATGGAAGAATATACTAAGCTGGTGGGTACGTAATACTGACATTGTTTCTAAAACGTGAATATTTATGGCGGTCACAGGAAGCGACATTGTAATAAATGTCGGCGGGTAACTTATGCAAACATCATGACCCTTATGAAGAAATTAGCTGTATCATCACTGCAGACCGCAGGTGTCTGCGGTGAACTAATGCACTATTATCCTTTCTGAACCTTTTTCGAAAGGAAGGACCCACATGGTGTGGTGGTGAACGTGTTAGCCCCCGGAAAGGGTAATAGCGCGTTGATCCTCACCGAAGACACTTGCAGTGCGGGATTTTGCAAATATTTCAGCATCACTGTGCTTACTTTAGTTCATTTCAGACTTCCATCGTTTGCAGTTCTATCTTTGTTATTACTTTGGCAATGTGCTGAATCCACTTAGACAAACTCTTGTCATACAGAAGTTACAAGCAAGCTAATAGAACAGCTTTCTAAAGAGAATCTTTATAGATTCGTCGATTTATCTCTGATGAATACAGTGACACGTACGATCCGACAATAGAGGACCGGTACAAAAAGACATTGATATACAAAGGAACTACGGCACACCTGCAGATATTAGACACCGCTGGAAAGGTGAGAATTCCACTTAAATGAGGGTTATTCTCTCAATGCCGAAAAATAATCCTATGGAAGAGGTCTATAGTCGAGGAAGCGTTTCCATCAATGGCCTTCCACAGATGGGTCGCTATCAGTTTTTCAGCAAAAATTCCTTCCTGGCAACTCTACGTAAAGTAGAGAATAGCTGATCAAGGTGGTCGTCTATGTAGTGCCAAAATGTACGTTTGTTCACCTCGTTAGACTTCAGAACAGTTTTTGATGCAGTAGAATAGCAGTTCTCATCTCTGATTTGTTGTCAGAGAATTTTTTGATTTGTTAGAGACATAGTGCTATCCTGCGTTCTAGTCCACAATGCTGCAATGATCTTACCATTCCTATTGATGATGACAGCAACTCGTAAATCACATGCGGACTCCACGAGTCGATTTCCTGTGTGGCGATGGAAGTGAAGATCAAGTGATTGCACTCCGACGTCTCGGCCTAGCTCGTAGCCGCTTGCGGCGATTCGTATGGTCGAGCGCTCGCGGTCATATGCTGAGTGGGGTCCGAGGTGCTAGGAGTAATTCATTCTGACGCACCCTTTCCGAAATCTCCTCGGATGTAACAAGAGACAGGGAAATCGTAGCAAAATACAAACGTTAGCTAAACACAAGGCGTGTGCCCTTTTCGTTGACAACTCATATTTTTTTCAATTCGAACAACTTTAAAACGGTCAGAAATAGGTAGTCTGATAAAGGAGAGTTAGAAAAAAGAGAGTAACATTCGAAATATAATATATGGAAATAGAATGACATATAAAATGGGGCACATGTAGCGCAGTGGTAGAGATCTCACTTACTATGCACAAGACCCTGGTTTGGTACCATTCTGGGTCCACAAAGCCTGTCCTCCGTCCGCAGTCGGATATTGATATCAGACTTGTCCAAAAAGCTCCCCCCTGTTCCACTGGACCTAACGACGCATTAGCATGGAATTTCCAGGATCGGTCTCCAGATAGGAGAAATCAATTCGATCAGTATTCAATGATATTCATAAAGAAGACCAAAAAATCTTCAAATATTAGCGGAACCCACACTCAAATCCAAAAACCTTCGAGGATGATGGATGCGAGGAAAGGAGTGGAATCCAGAAAGTAATATCCACGCAATACTTTTGAAGGTTGGTCATGTAGAAAGAAGTGTACTAAATACTAGCGAAACAGTACTAAAAAAAGGAGTGTGCCTCGTAGCACTTATTCTGATTCAGAAACACTCATTACAGGAGCTTGTTTGTGAGATGATGTCACGATATATTTTGTCGGCAGACGCCTTCATGGTGGTGTACTCTGTGGGTAGCAGAAAATCGTTCGAACACGCACTCTATATTTTCTCACAGATTGCACAGCTCAGAGGGTAAATGCGGTGAGTGTTTCCACTCGTTTGTAGTAGTACCTAATAAAGTGATATCTTATAAAACGTTAAAACACTCGGTGGCTGCTCTGTTCCATAGGGTGCGTAGTGAATTCATTCGACTTCATTAAGCACTGTAGAAGTGGCTAGATGTTTATCCGTCCTACAGAATGAATTACGGTGGCTTGGGATGAGCTATACGAACATCAGCCTAATGGGCTAGCTATGGCTAGAAGCGGATCAGGGGTGTGGAATGCCACGTACACGAAGCAGGTCATCTTCTCCAACAAAGCCATTCTAGATATGCAGTATCACGTTTCCATTTGGATAGTGAGGGAAAAAGTAGGCCTATGCCGCTGCAGAGCAGACAAGTTATCTTTGGCATTTACATTCTTGCTAAAACTAGTAGAACTAATAAATAGCTGCACAAGAAAAGTATGCAGCTGTTTGTGACCCTCGAAAGAGTACGGCCGCGTAATCAACTCTAGCACGTGACGACAGAGAATGGAAACACTACTGTTGTCTAATCTAGTCACTTCATGATTAAATGGTGATATAGATGGCGGAGAAAGTGGATTTAAGCAGGCATATACGGACCGTCCAGTAAAGCCCGTGAACTCCGTTTCTTAAAGAGGGCACAGAATGTATTTTTTGAGGCATTACGCAGTTTTTCTCGTTAGGAGAATAAACTCAGCCATGCGTTTAATTGCCAGTCTAACAATTCACTCCTATATCAAAGTGTAACCACAATGAATTAAATCTATAAGACAAACTAGATGAGCTGTTGAAGATCGCGCGATTGCTCGTGGCTGCTATGTGTGATTCGGACTACCGCGAAGTTTCACCAGAGGAAGGCAACACGTTGGCAGCTCAGTTACATTGCTCATTTGCTGAGGCCAGCGCCAAACGTAACGTGAATGTCGAAGAGGTAAAGCTCCTATCTTGAGGTAGCTTCTATATAATCATCCTAGGGAAATATTGAGCTTGTTTCCAAATCCTAAATTTACAGGTTTAAGTCCAGTCCAGCGATCGAACCCATTTACACTTGGGACAAATTTCTTTTAGGAAAAATAGAAAATTCGCTATAACCTTAAACAGCTACAAAACCGATTATTGCAGTAATGCAAAGGGGAATTTGCCCTCAAATATCTTTCACTATCCCACATCCTATATATTCAGGCATTCTTGAGGAAATGGGGGGCTCTTTCGGGGTCCCCACGGATCTCCCTCATATGAGGTAGCTCTAACAAGTTAGTCATGAGGCTACGTGGCGCGTCCCCAGATGGCTGATAGGAGGTTAATCGCTTACCAAAAGTGACCTTTGCTTCCCAAAGACGCAGGTGGATCCAGGGGATGGACTCCCTGTTTCTGCTGCCCCGATTTGGCACGTACTTTTCGTATTTACGAGGCGTATTCATTCATGCGTGTATGGGTGCGTTCTCGTTTATGCGGCTTGTATTCTATGAGTCAACTGGGCCAAAAGCCCAGAAGCCTGCATTCATGTGATAGTGAAGTATAATAAGCTCTATGTCCACTCCGGGAGAGATTGGCAAGCCACCGGTCAGTATACACAGCCCCCCACGTCCACAGCTCGGCAAGCTATACGTGGGCATCAGAAACCTAAACACAGTAAAAGAAACCCATTCTCCGGACCCTGAAAGAGCTCAAATTGGCCAGCTTTGGGTAGAACAAGTGCAGAGAGGATGCTAAAATATCAGGGCCATTCTAAGCTGCCTAAATTATAATGCACGTACACTTGCATCTGAGTCCTTAATAGAAGAGTTGACCATGCAAACGAGAAGGATAAGGCCCGACATCATCGCCCTGGCCGAGACGAGACGACGTCACTCATTCAACGACGTCTATGACACCGAGAAGAACTGTTCCTCGGAACATGCGACAGAAGAGGAGTCGGCGGCGTCGGCGTTGTCGTCAACACGAGTTTGTCCATGAACATCGATTCATTCGAACAGCTCACAACCCGAATCGGACGTTTACGATTAAAGAGATGTGCATCAGAACCGGCTTTGACAATCTTCGTCGTTTATGAGCCGGCATCAAACTACACTGAAGAAGAAGTCGAAGCCTTTTATATGGACTTGGAGAAGTTCTACAGAGAAAACCACGTATTCTTCAAGGTGATTGGAGATTTTAACGTAAAGATTGGACCAAGAAGAATGTCTGAAGAACGTCACATTGGGAATCATGGATTAGAATGGAACGAACAGGGTGAGCGGCTATCTGAGTTTGTCATGGCGACCAAGACCATCCATGGTAACTCGCAATTCCAGAAGCCTCACCCTTAACGCTGGACGTGGGAGTCTCCCAATGGAAAGTACCATAACGAAATAGACCACATCATAGTAAATAGAAGGTTTTGCTTAACTGATGTCGCTGGTCTCCCAAAATTCAACACGAGATCAGACCACGGTCTTCTTCGTGCAAGATTCTATTTCTTGCGGAAAGGAGAAAAAACCGCTAAATTCAAAGAACCAAATCCCAAAACCACAACAAACTGGGATTTATTCAATTCACTAGTGGGCTGTTGAGAAGATGCCATTTTCGATAATATCGACAAAAAATACGATCGGCTCATTCAACATTTTCACGTTAGCGCTATAAAAGCTGATAGCTCTAAAGTCACCAAGAGACTTTGTGTCCAGAAACACTCGAGCTGATGCGCCAGCGTGGAATAATACGAGCTGCAGGCAACCGCGAACTCACGTCCGAACTTGCAAAAAAGTGCAGACAGGCGATAAAAGAAGATCTTAAAGAGAGGAGAGCAGCAGTTATGGTTAAAGCTGCTGAGGGTGGGAAAAAGCATTCGCAAAGCCCACCGAAACTACGCCAATTACAAGGCCAAGATGATTGCATTCCGACTCCCAGACGGAACAGTTACAGCGTCCAGTAAGACAATGGAGAAAAATCATTCACGATTACTACTCAGATCTCTTCGATAGCCACGTTCTCCTTCTCTCGTATGAAATAAAGGAGGATAGATATGTCGTACCACCTGTTCCTCCTTCGGAAATCTGACATGCTTCTCGTCGGTGAGAATTCAAATCGCACCAGGACCCGACAGAACAAGATCTGAACGCCTGAAGAACCTTCCGCCAGTACTCGTAAGCACACTGGCTCGGCTCTTCACACACCAACTGTTTGAAAATGCAAGGTTCCTACTCAATGGAACACCAGCAGGACCAGAATTGTTCAAGAAAGATGACCTCGACGATATCAGCAACTATCGCCCAATCTGCTTGCTCTCTGTCGTCTAAAAAATTTCATTCGAGTCATCCTAAACAGGATTGACAGAACACTGGACGAACGACAGCCATGTGAGCAAGCAGGGCTTTGAAAAGGGATTCAGTACGATGGACCACATCCACAGCGCGAGAGTGCAAAAGACCGCTTTGTCTCACCTTCATCGATTTAAAGATGCTTTTTATTCAGTTGAGAAAGAAACAGTCATTGGAAGCATTGGATAATCAGGAAGTCTTCACTTAGTATACAAGATTCTTATGAGCTTTATAAAAATTTTAAAACCAAAATATCATTCCACAATAATGTTAACGTCGATGTTAAAAGAAGCGTTAGGCAAGGCGTTACCACCTTGCCAAAATTATTTTCCGCCACCCTCAAGAACGTCATGCGAACATTGGAATGGGATAATATGGGAGTGAAAATCGATGGTTGGAATTAATGGAATGGAACCGCAAATTACCCAAGTTTGAGGACTGGTCGCAGAAAACACACCTCCTTCTGATCCACATCGTGGTGAAGACCTGGATACGCCCTTGCAAGGTTAAGTCAGAACTCCAGGAAGGACCAAGTTGCACGACCAGCAATGGGCCAGCCTCAGTACCCCGCACACTGGGTGCTCCCGTCTGTGACGTCAGGCGGTGAGACGATCGGTGAGAGGTCAGAAAGTCTCGGGTTACGCAAGACGTCATTGGAAGCGGATCTGGCGAACACACGCACGACACGCCATGGAGATTGTTTCTTGCTATGCACGTATAATGCTCGAACACTCTCCAAAGACGCCGATCTTCACGCGCTTCTTGAAGCAGCAAATCGCATTAAATTTCACGTGATCGCACTACAAGAAACAAAAATCAAGAAGACCGACATACGCCAACTAAACAACGGGACCCTTGTGATCCGTGGAGAAAAGGTCTCGTTACGAAATGTCGGCTGCGTAGGCTTCGTCGTCCATCCATCCATTGTCCATGTCATCGACTCATACGAGATCCTTTCCCCTCGCATAGCCGTCCTCCGTCTTCAACTGTCGCACCATAAGAAGATCAGTATCATCAAATGCTACTCACCGACCGACACAGCTAATGAGTACGAATTAAATGCGTTCTATTAGCAGTTGAAGGAAGTCAGCGGCAATGATAGAGTATATCATAAATTTGTTGTCGGAGACTTCAACGCCAGAAAAGGAAAGGATAACGAGAGCGAATACAAGATCGGAAATTCTGGTCTCGCAAGACTCCTTTCCGCAGCACGTCTCTTCCATGAAAACTCGTTTTTCCATAAGAAAGAAAGCCACCGCTGGACATAGGGGGTTTCCCAACGGCATGACTCATGCGCAGGTCGACCATACTCTGAAAGACAGAATTTGGTGCCTACTTGACACATCATCGGTAGCCCTGTCATTGTGTATTGGTTCCGATCACCGCCTTCTTCGTGCGAAGATTTGATTCAGCCGCGAACTGGAAAAGAACTCTCTTCATCGACCACGAGGAAAACGTCTAGCTGTATACGACGAGAACATTCTGAACGAAGTCCCTATCCAAACGTGACTGGCAGATTAAAGAAGTGACTACGAGCTGCTTGACTGAAAAGCTGTGCCGAATTCGCCCCAGTTCCTCAAGGAAGAAGATCGGACCGCATCTCCATAACTACTAAGGAGTTGCCGGAAAAGAGAAGCAAACTGAAGCTTGATCCTACTGCAACATGTTTATCATGGCTAGTAATAAAGGCCAGCTGCAGAAGAGCCTCGCAGGAAGATCTACAACGGTGCAAGCAGAAGAAACCACTGGAAGCAGCATAGAAAAGAATCAGTCAGAAAAAAATGCCGTTGGGACTTATGTGATTCTAACGTCCCGCTGTCAGCCTTGATAAACGAAGATGGGATCGTCAAATCTTCCCGCCATGATATGGAATTAATAGCGGGAAAGTTCTATACCAACCTTTTCCGTTCCACAATCCCCGTCCCGGGTCCCTAATATCCACGCTGGAGAAAAACCACCTGGAATTCTTCCGTCGGAGGTTCGAGTTGCGATAGAAAGCATGAAAACAGGCACAGCTCCAGGACCCGATAATATTACCGCCGACTTCCTTAGAGCTGGAAGCCACAATTTACATGTACTTCTCGCAAATCATATGACAGCCTACCTTCAAAAGGAAAAAAATCCCAGACCAGTGGAGGTCGCGCATGGTTATCCTGCCCAAGAAAGGAGACCGAAGGGATCTTCGTAACTATCGTCCCATATGCTTGTTGAGTGTACTCTACAAGCTCTTTACGAAGATTATCCTCTTGCGCATATCAAGGGCATTGGATGAGGCGCAACCAGTCGATCAAGCAGGATTTCGGAAAGGATCTTGCTGTATGGACCACATCCAAACCGTGACCAGGTTCATCGAAGTGCGCCGGGAATACCACTTGTTTGTTGTCCTAATCTTTGTCGACTACGAAAAAAGCGAAAAAAGCGTTTGACAGTGTCGAAACGACTGCCATACTATCAGCGCTTGTCGACCAAGGAGTGCACCCGTCCTATGTAAGAACTCTGTCCGACTGTTATCGGAACTGCACTACGAAAATGCAGCTTTTCCATCGACCTCTTGCCATATCCATAGGAAAAGGGGTTCGACAGGGCGACACAATATCGCCAAAGCTGTTTAGTGCCGCACTGCAGTGGATAATGAAGTCACTCGATTGGGATGAGAAAGGCATACGTATTGATGGAATACTCCTATCAAACGTTCGTTTTGCCGACGACATTGTCATCTTCTCAAGAAGTACTAGCGAAGCAGAGATGATGATCAACGAGCTCAGCGAAGCAGGGAAAAAGATCGGACTTCGCATAAGTCCAAAGAAGACCCAGTTCATGAAAAACCCATGGGGCGAAGGCGAAAATATCGAATTGGATGGCTCTCTCATTGCAGAGACCACCTCATACGTATACCTTGGGCGATCAATGAACATGGAAAACAACATGAAGGAGAACTATATAGAAGAAGGAGAGCAGCTTGGGCCGCATTCGAGCCTCTCAAAGAAGCCACCGACCAACTGAAGGACCCGAAAATTCGCGCTCATCTTTTCCATTCTACGGTCCTGCTAGCGCTGTATTATGCTGCGGAGACGTGGGTTGATACTTCAACTATGTCAAGAATGCTTCGCACTACTTACACAGCGCTTGACCGATGTCTTCTGAAATATAACCGGCTTTCTTAATATCTAGCCGGAATGCGAAGCTCTGACCTTCGAAATCTGTCACATCTTTGAGATCCAGGATATTATTCATCGATAGCGAAACATAGATGGGCCGATCACATAATGAGAAGAACGGACGACAGATGTACGAAAAAATACAGTAGAGTGGACTCCAAGAGAATGCAAACGTCCACCAGGACGACAACCTACACATTGGGCGGACGTGTTCGTAAACGAAGTTAATCAGCCGTACCCGCAGCTGCAGTTGTTTTACAGATCACGGTACGAGACTCGCAAACGCTACCATGCTCGAACAAGACCACCACCATGGACTGCAATTGCGAGAGAAAGGAACGAATGGCATATGTGTTAGGGTTCGCACAACTCGTGAAGGCGGACCATCCAAGTAAGTATCCAAGTAATTGCGAATTATACCACCTTCGCTTTGCTGATGACATCGTCCTTATAACACCAAACATAAGCCAAGCGGAACGTATGCTCACCGATTTTGATAAAGCCTATGGAAAGATTAGTCTTCGACTAAATCTCACAAAAACGATGTTCATGAAGAACGGATTGGTTTCGTATGCCCCATTTAAGCTCAACAGAACGAATATCTCCGAATAGTCCAGTTACTTCTGTCTAGGTCCGGAAATCGACATGATGAACGACTTAGCTCCAGTGTTGAGTAGAAGGAAACGAATGGCTTGTGTAGCTTTCAAGTGCATCAAGAATGTGGTGAAGAGGAAAAAAGAACATTTGACTCCCTGCCCTCCTTTTAGACTACACGATATTTTCTGCTTTAACGTATCCGTCAGAAACCTGGTCGCTGCGTGAGCAGGATGAACGATCAGCGTTATTGAACGCGCAGCCCAAAGGACGATACTAGGAGTATCCCGTTTCACATAAGTAAGGGAAGGGATCCGAAGCTCCAACCTGCGTCAACGCTCACGGATCAAAGATGCCGTTATTTACACCAAACAGTCGAAGATAAGGTGGGCTGAACACATAACGCGTGTGAACGACAACCGATGGACAAGCGCAGTTAGTGACTGCATTCATCGGGATATCAAACGTACTGCAGGAAGACCACCGATCCGATGGTCAGAGTTCTTCACGAAAAAGCCTAGAAGAAAGACGAGCTAGAGCAAGCAAGACCCACTGGGCTACTTTCGCACACAAGAAAATGGAAGATTGACTGGTGCCCGCTTGAGTCACTCGACGATCAACAGGACTGCGTGTGACACTGGTGATACTAGTGTGGGAAAGGTGGGAGGGGGTTCTGCGAGGTTGGACGTTATACATTTTCTTGAGCCAAAGTATGTCGTGGACAGTAGAAGGCATGTCTTGGACAAGTACGCTGTACTCTCACTCTATTGCATCATCTACTTCTGTATCACCACTCCTACCGCCGATCATCGGGTTACCTGAGCGAGCGCCAGTAAACCTTTCATTTCTCCCTATCGTGCGCCATGGCGCTCTCGCTCTATGGGCACGTTGGGCGTTATATCTTCCTTTTATGGTTTTCGTGAAGAACTCTGATCAACAGAACGGTGGTCGTCCCGCTGTGGCTTTGACTTCCCGATGGATCTAGTCGCTATCGGCTCATGTCCACTGGTTGTCGCTCTACAATGTACAGACTGTTCTCTGACCTAATGATTATTGTGGGAATGCAAATTGTTCCTTATAATGCTCTCTGCAAAGCAAACTGAAAAAAAACCTTATTACGCGAAAATCTTTACTCCACATGTGAAAACATGCGAGGTTTTTTCTTTCGCTTCCGCATGAGATTCGTACAATGTTAATTTAGTAAGTGGAACAACCATCCGTAAGACCATAAGATACCCTTCTTTGAATGTAACATGAATAGTTTTTAAAACGAAGAACGTGAGTGGAATACTCTACATCGCTTAAGAAGCATGTTGTGAGAGTCTGTAACATGCCTTTTCACTGGGTACTGAAACAAGGCTGAAGATTAAGCACTAAAATTTTAGGTATTTGAAGAATTGGTGTCACAGCTGCGATATATCGATACGACAAATTGGAGCAAAGAACACGGTCCCGATAACTCGAAAAACTTCCTTTGCTGCTTTTTATGAATCCTGAAAAGAGCGTCGTCCAGAAAGCGGACTTTATGTTGAGATTGTAGCAGGTATTTTGCTCTATAGAGAAGTCAAGCCCTCATATGATTACGATATGAAGCAATAAAATAGTGAGTACCATTTATGTGCAGAATACAACGAAATTCAAGCAAATACTTTCAATTGAAAAAATTTAATGACAATAAGAACATCTTTAAGCATGCAAAAATACAAGCTGCCATTTAATACGCATCACTTTAGTAGAAAATGAAAGAAACAGTCGACTACTTTGAGCATAAGAGGTAAATGACAATAAGAATGGTTTCAAACATAGAAAGCAGACACTCTGTCGGGCAAAAGGAAACCCTGTTTGTCTTACGGAAGCGTCAGTGCCGCCAATGCGCACTTGCACTGGCGGAATACCCCTGTATCCATGTTTTGCCAGTCATTTCTAGGTAGCCCGACAGGAAATCCACGGATATACCTTGATGTAGATTCAATACGCTTTTGATGTCCTACTATACAACCAAGGAAAGATTGTTTCACAGCAATATGAGCAGTTGGGCGCAGTATTATCAAAGCTGTGACCGGAACGTTCATTTCGTGTCAAACACCCCGCATGCGTTCAGAATCAGTACGATGATGACCGCCACCACCAATAATCCAACCAGTACGGCAATGATAGTCCATTTCGCGTTCGACAAGCACATTTGGCGCTGAACGCGATGTGCTGTGAGTTTGAAAGTCGCTGACTGAAAACGAAAGCATCATAAAATCAAATCACCCTGGCGCCATGTGCCTTTGGTTACCTGAAATACGTAAATTTTTAACGAAATTGCAATGCACATTGGCGTTTCTACCCATGTATGGCACAAAGAATGAAAGATAAACCTCTCGGCGTTGATCAATCCCTGAGGGATGCGCCATGCTTTCGACTTCATAAAGCATCGTTTGGAGGTGACTGAATGCATATCTGGCCTTTACAATGACTCGCAGTGGCCTACCGATTGATCAAGTCAGTGCTGCAATCCTCCCAGCCAAGTCTGGTACCAATTTGCCGACCCCGTGTTGCAGGGCGCCTCCGACCACTACGCCACATGCACCACCTGGTAGGGGGACAAAGTCTCAAGCAACTATGTCAACAAAAGCTATTTTGTATGTTTCGCAAATTGGAGCTTCCGCATGAGCATCGACTTATCAGAGTAACTTCATTGAGATCGTACTCGCACAAGTGAGACGAAAATCAAAATCTGACCGAGGCCTGCAGTTCATCCGTTCG
Source organism: Angiostrongylus vasorum (assembly GCA_018806985.1). NCBI lineage: Eukaryota > Metazoa > Nematoda > Chromadorea > Rhabditida > Metastrongylidae > Angiostrongylus > Angiostrongylus vasorum. The sequence goes on along the minus strand of JADANN010000198.1, from coordinate 1,047,578 downwards.
CCTTTCGATACTATCTAGTCGTTCTCCACGTTCCATTATGGAAGCCACGTTCGAGGCCATAACCTCGAAAAAGCATTGAATAAAACTAAAATAACAACAGCCGAATATGAGCTCAATGGGACGGGAAAACAACTTACGGATTTCACTTCCTCTACTTGACGGCGCATATCTTTGAGTCGCTCATCTTGTGGAGGATGTTGTGAGGTGTGTATCATCTGTATTAAAGAAAACTGGCGGAAATATTGAAACCTGACAACTAGAAGACGAAATATCGCCCTCACAATATTCTAACTTATAATTAATGGTAGGGGCGCGTGTAGCGCAGTAGTTGAGGCGCCTGCAAATACACATGACTTCCATCCCGCGTCCCAGGCTCACCATGCCTTCCACCTCTCTGGGGTTGGGAAACTAGTACCAGACTTGTCTAGGAAGATAGCAGCACTGGTTCGATACATCGATAAGCCACCACGAGTCGTTGTAAAGCTCAGATATGCATTCAGTCACCCCTAACAATGCGTAATGAAGTCGAGTGCATGGTGCATCCATCAGGTTATTAAGTTCCACAACACAAAATCCTATTTGTCTGGATCTTTCAGATCGATATTTTAATTCTCGTTTAAGCCCTTACCTCAAATAGGGCAGCGACTGAACAAGTGGTACTTTTCCAGCAGGACGTTGTGCTGTTCACGAATACTTCGCTCATGTTTACGACCATTTGGCTTACATTAAGACTAATCCATCACGGATGCGCTATACATTCGACTTCATTAAGCATCGTTAAGTGATTGAATGCATGTCTGGCCTTTAAAATGGCTCGTGGTGGCCTACCGATGTATCAATTCATAAAGTTTTGCTATAAATCCAGATAAGTCTATTACTAATTTGTAGAACTCAGAGGGATGATGGGTTTGAGATCTCGTGGCATATGACCGAACCAACGACAATGTGTGTATTGCAGTTCATCTCTAACCACTGTACTACATGAACCCTGTATATATAATGTATACATATATATGTATACATATACATATGCACATGTGTATATACATGATATATACATATATATGTATATATAAATCCTTCCAACAGTTTACCACCTCATCGTGGCTGGGAGGTGTTCCTGGGTATCGAGCTGCGATGTACAGCAGGGGGATTCATCACCCAACAGGATACTCCAACCTGAGAAGAAGTCTGGCATTTCCATCAGGATGACTATGTAAGAGTAAACCAATAGCAGGATCGACCACCGTCCTGCTAGTAAACTAGTCGCGTGCTGGCAAATCTCGCTCTGTTCTACAAGGGCGATGACTGCCTGTGGTGGTGGCGACCTGGAGTATACTGGCCTGGATGATCTCAGGACTTTACGGAACCATAATGTATAAACAAGCAAAACTCTAAAAAAATGATAATTATGCTGGGGCCCGCACAACCAGTGAAGAAGGGCTATCCAAGTATTCCAAGTATAAGTATATATTAGATTGTTCAGAAATAAATGGGCGTTTCTAACTATATTATTTAAAATGTCATAACTTGCTTCAAACATAAATTTATGAACAAAAATAAGAACCATTTAAATCTACACATTTTTGCCAAGAGAAACTAATTCATTTATTCCAGCTGTACAGAATTCTGGATTTCTGGGAGCGACAAATTCGTTGAAGGCAATTTCTGCGTCATCGTGGTTGATGAAGCATTTCTCGCGCAGGAAGTTGTCAAGGTGCTTAAAGAAGTGATAGTGGGTAGACGAGAGGTCTGTGAATATGGCGGATGAGGCAAAACTTCACAGCCCAACTCTTTGAACTTCTGCAGCGCTGGTTCCGCAATGTGCGGCCGAGTGTTGGCGTGGAGAAGGATTGGTCTTTTTCTGTTGACTAATGCCTGTCATTGTTGTTGTTGTTGGAGTTTACGGTGCATTTCGTCGATTTGTTGGCAATACTTCTCTGTCGCAATCGTTTCGCCTGGAATCAAAAAGCTGTGATGAATCAGCCCGGCTGCAGATTACCAAACGGTCACCATAACCTTTTTTGGGTGCAATTTCGGCTTTCGGAAGTGCTGTAGAGCCTGGTCGTAATCCAACCACTGAGTTGAACGACGCCGGTTGTCGTACAGAACCTAACTCTCTTCGCACGTCTCAGTTCCATCAAGAAAAGGATCGTTTTTGTTGCGCAGACTAAAAGCAGACGACACTCCAAAACGGCGATTTTTTGATTATTGTTGAATTGGTGCGGCATCCACTTGTCGAGTCTTTTTGTCTTTCCTATGCGATTCAAGTGAGTAGGAATTGTTTCTGTGCTTACGCCAAACTGTTCTGGAAGCTCTCGAACAGTTCCTCGTATGTTTGCTTCCAGTAGTGCCTTCAATTCGTCGTCGTCTAGTTCATTGGGACGTCCGCGGCCTTCCTTATCTTCGAGGTCGAAATTACCAGATCGGATTTTCCGTGACGATGTTCGCATTGTTGATTCACCAACACTGCCTTCACCCCAAACTTCAACAATGTTTCGAGCCGTCTCTACTGCACTACGACCGAGTTTGAGCTCATAAAAAGAAATTTAACGAAAATTCGTCTTTGAAATCTAAAATCGCAAAGCTCAAAATTGGCAAAAAGAACTGAAATTTTTATAAAATAATGGTTATAAGAAGCAAAAATCGGCTTTCTAACGATACATAATATTGCAAGGCATAAAGGATATTTTATTGATGAAAAATGCATTAAAACAACAAATATTTTAAAACGCTCATTTATTCCTGAACAACCTTGTATACACATATGTATGGATACTTAATACTTGAACGACCCGTCCTCACTAGTTGTGCGAGCTCCAGCATAATCACCATTGTTTGGAGATTTGCTGGTTAAGCCATTGCGGTTCCCTGGAATCCCGAGGACAGCCTGGCCCAAGTCCGCCTCTGATCGTCACCACGACAGGCAGTCGCAGCACTTGTGGATCAGAGGGAGATTTACCACCATGCGACTTTGATACCAAGACGGTGGTGGATCCTGGTATTGGTTTACTCTTAGCTAGGCTTCCTGAAGGAAACGCCGCACTCCTTCTCAGCTTGGGAGACCCTGCCGGTGAGACGAATGCCCCGCCGTAGACCGCAGTCCGACACCCAGGAACACCTCCCAGCCACGATGAGGCGCTAAACCGTCGGGAGGATATGTATGGACACAGGTGATATATATAAGACTACAGCAAAAAAACACTGCAATAGGATCGCTAGAGTATTGCTAAAAGTAAACTCAATTTATAAACTTCGTAGTCCAAAAATTTTTCTTCACGAGTTATAAAATTAGGATTAAGGAGATCGGAAGAGAAACTTCCTTTCAATACAAAGTATTTTTTAGCAAAAGCTTGTCTTTCCCGCTCTTTTAACCAACTTTTCCTTTCCTAGCCACTATACAGTTCCCGATTAGACAAACATATTTAACAATATCTGCGACTACATACATCTATCAGTCTAGATCAATATACCAGTTCATATATGCCTTTTAACTTTAAGCACGAAGATCTCAGCTGACAATATGCTTCATTAATAAAAACAAGCATATATATATATACATAATCTGACAGCATAATATTTAATGATATGTGTAATGCTGACCCGATGGTCAGAGTTCTTCACGAAAAGCCTAGAGGAAAGATGTGATGCTCAACGAGTCCCTGGAGCGAGCAGAACCCTCTGGGCCACTCTTGCACGCGATAGGGAGAAATGGAAGATCTATTGGCGCCCGCTCGAGTCACTCGACGATCAACGGGACCACAGGTGACACAAGTGATGTGTAATGTCATCTAATTTTTGGAGCCGACGAAACGTCTTGTTCGTTTTTCCTACAGCAAGTATGATGTGAAGATCTCATCGGAAGTGTCATCAATACGCCACACTGTTGTATTGGCACTTGACTTTCTAATTCCAATAATCACGCTTCACTCCTAATTTTTTTGAAAATAGCAAATTCGAAAAGAAATTTCGCTCCCGATAGTTTTTAAAATAGTAAATTCGAAAAGAAATGAGAATAAAATGACACTTTAGAAAAGGTATTTATAGCGTTTGGACAGTTCAGGAACGCCTCTCCTATCAGTCGAACAAGTTCTCAGTTCTCCAAGAGCTATCTAGTAATCGATAAAACTATCGGCAATTGTTGGAAAAGCAGCTGGTCGTCAATGTGTAGAATAGTATGCAGAACGTAATGGTGCGGAGATAAGCCCTGAATCGTCGCGAACATTCCATCCACTATCTGGTTTCTGGTTATGTGACCTCGGAAAAACACTTCAGATAAGAGGACCAGTAACTGCAACACATAAAAAATCCCTTCCTCCTCACATGCTATTCACAGCGTAGGATGACAACATAGGCAAGAATTCGGGTGAGTTCCTACACATCGCATTGTGGGACAAGTTGCACACTCACATTCTAATTCCACGAATACCGCCATTCCAAACGTTCTTGTATTATCACGTGTATATTCATGAAGCATAGAAATATATGTAACGAATAGTCTATGAAAATTGACGAGACCGTGAATTTGATTCGTTTTTAAGCTGCTTGTCACGTGATAGAAATGTAAGGCTGAACTTACTTAGATACTTGGATACTTGGATGGCCCTTCTTCACTGGTTGTGCGGGCCCCCAGGATAATTTCCAATTTTTTTCCAAAGTTTTGTTGGTTTAGCTATTGTGGTTCCTTGGACTACCGAGGTCAGCTTAGCCAAAGTCTGCCCCAGGTCGTCACCAGCAGAGGCAGTCGCCACCCTTGTGGGTCAAAGGGAGATTAACCATAATGCGACTAGTTTGATACCAGGGAGGTGGTGGATCCTGGTATTGATTTATTCTTAGCTGGGCTTCGTGGTGGAAACGCCGGAGTCCCTCTCAGCTTGGGAGGCCCTGCTGGAGTGAAAGGATTCCCTCCCCTGTACATTGCAGCCCGACACCCAGGAACACATCACAGTCACGACGACGCGGTAAGCATTGCAAGGAAGGAGAAAACGAGCATGTAAAAGAGGCTTTGTACGAATAGCATGTTATGAACTACCTTTGAGTTTGCTTTTGAAAACCGAATACCCATTCGATGAAAGGCTTTAAGATGAGAAATCGAAAGAAGACCCTTTTCAGCAAAAAACAAGACAAAAATTCAGGGACATTGATTTGCTCACCCTATGTTATTCACGACGCTGAAAATGCTGTTTAAGTCATCATTACATCATCTTCTCTTTTAACGAATATAAAAGTAGGCCAAAGTACCACAAAGGTCTATTCAAGCACAAAAATCATTCAATCATCATCAAAATCTCATGCAGATTGAGTGTCAGGATTCAAACGTCCTACTCTCAGTAGAAAAGTGGAAAAATAGAAGAGTAGCCGAAAGGATATCTTAAATCAGTTGAAGACTGCCATTTACCATCTAAACTACAGTTTTTTCACAGAACCATTAAACGAGTAACAACGAACAATGAAGTCACTGGCCGATGACGGTGTGAGAATTCAGTACTGATAACACTGAGTCAGCAAGTGGTGCGTAATGTGGAAGGAAAAGCAAAACCACAGGAAATGTGAAATATGGAATGGGAAAGTGAGAAAATGCATGGGATGCAATGTTCGTCAGCACGGTAGCTGTGAATTCAAACACCAAAAAACTAGCCGATCTCATCAAACTGTGGCAAGCCGAATTTAAAAAAAGCATTTCGCCGTTGTCCAAGTCACTTCACGTTCGCAAACGGCGTTTGGTAAACGGAAAAATAGGGAAGTTTCACGAACTGATCATCTGATGAAGCTAGAGAATGTCGTCATGAGCTAATGAAAACAGAAGAGAAAACCCTATGGGATGAACTAACAGGTGAGGAGATAAATGATGTGAAGCTCATCACAGGAGGAATAGGATTGAGCACTACGAAACAAAATACCAATCTTAGTTCCGCTTTCCGATGAACAATAAAGAACTTATGTTGCAGAGTTTGATTAACTGGCATTTGACCCCAGAAATATCGTAATGTGCTAACGAAAACAAGACAGAAAACTCTATGGGATGAAATGACAGGTGAGGAGATAAATGATGTGAAGCCCATCACAGAAGGCTTAGGATTCAGCACTACGAAACAAAATACTATCCTAGCGCCGCTTTCCGATGAATAATAAAGAACTTACAATGATGCTGAGATACTTGCAAAACTCCGGACCGCAGGTGTCTAAGGTGGGGAACGAACGTACTATTACCCTATCCGGGAGATAACGCGCTCACCATACCATGCGGGTCATTTATAGACTTACAATAAAGAACTCTTGTTGCACAGTTTGATTACCCAGTATTCGGCCCCAGAAATATTGAATTACCTATAAAAAATAACTTAGAAAACGAAGCACTTCAAAAGCAACTATTGCAAAAACATGAGTCCATTTCAGAAAAACGTGTGAGATAAGCTACAAATAAGTAAAACGGCTGTAAAAAAAGAAAATATTTTAGAAGAAGGAATGCTTTGTATTTCGTACAACGGATATGGTTCTAATGATTTCCGTCAAATAGATGTGATTCGAAATCGCCTAGGTTTTGTTCTTCTGCCAGTTCAGTGCAGCTTTTCGTTGTCCGAGCTTATATGAAAAAGCACCTCATAGTAATTCACCTATATTCTTAACAGAAACACTATCACTATGAGTTTTATGTTCATAGATGGAATGGTCACATTTGGAAAAAATCTCAATTAAAAGTTGAAGTGAAAATAGTTGGCGCGCTTGCTCGGAAACAGCTTTGCACTTTTTGAAAGGACTTCAACGAAATCGAACTGTGGCATTACCAATGTACTTTTAGCGGTCAAAGTTCCGAATCGCATTATTCTATTATTATACCGGTTTAATTCGTATATCAATAAAAAACCTGTCAACGATCCTGACAACTACGCGAATAGAACAACTCGCTGAACAATGTCAGAGAAGCATACAGTGATGACTCAAAAGGGAGGACTACACAGCCGAATGGAATACCAGCTTGGATCGAACCGGTTTCCGGCAATGAGTCTCATTGTCATGGACCGAGAATATCGTACCAAAAGAAAACAAACATAATCCAGGCAAAACCCGGTTGTCAGGTCACCGCAGATGGGTAGCTGTTATGAAGAGCACCGGTTCCGTAGGTTGTAGTCTACACATTGCAGAGCTGAGTGAATAACGACGATTGGAAGCAAAGGTAACACAGTCTCAGTGCCGACCGAAGAACATACTTATCGGTGAGAAGCCGGCTATTTGCAAGTCAAAACCATCGGCTTCAGTCAAAGGTGTTGAAGCTTACCTGGTTCCGAAAAAAAACAAGCCGCAATTGAGAACATAAGTGAGGGAGATAGCGAATGTGGAAAAGGCGTAGAAGATTTAAATTGCAAATCAGAATTCTCTAGCGTTTCCAGCCTATACGAATGCGTCTGATAACAACTGTTATAGTCATGACTTTACTAGTATTGTGTAAACAACTATATCTAGATGTATTCTTTCTTTGATGAGCTTACACGAGGTTGGTAAATATATTTATAAGTAAATAAATAGATAAATGTGTTTATCAACCTCGTGTAAGCTCATCAAAGAAAGAATGCGTTTTGACTAGTCATGCCAAGGTGAAATGGAAGTCGGTTTCGAAAAATTACATCCACGTTCATTCTATTCCTACCACATACATACAATTACGAAATGGAAAAGATCAATTTGTTTCTACAAAGTGGAGCTGCTAATGGAGGAAGTTGTCCCTTACATACTGAAATTTGTATTGGAAGCGAAACGCCACGTCTACTCAATCAATAGATTTACATAGCCAGAAGAAAATTGAAGAGCAAACACAGACGCTAAGAGCATCGCAGCAGTGATATAGCGGTCGGTGGGTGGCATGCCACAAACATGGAGCCCACTCCTGAATATCCAAGGAGGGGAACACTACGAAGAGGCCCATTAAAGAGCAATACAGCACTGTTTAATGGCATCAACACCCTGATCTAAGTGGTGTGGAGTACTACTGGCTTTCAACCAGGCTTACTGCCTCTCAACATTGTTGGGAAGACCAGTTGCGAAATTGGCATTTCGTTCTAATTTCGATGTTGTCGTCGTGAGAAATTGCTTAAGCTATTTAGCAGCAGCCAATTGTGATTCCTCTTGTAATTTCCGCCTAATATGAATCATTTTGCAAGGGAGAACTTTTATCTCGTCAGCTGTTTCTGAAGTGCACTATTCCCTGCGCCACTGCCTTGAAGGAAACCCACTCGCAAGGGAAATCCTTCGATAAACGGGGATCGCGGAAAGAGCCGGCAACCATCGGTGACGGCCCGTGGACGAGATGGCCTATGTTTTGGGGAAACCTAGGGAAAAAAGTCCGCAACAGTAGCATTCTCGTTAAGTAAATTCGTATGTAGGATGACATCTGCAGAATTCTTTGCGAAAAGAGACTATTAAATAAACAAATAAAGAAGCAACTTGACCTAGAAACATTCGTTTTCCAACAAATTCCAACGAGAATGGAGGAGAGGGATAAGTGTCATTGACTTTGTGCAACACTATTATGCGTTTCATTGCAGATTTCAAACATATTTATAATTTAAAAAGCAAGTCACTAATTAACTTATTGTTCATAATGGAATGAGTGTGGGAACAAATCGATTCGCGGCTGGGGAAATCGCCTGGAATAACATTGATAAACGGCCCGATCCTATGTCAAAAAGCATCTGACCAAGCAACCATGGATCCAGCCGAAAATCGGAAACTCATTCAGAACTGAGAACCAGAGAAATATGGGTTCGCTGATACAACGTTGGAGAGCGAGTTTATGAAACCCTTGAATCGACCTCAAAGTGCATGGATCGACTTTTACACACAGCAGTCAAAAACTCAAGGGCTATGCTTAGTCCCCTTGAATCAAATTAAGCTGTAAGAAATACACACCGAGTAGCAATTGTGAATAGAATACGGTGAATTTGGGAAATTTCAAAGGCGAGATCGCTATAGCAAGGGTTTGGCATCCGGTTAGAATATTAACATGGAGAATAACAGCATCGATCATAACAGATGATATGGTCGCGTCGATCTTCGAAAGAGAAACAACGTCCAGCGAGCTCTTATCCAGAAAATTGGGCTGTGGAAATCCGACGACGGATTGCGACTAAATCACCGAAGAAATTTTTATTTTTATTGTTAACCTGAATTTCTGGTCCTTGAAAAAGGGAATCTCACGTCATCGAAACATTACAAAAAGTTTTGCGAGTGGCCAAGGCAACCACACATATTCGATCTTTAAGTACTAGATATGAATGTTCCAACAACATCATACTCATGCTCACCTTACGAACTCCGAACAATGATGAACTTACGCAATAAATCGAATAACAACATATATAAAGCATTAGTAGCGACGCCACGTGCGCTCTGGTTCGACCCCACACCTGGACCACCAAGCCTCTCATTCCTTTGCAGTTGGGAATTGGTAGCTGACTTGTCTCTGAAGAGCTTCTCGCGTTGCACAACTTCCGAATACTGTGATCCATGTTGAAAACCTAGGAAGGCTCTAACACGGCTATCTAAGGGTTCCACAGGGAGTCTAATCGATCGGCATTCAACGACACTGATAAAGCAGACCAAAAATTCTCAAGCAGCAGCCGAACACACGTATATAAAGAATTCCGTGGATGGTAGTAGGTGATGTCGGTTCATGTTCCATATATATATATATATATATATATATATATATATATATATACATACATATATATACATATATATGTTATTTATTATTTATTATTATTGTTTATTTATATATACATATATATATTTACACGACTCGTCATCACATATACTACGCCGTTTCGATAACTTCTTGCACTTGATGCGTTTTTCGTAGGATTCATTGCCCAGTCTTCAAACATTTCGCTTGGTAATAATTTTCAACATGGCTGAGCTGACACGAGATTGGTAAAAAAAGGTTAGCGTGTTGTTTCACCTATTGCCTGAGGAATTCGTCCTCTTTATGAATGTCGCGGAATGCTTGCCGATTCTATTCTTGTTGCAATCTTGGAGATAACCGACATAAGGCGTTCCCACGTGGATTGGATGAGAGTATTGGGGGAGGGAGTCGAACCAGAACCTAGTGGACTCGCTAAACACTGCGCTAAAACGAAACGTTGAAACGTTAGCAGAACAAGAATTTAGTAACAACCTTGTGTAAGCTGAACAGTCGAAGACACATTATGCTTTTTGCTGTTGCCTATGAGTCACACTCATAACAGCATAGCTCCGAGGGAAGGCGAAATCGCCGAAACGTCAGCCATCGACCAACAATAATAATAATATATAATAATAATAATAATAATAATAATAATAATAATAATAATAATAATAATAATAAATAATAAATAATTAATAATAATAATAGTAATAATAAATAATAATAATAACAACAACAACAACAGCTATACTAACCTCGCATAAGCTCAACTAGATCAGTTCATGGAAACATAGAAACAGATATGTTGATTATTTATGCCGAGATTTATAGAAAGTCGGTCTTTTGAGCCATTATGCTTCAATTCAAAACTTGCACTGTGGAAAAATTTAAACCAAGTTGACATTGTGATTTCGACCCGTTGAGAGGTGATTGGTGATGGCGATGTTAGATAGAAAACTGGCTGAGAAAAAAGGCGAGAAGAAGGACCTGCATGGTGTGGTGGTGAACACGTTAGCACTCGAAGAAGGTACTAGCGAGTTCGATCCCCACCGCAGTCCCTTGCGGTGTGGAGTTTTGAAAATACCTCGGCATCACAGTTGTTACATTTATAGTATTTCTTTGGTATGGCAAAATCAGTGAATTTAGCAGGCATGAAAATTCGGCTTGTTAGTTGACAAAGTTCGGATCAAACGCGGTGTTAATCTGCAGTACACATGAAGAAAAATGTCACCGAATTGAAGAAAATTTGTACCTGAAATAGCGCTCTTTAAAAAAAAGTAAGTAACAGTAAAACAATGTTTTTTTCCCCTTCCGAACGATGTACCCATTTGGTGTGGCAACCAGCTCCTTTGGGACTTTCCATTACTCGCCTTCAATAATAAGAACGAAAACATCTGCAAATTTCAACGATTCTGTATTAGAACTTTAGGAAACTGTAATTGCTAAATACATTTCTTTTTAGAATTTAATTCACAGTGAAGTGAAAACGATAGTGTAGGACGGTTTCGAGGGCTACAAGCAAGTAACTCATTTGCACATGAACGGAAGTGGTGTTTTCCTTCCATGAAGTTCGATCTTGAAAGAAATTCTTTTAAAATATTCCCATAAAAAAAGAAAGGATAAAGCTTTTCGGCGTTGATCAATCCCTGAGAGATGCGCCATGCATTCGACTTCTTTAAGCATAGTTTGGAAGTGATTGAATGCATATCTGGCTTTTACAATGACTCGGGTGGCCTAACGATGTTTCCAGCCAGTGCTGCTATCCTCCCAGACAAGGCTGGTACCAATTCTCCGACCTCGGAGGGATGAAAGGCTTGGTGAGTCATGGGCTTGGGAATCGATCCCATGTATACTGCAAGGGAGTCTCCCTCCTACTACTGCAGCCACAGGCGCCCATTACCAGACCTGCTTATAGTTGTTACCATAAAGCACCTCAAAACGCAAATGTGGTTTTTTCCATATCTGATGGTACGAACTCGATAAAAAACGTATAATTAAAGAAGGAGGTGTCCCTTTGTTGAATAGAGTTTACAGGGAAGATTTTCTACGGGTGGGACGCGAACACGGAGACTTCGCACTCCTCAGAAACATGAGCACAAAAAAGGTTGTACATTAATGCTAAGCCATAATTTGGTAACCAAAACGTATCCAAGCATTTCCCCAAACGGTCTAGCATGAACTTCGTCTTTTTGTGCTTTTCATTTTTCTTCTCTTTTTCTTTCTTTTTTTTCTCGAAGGCTATGACCATTTCCAGCTACAAGACCAAATCATCATAAGCTACTTCCAAATATAATTTTAAAATTTTCTCCTTATCGTACACTCCATCACGATCAGATCATTGAACAAAATACATCTTCAATCCAAATGTTTTCATCTTAGTGATGCTTTGCAGAGAGATATATGAATGCATCTAGATAATGTTTACTTTTTTTACTCACTGCTTACCACAATTTTCACGGCAGGGTATTATCCGAAATCAACCACAGCGATGCTGAGATGATCGCAAAACTTGGATCCCGGGCCAGATCGAGCCACGATTTCCCTTTCCGGGGGCTCGCTCGTTACACATTGCGCCACGGGAGGCCCTTGCTCTGCGTTTCTCTCAGCTAGTTTTCTATCTACCAGTGCCATCAGCAATCATCTGTCAACGGGATTGATCTGAGAGCCCACATCGACATTGAACCCAGTTAAGCTGAGGTTGCAGTCGAAACCACAATGTTTACTTTTTTTATTTACTGCTTCGTAGAATTTTTTACGGCAGGGCATTATGCAGAATCAACCACGAGGGTGCTGAGATATCTAGTATCTAGATACATGTTGAACAGAGCTGGTTAAGAAATTTGATATAAGTATGAGATGGAAGTACTGAGGTAAATTCGATTACGTTAAGGTAATCAACACTTTCGCGAGCACAGGTATCGATTCTAATAAGTTTTCTTCTCGACTGTTCATTTTAAACAAAGAACTCATTTGATGTAACGTTTGCTCTTCCTTGATAGCTTCTCCACCACAGACGTCGTCGGACCATGAGCTGTCCGACTCTCTGGGCATTCAAACATGAAACAACAGGCTTTTATACGATCCCGTTCGTATTGCTAGTCTCACGTGATTCACTTGGTTATTATACAGGAAAAGCAGCACAGTTTGGTGAGAGGGAGCGTTAACACGTCCCTGATGTGATGGTTCATCGAAATTTTGACACAGCATCGTAGAAGCCGCTTCATCGATGTGTTTTCAAATAGCGCACTCTTAGAAACATCGCATATTACACACAAAAAATGGAAACTTAGCAAATAATTTACACTTTTTACACCCACTCAGAACGTATCCACTTCCGACACTCGATCAGTTTTCACCAGCCACTTGACAACGTAGGAAGATAACCAATTTGAAAATAACTTAGAAGCACTTAAATCTTGAAGGGAGCTGTCGCAATTTGTTCCACATCTTCACAATACAGTTAATTCTCACTATTCTCCATGCGTTCATGTGAACACGTCTGCGGCTAAACAGTCGCTCATGCACTCCGAACACCACAATAAAATTTCTATTTCCAACGGAACAACAAGACATCGGATCTATGTTGACGACTCTTCAACGACTCTGGGTTCAGTTTTGTTGGATAATCCAAATGAGGCCTCCCAACGATTTACCGCCGCATCGTGGCTGGGAAGTGTTCCTGCGTGTCGGGCTGCGATGTACAGCGGGGATTCGTCGTCTCTCAAGCCGAGAAGGAGCCCGGCGTTTCCATTAGGAAGCCGAGCTAAGAGTAAACAAATACCAGGGATCCATCACCGTCCCGGTAACAAACTAGTCGCATGGTGGCAAATCTCCCTTTGATCCACAGCGGCTGCGGCTACCTGTGGTGTTGACGACCTCGGGCAGACTTTGGCCTGATTGACTTCGGGACTCCAAAGAAACACAGTGACTGAACCAGCAAAACTCCGAAAACGTGGAAATTACGCTGGGGCCCGCACAACCGGTGAGGACAGGCCATCCAAGTATCCAACTAAGTAAGTAAACAATTGAGGAGTTTTTTATTCTTTCTTTCGAGCCAGTTATCAGTCAGCGAGGCACTCTTATGTCAATTGTCGGTAGCTGTTTATTTTGCCGCATTGAGATTTTTTCCGCGCTTCTAGTAATAATCGATAGCTTATCAGATACACAAATACATACCAAATACTTAACACAGATACTGTGAAGGGCATCGCTCGGAAAAAAAACTCCTAAAATATACAAAAAACCCCCGCCTTAGTTTCCTGACTAGCAATTCATCGTTGTTTTAATTCCAGTCCCTATGATGAGACAGTTTAGAAAATAAAACTCTATTAAGCTTTCGGTACTGAACAATGCCTAAAGAATGCGCCATGCGTTCGTCTTCATAAAGCATCGCTAGAAGTAGTTGCATTCAAATACAGCCTGTACAATGAGGAGCGTTGGCCCATCAAGTCAGTGTTGCAAGCCGTCCAGACAAGCCAGACAAGTTTGGTGCCATTTTTGGCGAGCAGGGTGGGATGGAAGGCTTGGTGAGGCCGGGACCTTTGGCGTGGTCGAACCAATGATCAGATGTGTCTTGTAGGGTGCCTCTAACCGCGACGGCACACGTGCATTGACAAATTATGTTTATTATATAGAATGTGTGGGGGTAAAAAGTACCGAAATAGGCCTAAGATAGACTGCAGAATACATCCAAATGCTTACAGTTATGGGGGTATTGTGGACGATAGTAACATACAAAACAGCAGCGCACCTATCAAGCACACCCTATAATAAGCGGGTCAAAAAAATGACGTCATCGGTGGCACACGTTAATGGATAGCGTGCGAAAAGATGCACTTGATAGGTGAATAAGGTGACAGCAAAATTTCTCTTTATCTAAAAGAGGCCAAAGAGATGTTGGGTTCGGTAGTGTGGAACGTTGCAAAACCGAGGACGGATGCAAAGAACAGACTAGAGGATAAGCTTACTTGAATACTTGGATGCCCCGTATCATTCGTTGTGCGGACCCCAGCGTAATTTTTATTCCGGATACTTATGGGTTTGGCCATTACGGTTCTGTGGAGTGTCGACGTAGGTCTAACCGAAGCCATCGTCAGGTCACCTCTTCAAGTAGTAGCCGTCCTTATGGATCAGAGAGAGATTTACCACCATCCAACTAGTTTGGTACCAGGACGGTAGTGATATCTGGCATTGATATATTCGTAGCTGGGCTTCCGCATGTAAACGTCGAACTCCTTCTCAGCTTGGGAGACCCTGCTGGGGGGATGAGCCCCCGTTGTACATTGCAGCCCAACACCCAGGAACAACTCTCAGCCACGATGAGGGTGTAAAACGCTGAGAAGAGAGGATAAACAAAATGTGAAAAACAGGATTTACTAACAATAACAAAGTATATAGAAAATGAGTTGTTGGGCGATAGAAACAGCAAATGCGATGCGTTCAACTTTGGATGGAGTTTTGCTGGTAAGAGATGATTTCAACTTCTTGTACATACATAGATAAATACACAGCCGGCATGAAAGTGTCAATAATATTAAATCTATCTAGAAGGCAATTACCGAAAAAATCGACTACAGATAGTATACCTTGTGAAAAGCCCCAATTTGTCACTAACTGATAGAGAAGCAATCAGAATCAGCGAGTATCCCAAGGTGTCCAGCACTACAGAATTGATACAAAAACTATTCAATTTATGTTAACGCTTTATTTTCTGCCTACTTTAATCTTACCGGAAAGGCATGACGTGAAATAAAAACCCCCAACGATGCTGAGATATTCGCAAAACTTGGACCCTGGGCCAAATCGAATCACGATTACCCTTTCCGGGGTCTCGCGCGTTACACACTGCAGGGCCTCCGTGGATTGCGAATACCTCAACATCTCGTTACTTTTTATTTACTGCCTACACTTTTTTAATGGGGGGATTATTAAGTGAAAGGAAGAGAAAGGCTGAGAAAAAGGCGAAACGAAGTACTTCTATGGTGAGGTGGTGAACGCGATAGCCCCCTGTCACCTGTATAACCTGTAGTGCCGTTGATCGTCGAGTGATTCGAGCGGGCGTCAGTAAATCTTTCATTTTTCCCCTGTCGCGTGCTCTAGGGACTCGTCGAGCATCATATCCATCATATCTTTCTTCTAGGTTCTTCATGAAGAACTCTGACCATCGGATCAGTGGTCTTCCTGTAGTACGTTTGATATCCCGATGAATCCAGTCACTAATTGCGCTTGTCCATCGGTTGTCCTTCACACGAGTTATGTGTTCAGCCCATCTTATCTTCTACTGCTTGGCGTAAAGAACGGCATCTTTTGATCTTTGCGCGTTGACGCAGGTCGGAGCTTTGGATCCCATCCCTTGTTAATGTGAAATGAGATACTCCTAGTATCGTTCTTTCGACAGCGCGTCTCGATGACGCTAAGTAATCTTTCATCCTGCTTACGCAGCGACCAGGTTTCTGATGCATATGTTAGGGCAGGAAGTACCGCTGAGTCGAAAAGGTGGGCACGGAGTCGGGTGTTCTTTGTTTTCTTCACTACATCTTCGATGCTCTTGAAAGCTCGTTTCCTTCTGCTCAGCTCTGGAGCTAAGTCGTTCATCGTATTGATTTCCCGACCTAGATAGACATAACTGGAGCAATCGGAGATATTCGTTCCGTTGAGCGTTAATGGGGCATACGAAACTATTCCGTTCCTCATGAACATCGTTTTTGTGAGATTTAGTCGAAGACCAATCTTTCCACAGGCTTTGTAAAAGTCGACAAGCATACGTTTCGCTTGGCTAATATTTGGTATTATAAGGACGATGTCATCAGCAAAGCGAAGATGGTGTTACTGCCGACCATCGATTTTGACTCCCATATTATCCCATTCCAATGTTCGCATGACGTTCTAGAGCGTGGCGGTAAAGAACTTTGGCGAGATGGTATAGCCTTGCCTACCTCCTCTTTTGACGTAAAAGTTAATATCGTTGTAGAATGGTGATATCTTGGTTGTGAAATTTCTGTACAACTCAAGAAGAATCTTTATGTACTGAGTAGGGACTCCTTGAATATAAAGGGCTTCTATGACTGCTTCTATCTCAGTTAAATCAAAGGCCTTCTGTAAATCGATGAAAGTGAGACAGAGCGGTCTTTCGTACTCCCGCGATACTTCAGTGAGTGTTGTTATCGTGTGGATGTGGTCCATCGTACTAAACGTTTCTCGAAACCCTGCTTGCACACATGGCGTCCTTCGTCCAGTGTTCTGTCAATCCTGTTTAGGATGACTCGAGTGGAAAGTTTGTAGACGACAGACAGTAGGCAGATTGGGCGATAGTTGCCGATATCATGTAGGTTACCGTTCTTGAACAATGTTAGCTATGCTGGTCTTTCACTGAGTAAGGACCTTGCATTCAGACAGTTAACGTGTGAAGAGCCGAGCCAGTGTGTTTACGAGGATTGGCGAAAGGTTCCTCAGGTGCTCTGATCTTATCCTGTCCAGACCTGGTGCTGTTCGATTTTTTCACCGTCGAAATGGCATGTTGGATTTCAGAAGAGAGAAGCGGTGGTACAACATATTCATCCTCTATTTCATATGACGGAAGGTGGACGTGGCTGTCGAAAAGATCTGAGTAATATTCGTGATTGATTTTCTCCATTGCTTTCTGGACGCTGTAACTCTTCCGTCTAGACGTCGGAATGCAATCATCTTGGTCTTCTAATTGGCGTAGTTTCGGTGGGCTTCGCGAATGCTTTTTCCCACCCTCAGCAGCTTTAACCATAACTGCTGCTCTCCTCTCTTTAAGATCTTCTTTTATCGCCTGTCTACATTGTTTTGCAAGTTCAGATGTTAATTCGCGGTTGTCTCCAGCTCGTGCGATTCCACGCTAGCGTATCAGCTCGAGTGCTTCTGGAGACAGATGTCTCTTGGTGACTTTCGAACTCTCAGCTTTCATAGCGCTAACGTGAAGATGTTGAATGAGCCGATCGTATTCCTCGTCGATGTTATCGACAACGGCATCTTCCCAACAGCCGACTAATGGATTGAATAAGTCCCAGTTTGTGGTGGTTCTGGGACTACAGTTTTTGAATTTAGTGGCTTTTTCTCCCTTTCTGCGAGAAAAAGAATTTAGCACGAAGAGACGGTAGTCTGATCCCGTGTAGAATTTTGTGACAACAGACATCGGTTAGGCAAAACCTTGTGTTTACTATGATGTCATCTATTTCGTTATGGTACTCTCCACTGGGAGACTCCCACGTCCAGCGTTGAGGGTGGGGCTTCTGGAATTGCGAGTTACCATGGATGGTCTTGGTCGCCATGACAAACTCAGATAGCCGCTCACCCTGTTCGTTCCATTCTAATCCATGGGTCCCAATGTGACGTTCTTCTTGATCCAATCTTGGCGTTGATATCTCAATTGGTGACCTTGAAAAATGTATGGTCTTCTCTATAGAACTTCTCCAAGTCGATATAGAACCCTTCGACTTCTTCGTCATAGTTTGATGTCGGCGCGTAAACGACGAAGATTGTCAAAGCCGGTATTGATCCACATCTTTTTAATCGTAAACATCCGATTCGGGTTGTAAGCTGTTCGAATGAGTCGATGTTCATGGACAAACTCGTGTTGACGACAACGCCGACGCCGCCGACTCCTCTTCTGTCGCATGTTCCGAGGAACAGTTCTTCTCCGGTGTCATTGACGGCGTTGAATGGGTGGCGTCGTCTCGTCTCGGCCAGGCCGATGACGTCGTACCTTGTCCTTCTTGGCTGTATGAGCAAGTCTTCTATCAAGGACTCGGATGAAAGCGTACGTGCGTTGTGGGTACAGATCGTCACCATAGTTCTTCGTGATCAAGGCAGCTTCCATTGGCCCTGAGATTTTAGCAGCCTCTCCGTACTCGTCCAACCCAACGCTGCGAAAATGGGGGGCTCTTTCGGGGTCAGGGGAATGAGGCCCGTTTTTTTTACTGTTTTTAGCATTTTTGATACCCACGTATGGCTTGCTGGGCTCTGAACGTGGTGGCTGGGTATATTCACGGGTAGCTTGCCAAGCTCTCCCACAGTGGACATGGAGCTTGTTTGTTGGAGGCGAGTCCTAACCGCCTCCCATATACTTCCTTGTCACTTGATTGCAGGCTATTGGCCGAATTGACTCGTAGAATACAATCCGATAAGCGAGAACGCACCCACACACGCATGCATGAATACGCCTAGCAAATAGCAAAAGAAAGTATGTGCCAAGTCGGCGCAGCAGAAACAGGAAGTCCATCCCCTGGATTCACCTGCGTCTCAGGGAAGCACAGGTCGCTTTTGGTCCGCGATTAACCTCCCTATCCGCCACCTGGGGAAGCGCCACGTAGCCTCGCGACTAACCGGCTCGAGATCCCTCGTATGAGTGAAATCCGTGGGCGTTAGTTCCTGGAAAGGTTAATAGCGTGTTCGGTCCCCACTACAAGCACCAGCGGTCCGGAGTTTTGCAAATACCTCAGCATCATTATGGCTATATCTCAGCATCATTGTGGTTGTATTCAATTTATGGTTCGTAGTGTTTCGAAACTGGCGTGTTTCGGAAGAAAAAGAAAAAAATTCCGTGTGGTGCAGTGATGGAGGCACCCTGCAACACACACATGGAATCGATCCCCGCACCCATAGCCCACCGAGCCTTCCTTCCCACTGGGGTCGGCAAATTGGTACCAGACTTGTCTGGGAAGATAGCAGTACTGGCTCTATACATCGTATAGCAGCTATTCCCAGAATAGTTTCTATTTTCCTTCTGTATCTAATTCTATCTTTGTATGACTGTATGTTTCGGAAATAAGTGTCATATCCAGTTTTCTCAAGTTGCTTAGCAAATGTCGTAGAATGTAATTATCTTGATCCCGTGCTAAGGAACTTCGATCGCTATAAACAGTATTGTTATGCAAACCTATTCTTAGAATCTGAACTTGTTGTTTGTTATTACTGGCCAAAAGTTATCGTGCGTACAATAACAAGAAGTGCATGAGGATGCTTGCGAGAGCAGTCGTTTGCCAGCTGACCTTAGTATATTGAGAGGATTTGGAGAGGTAGCCGACGGATGTTTTCGGTAATGATGCTGGACCTGTGCCAAATACCGCCTTCTCCGGAAGCATATAAATAGCTTCGTGAATTGTTATCGCAAGGAGATTCTGTCAGGGCGAGTGCGCTTCTTAGATCGGTACCGCATCGGTCTCGTGTGTCACCAATGCAGATTATCGCAGTTGTTAAGTCATACTGCACATAGTCATTACTGTACATTGGACTCATCATATCATTATTGAATGACAGTTGCGAATTGTACGTTAACTTCGCATCATCGTCACTACGTCACGTTTCCCACCAGCTCAGTGTATCGTCATCATCATCCTGATCCTCATCCTGATCCTCATCCTGATCCTCATCCTAGTGTCACTGTTCATTGTTTATCAATTGATCTACGGTGCGTTGTCAGTAGCGGCGGCTATCCTAAAATGCGTTCTGTCTGCAACGCCATCGGTGGCATGTACCATTCCTCCCACACGGCACGCCATGCTTACAAGGCCGCTGCCCG
Source organism: Angiostrongylus vasorum (assembly GCA_018806985.1). Lineage (NCBI taxonomy): Eukaryota > Metazoa > Nematoda > Chromadorea > Rhabditida > Metastrongylidae > Angiostrongylus > Angiostrongylus vasorum. The sequence goes on along the minus strand of JADANN010000198.1, from coordinate 1,027,356 downwards.
GCCAAGTCGTGCTGTGTATTTGACAAGCCGCTATAGGCTTCTCATTTCACAGTAGTTATCTTTCTGGACCACGATATTTTAGGCAATGGTGGCACCCATAGATGCTCAAACTTCACGTTGCAGACATATTGTTATCCAATACCAACCGCTTGACCGTGTTCCTCAGATGACTCATCTCATTCGTAGTCAAATCCACCATCAATACTTTGCTTTCCTCATCAGTCAGTGTCAAACTACACCTAACCGCTGTACATATGATCGCTAGCTTAGCCTAATGCACGGCTTATCTTCATCTGACTGTTCTGTTTTTCCTAGCCCTCGACATCTGGGCCACTGTACGCGCTCGTGCGGGCGTCATCATCCGCATCCTCTTATTCGTCATTGTTATCAAGTTGCTGTTATCATAGTACTAATGTTGTAATAGTATTATTTAGAATACTGTTATGCCTTGGTAAGCCTCACTTCAGTAGTAGGTACAGCACCTTATAGACTTGAACATGTGCCAGTAATTCTCCGTCGATATTACTGTTGTATTGATGTTGTATTTATGCATTAAACGGTTTAATCCCGAACTCGCGAGATATTGCTCTGTGACAACTACGAAAAGTCCCGCGTGTCGTCTTCTCACGAAGTCGAGCATTCTGCTTAAAACTAGTGGTTATGCGGTGCCGAGAACTGACTCGAAGGCCTATATTCCACTAGCAGCTGTAATACATCGGTAGGCCACCTCGAGTCATTGGAAAGGCCAGATATGCATTCAATCACCTTCAAACGATACTTAATGAATTTGAATGCATGGCGCATCCCTTAGGGATGGATCAACGCCGAGAGGTTTATCCTCCTTTAGCTTTTAGCGTTTGGATCATCACGTAGCAACCACCAATTTCTATCCAGTACGATTAAACAGTTATAACTTTTGAAATGCTATTCTACTTATAAGATGAAGTAAACGTTTAGTGCTGTGTAAACAGTCCAAGTCATCTGCAGTTTTGCATATCCAACAAATTTGCCACAAATTACAAAAAAGAACGATTCTGTTCTTACCTTCTAGGGCATTCAGATATATGAAAACCTTAGGAAGATACTAGCTTCACCGGCAATTAATGTCGGATTTCAACATGTTTCCGAAAACTCTCAAAATAAAGGAGTTTAAATCTTCACATTTTTACCTAACAAAAAACAGGCTAACCTAACCGACTGTACAAAATCTGAAATTCTGAATGCGATGAAGTTGTTGGGGGACCACTTCGACCTCGGCTTAGTTTCTGAAGAGCTTCTCGAACCGGAAATTGAGATGCTTGGAAGAGCTGACAATCGGTGGCGAGAGTTCCCGCGAGTATGGCGGATGTGGCAGATTGTCGTCGCCCAGATCGCTCAAGATTTGCAGCATTGCATATACCACACGATGCCACATATTATGGTTGAGGATTGGCACTTTTCTATTAACCAATGCCAGGTGTTGCCGTTGAAGCTTCCGCCGCACCTCATCCACTCGGTGGACACTTTCCTATCAGTCCGTTCGTCATTGATTGTGTGGAGCACAGTTAAATGTCGTAATATCCATTTTCTCGGAGTGTTGCTGGTTAAACCATTGTAGTTTCCTCGAGTCCGAGCTCATCCTAGCCAAAGTCTGCCCTAGGTCATCACCACTGCAGGCAATCACTCCCCTTGTGTACTAAAGGAGATTTGCCACCATGCGATTAGTTTGAAACCAGGACAGTGGTGGATCTTGGAACTGGTTTACTCTTAGCTGTGCTACCCAACTGAAAAGCCGGCCTCCTTTTCAGCACGGAAGATCCTACTGAGGGATGAATCCCGCTGCTGTACAGCGCAGTCCCACACCTAGGGAACACCTCGTAGCCATGATGAGGCGATAAACCATTGAGTGGTTACGCCAACTAATAATAATTGAATAAGTACTAACATATGTCGACCCGAAGTGGGAACTTGCCACAATTTTTTGCACTATAGTGTTGTACGCAGCATTGTACGCAGTGTACGCCGCGCATTGTGTTAATGCGCCTTTGTACGTGTTTTTACAGTGTGGAGTGCCCCCTTCTGTGATTCTGCACGCTCGATGCACCGTTGAAAAACCAGCTTCCCTCTGACTATGTAGAAGTTTCTTCTACCACGTAGAATAGTTACGTCCTACATCGGCCACTCAATCCGACTGATTTTTTGATTACAGAAATGTTATCGATTGAATAACCAACGCTATGGAACTATGGGCGATGAAGCAGTAAAACTACTTTGTTGAACAGATGCACATTATAGCCATCCAACAGACCATGAAAGTTCCATGAAAAACAGATGAGATACGTACGTAAGAAGTATTTACACATGAAATTGAAAACAAGCGAACAAGGGAACGAACAAAGCCTAATGTAAGTAATTAGAACCTCAAAGGATTCAATGACAGATGGCAAAACAACGAGGCACGAAAATAAATAAACTCGAAAGATGTACTAAATGCATTATGTACAAGGACGTATAAATCACAAGCACTTTGACCACTATATACCAAGTTTTGAATAGACTAATTACAGCAAGGATCGAGAGCACAGAAAAGAAACTAGTCACGTTCCTGAACAATGAAATTTTGAATTAAATCAACGGGACGATGAAAATGTTCAAACCAGCAAAACGCGGAAAGACCGGATGGTGTACCGGAAACAATTCTGTGTCATTGAGCAGCAACACTATGGTAAGATTAATAGTATTGCAAAAGACTTCCACATGATCGGAAGAAGAACAAAAAAGTATTAAGAAACATTCCAAAGTTAGGGGAAAATCGACATATGCTAGTTGATCACAAGGTCTCGTAGGTACCGTCTCATACCACTGAAACCCGTTTGCGGTACGGCTTCTGAAAACTCAACGATAAAAGTTGAATATAAAGCGGCAGTAGTCCACTTCGAAGTAACTAGAATTCGAAAAAAACGTCTCCAAGTTAAATGTCAAACATTAGTCTATGTACAGCATAAGAGTGGTACGTTGCAAAAAGAAGAAAGTGCTACCTAGCGAAATAGTGATTCTAGGAAACTCAACTGAAAGAAGTGGAATGAACTTGACTTGCCTGGTCGGATGGGAACACGGCACACTTTAAACAAATATGGTTGACAATCTGGAAGACTGGGATCGAAAACATTTGAAAGTTCCGTTCTGGTAGGCATCTTGGGCAAATATTGTTGCCTGTTTATACAGCTACACAGCTGAAGAACTATTTCTCCGACGCTTTCCGCGACAGAAACACGCATACGAGCAAGATCATCTGCAATACCAAGAAAATGTTAAACTCTACGCTTTCTTGAGTAAATATAACTGGAAATTAGAACACACCATTATATAATAGTGTAATGCTAAAATATTTCCATAATTTCTTAAAATATAGGTTGTAAAAATATAGGATAAAACGTATGCAATAAGCACACGAATGTCAAGCAACTAGCACTTTCCAAGACCAGCGCGGCACTTCAACGGAGATAAAATTACACTTTTATCAACAAAAACTGCTAGACATTCACCTGTTGTCTGTCAGTATTCTGTCGTCCCGTTGATCCTCAAGTTACTCCAGCAAGTGGCAGTAAACCTTCCACTCCTCCCTGTTGCGTTCAAGAGTATCCCGGTGGATTCTGCTCGCCCTAGGGACTCGTTGACCACCATGTCTTTCTTTTAGGGTTTTCGTGAATAACCCTCACCACCGGGTCGGTGGTCTCCCTGTCATGCGTTCAACATCCTAAAGAATCCAGTCCCTAACGGCTCATATGCACCAGTTGTAGCTCGTAAGCGTAGGACAACGTGTTCAATTCTTGATCGCGTGATACGCGATACTCCTCGTATCGCCCTTTCGACTGCGCGCTCAATAACGCTGAATGATCTTTCATACTGCTTACGAAGCGACCAGGTTTCCGATGCATACATTAAGGCAGGAAGAATCGTGCAGCCGAAAAGGTGAGCATGGAGTCCAGTGTTTTTGTTCTCCTCAATACAGCCTCGACGTTTCTGAAAGCTCCTAAAGCCGTTCACTTTCTTCTGCTCAATGCAGGAGCTAAGTCTTTCATCATGTAGACTTTCCCGTCTACACAGGCGCATTTGGAGCATTCGAAGACTTTCAAGCCAAAGAGCGCGAAATGAGCGTATAAAACCAATCCGTTCTTCGAGAAAATCGTTTTTGTAAGATTTAGTCGAAGACCAATCTTTTCACAAGTGTTATGAAAGGCGGCTATGATTGATTCTGCCTGGCTAAACCTTGGTGTTATGGGAACGATGTCATCAACAAAGCAAAGATGGTGGAGTAGCCGACCACCGATTTTCACTCCCATGTTGTCCTAATCCATTGTTCGCACGACATTCTCGAGAGTGGGAGTATTTGACGTCGAGAATATCGTTCTTGAATGTTGATATCTTGGTTTTAAAACCTTTGTATAGTATGAAGAATTTTTAGGCACTGCGTAGGGACGCCTTGACCGTCCAGGCCTTCCTTCCATGACTGCTTCTATCTCAACTGAGTCAAACATTTCCTTTAAATCGAGGAAAGTGGGACAGCGCGATCTCTCGTACACTCGGCATACTTCATTGAATCTTGTTATCCTATAGATGTGGTTCATCGTACTGAATCCTTTTCAAAACCCGCCTTGCTCACATGGTTGTTCATCGACCTGCATTCTGTCAATCCTGTTTAGGATGACTCCAGTGAACAGTTTGTAGACGACAAACAGCACTCAGATTGTGCGATAGTTCCCGATACCGTGGAGGTCACTGTTTTTGAACAATGAAACGGTCATGCTGGCCATCAATTGAATATGAACCTTGCATTCGGACAGGTGACGTGTGAAGAGCAGAGCGTGTGTTTATGATGACTGGCGGAAGCTTTTTCAGGTGTTCAGGTCTTATCATTCTTCATCGAAGAAATAGCACATCAGATTTCAGAAAGGAGAACAGGTGGGACGATATAATCGTCCTCCTTTATTTCGTACGAAGTAAGGTGGCCATGGCTACTGAAGAGATCTGAGTAGTAACGCTGACTGATTTTCTCCCCTGCCTTTTTGGATGCTGTAACTGTGCCATCTGAGCGTGGGAGTGCAATCACCTTCGTTTTGTAGTTAGCGAACGTTGAGTAGTTTGCGAACGCTCTTCCTAGCCACTGTAGTTCCGACCATAACTACTATTGTCCCCAACGTTAGCTGGCGGTTGCTTAGAGCCCGTAGGAGACGAGGAGCTTATATGTTAGATGCGACTCCTAACCGCCTCCCATGTACTTCGCAGCCACTTGATTAAAGGCTTTTGGTTGAACTGAGTCGTAAAATACAATCCAAATAAGAAAGAAACTACCCCCACACGTATGCATGAATATATGTGCTAAACTCGCACAGCAGAAAAAGGAAGTCGATTCCCTGGATCCACCTGCGTCCCACAGTGTAAGGCTCTTTTTGGTTCGCGATTAATCCCTATCCACCACTTGCAGATGCACCACGTTGCCTCGCAACTAATCGGTATGACATCACTCCGTGAGCGAGATCCATGCTAGACAATACTACCCTAAAATTCTTCCGAATCCAACAAGTACTAATTGCCGTTCTTACGCAGTTTACTATACGAAAAGAAAAAAAAAACATTATAAGAAAGAGAAGCGCACCGTATGAACTGGCTTTGAAAATGTCTAGAAAAAGGATCCATCGTTCCCATGCCACTGATTCAACTGGCAATGGCCAAGGGCGTGGACGACGTTGAAAAAATTCTAAGCTGATCTGCGTTCCAAGAAGGGGAACTTAAACGAAATAATAAATAATTATTCGGAATGGAGAACGATTATCCATCTAAATGGAAATAAATAAATAATTCTATTCGATGTCTTGTTCTCTGATGTACTGCGAAGTAGCAACAACTAGTCAACCATTTTTTTCGAATCCTTCATTCTGTGGACAGAATTTCTCGGAAATAATCTCATTTCGCCAATTCAAACCGAACGAAGGCGTGCGAACTTATAAAATTTACAGAGGTCCATAAATTGAGATTGACTCAGTACCAACAGCCTATTCATACAGATGTAATTAGTAGCCGCTCCCATAAATGCATCAATAGAAACAATAGCTCGAAGCACGTCCCAATAAGATACTCTTACATGAACAAAATACTATCATGAGACAGTAGCAATTGCACTGGCAAGTCATGTTTAATAACGAGGTTATAATTAAAGCCTGACTCTTCCTAATACACCCCTAATAAGTGGCCGGATGGCTGACACTGACAGCGGATTCCCTAACGCAACAGCATGAACCTACTTGCTGATTCCAATGGTGTAGGACTGTTGTGAGGTGTGAGTTTACGTGGAGGTGCTGCTTTCACAGTATTATCCAATTCCACGAGGAATGGTTTAATCTCTTTCTCCAATTGATATGACAATTCATCGCTATTGATCTTGACCTGAAATGTTGTACTAATTGGTGTAATACAAACGACTTATTCATGAAGGAACCCCCCACCCCAATTAAGATCCTTTCCTCATTATGAGGAAGTCAAACCTTGCTGAAATAAAAAATCTTTCCACGCTTACAATGATAAAAGTTAATGAGAAAACAGAGTAACTGTGGCAAACTGCAGATTAAGCAACTAATTCCCTTCCTTTGTAAATACTTTCGCTCAAGATGTTCTTCAAGCCCAACAGCTGACGGTCCAGTTTTTCTTTCAAGCATTCATGTCAGCTGGAAATCCACTTTGCCATAAGAAATTCCTGCCATTTCGGCAAACCCGTAAACCTTGGTTCTGATTAAACATTACGTGGATGGATGGAATACGCATCGTATTGTCAGTCTAACAAACGGGACGGAAAATGAGGGTACACTTTCAAAATGAACATTTGGATGAAGCGTAGAACTAGCTAAATTCCGATAACCAAGCGCTAACCCTCAATGTTTCATTTCGAAAGATCCATTGTGAAATCTTTCGGAAATCCGGAACGCATTCTTCTCACCACCTGTACAGTGGGACTCTATGGAAAGACTGAGGAAGAATATTTTTTTAGTACCTTGTCAATGTAGTAGTGCAGAGGACAAAGAACACCCGATTCTGTGCTCACCTTTTTCGACTCCAACGGTACTTCCTGCTCTTACGTATGCGTCACAAACCTGGTCGCTGCGTAAGCAGGATGAAAGATCACTCAGCGTTATCGAACGTGCAGGCAAGAGGACGATGCTAGGGAGTATCCCGTTTCACACAAGAAGGGATGGGGATCCGAAGCTCCGACCTGCGTCAACGATCGAAAATCAAAGATGCCGTTCTGTACGCCAAGCAGTCGAAGATAAGGTGGGCCGGACACGTAATGCGTATGAATGACAACTGATGGACAAGAGCCGTTAGTGACTGGATTCCTTGGGATGTCAAACGTACTGCAGGAAGACCACCGATCCGACGGTCAGAGTTCTTCACGAAAAGCCAAGAGGAAAGATGTGATGCTCGACGAGTCCCTAGAGCGAGCAGAAGCCACTGGGCTACTCTTGCACGCGACAGGGAAAAACGGAAAATTTAATGGAGCCCGCTCGAGTTACTCGACGACCAACGGGACTACAGGTGATACAGGTGATACCTTGTCAATGCCAAAGCGTTTCGGTTTTGCAAGACAACGACACATACGGAAGATGTGATTGACTGCGAGTGAACTATGTGCTCATATCATGCCGTCATATCGTCCCATCGACAAAGATTGCCTTTTCTTTACTTCTTGCGCCTTGCCTTCTTCCTTGCATTAGCCTCATAGCCCTTTTCACAGTTTTTTACTTACAGATTCTTTATACGCCAATCAGAGTGATCACTACTTTCCAGCAATGCCAAATCTACAACGGAAGTAACAATTTCTGACTGCTAACTCTGAAGACAGACGCGGATACAGGGAGGCGTGTGGCGCACTGGTTGGAGGCGTCCTGGGACACGCACGTGGAATCGATCCCTGTGCCCATAGCCCACCAAGCCTTTCATCCCTCCGGGGTCGGCAAATTGGTACCAGACTTGTCTGGGAGGATAGTGGCACAGGCTCGATACATCGGTAGGCCACGGCGAGTTATTGTAAAGGGCAGATATGCATTCAGTCACCTCCAAACGATGCTTAATGAAGTCGAATGCATGGTGCATCCCTCAGGGATTGATCAACGCCGAGGGCTTCATCCTTTATCGTTAACTCTGGAGAATCTAACAATCTCTTACCCATTTATAGCTGCTTTATTTTCTAGTTTCTTTCTAGATTATTATTTACGTACCTTCTGATAGAAAAGAAAAAGCCTACCGAACCTGACATCTCTAGATTATTGCATAGAGTAAAGCCACATGTGTCGGGTATTTGAGAAAAAGCCTAGTTAAATGCTCTACGCAACTGAAATCGCGTTTCGGTCCTAATCGGAACTACAATTGTAAACCTACTCACTCGCATTAATTGATCATTAGCAGAAATCAACGCGAAATTCTGCAGCAGTAATGGTGGCCTGTTTGCTAGATGCAATTTCAAGGTCACAGCGGTGTCCGGGTGCCCCTCGGGAAGCCCCGCACGCCCGCGTTGCTCACGAGCGACGAGTTCACGCGCACTACGCCGGCGTTCACGTGTCCCTCACGAGGCGACGGCGGCGACGCCTGGTCTACGGCGATCAGCTGACGCCGCCGATGCCACTATGCGCAGGCCTGCCCCGTCAAACAACCAGGAAGTGAAAGGAGACTGCAAAATGAAACACTCTGCAAGAATACCGGCAGGTATGAGAAAAAACATGGAGTCAGGAAGCATTAAAGGTTGTAGCGTTTGTAAAAGAAACTACTTACGTAGGATAGATCGATGTTCTCGCACTCCACTTCCTTGGTTCCTAGCGACCCCAACGAATAATTCGAGTCATCCTTATATTGGAACTGGAAAAAAAGGCCTTCAATGCTCAGATGTCAAGTAACAAGGATAACATAAATCATCTCGAGCTGTTTTTTTTCCATAGCTACACTACTGACATTCCGTTCTTCTAACGCTATTGTTGATGCAACTGAAGAAGTACGGCTCGAAATAAAATAAGGGCAATGTTGAGCCCCTTTTGTGTTCCCCAGATCAATCCCGCTGACGGGTGGTGATTGCTGATGGAAGCGTTAGGTATAAAACTAGCTGACAGAAACGCTGAGCAAGGGCCTCTGTCGTGCAGTGTGTAACACGACAACCCCCGTAAAGGGTAGTCGTGGTTCGATCTGGCCCCGGGTCCAAGTTTTGCGAATATGTCAACATCACCGTGTGGTTGTATTAAAACAAGGGCTTTCTTTGGAAATCTGATGACATTCTCGGAGTCGACAATGCCCGGTTATGCATCGGTCGGAAAGAAAAAATACACACGGTTACAACATGGAAAAAAGCATGTAAACTTAGTAAAAACGTTGGAGTATTGAAAATATCTTCCCAGTTAGCTTAACCTGAGGTGGAATCAGAAGCTTAACTAAAACTACAGGAAATGGCAGTACCTTTGCAACACTCCTATGCGTCAGAAGGGAGTGGAAAATGCAGGAAACAGCATCGTTGACTTGGCGGATCTCAAGACTCTGAAACGGAAAACGTTTACGTTGGAACTGACTGAGACTGCGACGGGACTGATGCTGTTCCCGAGAAGTTTAGCCAAGAATCCGAGAAAATCTGGAATTATAGGGGGAGAAACGAACCAGACGATATTCCTGGTGGCGGGCATTCATGCGGGGTAACGAGGCACTGAAGGGCTAAGGGCGCTCGGAAGTACAGCGGGGGCGCGCCGGCGTCGCATCGTCGGGCAGGGACGCAGAGCAGCCTGGTGCCGCCAGCCCCAGCCCGCCGCCCACTGGAGCAGCCTGGTCCATCTCGACGGGGTGGCGGGCTGAGTTCAGTGGAGTGGGGTCACTGGAAGGAGCTAGCACAGTGTCCGCAGGTCTGTACGGAGCAAGGGGAGTCGCTCGGTCTGATCGGTCAGTCGTGATTGTCGACGTCATTCTCACGTCAGACTAGAGCGGTCCAAACAGATCGGTTTGTGTACGTTGCCGGTCCTAAGCATGCAAGAAGCAACGTATGTGTGGTGGGACTCCCGAGCTGGTATAAGTGTTGATAGACGGTGTATAGGATGAAGAGTCAAGAATTTGGAGAGGTCCCGTCTGGAGATACGCTTTCCCACAGTTGTCTGAGCATGTTTGGTTTTTGACTGTTTTGCACTCTTAGAGCGTTTGTTGTTCCTACCTGCATTGCAAGGCGTTCACTGCTCCTATAAACATTGCCTAACACTCCAAGAATCTAGGGTAGAGGCTATTTTTATCGCAAGTAGATAATTCCGTGGCTCTTTATGTCATTCAATAGTGATAAGGGCGATCAAGATAGCAGCGACGTTCAGAGATTACTTCTTCGAAATCCTAAGATTCGGCAAGTTGATGGGTAACAATCTTAGATTTAACGAGGGCTAATCTCTTGGTGTGTGATCGTGGGTGGGCTTCAAAAAGTGTCGTTCGTCAAGGATTCGGATTTCAGTTCCCAGGATCGACTTTCTATTAACCTCGGCATTGGAGTATGAATGCGTCGTTTTCCTGATCAGCAATCGCGAGGTTGTTAAACAGCATACATTTACTTCCTTAGAAAAACACAATGCAAAAACAACAGTAGCCGACGTTTCGGCAGTATCGCCTTCTTCAGAGCCTGGAAGGGTATACTGACATACAATTTACTAGGCCATGCCCTTTTAAAGAATTTACTAATTTACGAATTTACTTAAGTTGTATTGTATTGAGTTCTTCTATGGAAGCAAATGTATGTTGTTTAACAACCTCGCGATTGCTGAACAAGAAAAACGACGCATCCAGATTTCAGTTAGTCCAATGGGGTTTTTAATTTAAGTAACGCAGATATTCTTTCGTACGGCTTGTTAGTTGTGATTTAGACAATGTCAGATTGAGTTTTCCCACGTTAAGAATGACGCCTCCCGGCGGTTCAATAAAATCGATTTAAAATTTCTCTGCTAAGCACACAGTGGAAGTATCAGAGTGAAATAAAGTATCAGAAAAGTGTTAAATGGTAATCGATTACATCTGGCTCGTATCTACCCAAACCTCAGAAGACTTTGGATATTGATTATAGTGAAACGTTTTTTTACTCTACACACTTGGATACTTATGTAGGTGATGGCAGACTCTCCACTCTTGCGAGCTGAGTGAATCCGCTTTTTTCTCAGTAAGAGATCTTCGAAGACAACAGTGCCGGGGCGCTCCCACTGACCCGTCACCGGCAATTGTCGACACTTGTGGATCGGGGGACGGCTAACTGCTTTACGAACAACCTTGTTGCAGAGGTGATCCGATGCTAATGTAGGCTTTTTTCGACGGGGATCACAGACTGTGGAAATTTCGAAGTCGCTCGCAACAATGGATGATCGTCCGCTGTGCATTGGTGCAGCTTATGCTGTCCAGTAAGCTTGCAATGTTGTTTACCAACGTATCATTTTTTCCCCAATAGAAATTGTCTATTATTCACAGGATCGACTCTCCTTTAACCTCGGCATTGATCAATAATTCGCTGTCTTCTTGATAAGCGCAAACGAGGTCGTTACTTTATTCTTTATTCACAAAAAAGTGGACGTCTCGGCCGATTTCGCCTTCTTCAGAGCCTGGAAAGGTCATGTTGACTGTAATCTGGTGAGGAAAACACTCCATAACCGCAACAGAAAATTCATGAAACCTGGATTTCAATCGCACTAAAGACAAAATAGCCCTTTGCACACTCATCGCTCTCTATGAATTTTACAATGAATGTTCCTCGTGGAAGCTGACCACACAGAGTCCACATGGATGGGTAATGTTCCTCTCTCACATTAAAATATCACTCTTAAATACTGTGTGAGATTACGCGTATCCTCCTTGCGGTTCACTTTCAATTTTTGGATTTTATCCGTATCCTTTAAGAGTGTTGCAAGACGAAATTTTCGACTCCAGTGTGAGATGATAACTTCCACTTCAGGATCTTCTTCGTTATGTCCCCTGTGTCTCATGCGCGCCTAGTGGAGTATTTGGTTTATATTTAAGCTTACCGACTAGATGTTCTTCCATATGAATGTAGAGTGAAGACTGGTCTACCCTGTTTCGCCAATGAATTCGTCCCGCACATTTCGCAAAAGATCAGATAACCGTACCTGGCCTCACAATCACCACGCTACCGTTAGGGCATACTGTGCGATTTTGCATTCGGCATAGACAGTCATACACAGTCATATACAGGTAGTTGCGAACTAGTTGGCGCTCTAGAGTGCTCGGCTGCATTTCAAGCATTGCAACCAAGTTCTCTAAACCGGCTCTTTTAAACCAACCTTTACAGCTGCAATTATTTCGGCGGAAGTAAAGGGCAAAATCAACGGACTCTTATTGTCGCTAGAATTATCGCTTAGGGGGCGTGGTTCTTTTTCCGCAGTTATCCCGATGAGCTTCATAGCCACTGGAATTCGCTATTTTCCGCGCCAATATCAGAGATTCTTTCTTCTTCTCTCTTCCTCACACACATTAGTGGCTGTTCGAAACATGTTTCTCACAAGCGTCCTGCTTGAGCGGAAGGGATGAGAGAAGAGATAATGAACCAGTATGTTTTTGTTACTTGGTTTTCAGTATCATTTCGTGGTGTAACCGTTTCCGGACAAGTTGATTTGAACGTTGAGAGAAGGAAGCCAGTTTTCTTTCGGTTTCACTCCGGCAAACTTGATGCTCTCTGACTGTCCATTCAAGAACTCAAAACATTTGCCCATCTCCTATTCTGTGGAGCAGATGAGAAAAACAATTATTTATATGTCTACAGTAGAGTGATGGCCAGAGATCGGTTATTGGTGCTTTACACCTTAAACCTAAATGCAGTGGCAAGGCTTGGTGGCAGTCGCTGTCCCATTGCTAACCCTCCCATTTGTGCGTAATATTTCCCGGACCATGTGAAGAATGAACAGTTTACGCACTCCTTTAAGAACGCCATAAGCTAGTAAATCGGGAATCCATACAAGTTTATTGCTCTTTCGTGTTGTGTCAGATTTCGAGAACAACTTACTTGGCGTAGTCATTTGACACGTTTTTTATAAAGGGCGGTAACGTCGAAGGGGCTCCATCACATACGCGCCGTTAGGACGCGCCTTATGTAGACGATACAGGAACTTTTCTGAGAGCTCACTTGTTATCCACTGCAGCCACTGGTGATCGAGGGGTGATTGCTGGTAGCATTGTTGAGGTGATAAACCGGCTGAGGGAAAGTCAAAGCAATAGCATCGGTGGTGTAGTGGGAGACATCATTTATCATTGCGGTTGTATTTTGCAGTGAATAAATGCGCTCAACACAACAGGAAATGGACGAATGTTTCGAGTTATTGAATGAACAGTCAGAGTATATCAAGTTCACCCTGAGAGAAACCGGAAGAAAACTGGCTTCCGTTCCTGAACGTCCAAATTAGCCTGTCAGAAAATGGCTACATTACGAATGTGGTACCGAAAGCCAAGTAATAAAAACATCTTGGTTCATTACCTCTCCTCTCACCCCTCTCACACGAAAAGGGCGCTTGTAAGAAACATGTTTCGAACAGCAACCAATGTGTGCACGGGAAGAGAGCAGAGAGAGGAGTCCCGGAACTTAGCGCGGCAAATAGCCATTTCTAATGGCTACGAAACTGCAGCTCGGGGTAGCTGTAGAAGAAATCCTAGGCCTCCAAACGACAACTCTAGCAATAAAATGGTCCCGTTATCCTACCCTTCATCTCAAATGATGTAAGTGCAGCTATAAAACACTGCTTAGGAAGGGCGGGTCTTGAGGATTCGGTAAACGTAGTTGAAATACCACCTAGTACTCTTAGGCGCCAGTTAGTTCGTAACCGCCTATATGACCGTCTATGTGCAACGCAAAATTGCATAATTTGCCCTAATGGTAGAGACGGTGATTGCATGAGCTCGGGTACAGTCTATCTGATCTCCTGTAAGGCGTGCGGAGACGAATACATTGGCGAAACGGGTAGATCACTCTGCGTCCGCATAAAAGAACACCTAGTCGGTAAACGTAAACCAAATAGCCCACTCACGCATAGGACCCAGAGACATAACGCGGATGTCTTTGAAGTACAGGTCACGATCCTCGCACGGGAATCGCGAACACAAGCGCGCAAAACTCTCGAGGCGTTCTGGATCAATTCCAAAAATCCGAAAATGAACCGCAGGGAAGAATGTCTCATTATCACGCGTGATATTGGGCAATATATAAGCCTATTATTCTGATGAGAGGGGCACATTACGCTTCCATGTGAATTCTGTGCGGTTGGTCTTCACGCGACAGACTCAGTGGAAGACTCATAGAAAGCGGTGAGTGTGCAAAGAAGCTATTTTGTGTTCAATGTGATTGAAATCTACGTTTAGCGTCTTCTCTCTTTGGTTATGGAGGTGTTTGGCCCAATAGATTGTTGTCAACTTGACCTTTCCAGGCTCTGAGGATGGCGAAACCCGCCGAAACGTCAACTTGTTCGTGAATAAAGAATAAAAAGTAACACCTCGTGTTTGCTCAACAAGAATAAGAAGAATTACTTGATCAATGCCGAGGTTAATAGAAAGTTGGACGTAGGATAAATGTTGAATATTTGTGATCCAGGAACATCTGGGTGTTCGTAAGAGAGGCTGGAATGTTATCCAACGACTAGGTAAGCACTAGAGTTGGAACCATGTTATTTTATCCGTAGGTCTGCACAGGTCTAACGTTGAACAAATGGATCGAGAGACTCACAATTATTAGTGGACATTAACTTATGAGTTTTGCTGAGCATAGGACGTTACATATTGGTAATACAACTGCTATTATTGCGCTGTTTTTCTTCGATAAGCAAACATGAGGTTGTCCAACCAGTGAACACGGGCCATCCAAGTATCCGCTGTACTATGCAGATCCTAACAATTCTTACATTTAATACGCTTCCTTGCGTCCACCGTCTATAAAGATCTTCGAAATTTTTTGTATCTGACTGCTGCTGTTCTAAGAAGATTTTTTTCTTTCGTCATGGATTTCGTTGAATGCTGGTCGAAAAAAATCGGTTGACGGTTGCATCCCTAATGAAATTGCTATAACTTTTGCCTAACGGCAGCACGCTCGGCCTCTGCTCGAACCCGCCAAGAAGGTCGGAATCGACATGTTGAGATGATCGTCATAAATTTTCAAGCAGTAATTTGTCCTCATGACATCACATGGTTAAAGGTTGGAGCTTGCTCCGAAAGCGAGTGATACGACAGCTATATGCGTGATAGTAACTTCGTGTTGCATCATACTATCCCCTAAGGTGAAGTCTAAACCCTAAATGGTCCCAACTATCCCATCTTATGACTTGATGTGAAACAAAACGTCCGCAACGGTAGCCAAATTGCTAAAGAAAAGCTCTTTAATCGGCTGTTACTCGGTGTAAATTGCTTGCTGTACAGTGACTTGGCATTTTTTTAAAGATTTGTCCCACAAAGCTATACCTTTAGCACAGAAAATTTATGTGACGACCGCTGAAAGCTAGACTTGCAGAAGTATTAGAGAAACAATTATTGCCGGATTTTTGTGGGAATTTTTGTTAAGCTTTAACCGCTCTTAATGCACGACAACTGCTTGTTCGTTTCCAGCAATAGTGCGTTTTCAGTCCTATAAGTGTACAGTCTGAAGTTCAACGGTTAAGAGTGATGGACGACAAACGTGACATGTTGCCTAATCACTTCCATAAGGTGGTTAATGAAAAAATGGGAATGGCTTTAATAGAGTAACCACAAAGGAGGAAAAAATGTTTTGTGACTAGGATCTTAATTATTACAAGAATACCGGTTCATGGTGAGGTGCACTGCTTACGGTTTCTACTCTTGAACTCGCTTAAGGTGTGGACGTTAGCAAATACGACTTAAAAGTATGAAGAACTCTTGTTTGCAGCTTCTTTTCCACTCTCTATATGTTAGCTAATGTTCTTCCGACTCTTACGAGGATCGACTGACATCATTAATACAAGTTGTGGATGATAATAGACCGACCAGGAACCATACCGATTGCAGGGGGAACTACAGGGTGATGCCAGCTTACATCAGCCTCTATAGTCGTTCTGAGTGAGGCGAATTCATTCAAGCGGTGCCCCACTCAAGGAGATCCACCTCGGTGAGACTACGAAAACACACAGCGCAAAAATCAACGGTGAATGCTATGCTCGAATCGGCTTTGAAAAAGGGCGAAGCTAACAAAACGTCTTCCACGAGCTCGTCATTAAGCCGAACTATAGTGTCTTCAATTTTGGTCTTCTTTAATTGATTTCTTCCGTTTTAGTAATAGTAAAGCAGTGATGGATTATACTCCGGAACTTTATTATGAAATACGAAAACTAGGTAAGGCAATCACTTTGTTTCTATTCAACACACTTTCAACATCACTATTTTTATTTTTTAGCCCCAGATCATTTTCATTTTCATTGGAACTGGAGATTTAAGCCTTGGTTCGCTGTGTGAGACTCACCGCTGACTTTATGGCCTATGGAAAATAATCTCACCCTGTATAGAAGCTTCGAAATGGTATTTGTTACATGGCCACACAAAGGAAAGCGAATACATTTGGAGGGTAAAAAAACTCCCTAGGTATATTTTGATTATTGGGAGTACTTACAATCTTAGTGTCGTTCTGTGGTACTGTAGCGCATTGTTTCTGCTGTTCTGACAACTAGATAGAGCTGGCCGATCCGATTCCATCCACAGTTCGGCAATGAGCATCTCTTAGTGGGATTTTCTAAGCAGGAGAAAGCTCCGATTTTTCTTGCTGTCTTCTCAGTGTTCATCGTTGTTTAATCCACACTCGGGTTAGTTTCGTTTCGTTTACCTATTCTGCTCTTTATCATAGAAAATGAAGATTACTCATTATTTAACTTGGTTGAAGTGTGTCAACAACTAGCCCAATGATCAATTCGATAGTATCACATATTTCTTCATCCACTCAATTCCTGATCATCCAGAAATTTTCAACAATTCCGTTCATTATTAGTTCCATGGAACTCCTTCACTAGCTCTGGAAGATCTAAAATTCACCTATTATTTCAGGACATTTCCATGGAGCAACGCTTACTAATTTTAATACTAACATTTCCATTCAAAGTCGATAGCAACGATTGTGGCACATTGATTTGGCTTCATGTTCATCTTCTTCAGGTTCTCAGTAGGCAAAGAAATACTACAGATGAAAGAATTCGCCTCTTGGCTAGGAAGTGAAAAATGTTATCGGCCCGATATTGTCATACCGGAAGGCCTGCGTGACACTTCGTTCTGGAAGATCTTAACGACACTACGCTGGCTAGATGTTTGAATGGCTATTCGAAATGTGAAAATGTATCGATAAGGTTATCATAGGATTCGTACCGGCTTCGTTTCATCACCAGCCGTTTTTATAAATTTCCATGAACTGGATATCCTTAGCGTTTCCATGGTGAACATGCTGTGGGCATACTTTGGATAGGCTGACCTCGAGACTCCAAGGAATGACAATAGCTAAGCCGGCGAAACTCCGAAAGACAAAAGAAATTTTTGCTGAGCCCCGCACAACCAGCGAGTACGGACCATCCAGGTATCCAAGCAAGTAAGAACAAACTGTGGAGATATAGTGGAAGAAATTCATGATCGCTACAGCTTCGAAACCGTTGTCAGAGCTGGACTTCTTGATCGATCCCCAGCCAGGAGTCACCATGCAGTCGTCACACTAGTAGTGTACTTTAGAGTGACTCAACGCTTGGACATTTCTTCACAGGAGCTGCAAGCATCAGTTTGCTTTTTTCCATCCAAGAGTGCAAACTCGCTCTCGCTAGAAGTTAAAGCAGTCCGCAAACAGTCATCGAGGAAAATGCCTTTTCTAACCGAACCCCCTCACAAATAAATATTTGTCACACTTAGGTACGGAGCCTTGCACAGAGATCATTTTCATGGTTTCTTATGCAACATACAGTGAAAAAGTACACAATCAGCATTCCTAAGAGTTTTCCTGCCTTATCAGATTGCTTCTATTCCTCTAATTTTTTATATATTGTATAGACAAAACACTAATTGGTTTCTTAAATCGCTTCCAGATGGATAAAGCATGTGACGTGATAGCGAGCGCCGAATATCAACGAAAATATGTGAGAGTGAAGAAACTTGAGGTGAGTTGTTGACGCGATCTAAATTCTTCTTCCAGTTGTTTATGTTGTTGAGCTTACACGAGGTTGATACGAGATATTTGTTCGGTTAACGTTTCGACGTCTTCGTCTTCATTAGAGCCGACGATCCTTGTCGATGTTCCACAGTTGTTCCACTTCTCAATGTGGCGCCTTCCTCCCGCATCGTACCGGATCTTCCCCCAGTTGAGCATCTCGAATGAGTCGAACACACCCGCGGCGCTCTTTTATACAGGGCGGTTGTTGTTGACATGATTATCAGTTGATGATAGTTTGTATTTCAGCCGATAACCCACCCTGCAGCAGTCGGTGTTTTGTTGGCTAGTACATAGCGATTAGCAAAACAATACTTTTTGAAACCGACCGTCATTTAACCTGGGTACTGTAATAACTAACATTTGTTTGTATTGTTGAGCTTACACGTGGTTGATACGAGATGTTTATTCGGCTAACCTCTCGACGTCTTCGTCTTCATCAGAGCCGACGATCCTTCTTCTTCAAATTATTCCATCACAGATGGCCAAGAACAGAACATCAAGATGGCAAAGATGATATTACAGATTTTTTCCCTAGCAAAGGAAATATTAACCGCAGATTTAGGTGGACGCACTACTTAACTGAGAATAGAAATCATGTTCCGCTCTAATTTATAACCTGCAAGGGAGTTCGAACCACTCTCGATAAAGTCCTGGTGAAATTCGTTGCGAACGTTTTCGTGGCTGATCTCCAGATTTCAGGGCATTTCAAGGACATTTTCCGATCTTCCGAGACAATTCACGAAACGGCTACGACGTGCGAAACTCGCTCGGCATACGACATTCAATGGTCGAGTTAATGGCAGGTTTTTATAGAAAAAAATTCCCATTTAACGGGTTTCATGTGGCAATAAAGTTTTTCGTGACTTAAAGATCCTTCAGAAAGCTTTGTGCATCTTGATCTGAAATTTTCGTTGCTGTGAAAAACGAAGAGCGTCTTCTCAAAGAATCTAATGTCGAGTGAAGAACGAAAGCAAAAGAGCAAAATCTCGATCATTTCAATAAAATATGGTCTCTATGAGGGTTCGTACGTGGTTCGTCCTTCAGGAATGTGGTAACATCGCTAAGATCTATGGCTCAAGACACAAATAGTTCACAAAAAGTTAGATGAAGAAAACTTTTCTTTAAAAGGACCATTGTGACCAGCGCTGCTTCCTCTAAAGCAGAACTGAATTTTCGCCTAGAGTTCACTGGCTCTGTTTGGTTTTTAGATTGAGTACTAAAGCCAATCTGGAATCATGGAACCGTTTTTTTGATAAGCTGGTTCTGATTGGAGACGACATAGCCTTCACACCAGGCTAAAGTGCCCTGAACAGATCGGTTTGTGTACGTCGTCGATGCCAAGCAAGCACTGGGTGGCTTCTGATCCAAGGTGTCTCTCGAGGTGGTATGGGTGTTCTACGTCGAGTCGGCTTGCTCTGGATCGTGACTGCACCGCTTTGTCCACACCGGTCCGAAGTCACTATGTGCTGACCAGGGTGATCACCATTTGCTCAGTCAGCCAATCGCCACCGTCTTGTCGCTTAGCCCATTTCTCTTTGAGATGCCTTCGAAACGTAACTTCGCGAACTCTTAATTTGTGGAATGTGAACTCTCCCGTTTATTCTAACAGTCCTTCCTTAATTGCATCCACGTCAGTTTTTACACTAAGCGTTAGACTCAAACATAAAGTTTTTGCTTTGATAGTGAAATAGAAAATCTTTCTCTTTGAATTCTGTGTTCGTTCCGGAAGACGAATCCAACTACACACTGGTCACTTTTTGAAATTCAAATGAGAAACAACACCTGGATGATTTACAGGTCACCTGAATGATCTACAAGTCACCTGGATGATCTACAGGTCGCATTACATCGCAAAATCAAGTAAAAGTTCAGTCCTAATTCTGTTCATAGTATCTAGCGTACCGTTAGCAAAAGTATGTGCACTCGTGAATACATCTTTTTTTTATGACTCGACTTCATCTATTGTGCAGATCTCAGCAGCATGTTTTATTCGGTGCGTCTCCTCACACCTGTCGTTTACGATAGCCTTCGGTTTCGTGTGCTGGTTCGGCTGCAACTCAAGGGCTTTTTCTTCCTCACAGCTTTTTGTCGAATGATGGCGTACTTAACACTATTTGGAATCCTTGGTTGACTCTACTACAGTTCCCAGCCTTTCACCACAGACCATTGTTGATCAGAGGATTTTCCCAGTCCACTGCACTGAAAGACTTGATTGGTCTGGTGCCGATGGTCCAGGGAACGTGGCAAAGAATGAATCCACAAACAATTTGTTTAATGTCTGACATGAGATCGGAAGGGCGCGTGTGGCGCAGTGGTTGGAGGTGCCACTGCGACACACACGTGGAACCGATCCCGCGGTCACGGCCCACCAACCATTCCATCTCTCAGAGGTCGGCAAATTAGTACCAGACTTGTCTGGGAGGATAGCACCACTGGCTTGATAAGTAGGTAGGCCACCGCGAGTCATTGTTAAAGGCCAGATATGCATTCAATCATTTCCAACGATATTTAATGAAGTCGAATGTATGGCGCATCTCTCAGGGGATTGATCAACGCCGAGAGCTTTTTTATGCGATCGGAGCCGCTTAGTCATTGATCGCTTGAAAGTGAATTTATCAATTCTTATGAATTCAGCTAGTATAAAGTTGATGAAACCCTAATCTTTTGAGCCAAAATCCAATTTGTTCATTTGCTAAGTTAGAACTACCTAATGGACCGCAATTCAAGTCGACCAAGTAAATTTGCTTTGTTTTCCCTCATATTCTCCATTTGCCAGTACGCAACATATAGGAGGGTGTCAAACAAGAATGCGGTTATGCTTTTCTGCAAACCGCTTTCTTTAAAATCATCAGCGCTTATTTTTTACTCAAGAGTTAATCTGTGAATGATCTCTCACTCTCGTGTTAGATAATAGCTCGCTTAAAGCAAAGAAACAGTGGAGTGACTTTCCATTTGCGGAAACGATTTTGTGGAAGTTCAGTCTCCTGATGAATCCTATGCCCAAGTAATTTCAGGAGGAGGCAGCCAGTCCACCAGCGACCTTCAACCCGAGGACCTTCACAGAAAGTTTTCGAGACGTCGCGCTAAGCGATCTAGCGCTGAGTTTGTTGAGCTGGATAAAGCGCACAGATTTCAGTGGGTGCTCAGAGTTTTTTCATGTTATGGTTCCTTTGTGTGTGTTCAGTCTCTTTTAAGCGACGAGAGAAACAGACAAAGAAAGAGACAGAGAGAAAGAGAGATAGAGAGGGGTGCAAAGAGTTAGAAAACGTGAAAGATTAATGAAAAGCACATTTGCTTGTACTAGAATTTTTGAATGGGCCGTATCCACGAAGATTCAAATTCCTGCAGGACACATCACATCTCGTTTTCTTCTTCAGCAATCGCAAGGTTGTTATTCAGCACACGTTTACCTACAAAAACAACACATACAACACAACGGTAGCTGATAGATAGGAATGACTGCGAACTCTCCCTCTTATCATAACTGACAATCTTATTGACTTTGAGTCTATTAATTCTCTAATTTCTCACAGGCCACATTTTTATGCGTCTATAAGGTTAGAGATAAACCTTCTATCGCGATAGTTATTGAGGGTCTTGAGAACAGGGTTCAAAAACATGTGGAATTCTACGTCAATTCTGTCGTTAGGGGTCTTGCTGTCTAAAAAATCGTTCTAGGGAAAGGAGATAGTGTTAATGTCGCCGCCTCTTAATTTTCATCTCTATTTGATGTTCCGGGTTTAGCTCGATAACGGGGTCGATCTTGAAGTTCGTACCGGTTGCATGCGATCCTAAGCAAGGTTGTTTTAGAAATGGGTTGCGAGGGTGAAAAACTTGGCCCCAATTCTAATAGTGCACGCGCACTCTCAGATGTTGTCATGTCCCGAAGTACGGTGACTCTAGACTTTCTTGGTGCATTATAAACCGTATTTTGACTCTAGCATAGATCGTTTGTCTATGGTTTCTTGAAGCCCAGACACGTGGATTATTCAGCAGTTTCTTAAACTTTTACTGTAAGACTATTTTAGCATTAGACCTAATTGAATTGCATATCAGTATTGACCCACCAACTATTCTTCCAAAGTTGTCCTCCAAATACAAAGCACAAAAAAGTCCCCTCGTCGCACATTTCATCTTTCTTGCGAACGTTTCGTTTCGTTTGCTTCTTAGTGCAGCCAGATGCAGTTCCATTTCGATGCCTCGTACTTGTTGGCTATCCTCTGGTTGACCGCATATCTCGTGAAGTTGTTTCCGTTTTACAAACTTCGGCACGACTCCGTGTTCAATGCAGAGGCGGAGAAAGTGGATTTGTTGTCTACCCAAGACGATCTTTTGTTTTAGTGACAGCCCTTCCTTCACAGGTCGAAAGTGTTCTGCTGGCACATCTTCCAACTGTTCCCAAGGTCGACTTTCTATTAACCTCGGCCTTGGATTATAAATATCTCGTTTTCTTTTTCAGCAATCGCCAGGTTACTATTCAGCACACGTTTGTTTCCGTAAAAAACACAATACAATACAACAGTAGTTGACGTTTCAGCAATATCGCCGTCTTCAGAGCCAGGAAGGGTATACTGATGCGCAATTTACTAGGTCAAACTCTTCAACAGCACAAACAGAAAGGTGAAAAATCTGAACGGTAATTGCACGACCAACAGCTTCTCGAAAAACCCACGTTTTCTACTGCCTTCCACCCAGGAGGAACAGGCGCTTAGAGTGGCACATGGTTGATGATTGCACCACACTCTCATCAAAATCAATTCTGAGATACGGGGGCTAGATCACGTGTTATCTCTGGGCATTCTTCCCTCCCATTCATCCTCAGATTCTTGGCATTCATCCAAAAAGCCTCGTGAAGTTTCCGCGCTGGTGTTTTGGGATCCTGTGCGAGGATAACGACTTTTATATCAAAATCGTCTCCGCTGTGCTTTTGTATCTATGCGTCTCTAGTGGGGTACTTAGCCTTGCTTTTCGTTTGGCATCTAGGTGTTTTTTTATGCGGATACACAAAGGTCTGCCCGTTTTGCCAATATATTCATCTCCCGCAATTATTACAAGAGATCAGGTGTACCGTACCTGAACTCATGCAGTTACTGTCCCTGCCATAAAAGAATTTTACGCAGTTCTGTGTTTCACATAGACTGTCATATGGGCTGTTACGAGCTAACTGACGACGAAAAGTATTCGGTGGTATTCGTCCATTGATGGGTGGTAGCAACTGGGAAAGTATTAGGCTTAAAAGCCAGGTTATTCTATCCGTTCGCCCGTCGACACAACTGGTGATGGGTCTAACCTTGAATGATGAAGGATTGGTTGACGCATGATCGTCAGGTGATATCACTTATGTGTTTTGATAAGTATAAGACCGGACATGTTGCTCCGTCGATTTTAAAGTGTGAAATAACCGATGATTTTAAGCCTGCAGCCTTTGCCACATTAACCTATTGATTGTTTAGTTTTCGGTATCGACTTTTGTATTCATGTTTTTTCTTTGCCTAAACATATTCCAGCTCACCTCACGAACACCAAAATGTTCCTAGAACGTCTACGTAACGCGTCTCCTAACAACACGCGTACGTGATGGAGTCTTTCAATTTTTACCGCGTTGTACACCAACGTATCAAATGACTCCGCAATGCAAGCCATCTTCCAACTTCTTCTTGAACACGAAGGAAGAATAAACATGCATAACTTGTCCATCCAGCAGCTTATGGCTCTCTTAAAGGAGTGCCTAAACTGCTCGATTTTGAGATGATCTGGGAAGCAAATAAGGAGGTTGGAAATGGGACAGCGACTAGCACCAAGCCTTGCCATTGGGTTATGCCTAAGGTAACCAGTTCTTGGTCTCCGTCCGCTACTCTACCGCGGCTACATAGATGATTGTTTTGTTATCTTCTCTACGCAGGAGGAGATGGATAAATGCTTTGAACTATTGAACCAGCAGTCTGACTGTATTGAGTTCACCCGAGAGAAACCGAAAGAACTGGCTTCCGTTTCTAAACGTTCAAATAAACCTATCAAGTAGCGGTTACATGGCAAAGTGGTACCGAAAGCTAAGCAACAAAAACATCCTGGTTCATTTCCTTTCTTCGCACCCTTCACATACAAAGAGAGCGCTTGTGAGAAACATGTTTCGAGCAGCCACCTCTGTGTGCACAAGTAGGGAACTAAAAGAAGAATCGCGCGACTTGGCTCGGCAAATAGCAATCTCCAATGGCTACGAAATAGTAACCCCACGAAATAATTTTAGAAGGAGAGTGACGCCCCAAAACGAAAGGTTTGGCCGAAGCAATGTGCCGTTTATCTTGCCCTTTTTAGCGATGGAATAAGTGTAGTGATAAAGCGATGCTTAAGAAGGGCAGATCTAGAGGAGTCGGTAGCGATAATTGAAATGCCACCGAATACTCTTCGTCGTCAATTGGTTCGTAACCGACTATGTGACCGTCTATGCGAAACACAAAGTTGCGTAATTTGCCCTTACGGCAGGGACGGTGACCGCATGAGTTCAGGTACGATATACCTGATCTCTTGTAATAATTGCGGAGATCAATATATTGGCGAAACGGGCAGACCTTTCTGTATCCGTATAAAAGAACACGCATAGGATACAAAAGCATAGCGGCGACAGCTTTGAAGTAAAAGTCAATATCCTTGCACAAGAGACTAAAACACCTACGCGAAAACTTCTTGAGGCTTTTTGGATGAATGCCAAGAATCCGAGAATGAATAGGAGGGAAGAATGCGCAGAGATATCACGTGATCTAGGCCCGCATCTCAGAACTGATTTTAGATGTGGTTGGTGTAGTCATCAACCAAATGTGGCTCTGAGCGGGTGTTCTTCCTCAGTGGAAGACAGATGAGAAAAAAGCGGTGGGTTTTTCGAGAAGCCGTAGATCTTGTAATTGTCGTTCAAATTTTTCTTCTTTCTGTTTATGCTGTTGACGCGTTTGACCTAGTTAGTTGCGTATTAGTGTACTCTTCCAGGCTCTGAAGAAGGCGATACTGCCGAAACCTCAGCTACCGTTGTGTTGTGTGTTGTTTTTCTAGGGAAGTAAGTGTGTGCTGAATAACAAACTCACGATTGATGAAAAAAGAAAGCGAGTATTTATAATGCAATGCCGAAGTTAATAGAAGGTCGGTCTTTGGACACATCAGATCTACTCAAAGGGAGAATAGCCGGTTTATAAAGAAATATTCTTCGGATTTCCAAATAACCTGTGTTAAGAAGTGCTTTCCTTATTATCGCAGAATGGAGCCAACTTTTATGGGCCAGATGGTGGTGAAAAAGACTGAAAAAAAATACACAAGTTCTACACAGAGAAATGGTCTGCTGAATTTGCATTAATAAATAGAAATTCACGTTTGGATTCTGGATTGGATGCTACTTTTTTTTTCCCTGCTGTACCCTCATTTATGTTGCACTCACTGTTTCATCGTTCATCCACTGTTTCACAGCCTGTTCCTGTCAGGTTAACCTCATTAGTTCTACGGGAGGCCTTTTAAGGCCACCGAAATGAGGAAGTGAATAGGCTTCCATATTCATCGTAGACTACTAGGAAAAGAACTGTACAGGGATCTTTTCTGCATGTTAATTTTGCACTGAGTGCGATCAATGAATACTTTTGTTTCAGCTTTGACCGCAACCTCCAGACAACTGTGATCGACGAAATCTCTCCAGTAGAATCTCGACGGGATCCAGTCAATAGAGAAATGAATTCGGAAAAAACGGTAGAGAACTAGTTAGTCCTTCCTACACTGGCCTACGAGTTATTCTTGTCCAACAATTAAATAGCTTCACATTTCTTAGCTAGGCACTCTAGTACAATAAGCAGCATAACTTTTATGTTTTGTAAGAGGTTGAGTTCTGTATCAGTCATAGTCGCGTTCAGTAAATTTGCAAGAAGACAGTAACCAATCTTAGTCAATATTGGCTCATCTAGGAAATAATCGCAGTCTGAAGCATTACCCTGAAATGAAGACAGCTTATAACAGATTCTACCGGTCCCCATGTAAGCACTAGAATTTCTACGCGTTTTTCGTAGATAAGCGGATTAGTCTACTTCATCAAGGCAAGCTTCTGGATTCCTTGAAGGTTTTTCCAAAAGAAATCTGCCAGGGTTCACGTTAAAGTTCCAATCTGTCCATGATCTGTGAAGTCTTTTTGGCATTGAAGAAGTGCCAGTTGATGATTTCATCAACCGATCATCAGACAGTCACCGTAATCTTCCGATGAGAAATTGGCTTTCTTGCTTCATTTCGGTCAAACATATCCCAAAAAAAGTGGAAAATTTTTTTTGCCAAAAGATAAGACTTTTCTTGAAGGTCATCAGTTTTCACATAGAATCCATTTCTTGTCAAGGGCACGCTACGACTAGGAAACGGGTCGTCTTCATGGTCAAGAAAAACGCAGAACATTCTTCAACACTCGTTTTTTAACTCCCCATTTCGGCTAGGGGAATTTCCGAGCTAAAATTTTCCTTACTCTAGCTCTTCGATCAACCATGTAAAGCGGATGTAGCGCAGTGGTTAGAGGTGTCCTTCAATACACATTAGATTGTTTTTTGTCCGATCCCGCTCCCGGTTTCACCAGGCATTCCACTGGTCCATGGCGCGTCTTCTGCAAATCTTCTGCAATTCGTACGTCTTCTCTGAAGAGTGAAAACACTGAGATTGCACACCTGCAAGCCCCCTTTAGCCCTTTGTATGGGCCAACTATGCATTAAAACACAGCTAGCGATGCTTGATGAAGTCGAATGAGTATCTTGTAGGGTACTTGAAAAAAATTTTTTTATTGCTTAAACGCAGACGATAACACAAGTGCTCTTTTGGATTAAAAGATATGCTTGTGTTTTTGGTAATTTCGGCTTTATTTAGGATGACGAATTGCATGCTGAAATAGCAAAGGTGCTGAAGGAAAGAGAGGAAATGAAACGAGAGGGCTCGACGCTCTCCTTCGACAGTGTTAGCGATACTTCTGAACTGAAAAACAGTGCTGAAGAAACGTGGAATCGCAGCAAGGAAGCAAAGTAAGTGACCGGACAGATTACACCTGTATTCCAAGCCTTCAGAAATATTTGAGTTTACAGCAAAAGCACTTTCGTTCACTTTTTTTGCGGCATTCTGTACATTACGAATTGATGTGGCCATAATAGTCAGAGGCATGAGAATTACTAGGAACCTCTATTATTTTCCGCTAACCTTTCCGTAGGGGCGCGTGTGGCGCCTCCAAGCACTCCGTTTTTATCCTTTTTTTTAAAAACCTTTCCGTGCCTTCATCTCATTCAGGGCCCGTTGTTGATTCGATTCGATCGCCCAGAGCCTCTCATTGTCACGATATGGGTTTCCTCGAATCCAGTGCGCAAAAAGCAGATCATATTGGATAGCAGTAGATCAACATCCGTATTCTATAAAAGCGCTCTGCCGAGTGAAGTTCTTCATTAGAGTGGTGCTCCACTCTACATGAATCGTGTTGGAGGTGACTCTAACCGCCTCCCATGCACCTTCCTTTTACCTTATTGCAAGCGTTCGCCCGAATGGACTCGTAGAATACAACCCGCATAAAAGAGAACTCACCCACGTATGCATGCATAATACGACCTCATAAATACAGAAGCTATGTTTCAAACAAGTTCAGCAGAAAAAAAGAACACCATGCTCTGGATCCACCTACGTCTTAGGGAAGCAAAGCTTGCTTTTGGTCCACGATTAACCATTATCCACTACCTGAGGACGCGCCATCTTGTCTCGCGACTAACCGACATGAGATCCCTCTGTGAGAAAGAACCGCCATCGAAAACCACAGTTTGGCATCTTTACGTTAGTGCTATAAAACGCTGAAAGTTTGGAAGTCATTAAGAGACGTCTGACTTCAGAAGGACTGGCGCTAATACGCCAAGTGGAATTGCAGGTGCTGCAGGCAACCGCCGACTCACGTTCGACCTTGCAAAGCAATGCAGAGAGACGATAAAAGATCTTCAAGACAGAAAATCAGCAATCATGGCCGACGCTGCAGAGGCTGGGAAGAATATGCGCAAAACCTACCGAAACTTTGCCCATTACGAGAACAACATAATTGCACTCCTACGCCCAGACGGAACAGTCACAACTTCCAGAAAGGCAGTAGTGAAAATCGGTCAGAATCACTACTCTGATCTTTTCAGTAGCTATATCCACCTGACTTCATAGGACGGATATATGTTCCCACAGGTTCTTCCTTCCGAAATCCGACAAGCTATTTCGTCGGTGAAAAATCGATTAACACGAGGTCTGAACAAGATAAGATCTGAACACCTGAAGAACTTTCCGCTAGTCCTCATAAAGAAGCTGCCTCGGCTTTTCGGATGTTATCTGTCTGAATACAAGGTCCCTATTCACTAGAAGACCAGAAAGACTGTGTTTTGTTTCTAGAAGGATAACCTTCACGATATCGTGAACTACCGCCCAATCTGCTTGCTGTCTGTCGTCTATGAACGCTTCACTTGAGTCGTCTTAAACAAGACTGATAGAACACAGGGCGAAGGAAAGCCAAGTGAGTAAGCAGGGTATCGGAAAGAATTCAGTACGATGGACCAAATCCATTCCATAGCAAAACTCAATTAAGTATCACAAGTGTACAAGGGACCGCCTTTTGTCGCTTTCATTGAGTTAAAGAAAGCTTTTGACACAGTTGAGATAGCATCAGTCATTGGAAGCCCTGAAATGTTCATCACGAACGGACTGGTTTCGTTTACTCCATTCACGCTCAGCTGAACGAATATCTCCGAATGCTCTAGTCACTTTTATCTAGGTCTGGAAATCAACAAAATGAATGACTTAGCGCCAGAGATGATTAGAAGGAAACGAGCGGCTTGGGGTGCTTTCAAGAATCGAGGATGTAGTGAAGAGAACAAAAAAACATCCCGCTCCACGTCCATCTTTTCGATTCCTCGGTTCTTCCTGCCTTAATGTATGCGTCAGAAATCTGCTCGCTGCGTAAGCAGGATGAAAGATCACTCAGTGTTATTGAAGGCGCAGTCGAAAGGACGATGCTAGGAGTATCCCGTTCCACACAAGTAAGGAAAGGGATCCGAAGCTCCGATCTGCTTCGACGATCAAAAATCAAAGATGCTGTTCTGTACGCCAAACAGTCGAAATAAGGTGGGCCGGACACGTAATGCGTACGAAGGATAACCGATGGACAAGAACAGTTAGAGACTGGCTTCCTCGGGATGTCAAAATGATGCAGGGATGCCACCAACCCAATGACCAAAGTTCTTCACGAAAACCCTAGAAGAGTATAATGCTCAGCTACTCCTTAGAGCGAGCAGAACCCGCTTGGTTACTCTTGCACGGTGCAAAGAAAAATGGAAGATTTACTGGCATCATCGCCTGATCGAGTCACTCGGTGATCAACGGGACGACAGGTGATACACATGATGGTTTTCAAATCAAGCTAAGTAGAAAACGTGTGATGTGAAACCTTGTAGCTTTAACAGTCCAGCCATGATTTTGGACTTGTGTTGTTATTTGTGGGTCGGGTAGAAAATAAGTTGGTCCATCTGTCGATTCGCAAAATCTGTTTTGTCTTGTCTACAGTTTTGTGTTTGATTTGCTGTGGAAACTATGCAATGGTTGTTGTAGCTTTTAATCGCTGCCTATTCGTTTTTTTCATGGCAAGGTTCGTTGTGATATACAACCATAACGATGCTGGGATCTAAGCAAAACTCGGAACTTCAGCTGGATATCGAAACCGCGATCACCCTTAACGGAGGGTGACTTGTCATCCATCACACCAATCGAGGCTCTTTGATTTCTCCTAGCCACTTTTTTTTACCCAAACGACGCTACCAGCAATCCTAATCTGTCAATTATCAGCATAGCTGAGTTCAATACCGACTTGTGCTCCAGATCATTATCATTGACTGGTTTTTGCTTATAGCATCGCTAGAGTAATAAGCTGGCTAGGAGAAACCAAAGCAAGGGGCCTGGGCTGGCGTGGTGGACAGCATGCGAGTTCCCGAAAAGGACAGTCGCGGATTTGGAGCACACTTGAGGTTCCGAGTTTTGCTAATATATCAGCATCATTTTGGTTTTACATATTATACCTTGCTGTGCAAAAAAAATAGGTGGCAATTAAAAAGTTAAATTATTATTAAGGTATTTAGGTAGCACAGGGGCGTGTTAGCACAGTGGCTATAGATGGACTGCGATACATACTAGATCGACCTCAGGTTCGATCCCACGTCCGGGGCTGACCAAGCTTTCCATCTCTGAGGGATAGGAAAGTTAGTACCAGACTTTTCTGGAAGGATAGCAGCACTAATTGGATACATCGGTAAACCACCGCAAGCCTAAATCTAATCAAGTATAGGTCAGATACGTATTCAACCACCTTTACAATGCTACGAACAGAAGCGAATGCTTGGCGCATCCATCAAAAAATTTATGAACGGCGTTAATTTTGTGCTTTATCCTCTATCGCATTCCTCTTTAACGGCCTTCAATTTTTTCAAAATATCACCCGTCTCTATATGATGCGGCTTCCATAATTTCATTTATTCCACTCGTTGTCTTTTATCCGAAATCCACAAAGGTGTTCGAATTTGTGAGTTTTACTGGAACTTCAAGATTTTATCCATTCCACGAATCTCGCTGTTTGGAATTGATCTAACTGAATCCTGGTATAATGGCGCTATTGCAATCACAGATATTCACCACAGGTATCGCAGCTATTTATGGATCGAAAAGATCTTTTCGTGGACAAGTCTGCCGCCAATTTTCCATCCTTGCATTGATTGAGAATTGGCCGACACGGTAAAGAGTTTTATCGACTACAGTGTATTGCTTGGCACTTTAAACCATTGAGCTGCAGGCGGCTCGCTGTTTCAAAAAGTGGATAAACAAAGATATAGAACAGTGTGGGCATGTTTGGTACTTTCTAATTGAGAAGTGCTCGTTTAGAGTTGGGATGCTGACTGCTCTTACTGGATTTTATAGCCTGTTTCTCACAATTTTCGCTCTCGTTCTTGAACTGTCTCATCTACTTTCTGGAGAAGAACAAAGAGAAATTAACACGAAGGATTTGGTAAGCCTATATTCCAAAGGAATCGATTTCAAACTGATATTGACAATACTACTTGTTAGGGAACTTTTGCAGATATTTGGAATGTACGTGTATGGGGGTGTCAATTCTATTCTTTATCTACATGTATGTGGTACTACTTCTTGACCCGCGTTGGTATTGGACAATTGATGCTATTAAGGTGAACTTGCCCAGAATAGCGAGCTTTTACGCTCCTACTGATCATTGATCTAGCGAGTAGCTTAGTAGCGTTATTCATACAATGTTAACTTTTTACCACAACGATGCTGAGATATCTGCAAAACTCCGGACCACGGATGTCTGCGGTGGGGAACGAACGCGCTACTACCCTTTCCGGGGGGCTAACGCGTTCATCACCACACTGTGCGGGTCCTTCATTTCGCCTGTCTCTTAGCCATTTCATTTCTATAATTAACTTTTATTTCCTGCCTACTACACTTTTCAAATTAAGGTATTGTGTGAAATACAACCACATCATTATCAAATTATTAATATCTTAGCATTGTCATATTAGTATCTCAGCATCATTATGGTTACCCCGGAGGGATGACGCTTGATCTGCTCGGAGAGTGGCTCGGCAGTGACCACGCTCGTGATAATCGACGGTCGCTTCGACTGTGCTACCCGAGCCCTTCATTTTATAATAAGTATCAGCAGATTTGAAACGCCTAAGAGAATGCACTTCCTAAGGGATTAGCTAGGAGTGCTACAGTGTTGTTTTCATAAAATTCGTCCTTCTAAACAGGGAATGTTTCAGAGGCACGTAAGGATGTTCAAGTCGTACGATCCTTCTGTCTCGTCGGCCGTCGCCACAGTGAGAAAAAGTCACTCATTGCGGACCGTCTGCCGGAAGCTTATTTCTGAGACTGGGATGTGTTGGTACGAGAAAATCTGGCCACAAGAGTAGATTAATATCAAATTATGGCATACAATGTTAGCCAAACGCCGCGGAATTACTTTGCCAACTTTCAGTTTTCGGTGTTATTGGTGTCGTCTACTACTCGTTCCTGGTGTTTCTGTGTACATCCGACGCCAATTGCCCATCACTCTCTCTTTCTCTTGACGCTTGTGCTATCGTGTTCATTTTCACTCAGATGCACTTCATTTTCTGCAACTCTAAGGTAGTTAGGTAAAACAAATTAAACAACTTAAGCTCAACAATTTAAACACTTGTAATTAGGTAACGATTGTCAAAAAATGGCTTTTCGTATATACATATATATAAGTGTATATATATATATATATATATATATATATATATATATATATATATATATATATATCCTCCCAATGGTTTATTGCCTCATCGTGGCTGGGAGGTGTTCTTGGGTGTCGCGATGCGATGTACAGCGGGGAGATTCATTCCCCGGCTGGGCTCCCAAGCTGAGAAGTCCGTCGTTTCCACAGGAAACCCAGCTAAGAGTAAACCAATACCAGGATCCACCACCGTCCTGGTATCGAACTAGTCGGATGGTGCCAGATCTCACTCCCTGATTTACAAGGGCTGCGACTGCCTATGGTGGCGACGACCCGGGGCAGACTTTGGCCAGGCTGGCCTCGAGACACCAGGGAATCACAATGGCTAAACCAGCAAATCTCCGGAGAATGGAAATTTTGCTGAGGTTCGCCCAACTAGTGAAGACGCGGTATCCAAGTATTCAAGTAAGTAAGTATATATATTCGTATATATATATATATATATATATATATATCGCTGTAAAGATGGAGACCTCCTCTGTCTCTTGAATTTTCCAAGTAGACAGGAGTCAATGCTTGCAAAGCCACGTCAATATGATGTGTAGTGTGCTAATACAGTAATAGGAAATCTTCAGCTTTACTTCACAAAGCTTGGTATCACAGATATCGTACCGATCCCAGCACTTCTCGCTTTAGATTCATTTAATCTCGTCTGTTATCCACGAAGACCTTCGAAATTTTGTGTGCGGGTTCTGTTACCGCTCGAGGATTTCCGACTTCTGTGTGAATGTCGTCGAATGCCAGTCGAGCTAATCCTCGTGAAGTTCTGAGATATCCTTGCTAGGGCGTCCCCATGCGGACCGGATGTAGTGGCTTGATCGCAGACCAATTTCTGGAACCCATAACCGGTCACCACACAGCTGCTCGCTTCGGAACAATGCACTTGATCGCAGCAAACCTCTGGACATGGATCAGATACGTACTGATGGAAGAGGGAGTGATGGAGAAAGAAATACAGTAATAGTTGCTCATCCTTTCTCTTCTTCTTTTCAGTTATTTTATACGACCTGACTTGAATGTCTGCCGAGTTGAATCTTATTAAAAAGCTGGAATGGTTTTGCTAAAGAGTCTTCTGCGGATTGGAAGGAGGGAGCAGATCACGTATAAGTGTAGTAGCAATTTAGCGACCCCCAAGAGATGGCACTGCTACCTGCGCTTCTTGAAAAAAAATATAAAAAGTCTAGTAATAAAAAGTAGCTATGTGTGCTTGCCTCCTATAGCCGTCCCGCTTTTTAGGATATGCAAATCTCTTTTTTACATTCGCCCATTTCAGGGACGTCTTCCGAACAATTAATAACAGATCTAATCTCGTTGTAAGTGCGGAGTCAGACGACGCTTTCGAGCGTCAGGGAATCGACTTCGCAAGTGGTTGCCGAGCTGCTGAATGCATTCTAGGTACTTGTTTTGACAACCATTCGTGACAATGACGATCTGGTAGGGCAGCTTCCTTTAACAGAGGAAATGGAAGTGCGGTAGTAACTGCAATTGTATGGGCAATAATAGTTATTCTGTTGAACGGATTGGAGACCTACGAATGTCGGAAATGTCTCAGCCAACTTGAAGAGAACAGAAAATTCGCTCAGTACATCACCTATAACTGCGAAAATTACTCAGCTGTACGAGCTTCGTATGGACCTTCACATGGGGTCAGGTCTAGAAGTGACATGACCTACTATTTGTAGATTTTTTAACAACATGAAGTCTTTGGATACTTTCATCAATGACTGGCCTATTATAGAGGGTCTTGAGATGTGAATAAACTCCGAATGTGACGTCGATGCAACTTCTCTACCGAGTGAGAGTCGGAAGAGAATCCGCCGGGGCAACACCAACCCACTGAAGCAGTTAAAAGCTATGCGGAATTTGCCCATGTTGTGCACACATGTGCATGATTCTTTATATTCTGCCTTTAAATTGCCATAATCATTGCCAAGTTATATTCTCACTAAAAAGCCACTGAAAGTGATGCTCAACGATGTTGAGACTACAAATCAATCAAAATAGAAGAAATGGCTGGAAAATATCTGTTCCCTATAAGTAGTTATGGAGTGGATGTTAATCAATAGGGCTTGAATGTTAGTCAGTAGGACTATGTCCTGCATGTATATAGGCCGTTTGAAATAAATACCAACGCAATCATGCCAAAAACTCTGCACGCGTTTAACAAAACACTTGAGAAACTACTGGAAAATTGGACATCGAAATGGAGTTCACCAGCTCAGTTCTTCAAAGTCACAACTTTATGAAATCGCAATGCAGCCCTCCAAAAAAAATGCACCAAGGACAGTTCATAAATCATGAGAAGGACGAATGACAAGTGCATGTGGACTCTCGATTTGAGTGCTAAAATAACGTGCGACGAGTTTTTTGTTGACGACCAGTGGTTAAACACAAACAAAAAAGTGACGTTTTGCCTGTCGAGAGACGCAAGTGGAAACACGCTTGCAGTCGGAGTCGGTTTCTGTTGTGTCGGATTGACACATGTCTTCTCCATTCGCTTGTAGTGCGAATGGACGTGAGTATAACTACGTCTGTGTATCCTGGACGTCAATACGGCAAAAACCTGCAAGGATGGAGGGTGCTTGGGAAGCGCCTCCAGCAAATAAGCTCCTCATTACACTCAGGGTCAGAACAACAAACTAGTATGATTATATCCAGTCCTTTATGCCAGGGTTCGACAAATTACCGAAGGTATCGATACGACCGCATTGGACAAGATGAGCATTGTAGGCTGTTGAAGTCTTAGGGTCATTTTAGTCTACTCCACATTGGAATCCTCTGATGAGAAATGATTTATACAAATGAAGTATAGAAATGTTAAATACTACGAAATAATAAAAAAAATGAAGTAGAAAAAATAAAAAATTCTTTCTTTGTATGTCCGACATCACACATTGTGCAGATCGCAGCATTTTTTTTCATTCGATTCGCTTTCTTATACCCGTAAGCCACGAAGCTCTATTGATTTGCGTTTGGGGTTGGTCGCTTCTCGAGGATTTTTGGTCTTCTTTATGAATGTCGATGAGGGCTGGTCGAGAGGATTCTCTTTCAAATCTTGGGATAGCATTGCCAAGTCGTTCGTAGGTCCTGTTTATCGTAGGAAGCTTCCAAGACAGGTCTGTTGACAGTTCTCAACCTTGAAGGGATCGGATGCTTGATTGGCCTAGTGCGTTCTTCTCGAACTACGGTGTCGTGCCTATTAAGCGTGCGTATTAGACGGCACCACACTACCATTGCGCTATCCGCACCTTGCGGTGTGAAAGGAAAACTTTAAAAACCCTATAATCGATAAGTAAAATAAATCGACTCTATAAAAATATATTTCACAACCACGATCAGCATTCCACAACAACGATATCATTGACCTAAATAGTGCAGTACACGAATATGGTACAAACCAAACATTACTCGTTCTCGAGACCCTCAATAAAACAGGCTCGTTTCTGGTACCCCGTTTATGTTCAACAGAACCAATGTCTCGCAATACTCAAACAGTGTGTGTCCGGATTTTTTGCAAAGATCGAAATGTGATACTCCTCGAGTTCTTTGTGCGCGCCAAATTCACTTTGATAACCTTGGATGCGACAAAAAAAAATGACAGAGAACTGGCGCCTTCTGTAATCGATCCACGAAAGGATGACAGGACGTTAAGATGATTGCATGGCGAAAGTTGCCCATCTGTTCAGCCGATTATAAACAGCGTGATTCATGTCTAAAATAATACCTCCTTCTAAGCCGAATTCTCATAGTCATTCCGTGTACGAGTCAGACGAGAGATGACACGTAGAAGGCTAGTATGGATGTGTTGTCTCAGCCATCGTCTATTGCCTTCTGATTCTTTCCGCGTTTCATTTCGTTTAGGAACAGCATAACAATAAATATCAGTTGTTATTATTGCTGGGAGCGGGTGGCGCAGTGGTTGTGATACCGTTTATTACGTGGACAGTCCAATCTATCAGGACGATTGTTCGACTCCGTTCTGAACCCATCGATATTCTCACTCCTCCTCTAATCTAGTCGGTAAATTGCTGCCAGAGTTCTTTGCAAATAGTTCACCTCCCGAAATCTAAATGGGAGCATTCAACCCGGCTATCACAGGGTGCCACGGAGAGTTTACTCGAGCATCAACGACACTCGTAACGAAGAATAAAATCCTCAAGAAGCAGCCAAATCCACGGTAAAAAATTCAAAGACCTTCGTTGATGGTGGATACGAGGAGACGAATCGAACTTAATAATTGCTGGGATACCTCCTGTGATAGATGTGATGTCGTCCCATGTAGTAAAAATATTCATGAACATTACTAGAAAGAGAAAGTGGCTGTGAAAAAGGCAAGGTAAGAGCATAGGTTGCAGTGTTCCATAGCACGTAAGCCATTGGCAGAAATAGTCTTCGAAGCCCACTTGAAGTTCTGAGCTTCGCTCATATCTCTGCATCCTTATGGTGGCATTTTGTATCACAACCTGCCATGAACAAGAATGGCCAACTGATAAACTTAAAGTCATAATAACGAACATTATCATAGGTGGCCTATCTGAAGTCATGTTCACGGCTATCGTTGAGTATTCTTTGATAGCCGCTGCTGTGCTGTACATCGTTTGGAGGAATATCGGAAAGTGTAGTCATGGGTCGGAATATGTGAAGCGGAAGCATCGCATTCGAGTTGACTGTTCAAAAACCACCACAGGTGAGAATATTCAAGAAAACCGTAAACCCGCTTGCTGAAGGAATTGTTCCATTCTCAGGCTTATTTCTTGGATTAGCCTTCCTAGCAGCGACCTTCACTTCGATGGCAGTATATTATGGATATTCGATACTCGGAAAGAGTAAAAATGCTGCGTTTGCATATGCTCTTGCGGATATTTCACAGGTAGGAGTCTAGTTTCACGTTATAAATAGCTACTCATTCAACAGCTGCTGAGAATTGCTACAGGCTTCTTCATCTATTGCGTCAGAAAAGGTGTTCAAAATTAAATAGGTTGCAAATATCTCATGAATCAGTTTCTTGGCCCATTTAGGAGCTTGGACGTAACCATTATGAAACTGCAAAAAATGTTAAAAAGTGCTATACTATTTGTTCAAAATGCTATTCGATTGTCAACTTATCCTAGTGCCAATTGATTTTTTCAAGCAGCGCAAGTGTTCTTCACTTACAAATCACAAACTTCATAGAATCACCTGTATTAGTTGAAGTAACGCTGAGCGTCGATCAAGGAGCGAGCGTCATACTCTCTTTTAAAAGCTTCATCGATGAACAGCACTTAGCCGACAGTAGTCTTTCAATTTTTCATGCATATCGGAATTCGATTCACGACGACTCTTCCCCAGTGGTTCTCCCGGCGGTCACTGTTTTGATTTTTTGATGGGTTATAGATTAAAAAGAAACACAAACAAATTGAACTGAAAATTAGAACTTCAAATTCACTATAGCGTATTATAGAAGGGTGTAAGAAGTTGTGAAAATGTGGAACAAGAACGAAATTTATGATGGAGAACATTCGATAAACGCACAAGAGGAAACACAAGTCACATCCGACTCATTCTTGCTGTACTATGGTTCGGCCCACAGCTTTCAAAAATCCATATCTACACACTAGTAAGGTTTTTGCTGGAAAAAAGATAACTGGAACCTATCGATCTCGTCAAAGGGTTACAAATCTGCTTCTCCTACCGTGGTGAAACGGAATGCTTTTGGAACCCACGCACGGTCGTCTCATTGTCGTCTTGTGTCTCAAGCGGCGAAGCGACTTCACAAAGGTGCTGCTGAATGGTTATGACAAGACTGTTAGTTGTCTGTTGAAGTCATTTTGTGATAAATAAGCGATAACTTTAGCATAAGTTTAGGAAAAAAGCACATGGAGTGCTTTCAGGCAACGAATACGGGCTTAAAGATTGAGCAAAAATGATCGTGTACTTGGCTGGAGAAGCAGGTGGACCTATATTTTCTTCTTTGTGTCAGATCGACATTTACGTCGAAAATTGCAAGGACTGTAGTGATGATTTATACTTGCAACCCCACCTTCGGGACACTCCATTAGAGGAGATGATGATCAAGCCAGGAAAGCTTAGTAGGACGTCGTCCTAATAGCCGAGGTGAGAAAACACCGTGCAATAAAGCTTTTACGCAGAAGAAATTAGTGTATAATAGTAGAGGAATTGAAAGAATGATAACTATCGGTGGAAAATTTTACTATCTGATGTCGCCGTTGTTATAAAGTTTCATAACGACGTGGACCAATGTCTCGTTGGTCCAAAACTCTCCTTTTCTTCCGAAAGAGAGAAGGCAACAAAACACGACAACCGTCATAAATAGAGTGTACTAGCTCTTTCGCCGGCTTTTAACAAGATTTTTGGTATCCGTAAGATAAGGGACATGAGAAGCTAAAGCGATAATTTCAATATAGGCCTAAGGAATGGATATGGAGGTCTTCAAGAGGAATATGACACTGAAACCTCAACCGATTTCTCAACACGTAGTTTGTACGATCCCAGTGCAACTACCGACTTCTGATCGTGCTTGCAAACCATTTCAAATAGTTGCAAGATGGCTGACGTTTCGGCATTTCACCTTCCTCGGAGCAGTGCTTCATTCGTAACAGCAGGGCTCTGGTAAAGGCGAAATCGCCGAAACGTCAGCCATCAACCAACAACAACAACAACAACAACAATTACAACGACAACAACGACAATGGAAACTTATAGTAACTTCGCATCAGCTCAAGAAGATCAATTTATAAGATCATACAAATAAATATATCAACTATTCATGCCGAGATTTATAGAAAGTAGGTCTTTTTGAATTATTAAACTGTAAGAGATTTATGACAAAAAAAATAGAAATAGGGCCTGAGCCTGTGAGAGATTTAAAAACATGCGAAACATTCGTCGAGACTGCGCCAGGTACAGATCCGGGTTGTCAGACATTTGTATATTGATAGAGGAAAACCGTATAAGTAAGCAGGAAGTAAAATCAGCACGACTTGCAATAATAACCTGTCACCTGTATCACCTGTACTCCCGTTGATCGTCGAGTAACTCGAGCGGGCGCCAGTAAATCTTCGATTTTTCCCTTTCGCGTGTAAGAGTAGCCCAGTGGGTTCTGCTCGGTCTAGGGACTCGTCGAGCACCATAGTTTTCTTTTAGGCTCTTCGTGAAGAACTCTGACCATCGGGTCGGTGGTCTTCCTGCAGAGCATTTGACATCCCATACGCATTACGTGTCCGGCCCACCTTATGTTCAACTGTTTGGCGTACAGAACGGCATCTTTGATCTTTGATCGTTGACGCAGTTCGGAACTACGGTATCCATCCCTTACGTGTGTGAAACGGGATACTAGCATCGTCCTTTCGACTGCGCCTTCAATAACACTGAGTGATCTTTCATCCTGTTTATACAGCGACCAAGTTTCTGACGCATACGTTATCGTAGAAAGTGCCGTTGGGTCGAAAGGGTGGGCACGGAATCGGGTGTTCTTAGTTCTCTTCACTACATCCTCGATGCTCTTGAAAGCTCCCCAAGCCGCTCGTTTCCCTCTGCTCAGCTCTGGAGCTAAGTGGTTGATCATATTGATTTCCCGACCTAGAAAGACATAACTGGAGCATTCGGAGATATTCGTTCCGTTGAGCATGAATGGGGCATGCGAAACCAATCCGTTCTTCATGAACATCGTTTTTTATGAGGTTTAGTCGAAGACCAATCTTTCTATAGGCTTCATCAAAGTCGGCAAGCATACGTTCCGCTTGGCTAATGTTTGATGTTATAAGGACGATGTCATCAGCAAAGCGAAGATGATATAACTGCCGACCATCGATTTTCACTCTCATATTATCCCATTATAGTGTTCGCATGACGTTCTGGTAGGTGGCGGTAAACAATTTTGGCGAGATGGTATCGCGTTGCCTAACCCCTCTTTTTGACGTCGATGTTAATATCGTTGTACAATGGTGAAATCTTGGTTGTGAAATTTTTTGTACACCTCACGAAGAATCTTTATGTACTGAGTAAGGACTCCTTGACTATCAAGGGCTTCCATGATTGTTTCTAGCTCAATTGCGTCAAACGCCTTCTGTAAATCGATGAAAGTGAGACACAGCGGTCTTTTGTGCTCTCGCGATACTTCAATGAGCCTTGTTATCGTGTGGATGTGGTCCATCGTACTAAATCCTTTTCGAAACCACGTTTGCTCACATGGCTGTCCTTCATCCAGTGTTCTGTCAATCCTGTTTAGGATGACTCCAGTGAAAAGTTTGTAGACGACAGACAGCAGGCAGATTGGGCGATAGTTGCCGATATCGTTTAGGTCACCCTTCTTG
This sequence comes from Angiostrongylus vasorum, assembly GCA_018806985.1. Lineage (NCBI taxonomy): Eukaryota > Metazoa > Nematoda > Chromadorea > Rhabditida > Metastrongylidae > Angiostrongylus > Angiostrongylus vasorum. The sequence goes on along the minus strand of JADANN010000198.1, from coordinate 986,510 downwards.
AACAGTAATATGGTCTTGCTGGTCTTCTACCTTGCATTCAGACAGGTAACGTGTGAACAGCCGAGCCAGTGTGTTTACGAGGACTGGCGGAAGGTTCTTCAGGTGTTCTGATCTTATCCTCTCCGGACCTGGTGCTGTTCGAATTTTCACCGACGAAATAGCATGTCGGATTTCGGAAGGAAGAACCGGTGGTACAACATATCCATCCTCCTTTATTTCATGTGACGGAAGGTGGACGTGGCTATCGAAGACATCTGATTAGTATTCGTGAATGCTTTTCTCGATTGCCTTTCTGGACGCTGTAACTGTTCTGTCTGGACGTCGGAGTGCAATCATCTTGGTCTTGTAATTGGCGAAGCTTCGGTGGGCATTGCGAATGCTTTTCCCGGCCTCTGCACCTTCGACCATTACTGCTGCTCTTCTCTTTGAAATCTTCTTCTATCGCCTGTCTACATTGTTTTGGAAGTTCGGATGTTAGTTCGCGGTTGTCTGCAGCCGTGCGATTCCATGCTGGCGTATTAGCTCGAGTGCTTCTGGAGACAGATGTCTCTTGGTGACTTTCGAACTCTCAGCTTTCATAGCGCTAACGTGAAGATGTTGAATGAGCCGATCGTATTCCTCGTCGATGTTATCGACAACGGCATCTTCCCAACAGCCGACTAGTGGATTGAATAAGTCCCTGTTTGTGGTGGTTCTGGGACTACAGTTTTTTGAATTTAGTGGCTTTTTCCCCTTTCTGCGAGAAAAAGAATTTAGCACGAAGAGACGGTAGTTTGATCCTGTGTAGAATTTTGTGACAACAGACATCGGTTAGGCAAAACCTTCTATTTACTATGATGTCATCTATTTCGTTATGGCACTCTCCATTAGGAGACTCCCACGTCCAGCACTGAGGGTGGGGCTTCTGCAATTGCGAGTTATCATGGATGGTCTTGGTCGCCATGATAAACTCAGGTAGCCACTCACCGTGTTCGTTTCATTCTAATCCATGAGTCGCAATGTGACGTTCTTCTTGATCCAATCTTGGCGTTGATATCTCAGTTGATGACCTTGAAAAATGTATTGTCTTCTCTGTAGAACTTCTCCAAGTCGATATAGAACGCTTCGACTTCTTCGTCATAGTTTGATGTCGGCGCGTAAACGACGAAGATTGTCAAAGCCGGTATTGATCCACATCTTTTTAATCGTAAACATCCGATTCGGGTTGTAAGCTGTTCGAATGAGTCGATGTTCATGGACAAACTCGTGTTGACGATAACGCCGACGCCGCCGACTCCCCTAGTGTCGCATGTTCCGAGGAACAGTTCTTCTCCGGTGTCATAGACCGCGTTGAATGGGTGGCGTCGTCTCGTCTCGGCCAGGCCGATGACGTCGTACCTTGTCCTTCTTGGCTGTATGAGCAAGTCTTCTATCAAGGACTCGGATGAAAGCGTACGTGCGTTGTGGGTACAGATCGTCACCATAGTTCTTCGTGATCAAGGCAGCTTCCATTGGCCCTGAGATTTTAGCAGCCTCTCCGTACTCGTCCTACCCAACGCTGCGAAATTAGGGGGCTCTTTCGGAGTCAGGGGAATGAGGCCCGTTTTTTTTTAACTGTTTTTAGCATTTTGATACCCACGTATAGCTTGCTGGGCTCTGAACGTGGTGGCTGGGTATACTCACGGGTAGCTTGCCAAGCTCTCCCACAGTGGACATGGAGCTTGTTTGTTGAAGGCGAGTCCTAACCGCCTCCCATATACTTCCTTGTCACTTGATTGCAGGCTATTGGCCGAATTGACTAGTAGAATACAATCCGGTAAGCGAGAACGCAACCACACACGCATGCATGAATACGCCTAGCAAATACAGAAAGTATGTGCCAAATCGGCGCATCAGAAACAGAAAGTCCATCCCTGGATCCTTCTGCGTCTAAGGGAAGCACAGTCCGCTTTTGGTCTGCGATTAACCACCTATCCGCCACCTGGGGAAGCGCCGCGTAGGCTGGCGCGACTAACCCGCTCGAGATCCCTCATTTGGGGGAGATCCGTGGGCAATAATAACACGGTAACAAAATTCGCCGAAGTATTGCAAGAGTTAGATGCGCAATTTGCACCATTTTCAAAGATAAAGCTCTCGGCGTTGATCAATCCTTGGGAGGCGCGCCATGAATTCGACTTCATTAAGCATCGTTTGGAGATGACTGGATGCATATCTGGTCTTTGCAATGACTCGCGGTGGCCTGCCCATGTATGCCAGTGCTGCTATCCTCGCAGACAGGTCTGGCACAATTTGCTGACCCCAGAGGGATGGAAGGCTTGGTGGCCTATAGGCGCGGGGGATCGATTCCACGTGTGTGCTGCAGGGCGCCTCCGACCACTGCGCCACACACGCCCTCATAAGAAACTGGTACTCGCATTAAATAGATTCATTTTTCAAGCCCTCACGACAGGTATGTGTATCTCGGTAGGGAAGTCAACGTGGCAAACGATTCAGCTGCAGAGCTGTAAAGGAGGAAAGAAGCGGAAGTTTGGAACATCCTCAAAGCAGCAATGGGAAAAACAAGGAATTCCCTAATCCACTCTTGTCTTCTCTTCGCGGTTGCTCTTAACTTAAAGTGTGGCTCGATGACATGCAGACTCTGCCAACAAGATGATCAATCAACAATCGAGACGTTTATACTAAGCTAACGGTAAGTATGATCCGAAGTTTCATCGTCAAAGATTGAACGCAAGGAATACAGCAGCATATGGCAATCATGTCGACAGTCAGATGCGCCGAACGGAACACCTCAATGACAACTGTTGTCACAGAGCTGCTGAGCGCCATTTGAAGTCAACCGCAGAATAGGATAACCACCTACTATAGGATTATGCTTCTTCGCAGAGATTTTGGGAGCAAAATGATGACAGTGTTTTCCATCGAACTAGCGGAAACGGCTGAGCAGCTGTGGCGTGTTAAAGGAACTCAAGACTTTGTTTGCCCCCCGCTCGAGTCAATTCTATGACCAACGGAAGGACGTGTTGTTCAGGTGGCGTGTTGTTTTCTGGATTGGTAGGTGTTTAGAAGTCTTCGAACTTTTCTCCTCATAGCGACTTGAAATCTTCGAATGCTTCTACTAAATTTTTAAGCAGGTTTCACTCTTATTGACACACTACACGTGACTAATTGCAGTACATTATTGCAACAATTGGTTGCGTAATGGCTATCTATCAGCTCAGAGAATTAATCTACGTCGAAAAACGAAACTGCCAGCTATCAAAGGACCAGGTATTATTTGCAAGTGTTTTATTTTTAAGAGGAGTTATGAAATATTTCACAAAGTACTACAAAGTAGATCACTGGATGGAACGTTGATAGGTAACAACTGTATCCCCATAATGCTCTTCCATCTTACGGTGATGGTGGGTGGTTGTGTCGAATTGTGATCGCTTGCAGAGTGCTCATCGGCAAACAGAAATACTCAGGCTAAAAAGGAATTCGCTATTTCCATTTCGAAGTCTAGCTTACCAGTGCGAGGATTTGGTATCGTCCTGATAGGAATGTGTACCGAAGGTGGTTAGCTGTTTTTTTGTCCAGCAGTAATCGATGGACAAAATTTGGAAACCTTCCATTAAGACTGCTTCAAACATTCAATGAAAAAAAGATGCATCTTGACTAATTTTAAACCCTATCATAACCTCACAAACTAGAAGGTCCTACCACGACGCTGACCACGAAGAGACATGGTGGGAGGCTATCAAATCTCAAATTGCATAATTTCACTGGATTATGATAAAAAACATCACGTCCACATGCAGAGCTGTCTTTTTCGACGTAAGGCTTGGAGCTCTTACAGAGCAGCAAATCACAACAACTTTCAGAAGATATCGTTCTACAAAAGACCAATAAGCAAGAAGAGTGGCATACCCCCAATTCAACGATAGGCCATTATTTCCCGTAGATAGCATTTTCGGGGAATATCTCAGGATGGTTTGGTAACCTTCATCGTACACATATTATATATCGATATCTTATTTCCTCTTCTGGCTTGATCCGCCTTTAACCACCTGTCAAAGGATGGTCAGTATCACCATTTACTAGCCGCAGCCCATTGAGCTATTAAGAGCAAATCGGATGCGTTCTGTGAACTTTTTGGTGGAGGTGGCCTCCAAAATCATTATGTATGTTTTTTCTTCTTGAAGGCTTCATCGCCGAAATAGTCAAGGGAAAATGGAAGTTTTGAAAACAAATACTTACTTGGGTACCTAAAAGAAAAAATCACTTGGTTACGTAGACGACCTTCTTCATGATTTGTGTCGGCACTAAATTCTTCATAGCTTTTTAAGAATTATCTTGCGGTATCCTTTCATGTTGATGATGTGTCGTGAGTATAAGTAAGAAAAAAATGACAGCTAATATGGAGATCGAACACATCCACACGAGGCGTATGCGGTAACTCTTTGACACCTCTGTGGTGCCATCATTATGTACTGCACCCGATCAACGTCTTTTTCCATTCGATTCCGCCACCTACTGCAAAAGAAATTTTCATCGTTAACCAAAGAAGAGACAAGTCGTAAGTGACAACAGCTATCAAGATGAATCCTTTCCTGATTAGCTGATTAATAAAGACCCGATAGATGACTGCACTGTATCTAATAAAGTAGTCGAAAGCTGCGTTGAGCGCGCTTCAATTCCTCAACCAAACGGTTCGAATTTAATTTGCGCTGTCTCCAAGAAGTTGCACGGAAGGAGAAGTAAACTGCAACTAAATCTTGCCACACATCACGACGCCAACAATCGACAACTTCAGAAGATCACTGCTGGAAGATTTCCAGCAAGAAAATATTACGAGCGATTCAAAAAAGAGCAGCTGTCATGAACCAAAAGAAAGGAGATAATTTGAAGTTCACTATGGCATTTTGTAGAGCGGAAACTGCGTGATTGAAAGTGTGTCCATAGGGGAAGAAAATCAGTTCTCACTGATGTAAAGTGGCATCTTTATTTTATTTCAGGAGCTTTTGGATCAAATTTTGCTTTGGTTGGGTTTGATTGGCGAATTGATTTACTCGGTTGCTGGGCTCGTTGGATTGACTGGCGACGGTCCGTGGCAACTGCTGGCTTTTATTCTATTTTTTTGTTCATATTTTCAGACTCATACAGGTGAGCCATGCTAGAGAAGTAAGAGACAACTCGATCGGGTTCTGAAGCTTCTTGCACCAATAAGTTTCCAATAATTGAATAGCGTTTTCAAGCTGTTTTTTTGTGAAAGTGGATTTCATATTCTAGGTTGGAACTCAGACATTCCTTATCTATCTCGCTGCCAGAGTGAGAGTTGGCGCTTCGAATAAACAGAATCAGCCTGGGAAACAGGCGATCACCTTCCTTCTTGTTGCAAACCTTTCGATATTCTTGATGAATCTGTTCGAGAGTGAAAAACCCGGCATTTCCGAGAGCATCATAGGTGAGCGTTTGACATCGGAAATGTTCGGAGTGATTTTGAATCCTGATATTGTAGATTTCTACGGAAAAACGATCATGGGTCTTCTTGGTTCGCAGTTTCTCACCGCTGACGATCTTCTACCGATTTCATAGTTCCGTTTGTTTGGCTGAAATATGGAAAAAATGTTTATGTTAATAAATAACTCTCCTTTACGGACTGTTTTCCTTGTGACCCAAGTATTTTTTTAAGAAGATTAAACAGAAATGTTATCTCATAACTCATGAGTCTTTTTTCCCTTCGGCTTACATTACGGCTATGAAATCGGCCTTCAACAATCCCCAAATTTCTTAACATCCGCTACCGTGCGACGCCTAGCAGCGCTGTTTGCCAAATCTCGGCAGCTCAGTTTAAAACTACGATATGCAAACAACTTGCCAGAAAACCTTTTCTAGAAAACGCTGGACGACAAGCACCATTTAGAATGGCCAACGACGGTTACATAGAAGCATTGGTGAACACATTCTCCACCACTATGATGATGAGATATTTGAAAAACTTGGACCCCAGGTCAGATTCGAACCCGCGATTACACTTTCCGGGGGCCGATATGTTACCCCCCCCGCACTACGTAGAGGTGCACCCCACCTTCCCGATGCTCGAAGGCCTCATCCATCTCCTCGTTTGTCATTGGGTTGATCCATTACCATTTGGTCTTGCATTAATGTTGGATTTCAAGCAGTATTTTTAAAGTAGACTATCTCAACCCACAACATACTTTATGAATGAAGATGAAAATCGTTTGAGTCTAAATACTATTGCAAATCAGAAAGTAGTTTGTTGATAACAGCTGTATAAAACTCTGGAGTTTTGAAGACGATGAAATTATTGAAGGCAGTTTCGGTCCCGGGTTAGTTTTCGAAGCATTTCTCGGATAAGGAGTTACTGAGATGTCTAAACAAGTGTTAGTCGGTAGCAGGTGCCTAGCGAGAATAGCGGATGGGGTAGAGCTCCATCTTCCAGCTAATTCCACTTTCATTCAAGAGGCAGTCGTTTTCTTGTTCAGCAATGGCGAGTTGTTAAACAGCATACATTTACTTCCATAGAAAAACACAATACAATACAACAGTAGCTGTTCGGCAGTATCGCCTTCTTCAGAGCCGCTTTTTTACGTGCCTTTTGCCGAAACGTCAGCTACTGTTGTACTGTATTGTGTTTTTTCTATGGAAGTAAATGTATGCTGTTTAACAACCTGGGCGATTGCTGAACAAGAAAAACGACGCATTCATATCCCAATGCCGAGGTTAATAGAAAGTCGATCCTGGGAACTGTTACAAGAGGCAGTATTGGATCAAACCGCTTCTGCACAACTAAATGTTACGCCTGAGCTTCTTTAGATGCAATTTCGGTTTTGCGAAATTTTTCTCATCGCATGTCACAATATGTTTAAGAAACGGGTAATTCTGGTTGAGCAGAAGAAGTGCCGACGATACCTTGAGGCGGCTATTTCTTTGATTGTCATTTAATTCATTCAGCAGCCATTATTTCCATCTTTCGGTATGTGCTCTAAAAGAGATCATACGCTTACACCAAGTTCTTCTACAAGTCCGCGAGAAATTGTACGTGTATTTGCTTATAGGAAAGTCTTCAACTCGTCGTCGTCAATAGCAGAAGAACATTGGCAACCTCACCCATCTTCAAAGTTGAATTCGCCAGGACAACATTTCTCTAAACAAATGCGCAGCGCGAAATTTGACAGATCTTAAGCTCCATACCTCATTAACCTTTCGAGCCAACTGCCCTGCCTATGTCCGAGTTTGAATTCGTAGAAGTAGATTTGCCGAAAGTGGTTCTTTGACATTTGAAACATTAGCCTTTAAAGTTTCGTCAATTTATATTATAATTGAATCATACAAGGCGAAATTCTATAAAATTGGCTTTGGAATCACCTGTACCAACGCGAAATTCGAAATGATACCATTGCTAAGAGACCCTTTAAAAACGGAACTACGAATTTGACACCAATTTCCGAAAATCCTAACAATAGCTCGTAAGGCGTTCCCTAACAAAGAAATTGTTTTTTCGAAACACGAAAGCATAAAGTTGATAAATTTGAAAGTCTTGTTTGGAACGTTTCCACTCCTTCTAATCCTCGTGAGAACCCCCTAAGCAAAGCGTTCCCAGGATTGTAAGCGGAATCGACTGCACCAGTATTCAACGACATTGAAAACGAGGCAAGGTCCTTAGGCAGCAGCCGAAAGAACGCAAGAACACGCAAATATTCGAAAACCTTCGTGGATGATGGAGGCGAGGAAATGAGTCGAGTGGACGAAGTGGGGGATCAGCACAGTAGATGTGAAGACGGATCAAGTAGAAGGAGAAATAAAATTAAACAAGTCCAAAATAAATATCTACTGAGGTATAGTTCTATCTACCGTTTGAAAAATATTTCTCCATTGTCTTTCATGCCCTGCATTAATCCACTCGCGATGACGCCCAGTTTTGCTGACAACCGCATGTACAGCGCCTACTTTTCGGACTACACGGACTTGCTGATTTTCTGGCAACGATCAGTAATTTTTCAATAACTAGAGAGCTTGGAAGCTGCCAATATGTAAGTAGGATTTTGGAAGAGACTCTGCTCTCTAATACTATCGGTATAACCATAATGATGCTAAGACATTTGAAAAACCACGGACCGCACCTGTCTGAGGCGGGGAACGAACGCGCTACTACTCCTTTCCGGGGGCTCACGCGTTCACCATCACACTATGTCGCTCCTTCGTTTCGCCTCTATCTCAGCTAGTTTTCTATCTACCAGTGCCATCAGCAAACATCCGTCAACGGGATTGATTTGGAGAATCCAAATTGGCATAGAAGCCAGTTAAGCTGAGGCTATGATTGAAATCGCAATGTCAACCTTTTATTTGATGCCTATTACAATTTTCCAAGGCAGGATATTATGTGAAATACAACCATAACGCTGCCGTCGGTATGCATGCTGCTACTTACAACAAATTACTACGGTGCACTACAAAAACAGATTGCAGCATTTGGAAGGGTTTCGCAGGTTATCTTAAGTCTGGTTCTGTATTTTTTAGACCAGTACGTTCCAGACAATAACTATAATCTGTTCTTGCGATTAGAATGAAATGGTCAAATTAATTGTTAGTCAAATTGCCGGTGAATGAACACGCCCTAGGAAAAGGCCTTTTAGAAACCACTGAGGGCAGAGAATACCTTTTCTGATCCGACCTTTCACGCTTTGATCGGCGTATCAAATGAACATACATAGTGTAGGTATAGCGAACATACAAATTCTGGCACCCAACGAGCTAAGAATGAGCAATACAGTGTCCATGATGTCGCAAAAAACTTGAAACTGGACGATATACGACACTCGAAATCTTGAAGGTGTCTTCCCATAGCTCGTGCCACTAAACACTTTTGCAGTACTCGATTTATTACTGTCTTGACAAAATGTTATTTCAATTTTAAAATTAAGTTTCTTTCAACGCAGTAGAAAGATAAAACATCTCATGTTGACCAATCGCTTAGAGATGCGCTGACTCGACCCTACTAGGCTTTGTAGGGCTGTTTCCAAACATATTTGGTTCACGAACTGGCACTCGCCGCTCGGGAAGAATGGAACCCCCTGGCTTTCCAGGGCTGTTAGGTAGAAACAAGGACGCAGTGTATTGTAATCGTCTCTAGACAGTGCACCACGCGCATTCAACTTTAACGAATTACGCATTAATAGTCGGTTAAAGAGCCACTATAGTATACGAATGTTTACTAACTGAAGGAAGTCCATTTGCTGCTCTACGATGAAAGCACACGCTTCTTGTGCAGACGAGTCATCTAAACAGATTTCCAGGAGGTAGGTTGTTGAAAGCTGTCCTAGTAACTACTTGTCGAGGTACTTTAAAGGTGAAAGCGTCGTCAAAGATGAGATGGCTAGGCTGGTGGTTTTCGCAAACAAATTGTCATATTTAAGCTTCGTATGTTTGTTGATTAGCGATCTATACCAATAAAGGACACAGCAATCCTCTTCGTGCTTTTCGCCACAAGGTTTCTATGTTATAATGTGTCTACCACATTGAAGAATTTATTTTGAAGTTGACGTCCTTCGCTTATCACACAAAGTTTATTGTTAAAACAGCTAAAAGAACTAATGCGTCTGTCTGCTTAGTGCATGTCTGATCTTAGTTGTTTTACCTATGTGTAGTAGTTCCGGAACTTCCGATATGTTTCGCGTCGTTTTTTGATTAACGTTCCCATTACTTCAGTGATGCTGAGATATTTGCAAAACTCCGGATCGCAGGTGTCTGCGGTGGGGGAACGAACGCGCTATTACCCTTCCGGGGGCTAACGCGTTTACCACCACACTATGCGGGTCTTTATTTTCGCCTCTCTCATCTAGTTCTATCGATCAACGCCATCATCGTTCACATTACTCATTGTTCACAGTACAACGCAGTGTTCACCTCCCTTTTATACGGATAGGAACACTCATCTCAAAAATAAAAAAAAGGGGTGAACTGAGTACGAAGCACCGTTCCTTGAACTTTATTCAGTTTATGCGAGAATTATTGAAATGGAAAAAATTCTTTGTTCGGAGTGTAAGTGAAAACAGAATCGCACGGAGAAAACTGTTCAGTCTACATCATGTGGCTTTCCCTTCAGATTGATCTGAAACAGTGCAATAACCTCATATTAGGGCTCCACCATGGTCAATTCAATCTATGCATATTGATTGCTAGAGATGTGCAACCGAAGCTACCTGCAGCACACTCGTCATCGAATTTAATCGACTCCTACGCTGATGAATATGCTTAGTCGACTTCAGCACTGCGCTCCCTATATCTAGTGACCTTTTGTTTTTTATATTTAGAAAAATAGCCTTTCTACCTGCAGTGAACCTCGAACTTTCTCCAAAGAATTCTTTTTCCTCCCCCTCTAAAAATCCCGCTATGAAAAAAAGGGACGAAACTCTTGGCGTTGATCAATTCCTAAGGAATGCGCCATGCATTCAACTTCATTAAGTATCGTTGGAGGTGATTGAATGCATATCGGGTCTTTACAATGACTCGCGGTGGCCTACCGATGTATCGGGCCAGTGCTGCTATCCTCCCAGACAAGTCTGGTACCAATTTGCCGATCCCGGGGGATGGAAAGCTTGGTGAGCCACGGGCGCTGGGATCGATTCCATGTGTGTGCTGCGGGGCGCCTCCGACGACTGCGCCATACGCTCTTTTTAAATCCGCCATAAAATCTAGAAATTTTAGCCTTCGCTCATTCTCAAGAATTTGAATATACGTTGATTTCAATAGCTAGTGGTCATATGTTGCCCGTTTTGTGATAAATTTTCCATCCAGATCTCAAAAAAAAGTCTGCCAAAGCAGTCTGATCGTCAGCAGATTGTGCAACCTTCTACTAGTTGAACATTCGAAAAATGCCACTCTTGAAGTAATCGAATATCAGATGGCTTGAGATTTTTCCTAACTCAAGTGACTTGGCACTCGGAGTCAACTGACCTGCTAGAGGCGTGCTAGTAGATTGAGTCGCTTTAAGAGCAGAGTCGTCTTTAAAAAACATCGCCTTTCGCTGACTCCTTTTTATCATCGCTTTTTTCTGATCACCTTCTTTCTTCTTGTTTTTTCTGTAACGTTTCTCTGTTCTACTTAAAGTACTTAGGATTAGGTAAGACGATACAGTAGAACCTTTTTCTTTGTCTGAGTCCCAGTCACTCTCGACGTCGTTGAACGTGGGGTAGTCACCTTTGTTTCTGACCTCTTTTCCTTGAGCGATTCGTTCCTTAATATTTTACTCTGTAGCGACAAGAATGTGGTCTTTGTAACGCCTGTACTTATTTTTAGCCATTACTTTCATATTTTGAAGAGATCCCAAGGTTTTTTTTTGATTTCCAGAACAAAGTTAAAAATTAAGAAAAAAAGTTCAAAGCATCGACGAATCGAGAAAAAAATTCTTCAAACATAGGAAATAGAAAAACTAATGCATGGGATTTAGTAAATCACCTCTTTTTTTCATTCCTCTTGATCTGCTTCGGCTTAAGATCAAGCTTCTTCTTTTTCCTCCTTTTTCTCTTCTTCTTTCTCAGCTTTGTGCTCATCTTCTTTCTTTTCTTCTTTCCTTTCTTCTTCCTTCTTATGCTCACTTTTTCTTCATTTCGGATTTCTTCTCTTTTACACTCTCCTCTTTTTTTCTCCCTAAATTACTCCCTAGACTAATGGCAACAACTTTGTGCGCTCACAAGTCCACCTTGATCACATCAGTTCTGGTGCCAGCCAGTTGTCGACTACAAATGAGTGGATGCTATCTAATGGACATGCGACGTTTGATGGTGTTTGTTTGATCCGCAGGGTACACAACGACACACGTGCAAACACAACAGAAAAACGTCGGAGATCTCAAAAGCAGAGGATTTTGAGACGTAGTAATTTTAAGATCTCCAGCCCGTCCTCCTAATCCGAAGCACCACATGTCACTGTATGGCGTAAATACCCAGTGAGACTTGCAATCAGGAGTGAGCTCTCCCTAATTTTACAGCGGAACCTTTCATTCATAAATTCCAACAAAACATTGCAAATAGTAGTCCCGTTACCGTAACTTTATTTCCATCATCAATGCATATTTTTCTAACAAGATTTCCACTTAATCATAAAGATCATTTTAAAGCTTTTCGCTTGAACAAAAATTGGATAACAGTGGAATGCAGCGCAGTATCGCCCCGTCTACTTGCCTCGGGCGGACTAAAAAGCCGAATTAATAAATATTCGTGACATTAGTATTAGTATGACACTATGTATTTTCATTGATCACGTAGAAACCTCTTCAAAAGCTTCTCCCACTTTAAGCGTCATTTCAGCATTTCTTTTAAACATAACTCTTCATTCATATCATTCCACTTTTTCTGTATATCACTCATTCGTTCCTCACTAAATTTCCATCTACTCATATGTAGGTTCTTGCGATTCTCATGAATTTCAAAACCCCGTCACAGAAGATTGTCTTTAACTGTATACAGAAGAGAATTCGTTTGTGGATGGTGCTGACGCTTTCACGGCCTGAATTCTAGGCTAGGTATACCGCAGATATGAGACCAACGTGGATACAGTGGCAGTGTGGATACAAAATGGGTGGTATACGACAACAGATCTCATCGTGCACTTCCAAGCTAACAGCTCAACAGAATTCCTTCCACAATAACAAACGCGTATCTGTGTTTCAGGTTAAAGCCAGTCACTTGAGAGAATCAGAATCATTGACGAAATTGGTTGAGAGTGTCAAAAAGATAAATGTAGAATCCATTATGAAAGAAGTTGTGGAGAGGATGCAAAGGTAAAGTGCTGACCTCATCGTAACGTTAAAAAATCTCCAGAAGAGACTCAAACAATGAAAAGAACTGGGAAGGTCACATCGGAGCGGAACAAATGCTAGCGGTGAGACGCGTTGCCTCCAAAAATCTGGTCTTACGATCAGCTGAAGACTGGATGGATTATAAAGACTCTCGAGATTTTTGATGCTAATTTTTTTCTTCGTAGCTCTCTTGTATTCTTATGTGGTCTCTCTACAAATTCTTAAATCAGCAAACCCTGTGTTTTTTCCGCACTTTTTTCGCGCCACCCTTCGTCGGTGTCTCACCCGGAGTTCGCTGAGCTGACCCACTTGGCTGCGAAGAAATGCTACCGGTCGGCTTCTGAAATTATTTTGATCAAAAGCGTTTCAAATGCTTCATAACGCTTCAGAGCTTTCGTATACGTCTTATATCATGTTCCATCTATTACAGCAAAGTATTTGCAAAGGCTATTAAAACACCCAACTTATGACCAGATTTTGGTGGTCCTGATTTTTCAATCTTCCTTCTCGGATGTTTGGGCTTACCTCCTGCTCGACAAAGTGTTAGCAGATGAGCTTAAAAGTAAAGATAACAGTGTGCTGGTGCGACTAAAGAGTTTTGGGACCGACGCATATACACAAACGCGCGTACATGCGTCAATGAATAAACTACCTTTTTTTTTACATGACCCGTCATCACATCTACTGTGCGGATCCCAGCACTCCCCGGATTTGATTCGTTTACTCGCATTCACTATCCACGAAGATCTTCGGACTTTCGCATGTGGGGTCGAGTGCTCCTAGAGGAATATCCTGTTCTTTGTGAAAGTCACTGAATGCTGGTTGAGTCGATTCTCCTTGGAGTCCTGAGGTAACCGTGCTAGAGCGTTCCCATTTGTGTTGTAGAAAGTGATTTTTTCCAAGACAAGTATGGCATCAGTTTCCCGACTTCGGTGGGATGACAAGCTTGATAACCTCAGATCCGGGTCATACGACTACGGTGCTCAAGATGACCGGCATCGCCACCACTGTGCTAGGTGCCCTTTACACAACTATTTACAAAGAATAAAGTTCACGTGTTCTTGAATTTGACGACGATAACCGTCGACAACATGCGTTTGTCATTTGTATTTCACTAAAACACTTATTGTGGAGACGATGTGTAAGGAACTATCAACTAGTTCAACGATGAGTATGGGTTATTAGGAGTTTAGTTAAATAGTGACACCTAGCATTTTTAGCGATGGTGCGTGAGAAGTATTCAGCTCTAAGAATCTGCGAAAAACCTTTTTCGACCAACGAAGAAGCCTGCTCCTGTCTTCCATATTAAGCATGAGAACAGTCCACATGAACAACGACCTCTATTCCCTGTTCCCGCGTTGAAATCATTAAATTCAATGTGATGTCTCTTCAAAAAAATAGACCTAAAAACGATGAAAAGACGACAGCTAAGCCATTGCAGACCAGTCATTTTCTAACACTCTGAGATTACACCGCTATATTGTTAAGGCATCGAATTTGCTCGTTTCGTGTTTTACTGGTTTCGACTCACAAGTGATTCTGACTACTTCCCAACTAGAACACCACTTCAGAAAACAGCCATTGTTCCCAAGATCGACTCTCTATTAACCTCGGCAATGGATTACAAATCTGTATTTCTTTCTCAGCAATGGCGAGGTTGTTAAACAGCATACGTTTACTTCCATACAATAACACACATACAATACAACCGTAGACGACGTTTCGGCAGAATCGCCTTCTTCAGAGCCTAGAAGGGTACACTAATACGCAGCTTACTAGGTCAAACGTTTCAACAGCACAAACAAAAAGATGAAAATCTGAACGATAGTCACAAGGTCTACGGCTTCTCGAAAAATCCTCCGCTTTTTTTCGCCTGTCTTCCACGGAGGAAAGAACAGCCGCTCAGAGTTGCATATGGTAGACTGATAGCGGAGTCGGTCTTGAAGCTCATAGAGGGTCTCGGCTTCAAGAAACCATAGTCAAACATTCGATGCTAAGAGTCAAAATACGGTTGATAACGCACCAAGAAAGTCTAGGGTCACCGTACTTGGGGGGCATGACAATACCTGACAGTGCGCGCTCGCTATTAGAATTAGGCCCAAGCTTTTCACTATCGCAGCCCATTTTTAAAACAACCGTGCGTAGGATAGTGTGCAACCTCTATGAGCTTCAAGATCGACTCCTCATCTCTAACCTCACAGCCGCACAAAATTATGGCTTGCCACGAATTAGAGAATTAATAAATTCAAAGACCATTAGGCTCTCAGTTAGTGATAAGAGGAGAGTTCGTAGTTATTCCTCGCCAGCTAGATGTTAAGATAATTGAGGAACATCTAAGTGATGTTACCCTCTATCGCACATCATCTGAAAAGGAATATAAAAGTCATTAATGAAAACTAAACAATCGGTGGGTCAAAACGGCAAAGGCAGCAGGCTTGAAATCATCGGTTATTTCGCACTTTAAAAATCGATAAACCAACATGTCCCGTTCTATACTTACTTATTAAAACATATGCGTTGGTATCACCTGATGATCTTGCGTCGACCAATCAGTCACCATTTAAGGTTAGACCCATCATCAGCAGTGTAGACGGGCCAACGGATAGAATAACCTGGTTTTTAAGCCCAATACTTACCCAGTTGCTTAACCATAATCCAGCTCACCTCACGAACACCCAAATGTTCCTGGAACGTCAATGTAGCGTGTCTCCTAATAACGCGTACGTGATGGAGTCCTTCGACGTTACCGCGCTGTACACCGACGTATCCATGACTCCGCAATGCAAGCCATCTTCGAATTTCTTGTTGAACATGAAGGAACAATAAACATGCACAGCTTGTCCATCCAGCAGCTTATGGCTCTCTTAAAGGAGTGCCTAAACTGCTGAATTTTTCCGGTGGTCTGGGAAATATTTCGCGCAAATAAGGGGGTTGGCAATGGGACAGCGACTGGCATCAAGCCTTGCCATTGCGTTTATGTCTAAAGTAGAAGCCCCCTGTTCTCGGTCTCCGGCCGATACTCTACTGCAGGTACATAGATGATTGTTTGGTCGTCTTCTCTACGCAGGAGGAGATGGACAAATGCTTTGAATTATTGAACCAGCAGTCTGAGTACATTAAGTTCACCAGGGAGAAACCGAGAAAAGACTGGATTTCGTTTCTAAACGTTCAAATAAACCTATCAAGTAGCGGTTACATGGCAAAGTACCGAAAGCTAAGTAACAAGAACATCCTCATTCATTTCCTTTCTTCCCACCCTTCACACACAAAGAGGGCGCTTGTGAGAAACATGCTTCGAACAGCCACATCTGTGTGCACAACCAGGGAACTAAAGGAAGAATCGCGCGACTTGGCTCGGGAAATAGCCATCTTCAATGGCTACGAAATAGTAACCCCACGAGATAAGTTTAGAAGGAGAACGACGCCCCAAAAGGAAAGGCTTGGCCGAAGGAAAATCCCGTTTATCTTGCCCTTCATTAGCGATGAAATAAGTGCAGCGATAAAGCGATGCTTAAGAAGGCAGGTCTAGAGGAATCAGTAGCGATAGTTGAAATATTACCGGATACTCTACGTCGTCAGTTAGTTCGTAACCACCTGTATGACCGTCTATGTGAAACACCAAATTGCGTAATTTGCCCTTACGGCAGGGACGGTGACTGCATGAGTTCAGGGTACGGTACACCTGATCTCTTGTTATAATTGCGGAGATGAATATATTGGCGAAACGGGCAGACCTTTGTGTACCCGCATAAAAGAACAAATAGATGGCAAACGAAAACTAAGACAAAGTACCACACTAGGCACACATAGGGTACAAAAGCATAGCGGAGGCGGCTTTTGAGCAAAAGTCAATATCCTTGCACAGGAGACTAAAACACCATGGCCCTCTCGAGGCTTTTTGAATAGATACCAATCACCCTACAACGAACAGCAGGGAGGAATGCCCCGAGATCACACGTGATCTCGCCCCTTACCTCGTATCGATCGTTGAGGTGGGTGGTACAGTCGTCAACCATGTGCGACTCTGAGCAGCTGATCTTCCTCCTTGGAAGACAGATGAAAAAAGCGGTGGGTTTTTCGAGAAGCCGTAGATCTTGTAAATTATCGTGCAGATTTTTCATCTTTCTCTTGGTGCTGTTGAAGCGTTTGACCTAGTAAGCTGCGTATAAGTGTGCCCTTCCAGGCTCTGAAGAAGGCGATTCTGCCGAAACGTCAGCTACGATTGTGTTTTATCGTGTTCTTGTATGGAAGTAAACGTATGCTGTTTAACAAACTTCGCGATTGCTGAGAAAGAAAAACAACAGATTTACAATCATTGTTGCCGCCTACGAGACGGTAGAACGCATTCCACTGATATTGTGAGGATCTTATGGAAAGAGGGAGACGTAGTGTAAACAGCAATTATTGATTATTTTTATGTAAAGTATACTTCCCTAGAGTTTACCGCCTCATTGTGACTAGGAGGTGTTCGTGGGTGTCGGACCACCATGTACAGCGGGGAGAATTCATCCGCTGGTAGAATCTCCCAAACTGAGAAAGAAGTCCAACGTTTCCAGCAGGAACCCCAGCTAAGAGTAAACCAATGGCAGGATCTACCACCGTCCTGGTATCAAACTAGTTGCATGGTGACAAATCTCCCTCTGATCCACAATGGCGGCGACTCCGTGTGGTGGTGACGACCTGAGGCCGGCTCCTGCAGGGCTGAGTTCGGAACTCCAGGAACCACAATGGATAAACTAGCAAAAACTTTCAGAAAGTGGAAATTATGCTGGTGCCGGCACAACCAGTGAAGATGAGCTATCCAAGTATTCAAATAAGCATTCAAGTATGTAAAGTATAAGTGTTTAGGTGCTTAGGTAAATAAAGAAATGGCAATAAATTCGAGCTTAGAACTTAGTTTTTGTTTGCTGGTCTTGGAATGAAAAGAATGCTCGTTGTTGAACCACATTGAAAGTGTCACCGGGCTCTTCCTGTCTTCTAAGATTACTTCTTCTAATATTTCACTTCATCAGCCCTTATTGCTGAAACTGATCGCGAAGATGAAATAAATCTACCACAAGCTGAAGATCGTTCTCGTCATTATTCGGGCAAACAAGCAATTGCTAAGTAATTCTCTTTCGGATGATGATAGCCTGCGGTGGACTAGTTCGTTTCGATATCACCTATTTCTCCTAAACTACAAAGTGCACATTGCGTCAACTCCTGAATGTATGACTTCCATAGTGATCAAACCTTATCGTAAGGATTCAGGACAGAAAAAACTAAGCAGATGGGGGAGTGGCCAGTAGCTCATGCGAGAAAGGACAACGCCTCAGGAAGTAGCATTTGAGCCAACGTGCAGAGCATATTGCACTATCATCCGTACAGAGCGATCGTGGACTTGTTATTATGTTTTTGTTATGAAGTGCTGTCAGCGAGACTTCGTCTATACTCATCTATTCAATATCTTTCGTGTAATAGTTTAATATTTCCATTGTGAGGTGTACAATCTATTCCGAATCGTGTCAATCAAAGCTATCTGTGACAGCAAGATAAGGAATCATAATTAACGGTCCATCGTTTAGTTGGAAGACAGGCCTATCAGAGTAAACCAGCGGGATACGTGACCAGAAAAAACCATCGATGATCCTTCCACAACACTTAACAACATGCTGTCGACCAGAACCACTTAATCTCAAAGTTGTGCAGTGCTTGTCATGAAGCATCTGATAAGCGCTTAGATGCATATGACCCAAGCAATTCACTTCATTCTCTTGAAGTCTCAGAATTCATAAATTTGCTTCCGCTTCTATCGTCTTTTAAGAGTTAATCCAGTGCAGCAGATACCCGTTTCCAGTTCAGGGGTCAAATTTTGCTAAAAGTCAAATAACTGCCTTCTGCGGATTCTTTTTCTCTGAAAGGGCAAAGACAACTTCTGCTAAATAGGTAAAGAAATTGGGTGTAAACCTGTTTAGGCGAAATTTATTGGAATAACACTCACTCAATATTGCTAGAGCTAACAATTGCACGATGTAAATTGACAGTATTTGCACTCGGTATTGAAAGTCCTGAATGGTAAGAGAAAGTCAATGATGTGGTGCCGAGTAAAATTAACCTTTGTTCCATTGTTAGGACGGAGTTGGCCGATCATAGCCACTGTCATTCGGAAGGAAGCTGACAAATGAATGCTACTCGTCAGCCACATTGTTCACATCACTATACGCACATATCCCAGCAAACAATGTTAGCATCGATTATCAACGGACGATAATCCAAACAAAAGCCGGGTGCAGCCGACGATGAATAGTATTTGATGGGTTTTTGGTCAAAACTGCTAGGACAGATGGTAATCAGGGAGCCCACGATCACGCGATTGCCACAGATGAGGGCACGTGCCGATGTCGCGAAACACGTTTTTTTTGTGCTTGAAAGCCATAGTGCTCGCTAGTTGCTGTCTGCTTCTGAAGAATGCCCTCAGTTTCTGCCTTGCCACCTACAAGATTCACTGCGTACTATTAAATTCTCATCTTTATTCTGCAAGGTGTGGTTACCAAGTAACCAAGTAGGCCATTATTAGCTTGCATTCGACCGGTTCACCACAGAAAAAAACTCACCATGTTAATATGCCATGGATAAAATGGCATCGATAGAAATTACCGATACATTCTGTGGAAAAGTGCCATTCGTTAGGCGTACAAAAGGCATGGATATCATATGGAAGGTGTACAAGAGTTTTTCTGCAAGGAATTTTCCATTTGCCAGCCTGGACGGCGAGAGATGGATGAGTTGGCATACCAACGCTTCGTTCAAATGGCTAGATTGAAACCACATCTTTTTAACATTACTAACTTATTTCGATACTTCGATGGTCCGCCTTCATTGGTGTTGCGAGGCCCAACATAATTCTCATTCGTTTCCCTCTCGCCACCGTCGTCTGTGATCGCGATCTGCTTCAAACATGGTGACATTCGCGAAGCCCTTTCCGAACTTCTAAAATCGTTTGCATATACGAAATCAAATGGCTCACATCAGCCACGAACACGTCACCCATCATTTAGGTGGTCTTTCAAAAGGACGCTTGCATTCTCTTTGAGTCCACTCCACTGTTCTTTTCCTCTATCTGTCAGCTGTCTTTCTTATTATATGACCAGCCCATCCGTGTTTCACTATTGATGTTTATTCTGCTGGATTGCGCTGTGCATCCCACCTAGATTTTGTGATTGCCGGTCAAATTTCGGAACGTATCGTTTAAGCGTTCTGTGGTGGTGCGCAGATTTCTTGACGTGGTTGAAGTACCAATCCACGTTTCTCGTCCATAATACACCCCAAGTGGGGCGGATAGCACAGTGGTAGTGATGCCCGTCATCACGACCATGGTGCTAGTTTGATTCCGCCTCGGGCCAACTAAGCCCTCCATCCCCCGGAGTCGGAAAAATTGGTACCGGAATTGTCTCGGCAAAAGTTACTCTCCTCAGTCCGATTAGGAATGCTCCAGCCCGGCTATCTCAGTCAGGACTCCATGGAGAACTGCTCGACCAGCATTCTGCGACATTCAAGATAAGATGAAAATCCTCATGCAGCAACCGAAGCCACACGTGAAAACTTAGAAGACCCTTTTGGATGATGGATGCGAGGGAACGAAATGGGTGTGAGAAGTGCTGGGATCCACACAGTAGACGTGAAGACGTATCAAGTAAAATAAAAATAAAAAAAATGGAGCGCAAGGAGGACTGTTGAATCGAAAAGCTGAGCGCGGAGGTCAGGACCCATTAGTTCGGTCGTCGATTGGCTTGAATATGACCCTTTCTGCTCTCCTTCTTCTTCCTAATTCTTTCTTCATGTTGTTTTACATGTTCATTGGACGTTCAAAGTCCACATTCGAAGTAGTTTTTTGTAATCAGAGAACCATCTGGTTCAATCTGCTCACCTTCACACCATGGGTTTGTTATGAACTCGATTTTCGTCCTATTTTTGCGCTTTCCAATGTTTTTTTCGGCTTTGTTGAGTTCATTGAGAGTTCACTGAGCATCACCTCCGCTTCAGTAGCACCGCTTGAAAAGGTGATGATGTCATCCCTGAGACGAGTATCTGATAATCAAAAATCGCATGGTGGCAAATCGCCCTCTGATCTACGATGGCTGCGACTGCCTGTGGTGGTGAAGACCTGGGACACACTTTGGCCAGGCTGACCTCGAGATTCCAGGAATCTACAATGGTTTAACCAGCAAACCTCAGAAAGATGGGGATTATGCTACGGCCTGCACAACCAGTGAGGTCGGGCCGTTCAAGTATTAAGTATGTAAGTAAGTTTGGACAAGTTGGTGGAATACGACTCAACCGCTGTTCGGAACGAGGCATTCGGTTGATGTAGAAACACTTTTTCAATGTTCGTTACTCTTTATGCATTGCTCATGTTGCTGCATGCCGAGTAGGCTTCTTAACATGTGCGCAACTACGGCAATGTTATCGCACTGCACGGTGTGCATTGAACTCGATGCATGCGGGTAAGGCAGCTCTATTTTCTCGTGTTTTCGGCCTCTAATTCGTTTGTTCATGCGCTCTTTGACTGTTTTTGTGGAGTTTTATGTTCTACACATTGTCTACATCCACATATCTGTTTTCCACTGCTTTTGAAACACAACTCCAGTGTCTGATGTGAAAGGCGACATTTTTTTGTGAACGTTCAAGGTAAGAAGTTCTCAGAATTGATTAATCAGTACCCAACACCAATCAAAATGATTGAATGAATTGAAAGAACTTTCTGGTATGGTGGTCTGTTAACAGCCACATTCCCTCTTTTATTGTGACATGTCATGGATTGAAACGGCTCTCTCACACGTGGTCTGTTTCACCATGAGTACAGCAAGGGTCCATCACCTCTAACTATACCGCTTGTCACAGATGAAGCGTTCAGTGTACCACTCAAATATTCCGTCTCTTGAACGATCGTCGATCTCCCACTACAAGAGCAGACACTTTCTATAAACAGAGATTTTCATAGGGAATGTCCATCAATGCAGTAAGATCATGTATGACTGTATGTGTTTGGCTCTATATGTATACGGTTGTATACGTCTAAATGAGTACTCTGTATGAGTGCACACATGCATAGAACTGGTACTGTTACGTATTGCAGCATAGCGAATTCCCCAGTAAATCCCATGGCTTAAAAAACGAGTAGAAAAGCTATTCCATCAACATTCATTGACACATTATGTTAAGAAACTAGTGCGCCTAGGATGTTGCTAAATAGTGTTCAATTGCCGCTACGTCTTTGGATGAATTCTGGAACTCGCCCATAAGACGTCGTGCTAAATGGTGCCGGGTGGTGTTTTGCATTGTGGCTCTTCTCTATGCCAAGTACTTCAACCTTGTATGCAAACTTAATGCTGTTATCTATAAAATGGCCATACTCCTATAGATAACCAAATGGATCGTCTCCATAGAGGGAGGCAATACGTTTTCTTTCTCAGTGTCTAGACGTGCCTCTTTTAGTGGCGTTGCTGCATCCTTTCAAAAACAATATTGCACTTGCTATCTAGAAACAAGGGCAGGAACAAGAACAAAATAAAAAATTGCTAAGCTTTGCAGATAATTCTGCCGGAGCCGTAGTGTATTATGTGGGAGTGATAGAGAACTTGCCTTAAGGGATAAGCCCCGCTAAATCATAACTGTGGAGGCTGTATACGGGATAAAGGTTTCTTAGGCGACCGTAGCAAGCCAATGTGTTATGAAGGCTTGTTTCACAGGTGACAGGCGACAATAATAAATTTGTTGAATAGGCAGTGCTAACAGTGGAGGGAGATGGAACTCTACTATTATAGTACGTATGGACATTTTCCAAAATCTTTTACTGTAAAAAAGCAAATCATCAATTTTTTAATGGAGTCCAGACAATGGAACTGCGCCAGGCTACTGTGCCGATTTCCCCAAATATGTTTTCCTGTTGTGACTGCTAGGACCAAAGGGTTGCAATGTGATAAATAATGCTTTAATATTTACTGCTTTAATGCTAATAGCTTTAATAGTAATAGGCTCCATGCATGGGCGTTAAGAACAGATTCTGATTCGTCAATATCTTGCCGGTGTCTCTTTCGGTAGTCGACTTTATGCAGGGATGTCCTGTAAAACTTTTTAAGAGTAGCCTAATATCGATCGATAATTGAGACTCTGGCCAAATCCGATGTGCTAATGTAAGTAATTGATTGAATGGAATTTTAATCACTTCAAAGCTCTTCAACCACGACCGAATTCCAGGAAGTAATGCAGGAGTACAAATATATAGATGATTTCTCAAGTTAACGAGTTCTTTCTTTTCCTAGAATTTCTCCACACTATCCTATCGTTTATCGTTAAGCTAAATTATGCCATTGAAGGTTGCCATGATGGAGTTCGGGACGAGTAACAAATGATTGTTATCGGCGGCGTTAGCGAGTTGGTTTCCATGGTTGACTCACCCGATATTTGCCCACACACAGTGTCCCGTGCAGCCGGCGCCCGACCTCCCGCTGCTCCTCCAACACCGCCAGCCACCACAGCGCTCCTCCCAGCACCAGCAACAACTCCCAGACGGGACATAGTGTTTCGAAAACTATGGACATCTCCCGGACTTCATTCGACTGAGGTGTACTCAGTTCAGCCCGAGTCTTATTTCTATATCTATTTAGCTACTTGTAGTATCAATAAATAGTGGCGATTTCTTGGAACGACATAACACATTACTTTTATGTTATAGTTTACTAATATAAACACTCTTCCCTCATCAGCTTTTCATTTCTCTACTTTGTATTTGCGCCTGCAGATCTAGTGAATCGTGCGCTACTGAAGATTTTTATTTATAATATTGAACCATGAATTTGCTTACAACCATTTAACCCTTGTTCTCATGTCCTTTACTGAGTCTATGAATATGAACGATTCCATGACAGCATGGATTAATTTCTGGAATTGTGGACCATTTTTTTGTCAACTGTTGATACTGCCCACTCCCCAGCATCTTGCTAAGAACTTTTCCGCCTCAATCACTGTCTGGATGTTCTTGTAATAGCTTTGATTTAAAGTGTCAAGCTGAACTATCTTTGATTCGTATTGATTTCTCGCAAATATTGACGGTTCTCCAACCGTAAAAGAGCAGTGATGTCCTTCCTTCAGCATTCATTTGTCGCCAGACAACAAAGTCAACAAGTGAACAAACGACATAAATCATCTACTCGGGTTATAGTTCGCCTTTCAGAAAGCTCGTCTCTAATTTCTACGTTCTTCTGAACTCGAACACCGGCTTCCCTACACCTTTCAGTTTTCATTGATGCCTCTCTACCTCTGCCGTTATTGGATTACCTCAATGTTCCTTAATTTCTCCAGAAAATGATTCGGCTACACAAACGTTCTGCGCAATCTACAACCTACATGTTGTGCACCTACATTAAAGCAAAAGGAAACACTCCATATAGTGGAAAATGGAAATGAATTCGTGAAACGCAGTTTTTTTTTCGTTTCTCAAAGTTATGGTAAAGAGACATTCTTCCTTGAACTCTACGACACCACTTTTTGTATGATTGTTATCTAGCAGTCTATTAGGACTTTCGTATTTCAGATTTTCCCTTTTTGTATTTGGCATAGAATCTTCCACATACTCGCCCCCATGTCCCTCATCCAACTAATCTCCCCTACAACCGGTTCGAAAACAACAGTCTGTTGTGTTCTGGACCCACGAGTTGCCCCTTGCAGCAGACCGATATCCTATGCTTTCGTTTAGTTGGGCTATACTAATGCTTTGAGCAAAAATGACATCGCTGACCCCACTTCACTTCTCACTCTCTTCTATCGGCTCTGCAGACCTTCTTTTCGTCATGTAGATGTCTTCCAGTGATCGTTTTAAGCCTTATTCTGATATTTCCTTTCTCTTTGTGAATCATCCCAATGCAATTCCTGCTCAAGTCTGATGCTTGGGTGAAATTTTCCAAGGTCAGATTTCTTTACACTCCGATGTTATTGTCAAACATACCCCTAGGCTATCGTCACAATTTTTTATTGCGGTTTTTTTTTACGTATTTTGCCAAATTGTAGTCTTCTTCCTAGTATTTTTGTCAAACAATGCACGGTTCATATTTCAATCGACAGACCTCATTTAGCAGGCGATGTGTACATAAGACAAAAGATTGTGTTGCGCATACCCAGGTGGAGAGTAGATGCCAGAGCTGTTGTGGGTTCAGTGTGTGGGTTTCCCGTTTCTACCGCGTAGAGTTAATTTACAGCTTCCGTATAAAACGAGGCCGATCTCCACGAAAGTTTGACCAAAAACGTATAATCACAATCTTGACCGTTTTATTTACTGTCTATTCTTTTTTTTAATGGCAAGATATATTGCGTAATATAACTTTCAATGATGCTGAGATATTTGCAAAACTCCGGACCGCAGGTGTGTTCGGTGGGGAACGAACGCGCTATTGTCCATTCCGGGGACTAACGCGTTCACCACCACACCATGCGGGTCCTTCGTTCCACCGGTTTCTCAGCTAGTTCTGTTGATCTCTGCCATCAGCAATCACCCGCCAGCGGGATTGATCTGGGGAGCCAAATCGGCAATGAACCCAGTTAAGCTGAGGCTTTAATTATAATCACAATTTTAACCGTTTTATTTACTGCCTATTTATTGAAACGAAGGACCCGCATGGTGTCGTGGTGAACGCGTTACTCTCTGGAAAGGACAGTAGCGCGTTCGTTCCCCCACCGCAGACACTGCGGTCAGGAGTTTGCAAATATCTCAGCATCATTGAAAAACGTATGATCAGTTGAGTGAGAAAGACATAAAAGGCCAACGACCAAAGCCAACATCTACTTTGCAAGAGGACTGCGATCTATCTCTGGCACCCAGTTGCAAAAAGTGGTAAAAAATAAAGCCCCTATTCAAAAGTTTTAGAAGATTTCCGGAAATCTCACAATATACGCACATTAACGTAAAGTTGCTACACCATCCTGATGATATAGGATGAGCATACTGGATACGACATCATTGGACTGATGAAGACAGAAAGACCGTTAACTGTTCAAAACCACAAGCTGTCTATGATACTGGAGAAGCCTACCTTTTCTCGCAATTCCACCACTATAGAGAAATATGAATAGCAGGTTAACTAAAAAGGACTATCCCTTTGGAGTATTAGTGCTAAAGTTCGCAGCAATATCGGCTTTCATAGTTATCGTTGCAAACTCTCTAGCATTCTGTAAGGAGTACGAGGTCGATTTAATTTATGTGGAATTAGAGAAGATTTAAAAGAAAAGGCACCTTTACTACGAAGTCACCATCTGCAACCTTAGTGTCAAGATTGACAACAGGAGCATGCTTCATGAATTCCACACTAGCGCGAATGAAGTAATATATTTCAAACCGACTTTCCTTTAACCTCGTTATGACCAATCAATATGTGTCCTTTCCTTGATAAGCTTACACGAGGTTGATAAATATTCTTTATTTTCGGTTAACGTTTTAACGGTTTCGCCTTCTTCAAAGCCGATGATCTAGGTCCGATGAAACTGTGGACCAGCCGACTAGGATCATCGGCTCTGATGAAGACGAAACCGTCGAAACGTTAACCGAGAATAAAGATTATTTGTCAACCTTGCTTAAGCTTATCAAAGAAATAATACATAAAACAGCATAGGATGTACACTAGAGAGGATATCTTTCATCGTTAAAGGATATCACCATGCCGATGATCATCGCTGGCAGTATAAAGTCTCAAACGTTTTCCTACCATTAGGAGAAGAAGTGTGTCGATGAAGAGTGCCATATTGAGCTGCACTACCTCATCTATTACCAAAAGTCTCATATATCTAATGTTTTGTTTGTCCTGATGTTTGTTGCGTGATTCTTCTTCTGGAAATTACAAACAAAATATTCAGGAAGCGGAGCTGGAAGATGCGACATTTCTGTGCCTTTCTAGTTCCTTGCATATTTTGAAAAGATCGCGCTATCGACAACGTCCATTTAAAGTTCGAATCATTTAATGCCGTCTGAGTGCTAAGCACGTATAAGCTCAAAATTCGCTAACAAATGATAGTTTTTTAAAAAGAATTATTGGTTATACGCTAGTGTAAAGCCATATGATGGCCGGTAGCAATCAGCTTGTGCTTGAGTTGAGAAACCGTTCGGAGAAGCAATGAAACGCCCTAAGACAATAGTGAATCTACTACAGAGATTGCGAACTGTGTCCGAAAGGATTCTAAATTCATACATGTTTTGTTAAATTGTCCACTACCCAGTACTGAAGGGCGCGTGTGGCGCAGCGGTTGAAGGCGCCCTGCAATACATCTGATCGGTCTCCTCCTCCAACGTTCACCAAACCCTCCATCCATCGGGTTTTGCCAAACTGGCACCAGACTGAGTATAGTGGCACTGGCTCGATGCATCGTTAAGCCACCGTGAGTCATTGTAAAGGCCAGATATGCATTTAATCACCTCCAAACGATGTTTGATGAAGTCGAATGCATAGCGCAACCCTCAGCGATTGATCAACGGCTATCATCTTTTTATCCTTTTACCCAGTACTGAAAAGGGCAGTCTCGAATATCACAAGAATACTGGACGCGCTTCATTTTCTACTTCCATAATGCCTTCCGTAATACCTTCGCTTTTGTTGAAACGTAAGCGGCTGTGGAAACCCTTGAGCAATCAGTTCTGTCTTATTCAATTCGTAGAAATTTTTAATGCGCCCGATGACAACTTCATAGCCAAAATTTATCCCTCTGCTTTACAATGACGTCGTAATCGGCGTAAGTAAATGGGTTCGATAAGACGGTCCTATCTCGGTAACAATTATCAACTCCACTCTTGAAAGTAGAGCTCGGAGACGAATGGGGGTGGAAAAAATGAGAGTGAAACTGGACGGCTCACGCCCACACGATCTTCGTTTTGCTGATGTTATCATCTTAGTAACGTCAATGCAGTTGCCAAGCGCAAGAAATGTTGGACAGTTTCGACGGCGCATATGATAGAGTCATTCTGCATTCTAATTGTTTCACCTTTTATTTAATGCCTACTTTTTTCATGGCACGGTATAAAGTGGAATACAACCACAAAGACGCTGATATAAGGGCCAAACTCGGAACCTCAGTTGGGCTTCGAACTCAGGATTACCTGCACCAGCGGCTTGCGTACTGTCCATCACACCAAAGTAGGCCGTTGCTTTGACTTTGTCTCAGCTAGTTTTCTGCCCTAACGGAAGTCACCCATCTAGCGGGAGTAATCTGGGGATCACAAGTCAATATTAAATCTAGTTAACCTGAAGCTGGAAGTACGCGAGCCTCCGACAAGGGTATTCGCGGATTCTAAACCAACCTGTGGTTTCAAATTTTGCGCACATCTTAGAATCGCTGTACTTGTACTTCACATCGTATCATGCCGACACCTATTCGCAGAATTATGAGTACCGAATTAAAGTGTTTTTATAGAATTATTTGTTTCCTTATTTGTTTCCGTTTACTTCGTCATGGGTTAACTAGTTGTTTTGTAAGTATTCCCTAATCTTTTTGCAACTTCCACTCCGCCTTAAATTTGAAAAATCAATTATTTTAAAAGCCGAATTGGTCGACAACTTTCATTAAAAACCCTTCGGAAGCAAATGCGAAGAAGAAAGTGTTAAATTGTGTTCTAGTGTTCCACAGTGTCCTCTATAGGTGTTCTACTGTCCATTTCACTGATTCCCCTCTCGTTGTAACGATAGCGTCTTTCATCGCTACTGATTAACACGCATCACTAACCTATTGAAGAAAAGCCATTTTCAAAGTGTTTTAAGAAGTGGGCCGCAGTTTAGCAATGAGAGAGACAGAGTTGACTGTTAGTTTAGTGCTCACGAAACTTCCCTGGGAGAAAACTCTCTGTCCTATGGTTCATGGCGGTTTCAAAGGGAACGATTTTTACCTGTTCGAATGGATTACAAGGAGCGATTCGGACAACATATTGGCAGACTTCAAGGCAATAGCGGTAACTGAGGACGTTACTGAGAAAGCCGAACGCGAAACAAAAAAATATGCTAGAAACGGTCTCGACATTTCAAACGTGTAATGTCAGATAACCTTGCTACATTCAGTCTGTGAATGAGAGTAGTGGACATTTTGGACTCGGACTGAAAGATAGTTAGAAATAAGGTAAACTTAGACGTTTATTCTTGCATGTGAGTTCGTCGTCGTATGTTTATATGTAAGAAGTGGGCATTGGTAGATTAGATCGCTACGGGTAGATGTCTATACCCGTGTTCGTACATTTCACGCTGGCGTAGATTCCCCGTCCTGCCAACACCGTGACAGTAATTTCGTTTAAGGAAAACCCTGGGAGATTCTGCTCTACTTGTCCATTTTCACCAATTAAATTACAATGTTGAACCTTACAGCGCTTGTGCATATCGATTTGATTTACCATGAAATGCTATTGTTACAAATAAGCTAGAATTCCTTCATTTTTCCTTTTTTCCCGTTCCGAGAGATTTTCAATGGTGTCTTTTATTGTCGAACCTCGTTGGTCGCTGTCCTTCTGCTTTCTTCTACCTATGCAACTCCTGAATTCATCGCATGGTTTCCATGAAATAAAGCCAAATACCAGTTCAGATCTTCTTACAGGTCTCAGTAAATAGTAGTGGAACAAGTCACTGATGGTGGTTGATGCAAATGCATCCACGGTGCCGCTGTTGAATTTGCATACACATGATGGCAGTCCTAAAGGTAAATTTCTCAATATCTGCTTTTCTAATTAAATTTCCAGTTAGGATAAGGATTCTTACTCTTACTCAAAACCCTAAGAGCCTAATTACAACGGGCTACTCCTTGGGAATGTTGGCTCCTGAACTTATTCGAAGGTACTCATTATCACGACGATTATATAATTTTTTTAGGTTTGGCGGAAGTCATACAAGACTGAAAAATAAACCAAAAGGCATAATTTCGTTGTGTAAGCATGTACACCATGGAGACAATAATGGAAATTCTGTTAAATATAGCTGCAATGATGCTGAGATATTTGCAAATCTCTGGACCGCAGGTGTCTGCGGTGAGGATCGAACACGGTATTACCCCTTTCCGGAAACTAATGCGTTTGCCATCCATGCCATTTACAAGCGCGAACGTGTTGGCCACCGGACAGTGTTCGATCCTCACTGCAGACACCTACGGTCCGGAATTTTGCAAATATCTCAGCATCAGCATCATTGTAGCTATATTTCACAGCATATCCTACCATGAAATGAATAGGAAAATCAATACTCAGAGGCGTTCTATTCATTTTTGAGTTTTCTAGCTTTATCTTTCCGGTGGGAAGCCCATCCAATGGATTTAGCCAGGATGAGACCGTTTTCTAATGAATTTTATAAGCGAATTGGGTCTCCTAGAGTGGTTCAAATAAGCATAAATCCAATAAGGCGAAATCGATTTTGATAACGGTTTAGTGGCGACGGTGGAAGTCCCAGTCGAGTCGAACCAAGATGACTACAACTTGAATTCGATTGTTCATCAGGTAATTTCATGGAGCTTCTTACATATGCGTGAATGGTGTCAATGGTTACGGCAGAAACTGTTTTTCTTTAGGTTTGCTGAAAGAAGTATGGAGTAAAAAACCCGAATACGCCATACTAGTAGAAAAATTCCTAATCCTTTCTTGACGATGCGCATTGATTTCAATCGTACATCTTGATTTCAATGCGCATCTTAAGCGCGCTCCAATGTGGTCCGGTGGGTCAGTCACGCGGATATGGCCGAGGACGTGAAAGGGTTGAACCCTTTGTAATGTAACAACTATTGAGCAGAATTGACGGAAACTGCTTCTGTTCCAATATTTGCACTAGAAACGTTACTTTTTGACCACATAACACCTTCATGACCTTTTGTAACAACAGTAACGAACGATGGAATGATAATCTCAACAAACCAATGTGCGCACCTCTGCCTCAAACGATAGCTTGCAGGACACAGGGTTTTTACTCTGGCTGATCCATGTGTAGCTATTCTCAGCTACACTTGCAAAAAGGCGTTTTGGGCGGTGGAATGGAGTCGGTGGATTTAAAAAACATGAAAGAGATGGAAACACACCACCTCAACTATCACACAGAACTGTGCGGAAGGCTAGTAATATCATGGATAGATAATACACGAATTTTTTTGAACACAAACGAGAGCTCTCAAGAATATGAAATCATGCACAGAAGATTACACCGGATATGTAGAAGTTAGGGACACCTCCGAACAATAGAATAGTAATCCCAAGAAGCCAATGCGGTTTGAATTCATTTCACAGTTTGAATGTGCCAAAGTGACACTTAACCTGGTTAAAATCGAAAGAAAATCGAAATAGTCCTATTTTATATGCGGATTTTTCTCACTTTTTTTTGAGCCGGTAGTAGTTCTACCTCTTCTTGGTTTCAAAGCGCGTTCCCACTGCGTCCCAACGCCACACGGTCCGACGAGCCAGACACGCTAAAAGGGCCGCGGTAATGAAAGGGTAAAAGAACAGTGTCATTATCCAGATGACCCACTTCCAGTATTGTGCGCTTCTCGCTATTACCATTGTCAGTTGAGCCGTTTTCCAAAGTACGAAAACGTTCTGTGATCAACCTCACTTTTTGAATAGGTTTATAAGGCTTTTCTTTTTGTTAACACCTCCTAAAGAATACCAAAGCTGAACTGATTTTGTAGTGAACCAAAACTGCGGAAATGCTTTCTAGCTAAGAGTTAATGAATAAAGACGGTATTAACGTCACATTTATCAAGATAGTCAGGTTCTCTTGGTATTCATGCTGCACTCACAGTTGGACTGTCTGCTTCCACTGGAAGATGTAGAACAGCTTTGCTTACATGATACTCGGGCAGTTAAGTGACCCTTCTGCACTGATTGTGTGAATCCCAACATAATTTCCATTCGTTTCTTTCTCGCGCATTCGTTGACCATGATAGTGGTCTACTTCAAACTATGGTGACGTTCGCGAAGCCCTTTCCGAACTCCTGATATCGTTTGCATCCAAGGATTCAAATGGCCGACATTGGCTACCAACACGCCCGCTTATCGTTTTGGGTGGTCTTCAAAGAGGATGCTTACATTCTGTTTGAGTCCACTCCACTATTCTTTTTCGGCCATCTGTCATCAGTTCTTTTTTATTGTATAACCGGTCCATCCGTGTTTCAGTATTGATGTTTACTCTCCTGGATTGGGCTGTGCATCCCAGCTAGATTTTGTGAGTGCCGGTCAAATTTCGGAATGCATTGTTTAAGCGCTCTGTGGTGTGCTCAGATTTCTTGACGTGGTTGAACTTTCAACCCACGTTTCTGGTGCATAACAGAAAGTTGAATGGAAGAGATGAAAGCGGGGTTTTGATTTCTCTGGTTCACTGGTTTCTTTGAGTGACCCAAATGCGACCCATGCTGCTTTCCTTCTTCTGTCTTTCCTTTCCTTATGTTGTTCTCCATATTCACTGAACGTTCAAGGTACACATACGACATGATTTTTGTAATCAGAGAACTATCTGGTTCGATTTGCTCACCTTCACACCATTGGTTTGTTGTGAACTGGCTTTTTCGTCCCTATTTATGCACAGTCCAATTTTTTTTTCCCGGTTCGTTGAGTTCACTGAGTACCATCTCTGCTTCGGTGGCGTTTCTTGAAAAGGTGACGATGTCATCTCTTGAGACGAAGATCTGATAGGAATTTTTCCACCAATAGGTCTGTTCTTTTCTTCCCACTCGAGTAACTTCATCATCCATTGCAATGCGGCAGTGAACAACTTTGGCAACATGGTGTCGCCTTGTCGAACACTTTTACTATGGGTATTGTAGGAGGTTGAAAGAAAAGCTGTACTTTTATGGTGCAATTTTGATAACAGTCAGGTAGAGCTTTTATATGGCGCGATTCCACTTTGGCAGCGAGCGATAATAGGATTTCATTTGTTTCAACGCTGTCAAACGCTTCCTAGTAATCGTTCAAGGTTAGGAGAAGGAGCAGTTGTACACCTGGCTGACGTTTGTGAACCGTAACACGGTTTTGATCTGTTCCATGCAGAAGAATCCCGGTCGGAATCCCTGCCTACTGACTAGTTGTGCCTTATCCAAGGTCTTTGATATGCGCGACAGGACAATCTTTGCGACGAGTATGTAAAGTACACTCAGCAAGCATATCGCACGATAACTGCGAAGATCTCCTCAGCCACCTTTCTTGGGCTGGGCGCCTGTGCTCGATGTTCTCCACTGCTTTGCGATTTTCTCCTTCTGAAGGTAATGTGTCTTATGGGTTGCGACTAGTACATGTAATTTGTGGCCTCCAGCTTGTTGGAAGCCGGCGATGATATTATCGGGTCTTGTGCTGCGCTGTAGCTGTGCTTCTTTTCGTGCTTTCTATCGCAACTCGAACTTCACATCTGTCAGGTATTGATCAACTCCGCGAGCTTTATTCTTTTCTTAACGATGTAAATCCTCATGAAAAGATCTTTTCTGCAGCTGGCGTTTATTATCAATCGTTTTAGGTGTCTTACTGTGGAATCAAGTTTTAGTGTTGTTCTCTTTTCGAGCAACTCCTTACTGATAATGGAGATGCGGTCCGAATTTGTTGTTTGAGGAACTGGCTTAAGTTCGACACAAGTTTTATTCGTTCGACAAGCGCTTCTAGTCCTCGCTCGGGTCTTCATTTATCTGCCAGAGGGGAAATTTATTGAAAATATTCCATTACACACAACTTGTTTCGTTTTTCTTGGGCCACGACAGGAGTTCTTTTCCAGCATATGGCTGAATCGAATCTTCGCAATCCACATTAGTTCCATCGAATGGAGACTCCCGTGCCCATCGGCGATTTTCTCTCTTCTCGTAAAATGAATTTCCAAAAAAGAGACATGCTGCGAACTGAAGTCCTACAAGACGGTTTCCATTCTTATTTTGTCCTCCTATTCCGATGTTTTCTATTCTATATTAATTTTCGTTGTCCCCATTTCGTTTTCCTACCAGTCTGGCGTTGAAATCTCCAACAACGAATTTACAGGACTTTTCGTTTGGGTAACTTTCTCCACCTGGTTGTGAAACGCGCCCACTCGCTCTCATCAAGCTTTCTGTAGAAGTTGATGAGTAAGTTGATGACACTGATTTTTTTGACGCGCAAGTTGGAGACGGAGAATGGCTAAGCGCGGTGATAAGATTTTGTATAAGTTGACTATCTGGAAAATAGATGGGTGAACAACAAAGCAAGCGCTTCCAACATTTCGTGACAGAACCGTTTCTTTGCGGATGACAACGGTTCCATTATTTAATTAGCGTTTATCAGTCTTCCTACTTTTCGTCTCTTGTAAGGCGATAACATGGGAATTTGATGCGGTAAACAGCTTCAATAAAAGTGTGAAGGTCGGCGTCTTAGGAGACCTTTCTGGTGTTATGCGCCTGCTCGTTTTGTACAATTACGATGACGTCCTGTGCAACCTGAGATTTGACCGCCTCTCAGCGGTTTTCTTACTGCCCGACTTCGTAGACGGGAACACTAGTGTGTGGGGTTGAGGCTGGAGTTTTATAGTTTAGCCAATTTATCCGATGCCTTCCTCAGGTCATCACGACCCCAAGCAGTCGCCGCCCTTGTGGATCAGAGGGAGATTTACCACCATGCGACTTTGATACCAAGACGGTGGTGGATCCTGGTATTGGTTTACTCTTAGCTAAGTTTCCTGATAGGAACGTCGAACTCCTTCTCAGCTTGGGAGATCCTGCCGGGGGATGAATCTTTCCGCTGTACATCACAGCCTGACACCCAGGAACACCTCCCAGTCACGATGAGGCAGTAAACCGTTGGGAGGAAACTGCTTTGCAGAAGAATAAATGACTTGGAGGGTGATTCTCACCTGTGCGTCTCAATTCGACATCTATTCAGATGAAGGCACAGAGAAAATTCCAGTTTGTGGTCCTTTCCTGAACTTAACATCGATTTTTCGACCACTGTCAAGTAATGTTTTTTGGGAAGGAACTCGAAAGACCTATAAGATCAAAATTTAAATTGACATACTACTCGAAGTGTGAAAATTTCAGCTGCGTATTCTGAAGGCTAAAATAGTTTATACTACCACCATGTACTGTAATACTAAAATAAGCGTCAATATTACCTTGCTGTATCGTTAATCGTATTGTTGTAAGAGGTTGCCAATTTAAGTTTACCTAGAGGTAACGTTTTCGCATCATCACCTTGTTCAGAACTGCGGTCATTCAAGTCGACTGTACCTAGAAAAAATAGCGTTATTTCAGCACGCCAGAGATGGCAACGTGGAAAAGGTGGAGGAGGTTCTTAGCGAATATCCTGAGCTCATCAACAGATCCGACAAGGATGGTGTAAGCACATTTTATTGACTATAATTCAACATTATTTTAGTTCAAGACATTTCTGCAGGTACTTCTTCTCTATCTATACATTTATTCCCCGAGTAAGTCTTGAATTATTTTGCTATTTGGCTTTCTATATAGTTACTATAAAGGGTAAAGGATAAAGCTCCGGGTGTAGAGCTACCCTTGAGGGATGCACTATGCATTCGACTTCATTAAGCATCGTTTGAAAGGGATTGAATCCGTATCTGCCCTTTACAATGACTCGCGGTGGCCTACCGATGTATCGAGAGCAAGTGCTGCTGCCCTCTCATATAAGTCTGGTACCTGTTTGCCAACCCGGCGGGATGGAGGGGATGGAGGGCACGGTGGGCCAGCGGAGCAGGAGTCAATTCCATGCGTATTGTATGGCGCCTCTGAGCACTGCGCCCCACGTGCTCGTGTATAGTTACTATCACCTGTATCACCTGTAGTGCCGTTGATCGTCGAGTGACTCGAGCGGGCTCCATTAAATTTTCCGTTTTTTCCTGTCGCGTGCAAGAGTAGCCCAGTGGCTTCTGCTCGCTCTAGGGACTCGTCGAGCATCACATCTTTCCTCTAGGCTTTTTCGTGAAGAACTCTGACCGTCGGATCGGTGGTCTTCCTGCAGTACGTTTGACATCCCGATGAATCCACTCACTAACGGCTCTTGTCCATCGGTTGTCATTCACACGCATTACGTGTCCGGCCCACCTTATCTTCGATTGTTTGGCGTACAGAACGGCATCTTTGATTTTTGATCGTCGACGCAGATCGGAGCTTCGGATCCCTTCCCTTACTTGTGTGAAACGGGATACTCCTAGCATCGCCCTTTCGACTGCGCGTTCGATAACGCTAAGTGAGCTTTCATCCTGCTTACGCAGCGACCAAGTTTCTGACGCATACGTTAGGGCAGGAAAGTACCGTTGAGTCGAAAAGGGTGGGCACGGAGTCTGGGTGTTCCTTGTTCTCTTCACTACATCCTCGATGCTCTTGAAAGCACCCCAAGCCGCTCGTTTCCCTTCTGCTCAGCTCTGGAGCTAGGTCGTTCATCATATTGATTTCCCGACCTAGATAGACATAACTGGAGCATTCGGAGATATTCGTTCCGTTGAGCATGAATGGGGCATGCGAAACCAATCCGTTCTTCATGAACATTGTTTTTGTGAGATTTAGTTGAAGACCAATCTTTCCACAGGCTTTATCAAAGTCGGTAAGCATACGTTCCGCTTGGCTAATGTTTGGTGTTATAAGGACGATATCATCAGCAAAGCGAAGATGATGCCGACCATCGATTTTCACTCCCCATATTATCCCATTCCAGCCTTCGCATGACGTTCTGGTAGGTGGTGGTAAACAATTTTGGCGACATGGTATCGCCTTGCCCAACTCGTCTCTTGACGTCAATGTTAATATCGTTGTAGAATGGTGATATCTTGGTTGCGAAATTTTTCTACACCTTACGAAGAATCTTTATGTACTGAGTAAGGACTCGTTGACTATCAAGGGCTTCCATGACTGCTTCTATCTCAGTTGAATCAAAAGCCTTCTGTAAATTGATGAAGGTGCGACAGAGCGGTCTTTCGTGCTCTCGCGATACTTCAATGAGCCTTGTTATCGTGTGGATGTGGTCCATCGTACTAAATCCTTTTCGAAACCACGTTTGCTCACATGGCTGTCCTTCATCCAGTGTTCTGTCAATCCTGTTTAGGATGACTCCAGTGAAAAGTTTGTAGACGACAGACAGCAGGCAGATTGGGCGATAGTTGCCGATATCGTTTAGGTCACCCTTCTTGAACAGTAATATGGTCTTGCTGGTCTTCTACCTTGCATTCAGACAGGTAACGTGTGAACAGCCGAGCCAGTGTGTTTACGAGGACTGGCGGAAGGTTCTTCAGGTGTTCTGATCTTATCCTCTCCGGACCTGGTGCTGTTCGAATTTTCACCGACGAAATAGCATGTCGGATTTCGGAAGGAAGAACCGGTGGTGCGACATATCCATCCTCCTTTATTTCATGTGACGGAAGGTGGAAGTGGCTATCGAAGACATCTGATTAGTATAGTATTCGTGAATGCTTTTCTCGATTGCCTTTCTGGACGCTGTAACTGTTCTGTCTGGACGTCGGAGTGCAATCATCTTGGTCTTGTAATTGGCGAAGCTTCGGTGGGCTTTGCGAATGCTTTTCGCGGCCTCTGCACCTTCGACCATTACTGCTGCTCTTCTCTTTGAAATCTTCTTTTATCGCCTGTCTGCATTGTTTTGCAAGTTCGTATGTTAGTTCGCGGTTGTCTGCAGCTCGTACGATTCCATGCTGGCGTATTAGCTCGAGTGCTTCTGGAGACAGACTTCTCTTGGTGACTTTCGGACTCTCAGCGATCACAGCGCTAACGTGAAGATGTTGAACGAGCCGATCGTATTCCTCGTCGTTTGTTATCGACAAAAGCATCTTCCCAACAGCCGACTATTGAATTGGATCAGTCCCAGTTTGTGGTGGTTCTGGGACTTCGGTTTTTGAATTTAGCGGCTTTTTCTCCTTTGCGCGAGAAATGGAATCTTGCACGAAGAGACGGTAGTCTGATCCCGTGTAGAATTTTGGGGACAACAGCAACATCAGTTAGGCAAAACCTTCTATTTACTATGATGTGGTCTATTTCGTTATGGCACTCTCCATTAGGGAGACTCCCACGTCCAGCACTGAGGATGGGGCTTCTGGAATTGTGAGTTAGCATGGATTGTCTTGGTTGCCATGATAAACTCAGCCAGCCGCTCACCCTGTTCGTTCAGTTCTAATCCGTGGGTCTCAATGTGACGTTCTTCTTGATCCAATCTTGGCGTTGATATCTCCATTGATGACCTTGAGAAATGTGTGGTCTTCTCTGTAGAACTTCTCCAAGTCGATATAGAACGCTTCGACTTCTTCGTCATAGTTTGATGTCGGCGCGTAAACGACGAAGATTGTCAAAGCCGGTATTGGTCAACATCTTTTTAATCGTAAACATCCGATTCGGGTTGTAAGCTGTTCGAATGAGTCGATGTTCATGGACAAACTCGTGTTGACGACAACGCCGACGCCGCCGACTCCTCTACTGTCGCATGTTCCGAGGAACAGTTCTTCTCCGGTGTCATAGACCGGGTTGAATGGGTGGCGTCGTCTCGTCTCGGCCAGGCCGATGACGTCGTACCTTGTACTTCTTGCTTACATGAGCAAGTCTTCTATCGAGGACTCGGATGCAAGTGTACGTGCATTGTAGGTACAGATCGTCACCATAGTTCTTTGAAATCCAGGCAGCTTCCATTGGCCCTGAGATTTTAGCAGCCTCTCCGTACTCGTCCTACCCAACGCTGCGAAATTGGGGGGCTCTTTCGGAGGGTCAGAGGAACGAGGCCCGTTTTTTTTACTGTGTTTTGCATATTTGATACCCATGTATAGCTTGCTGGGCTCTGAACATGGAGGCTGGGTATACTCACGGGTGGCTGCCAGGCTCTCCCAGAAAGGGTGGAAATGAAGCTTATTTGTTGGAGGCTACTCCTAACCGCCTCCCATATACTTCCCTGCCACTTGATTGTAGGCTTTTGCCTAATTGACTCGTAGAATACAATCCGCGTGAGCGAGAATGCCCCCACACACGCATGCATGAATACGCCCCGTAAATGCAGAAAATATGTGCGAAATCGGCGCAGCAGAAACAGGGAGTCCATCCCCTGGATCCACCTGCGTCTCAGGGAAGCAAAGGTCGCTTTTGGTCCGCGATTAATCCCCTATCCGCCACCTGGGGACGCGCCACGTAGCCTCGCGACTAATCTGGCTCGAGATCCCTCATATGAGGCAGATCCGTGGTTAGTTACTATACGTCTGAAAACAGTGTTTGATGAGTGCCGAAAACTTGAGAATACTTAGTGTCGATTAACAAAAATATAATATGTTGAATATTTAAGGTCAGATTAGTAAGAAGTTTCTTTGTGAAGTTGAATTCGATATAGCGAACGGTTTAAAATGCAAGGATTTGTGAAGAGAAGAAGTCGGTCCCATTTTAACCCGACGTTCGCGATGGCGCTCTGATGCCATAATGTTTAAATTTGTGCTGATGGAAAAATGATGTCCAATTTCAGATGAGAGAACTTTTTTTTAATATTTCGAAAATTTTTTCAAAATGCTCGAATCCTAATTTTCGAACCGGCCGGCATTAAACCACGATGCTATGAATCAATATCTTCTTGGATTGTTAAGCTAACATCAGATTGATGAGTGGATTTATTCGGCCAACCTTTCGACGTCTTGGTCTTCATCAGAGCCGGGGATCCGAGTCAATGGTCTACAGGTGCTTTCTTCTCGATAGGGCTGTCATGAAGACGAGAACGTGGAAATGTTAGCCCAATAAACCTATTTAGCGACATCGTATTAACTTAACAATCTAAGAACGTACTGCAAGAACTTTGTTCAAGCACTATTTATTGATCAGAATAACAGAAATTAGAATGTATGGGACCACAATGATGCTGAGATATTTGCAAAATTCCAAATTGTAGGTGTCTTCGGTGGCGAACAAACGCGCTATTACCTTTTCCGGGGGCTAACGCGTTCACTACCACACCATGCGATTCCTTCGTTTCGCCTGTCTCTCAGCTAGTTCTATCGATCATTGCCATCAGTAATCACCCGTCAACGGGATTGGTCTGGAGAGCACAGATCGGAGTTGAACCCAGTTAAGCTGAGGCTGTAGTTGAAATCCATCCGTGAAATCCATGAAACTCGACGTACTTTGCATTCCATCACTTCTGGGATCGAACTTGGTCAGGAATCGTCATGTTGGATTCCGCGGTGTTCAAGGAAAAAACAGCAATTGAAACAGCATTTGATATAACCAAACAATCGCATTGTTTAACCACATCAACGTTTTTAAATCATAAGTTATAGCAGCAGAAGTTCCCTTTCATCGTAATGTTGCTGATCCAACGACACCCAGATTTTCTAGTAATGTGCTCGTGTTGTTTACATTCATGATGAAGGAGAAACATAAACAACACTCAACGAACTCCGAATGCGGATCCCACAGTTGGATAACTGTGCAAGTTTTTACATCATCTTCGAGAG
Organism: Angiostrongylus vasorum; assembly: GCA_018806985.1. Taxonomy (NCBI): domain Eukaryota; kingdom Metazoa; phylum Nematoda; class Chromadorea; order Rhabditida; family Metastrongylidae; genus Angiostrongylus; species Angiostrongylus vasorum. The sequence goes on along the minus strand of JADANN010000198.1, from coordinate 946,322 downwards.
CCCTTTCTAGCAACTGTTCCTCGTCTCCGTTGACCACTGTCTTACAAGTCGTTAATTTTCTTCTGTAAATCCTGTCAAGAAATCACTTCCTATGTGCATAAATGAACATTTCACTCAATTGCGAATCACACCAGGCAATAGATAAGTCGTTATCATGATTTCAGTTCACTGCTCTTCACTATGCTGCTAAATATGGAAATTTAAAAGTGGTGGAGGTACTGCTGAAACGCGGAGCGAATGCAGATGTGAAGAGCAAGGCGAATACCACTCCACTGCACATGTCTGCCAGATACTGTCGTCCGTACGCGCATTACTCGGCCAGGAGTAATGGTTAGTTTGAACCTAACTCTTCACGTGTTCATTTCTATTTTTATACTAGAGTTTCTTGCTGAAGAGGTTGTGATATGAATTCCTTAGATACAGAATCAATTTTCTAATGGGTTTTTGCTTAGAGAGAATGCATTTTCAAGCACGTTTTGCACATATTTGTTTTTGGACTTGAAAGCCCTCAAATAGAGGAACGATTCCCAAGAACAATGTGGTTTTTCGTACAGGTGCTGAACAAAGCATCCAGGGTCGGGATGTTTGGTTTTAGCCAGCGCCTCGGAAGCGCTGCATTCCTCCGATATCGGCAAAATGACCAGATATACGTTCAGTGATCTCTACCACACTTGATGAAATCGAATGCATGGAGTCCTTATTCCTCAGGGAGTTAACAGGACGGATGCTTTGTCCTTTATCTAATCAAAACAAAGTTCTTCTTTGAAGTTTTTAGTCTTTTTGCCTACTGTTCAGGACAAGCGAAACGAAGGACCCGCATGGTGTGGTGGTGAACGCGTTACTCCCCGGAAAGGACAATAGCGCGTTCGTTCCCCCACCATAGGCACCTGCGGTCCAGAGTTTTGCAAATATCTCAGCTTCGTTGAAGTTATATTTCGCAATATACCCTGCCATCAAAAAGAGTAGGCAGTAGGCAAAAAGTCTAAAATTGTGATTATAACTATAGCCTCAGCTTAACTGGGTTCAATGCCGATTTGGGCTCCCCAGATCAATCCCGTTGACGGGTGATTGCTGATGGCAAAAGATCGATAGAACTAGCTGAGAGACAGGCGAAACGAAGGACCCGCATGGTGTGGTGGTGAACGCGTTACTCCCCGGAAAGGACAATAGCGCGTTCGTTCCCCACCATAGGCACCTGCGGTCCAGAGTTTTGCAAATATCTCAGCTTCGTTGAAGTTTTTAGTATTGATTGGATGACTAGATGCACTCTTTAAGATGTACAATAAGGCTAAAAAGCGTAAAGCGTTCAGTATTGAGCAAATCACTAAGGCGTTCGCCATGCATTCGATACTTCCGATTCCAGAGGAATGAAGGGTTTGGTTAGGTTGAGGTGTAACGTTGAAGGAACGACCATATGGATCGCAGGGGTGCATCTGATTGTTGCATCATAAGCGTGCAGATGCACAATATTGCACAGCTGTAAAGATAACAGATAAAGCTCTCGGCGTTGATCAATTCCTAATGAGTGCGCCATGCATTCGAGTTCATTAGGCATCGTTTGGAGGTGATTGAATGCATATCTTGCCTTTACAATCACTTGCGGCAGCCTACCGAAGTATCGAGCCAGTGCTGCTATCCTCGCAGACAAGTTTGCTACCAATTTGCCAACCCCGGAGGGATGGAAGGCTTGGTGGGCCATGGGCGCAGGAATCGATTCCATGCGTATTGCAGGGCGCCTCCGACCACTGCGCCACACGCGCCCCCCAACATGCTGCATGCACAGCTATATCAGAGGAAATGCCAGAAAGAGTTAGAAAGTGCCCCCGAAAATTCAGTGAAAGATAAGCATGCACTTTGCAGTTTTATAGCTTAATTTACCAAAAAAGAACAAGATGTAAATGTGTATGAAAAGGAATTTGTCATTTCCAGCGTCTAGTACGTCGCTGCAATTTATGGATGTCTCAACTCCCAGCAGAGGTTTCACTACTACCAATAATACCAGCGCGATAGTGAACACGCTTGTACGACATGGCGCGAATGTCGATGCCGCAGACGCGTATGGACTGACCCCACTGCACTATGCTGCGATGAAGGAAAACCACCAGGCGGCTCAAGCTCTTCTGATGAATTGTGCCACTGTGAACGTGAGTGCAAACTATTTACCTTTCAAAAAAATGAAATTCAATTCGCCATCAGAAAAAAGAGTGAAGTCATAAAAATCCGAATGTATGGAAACAGTCATTGCAGTCAAAGGGCGTGAAAGGTATGACACCTCTCCTGACGGCGTGCGTGCATGGCTCGGATGACGTCATCCGGCTGCTGCTCTCCAGCGGTGCTGACTGGTCCACCACTGATAGTCGAATGAACTCTGTCTACCATATTACCGCATTGCATGGACGTAACAACACGTTGAAATTGCTTCTACAATATGGTATGCTTTTTTGTGAGTAAGAAAAGCTATTGCCTTACTTGAATTCAAATGGAAAGGTACTAGTTAAACTTTTAAAAAGCAGTTCGAATCCTAACTTTACGAAAGAAATCGTTCCCCAGCCGGCGGTCGAAGAGCAGGGTATAAATAGATTACACTTCACTGTGACGATTAGCATTCTGTTGCGTTTCTTTTTGAAAAATCGGAGTAACGCTGTATAGTATTTTTTTCTGGTGTGCAAAATATTTTGGACCAAGCCACTACAGGAAGATCCGATTTGTCAATTACTAAACATGTGGATGCTGGCAAAATTTACTCATTTGCTGTTAAGTAATATCCATTTACCGACAGCTATTATCATAAATTTCATGAGGAGAAGATGCCCGGGTTTTGTTGTGGTCGAGTAACAACGAGGGTAAGACACCTCTTCGCTTAGCCGTCGAAGGAAACCATCCCGATACTGTGCGCACAATTCTAGAGCTCAGGCGGTCTCAAACTTCGGATTTTAACGGGTGAGTTGTTGCTATTCCACAATAAAACGCTAATAAAAGATCAAAATGTCTTAATTTTCATTTACTGCCAATCCTTTTTTACGGCAGAGTCCTATGCAAAGGAATAGGCAGTAACTAAAAATTAAGACTGATTTTGTCTGCATCTTCATCTTGACTGAGCTCAGTGCCGATTTGTCCTCCATAGATCACTCCCGTTTGCGGGTAACTGCTGATAAAGGATCAAGGATAAAGCTCTCAACGTTGATCAATTGCTGAGGGATGCGCCATGCATTCGACTTCATTAATCATCGTTTGGAGGTGATTGAATGCATATCTGGCCTTTACAGTGACTCGAGGTGGCTGCCGATGTATCGAACCAGTGCTCCTATGCTCCCAGCCAAGTCCGGTACCAATTTGCCGACGCCCGGAGGAATGGAATGCTTGGTGGGCCATGGGCGCGGAGATCGATTCCATGTGTGTGTTGTAGGGTGCCTCCATCAGTGCGCCACACGCGCCCACTGCAACTGCTGATAGTAGAGTAAAAAACACGGCTGAGAGAGCGGCAAAGCAAAGGCATCTTCGGTTGGTGCAGTGAGCCCCGGAAAAGGATAGTAGGCGGTTCGAAACCCAACAGGGGGTTCTGATTTTTTGCTTATGCCTCAGCATTCTTGTGATTGCTAACAAAAAAATCTTCACCAATTGAACATTACTATCAGAATTAGACATTAATGGCAAATAACTGAACACGTCGAAGATCGTCCGTTTAAGATTTTTTCATCGCGGTCACTTCGAGTGTGACAGCAGGCCGAATGTGAATGAAAATACCAACAGTTGAAAGAATGGAGACGGGTTATGCACGAAAAAAGTTAGGAGCATTTACGTTTCGTTTCATAGTGGATTATTCCGCTGCAAGAAAATGCATGAACCACTGATCTCCCTTTGCCAAGTGGTTATCTTCTTGCCTATAGTTTATTGGGATGAGATCCTATCGAACAATTTTTATTGGTGGCGAACGAAAGCTGCGCTTCGCCGTCCCATGCTCACCTTATCGATGAAGAAACTTTATTTTCGACATAGGTTGACTTCATCGAACGAATGGCTGTTCCAAGTATCCTACGTGCACCATAAAATTCGTTGAGGATTATATTTGAATTTCTGCGAGCAAAAGATTGTTTTATTTAATTCACCATGCTCTCTATGGGTAAATATCATTGCTTTCTTCGGTTTCAGCAGTACTCCCCCTTTCAGGGCGTTATTTAAACGATTTTCTTGCTGCCCAGCTGGCTACGCTTGCATGAGTGGTGTTTTTCTGTAGGAGACTCTCTGTTCTCTATATTCCTGTTAAGCAAACACGAGATTTCACTCTACGCTTTATTTCGGTAAATCTGACGTTTCGGTAGCATCGCCTTCTTCAGAGCCTGGAAGGGAATATTGATATGCAGTATATTATGCCAAACTCTTCAATAATACAAGTAGAAAGATGTCTACAGTAGAGCAGCGACCGGAGATCGTGAACGGAAGCTTCTATTTATAGACGTGAACACAATGACAAGAATTACTACCAGCCGCTGTCCCATTGCCAACCGTCTCATTTGCGCTTAATATTTCCCAAACCAAATGAAAATGAAGCATTTTGAGCACTTTTTTAAGAGAACCCATGGAAGCGATACTGCCGAAACGTCAGCTTTACCGGAATAAAGAGTAAAGTAACACCTCGCACTTGCTTAACAAGGGTATAGAAAATTACTTTACCAAAGCCGAGGTTAATAGAAAGTCGGTCAGGGGAATTACTCCTTATTCTATTTGATGTGGTATGCTAGGTATAATTACGTATAATTCTTCCAAAGCAGACGTAGAATTAATTCGGTTGAAGCGGCCCTGAATCTTTTTCGTGCATTTACTAATCACTTTGTTGCTTCTTTTGCTAAATCAACGACCGCTTACACAGTACACTACTTACGCTGGGCTGTACGAACGTAACTCTGTGGATCTGCGGATCAACATGTTGAAGTAGTAGACATCGAGCTCTAAAAATCTTTACGTTAAGAGCAGTTACTTGTTTACATCATATGGAAAACTCTTAAGTCACCTAAAATAGGTGCGTGTAGCGCAGTGCTTAGAGGCGTCCTGTAGTACACATGGGTTTGATTCCGCGGCTCAGGCTCACCATGCCCTCCATCCCTCCGGTGGCTGCAAATTGGTATCAGACCTGTTTAGGAGGATAGCACCACCAGCCCGATACATTGATAGGCCACCGTGAGTCATTGTAAAGACCAAATATGTATTCAATCACCTCCAACTTAATAAAGAATCCATGGCACATCCTTCAGGGATTGATCAACGCCAAGAGCTTTACCCTTTACATCCCCTGAATACTGTTGACCTACTTCGCCGCTAACCGAGCACAGGATAGAGATTATAATGGAGCTGTCTGAGTTTTTACAAAAAGTTTTGCAGCCATCACATGGAGGATAGGCTATTGCTACACGAGGCGGCCGGCAAAGGCTATATCGATGTTGTTCAGTGCCTCATCCAAGCAAGTTTTTCAACGTTTAATGAAATGTGAAAAAAAGGTGCAATGTAGGCAATGTTATGTAACAGTGTAATGTTAATGTTAAGATACAAATATTTTCTACATTTACTCTTTAAATAATCTGCAGCATACATTAAGCTGTCTCTGTGAAGATATTTTTGCTCGGATCCTCAAGGACTGATTTTTGAATTCATAATTTGTAGAAAAAAAATTACTCGTTGTGAGTGGAACGAATGCTGTGATTCTGGTTCCAGAATGGCTATGATCCACGCTTACGAGACGACGATATGCAACTTCCGCTACACGAAGCAGCCAGTAACAACCAGGCGGACGTCGTTGAACTGCTAGTCAAACTGGCGGTAAGCATCACAGTTACTTTCGCAAACCTACGAATGTGCACGCTTCTTGAAACGCGTAGGACGGATTCCGATTTTGGTTTGTGAGTTGGCTCTTTCATCTGCTTCATGATCCACAAATCGTATACTGGTGACTACGAACACCAATGACAAGTGCTGTTGTTTGAAAAAACACGGAAGGAGTCGTGCTTCCTTTTATGTTTTTTTTTCTTACCAAAGATTCATAACATCAGGATATCCATTTTCGTCTGACTTTCATGGGTAATTCATTTGCTACCGTGCAAAAGCTAGTCTAGAGCGGGAAGAATTCAGAGATTATTCTTGAACCGCTTGATATTTTCGCTGCTTGGTGTGACCTGTGCAGCACTGTCGCTGATTCTTGAATATCCGCCGTCGACCAACATTGGAACTTCGAACTCCTTTGTTTGTTTCCAAGTAGCATTTAAAACAGGCCATTGTCTTCTATTATTTCCAGCCCTTCAACCAACATCATTTAAGGTCAACCAGGTGTTTTTCATGTTTTTACTGTGCGCGTTGTCAAACTCTGGTCTGTTATTTAGTCGCAGTGCGTTTGTGTTCTCTTGTTCCTTCACTTAAGCATTCGCAGTTGAACTAGAGATGGACGCTTCCTTATTTATGAGTTTTAAGTTTTAAGGTGGTGACTATGTTGATATGGCTCTCTTGCTTGTTCTGACTCCTTGAAGAAAGAATTTATGTACAAAGTGATGCTTCGGTCCGATATACGACTTCTAAACACCATCAAAGTTCATATTTCAATCATACACGATGTGATCAATCTCGTTGTCGTACGACTTCTGGAGCAGAAAAGATGCTGCATAGCCCTAGGCTTTCTAATATTGCAATCATGTCATCGACATGACAAATTCGAACATTTTTCTCATCGTGCTCGCCTTGACATGACACGGATGCTGTGACGTCACTGAAGCAAACATTTAGTTAATGCTCATTTTCGACCGGGATTACAGGCATATTTGAATGGAACGGTAGTTGCAGGTGTATCCACGAGAATACAACTCAGCTTTGATTACTCTGCGTTGTAGTTCTCTCATTTTAGCCAGACACTACAGAGGACAAGACTGACTACGGTATGACTCCCTTACTAAGCGCTGTATCTAGTGACGCTCTTGAAGTGGTTAAGGTCTGTATTTACAGGTTCGACTTTTCTAGACCTTCCGACAATACCATACTCTGTTGAGATTATTCTATGATAACCGGTTAAATTTAGATCCTCATCTGTCAAAACGCTGATCTTTGTGCCACTGATAACGATGGACGAACTGCTATTTTCATCGGTGCGAAATTTAACGCTATAAAGGTCCTAAGGGTGAGGAATTTCTATTTTATCTCAGATCGCTCGCAAATCTTCTGCAATAACACCTAGTCAACGAACATCTTACCTGTCCCGTAGTTTATAAAAGGTATCTAACGACGGTCATAAACTTTTCTGTCAACGTCAGATTCCTAAAGAGTAATTGCGATTTGGAAAGGTTAGGCTGCGCCTTCTACCTTTCAACAAATCATGAGAAAGTTTTTGTATTCTTGATCAGCCGACACGAGGTTTTGAAGAAGTATTTGATTGACTGAGTTGCAATTGAATGCTACTTTTTCATCGTTCGAAGAATGTAGAATCTCCTAATATATCGACCAATGTCAGGAAATCTTGAGTGGGACTCCTGTATCAGTTTATTGAGAATGTTAAGACTTATAGAAAAAACTGATATAAAGCCGTTTTTGAGAGTCAGCAATATAGCCATTTCAGTATTTGCTCGACCTATGTCGGCAAAAGGATTATGAGAGCGGCTCCATCCGTGAACTCGTGAATCATCCGGATCACAATCAGATGACGGCCATGCACGTCGTCTGCAACAACGGGTACATCGAAGTAAGCAAGGTAGGTGCTGCATTGTGCAGTTTTATTGTGATTGAATCTCCATAGTTTAATGAAGGCTTTGCTCACATGTCCAAGAGAATCTATGGGACCAGACTAACTAAATAATTTGGGTCTGCTTTGGAACTTTTTGAGTTGGGCTCATTGATTATGGAGAACGTTTTTTTAACATTCACGGCGAAGGACTGCAAAGCGTATGAGAGCATAACGGAATTATTAGCTCAAAGTAGCCTGGAACTCAGAAGTTATATGGTTAACGACTGAAAAAAATTCTTGCCATTTGAAGTCCGATGGTGTTTTTTCGCTAGGAGCATTTCTTCAACGATTCCTATTCTTCCCGAAATTGGACGTTTGCTCACATTTTTTCTGTCCGTACTCCAATGATTTCTGCATTGCTAATATTGTCAGTAAAAATTTCAGCTTCTCTACGAATACGGTGCTTCCATTGAGGCTCTAAACGAGGAGGAAGAGACGCCGCTGCATTTGGCCGCAGCCAGGGGAGAGACCGTCAGTGGTTGGTTCCTTTACCACCTTTCCACTCTGTCATGGAATGCCCATTTCAACAATTGATAAATTCGTGATCTCTATCAATTGTCTAAATGTACATGAACTCCTATAGTTGTTGATGGGTCTTTCGAAGTTCCGTAATAAACAATTTGTCGTTAGTATCTTCTTAGTGACTTGGGGAGGAATCCCTCTCAATCTGTATTAGGTGTGAAGTGTTCTTAGACACTAACAGGTTGATATAGACAGTCATGGTGCAATTGCGATAAGTATCGGTTAAAGGGTGGCATAAGCATCTACAGTATGATTTTCATCTCCAAGTTGTGAAATACATTTTCGCAGCCGAGAAAGTAAGGATAAAGACTGGGTTGTGTTTATTTTGAGTTTTAGACGGTTGATTTGGTTTACTTGACCGATTATTGTCAGAATTAAGCTTTTTAAAAAACCAATCGTCATTTAACCTCATTATGAGTAATAAGCATATAATAATTAGGTATGAGTATTAATAATAATAATATTGCAATAATAATAATAACAACAACAACAATAATAACGAATAGTCAGTACTTTCTTAGATTAATGACCTAACACGAGAGTGGTTGCAAACCTTACTCAGCTGACATTACGGCGCCTTCACCTTCTTCAGAGCCGTGTTGATTCGAGTCTATTGCCCACAGTCTGATAGCAACCTCGTGTTAGTCCTAGGATTGAGCTTTCTTTATACTTTACTGTGTTATAGCTTTATAGGCTGTGTTTACAGTCCCTGATACGTAAATCTGGATTATCTTCGTTGTAAATCTAAGCAATATACAATACAATACAACACTAGCTGACGTTTCGGCAGTATCGCCTTCTTCAGAGCCGCTTTTTTTACGTGCCTTCCAGTCATCAACCATATGCGACTATAATCAGCTGTTCTAATCTTCCTCATTGGAAGGCACGTAAAAAAGCGGCTCTGAAGAAGGCGATACTGCCGAAACGTCAGCTAATGTTGTATTGTATTGTGTTTTTCTATGGAAGTAAATGTATGCTGTTTAACAACCTCGCGATTGCTGAACAAGAAAACGACGCATTCATATTCCAATGCCGAGGTTAATAGAAAGTCGATCCTGGGAACTAAGCAATATATTTCTTTCAATTGTTCAGCCTACACGAGATAGACCGAAGATAGAGATCGAGAGGCGGTCCAGTGAAAAAGATTCGACTCGATACGGCGATGAAAATACAACGTCGAGAAGACAAACGACTGCGGACCATGGACGCGAACGATCATCTCTGAGGTAGACGAAACGTCTATGCATTTCGAAACGTTAGCCGAATAAAAGTTGTATGTCAACCTCGCGTATGCTGAACAATTCAAAGAAATTTATTGGTTATTCATCCCCAGGTTAAGGGCAAGTCGTTTAATGAAGTGCAAACAATATAATCCACATGCACATCGATTGAACTATCGTTACAAAGACCTCCCATCGAGTGAAGTTCCAACATTCTTATTCAAAGAACTTTGATAAGAGGCGAAGTATGAACAGCATCATGGTAGAGACGAAGAGAAGAGTTCTCGACAATTTTTTTGTTGTACTTCGATAGCAAGCATATGGTATCTTCGTGGGTCATTCTGGTTACGACAGCTAAAAATGATAAATAGAGGGACAAAGCTCTCGCCGTTGATAAATCCCTTAGGGATGCGCCATGCATTCGTCTTCACTAAACATCGTTTGGAGGTGATTGAATGAATATCTGGCCATTACAATGACTCGCGGTGGACTATCGCTGTATCGAGCCAGTGCTGCTATTCTCGCAGACAAGTCTGGTACCAATTTGCCAACCCCGGTGGAATGGAGGGCTTGGTGGGCCATGGGTACGGAGATCAACTGATTCTACGTGCGTGTTGCAGTGCGCCTCCGACCACTGCGCTACACGCGCCCGTACGACAGCTATGTTGAGAATTATGTTGGCTGGGATGGTTGCGTTAGAAGAACCTATATATTCACGGTTCACGGCAGAGTTTTCTTCTAGATTGTGATTGAATCGGATCTTTACACAGAAGTGGTGATTTAGTTTGCTGCACCTTGATGATGTTCCGGAGATGTTGCCTAAGCACTGTCTTCTGTTTGTGGACACACGTACTCGGCGCACGTAATCATCATTTAGGTCAGAACTTCATGATACGTTGTAACCAAGATTTGAGTGTCCCTCACTGGTTATCGCAACATTCTACATGAAAGAGCTCAATACGCAAATGAAGATAAAGGACAAACCTTTCGGTTTTGATCATTTTCTGAAAGGATGCGCCGTGAATTCAACTCCGATAATCATCGCAGAAGTTGTTGAATGCATACCTGGCTTACACAATCATTTGCTGTGGGATACCAATATATCGAGTTACTAGGTTAGTGTTTTATCATCCCATACAAGTTGCATACCAGTTTGCCGACTCTGGTGGAATGGAAAGTTTAGCGAAGCCAGGTCATGCAACCCAACCATCGAACAATGCAGTGAGTATGGTGAGGCACCTCTTACTACTGCGCCACGTGTGCGCCTAATATACAGCTGTAAATCAAAACTTTGCAACATACGAATGACTTTCATGGCATAATATATTAATTCTTCGGCTGCTCGAGACCTACGAGAATGAGTTGTCTCTAAAATTTCTTTTGAATTGCTTAATGCTTCATTTGCATTAGCTCACTGAAGAATTTCAATACTGTTTGGTGAATCTGAGCAAGAAATGTCTTTTAAAAAATAATTAAGTAGTAGACTTTTCAACGTATTCAATTTGTCGGAAAACCTCGATAACATGAACATGAGCTCATACCTTCACATAGAAATCAGCCATGTATAACTTTGCTATAAATCCGCTTACGAAGACTCTTACCCATGTCGTTCCAGTACGCCAACTGGTTGATTGGGATAAGCGTTTGGTGCTGCTCAGGAATGAAGACGCTGACACTCCACTACATTTGGCAGCCAAGAATGGTACGTAACTGTCCTTTGAGAAATGTCTCTAGTAGGCACAATGTGAGTGTTCGCACAACCTTTCCACCTTTTAGCGTCATTTTTTCCTTTCACATTCATTAATTTATCGGTCACAAATACTTCAGATTACTTGATACTTAACACACGAATGGCCCGTCTTCGCAAAAAAACGTTGGTCTCAGATTACTTTCCACTTAATGGATGTATTGCTGGGTTAGGGAGATTTTACCCACATTTCCCTAGAAACCTTCGCCGGGCTGTTCTCAGAACGTCACCAGTGGTTGGATCCGCTTGTGAAGGAAAGGTACGTTTTTTGGCTGCGCGACTACGTTTTTCCGAAGACGACAGAACTCCAACCAGAGATGTGAGCGTCTTGACGAAGAATATCCTCGGATCTTATCAACCGTTGACGATACCTATTTGAAGACGACATTCAATACTGATTCTCAAAGAACACGGCGATCGAAGTTGAATCTTTAAAAATAACTCAACTTGTTCTGAAGAAACGAATGTAGATTAGAGAGATCGTCGTTGGCTAAGTATGCTCTTCATCTCCTTTACGCAAGAGGAACGAACCCTTTCTCGATTGGTTCCGGCTTCGATTAAAAGTGACTTTATACGTACAACAGGCGACCTTAATCGCAATGATTGGATAGCGTTACCACTTTCCAAAGATCACTCGCATCCAAGGAAGGTTATGGTGACAGTTGTGTGGTCTTAGACCAGACTGACTAACTATGACTTTCTGAATACTGTTGGAATGACAAGCATGCTGAGAGCAAAACTTGGAACCTCAGAAGCGTAATAGCGAGTTCGAAGCTCATCTGAGGTTCCGAGTTTTGTTCATATCCTGTGGTTGTATTTAACGTAATATCCTACCATGTGCGCGTGTGGCGCAGTGGTTGGAGGTGCCACTGCGACACACACGTGCAGTCGATCCCTGCGCTTATGGCCCACCGAGCCTTCCATCCCTCCGGGGTCGGCAAATTGGTACCATACTTGTCTGAGTGGATAGCACCACTGGCTCGATACATCGGTAGGCCACCGCGAGTCATTGTAAAGGCCAGATATGCACCCAATCACCTTCAACGATACTTAATGAAGTCGAATGCATGGCGCATCCCTCAGGAAGAGATCAACGCCGAAAGTTTTATCCTTTATCCTTTATCCTACCCTGAAAAAAAAGTAGGCAGTAAATAAAAGTTAAAACTGATGGAATGACTATTGCAAAGCAGTACCTCTTGAATTCGATGAACTAACACTTTTTTCCACGCCTCCCAGCAACTACTTCTTCGACAAATCTGAAGAAATTATACGATGATGAAAACATTCTTGAAGAATCCGACGCCTGTAAAACTTTAGTATTCTATAACACCGGGATAGGCAAGATTGTATCCTCTTTGCAAAATGATCTGCTTGAGCCGAATAATGTTGTCTCAAATTTGGCCTTCGACAACGGTCTTCCTTTTTGCAACGAGAACACCCAGTGACCGCCTTTATTCCTCAAGCCGTAACCATTTTGTAGTAAACCATTGGGCTTGTACCACAGTATGGAAACGTTGGCTTAGACGTTACAAAGTTATCGAAAGATATAACAAATTTGCTTAGTTGCTAATCGTAGTATAGAGATCGATTGGAGTATCGAGAATCGGAGTGTAGAAGACATAGAGTGCTTGTGTTACGGAACCACACTGTCGAGTGATCTGTTATCGATGTTAAAATTATTGCTACTGTCATTAATATTCTTACTATTGAAGTATTTGTCATAGCTAACAACAATGCCCGATACCCGATAGCTAAAGGATTTCAAAGCGCTACTGTTCCAAGGTCCATGTCACATAGAAAAAGTGGAATACAGTAGTGGAATGTAGAGAAATGGATCTGGAAAAATCTCTTGTGTAGTGTAGGGAACGTCCACTTCTTGTTCTGTTGTTATTTCTTTTAAATTTTTTACTTATATATTTATTTTATGTGACCCGTCTTCACGTCTATTGTTTGGATCTCAACACTTCTCCCATTCGATTCGTTTCCTCGCATCCATTGTCCACAAAGATCTTCCAACTTTCACATGTGGCTTCGGTTGCTGCTTGAGGATTTCCGTTTCATCTTGAATGTCGTAGAGTGCCGGTCGAGTAATTCTCTCTGGAGTCCTGAGATAGCCGGGCTGGAGCGTTCCCAACTGGATTTCAGAGAGCGGTTTTTTTCCCAGACAAGTCCGATACCAATTTCCCGATCCCGGAGGGATGAGGGGGCTTGGTTGGCCCAGAGCGGAATCGAACTAGCACCATCCTCGTGATGACGGACGTCACTACCACTGTGCTATCCGCCCTTATCTTTTTAAAAAGAATAGAAAAACTTTTGGTTTTCATTGAAACTCTGCTATTTCATCGTTTCCACTTCGTCCGTGGCGTCACGTCGATTCGGCACATCAACAGCTGCATCTGCGTAGTTTCCATTAAAAAGTTGTTTTCGTTGAATTCCACTAAACGAGCGTGTCCTGTTAAATGACTAAACCTAGGATGAAAAAGGATCGGTGAACAGTGGGCAAAATACTGGAGCGTTTCTAAATACTCCTCGAGCTCTCACGACGAATAAATGAATTCACGATAGTTAATCACTACGTGATATTCGACTCTCTTTAATTTGAATCACCTTTATTGTTACGATTTTCTGGTCCACTTTTTTTCCCTGTTTATCGTTTTTTTTCTTATCCAAAATTTACACGTTGTCCTGATCTAAAAGATTAGTTCCATCTTTCCATTTTTCTTTTTCTTTTCTTTTCTTTTTTCTTCTTTTCTAGTTTTTAGATCATCAAATAAAACAACTTCCGACTAATGTTTTTGCGAATATTGACTTCCCCATTCGATATCCTCACAGTTCTTGTATTCGTTTGCTAGCAAACGCCCAGGCTCAGTCAGTCTTCACTAGGGTTGTTGAACTCACATGTCTCGTTCACTGCCAGGAACAACGTGGACTGTTTTGGAATGCAAATAGTCGGCCATCTATCTTCTGCAAATTCTGCTCCACATTTGGGGGTTAACCATCTGTTTTACGGTCGAAACGAGAGCACCTGCTCCATATCCCAGAAGAATTGTATACATAATTAATTGACAGTAGGTTTCTCCCACATTGGCGAGTATTACAAATGACAACCACTCTGCGCCTTCTAAACACCATCTCCAATAGAGGAGCCCATCCTCAGAGCGATTACTCGTTGTTCTAACCCATCATCTTCGAATGCGCGGACATCTGCTACAGCTGTTCACCATGCGCTAGTCTCATTCAGAACATCCACTGTGTTTATTTCTAGCGGCGATTGTGAGCTCCTTACATAATTGTCACTTTATTACAAGGATGGTGATAACACAACTGCCAAAGCTATGTTGATGAATGTGTGAAATATAGTACAAACACCTTCCTCTTCGCCAACTCCCTTCTTTTTTGTGAATGAGGGCGCTTCTGTTTGGTAAAGAAATGCAGGAAGATACATGGTAAAGCGTTAGACGTTGATCAATTCTCAAGAAGTGAACAATGCATTTCGTAGAATCGTAGAGGTGACTGGGGCTATACAATGACTTCCGTGAGACCTGGCAAGACCCCTGAGAGGTGAAAGGCTTGCTGAGGCCCAGGCGCGCAATACCACCCACCAATCCAGTGTATATTGCAGGGCACCCTCTAATCACTACGCTACACGCGTCCCTTATTTCACCATATGAATGCTATTTATTTGAGTAGATTAAGGTTACCTTCAAGACAGACATTCCTGTTTAGCGAATTGATACCCTCCTACTGATAGACTTAAGTTGTTGTGTGTTTCTTAAAACTAAGCTTGAATAGGAAGTTATTTGGCACTCCGTGGTGCTCCGTTAAATCTTCTGGCAGTACGGTGCAAATATGCAACAACCAACAGTGCTTGGGCCCGCATCTGGCTAACGATCATACCAAATACAAAGTTTAGCTAATCTAATATATGTAACTCGTCGATAACTTTGGTGTTCAGAAATAGGACATGACTCTTTCCCATTTGGTGAATGTCGAGGGATGTTCGGCATAGCTGATGAGCGACGACGATTGCCGTGGAAATCGCTGACGGAGAGTGTCGCCGTCAATTATGGGACGTGGGATCGACGGCGGACCCTGGCACTGGCACGGCCACTAGCAGGCCTAATTGAACCACCAAGCAACACATATTGATTTAGCGAATCATGTTCTCTGCTGTGGAATTCCGACATGTCGATTCTTGGCTCTTTTATGTTAAGGCAGCTGAAGCTCAAAGGGAATCACACCTAGTTGTATAGGTGCTAACTAAAGACTAGAAGGCCCAACAGATCACTTCGTTCTTGCTATCGCTGGGTCTATTCCTACGAAATCTAAAGTTCTTAAGTTCATTAGGTAACTGAACTGAAGGTTATGTTCTCACAAAGTGTAGAGGAATGTCGTATTGCGCTTTTCGTATAAACCTTCTTTTCGAGATTAAAGTAGGCTTGAAGTTAGCTGCTAGGTATTTACGGCACTAGGCAGGTGATCAATCGCTATCATTAGTCATTTATTACAGTATCTATCGCAGCCAAAAATACGAAGGAATCCCTTTTTCCAAACCCAAAATCACCTTTTTTGAGACTTTCTTGGAAAAAAAACGGAAATGTTTTATGATCGATTTGGAAACTCAGTCAGAAGAGACGTATACTCACGTTTCACTAGTTTTGGCATTCAACTCGGCTTTGTTTGCTGAACGGCGTGGCGTTCTTGGTCATGTCCAATAGGAGCTAATAACTGGTAGAACAGATGGCTTGATGACATCTGCGCTGTGAGACAACAGACACTAACGATTCCTTTTCCTTCCCTTCACCCTCTGGGAGCCACTTATTCTTCATATTCCTCCGATCGAAGAATGCCCTATTTCTGTTGCCTCTTAATGAAAAGGAGAAAAAAAGAAAACCGATACCTACCTGTATTGAATGCACTAGTTACGCAGAAATATTATAGGAGTATTATATTAGGATATCCGTGGGTTGCTGACTAATAGAAGTGTCCTAAAGGATTCATGCAGTCATACTTTAACCATAATAGTTGGTTAGTAGGACTGAAAAGTCATTGTTGTTGGCAAGACGCGCATCTAGCTTATATCCTATGACTACTTCTGGAAAACACCTTCGGCTGTGCTAATCGTTCTTTAGGTTATCCAAGTAGGACAGTTGGAGCTTCAAGCCAAAGCCACCTTTCGATGACATTACCCGGCAATTATCGTCGCAGAAGATCTGTGTTCAGAAGCGAGCATCCCAAGAAACTTGGGAAGTCATGTGTTAAAAAACGACGGAGTGAGAAGGCAGCGATGTTGCGATTACTGTTTCCGACGCAAACAACTATCACCAAGTAGTTGGTCGTTAGTAATGAAAATAGGTGTTTTATATAGGACTATTACTCATTTGACTTCACTTTTCAATGTGGTAACAGTCGTCGGGAAATCGCATCTGCGCTGGCTGTCTTAAAAGCGAATCGTTGACTTATGCTTACCGTCTCGGACGTCGGAACTTTTCTCCCTACACGTTTTCTCTCACTTCATTTCAGTGAGACACATGTGTCGAGATTCCAAGCTCCAACCATCTGTATTCTAGTGAATATACTCGATGCAAATTAAAATACCATTTTTACCAACTTTTCCTAACGGAGCTGCAGTCAGACTGTGTTTGACCCGCTTATTGATGAGCTTTCTAGATACCACTCCCACTTAGCCCCATAAAAGGGCAGCCGCGGCAAATTTTCCGAGCCTCTCGATCGAATGCTTTCTCCTCTACCGTAATCGCGGGTGTTTCCTCTGAGGACAGCACTATGGCGCATTTCTGTGTCGTCACATATCTCTATCACTTCAGCACTCTCCTCACGGCTTCTGGGTGACTGCCTCCGGCCAATGAATATTTCTCTAGGCGGCATCGCGTTGCCTTCCTTGCCAAAGGTCTGCGTCTCCAGTTCGCGCAGCAATCCAGGACCGTTTGACGTCTGGGCGGCTCGCAGCCTCACTTCCTCTCTTGATTGCCTTCCATGGTCGAACAGCAGTCTGCTGCTGCGTTCTGCTCGAGGAATTGCCTTCCTCCCCCGTAGCCTCCTCCATGCCTAATACCGCCCCAACACCTAATATTGAAGTGCTTCGTCTCATTCAGTTCTGAAGCTCTGCCTAACTACCTACATTAGATCTAAATAAGCGACGTTTCCTATATTTCTTATGATTCAATGATCGGTGGTAGTTCACGTAGTTTTTGCTTCAACGCTTAGCCTTTGTATTGCGAGCGTCATATACTATAATTGAGAAGTACAGATTTCCTTTAACATTGCTGAAACGAAGACGCCTCCCATCGTTTCCATGGCATCGACGGCTCTGTTTCGCTTCTGGTATCTTTGAAATCAGTATCGCTTTCGCACCGCCCACTTCTGCTTTCAATACAATAATTCATTATTCGTTTAGAGTTGGTTCTGCCCAGTAAATTCGTCTGCAATTGACCGTCCGATGAAGAATGCTTTCTGTGTCGCACGACCACCTGCACCCCCTCGCTCGGCGGACCCGCCTAATCCTGACCACCTGGTCCAAGAGGGCTTGACCCTACCGACCAACTCCCGACCGCCCCCCATCCGACCTCAATCCGTCAACTACTGTACTGTTCGTGCTGCACCCACTGTCTTCCTACTTCTTCGCTAAATCGCTTCGCTTTCATCGGTGACTTTAGTGTGAAATGCAACTAAGGCACGCGGTGAATGCCAAGCGAACACAGCGATTCGTTTTCGATTTGTTCTGCACTCTTTCATAGTCCCAGTTTGCTGGTGTTTCCTAAAGCCAACGTCGATGCTGTTTTCTCAGTGTCTCTGAACCTGCAATGGAATTTATAATAATGAAGTTCAGTGAAGTTAGCAAACTCGCAATTATTGTACGGAATATAAAGCTGCTTTTCACAAGTCTACCATCGAATTCCTTTTACATGATCGGAGCAAAGTGCTTTGTTCTGAATTTTGTATGAAGATAAGTTTTTAAAAATGCATTTAAACCACCACCTTCTTCTACTTTGCTACGAGAACTTCAAACTCTTTACCAACTCGAAAACTTCTGTCAAAACACTAACATTGAATCACTCATGGTCTGCCATCCAATTCAGGAAGAGCGCCGTACTCCATGAGATGACACCTTTTCGCAGTTCTACTCATCGTAAAATATTTATGGCCCTTCGCCGAACACGAAATCTTCCAATGAATGGCCTGTGGCGATTTTCGCTGAATTTTTCAGTGGTGTGCTGAACGAGAAGCGACATTCGTCAGCGGAACGGCCGAGCTCCCGACGGAGCCTATCGATCCGGGGGCGCTCCGAGGGATGACGCGCGACTCCGTACGCAGGACGTCCTCGCGGAATTCCGAAGGGACCGAGCTCCTTGCTCGCCGCGCTTCCGCACGTCATCGGGCGAACGATTCCGAGTGGCGACGGTTTACCACGCGCCGTGCTAGACGCGGGACTAGCGAATCCAGGCTGCGTATCACCTACGTTAGCGTTATATCAGTCTGATTCCCTTCAAATGTTTCGATTTCGTCGGTAGCCCTATTACCTTGACCTACTACTCGTAGCATTGCTTGGATTAGAACTTGACTGGGTATCGAATGGAGTTCGTAGCTGGGAAAACAGCCAGACTGGGCTCTTGGCGCCATGGCGACACTTTGCAATGGTGTTATGATGTTATTTGTTTCATCTGCTTTCTTTTTACGAAATGCCTTCTCGGTTCGGTTCTTAAGATTTCCCTGTGTACGAGAACCATGCCATCGTCAGGATGCATTTAATTCTGGTAGGCGAACCCCTGCAAATATGATCCGTGAAGCCTAATGACAATCGAAAAGGATAGTGATAGAATAATATTATCCAGGAAAATCTGAACTCAACCTCTGCATTGAGGTACCGCAATGCACTGTGCTGAAATTATTTCCTGTTCATGTTTTATATTGATGACTATTCATACCAAATTTTTATAACATTAAGAAAAAATCAGGATATCCCTCAATTACTTTATGAAACCGTCGGCAAGGTTTTGGCCTTGTATTAAAATATTTTACAGTGATTCATTCACAAAAGAGCAATGAAGCTTTTCTCAGACAACCCGAAATTGAAGCTTATTACCGCTTAGCCTGCGTTAGGCATTTGTCGATCCCGGAGCACCGTACATTCGACTCCGTTAAGCATCACAGAGGCGATTAAACGCAATTTGTCCTATAGGATAGTCTACAATGGTCTGCCATATCATATCAGCGTTCTATACCCTCCAACAGTACTTTGGCATGAATTTGACTACCCTGAGACGATGGAGCTTCTAACTGGGCTGCGAATTGAGATCGAAACAGTGGCTGATCCTGGGTGCATTGCTGGGCACTTCTAACCACTGAGCTACATGCTCCCTCGCATTGTCATAATGACTTAAACATTGTGAGCGAGCCATCCAGAAAATTGTCTGGTAGTTTTTTATCGCCATCGATGAATATGAGCATAACGCTCTGAATTATAACAAACAGCTTTTTTTCTACTTTCCAACAAACACGTTTACCGCCTCATCGTGGTTGTGAGGTGTTCCTGGGTGTCGGACTGCAATGTACAGCGGGGGGATTCGTCCTCCGGCAGGGTCTACCAAGTTGAGAAGGAGTCCGGCGTTTCCATCAGGAAGCCTATCTAAGAGCAAACCAATTCCAGGATCCGCCACCGTCCTGGTATCAAAGTCGCAAGGTAGCGAATCTCCCCTGATCCACAACAGCTGCGACTGCCCGTGGTGGTGAAGACCTGGGGCAGACTTTGGCCAGGCTGACCTCGGGGCTCCAGGGAACCACAGTGGCTTAACCAGCAAATCTCCGAAAAATGGTGATCATGCTAGGGGCCCCGCACAACTAGTGATGACGGGCCGTTCAAGTAACAAGTCAAGTAATAAACACGTTCACAGACCGACAAGTAACTCTTTGGCTGAAACACTGCTTCAACAAAATAATAGAAAGAAGCACATGGTTTGTAGTTCATTCATTTCTGCTACATCTAGATATGAACGACTAGGCAAAGTAATGCCAGACAGCCAAGAACACTGCTTTTATTAGGGAAGTGAATGACACAGCGAATCACACTAGGCGTAACTTTGCACTGAACTGCTGTACGCACCATCCAGCGCGAAAGTGATTTTTTATCCAATTTAGTTTCGTTTAAGCTTACAATGCATCGACATTCATGATAAATATTTAATGTTGGAAACTTGCGAGGACTGAAATCTAATGGCTTATCGATTTGTACTGTCTCAGAGGCTCGTAGATGATAAAAAAGACTTGCGACGTCGCAAAACAATTTTAATATTTCAAGTGAACTAAGTGAGTGCTTTAACGGATAGAACAAAGAACTGGGAAATTCAGGTCGGGCTGAGACGATGAAGGTGCTTCTTGATGCTGGAGCCGATATAGAGGCGAGGAATTCGCTAGAACACACGGCATTGCAGTGTGCCGTGCTCGCAGGCCATCTCGGCACAGTACGTCAGCTGCTTGACAAGGGCGCGACCATGGAGAACAAGGACGACAAGAGGTTCGTAGGAGCCGTATCATCCGGCGTTCACCTAAAAATACTTGAGTCTTTGAGATATGATGTTGGTATTACATTTCCTGAGTTAAAATATTCAACCACTGATTTTTGGCAGTAGACATGGAGGCTCTTAAGTGGACATAGGTAAAGAAAGAAACAATGGGTGCTTTGACCTTACATTATTTATGCATTAAGCAATGTTTTATATCTACAGCGATATCGCTACTGATTGCTGAGGCAGTGCACAGAATGAATAAGTAGGTGCACAGACTTTCTTCGCTGATGCTATCCCTAGACCATCAAGAGGAAGAAGGTATACTTTGCTAAACACTGGAGTAAAAACTAGATAGGGAAAAAGTGACGACAAGTAAAATTTCTAGGGAACTTATTTTCTGTCCCAGAGGCTACTGATTTCGAGATGACTTTTTGGTGTATCGTTTCAGAACTCACCACAGCTTCACAATCACTTGTTTATCTTGCAGTTAGCGTAAAATCGTAGTGATACACAAGAATTTTCTTTGCTGATTAACGTACGAAATTAAATAAAAATGACTGTTGTCTTGGAAGCCATGAAAAAAGTCACAGAAATTATCCCACTCTCGTTCGCTCCCTTCGAGAACAGATGCAACTTGATAGAGCACAACTCCTAAATCTATCTCCAAATGACCACATTTGCAGCCCTCACTACCTTCCTTTACATTCTGAGATACCATTCACTCATGATCGTCTAAATGTCCAGCAAAGAGAGTTAGCTGGCCCGAACCGTAGCGTCCACTAGCCATGGTTTCTTCTCATGGTCCTAGTTGAAGGAAAGAACAAATTTCACTGTTTCAACAACTATTGTGGACTGTAAATATTTTTAACGGAGAAAAAACAAACATTTAGTGTCAGATTAATGCAATAGAAGTTGACAGATTTCAGTGACTCGACCGCCTTGCATTTGGCCTCGGCGCTGGGCCACGACGCGATCGTACGGCTGTTGCTGGAGCGCGGTGCCACCGTCGACAGGAGGGACGAGCACGGTAGGACCGCCCTCGATCTAGCTGTTGAGCACGATCATCGGTGAGCTCCGCTGGAAGTCATTCAGAGCAAACGTAAACATGGCAAATCAATACTACTTTAGAAAATCATTAAGCATCCAAAATCAATGAGCTTCTCGTAGTAGTGCAGCAGGACACTTTCGTCATCGTAAACTGTTACTGCCGCGTTTTGAATATGCTCTGGGAAACTCATTCGTTTGGAGTGGATTACCCAAAAAATTGGCAAAGATAAAATAAATACAGTGTAAGGCGTTTATGGCCAACGTAAGGATGTACCAGACCCTCATTCTATTTTTTTAGGTGTAAATTCGTCATGACAATTCTTACCTATACGATGATTTTCGTAGACCAAGTGATGAACAAATCACACCCGCATTCTTTAAAAACCTTTGTATCTGAGAACAGTTGAAGCAAAAACTCTATGCGGAAGAGTTTCCTTATTAAGCCACACTAAATGTCTACTCAGCAAAGTAACACTACCACAACCGGATATTTCGAGCTCCTCCAGCAAATGGTACTAATGATAACTGGTTAGTACCAATTTCTAAGGGGCGGATAGCACAGTGGTAGTGATGTATGCCCTTCATTACGAGCATGGTGCTAGTTCGATTCCGCCCCGGCCCAACCAAGCCTCTCATCCCTCCGGGATCGGGAAATTGGTATCGGACTTGTCTAGGAAAAAAATCTCTCTGCAATCCGTTTGGAGAAGCTCCAGCCCGGCTTTCTCAGGACTCCAGGGAGAATTACTCGACCAGCATTCTACAACATTAAAGATGAAATGAATATCCTCAAACAGCAACTGAGCCCACTGGTGAAGTTGGAAGATCTTCGTGGACAATGGATGCGAGTAAACGAATCGAATGTGAGAAGTGCTGGGATCCGCACTGTAGACGTGAAGATAGATCATATAAAAAAAATGATAAATGAATAAATACCAATATCTAATCCCCCTTTGCCACACATTAATAAGGAGTGCCTTAATTTTAAACAAGAATCTACTTGGGTTGCTTTCATTCTGCACGAACGTCGTGACAGCTTCTTCTTGTGATATCAGTAATGAATATGAAGCTGGTCCCTTCTGAGCTATTCGACAGTGATGGTGTGGGGAAAGAGGTTACGGTTGTGTCTTGCATTTCTTGCAGCGATTATCTCACGTGTCATACAGCGTCTGTGAGTGTAGTTTTTCAATGACCAAACTGAATAATGCGAATACTAGCTTGTAAAGGCGGTCGTTGTTTTTACAATTTGCGGGGAAAATGGCTAACCGCCAAGATATTTGATGAATCGATTAATTCAGAGAGGTGGCTTATGCGCTTTTGGAATCCGAAGATTGGATGAGTATCATGTCACCCGTGGATGAATTGCCAATCGGGCGGCACAGTATAGCGAGGGACACTCCGCTGAGGAAGCTCATCCGCAAATATCCTGAACTCGCCGGAAAGGTATTCGACAAATGCATCAGGTAAGTATGCATGTGCTACGGATTCACCACAACCCCAAACCAACTTCGTGGGGGCATTTTCTGGTTTTTGTGCAACATTTTCGAGGTGTTATGGTTGTGCTGCTGAGGGCGCGTGTAGCGCAATGGTTGGAGGCACCACTGCGACACACACGTGAAATTGATCCATGCGCCCATGCTCACCAAACCTTCTATCCTTCCCGGTCGGCAATTTGGTGCCAGAGTTGTCTGGGAGGATAGCAGCACTGGCGGGATACATCGATAGGCCACCGCGAGTCATTGTAAAGGCCATATATGCATTCAATCGCCTCCAACGATACTTAATGAAGTCGAATGCATGGCACATCCCTCAGAGATTGATCAACTCCAAGAGCTTTATCCTTTATGGTTGTGCTTTGAACATAAACGCACTTCATATAGAAATTCTTGTGAATTATATCTTTCAAGATACGACGAAGAGAACCCAAAAAGTCCATGTTTTTTCTGCGAATACGATTTCACACTTCTGGACGACACATACATGATGCCCTCGAAAGATGGAACAAGTACGTACGTTTCATCATTAATCTTTCGAGGAAAGATTTTTTTGGAACATTTCCGGTATAAATGCGATCGTGCTGTGATATTTGCAAAACTCCGGACCGCAGGTGTCTGCAGTGGGGAACGAATGCGCTATTACCCTTTCCGGGGGCTAACGCATCCACCACCCCACCAACACCATACGGGTCCTTCGTTTCCCCTATCTCCCAACTAGTTCTATCGATCGGTGACCCGGAAAGAGTAATAGCGCGTTCGTTCCCCATCGCAGACACCTGTAGTCCGGAGTTTTGCAAATATCCCAACAACATTGTGGTTGTATTTCGCATAATACCCTGCTATAAAAAAAATTGAATTAGGCAACAAATAAAAAGTCAATATTGTCACTTCTGGTATAGTCAAACTAGATTTTCCAATCTTATTTTGCTTGGAGAATTTTCCAAAAGCATAGACGGACGAAATTACCAACAATTACACCTAGGAAATGTGTAGTTAACTAGTTGTTGCTCAAAACTTACCAGTCATTCTTTTAAAAGGGTAAAGTACACAATATTTGTCCCTTGGTCGCTGCAAATTTTGTGGGAAATAGATAGTATTTGCCGTAAATGTGACAGTTTAGAATTCCTCCCTCATCCTCTGCCTTTGTTTTTTTTTCCATTTTTCCATATTTTCATTGATCGGTATCAACACGAGTATTGGATGTGTGCCATACGTTTATGCTGTTTTATGAATGTTGTCCATACAATGCCGTTCTCATTGTGAATTCATCAGAGCTGCTGTCAACAGTGAGCCCGTACAAGGCGGATGGAACTCTCAGGCAAGGCGCAAAAGCCTACTCTGACGACTACGACGTCGTCTACAAAAATCACCCGCTCAAAATGATGGTTGGTCGTCGAGCAACGTGCTCTGTGAAATAGAAATCCTAGGTCGTTTAGTTTTGAATCTAGTCCTTCTTGACTGTAGACTTGTCCTAAGCCTCTATGGATAAGCAACGTGCACACACCTTAGGGTAGTGAACATAGTTCGGGACGGAAATTGTTTCCAGTGTCTTGAAAATTTAGGATTAGTATGGATCTCCGTGCTTTAGATTCTTGCGCATCAGGATCGATTTTGAATTTATAAGTTGCACTAGCGCAATGTTTCGAAGTATCCTTGTATTATTTTAGGCGAAATGTGAAGTTCTTCTTTCACATCCTTTGGTTTTAGCACTGCTAAAGCACAAGTGGAACAATCTTGGCCGATACGTTTACTACTTCGGTGAGTAGTGTCATCACGTATATCGCATTTGATTATACCATACAGTGTCCTGCTTCGAAGTTATGTTAGGATTTAAGATGGTATTGCATATCTAAGAATGGTGACCCAAATGAGAAATTCATCAATCAATGAACTCGAATCAAATTATTATTTGACAAATTGACAAGTTATTTGATCAGTACAGAGGTTAACAGAAAGCCGGTCGTGGCGTTTCCTTGAGTTCATGCTTTGATTACACTTCGAGTTGATTTCATAAAAGTTTGAAGTCATTAAGCCAAACAGTGCAAATTTTTTTGCTTTGGGTGTATCATATCAGTCGGCATTATTATAGCAATAAGTAAGCGTTGAAATGATTACAGCAATAGTGCGAACAATAAATATTTATGACTTAATACATTTGTGGAATTCGCAACGACGAAAGCTACCGTTTCCAATTCAACACATGGACATAACTTTACTTAAATGTTCATCAGAAATACAACCACAAGATTGCTGAGCTATTTGCAAAACTCCGGGACCGCAGGTGTTTGCGGTGGGGAACGAACGCGCTATTGTCCTTTCTGGGGAGTAACGCGTTCACCACCACACCATGCGGGTCCTTCGTTTCGCCTGTCTCTCAGCTAGTTCTTATCGATCTCTGCCGTCAGCAATCACCCGTCACCGGGACTGATCTGGGGAGCCCATATCGGCATTAAACCCAGTATAAAGCTGAGGCAGATAGTTGAAAGCTACAATATTGTAGATTTCTATCTTTCAGCCTCAGCTTATACTGGGTTTAATGCCGATATGAGCTCCCCAGATCAGTCCCGGTGACGGGTGATTGCTGACGGCAGAGATCGATAAGAACTAGCTGAGAGACAGGCGAAACGAAGGACCCGCATGGTGTGGTGGTGAACGCGTTACTCCCCAGAAAGGACAATAGCGCGTTCGTTCCCCACCGCAAACACCTGCGGTCCGGAGTTTTGCAAATATCTCAGCAATCTTGTGGTTGTATTTCGCATAGTAATAACCTGCCATAAAAAATATAAAAGGCAGAAAATAAAAAAGCTAAATATTGTTCATCAGAAATTTCGTCTGATCACTATATACAGTGACGGGAAGAGTCCATTAACCCGTAGACAACGAGCTCCATGGACCGTTTTTTTGGCTTTTTGAGTAAAAATACCAATCAACTCAGCCGTTCTTTCTGCTCTGAGTTATGCGATCAAAACCGAGTGCTGATAACTCAACTGCGTCGATGATACTGCGGAAAAGTCGTGGAGCATCAAAAAGGCTATTCTAGAGATTGGCCAGTTTCATTAGCATCCTGTTGGATCATAAATTTTTGAAGATTTCATATCTCTATTAATCAATGAATGACACGAAAAGTCCCGTAACATCACTAGAAAAGAGGACGATAGCTGTACAATAAAAGCAATGGAATTCGTTTTTAGAGAAGCTAAAGTGTCTTCACGGCGAAATATAATAGATATAAAAGCCGTGACACCTTTAACCGACTAGGTTTTCCTGCCATGTTGATATTCGTCTCAGTTAAGACTCTCATAGATGTGTTGATGTTAGAAGCCGACATGTCCGGAAACAAGTATTGCTGAAACAGTTGTAAAGATATTAAAGCAGAAAAAAGCTGGTACAATGCTTATTGAGAAGCCACCCAGCTGTATAACAGAAAAAAATAGATTGCAGCAGCAATGGCTTTATTGTTAAACAAGTATACAATCCAATGATAACAAATGTGGATGGAAATTGTTCACATACTTGTCCGTTCCTGACATTTCTTTCCTTTCTTTCTTTTTTTTTCTGTTTCTGATTCCTGTTTTTTACACGGATTATTATCCTCGTTGTTCGGTCGATCAATTACCCACGGAAACTGCGACCGTTGGAAGAATCTTCTTCGCAAAATAATAAACTCTTCTCAAATCTACAAGAGCCGATTGTCACCTGTGATGAAAACAATGAAGCGCTTTTTCGCAAAAGAAAACCTTCGACCGCCTTAAATGGGTGCCTCGGGATTGAAGGAAAAGCGTACGCTTAAAATTTAAGGTGACAATAAGGAAGCAAGAAACAGAGACTCAGTTCGCAATCGAACCCATGCAATAAATTAACTGATGGAATGAATAGAATTGCAGAATGATTCCGTCACCACACTGTCGAGTACCTGATAATCTGCTAACCTGTGTATTCATTCTGATCAGGGCTGTGGTCATCTAATCGTTACCTATGCTTTTCATATAATCGTTTCATACCCAACACTTCTTGTTTTGCTAGACATCTCCGACTTATAATATTTCACTTGAAATATTCCACATATACCTGTCACTAAAGGGCTCGTGTGGTCCAGTGGTCGGGGGCGCCTTGCCACACACGTGGAATCGATCCCCGCACCCATAGCCTACCGAGCCTTCCATCCCTCCGGGGTCGGCAAATTCGTACTAGACTTGTCTGGGAGGATAGCAGCACTAGCTTGATACATCGGTAGGCCACTGCGAATCATTGTAAAAGCCAGATATGCATTTAATCACCTCCAACGATACTTAATGAAATCGAATGCATGGTGCATCCCTCAAGGATTGATCAACGCCGAGAGCTTTATCCTTTTATGTTATACTTGACAATTAATGCATAATTCGTTTTTATGAAAAATCACGTAAGCCTCTGCAGACTCATCTAGTGGTATGTCGCTGGTCAAGCAAGATTTTTGCGTGGTGTCTAGAGATTGCCGTCCTGGGGGCATTTACATGTCTTCACTAGTCGCCGCCCTTGGAAGGGAGGCTTGATATTTTACGACTAAGTTATTCCCATAACTTCTGCGATCTTTCGCGGAGGGTTGTTCTGTGTCAAACTTCTTCTCGCCTTCGTTAACGTATTTACCAAATAACCACACGAAATAACTTTTCATTGAACTTAGTCTTTTAAAGTCCTTTCTTTCTGATGCACCATTTAATGATAATTTCATACAGCAAATGGTGTTCCTTCAACTAAGCGTGGGTTCAAAATGAAACAACTGAGGGAAATTCCCAAATAATCTCCGCGACAATTGTTACCAATTGTCAATTGTAGCGTTGGCCATCTACCTGCTGTTCCTGTGCGCGTACACGTTGTACGTCACGCACACACCGGCTCCATTCAACGTCTACGACGAGGATCGCGGCGAGTTGCTCGATCTGACCACAATTCTAGTCAGTGGAGAGCCCGAGTGTCCCAGAATCGTGAGTTCCTTCCTTTTGACAGTTGATGACCTTCTTTTTAAGTGTCAAAGATACTATAATACCTCCAAGGTTCGCTGCTGAATGTGACATCCTCTTAAATTTTTGTTTTTTGGCACAGCTGTCGTAGTTAGAAGGAATTACCTCTTTATTTAGATGTTTACTTTTTCACAGACAATGCGGCTGCACTCTTGGATATGAACTTTTTTCTCTCCATAGGCAAAGAGTAGCTTAAGGGTTATTTCCGTTCTTCCGTCGTCTTTAAAATGTTAGTTTTTCCAATAGAAGAAAAAAATAATCTATACTTCACTGCTTCTTGTGGAATGTATTAGGAAATTCAACAATAATGATGCTGAGAAATTTGCAAAGACTCCGATCCCATGCTAGATTCGAACATGCGTCTACGTCTTCTAGAGGCTCAAATGTTAACCACTGCATCACCGCGCCCTCGTTTTGCTTTTCTCTCGGCCACTTTTTTATCCAAGCGGTAGTATCATCAAACAACCGTTAAAACCCCAGTTAGGCTGAAACTGCAGTCGAAATCACAATGTTTAAGCTTTCATTTACTAGGTATTATTTATTCCTGGCAGGGTGTTAGGTGAAATACAAGGAATTGCACTGAAAAAAATAAGCTGTTTTACTTTCAATCTTTCATTCATCCATCTCATCGAGGGAGTTCTTAAGAACAAAATAAATTTATGATGTTGTTTTGGGATCCCAGTAATCATACATCTGGACGGCAACATGGTTTAAAGGATGCATTTTACTTACATAGATGCTTAGCTAATCCCAACAGTTTACTGCCTCGTCACGGCTGGCAGGTGTTCCTGGGTGTCGGACTGCGAGGTACAGCGGGGAACTCGTCCCCTCGGCAGGATCTCCCAAGCTGAGAAGGAGTCCGGCGTCTCCATCGGGAAGCCCAGCTAAAAGCAAACCAGTAGCCGGATCCGTCACTATCCTGGTAGCAAACTAGTCGCATGGTGGCAAATCCTCCTCTGATCAACAAAGGCGGCGACAATTTGTGGTGGTGACGACCTGGGGCAGACTTTGGCCTGTCTAACCTCGGCACTCCAGGGAGCCACAATAGCTAAACCAGTAAAACTCAGGAAAAATGTGGATCATGTGGTGCCCACGCAACTAGTGAGGACTGGCTATCCAAGTATGGCAGTAAGTAAGATACCTAGCTAATGCGACATTTCGCACGAGTTCTTGCAGTTTTTCGATTTTCTTTTATTTTCATGTCGTCCGTGGAGCTGATCGAGGTCGTATTGTGGCTTTTGCTGTAACGTGAGACGCTGTTGCTTTCTTCACTCTGCTCGGGTAGCAGCTAGGTTTTCGACGCGTACGTCGAGGCAACCACGATGTTTTCTTTTCCACTTCTTGTCGATACTATTGAAAGCTCCTTAAGCCGCTCGCTTTCTCCTGTTCAGATCTACAGCTGGGTCGTTCATCATTTCGACTTCTCCACGCAGACACATATAGCTGGAGCGTTCGGAATAGCATATTCACACCGATGAGCGCGAATGCCGCATCAGCGATAAGTCTGTTTTTCATAAATATTGCTTTAATGAAGCTCAATTTGAAGAGCATTCTATTCAAAGGGTTGTTAAAACAGGCTAACATTCGTTTCACTTGGCAGATACTTGAAGGTATAAGAAAAACGGAGATGGTGTTGTTATCGACCATCGACTTTCATTCCCATACTACACAGTTTGAATTCTTGTATTGACCGAGGACAGCTTCAATCTTCAGAAAACCAATCTTCGCCCATATCGTAGCTGAGTACATGGCTTTTTAAGTCAGTGAGACAAAAAGTGTCTCTAATTTCTATAATGCTGAGATATTTGCAAAACTCCGGAGCGCAGGTGCTTGTGGTGGGGAACGAACACGATATCGATGATGGCAGTGATCGATAGAACTAGCTGAGAGACAGGCGAAACGAAGGACTCGCATGGTGTGGTGGTGAACGCGTTAGCCCCCGGAAAGGGTAATAGCGCCTTCGTTCCCTATCGCAAACACCTGCAGTCCGGAGTTTTGCAGATATCTCAGCATCATAGAAGTTCTACTTCGCAACATGCTCTGCCATTACAAAGAGTAGGCAGTAAATAAAAAGCTTAATAGTATCTCTAATGTTCTCACTATACTTCAACGAATCTCATTATCGTGTTTATGTGGTTCGTCGTACTAAATTCTTCTCAAAACCCTGCTTGAGCACATGGCTGTTCTTCGTACAGTGTTCTGTCATTCCTGTTCACGATGACTCGAATGAAGAGAACAACAGACAAATTGGGCGATATTCACCGATGTCATGTAGGCCTCCTTTCTTGTACAACAGCAGAATATTGCGTGCTGATGGGATTGGCAGATCCTCAGTATTCGGGACTTATACTTCGTGTTGTTGTAAGGCTGTTAACTGATTAGCGAACATGTCGGAGTTCGGAAGGTGGAATCACAATGGCGACATGTCCATTCCGCCTCATTTCATGTGGACACAGGATGACGTGGTTGTTGAAGAGGTCAGAGTAGAAGTCGTGGGTGATTTATCGAGTGCTTTTTTGAAAGCTGGAACTGTTTCGTCTCGGCAACGAGGGTCGATCATCTCAGTTTTGCTTTTGAACTTTAGGTGAGCGTTGTGTATAGCCTTCTTACCATCCGCATCTTCAGCCATTATTCTTGTTCTTATGTCTGTAAGATCTCTTCTTATGGCCTTTTTGTAGACAACTGCAGATTGAGAGATGAGCTAGTGACATCCCACTGCTACTGCGATTCCATATTGCTTTTATAATCGAATGCTTCTTGGGACAGACTTCTACCTATGGCTTTCGAAGTCTTGGCTTTCACATCACTAGCTTGAGAAAAAATCTATCGTTTTCTTTACCGCCTTTGATATTTGATTTGATGACCCTAATAAATTCATCCTTCCAGAAGCCGGCTAGCCATCTAAACAAATCCCAATCTACGATGGTTGTGCGGCTTCGTTTCTTGAATTCTGGGCTTTCCCTGCTTTCCGGCGTGCTGTCGGACAACAGCACAACAGTTAGACAAGAAGATTCACTATGATGTGGTATATTCATTGCGGTATATTCCAGTGGGAGACTCAGACATCGGATGATGAAAGTGAAGCTCTCGAAATTGTGATTTAACATGGTTGATTTTGGTCAACTTGATGAACTCAGTCAACCGCTGGCATTATTCATTGCATTCCAATCCGTGGATTCCCGACGTGAAATTGTTTAGTCATTCTCTGAGGCCATCTTAGACATTGAGGTTGCTGTTGATGATATCGAAGAGATTATAGTCTTTGTAGAACTTCTTTGAATCCAAATTTTGATGTTGAAACGTAAATAACGAAGAGTATGAAAGCCAGCATTAAACACTCTGCAGTAGCCGTCCGATGCGAGTTGTTAGCTGCTTTAAAAAGTCGATATTCAAAGCCAAACTCAGGTTGATGAGAAGGCCAATGCTGCCGATTCCTCTATCGCCGTCACCTATTCGAAGCAATAGTTTTTCTCCTGTATAATGAACGGAGTTTAACGGGTGGTGTCTATTCATGTCGACTATTCCGTTGATGATGTATCCAATGTGATCTCGAACATGTGCTTAAGTTAGTTCGCAAATGTGTAGATTCATTCCACAAGTCAGTTTAGCCAAAAGCTTGAAATTGGGATACTGCGAAATGCATTGGATATAGTTAAGAGTCACTCCCAATAAATAAGCTCACCGGAAAGTTTGTGGGATATAGTTAGGAGTCACCTCCAACAAGTAAACTCCATGTCTTCTCCAGAAAGAAAAAACAAATTACGCATCAGTATATACAGCTCTAACGTAAAAGATAGGCCATCAACGGCCAAAAAATGAGGTTGATACAACCCTTGATTGCGACTAACTTTTCGTGTCCGTCGCCTTTCTCATTGTTACGCTGACTGGAGTCTTGTGTCGGCAGCTTTACGTGTGATGTAAGTGTTCGTAGTCACATCGAGTAAAGTGGACCGCAGCGCGAAGAAAGTGGCCACATCCAGCAGTACCCTTTTATAGAAAAGCGTTGGTTCCGCTAAAATGAAGCAACCTCACCGAGTGACGAGGGTTACAAAACCGTTCTAGGGATAACAAGCTCATGTGCAGCTGTCAATGTGCCAAGAACCTGATTAGTCATTTCGAAGTTAAATGGAAGGTGGTATTTAGAATAAAAAACTTTTACTTTTGATTTCGTTGATGAATAAACAGCACAGTAACAACCTCTTGTTTTCTAATCAAAAGAACGGTGAATTATCAAGAACTTTCTGCTAGGCTAAAGGAAATGGTAAAAAAATAACGCTCGAGTTTCAGAAATTGACTCGACCGCCGTGGCTGGTATCGTGCAAATGGATGGTGGTCAGTCTGGCTATCGCGCAGCTTTTCAAAGAGGTTTTTAGAAGTGTTTTGTATTCTTATAATGTTGAAGTAAAGATTTTGAGTCGGACTCTGATTGTTGGCCGTTGGAATACGTCGTTGTTTTGGCATAAATCTTCGGCAATGATTATCACCTGTCGACGGCTAGTGATCAACGAGCCTCGTTCTTTTCAGCTCTTCCAACTGATTACTCGCCGACATCGTTACATCTCACTGGACAACGCAATAGAGTGCTTCATCTACTCGTCAGCTATCGTCTCAGTCGTCGACCTGTCACCATGTTCAAGGACTACGGGTTTAAGAATGGTGGGGTCATGTAACATATATACATACATGCATAATGAATGTCTATTTCAAAAGGTCAACGAGTAATTGAACAGATAAAAACAAAGAGGAGTTTCAACTACAATGCGAGAACTAGCTGACACAGCTTGTGCAGCGTTTGCTGGATTCAAGCACTGGTCTAGTCTGGTGATCAAGAGACTAACTATTCCTGTTCTGTCTTGAATTTGAATTAACGTGTTACTGAAACACCCTGCAACAGGC
The DNA here is from genome assembly GCA_018806985.1 of Angiostrongylus vasorum. Taxonomy (NCBI): domain Eukaryota; kingdom Metazoa; phylum Nematoda; class Chromadorea; order Rhabditida; family Metastrongylidae; genus Angiostrongylus; species Angiostrongylus vasorum. Next base: position 913,123 of record JADANN010000198.1, on the reverse strand, counting down.
CTGCATGAGCGCTGTTTTAGTCGAAGACACTGGGAACACGTGAAGAGAACATGGTGCCCGCGATTTCAGTTCCAGAGTTTTCCCTTTTCTGCTTCATTTCATTGCTATGATCGTAGAATCAAAGGATTTTTAAACCCCATTTTGTATGGAAAAAGCAACGTTGGCGCCGCCATCATACCTGAAGAAGTATGAATACTTAAAAGGAACGTTCAAAAAAGAAATTGAGGCATGGACGCCGAAGTGCACATGTCTCTCTTTAAGATAGTAATCTTTATTATTGCCAATTAATGGAACTTCCTGAAAGGCACTTGCTTTGTCTTTCTCTCAGCTTTGTTTTTTAACTCTATCGCTGCTAACAGAAATCACCCGTGCAAGGGAGTGATTTGAGAAGCACAAATCGGCATTGAACCCAGGTGAGTTAAACATGGGTTTGAAGCCCATTTGTGATCCTGTGTTTCGCTCATTTGTCGGCATCTCGACGGTTCTATTCCGCATCTTGCCATGAAAAAAAGAACAGGCAGAAAATAAAAGTTGAAACATGAAGTCTCATTTCCAAATAACAATAAATGTGAATAGGCTGTTCTTGAGAAAAGAAATTTTTGCTGTTTACTGCGGAATGTTCTACGGAACTGGCTTTGTTTACAACCAGCTTCTATGAAACGACGTAATTCTAATGTTCTCTCATAAAAAATTTTCTTTAACTCTGCTTTTAATGCTAACATCCACTTTGCACAAATGAGAACCAATGGAGCTTATCACATGGTTCGTTAATGTTCATCACTTTTATAGAACTGGCAATGGCTTGTGGCCGCTGTTTGTGCCTTTCTGTCGTGGATGAACTTACTACTACTTATACGGAAACTACCCAGGTGTTTCTTTCTCACCTTCAATATCTCATCTACAAGTTGCGCACCGTTCCACCACATGGAGTCGCCTAATTGCCCTGGCAACAGTATTTCTAGCGTATTCGTGGTCCTATGACCTGTCTCACTAAGGGACACCCCACTGGTTACTAGCTTGCCTATGTCGCGCTTCCCGCGAGGCCTGATACGGGGTTTAGGGCCTGCCAAAATGCACTTTGTGCTTGCCGTCAAACGCAGTTGGATTCAAAAGACGATTCATTGTTTTGCTCTGTCGAATTAACATCCACCTTACCACTGTCATTTTTGACTAATGTGGCAAATTCTGACATAGTTCAGTCATAGCTGGGCCTACGGATGGAGATGTTCAACTTCTTCTTAGTTTAAGCAGCGCTACCAAGAGACGAGTTCTCTGCTATATATTGCATTTCAAGAACTAGATAGCGTTGATGAAGGTAATTTATATCTTGTCGGTAAAATCTGTTAGGTGCTGACACTTTGTATTTTGATCAAAAATTCTATGTTAGAACCATATCGCAGGATTTTAAAGTTGAGCTTTATGATTCGTCACTATTTTCGGCTTAATCGAATAGAAAGTATATATGTGGCCCTATGCAGAATGGACGGCTTGAATTCCAGATTCGGCATCTACGTGGTCATGTTCTTCGATGTGCTTCGAACGTTCTCGAGATTCTTCATCGTCTTTGCATTGTTTGTTGTGGCATTCAGTATTGCATTTTTCGTTATGATGCAAAACAGGGTCAGTTACTCTTATCTTTCACAATAAGCTAGCAAGTATACTTGGCAGTGAAGCCACATGTACTGCTCTTTTCTGTTGCCAGTTTTGCTTCCTATGCAGCGGTCAGTCAAGAAGACTCAAAACTTTGGCAAGCAATGGCAGGCGGCTAGCACAACCATACAGATGAATATTGCACTAATTATCCTGGAAACGGCCTTGGTAACTCCGATTTCAGCCTGAGTTTTCGTCGGTGCCATCTGCTGTGCTCAAGACTACGGTTATGATGATCGGCGAGTTTGAATTCACTGCCATTTTCCACGGCGACGCCCAGTCGCATCCGGAACGCTTATTCGGACACGCTATTGCTTATCTGATTTTCCTTTTCTTCTGTGTGATCATGACTATTCTTCTCATGAATCTGCTGGTATGCTTATCGGTCTAAATTAGAAGAAGATGTGCATTAACTTCTACGAAAGATAGAAGGACATCTTGGAAGTTATCTTATCGTGATGACTATTAATGCTGTTTCAGGTTGGCTTAGCTGTTGACGACATCAAATCGGTTTTGGAGGAAGCAAAATTGAAGAGGCTCAGCATGCAAGTACGCATTCACGTTCCATTACAGTGGTGTACTGATATTAAAAAACAGCCATAGTTTCTAGTTATAGTCTAAACCCTTATGGTTTGTTCATTCTCGAAACTCTAAATAGCTTCAACGAAGCTGAGATATTTGCAAAGCAGGTGCCTATGATGGGGAACGAACGCCTTATTGTCTTTCCGGGGAGTAACGCGTTCACCACCACACCATGCGGGTCCTTCGGTCCAGAGTTTTGCAAATATCTCAGCTTCGTTGAGGTTATATTTCGCAATGTACCTTGCCATCAAAAAGAGTAGGCAGTAAGTAAAAAGGTTAAAACTCTAAATGGCATTCTATGAGAAATGCCGATGTTTTTTTTGCCATTCCTTTTGAGAAAAGGACATTACTACCAAGTACATTCGCTTTATAAAAGCGGAGAAAAGAACACACACCGAAACACAAACATACATCGACACACACCCACACCCACCCACACACATCCACACACACACACAAGCTTAATTAACAAGCTTAAAGCGATGCGTCAAATATATACATATACATACATATACATACATATGCATACACATACATACGTATACACACATATACATACATGTACATGCATACATATACATACATATACATACATATAAATACATATACATACATATACATACATATAAATACATATACATACATATGCATACATATACATTCATATACATACATATACACACACATAAATGTACATATACATACATACACATACATATACATACATATACATACATATACATACATATACATGCACTTGCACGCAGATACACACACACACACACAAACATTTCCAAAGAAATGGACACCATCGGGCACAAACATATGCACGTATAGACGCTAGTAGACCCACACACAAACATTGATATCTGCTGGTTTTTTAAGTGATCATTAACTTTCTAATTATTAACTCTCAAGAAAAATTCAGTTAGAAACAATTCAGGCCGATCTGGTACTTCAAATAGAGGCCTCGATACCCTATATTCGCAAGCTGACCAGTCGATCTTCGGTTCGAATCTATCCAAATCGAACGAGTTTTCTAAAACGGCTGCGAAATCGCTTCGGATTCGATTCGTCCACTGCCGTGCTCATGGAGGAGGACTGGCAAAGCAAAGAAGTGAATTCATTCACTTCTTTATTTGTTGAAAAATTGCTCATAAGCGAAAAAGAAAATCTCCCATGTAAAGTCGGTGCCTCGAAATTAGCAAACAATTAAAGGAATCCCAGAGAAGAGACACGAAGCGCTTTGTTCTTTCAGTTAGTATTGTGGTGCGAATCCATGACTTCGCCTCCAGTTGAATAAAGCGAAATCACGCGTTGGTTTCGATGGCTAATGAAGCTTACTCCACACTTTTTTTCGATTAGTGGACCTAGATGAAATAAAGTAGATATCTGACACTCGTAGTTCCATTATAATCCGTGGGAACCACAAATCTTCGAGAGTTCTGCCTCAATTAGTCTACAGATGCGGCATCCCGGTATTAGCCAGTGCACATCCGAATACTGTAAAGTTTTCACAATTTTAACCTTTTTTGCCTACTGCCTACTCTTTTTGATGGCAGGGGTATGTTGCAGAAAAATAACTTCAACGAAGCTGAGATATTTGCAAAGACTCTGGACCGCAGGTGCCTATGGTGGGGAACGAACGCGCTATTGTCCTTTCCGGGGAGTAACGCGTTCACCACCACACCATGCAGGGTCCTTCAGTTTCGCCTGTCTCTCAGCTAGTTCTATCGATCTTTTAATAGAAAATAACTATAGCCTCAGCTTAACTGGGTTCAATGCCGATTTGGGCTCCCCAGATCAATCCCGTTGACGGGTGATTGCTGATGGCAAAAGATCGATAGAACTAGCTGAGAGACAGACGAAAACGAAGGACCCGCATGGTGTGGTGGTGAACGCGTTACTCCCCGGAAAGGACAATAGCGCGTTCGTTCCCCACCATAGGCACCTGCGGTCCAGAGTTTTGCAAATATCTCAGCTTCGTTGAAGTTATATTTCGCAACACACCCTGCCATCAAAAAGAGTAGGCAGTAGGCAAAAAGGTTAAAATTGTGATTATAACTATACCCCTCAGCTTAACTGGGTTCAATGCCGATTTGGGCTCCCCAGATCAATCCCGTTGACGGGTGATTGCTGATGGCAAAAAGATCGATAGAACTAGCTGAGAGACAGGCGAAACGAAGGACCCGCATGGTGTGGTGGTGAACGCGTTACTCACCGGAAAGGACAATAGCGCGTTCGTTCCCCACCATAGGCACCTGCGGTCCAGAGTTTTGCAAATATCTCAGCTTCGTTGAAGTTGTAAAGTTTTCGTTTTTTCAACATTGATCTGAATCGATGAAGACCGGTAGGAAAGGATAGGGGGTAAGTCGACATTTCTGCTCACATTTTTGGGGCTAAATACGCGATGAGAGTAAGTCATGCACACACGTCGTCTACATTTTCTCGAGATCGTTGTGATGATATGCAGATATTGCTAGAAAACTACATTTTCAACCTTTTTTTTCTTTGCTTTCACTTCTTATTTCTTACTTCTCGTTTTCGTCAATTCCACATCCTTCTCCCTATTTCTTTACCAAATCCAAACTGATCTTAAAATAATCGCTAGCTTTTTTTCTATTCCGTGTGTAGTTGTATTCCAAAAATATCTACAAGTTCTTGACACTTTGCCGACATTGCTTAATTTTGGATGACGAGCAGACCACACCTAATTTGCTGTCACTTGAATATTCATAAATAAGCAGTCCCGGCAAAAGTGCCCTCCAACAAATGATTCTGCCTTTCCTGCTACACTTTTTTGTATTAAGACCCAGACTTTTTGCATCCCTTACTGGTAATTTATCCTCATTCGTGTAACGAAGAAAGCCTGTTCACTTACCACCCCCCACGTACCCCCTCTCACAGAAGCATCCCTCACCAGGTTAGCTGCAAAACTACATGGCACGTCACCAGGTGGGGGGATTAACGGTTAAACGCGGACCAAAAGCGATTTTATGCTTCGCTGAGATGCACGTGGATCCAGAGGATTGACTCCCTATTTGTGCTGCGCAGATTCCGCACATGGCTTCTGTATTTACTAGGGAGTATTCATGCATATTTACGTGGATATGTTCTCGTTTATGCGGGCTGTATTCTAAGAGTGAATTCGGCTAAAAGCCAGCAATAAAGTGGCAGGGGAAGTATGTGGTAGGCGGTTAGGAGTCGCCTCCAACAAATGAGTTCCTTGTCTACTCTAAGACAGACTGGCGCTCTACCTTTTGTTATATCTACCCTCCATGTCCAAAGCCGAATAAATAATACGGTCAAAAGATAAACACAGTGAAAGAAATGCGCCTCATTCCCCAGATGCGGAAAAAAGCTCAATAAGGCAGGGATGGATAAGACGAATAGAAGAGGGATTTAAAATCTCGGGGTCATTCCAGGCTACCTAGATCTCGTTGCCAATGTATTAAGTATTATTATAGGCTTTAATTGATTTAATCAACATCTCCACTGAGAGTGTTTGCAGTGCACATTGTTATACGTTACCGGTATCGGAAACAGAATTACCCTGTTGCACAGATTTGATGACCCCCCATAGAGGTGCTCATTGTTTCATGCACTTCTTTCAGGAAGACTTGCTCATCGAATTCCGTCAAGTAATCAACGAACAGAACGATAGAATCCGACATCTTCAGGAGAACATTGACGTGATATATGCCGGTCAGCTCCAGGCGGAGACGATGATTCGTTCGATCATGGAGCAACTGCAGATTGACTTCCAACAAACCGATAAAATATGAGTGGGTAGCGCTATTTCCACTGTGTCTTGCTCACTTATTTATATTGCCTTATACGCTAATCTTTGTCATTTTAGTCCATTTCTATCTATGTGGAGCAGCCCTTAGATCGTAGTAACGGCACATTCTTCGTAGTTTATCTAAGACTAGTCAAACCCGCTTCCTATGCCGACATATCGATGCAGTTGTTATTACTGGCGATGTTAACTGTTCTATAATGGATAAATTATTTTATTATACTTTACTTCATTCTACCTAACCCGTCATCACATCTACTGTGCTAATCCCAGCAGTTCTTGCATTTGATCCATTCTTCCTCGCCTTCATTGTTCACAAAAGTCTCCCAACATTTCGCGTGTTGTTTCGGCTGCTGCATGAAAGTTTCCTCTTCTTTGTGTTTGACTTAAGATGCTGGGTGACTCGATTCTCCTTCAATCTCGGAGATAGCGGGGATAAAGCGTTCCTACGTGGATTAGAGAAGAGCATTGGGAGGAGGCTCGAACAAGAACCATGTTTTCTGATGGACTGCGTCACTAACCGCTGCGCTAGGTTTTCTTATGAGAAGGACCTTATCACGATTCGTAACCCATCTCCTATGACCATTGTTGTATGAAATATATAAAGAATTACCACACATAATCGTTGTTAGCGAAAAGTTCTATCACACCTACCTACATCCTACTCTGATAGATCGATTCAAGTTGATTAGGTCGGTCGTTTAGTCCCAATAAAACAAGACATCTTTAAAACCAACTGCCAATTTTGATATCATTCCTAAAATTTCAAGCATAAACACTCAACATATAGAAGTTAAAGCTTTTATTGATGTACAAATCTGTTTTGAATTACAATCATGTGGGTGCGTATGAGAAAAACGCGAGCAATTTTGTCATCACCTGTATCACTTATAGTCCCGTTGATCGTCGAGTGACTCGAGCGGGCGCCAGTAAATCTTACATTTGTCTCAGTCGCGGGCAAGGGTAGCCCAGTGGGTTCTGCTCACGACTCGTTGAGCATCATATCTTTCTTCTGGGCTTTTCGTGAAGAACTCTGACCATCGGGTCGGTGGTCTTCGTGCGGTGTGTTTGACACCCCGAGGAATCCAGTCTCCAACGGCTCCTATCCATCGGTTATCCTTCATACGCATTACGTGAAACCACTTTATCTTCCATAAGTTGGCGTGTAGAACGGCGTCTTTAATATTTGACCGACGCATACGTTAAGACAGGAACGATCGTGGAGTCGAAGAGGGGGATGGAGTCGGGTGTTCTTTGTTCTCTTCACTAAGTACTCGATGCTCTTGGAAGCTCTCCAAGCCGCTAGCTTCCTTCCGCGCAACTATGGAATTAAGTCCTTCATCATGTTGATTTCCCGACCTAGATAGACGTATCCGGAGTATTCGGAGATATTCATACCGACCGATCTGTTCCTCATAAACATCGTTTTTGTGAAGTTTAGTAGAAGACCAATCTTTCCACAAGAGTTATCAAGGTGGCTACCATTCCTTCCAGCTGACTTATGCTTGGAGTTATTAAGCGTCATCTGCAAAGCGAAGATGATGTAATTGCCGACCATCGATTTCCACTCCTAAGTTGTCCATTCCAGCTGTTTAAGGCTTCCACGACTGCTGCTCCTATCCCAACTGAGTCAAAAGCATTGCTTAAATCGATGAAAGTGGCGAAGAATAGTCTCTTGTACTCTCGTCATACTTCAATGAATCTAGTTATCGTGTGGATGTGGGTCCATCATAATGAATCCTTTTCGAAACCCTGGTGGCTCACGTGGATGTCTTCGTCCGGTGTTCTGTTAATCCTGTTTAGGATGAACTGAGTCAACAGTTTGTAGACCACAGACAGTAAGCAGATTGGGCGATAGTTGCCCATATCGTGCAGGTCACCTTTTTTGGACAATAGCACGGCCTTGCTGTTCTTCCACTGAGTAAAGACTCTACATTCAGACAGGTAACGTGTGAAAAGCCGAACCAGTGTGTTCACGAGGACTGGCAGAAAGTTCCTCAGGTGCTTAGACCTTATATTGTCCGGACCTGGTGCTGTTCGATTTTTCACCGACGAAATAGCATGTCGGATTTCGGAAAGAAGAACCGGCTGCAGGACGGGGCTACTGAAGAGGTCCGAGTAGTAATCGTTAATGATTTTCTCCAATGCCTCTCTGGGAGCTGTAACTGTTCCGTCTGGATGTCGGAGTGCAATCATCTTCCTTTAGTGATTGGTGAAGCTTCAGTGGGATTTGCGAATGCTTTTCCTGGCCTCTCCTGCTTCGACCATAACTACTGCCCTTCTCTCTTCAAAAAATCTTTTTTTAGCGCCTGCCTGCATTGTTTTGCAAGTTCGGTTGTCTCAAAATTCTTCACGTGATCAGACGCACGTACGAGTGCATTGTAAGTGCAGACCATCATCTAATTCCTCAGCGATTTAGGCAGCCTAGAATGGCCGTGAGATTTTAAAAAGCCTCTCCGTACTCGTCCTACCCACCACTGCCGTATCGTGAGCTCTTTTGTGGTCAGTGTAATGAGGCCCATTTATTTGCTGCGTTTGGCGTTGGATATCTGCGTAAAGCTTGCTAAGCGCCAAATGAGGGGGGCTGAGTAGACTCATGAGTAGCTTTCCAGTATCTCCGAGAGAATAGATGGGAAGCACATTTGTTTTGGAGGCGAGTCCCAACCACTAATATACTTCACAGTCACTTGATTGCAGACTTTTGGGCGATTTGACTCGTAGAATACAATCCTCATAAACGAGAATACATTGACGCACGTATGCATGAATACGTTCTCGTAAACACAGAAGATATGTGCCATATCGGCTCAGCACAAACAGCGAGTCTATTCCCTGTCAGCTGCATCTCCAAGGAAGCATAAAGTCGCTTTTCGTCCGCGATTAACCCCCTATCCGCCACCTGGGGGACGCGCTACGTTGGCTCTCTACTAACCGGCATGAGTTAGAGTTATTTGGCAAAAAAAATTAATCATTCGGGTTTTCTTTGACTTGGAAGTTATATGGCAAAATTATCGTGTCTTGTGACCTGAAAACCGAATACCCACAGAGAAAGCATGCCGTGGATACGACCTTAAAAAACATAGCTCACGTGGGGTACTTTGCTCCTGGTCGCCCGGAGTACGGGGAGGGCATGCATCGATTTCAGTGCGTGTAATCTTAGGTGTTGCAGATCGTGTGCAGTTCTCCTCATTAATTTAAATGCTGCTTTAAGTTCAGCACATATTACACCTGGCGAGAAGTTTGACAGAACCGCGGGTGTGACAGTACGACATGACCGGACTGCCCGGAGTGAAAGCTAAAGTTCCATATAAACGTCATTTTTGATGATACAAAAACTCTTCCTTGAGACATCAAATAGTAGAGGTGTAGATGTCGCTGTTCTCTTCGTCAGTATGACCTTGGCCGTAAATATCAATCCCTTTGAACATCTAACGATCAGAGCCAGACGTTCATGGCACTGCCACCTGTGACAACGTTCATAAGTTACGGTTCCGCAACAAATTATAAGGAATATGACATTGACGCATACCATGTCTAACTTGAGAAAATTTTACAGGAGACTCTACTTCCTAAAAGGCAATTAAAAGCCAGGATCAAGTTCAGCAAATTTCTGAAGAAAGTACGCTAGTTCAGCGGTAAGCTAACAGCTTGATAACAGCTTCTGAAGAAAGTGCTAAAAAGGTGAGAATCGTGAAGAGACCCCCTATTTCCCAAATTTCGTGAATATATGTTAGCGTTGAATCGCATGAGCTGCAGACAATTAACAAATCAAGTCAGAACTCACCTGCCTCCATAGTGCGAAAACGGAATACACATATCGAGCCAGCGGTTTCCACTTGCTATATCCGACATGCTTTGTCACTGGCGAAGAATTGTACACCACCTAGTCTGCACAAGATAGGGACCATGACTTTGGAACAATCTACTATCAATCATCATCAACACAACAGTTCGGCATCTCACGCATTATCTGCCATGGTGTAAAACATCCAGTCAATGAAAAAACCTGCAGGATCGTGTTGTGAGGTCCTCTCGAGATCTCGGCATCGGTAACTACCACTCAATCTGTCCGCTGATAGCTGTTTACATATTTTTTTATTTGAGTTATCTTCAGTACTTGGATCTTGAATACTTGGAGGGCCCGTCTTCACTGATTGTGAAGGCCCCAGCATGCTCTCCACTTTTCGCACTGGAATCTCGAGGTCAGCGTGGTCAAAGCCTACCGCAGGTCGTCACCACCACAGACAGCCGCCGCCCTTGTGGATGAGAGGGAGGTTTACCACAATGCCACTTTGATACCAGGATGGTAGTGGATCCTGGTATTGGTTTACTTTAGCTGGGGCTTCCTGATGGAAACGCCGAACTTCTTCTGAGCATGGGAGACCCTGCCCGGTATGAATCATAGCAGCCCGATATCCGGGAACACCTCCTAGCCATGGTGGTACCCACGGTCAAAAAAGATACAACAGTAAACAGTTGGGACGGTTATCTTCTATAGGAATGAAAAATACCGAAGGTCGAAAACAGTTCAGCAAGATTGATCAAAATCAATACAAAAACTATAACATTAACGACAAATCATTAGATAAGAATAACAAGAAAAATCACCGTTTCAAAACGCACCACTCTTAATTTTAACCTTTTTTGCTACTGCCTACTATTTTTGATGGCAGGGTATATTGCGAAATATAACTTCAACGAAGCTGAGATATTTGCAAAACTCTGGACCGCAGGTGCCTATGGTGGGGAACGAACGCGCTATTGTCCTTTCCGGGGAGTAACGCGTTCACCACCACACCATGCGGGTCCCTTTGTTTCGCCTGTCTCTCAGCTAGTTCTATCGATCTTTTTGCCATCAGCAATCACCAGCAATTCGCAATATACCCTGCCATCAAAAAAAAATAGTAGGCAGTAGCAAAAAGGTTAAAATTGTGATTATAACTATAGCCTCAGCTTAACTGGGTTCAATGCCGATTTGGGCTCCCCAGATCAATCCCGTCAACGGGTGATTGCTGATGGCAAAAAGATCGATAAAACTAGCTGAGAGACAGGCGAAACAAAGGACCCGCATGGTGTGTGGTGGTGAACGCGTTACTCCCCGGAAAGGACAATAGCGCGTTCGTTCCCCACCATAGGCACCTGCGGTCCAGAGTTTTGCAAATATCTCAGCTTCGTTGAAGTTATATTTCGCAATATACCCTGCCATCAAAAAAATAGTAGGCAGTAGCAAAAAAGGTTAAAATTGTGATTATAACTATAGCCTCAGCTTAACTGGGTTCAATGCCGATTTGGGCTCCCAGATCAATCCCGTCAACGGGTGATTGCTGATGGCAAAAGATCGATAGAACTAGCTGAGAGACAGGCGAAACAAAGGACCCGCATGGTGTGGTGGTGAACGCGTTACTCCCCGGAAAGGACAATAGCGCGTTCGTTCCGCACCTCTCTTATTTGTGAAGTACGGTAAAGGCACTATAAAAGGAAGCAATGAGTAAAAATATAGAGGGCGAAGTGCTTGGCATTGGCCACTCCCTGAGGTAAGCGCTATGCAACCGACTTCATCAACCATTATTAGAGGTGATTGAATGCTTACCTGAGGGTACATAATGATTTCCGGTGGCCTGTCGGTGTATCAAACCAGTGCTGTGCTGCAATACTCCCACACGAGTCTGGTACTAATTTGCTGACCCCGGAGTGATCGAGAGCTTGGTGAACCTGGGATACGGGATCGGGCCAAATAGCACATGTATGTTGGGAGGCGCCTCCAACCACTGCGCTAGGCGTGCCCCGAATGAAATGCATACGAAGAACTCGGTGGTCTTCCTGCCCTGCGTTTAACATCCCGAGGAATCCAGTCACTAACGGCCCTTGTGCATCGGTTGTTATTCATGCGCATTACGTGTCCAGCCCACCTTATCTTCGACTGTTTGGCGTACAGAACAGCATCCTTGATTTTTGGCAGTTGAGGCAGATCGGATCTTCTGGTCCCTTCCTTTACTTGCGTAACAAGGGATACTCTTAGCGTCGTCCTTTCGGCTGCGCGTTTAATAACGTTGAGTGATTTTTTCATCCCTGTTTATACAGCGACCAGGGTTAACGTAGAAAGTACTGCGTCGTTTTCTTGTTCATCAATCGCGAGGTTGCTAAACAGCATACATTTACTTTCATAGAAAAACACAATACAATACAACAGTAGCCGAAGTCAGCTGCTGTTGTATTGTATTGTGTTTTTCTATGGAAGTAAATGTATGCTGCTTAACATCTCGCGATAGCTGAACAAGAAACGATGCATTCATATTCCAATGCCGAGGTTAATAGAGAAAGTCGATCCTGGGAACTATAGAAAGCACTGTTGGGTCGAAAAGGTGGGCACGGAATCGGGTATTCTTAGTTCTCTTCACTACATCCTCGATGCTCTTGAAAGCTCCCCAAGCCGCTCGTTTGCTTCTGCTCAACTCTGGAGCTAAGTCGTTCATCATATTGATTTCCAGACCTAGAAAGACATAACTGGAGCATTCGGAGATATTCGCTCCGTTGAGCGTGAATGGGGCATATGAAACCAAACCGTTCTTCATGAACATCGTTTTTGTGAGGTTTAGTCGAAGACCAATCTTTCCACAGGCTTTACCAAAGTCTGCAAGCATAAATTCCCCTTAGCTAATGTTTGGTGTTATAAGGACGATGTCATCAGCAAAGCGAAGATGGTGTAACTGCCGACCATCAGTTTTCACTCCCATATTGTCCCATTCCAATGTTCCTTTGACGTTCTGAAGGGTGATAATTTTGGCGAGATGGTGCCACCTTGCCTAACCCCTCTCTCGACGTCGATGTTAATATCGTTGTACAATGGTGAAATCTTGGTTGTGAAATTTTTGTACACCTCACGAAGAATCTTTATGTAGTGAGTAGGGAATCATGACTATCAAAGGCTTTCATGACTGCTTCTACCTCAATTGAGTCAAAAGCCTTCTTTAAATCGATGATAGTGAGACAGAGCGGTTTTTTATACTCTCGTTATACTTCAATGAGCCTTGTTATCGTGTAGATGTGGTCCATCGTACTAAATCCTTTTCGAAATTCTGCTTGCTCACATGGCTGTCCTTCGTCCAGTGTTCTGTCAGTTCTGTTTAGGATGACTCGAGTGAGAAGTTTGTAGACGACAGACAGCAAGCAGATTAGGCGATAGTTGCCGATATCGTGTAGGTCACCCTTCTTGAACAATAACACGGTCTTACTGGTCTTCTACTGAGCAGGGACCTTGCATTCAGACAGGTAACGTGTGAATAGCCGGGCCAGTGTGTTTACGAGGACTGGCGGAAGGTTCTTCAGGTGCTTAGACCTTATATTGTCCGGACCTGGTGCTGTTCGATTTTTCACCGACGAAATAGCATGTCGGATTTCGGAAAGAAGAACCGGCTACAGGACGGGGCTACTGAAGAGATCCGAGTAGTAATCGTTAATGATTTTCTCCAATGCCTCTCTGGGAGCTGTAACTGTTCCGTCTGGGCATCGCAGTGCAATCATCTTGACCTTGTAATTGGCACTGCCTTTCTGGACGCTGTAGAGTTTCTGAAGATAGACGTCTCTTGGTGACTTTCGAACTCTCAGCTTTCAAGATGTTGAATGAGCCTATCGTATTCTTCGTCGATATTATCGACAACAGCATCTTCCCAGCAGCCGACTAATGGATTGAATAAGTCCCAGTTTATAGTGGTTTTGGGCCCTCGTTTTTTGAATTTAGTGGATTGTTCTCCTTTCTGCGAGTAACGTAGTCTTTCACGAGGGAAGCGGTGTTCTGATCCCGTGTAAAATTTTGGGACAACAACGACATCGGTTAAGCAAAACCTTCGGTTTACTATGATGTTGTCTATTTTGTTACGGTGCTCTCCACTGGGAGACTCCCACGTTCAGCGTTGGGGGGTGACGGTTCTGGAATTGACAGTTACCACCTTGGTCGTCATCAAAAACCCAACTCGTGTTGCAAGAACGCCGACGCCGCCGACCGCCGACTCCTCTACTGTCACATGTTCCGTGGAACATTTGTTCTCCGGTGTCATAGACGGCGTTGAATGGGTGGTATCGTCTCGTCTCGGCCAGGCCGATGACGTCGTACCTTATCTTTCTCGCTTGTACGATCAAGTCTTCTGTCGAGGACTCGGATGCAAGTGTACGTGCATTGTAGGTACAGATCGTCACCTTAGTTCTTTGTAATCCAGGCAGTTTCTACTGGCCCTGAGATTTTAGCAGCCTCTCCGTACTCGTCATACCCAACGCTGCGAAATTGGGGGGCTCTTCCGGGGTCAGGGGGAATAAGGCTCGTTTTTTTTTCTTTACTGCGTTTAGCATTTTGATACCCACGTATAGGTTGCTGGGCTCTGAACGTGGTGGCTAGCTATGCTCACGGGTAGCTTGCCAGGATTTCCCAGAGTGGATGTGGAGCTTATTTGTTGGAGGCGACTCCTAACCGCCTCCCATATACCTTTCTGCCACTTGATTGTAGGCTTTTTGCCTAATTGACTCGTAGAATACAATCCGCGTGAGCGAGAATGCCCCCACACACGCATGCATGAATACGCCTAGCAAGTACAGAAAGTATGTGCCAACTCGGCGCAGCAGAAACAGGGAGTCCATCCCATGAATCCACCTGCGTCTCAGAGAAGCAAAGGTCGCTTTTGGTCCGCGATTAACCCCCGATCCGTTACTTGGGGACGCTCCACGTATCCTCGCGACTAACTGACTCGACATCCCTCATGTGAGGGGGGATCCGTGGTATGATGTGCACGGCAGGGGTATGATGCGAAATACAACCACAATGATGCTGAGATATCTGCAAAACTCCGGACCGCAGGTGTGTGAGAAGTGGAACGAACGCGCTACTATCCTTTTCGGGATCTAATGCGTTCACCACCACATCATGCGTGTACTTCGTTTCGCCTGTCTCTCGGCTAGTTCTGAGGAGATACAGTCCATTCGTTTCTTCACGCTGGATCCGAAAAGCACGAAGTTGGCAATCTCACATATCGTTTTGCTCTACAACTTCAAAAAAGGATGACTTTTCTACATTGTGGCTTCCATTTTTAGTGTATTGAAAACTCAAACCTCCATAAAGGGGAAATCTAATATTCAACGTAGTGAAATAAGAAAACGTGCGTCTTGGAAGGAAAGGTCTCTAGATTTCGGTAGCTTCTACTTCCATTGCCGGAGCTCATTCTGAGATTTACTAGTTGAAAGGTACAACTGCTTCCAGATAGGTGTGAATTTAAAGTAAAGATCAACCAGTTGGTTCATATATGGACAGCATGAATGAACTGATAGAATTTTCTATAACTGCTATCAGAAAAATCAGACTCATTGTCTTTCCATTGTTGACTATTCTGGAAGACCGGAGTAAACAAGACGCCCCTGGTGAGGTTATCGTTGTTCTATACTTCCTGGGTCGGTTTCCTCTTGTTTCCACTTACCCTTTCTTCTCGCCCTTCTATCTCGATGCCAAAAGCGAATTTCTTGATAGTTATTCTGCATGTTAGCTGTTCTGGACTAATCTTGGATGACTGGTCCCATTGATGAGCGCATTCTCTGCGAGGATCGAGCGGCTCCGAAGAGCTCTCCTCGCAAGCTTATCGTCTCCCTAATCGCGAAAAGCCGTTCCTGAGTGATGAACGAACCCCAGCACTCCAGCAGAGCGATCTCTGCGCCTCACCGCTCCGCATACTGTCTGTGCTCTGCGCCCTCAGCAACCAACAATCTCCCGTGGCGAATTACCTCGTCTGACAAAGGTCTTTTGCAGATTATTCAGCACGTTTTCTTAGCTTTTCAGCAGCTACGCCTGGGACTACTTTTTAGGTTGGATCCGCTATCGAAAGATTCTGCGAAAAAACTCTGCGAAGAGAGGTGTGTGCCCCCTGCACCAACACGCTCCCAATTCAACCCGACGACATTCCACGGAACAAATTATGGGCGGCAAAAGAGCGGTTTTGATTCAACTCCTCATGCCACTGCCTTTCGCTCTCCCATGGCTGTGCGGTCGGGGACTTTGCCTTCATATTTCCGATGGATCACTAGGGCTTCCCCTCTTGAATCGTGGACTATTAGTATTCCCGTTCAAAAGTCATGTCGTGACATCTGGAGGTCTTCCATGGTAAAGCTGCTGTTTCGAGTACGGCGAGCGTCGTTTAAAACCCCAACCGAACTACTTATCGTCACGTTGTGACGTAATGCTTATCTTTCCCTGTGTTTCCTTGTCTTCCTTCAATCGATCGTCGTGCATTCATTCAGTATTGCTGGAATTTGAACAGTAACTGGTTGCTTCTTCATACTTAGTACAGTCCTTTTTTTTTCAGAAATGAGTAATTGGCTTGAAGAAAACACTCTGGACTTGACGAGTGATCTGAGCTGTGTCGAAAGTGATAAGAGCGAAACAGCTGAAACTTCTACGACCACTGTTGCGCCGCAAAATTCGTGAGTTTCCACTCGTAGAGCCACTTTAGATCAGAATTCGTTTCCTTATGTTTGGGGCGTCATTTTCAGTTAAACTTGCCCCATAAATAATAGAGCCTTGATTTTGATCATCCTTACGCATCGGTGCTTGTGACCCCCTCCGATTTGGCCTCAACTGCCATTTTCTGGAGGGAGTAAGTGGGAAATATAGTGTTCATTTTACTTGGATACTTGGATGGCCCGTCTTCATTGATTATGCGGGCCCCAGCGTAATTTTCATGCTTTTCCGAGTTTTGCTGGTCTAACCGTGGTGGTTCCGTGGAGTCCAGAGGTCAGCTTGGCCAAAGTCTGCCCCAGGTCTTCACCACCACGGGCAATTGCCGGTCTTTGTGGATTAGAGGGAGATGTGCCACCATGCGACTAGTTTGATACCAGGACAGTGGCGGATCCTGGTATTGGTTTACTCTTAGCTGGGCTTCGTGATGGAAACGCCGGACTCCTCAGCTTGAGAGATCCTGCCGAGGGGGACGAACCCACCCGCTGTACATCGTAGCCCGACACCTAGGAACACCTCCCAGCCACGATGGTAAACCGTAGAGAGGGTGTTCATTTTAATCTAAAAATTTAAGCTGCCTTAAAATTGCTTTTGCGCTTTGGGAAATGGTTCTATTACACTTACTTAGGATCTCTAATTGTGTTCGCTGGGATGATGTAAAGACCCCGACTGCTCCATGTGTTCCGGATTTTGTCGATTTCTCTTCAACACTAAGACATCTTTCTCTCTCTCAGCCTGAATTGCCTGCTAGTTCTATACCAACTCCAGTGATTACCAAACTGACCATGTCTGCTGGGAACATTTCTCGTTCGCTTAGTAAACCACCGCATCCCAGAGTTCCTCTTGTGAAGACGATACAGGAGAATAAAACTCTAAAAGAGGAGATAGCGATCCTTAAGAGCAAACTTAACATTGAGACGTACAGGGTTGCGGAACTCAGGGGGATGCAGCCTCGTGAAGTTCAAGATATCTTGGAAGAGTATTACTCCCTCCAAATGTCAAAGTTTGATGTGGAAGAAGAGCGCAAGCAGATCGCAGAAGCGAAACGACAAGCGCAAATCGAACTCGAGTCGGCGGAAATGCGGGCTCAGCAAAGAGTCGATGACGTGGAGACGAAACTTCGTGATGTTGCGCAGCAGAAACAAGCATTACTTCATCAGTGTAATCAGTACAAGGATCGGATTGCCGAGCTTGAGGCAACTATTGCTAAAATAGAGGAGTTCCCAAGCAGTCTCGATGCTCTGAAATGTAGTGACGAAAGTGACTGGACCATGAGATCAGATGGCGATATAATTACGGAAGAGCTAAGAGCACGTCTGACAGCGCTAGAGAAGGAAAACAACGTTCTTCGTAAAAAGATCGAGGAAGTGCAGAAGGAATTAAATGAAAAGACTGTCCTCGGAGATACAACATCGCAGAGTAAAACATTCGTGGTCGGCGGAGGATGTGAAATCCAGTCACTGCTGCGACGGATTGATGAGTTGGAAGCAAGTCTTCGCGATGAACAGGAGGAGAGAACCAAGAGCAATACCGCGCTTGTCGCATATATGTCGCGGTGTCATGAACTGGAGAAGAAAATTCGTAATATTAGTACTTCCTACTCTAACCTGTCGTTCACTGCGCTTGGCAAGGATGAAGTTTTGAAACTGGTCAGGAAAATTCGCGATCTACTACTTACACTTGGAAAGGAAAATAAAGAGTTACGGAAAGAATGCGCCAAACATCTAGGACTCGGTGAATTAAGTCAAACGACTGTTGATTCAAATGACGTCAATGAAGCTAGCAGTGCAGCAGGTGGACTCGAGAAAAGCGCTTTACTCAAGGAGAACTTCGAGCAGAAGCAGATAGAAGTGTTCAACATGCTCCAGTCTCTGGCTGGCAACGTTAGCAATCTCGATGAAAGTGTAGTCAATATTTTAAAAAGCATAGGGACAAATGACGATCCTAACTATGAACGAATTAGCGCTGATGTTGCTTTTATCGATGCTGAGAACCCATGTGCGAACATAGTTTCACTTCCCCGTGATTCCGCTGCTTCTCACAGTCTGTCCGCGGTGAACGCATCACTGTTCGAGTTCGTGAACCGTTCCCTGAACACATCAAAGGAAATTGTTAACTTCAAGGAAAAACTTGACTCACTTCGTGAAGTAATGCAAAGAATGTTCGAGATTTTGAGGACCTCTGGCGTACTGTTTGAAGAAGTCTTGGAGAATCTCGGTTCTGGTAGTGATGAAATGAGGCACTTGGCTGGTCGTATACGTTCAATGAAGTTCGAATGGAACAACGTCATTGATGAAAGTCGTGTATTCCTGAGTGTAATTGAAGAAACATCTCAAAGTGTGAGTAAAATGCAGCACGAAATGTCGGTTTGGGAACAGTCGCTCAATGAAACGTCTTTTCGATTAGATTGCTCCATGGTCCATACGCGTTCTTCAGCGCAAACTGGCTCATCCGACATCGCTAAGGTTGATCCGATTTGTTGTCACGAGAATAAGCAGATGGAAATGTTGCTATTTACTAAAGAAGAAGAGATTGTACGGTTGCAGTCACTGATAGACAAAGTAAGAACACTAACGAATTTAATGTTCTCGTTCGTCATTTGTGTTAAATTGAAAATTCCTACGTAGTAACTTTTTTTCGTTGCTTTGTGAAAATCAACACCATTAGATTGCCATGTATCAATTTTATATTATAGATACATGATGATCATGAGAAAGCGATCGCTTCGGGTGATAACTTACGTGATGAGGTGAAGCAGTTAGAAGAGGCCTTGTTCGACGCCAGGAAAGAGCGCGACGGACTTGCTGCTACTCTGGAATCTAAGGAAGTTGAGATGGGATTGTTGCGTGTGTCATTAGAAGTATGTGTTTGTAAATTTGTAATGTAATCTATTTTAGTATGAAGAGAGCAGGAGCATGCTTTAACTGAGGATTAACCTATTCATTGTTTGTGCTGAATTAAAATCTCGTTTTTACGGCTAATTTTGATTCTCTTTGGAAAAAAAATGTGGCCCACAAGGTTCCGTTTAAGTTTTGTAGGATAGGAATTTAGCTAAAGTGCTTAACCCATTAGTACATTTGTTTAGGAACAACTGTCTGTTAGTCAACAAGTCCAACAAGATGTCTTGAATTTGCGTCAAAATACAGAAGCCCTGATTCAAGAAATAGGTGCCAAGGATATTGCCATAGCTGATGTGGAAGCTAAACTATCAGTGGCTAGAGAAAGGGTTTGTTCAACATTACTGTGAAGTTACTGCCGTGTTTATTTTATATAGAACAGTTGACTAATTCGAGTTTTTTTACCGCTTCCAGTAATGAACATTAATTTTTAGCGATGGTTGGTTGGTTGTTAAACCGTTGTACTACTCTTCTTTATTTATTAAGTGGGCCGCAGAACAGCTTACTTTAATTTCTTCTCGTCGGAGTCGTTACCCTTTCGTGTGTCTTTCGTACATGCTGAGGTTTGCGAGTGTCATCTTGTGATCCGTAACTTATTCAAATGACTGGTGTTGAGCTTTTCAATGACCAGCTCTACATGGTTGGTCTTCGATCATCAAAGCTGATAGCGAAACGTTGTTTTCATGAGGACTCTGACGGAATTCCTGTATAGTGGTTCCTTTTGGGTTGTCAACAAAAGCTTTTTATTTCTGTAACGCTGAAATTGCACCCACAAGGATATTTTTTTCAGCTGTCGTTTGTTACTAGTACTAAGAGTATGTGCTGCGTTGCTGTTGGATCTACGTTTAGCTTTCTTTAATTGTTGAGCAATGTTCATGTTATAGTTAGGTCGAAGCTTTGTCCGAAGAAGGCGTTGGTCAAATTTGACTCAGAAGAATGCTGCTAAGGAAGTTCTATACATATACTTTCGTGAAAGTGTGGTCTATCGTAATTGGGGGTCATGCATGCTACTCCCACTTGTATGGAGTGCTTTGTTTTTCCGGAAGGTAAATTTTTTTTAGAAAAAAGGTGGTCTGGATTTCCGCTCACGTTTTCACTTACTTTCCTGTCGTCTATTGGTATTTATTAATCTTTCCTACTCTTGCGGTAAAGTCTTTGATAATAAGTTTGTTGGACGGGGCATAGCAAGGCGTTCTTATTTAACAACTGATAGAAGTTGTGGAGCTATATCCACTGGAGTGGGAATCATCGCTTAGCAACGGGGTTGCTTCCAGAATTGTGGCGATTAACAGTATTAATTTACTCTTTGCTGCACGTTTCGGTAGGAATTTTGTGTATCTAAAATATACCTTCGGCTTTACGTCGCATTCTGACATCTGCGAATATCCTTTTGTAGCATAAAGTTGGTAACCCATGGAGAACAGTAAACATGAAACGAATCTACTCCCAATATTTCTTTTGAATTTGATCGTGTTTGTGCAGTGACTTGGCTTGTGATAGTTTTATAATAATGCGAGTCGTATTTGCTCAGATATTTGAAGTTCGTGAGGTTAGTGATTAATTAAATAAACCTAACTGGTAATCGTTGGTTATTTCTGACAACATCTACAGTTGAGTTTTGTAGAGCGAGGAATTGAAACGTGCTGTATTGGAGCGCGAAACTGAAGCGAAAGAGATCCGTGCTGTTCTTGAAGAAGAACAAGAGAGAGGGAAAAACGATAGAAAAGAATGGGAAATTGCTCTTACGGCTGCTGAGGAAACTTCTTCCGCCTTACGCAACGACGTAGAGCGAATTCGAAATGAGCTCAGTGTGAAAGAAGATACCATTCGCCATTTGAATGATCAGCTTCAAACTGCCAAAGAAAACGTGAATTTCTACATATTATTTTCTGCTGTTTTTTCAGTATCTATTTTTATATTCCAGTAGTTTCTACTGTTCTTTACAGAATCATCTCATGGCCGAAGTGGTCTCGGAATATGCTTCGAATGAAAGTCAAGACAAACATATTTGTAAGAATCGCCGTCCTACGGGAATCGCTAATGTCCAAAACCTGCCAAAAATTTCTACGGTTGGGATGGGAATACGTTGCTTTTGAATAGGTGTTTAGCATTGGGTTATGGTGACAATCTTTTAAATTTAAGTTAAAATCTCGAGATTCCCAAACGGAGCTAACGCGTGCCGCTTTGGTTAAGATGGAGTCTGATTCTCTTTCCCATTCTTCTGAAGTCGACATGCTTCGTTTGGCTTACGACGAACTATCACACGCCATCGGTAAACTAGTTGTCAAAGACGTCGAACCACTGCCTAATCCTGTGTACGTAGATTTTTCTATTTTGTATAGTTTCACCCTTCCATTTGTAGATAATACATGGGGGAATATAACTTTGTATTGTGGACGACCATGTCTTTAAAATAGCTGTTGTTTAGGGATATTTCTTGGATCGAAGGGAGTTGCAAAAAATTATCTCGCCTAATTCACCACGAAAGGCGAAGACGAGAAAATCAAGCAAACGAAGTTGCAGCAATGGCTTCCAAATTGGAAGAGCTGAAGCAACAGTGGTTTGTCTTCTGTTTACAATTTTTGATTGTTTATAATCTTCCTTGGCTCTTTTGCCGTTACTCCGTTTATGTTTTATGGATATGTGCAGGAAAATATTTGATTATGCTAGCATTTCCTCTAGAAGTGTAGGTTGCAGTTCTGTGAGTCGAATCGGTGACGCGTTCAAGGAAGTCTGTCCAGCTGTCCACACTGAGTTGATTAAACAACCAGCTCATCAGAAAAGTACTTGTTTCTTTGTTTTATTTGTAATATTGAACACATTCGCGTCCAAGCGAATCACACATGACTCGTTCTCCTTACTACTGTTTATCCTTCCGCTTATTCTTTTTTTTTTTTCATTTTTTGGCAGCACTTCTTGTATTCACTTGATAGCTCAAATGCCATAGAGTTTGTTTCTACCGTGGTCCTTGGAAGACTAAGTTACAAGTTTTGTCGCACACAATACGTATTTCTTCGCATAACCACAAAGCAATCAAGAAAGAAATTGTTTTGCTTTTGGCATAGCAAATGATAAAAAGGCTATAGCGACCATTTCTTTGCTTCTGAATCTATATTGCATTTCTTACCGAGTGTTTTTCTTCTGATCCAACTTGATTTAGTTTGTTGCACGGCCATTAATTTCTACACTCGTAGTTCTTATGCATCGTCGCCGATGCTTATCTCAACGCCCTTATCTTTAGCTCCACCTGCTAGCACGGGTCTGCCTTATACTGTAAGTTCGTTAGTGGTTTCTTGGCTAAACGAACAGCTGGTATAGCTGACTGGTGCCCCTTTCTTTTTATCACAAAATAATTGAATTCGAAGAGAGTTTAAGAGAAGTGAAATTCTCATACGGAAACTTTTTTTGAGTCTACATATTTTTCATTCCCATTTTAACGTCCTAAATTCAAAACAGCAAGGTAAAAGCAAAAGTACTGAACAAAATTTGCAGAGGGACGTCCGTCCATACTTTCACACTTAAAGTGCGACCCCTAATTTGGTGGCTCAATCGTGGGATGAAGTCAGATTTTTGGCACGCGGAAAACGAATCGAGCTTATCTCATACCGATTTCTTTGCCTCGTAAAAAACAAGCCCACCATCTCTGCTGCACTTTTTGCTTTGTAATTCAGCTTTTTCCATCTTTTTGTTTTGCGTTGGTAGCTTTTGTGTATCCTATTTCATCCTTGTTTGTGGTGAAAAAAGATGCTCGCTGTCTAAATGCAGTGCTACCAGCTCGTAGTATATGGCTTCACAAGGAATGTTTAGTATATTCCAGGACCGACTTTTTTTAAACCTTGGCATTCATCAATGATTCGTTGTTTTCTTGATGGGCGAACATGAGGTTGTTAACGGCAGAATAGAAATTCCTTGTCAGTTAGATT
The DNA here is from genome assembly GCA_018806985.1 of Angiostrongylus vasorum. NCBI lineage: Eukaryota > Metazoa > Nematoda > Chromadorea > Rhabditida > Metastrongylidae > Angiostrongylus > Angiostrongylus vasorum. The sequence continues at coordinate 889,783 of JADANN010000198.1, read as the reverse complement.
TTCACTCAAGTCAACTCATGCAGTTGATAAATCTGATGAAAATAGGGTCACTTTCATGCAGCCCTTAATTTCCAACGAAATAAGTACAGCTGTAAAACGTTGCTTAAAAAGGACCGGCTTAAAGAAGTCGGAAGCAGTGGTTGAAATACCACCGAACACTTTAGGACATGAGGTGGTCCGTAACCGTTTGTGTGATCCTGTATGTATAACACAAAATTGCATAATATGCCCTAACGTTAGAGACGATGATTGCATGAGTTCGGCTACGCTTGTAAAGCGTATACGACGATTGTGTTGGCGAAACGGGCAGAGCATTCTCCTTCCATGTAAAAGAAAAGCTAGTCAGTAAATTTGAATTGAAACCAAACACTCCACTAGGCGCGCATAGGACGCAGGAAAAAAAGGGGAGATTTTGAAGTAGAAAGTAAGGCTGTCAAAAAATCTAAAACGTAAGCGCGTAAATGTCTTTAAGCGTTCTAGATAGACTCCAAAAACCCAAAAATTAACTGCAAGGAGTGCCTCGTGATTACGTGTGATCTCGCACCATATCTCAGATCGGTTTCTTCATCATTTCTTCACCGTTCTATTCTCGGTATAAATTAGGTTATTGGGGAGACATTTCGAAAAGACTTATGGATTTTTCTTGTGATATTTTTGGCTTAGTTCTTATGTGGAATAGTCGACTTTTTATCGTGCTACATTTAAGGAAATGACCGTTTTAGTGTTCGATAACCCGATGCGCCAGACGCTGTTTGTTCTAACTACGATGGCGATGGATTTGGTGAAGTTACTGAGACGCTTGTCTTCACTACATTCTGCTGGACATAAGGTCAACTTCCAAGACGCAATAGAATTGGCGAGGAAATTGCGTAATGAATTGAATGAGCGATTTCTGATTGTACGCACGGAGAAGGAGAACGAAAATAAGCACTGCGTGACCGATCTCATTAACATGGTCAAAATGCTCGAGAAAGATAACCGCATATTGCACGACAACATAAAAACATGGAGAAGTGAATATGAAGCACTGAGTGGAAAAAATTGTTAGTTAAAATTCACATTTATTACTTCAAGTATAAAATTTATAGGCAGTGTTCGACTTCACCAAATGCTTTAACCACTTCTATTTACTCGTTAAAAAAATTTAACAAGCATTAAGTAAAGAAACGGATAATTGAAATTATACCGTGGATTCCATTCCAGGCAAATAATCCCGAACTGGTGGAGCGCATTGCTAATCAGCTTCGCCGCATACATACGGTGATGGGAGAGTCTAGACGAGCCTGTGGACTGTTACAAGAAGCAGCTAGAACTGATAAACCCGCAACTGATCTTTAATGAGCCCTAACAATGGCCCTTGCTCACTTCCAATCTCACGCCACTAATCTATGATACATGTTTGACACATATTTTTCAATGCCTATGTTTATAGCACTTAGTATTTCGAACCATAATTTTGTAAATACGAATGTCATTGTGTCACTGATTCCTTTGTTCCAATGAAGTTACGCAGTCGCTGTAATCTTTTGTGTTTGTGACTTAGGACAGGCGGCACGAAGTTTTGTGCTTTGTGCGTGTTAATTCGGCGTGTAGATTGTGTTCTAAAAATTCTCCGATGGAAATTGAGGTTCAGCATGCACTTATCATAAATTTAGAGAACTAGTCGTTCCGGTGGTACTGCAAGCAACAGATGAATCGTCGCTACTTTGTGATATGAGTATCGCGTGGCATGGCGCCTCAACACCAAGGTCATTAGTTCTACCCCAAAAACTCACTTGTGTATATTCTAGATAATTCGTAATCATACAGTGCATTTACTATTGCTATGCTAGTTGGATCTTACTACCTAGTTCTGCATCCGCTCCAAATTTAAGTTCAGGTGCTTTTCAGAAGTGGGTTGCCACCAGATTGCATTGCCTGCACTTCTAGGTAATGTTTTCTATATTGTCTGGATTCTAAAGAGCAGAATCTTATGTCACTGTATACGGCTGTCAAGAATGGAGAAGTATCGAAAACCGTAACGACCGGGTACGGGACCTACATGCATACTCAAGATTATCCATTGCGCAAACTCGAATGAAGAAGCACACTAGTAACTCCTTGGAAAACTACTGATTTAGTCAGTGGTGAGTAGTTTAGACGATTCTACGTGGAGCTGTCGTGGCATTAATCTATATTTCGCAAGCAATTCGAGGACTTCTGTCGAAGACTCTTCTAAATATTAAGCTGGTAAGTGATTGGCCACAACTCTTAGAAGGGGAACTGATGGTGAAAAAAGACAAGAAGCCCTCAGTGTTGATCAATTCCTGAGGGATGCCCCATGGATTCGTCTTCATTAAGTATCGTTGGAGGTGAGGGGATTGACTCCATATTTGGCCTTTACAATGACTCGCGGTGGCCTACCGAGGTATCGAGCCAGTCCTCGCAGATAAGTCTGGTAACAATTTGCCGACCCGGCAGTGATGGAAGGCTTGGTGAGGCATGGGGACCAATCCCAGGTGTGCGTCGCAGAGCGCCTCCGACCACTGTGCGACACACGCCCTTTAGAATCCCGGTATCTAAAGGTACTAGGAAATGAGGGTAGTGGACATTTTGGCTAAGCGACATTATTGTTTCTTGATACGTGAATTTCTTCTATGAAACTAATCATTTTTGTCTTATTTGGTGGTGCACAAAGAATTAGTAGATGTGCTCAGTTCGGCTTTTGATGGTCGCACGTTGCGTCATTGCCGCGGGCGAATGACTTCTTTGGGTCAGCGATTTCATGACCATACACGGATTCCCAAATTTGTTCAGTGAATCCTAATGACTCGGGTCATCACTCGTATATTGCTACACGAGATTTTTCTGAATGCAACGGCCTAATATGATCAAGGTCACATAATGCACAAGTGGTTGTGTGACTGGTTTTCGGAGCTGAATGTGACTGTTTTGAAGTAAACAGCCTAGGATTTTATTGACAGAATCACCAATGTTTCTCGCTTCTTCAATACATCTATTCAATAACTCAAAAGATCGACTTTCTGTGAGCCTCGGCGAAGTAATCGACATGTCTATATATATGTTCTTACGAACTACTCTTGTTTAGCTGACTCGAGGTTGGTATAGAAGTCCTTACTGTTATCGTTGTTTTTGTTCGATGGCTGACGTTTGGTACGTCCGCATTCGTACAAGCCCTAAGTAAAGCGAAGTCGCCGAAACGTCGCTCATCGGACTAAAGCAACAGTAACAGTAAGGACTTCTATACCAACCTCGAGTCATATAAACAAGGGCACTTCGTAAAAACATATATATAAATCTATTCAACATATTATGCATATAGTTACTTTGTCCTCGTTCTCCTAGTACTTTATTACATACTTTGCGCTTCGACTTTTCCCTTTGTGCAGCGCTATCGGCCATTAATACTCTACCTGCAGGTGTCGTTTTGATGAATGTTTCCTCAAATTGCCTATATCTGTTTCATTCACTTTCCCAGACTTTTTTCCTCCTATCCTTTATAAACATTATGTGAAGGAGCGTTTAATGTCCTGTTGAAATTTCTTCTAAGAACATTATAAGGTAAAGGTTAACTTTTGCCTATGTAGCTATTTATTACTCTTAATTGTGTACTATCTTATGGTTTATCACGGTATATGTCTGGGCCTGTTATGTTGCAATTGTTTAAAACACTTATAGAATGGATATCATAAACAACGAGTGTCCGTTAATCGATAGAGCAGCAGGCTAGGACACCACTTACGTATGTATGACTGCTAGTTCGACTCCAAGCGGCACGCCCGTCACGCCCACATTCTGGCCATGTACTTGGTGGAGAGAGTGCGAAGTTGTTACTCATTTCGCTGCTGAAAGTAATTCTTCAACCAAAACACACATCCGCTTTATCATTAAATAAATAGATTCACAGTGTTAATCGAATCGAGAAACTAATATAACAACAATTGCAAACAATCAATGACAAAAAATTTAGCGAACAGATTGACAAGTTCCACTAGAGATAGTGAGGAAGTGATATTTAAGTGAATATAAAACACTTACAGTTCCAATAGGTTGTGGACTCCTAAGCATCATTTGTAGTGGGCAGGATTGTCGCCAGAGAGAATTAGAGCTAGCTATTGCTTGAGGAAAAGGTCTAGAGTTCTTCCCAGTTTCTTCAATCTGAAAGACTTGATTCCGTGACAGAAAATACATGAGACAAAGATGGGATAGTTTACACGATGGAAGACCAGCCCGCGTAACGTAACACAAAAAGAATCTAAGTGCAAGTGTGTGAATAACAAAGGAGAGAGGTGTAAACGGTCGAGTGCGAATAACGTGGAGGTAGAAGTATTTGGAGAGGTAGAGAGATTACGGCACTTTGTGGTAAATTGCCTCTATGCCACGTATGTCTTTTGCAGAACTAAGGACTACGGAAAGACTGATTTCTTCGTACATTAGATGACAATAATATCTGCAATAATATACGGAAAACGCTACGAAACATATGAAGATAGAGTTTTTGCCTATGAGGTAGAGAATGGTCTCCATGAATGAGACAGACGCAATAGATTTTAGCACTTCTCCATTCTGCCATACTGGGACGAGTACAATGTCTCACAAGTTGCTATACATTAGTGAAAGCGACCGTATCTCGCTGACTGCTCTACTTCCTTCGCTGAACATTCAGTAGTTACAAATTCTAGAACTCCATTCCTGAATTGGCGTTTTATGAATGAGCAAACCAAAATAGGACAAAAAAACTGTTAAAATTAATTAGACGGCAGAGACAACGGTTTTTGAGTTTGCAATAGTGTGCTAAACTGCTTAGTGTAAAGTAAAAGTCTCTCTAATGAATATTATAAAGGCAGCTCTAACTGACCGAAATTTGAGAGATCGATCTTGAACATGCAAGATTTTACGAAGCATTTCCGAGTGTGTAAGTTGTTTCTTCTTTTGATTGAGTATTTTAAGCTTCTCTCTAAATGGACCTAGCTTTAGGTTCGGGTTGGATAATTCTGAGTCAGATTAACGTTGGCGACGAGAATTCTGCACTCAGAAGCAACTGGACTGTGTCATTTTAAACAGAGTGTGGGCGGAATATTTAATACGATAGGATGTATTTTAGAAAATAACTTGACCCTTCATTACCGGCACACTCATCGTTAGGCGTCTATAGGACAAGCTCTTGATTTTTTGCTTGCTCTACTATTCCGTGCTGAATTGACTAGTGCTAGGAGGTACAACTGTTTTAGCTCACTTTCCGCCCGGAAACTTAACATCTAGCAGTGGTAGACAAGCTGTTCTTGCTACCAGCTTTTCGTCTCCCTATTCGTTTTTTTATCTCATAAATCTCGTCTTTAGAGTTTGTAGGAGTCAAGCGGCTGCGATTTGGCGATCAGACGATTTCTCGTTTTATTGGCATAATAATTGCTGCTGGTGCATGGCTCTCTCTACAACCTCTGCATGACCGCGTTTAGGCTTTCCAAGGTTTTCAACACGTACCTCACAGCACAGAGTATACTACTGTCGCTAGTTTGGATAAAGGTCTCCTTCCTAACAGTTAATATTTCTCCAGTACGGCAATCATTCGTCTGGCTAAACGCCACTCAAACGATTAATCGACTGAGTGAATGATGGTTGAATAGAATTTGTTTAGTGCAAAGGTAATTGCGGTTTCAAATCGTGCATTATTACTGGGCCCAAGTACAGTTCTGCTAATCAAAATAAAGACCATCAGAATTTAGACAATTTTACCGCCAAGATAGAAGTTTGCTTACCCCAGTTCAACAGAATTTTGAGGCTCTGGAAATGAGGAGTTTTTCAAAGGTATTCTTACCAATGGCTTAGTTGTAAAGATTTTCTAAGCTATAATCGAGACGCTTGAGAAAAACGATAATGGATTAGCTGAAAGCACGAGAAGTATGGCGAGTGAGACAGCGGCGGTAGTTGTCCAGCATGTGGTTAAGCATTGCTATGCAAAAAGACCGAACTTTTTTGGTCGGTCATGTCTTAATAAATACGTTAGATTTTTTGCAGAATTTCGTCCATCTCATCATTTCTCCATTTCTCTACTCTGGAAGTTTCACTAAGAATGTAGACGTCCATGCCGTCCATGATTTCATTTGCCAAGAAACGAAAAATTCATCATAGCCTTGTTCTACTTTTTATTTTCTACCTACTAAAGTTTTCACGGCAGGGTATTAAGCGAAATAAAACCACAACGTTGCTGAGATATTTGCAAAACTCCGGACCACAGGCGTCTGAGCTGGGGAACGAACGCGCTGTTACCCTTTTCGGGAGCTAATGCGTTCACCCCTGGTCTTTCGTTTCGCCTGTTCCTCAGCTAGTTCTATCGATCTATGCCAATTTTACATCGTAGCCGTGTTTTGTAAAATTTTCTATATGAGCTGATATTGCGTGTTGTGCGGTTCCAATTTCCAGTTTTGTATATTCTCATCCAGTTCGCTTCCTCTCGGTCATCCTCCATGAGAGTATAGAGAACATTCTTCATAAATTTGAAATGCTCTCTATCGATTCATACTGTATAAGCCTTGGTTCCATTTCCAAATGCACTTTTTGTAGAAGCCTTTGTACAAGCTATTCCATCGCTTCCACATAAACTTTTTTTATAAGCCTTTGTGTCGCCTTTCAGACGAACCTTCCGTACGACCAGCTGAGCGCGTTCACATGTACTTTTTGTACAAGCTATTTTATGGACCTCACGAACTTTCTGTAGATTTAGCTCTATCAGATTGTACTATGTGAGAAACTTCTAGAATCCCTCTCTAAGAGTTCTTTCTAGTTCCCTCTGCTAAAGCCCCACCCATTACAGAAGGAATAAATGCGGCCCATCAGTTAGCTTTCTTAGTATTCGTCCACTTAGTTCGCCCAATTTGTCCAATTCGTTCAATTCGTCCATATACTTCGCTTCGCTGTTATTGTACTGTTATTATTGTTAGTACAGTCATAAAAGTTATCTTTTAGTGTTTCAAGGCGCTCGAATCAGTGATTCACACATAGAAGTCCCACGTGGCAGATACAAAGACTAATATTCCCAACTACTTGGTATTCATTTAACGTTGTGAGCGCCACAATAGGGACGTCTTAAGTGCGTGCTTCGTCTGCTGTGTGACCACATTGGTCTTCTTAATGAATTACTGATTGAGTCGAGACTAGACGTTTCTAGGTCATTACCACATGCAGACACCTGCCTGTGTAACTGGAGAGAACTTCGCAAATGAGTCTGGTACCAATTACTCGACATCGAAAGAGTGGGATTCTTGGTTGGCCCGAGCTGGCGTCAAAGCAGTGCACTGAGTATACTGAACGGCATTTCAACCACTGCGCTACCTGGGTTTGCTTAGTGAAATTAGGCTTTTGAAAAGGCACACAAACTTCATTTTGGTGTAATCATGACGCGAGCGTTGTCGTATATGATCCAATTTTCACCGCAAATCAAATGCTATCGAGAAAACAGTTGTTTTTATTGCGTAAAAGACGCGAAGAGAAGACTTCATGACGAATAGAAACGATGGTTGACTTGCGAATGTTGAGTTTTTCTACAACACCTCAAGTAATTTTTGGTGATTCAGCTTCGATTATCAGTTTACGAGCACTGTCGTTAACTGCCGATAAGCAATCTCCTCAGTTATGAAGACTGATACCTGTGCTACCTGCAATAAGAAACCGTACGAACCGTTGCTTAATGAGCGCGCGGAAGCCCTTGACTGGTCCATGCTTCGATATTATGTCCAAATGCCATCATCGCCTCAATTTTGAAACCAGGAAACGAAACCAACCGAATTCCTTGCCTTCAGGACATCATTTAAATCTGTCAAAAGTAATTATCATAAATAGAGTTTCAGAAAAAAAAAGTGTTGCATGGAAGATCGTTGAGCAGGAAAGAATCATTGAAACGCTATACAACAACAGTGTAAGCATGGAGTAATTATTGGCAAATGCGATTCTAAGATTTCATAGTAAAAAAAATCTGCCCTTATCTTTACTTCGGCCTCATATGATTTCTATCAAATGCAACTCTGCTGAGTGACTCAAATGAGTGCCATCAAAGCCTTTTTTGTTCCCCTCTTGTGTCCGAACTGCCGGTCACTTTCTTGCAGGCTTTTAGCTGAATTAAAATTCAGGATACAATAGAGATACAGGTAAACATATCTAAACTCATAACTGCATCCATATATCTTGTATTGGGCGCGTGTGGCGCAGTGGTTGGAGGCGCCCTGCAACACACACGTGGAATCGATCCCCCGTCTATGGCCCACCAAGCCTTCCATCCCTCCGGGGTCGGAAAATTGGTACCAGATTTGTCTGGGAGGATAGCAGAACTGGCTCGATACATCGCTAGGCCACTGCGAATCATTGTAAAGGCCAGATATGCATTCAATGACCTCGAATGCATGGTGCATCCCTCAGGGATTGATCAACGCCGACAGCTTCAGCTTCGTTATATCTTATATGAGAAGAAACACTCCTTAAATCTACCCATGTCTATGGTCATGTACCTGCTCGCTTTTGCTCGGGCACTTAGCCCTTAGTGGCACAATGTAGTTTGGCGGATAACCGGTTTTAGATCTCCCACATTAATGAGATCCGTGATTGCTGGACACTACTGATAAATATGGTTGAAAGGCTTGAAAAGGAGCGAATGCTGTTTGAAAAGAGAGTGATGGAAAAGTATGTCCTTTAACTGCAAAGTTGAGCGAAGAGTGAATTATGCTGCCTCGGTTCTGCTGCATCGTTGGTTTGTCTCTTTCGATCACTTTTATTCTTCTGAATCGTCTAACCGCAATAGAGTGCTTGGTCATTGTAGTTCTACCATAAACGGAAGATTTAGGTCATGCGGGGACGTCCTCCATAGGGCAGTCGCACGGCCAGATTGCAGTATGCCTCCGACCGGACTAGAATCTTCAGTCCGCACGTTCATCCGTGCCCTATCGTGCATATTTTCAGTTTTCTCTCAGATAGTGAAATGTCCTTAGAAAGTGCGGCTCATCGTAATTCATTCCGATTACATAGGAGCGTGTTTACCTTCTATTCTGAGAGTTGCACACTTTAGATCTCTCCACTCCATTTCTAAGCTCGCACCTCTGTTGCTGTAACATTTGAGGTTATCTTCTCGAGGATTTTAGTTGTTTCATACAACATGTGACTTGCTACTACGCAGCGAAGGTACTTTCACTAAAGTATGAACACGTTCTTCCATCCATAAATTCTAAGGGTAGTGTTAATATTAGACTTAAATTACTTTGGAAATATTCCAAGAATATAAAGCATAAATTTGAACTGAGTATCCCACGGCGATTAAGCAAAATTGTGAGTTTATGAAGGGAAATATTGAGCCCTTCCATCCTCATTTTCTCTAACAAGTGAAATATGTGTAGGTGTAAGATACCCATTCTAATCTTATAAAGAAACTTGGAGAAAGGGAACAGAGGAAAAATAGAAGGCGACTTTTCTTTTTGAGAACTCCACTGATCGAAGAGTGTTTTCACAGATTAAGAGGACTAAAGAAGAAGAAGGACGAATTGTACCTTGTGAACAGACCTGTAAATAAAATGGACCACTGATGCTTGCTAAAATCGGAATTTTTCCTGGAGATATCTGCAATGCGAGACTCCCACTATTTTTTAGATTCTGCTTGAACCATTTCCAAAATTCGGATTTCTCGTTCAATGAAGATAGCACAAGACTTCTGTAGTCGTTCTCTTGCTCTTTCTTCATCTCTCTCTGTCACTTCCCGTGCATCGTATTCGTGAAAAGAGGTGGTGCGTATTTGGTAGAGTGGTATTTTTATATTGCTGGAATCTCCATCGATAGATGGTATTAATGTGATGGTGCCCATCAAATTTCGTCCGAAAAAGCCACGCGTAGAAAAAGTAGGAGTAGTTTAATCGAGCAGTAATCACACACACTTTTGGTACTATTGCTTTGCAATGAGAACTGCTTCCGGAAACAATGTCCAGAAATAAATCCTCCCGTAGAATCCTAGTTTATCGACTTAAGCATGAATTGGAAGATCACTGCAAATTCTGGTCTGATTACATAGATTTCTGTTGTGGAGGGTGGCACATTCGGTGAATCAGCAGTGCAGATGTCCTGATCTTCGAATGATATTTGTCCAAGCAGTGGCGTTGTGGTACCATGTGACCGAACTGTGGTGATCGTGCAAGGGCCCGGCAGGTACGCTGGTATTCGTCAAACCTTCAGAACGGGTCTCCAGGCTGTTATGGGGCGCGGTTACACCACAATCAGTCAGCCGCCATTCGTCCGACAACGCCACCAACCACAAATGTCTCTCTACCAAATGCGGCTGCCATCGAAGAACATCGATTTAGTACGTGGTTTTTTCTCGCCCAAAGTAATAAAATTTTTCTCGATTTAAAAAAGAAAACACCTCGAATTTAGATGGATTTCTTAGCGCTAGGCAAATCATGTCCGCTGAAAGCCGAACAATTTTCGGGCACCAAAACGGCATTTATATTGGACGAGAACGGTTTGTTTCTATTTCGAAACGATTTTATTCGTCTTCTTTACACTTTCAAACATTTCGTTATGTCGTTCGCTACCAGCAATCTGTGACAAGCAGAGAATACGACACACTTTCTGTCTTGTTGGCCACATTGGTGAACTTCTAAACCCCTGGTGAACTTCTAAACCCCTTGTTGACCATACCCTCATTGTGACACTTGACCCTTAATAATTATGACCATGACTCTTCATTTTATTCAGTTATTACTACATGTCCGCTCATTGTATTTGTGACCACCGATTAAAATAGACCAGCTACAAGAACGAAAAACGGCTTTCCCAAAAAAACTCTTCACAAAGTTGTAAAGCTTTTACTATTGAAAGCTGCGCTGTCAATAGTTTGGAAACCTCCTTTCGCTTTCGTTGGCATTTCCGGAAGCGCAGTAGACACTGTACACTTGGATACAGTTGATTGCGAGGAGAGAAAAGCGGCGTTCTTATAAAAGCGAAAATTTTCCTGACCATACTGTCTAATTTCTTGGTGGCTAAGCGCACGTACGTATGTGTGTGTGTGTGTGTGTGTGTGTATGTGTGCGTGTGTGGGTGTGTATGTGTGCGTGTGTGGGTGTGTATGTGTGCGTGTGTGGGTGTGTGTGTGTGTGTGTGTGTGTGTGTGTGTGTGTGTGTGTGTGTGTGTGTGTGTGTGTGTGTGTGTAACAATGGTCTCGCAGAGCGAAATGCCAACGATCGTAGTACGGATTGATGTCATTCGGTGAACTTTCACTCCGTCAGATGAAGACAGATCATATCTCTTCAGCGTTCGTCATTCTCTCTGCGGCCACTTTATGACATGCACATCTCTATCGCTAAAATGCTACCAAATTGTTCTGGTAGTCTCGTGGTAGTCGGCATTGACGGTAGAAACTTCCGCTATGTTTTATCGAGAACTAGAAGTAGAACCTTGAAATTTCCGCATCAAGGGTGTTAGGGAAGGGTGTTGAGTGAGAGTCACACACGAATAAAGTCACGAATTTGTATTAAAAAAATCGGGAATTTTCAAAAGAAGAATAATTAAGAGTTTTCTCAGGAGATGTTCTCGCCAGGCAAATGATTGTTAAATATTCGCCAACACAGGCGTACTGTATTTATACGGAATGCAGTCAAAAGGTCGCCGGCAAGGATATACGAGTTAAGGAAGATGAAGACACACACCATTTGAGGCTGGTCTCCATAGAGGTGATGACGTTTTTGTATTTGGAGTTTTCTCCTACTGTTCAATGGCGACAGCTTTTTCGATGTGTGACCGTCGTTAGAGCACTATAATGTTATCCGAAGACCTTAATTTGCCCTATCAAACCACCAGTTATCAAACTGTAGGTGTAATTAAGGGAAAAACAACTAATCCTCGCAAGAGTTTGTAGTCAGATTTCGCGAACACATTTCTTCTCGGTAGATAGCATTTACTGGAAATGTGTACTGGAAATCGAAGAAATCTCTCTGAATTCTCAATTCGACAATTTACACTATGACAACGACCTTTTTACTGTAAAATGGATTTGACTTTACACTTAATACGATGCCGATGAAGAGACTGTGTTCAGAAGGAACGCGAGAACCGTCGCCTCCTGCCGCTCTTTTTGCAGTTCCACTCGCGGGCTGAAGCGAGGCCGGCCGAGGCGCACCTCATCGACCACCTCGCCGAGAGCACCCTCGGCAGATTCAACCTCGAGCTCAAGAAGAACATCACTCATGATTCTTTCGCGGTACGAACACTTTCGAATATCCTCAGTATTCGAAGTTTTCGCAAAAGGTTAAAACATCTTCAATGCTGCTAGTATTTCATGATTCTTCTAATCACATTAACTATTGAACTAGAAGAATTACATCGGTCATCACTGAGATTTTTCGACTATTCTCTCTGTCTGACATCATCGTTAAGAAAGACAGAGTTGAATAACAAAAAAGCTACCAGCGGGAGTTACCAATTAATCCAACAGACCAAACACGGGGCAATTCAGTGAGTTCACCTTCTCCGCTGAAGTGACTCAGGCTACACATCCAAAATCTGCTTGAAATCGTGCAATAGAGGAATACGAAAATTCTCGGATCTCTTGATAGAGTACAGTGAAATAGCAGAGCTAGAACAAAGTCATTAAGCTTTTTTTTGCCAGATTCTTGCAGTTTTTCCACGAAATAACTCCATTTTTAACGTCTGAAAATGTCAGTCCGTGACTGATGACGAGGGGTTCGAGTCGGACATTCGATTCCAGTTTCATGATACACATAGAAAACCGGAGTCCGAAAAGCGTGTTAACCACTAAGTGAATCGCATGTATTGTAGAGCAAGTTTTTTGGTAATCGATATTCGGACAACGATAGTTTCTTGATGTTTTAGGAGTCGGATACTTGGAGGGATGAGGCAGGCTTCGTAGTCACCGACCGCAATCTCTTCGTCTATGTCACATTCCGCAAGTCGGACCTGATCCCTACGCTACAACTGGGCAAATGTGAGTGTAGTATCCCTGGAAAACCCTTTGTTATCGGCGTGATAACTAGTCCAATCTAGTCAATGTCAGCTTGGTTTTCAGTGGAACCTTTGCAAAGAAACTATATTAATGCTGGACTTGATACATTTAATAAGACTAGTAATACTTCTTTCGAACAATATGAGCAATATTTTCCACCAGTACTCAATCGTTAAAACAAAATGACTCACCACTTCATTTAATTTGACTCATCTGACCTTCACCGAAATTCCGAAACAGAGCAGCTAACTGGTATTTTCGATAATACTTCTGCAAATTTCACACCTCATTCGTTCACCGTGAGAAGAAACATGTATGGCGATATGACACGGTACCTACCGTCTTCACTTCGGCCATTGAAAGTGAATTGGCATTCGAATGTGTTCACTTCACCTAAGTCGATTTTTTGAAATCTTTTTCTTCAAAAAATGGCACTCTTTAACCCCTTCGTGACGGTGCCCAATTTTTGAGATTGGCCCTGTGAGACGCGAGCATTTTTTTGTAGGCTGTGGAATTTCTGGTTTTTGCCAATAAAAAATGATTTTTCAATAAATAGAGGACTAGAGAGATTGTGAACATGACAGCATAGTAGAAGGGAGTTTGCTTCATCGCTCGAGCATGGATGCTATGCTTGCAGTTTACTCTATTATGTGTTACTATGATCCATAAAGGAGCATGTGGCGCAGTGGTCGGAGGCAGGCTCCCTGCAATATAGATGGGATCGGTCCCGGCGCCCCAGGCTCACGAAACTTTCCATTCATCCGGGGTCAGCAAAGTGGTACTGGACTTATCTGGCAGGATAACAGCACTGGCTCGATACATCGGTAGACCACCGCGAGTCATTGTAAAGGCGAGATATGCATTCAATCACCTCCAAACGATGCTTAATGAAATCGAAATATGGCGCATTCCTTAGGGATTGATCAACGCCGAGAGCTTTTCTATCCTTTTACTATGGTCCATTATACAAAAGCATTATTGCCAGCATTTTGTAGTACTTTTTTTCAGCTTATGCTGTGTCTATTTCTCTATTTTTTACTTCCACACGTTCTATACAATAACCATACGATTAAAATAAAATAACAGTTACTAATTGTTTGTCAACTTACTAGCCAAGAACCCTCGTAAGAAAAGGTTCTTTTGTAAATCATCAGGTGTAAAAAATGGCTTTTCTGATCCCATCCTTTCTATTTTTGATGTGTTTTCGATTAGCTATCGAATGAGTGTACATGGTATGTGAAAAAAAATTCTGGAACCCACTGAACTGGAAATGGGCACCATAGCGTTAACTTTTTTTATTTACTGCCTATTACTTGTTTACGGCAGGGTACAACTATTATGTGTGATACAACCACAATGATGCTAAGATATTTGCAAAAACTGCGGAGCGCAGGTGTCTGTGGTGAGGAACGAGCGCGCTATCACGCTTTTCCGAAGCCTAACGCGTTCACCACCACACCATGCGCGCCCCTTCGTTTCGCTTGTCTCTAAGCTAGTTCTATCGATTAGTGCCATCACCAATCACCCTTCAGTGGGATTTACCTGGAGAGCCCAAATCGGTAATGAATCCAGTTAAGCTGACGCTATAGTCAAAATCACTATGTTAACTTTTTTTATCTACTGCCTATTACCATGGTGTCCATATTGTCGCAAATGGGTTAATAAATAAAATTTTTTCGAATTTTTTAATTTTTTAAGTTTTATATTTTATTTCATAAGTGACGGACCGAGAACGCTGAAGCAAACAGAAAATACAACTTTATAGAAATAGTTAGTAGAAAATCGATCCTGAGTACTACTAAGGGAAATACAACGTCGTGGCGAAACAATGTTCATCAGTAAACATTTGAAGTCCGACCTTACAAAAAATATAATGTCGTGCGCAGGATCTTTCTGAATACCGGACCTATCTACAGGGATCTTTTTTGAAAGAAATTAGTCGCTTATGAATAATTTACGAAGGTACAACATCTGAAACGTTTTCCAAAAACGAAAGAAGAATTAGGAACTCGGAAAACGTGTTCCGTTGGTCGTAAGAAACCAGATTTGTCGTCGAATTCCTTTGAATCTAGGTAGTTTGACAGTATTCTCAATAAACTGTTCTCTCACTTACTATCTATTAGAGTCCAGATTCAGTTTCTCTCCCCGATTCTGCAACTACTCACAGTTTTCTGCCTTGATGAGTGGTGAAGACTGTCTCATCCACCCTTAGCGTTCTTGATCCGAGACGTAGGGTAATTGTCCTCCCATGCAGGCAACCATCAAATGCTTATGTTCGACGACAGTAAAATAAAGACGAGTCGTACGGAACTAAGTATCGTGTGGATGCCGCACCACTAAGCGAAAAAGGCGGACAGACTCAAAGCAGAATTGTCAACTACTTCCCAGTGTTGAGCAATGAGCAAAAACCTAATCCCCTGTCCTTCAAATCTTTCGTGTTCCCATCCAGAAAAGTTCGTATCCACAATGGAACGTCTCTAATCTCTTAAGACATGACCGACTTACGAGCAATTTGAATGTACGATAAAGAATTAAATACGAATGTTACTGATCTTAATCAGAGTCGTTAAAGTACATCACCAAGTTGCTCCAAGTTTTTAAATTTTTTGGAAACGACGATGTTCGGATTTCATTTGAGCGAATCTACAAAAGCTAGCATTGAACTATTTCGCATTTTATGGGAATTAGTCTGATTCCGAGTAACTGGTTCCCTGCGGAAAGGAGGGACCATTTGTCTAAAGGAAAATATTCCAAACTAAGACATATGTTCTCTCGCTTGTTTTAAGACACTCTAAAACATTTCACATATAAAAAATCAGTTTTTATTTTGTAATGTTGTCCCTTCCATTTCATCTTAAACATGGAAGCGGAATCTCGGTTGTAGCACTGTTTCAAGGCTGAGAGAACTGTTTCCTACCTGGTAGGTACACCAACATTAGAATGAACTATGTTCAGGTGCTAAGATTGCTGAATACAACGCTAAGGATTTTGAAGCTCTTTGTGATTTCGACGCTTCCGTTTGTGGTTTCAGCAGAGAAGAGGCTGTCGAAGTAGGTCGATGCGTGCATGCCTTTCTCATTTTTTTATACTATTCTTACTATTCTTTTCATTCTTAGAAAATCAGCCCACGAATCCATTTCAGTTCATAGCTTCGAACTCATCTGTTCTTGTTGCGAAAGGAGACGGCGGTATAGATGGAATGATTGCCCATAAAGGAAATAAGGTATGCTTTTGCTTTTTAAACCGGAAGACGATATTCTCGTTGAACTGTACGAGTTCCTTCTGGACATAGCGAGGATCACTTCGATTTTCAGATATTAGCCCTCTATGCGGAGACCTTGGAAACCGCTCATAGTCTCATCAAGCACTGTATCGAGAGAAATCATCTAATTCAGGTACACGAAGTAGCAAATTGATTCACATTTGATATAGTAAGATTAGCAGAGGACGGGTGCAGTTGAAAATCGTTGTATAGACGTAACGACCAGTAATGCAGCTTTGAAGAAAAACGTTGAGTTAGCAAAGGAAAGCGTCATAAGCAGAATTCTCTTCATACGCTAGAAAAATAATGCCATGCGCTTTCGAATGCAACAGGGTGCCACATAAAGTGGTGGCACTTAGATCCTAAGTGTAGTAGAAACAGCCTTACCGACCCGTCAGTTCGTGCCGATAAGTCAGAATTCAGGTATCGTTCTTTACTCGAAAAGATCTGTGGGATTGCAAGCACGTCTCAAGTCGACCAGTTTATCGTCGCCACACTCGAGCCGTCCCATCCACTATCAAATGGAATAAGGTTGGTTTTACTTAGCAAAAAAAATTGATTGGTGTTGCATTTATATTCGGAACATATCTTTTGAATTTTTCGATGTCGAATAATTCAAGGCTACGAGGATTCATAGTCCTCTACCACTGGAATGTCAATTAACCAGCGCGTTTAGATTCGGAGGAACTATTACGTGAGGTGTACTGGCAATCAGATTAGTCGAGTGTCAAATAAATCACCGCTAGGAAATTTCGCTTACGTTTCGAGACCAACTGTGAATGAAATAGGTTTAGACATAGCGGAAATTTTGAAAGAGTTAATTTCCCTTTGATATGAGCTAAATTTTGGGAGGAAACTTCACTTAGGCGTTTTATTTAAACGGGCCTACTGCAACCTAGACATAATTGAGTTTAGACCATTGCTCCGTTACTCTGAATGCTGAGCTCATATTCAGAAAAAAGGTGTTTTGGCTATCGGTCATGTGAAAAATTGTAAGAGCTAGAAGAATATTCAATGAATCGTCAAACACTTTAAAAATACAAGCGAAGGGATCAGAAATCAGAAATTAGATGTCGAATACAAATGATGGGTGGAAAAGCTGAGGAGCAAACAGGCAAACTGCGTCTTCTCTCGCGCTTCATCTGATTATGAAATTAATGGAAATTTCTAAGATATTAATATGTAATGGCGAACCTAACTATTACGTACTTACTTGATACTTGAATGGCCCGTCCTCATTGGTTGTGCGGGCCCCAGCATATTCTCCACTTCTCGGAGATTTGCTGGTTAAGCCATTATGGTTCCTCGGAACCCCGAGGTCAGCCTGGCCAAAGTCCGCCCCAGGTCTTCACCACCACAGGCGGCCGCAGCCTTTGTGGATCAGAGGGACATTTGCTACCGTCCGATTTTGATACCAGGACGATGGTGGATCCTGTTATTGGTTTACTCTTAGCTAGGTTTCCTGATGGAAACGCCGAACTCCTTAGCTTGGGAGACCCTCCCAAGGGATGATTGCCCGCTGTACATTGCAGTCCGACACCCTGGAACACCTCCCATCCACGATGAGGCGGTAAACCGCTAGGAGGAAGCTAAGTATTACAAATACAAAAACTGAAGCAATATAAAGATTCTTCGTTTCTCATACTCTCATGCTTCTTCTCAAATGCTTAAACACCTCGTATAATGCTATTTTCAGGTATACGCTCTCAACATGGGTTTCCACATCGTCTAACGAACGTTCTACAGAGTTCTATTGAACATCATCTGAGTGAAAGCAGCATCTTCGCTAGAATAATCCGTTCCGCCGTTCAAGAGCCTGTCAGCATACTTGTGATATCTCTGTGCCTCAAAATGTGTTAAATTCCTTTATAAATACCAACAGTAGCGTCATGTGTGACAGTGTATCTTTGCGACAAAATGGTGAGCTCCAGCTGTTTTCGTTCATCCATAATTTCGCGAGCCCAACATTCGAAAATTAAAAGACAGCTGGGCTTAAACTACTGTTGCATCAGTGCTATCATAGCGATCTGATGTTCGTTAGCTAATACGATTTGTCAGGTCACGGAGAGAATCCCAACCCCCGTGCCTGCTTAGATGAAGCAGCTCTCCAGTCACTGCGATGCGGATCCTTACCCTGTACCACTGCTGCGAACTGAATCGTTTGACTGAAATGACGTTCTTAAAGCAAAAAAAATTCTGCGTAGTTCTATTGGCTGACGTTAAACCTCGTCGTAGTGCTGAGGAACAATTTGAAATATCTTCAAAGAATGAAAACAGATTAGTAATTGAACAGATAGTTTTTAGAGTGTCGAATACATGAGTTTTGATGGCGAAAAAAGGTCAGGATGCAAATAGCAGTTAACTATGACAGGGATAGTCGAAGCTAACCGCCGAAAAAGTACTCAAGAGGCTGGAAAAAAAAAGCTCATAGTTTAATCACTGGTTAATCCAATTACTCATCATTCCGAAGCCACTGAAAAGGTAAAAAAAAAGCACGATGAATAGGTGCTACAAGAATTTAACGACTACTAAAAAGTGTTTATGAAATCTGCCATTCGCCCCCTTTGCGCAACAAAAAACCGCCGATTCCGAGATCACATTGTGACATGCGATGAAAATTAGATCTAATGGGACATAGGAAACACCAGGACTTTCGTAAATCGTCAGAGTGACGTTTCTCCCTTAAACACATTCCAAAGATGAATTTTTACAGTAAGAGGGTAATGGTGATGTTTAGGTGGTTTACAGCCCAGCCCACGTAATTCACCTCTCAGGGTAAAAAGTTTCAGTATAACCCGAGTAACTTTCACAATGCTGACTAACTAACTGAAACTGAGAACCACCACTGCGAATTCGATGAAGTGTATTCAAAATTACGGCGTATCTGACTACTGAACAGAAACGGTCCAATCCTCCTGGATTGAATAGAACTGTGAAGGTCTGATTTACCCAGTGAATTTATCGGACCTCTAACTAGGCAACCATTACTCATTTCAAACATCCGACAACTAATTTCGAAGAAAAAATCTTTAAGAACCACTCTGTTGCTGAAAATGCCTTCTGAAGAACTCGTCGCACTCATAATTTCAGAAATCCATACTATTGGAAAAATAAGACTTTCAACTTTTTAAAAAATCAAACAGATTCTAATGGTTCTAATGCATTCATGAAGTGGTGAGTGAGCTGATTTTTAGCACTCTAATGTTGCCGTTGAAATCTCACCACTGTTGTCGTGACACACAGAATAATATTTGGTTATAAACACAAGTATTCTTTATAATCATCGAGGAATGACAAAAGTTCTGAAGTTGCGCAAGTGACTGTAGCTGATGTCACCTATCGACTATAGTTCTCGACCAGAACAAATCTTAAAAAATTCTACTTTTATGTATTTTTATCACTTTATTTTATATGACCCGTTTTCACGCCTACCGTGCGGTTCCCAGCACTTCTCACATTCGATTCGTTTCCTCGCATCCATTGTCCACGAAGATCTTCCAACTTCACGAGTGGGCTCGGTTGCTGCTTGAGGATTTTCATTTCATCTTTAATGTTGTAGAATGCTGGTCGGGCAATTCTCCCTGAAGTCCTGAGATAGCCAGGCTGGAGTGTTCCTATTTGAATTACAGAGAATGGTTTTTTTTTCAGACAAGCTCGGTACCAATTTCCCGACCCTGGAGAGATGAGAGATTTGATTGGTCCGCACAGGAATCGGATCTAGCACCATGTTCATGATGACGGACAACAATTCTAATTAGTATACTATAAACACACCTTCGTTTAACCTCGGTATAAATGATTAATGAAATAAGGTGCACTCTAGTTAGTTTTGAACTGGATATTACAACAGACCAACATACAAGACAACTATGCCTTTATATCAAAATGAAGAACATACAAAATAACAATTATAAAACACTAGCTGCTAACTACTACTCATCACCGATAGTCTGTTCCACAACTGACCGCATACGAAGCGCGACAAGCAAGTCAGAAGGCAGCTGGCGGGATGGTGTCTCTTGGCTAGCATGGCCAGCACTGGCAATTCCTTCATTGCGTCGTAGTTCAGACGGCTCGTCTAACGGCAGCTCCTGACCAGAAAACGGTGACAAGTAGAACAGTATGGCTCAACTTTGGGATACCATGATTACGTCAGGATACTGATATTTAGAACACTTCAAGTTGCAAGTATGAAGAATGCTAACGGCGAATGCGTCACCAAACAATGTTCGGTCAATCGCCTTTATACTTGTAATTAGTAGTATCTACTTAATTGCCACTTAAAAAGCCACGAAATAGAATTATGTTAGTCAGAAATAAATTCTGTCATAACGCTGTTGGAGTTGCTCGCTGTCTGCTACTGTTGAAATGTTGTAGACGGACTTAAGAGAGAAAAATAGAACGCTTCACCTTCTCAACCAAACAGCTAACTTTTCAACACCCAGAACGATTAATTTGGAGAGAAAAATAAAGCGGGCAGATTGAAAACCTATAAAGCGTTTTTGCGTCAAGGTTTTTTTTTTCATGAACACATAAAGTGAAGGGTTTTTGGGTTTTGTCGCAAAAAACGACTAATCTGGCACTTTGAAACATTGACACCACACCACTCTGCAGCACAACATAACCAACAAGACTGTGCGCGAAGAACATTGTGTTGCGGAGAATGTTCAGCACGACAGCTTACAATTACCTCATTATAATACTAAATAAATACACTATGCCGATACAAAGAGCGCGTGTGGCGCAGTGATCGGAGGCGCCCTGCAACACACACGTGGAATCGATCCTCCCATGAACCACCAAGCCACCCATCCCTCCGGGCTCGTCAAAGCTGATACCAGACTTGTTTAGGAAGATAGCAGCACTGGTTCGATACATCGGTAGGCCACCACGAGTCATTGTAAAGGCCAGATACGCATTCAGTCACCTCCAAACGATGCTTAATGAAGTCGAATGCACGGCGCATCCCTCAGGGACTGATCAACGCCGACAGCTCTATCCTTTTTTATTATTCCGATATAATATCACTTTGTCTTGACTCAAGTTACGCAACGAAATGGCGCTGCCGACAGCGATACTAACCTCTGTATTTCATTTTTTTCATTTGATTCAGTTTACTCGAAACCAAGCACTCACTTCCTGCTGAAGAACTTCTTCAGACCTGGCCATACTCGCAGGCTGATGTGAGACACTGTCAACAGCTCCGTAAAACGCGGCGAGGGCACGCCGTTCCCGCTCGGCAAACTCGCTTGCGCGGTCCGCTAGCGCCAGACGCAGTTCTTGCACCAATTCACGGCTTTGTTGCAGAATGCACTCGTCGCTTACCTGTACATATTTAGCATAGTGATTTCGAGCATATCAAAACTGACCGAAAGTGTTTGGTAAGTACTTCCTTGTAGATAAAACGCCCACGGAAAGAGAGTTCAGTAAAATCGTAAGGGATGAACGAGCAACCCCCTCATCTTCATATTTGGCCCTACTGTGTCAAGTGCTATACCTTCCCCGAAAAATATTAACAACGATCAGAATAATACCATAAGGTTAGAGTCGCCCTCATTAATATCATCCGGAGATGCAATGGCTTCGAATACCTAAAAAAGGGAAAATAAGCATCGTCAAGCGGTTATTCATGTCCTTATTGATAGATGCAAATGTAAAACTCTAAAAAAGAGCGAAAATTTTTAGAAGAACCATATGAAGGCAGAAGCACAGTGATTACAGAAAACTACGGATTCGTTGGTGACGTTTCCCACGTTCTTGCTAATCCTGATATTGTCCCACTATTCCTGCGTAGTATTTCAAGAGTTTTCGTTTTCCTTCGTTGATCAAGACTCTCATACTTCCTTTCTAGGTAAACAACTTGTCAATCTTGGAATTCTAGAAGTTTCCGGAACTTAGAACATGTAAAAAAGTTACTGTTACGAGCACGATTTTTCACTGAAACATAAACACGAATTTGTTCTTATTCTAACACCAGCAACAACAATTTTTAATTTATCGCCCAGGTGATCTGCGCCATGTTTAAGTGTCATCCCTCTAGGTTCCCTTGACTTCATTACGAAATATAGCTTCGACTGGTTGAGCACTCAGCACTAACGTCACAGTTTCTGCCATAACAGTGGACATGTTGATGTGGACGCATGTCTCGGCATAGCTTTTTTTTGACACAAGCTTGCAAAACGTGGACCACCCTTTATTACTGATTTGCCACATAAAGATTGAATTCTTTTTTACACATCCAAGTGAACACTGTGCGGTTTGTCTCTATGTGAAATAATCAGTGAAAGACTCTTAGAAAGCGGTTATGGAGATGTTAGGTGACTGGGTTCAATTCTCTTGCCATTCAAAATCATCTGCCTTTTTCCACTTACTTCATCAGCACGAGTAGCATCAGAACAATCGTCAGGCCAGATAACATTTTCCTGCCGATCGTAAAACGTCTTTTCGTGCTCCACCGTTGTACACTTGTTCTTCGAGGAAAGGTTGGGGTTAAAGTCAGACAAACATCTCATCAACAACACCCGTTGTAGTGCCATTTTCACCTCGGCCGCAGTCAACGTCTCGTCTAGGATTCTGAAAAAGCTTTATGAGCATCCTATAAGTCACTTCATAAGTCTTACTCTAAATGTAAAATGCAAAAGAGTTTAAGTTTTAGTGATATAAGATTTTACGGACCATTTTCATAGGTCATAAAGTAGAAGATGAAAGCATGCTATTCCTTCAAAAAACTATTAACAAATAACATTAAAGAAAAATATACAAAAACTAATAGCGTTGGGTTTTCCATTCGAAAGAAATTCATAAGACCCTTATTTTTGTGCCAACAACGACTTCTTGCTTGGAGTAAAGACAAGATATGAAGGAAACACGTGGAAGTGAGAAAGCATGAAAATAAATCGACTCCGCTTCATGAATTCTTCCTAGCGAATGAAGAACACGAGAAAAAAATCGAGTAGGATATTACAAAAACAATAAATACTGGAAAATTAATAATACAGGTAGAGATAAGTCAATGGACGATAACGATAAATCATGGTGAAAGCAAGGCAATTCGGTACAGCTCTCAGTAGTGTTCATATGCTCCAGCTAGCATTTTGTTATCAACACAAACTTTTCATCCACGTATTTGCTGTTTCCACCCAACGGTTTATCGCCTTATCGTGGCTATGAGATGTTCCTGGGTGTCGGGTTGCGATGTACAGGGAGGATTCGTCCCTCCCGGCAGGGTCTCCCCAAGCTGAGGAGTCTCTCGTTTCCATCAGGACGCCTGGCTAAGAGTAAACCAATACCAGCATCCACCACCGTCCTGGTATGAAACTAGTCGCATGGGGGCAAATCTCCCTCTAATCCACAAAGGTTGGCAATTGCCTGTGGTGGTAAAGACCTGGGGCAGAGTTTAGCCAGGCTGACCTCCAGAGAAGCACAATGGCTAGACCAGCAAAACTCCGAAAAGACGGAAATTATGCTGGATCCCGCACAACAATGAAGACAGGCCATCCAAAGATCCAAGCAAGTTTTTGCTGTTTAAGGAATCTTTTAACCATGTAAAACATGCCAGAAACTCTTCATCCATTCAACTCACTTTCAATATATACCCAGATTTATAAGAAAAAGAATAGTTAGAACATCATATGTTCCTTAATTCACATGCTACCCGTTCAATCCATTCCTCACACGTAGTCGGATTACTCGCAAACCACTTTGGCTGTACCATCTCATTATGATGACGGCACTTTTTTTCAAAAACATGAGTAAAACGTTGTGAGTGTAGTAAACAGGGACTACAAGAGAATTACGATATACCGCGACTGTGAATCGCCTCTTTAAGGATCTCCCTTATGTGATGAGGGATCTCCACCTGGCTAGACGCTACATGGTGCCGACCCCGGAGAGAAGGAATGCTAACCGATCCAAAACAACGAGATCGAACCATCGGTTGATCCAGTGTATATCGCATGACACCAGTAATCACTGCGCTGCACGCGGTCACTGGGTGCACACTCATATGTGGCAGATATGAGATAAGTGCAGAACCAAAAGCTACTGTCCATTTGTCCTTGGATGTAAGCAGATTTACAAGAATGGCTTTATGACTCCAGTCAAGTGACAGTTCGCACTCGCTACCAATCATTAAAAGAAACCATTAAAAACATCGCTGAAAATACACTCACGAAGAAAAATCTGAATTTTATGCAAAAGAAACATGGTATGCGAAAAATTTGCTCTGAAGGACGGACCTTTATAGAGTTTAAAACGCGCTTCCTAGAAGATGATGTATGCGCAGGACTTTTAAAACAGAACGAAACCAAATATGTTAAGTATTTTATGGAAGCCATGGCGATCCGAGTAGCTAAATGAGGATGCAAATAAAATAAGCTGCTTTTGACACACGAAAAACGACTCACAAACATCTAAAACAGAAATATATCACAAACTGGGACGAAATGATTCGCTTAGTTCTCCAAGCGCGTCATTCATCGTTCTGTAGTGCATACCTACGCTTAATGTGAATTACACCAAGAAAATATTCAAAAAAGAAAAAATGAATGTGGCAATAAGCCTAAATAGACGGCCCAACACAATTCTTCTGAGTGGTTAAAACTGAATGTCGATCACATTTGCTTCAATTTCCTCTTCCCACTTCACAGTTAAAAGGAAAAAGCCATAGCGAAGACCAAAATCAGGTTTCCGGCGTTCATTGCGCCACTCGACACCCTCATTTTCATGCATGATCAGCACTGACCCATTTCAGTACTATTTTGACAATTCGGACAATTTGACAAAAATTTCCGCCAGCATAATTTTTTCGTCATTCATGGAAATACCGTACACTTGGAGTACTAGGACTGAAATGGGAACACTTCACTTCAGCACATGCGAATAAGAAGAAATTTGATCTTATGAAATTTAGATCGCTATCATTCTCTGGATTCCACGTCTTTACTTCAAAAAGTGGAGATCATCTCTCCACAGAAGGGAAGTAGTACGAAAGCATTGCTATTAATAATTGTCAAAGTTAAATAGGAAAGGAAGATCCACTCAAGAAAAGTACTAAAATTACGAAGCCTACCCATTAACAATGTCGTCCAGTGAAAAGACCACTGCATTCAATCCATCGGTGGCATTCATTTCGCTTCTAATCGGCCGGATTTTTGCTTGATTACGATTTTTAAGCGACAAAGTGCTTGTGATAACTGAAACAAAACTGTTATTCATCGGAACGAAATCCCACAATGAGCGAATTATACTCACTCTCCATTAGAGTAACACAGAAATCCTGTTCACGAAGTTATACTTAGCTCAACGATAAAAAACAACAGCAACGAGAAGAAGGTATTAGCCAAAAACTACTCAATCCAATTTGTGCCCAAAGAGTCGACTACACAGAGGAGGAAACAAAAGCCGCGTTCAACTGGTTTGACTGCAATGGTAAATTTCAGCTGTACTGGTAACAAAGACAAGAGGACAGAGCCTAACCTGTCATTAAGTGTTCGACTCTTCTTAGCCGACATATCTCTAATGGCCAACAGTGATATGGAGCCTTCTTATTTGATGGTTCTATGATGAATTACCAGAAGCCAAAAGTAGGATACATTGAACTGGAACTGACTCCCCTATAGATTACACTGCCAATGCCAGCTCCCTTCATTCGCGAGAATACCACGAAACCCGATTGTAAAAAAAGATTAAAAAACAGCTGCATAGGTGAAGTGTCGAGAAGAGGTCGCTCGGGATCCTGGCAATTACAGAGGGAAGCGTATGATGAATACCTGAATGCTTGGACGGTCTGCCTTTACGAATTAAGAAGAATCATGTGCGTTGCATTACTACATCTAGCTGATTGGCAACCCACTAAACAGAGAAAATTTCTTTCCTATGGAGTCTCGACGGCCATGCTTAGGCTTTTCTACATCAGGAGTGAGCGTACAGTGAAGTGGCGTCCCGAGATCAAGCAGCTATAGGTAAAAGGGCATGGAGTCACCTCGTCCATTCAAACATCAAACTATCGTGCAATGAAAATTTTATTCCTAAAAATTTCTCTACCGACTCTGCGGAGACTACTAATATCAAGGTTTTCAAAAAATAGATATGTAGTGATTTCTGACTACAGCCTCAACTTAAAGGCGAAACAAGAGCCTCAGTAGTGAAGGAGGTAACACGTGAGCCCTCGGAAAGGATAATGGCGATTTGATCTGGCCTAGTGTCGAAGTTTTGCAAATAACTCAGCCTCATAGTCGTCGTATTTCACATCACAGCCTGCCGTGAAAAATCGTAGTAGGCAGTAAATAAAAAAGCGAAAAACGCAAAAGTAGCTAACTATGAATTTTTTTCTGTATTTTGCATGACACAAGATCACAAATGTTGGGCGCATCTCAGAGTTTACATTCGGTTGCTCACAGCTATCATTCACAAAGGTACTCGATGTTTGCCTGTGATTTCGGCTTTCGTTCAAAGATTTTTAATGTTCTTTGTGAATGACTTGGAATGCTGGTTGGGTCGTCTCTCCATCGAACCCTTGAATAGCTGTGCTATGGCATTTTTGGTTTTGTGGATTACTGAGAGTTCTTCAGAGAAGTGTAGTACCGATTTTTTCGACCCTGGAAGGCCAAAAGACTAGGTGTACCTGGTATGGGACCGGACCAGAGTCTTGTGTGTATTAAACGACATCAATACCACTGCACTATCCGTGCTTGTGCAGAGATATAGAAACATAACACGTGCAAATACGTACGCATATGTATGTATAAAGAGAAAAACAAAAATACTATTACATAAACCGAAGAGTATGCACTAATTTGTGAAAAAACTCTCTTCAATATAATGATAATGATGTAATGACCTACATGGAAGGAATGTTCGACTCCAATCTGCATTAAACAATGAAAATTGGAGAACAAGAAAAAAAAAGGAGAAAAAAAGAGAACGGTATAGCAATGACACCATTAAAATCTGTTGAAGAGACACCCGCTAACATCCGCAATGAATAGAAGAGTAGTTGCTCTTCAGCTACTTGGCTTCTCGGAAATTAAAGTCGAATTTGCAACTCCATTTTCTTGTACACCTCCTGGCAATAGTCTTCTTTTTACGAATGATTATATTATATACCATTGCAAAGTCAACTTTATGCACTTCCGTTCTTTGTATTTGAATTATGATATAAAATGCGCTGGTAATAAACTTAAAGGTTACTGTTTCAGATTTGAAAACACCAATTCTGAAAAATCTACTTCTCCGAAATCAAATTCGGACAGAGGCATTGCAAATGGCTAGAAATATTATTGAAGTAGGGAGTCAAGGAAGTGTCAACAAACGATGAGTGCAATCTTGGCTTGAAAATTTTCGTGACGAATTCAACATTGATGACGAGGAATGTCTTGGACGCTCTTCTGCTACTGACGACAGTGAACTGACGGCTTTTCCGTAAGCGAACATATGCACAACAGTTCGAGAACTTGCAGAAAAACAACGTAAACATCTTAACCGTCTTAGAGCATCTAAATTCGAAAAAGTAGATGCCGCGCGAAATGAATGACAAACAAAGAAATGGCCGTTTTGATTTATAATCGGCGCTCCTTCTCGCCGAAGCGCAAGTAGAACGACCCGTTTCCATGAGAAGAGAAATAGATGGTTAGACCGCAATGAAGTCCTTGCAGGAAGCCAAAATTTCATAGAAATATCAAGCAGCTCGTTTGGTGGTCCACCGCTGGTTTGATCCATCACGACTTTCTGTATCCAGGAGAAACGACTACAGCAACGAATTCCGTTAAGCACTTCGATGAAAAGCACCAGAAATTTCAACGGTTAGGTGCCCTCATTGATAAACAGAAAGGCACCAATACTCTACGACAACGCACATCCAAACGTCGCAGTACCGACGCTGCAGAAGTTCGACGACCTAGGCTACAAAACTCCGCCTCATCCACCATATTCGCCAGACCTCTCGTCTACCGACTTCTTTAAGCATCCCGATAATTTGCTTTGCAAGAAGTGCATCAGAAATGAGGTCAAAGCCGAAACTACCTTCAACAACTCCATCGCCTCCAAAATTCCAGAATTTTTTCACAGCTGCTACAAATCAACTTGTTTTTCGTTAGCAAAAATATGCAGGTGCAAATGGTTTTTACCCCAATTAATAAAGTTTTTTCCCGTCTTAAGGGGGCGAGTGTAGTAGTTAGACGTGCTCTGCAAAATACATGGGTTCGATCTCACACTCCAGGCTGATCAAGCCTCCCATCTCTCAGGGATCCGAAAATTGATAGCAGACCTGTCTAGGAAGATAGCACCCCTGACTGGATACATCGTTAGGCCACCGTAAGTCATTCTTTAGGCCAGCTACGCATTCAGTCTTTTCTTATAATGCTTCGTGAAGTGCAATGGATGGCGCATCCCTCACGGACCGATCAATGCCGACAGCTTTTTAGTTTTTTATTCCGTCCTGAGGTAGCTAGTTTAAAATTGCATGTTAAAAAGAATCCAATATTAATTCCCAAAAAACCTAACGCTGAGAACTGTCATTTAAGCTTAGGTTACGCCAATGTCAGCATTATTGTTGGCCAATCCCTGTGACTTTCTTGCTAAGACTCACCTAGGAAACAGCTGCCCTGTTTACTGACGGGTGTGTGTGTGTGTGTGTGTGTGTGTGTGTGTGTGTGTGTGTGTGTGTGTGTGTGTGTGTGTGTGTGTGTGTGTGTGTGTGTGTGTGTGTGTGTGTGTGTGTGTGTGTGTGTGTGTGTGTGTGTGTGTGTGTGTGTGTGTGTGTGTGTGTGTGTGTGTGTGTGTGTGTGTGTGTGTGTGTGTTATGAAAAAGGATGCTTCAAAACCTACCGTCTAAGTTTGTAATGCATCTTTTGACATCAGCGTAAAAATTAGTTGTAAGCCGCAATAATAAACTGGAGGCCATCAGAAATGACGAACGAAATAGATAGAGCACAATAAGACGAAGCAGCTCACTTCGATGGAGAATGAACATGTCCAGCAGCGTCTAAACACATCTCTAACCATTCTGACTCCCGAACAATTCCGTTGTACCAATTTTTTTCATTCTTTTCGTTTTCAGCTATTTGTTCTTCACCTTCACCATTAACAATCCAAGGAATCCAGAATCGAACAATACGACGAATACAGCCTTCTAACACTGTTCCCTAAAATTATTTCTTCGCTTCTTTATAACTTTCGATTTTTTAATCTTTGTGGGATGACAGTTATTCTCACAAATATGTGAAATTATTCTCAGAATATAAAAATAACTATGGCAACCACAATGGTGCTGAGATACAGACGGGTGACTGCGGATAGTACCCACAGGGTGAGAAAAAAATTGCCGAGAGAAAGGCAAAGCAAGGGCCTCGGTAGTGCAGTGGATAACAAGTGAGCTCCTGGAAAGGGTAACAACAGAACCGCAACTCACCTGGGGATCCAGGTTTTGCTCATATCTCAGCATCGTCATGATTATGGATTGGTAATAAAAAAAAGTTAAACATTATGTCAATTTACTTCTGAGCCATAGAATAGAACCAACTTCTCTGTTCAGCATGACGAAAAATTTCCTGCCTTTAAATTATAAGATATCTTTTGATTTATTTCCCAATAAATAGGAAGATAAACATGAAACGAACATCAAGCGAAAGCCTTTGATTCATTTTTGCGTGATCAACGGACGATCAGTTATGAAATCTGGTTAGATTTTCCCCAAAGGAAAAGTATTCCCTGAAAATGTTTCTAAGTTGGTTACTTCTCCCCTGACAAAGCAATAGCACTATCCAACAAAAGCACAGTAGGCAATGGACAGCAGGCACGAAGGTGAAAGGAAAAAGATAGAATATGAAACATACCCCCGATTCCTCTTTGGGTTACGTGAGATGAATCCAAACTAACATCTGCATGAATCAGTTCATGCATTTCATCATTATAGAACGTGCTGAGCAGACGTTCTTTTTCTTCCGACCTAAAACAAAATTGTAAATACAACAGATAACTGGTCCGAAAGCCTTTTAGTAAATCCTAGGACCAACTTCTCGATACTACACAGCTTTGTCAATGGTCAAACACAAGGTTGTTAACAGCAGGATTTATTCAATACAACGCTGGCTGGCGTTTCGGCGACTTCGAATTCTTCGGAGCACTGAAGAGTCAAATTAACACTCGCTCCACTCGGTCAAACACTATTACGATCTCAGCAGACAAAACTTCATAAATAAATGTTTATTCGCCTAGTGCACAGCTTCTTTTAAACACTCTTTTCTTAAACACTTAAGTCCTCCAGTTAATGCTGGACAGCAGCCACAGAAAGTCCTATATGGGTGATATTGGATTAAAAAGTCGATCTGAGATATGGCGCGAGATCAGGCGTTATCATAAAGCACTCCCCTTGGCAGTTCATTTCTGAATATTCGGAGTTTATCCAAAACGCTTCAAGACATTTACGCGCCGAAGTTATCGATTCTTATGCGAAGATTACGACTTCTGGTTCAAAACCCTCATCGCTACGTCTGTGGTTCCTAAGCGTCTAGTGGAGTATTTTTTTTAAACTTTACGCTTGTTGTTTAGATGCTCTTTTATACGGACGCACAGTGGTTTACGCGTTTCGCCAATGCATTCCACACTTTACAAGAGATAAGGCATATCCCCAAACCAAACTCATGCAACCACCGCCTCTACCGATTGAATGTGCAATTTTCCTTGTGCATAAACAGTCATAAAGGCAGTTGCGAACTAGCTGGCGTTTTGAAGTGTTCGGTGGTATTTCAATCAGTACTACTGACTTTTCTAAACCCGCCCTTTTTAATCAACGTTTCATGGCCGTGTTTATTTCGTTTAAAATGAAGTGTAGAATGAACGAGACTCCAATTTCAATATACTTATCAATTGCATGAGCTCGAGTACGGTGTATATAACCTCTTGTAAAGCATGGCAGGACAAATATATTGGCGAAACGGATAGACAACTGTGCATCCATATAAAACAGTACTTAAACAGGAAGCATAATATGGAACCAAATACTCCACTAGGCGCACAAAGGACACAGAGACATAATCGAGAAGATTTCGAAGTAGGATTCACTGTCCTCGCATAGGGATCCAAAACATCATCACGTAAAACTTTTGAAGCGCCTTGGATGAATTCCAAAAATCCAAAAAGTGAACCGAAAGGGTGTAATCACGCGTGACCTCGCGCCATATCTCAGGCTTATTTTTTTAGCTCATACCATAGCTCAGGCTGATTTTTTGACCTGAGCCAGGCGCATTCCTCACCAATATAAGACGTTGTGTGGCTGGTCTCCAGCAAAGAAATGGAAGAATTACAAAAACAAACTATGAGTGTATAAAAGTTGTTTATTATGCGAACGAAAAAATTTATGTATTAAGTTTTATCTGCTAAGGTTATGAAAGTGTTTGGCTGAGTGAATTGCACGTCAATTTGATCGTTCCGGGCTCTGAAGAAGGCGAAACCGCCGAAACGACAGCTATTGTGAATTGATAAGTGCTGTGATAACAACCTCATGTTGTTCACCAGAAAGACACCCTTTCGAATCCATTCGTATTCGTTGCGGAAGAAAAATCTAGTTAGCAACCATACCGCGCGACGAGGATGAATAGAGTAGCACAGGTCAGAGCGACTCAACCTGTCTACAAAATTAGGATCTTTTCAGCACGGACATTACCAAAAGTGGCAATTGTGTGCGTGCCTGAACTAAACTCATATTGGTTTGGTTGGGCAGAAATGAGTCTGCCTTGTTTTCGATATATTTATCGCCTTTTCATAGTCAACTTCTTTCAGTGCAAAACCAAACATTCGAATAAAACTCTAAATTCTCTGTGAATTCAAGGAAGTTTTCATTAATAAGCCACAACCATAGCGCAGAGTATCAGAAACGAACCTGCTTTTTATGAGGATCGTTTCCAACCGAAGGATGCGTCCTCAAGATATTTTAGAAAACAAAATGTCTTGATTTCACTGACGTAGCCTAATATTAGAGCTTAGGCAACGAAGACTTTGACCTTCGGCCAATCTGATGACGTCTTTAACTAGCTAGTGCCATCTCGTCTTGTTGGAGTGTAAGTAACGAAGAGTGCCAAAAACAGTTTTGTCCACGACTTTTGAACCCCGTAAATGTCAGACTTGCATCGTTAGCACTTTGAAAGTGTTAATGACCAAGTTTCGAGTTTATTCTTCTTTTTGGACACGTCTGCATTCCCATGAAATCAACTCCCTCTAATACTGTCCACCTGCCTCCTTCTCTCGTCAAATAATCAGTGCGCCACCTTCGGAAATCTATTAATGCAATATACAACGATCATTCACTCCTCGACAGGATCACCAACGCAGAGAGATCTTTTCGGGAAGAAGAAGATTCACTAAACAGCTTTTCTACAGACAGATGATAAAAAATCTCTCGGACTATCAGGAGTGACTAGTTCCTTTGGTGAAGATATAAGGACTCTGTAACACACACCCAAGAATTCTAGAAGAGAGATCCAAACACTTAACAGTAATGAATAACCTAAGAAGAGTGATATGTTATCCGTTAAGCAGGAAAGAAAAACTCTATAAGCAATTAAGAGAAATAACATAAAACAGTGGTAAACTCACATGAAACTCTCAGAAACCAGACGTTTTGAAAGTGCATTCAAGAGATGAACGCTTTGTCTGCAGCAAAGGAAGAGGCGAAGGCGACAAGTAGAATGGATACGCAATGACGACAGACCCAATCCAAAAGACAACAGTTCTCTTTCCAGAAGGGCTCGATTGGCTTTTTGAGCAGAATTACCCAAAGTTTTCAGCGCTTTTATAAGAACTCTTAGCCTCCATTTAACAACAAACCATAGAAAAATCACAGTGATAACTACGACACTTACACACATAATGAACTTGTACAAGGAAAATTTTGACAGATAGAAAGAGCTAGTATTAAAGAAAAAACGTTCGTAGAAGTAAAATGTTAGGAATGGAACTGCTAGGAAAAAGGTGCTAAGCCGAAATGGAGAAGAGGTTTCCAAAAAAGAAGCAGCAGTGGCTGTGATGTCATCCTCATCGATCTGAAAATCAGCCAAGTTTTAAAACCTCACAGAGATTAGAAGAAACCATTAACAGCTCAAATAGAGTCCATACATTTGCCTATTAAAGCATAAGAAGGTATCCTACGTAGTTTTTAGTATACCTCTTCTAGCAACTCATCAGCCCGACTCCCCTCCAAAACATTGCGCGAAGCAAGCACCCCAAGTGAAGGCACATCGAACATCTAAATAATAATACCTGTGAATGTTCATATCTAATCGGCGTTTACGTTTTCTCCACTAACTAATGTGTTCAGCCCTAAGAAAAGATTTCCAAGTAGAAATGCCCTAGAATTGTTATGGCCTCGGTGTCATTTTCTGTATTTTGCAATATTCAAAAATTTATTTTTTTATAGACATAACGCATAGCACCCATTGAAGTATTCACAAGTTGCCTCCGCTAGAAGGGTTACGGGTGTGATTAACTGTCAATTTGTGACCTGGTGTGCCCTACTTTTATCCTTGCGGGTACCACGCTCTGAGTAGTGTTGCAAGGGATTCATTGTCAAATACGCGACTTAAAAGTATACAAAAAACTTTTCTCGAACGAGCCCATTAAGTAGTAATTTGACGACCAAGTGACTGTTATTTCAATTTGAACAGCTACTTATTGTATAGGATAAGTGGATTTAAAAATATGGAAATAAACACAGCATTAGTTGCAAAACTCTCTCAACGGTTTGCCGCCTCATCGTGGCTGGGAGGCGTTCCTGGATGTCGGGCCGCGGTGTACAGCAGGGGGGGATACGTCACCCCCAGCAAGGTCTCCAAAGCTGAGCAGTCCGGCGCTTCCATCAGTAAGCCTAGCTAAGAGTAAAACAATACCAGGATCCACCACCATCCTGGTAGCAAACTAGTCGTATGGTGGCAAATCTCCCTCTGATCCACAAGGGTAACGACTACTTGTGGTGACGACCAGGGGCAGATTTTGGCTAGGCTGACCTCGGCACTCCTGGGATGAGCAATGGCTAGACCAGAAAAACCCCCGAAACAGTGGAAATTATGCTGAGCCGCACAAGTGAAGATGGGCATCGAAGTATCCAAGTATGCAAGTATTAGCTGCAAAACACCTTAAAATGCTGACATCAGTGTGTTTGTATGACGGACCGTAAAATAAATCAAACAATAACATACCACTTATATCCAGAGAGCCATAGAACAAAGTCTCTTCTATAATCCTATCATGTTCACAACTCGTCAAGCACGCTAATTATTGAAGAACTATCGTCCATTTTCAGAAAACCAGCACTCTCGTAACGATCGTTCGACTCAACTGAGACAGAAACTATCATGAAGGATCTAGCAGACCAGTGAATTCTTGTCCGTTACAAAATGGTCATGAGCTAGCTACAAAACAATTTCATCGTCAGAATTTCACTATACAGCGATGCTGTCATCGACGCAAAAGAGGAGCATGACAAGGCAATACTACCATGATTACATTTAGGCCACTCATAAGAACGTAGTAAAAACTGAAGTAATGCGAAATGAAATATTGGTGGACGAAACTATACCACCTTTGCAATAATGACGACTTTAACATTATCAATCATCAACATGAAGGATCAGCCAACTAGGACGAATGCTAGCCGATGTTGACAGCACTTGTGGAAATTGTGGTATTCAGCTGTACGTCAAAAAACGACATCCGTAGGTAACTATCAGTTTCTGATGTCCCCCTCATGTTTAATGAAAACAATGCGTCCAAACGCTCTGGATGTGGTATGTTTGTGGAGAAACTCATTATAACGAATCAATTAGCTAAGAGCGGTCAACGTTTTCGAGCGACCTATCGAGAACGTTTTTCTCCAAAGAAATGAGAAAGTAAAGTCATTCTTCACTACGTGAACTACGATGACGATCGAAGACCGGAGCCGTTGGCTATAAGTGGAAATGTCGAAGACAGGTGAGCCGGACACACAGCGCATTTTAATTAGAACCGACTGACAAAATCCGTTAGCAGCTAGCTTCCACAAGATGTCAAGCTTGTAGCAAAAGGACATCTACTGACTAGTCAGACTTCTTTAAAAAGATCCCTAGAGGAGAACTATGATGTTCATCATGTTCCTCGATGAACTAGAACTCACTAATTAGCTTTGGTATGGAAAAGTACGAATGGAGTGTTCTGGCGCCCAGCATTCATAATCAATGGTGATATGTGAATACAACTGTAAAAGATAAACTCTGATAGATTGATCAATACCAGGAATGTTATTATCCACCTCATTGCAGAAGAGTGCCACATATACAACTCATTTGCATAGCTAAGTTAATGATGACGGTCGTGGTACTACTGATTCTCTTACTAACATTTGTGAGAGCACGAAACAATGTCAGCTTTAATTCGACGTGATGAGAGGTCATTCGAAGAAAAAAACTCAAGATCTTTTTCAGGAAATTCTCGCCGTCTACAAATCCTGTCGCGCATCAGAAAGAACTGTACCGAACTCCGAAAATTCAACACTTCCTTCGTCATCACAACTTCCGAAATGGTGTCTGATAATGCGACACGATGTAGCACCATGTATTACCGAAAAGGTGAGTGCTTTCTAAGGATTGAGAACCAGTGTAATCTCATCGTGAGAAATAATCGGGTAGAATTCAGATCATTTTTGTGCGTCCAAGAGATAAAGAAATAAGGGGGGCACAAAGTGCAAATGGTATAAAAAACGATGGAACCTCTAGCGTACGATTTGTTAAGCAATTTATAATGTATCTTAAATGTCAGTTCAACCAAGATTCAGAGAAAGACAAAACCCACAGAACTAACCTTCCACATTCTTTCGACAAAAAACCAACAAAAGACCTTAAAGACAGAAAACGCGGTGATACTTTAGTCCCACGAATGAACAGAGCCTATTTATCCCAATCATACAACAAGAATGATTGGAGACTCCACTGATAACCGCTCGAGTCACTCGATGATTTAAGGATTGCACGTAATACAGTGATATACGTAATAATTCCAGTGAGAAGTTAACAAGATAAAAACAACACGCCTTATGCCCTTTTCTAGCGTTTCCTAGTTCGATTATAAACGTGAGGACAGCTTGAGCGAATCCACCCCCCACTTCATTACCGCTACCGACCTCGACCAACGTTGAACACCAGCCATATTCAAATACACAGCAATCAATCAGCACCAATCAATACATAATTTCATGCACTAGAAATTACGAATGTTTCCAAATTGATAACATGTTGCCTCGAAGAAATTTTTTATTGCAACACTTTTTGAAGAATATTGACGCGGTAAATATATGGCTTAATCAATATTAAGAGAAAGAACGTTAAATTCCAAAAAGAGAAAAAATATCCATAACCTCCCAACCACGCAAACACTGGGTAGTTCGGATAATGCGTGCTTCCGTTAGCGACTGCTTGAATATTTGGATCTATAACTCTAACTCTTCGAGTTAAGTGCATTCTTTTCAGCTTCTTCTTGAAGACGACGGAAGCATTTCATCACGTGGAAATGTGCTTCTTCATGCTTATGAACAAAGCGAAGACGACGAGATTAAGAACGACGTGAAACTGTACCACTACGGTTGCCTTTACAACAGTTGGCACAATTTCATAGATGAGAACTGTTACAAGTGAGCTTCAAAATCACCATTTCATGACTTCAACTATTTATCTAGCTACTATCGTAAAGTGGGCGCGTGTGGCGGAATGGTAGGAGGCGCCCCGCAACACACACGTGGAATCGGTCCCTCGCGCCCATGGCCCACCAAGCCTTCCATTCTTCCGGGGTCGGCGAATTGGTATCAGACTTGTCTGGGAGGATAGCAGCACTGGATCGATACATCGGTAGGCCACCGCGAGTAATTGTAAACGCCAGATATGCATTCAATCACCTCCAAACGATGCTTAATGAAGTCGAATGCATTGCGCATCCCTCAGGGCATTGATCAACGCCAAAAGCTCTATCCTTTTTATCCTTTGTACTATCGTGAAAACTACTAACTACCGTTTAACTACCAAGTATCGTAAAACAGTAAAAAATTCCATAAATCATTTGTCGGTTCGTAATGGAGACAATGTTTCATCATAGGTACGGTTAAGGGGAATTTCAATTGCGTGCGTGTACATTCTATTGGGCGTATAGTTCAAATCCTGACGACAATAACTGGAAAAAAGCTAGTTCTAATGACATATTTATAGCACGCCACCTAAGAAACAGATCAAACAAAGCTAGAGAGGTGGACTATGTGTTCTAAATTTGACTTAGATTCCACATTAGTTACACGAGATAAGAAATTTGAATTTGAAGTGCTCATTTAAACCATCAGTAGAAATCAGTACATTTCTATCATTGTTCAGCTCCATGCTACAACAGTGTGTCAACGGAAATGCCAGTTGCTACTACAAACCATGCAAGTCATCTACAGCATATAAATCCATAGCAGAGAACCCACGGATGTCTAGTTCTCAGTCCAATATTCTATCTGCACAACAATTACTGATTCCAGTCCATTTACTTCTGACTACCCTGGTCGTATAGAGTTGACCGCCGCTCTTGTTCTATCAACGGTGACAAATTCCTCGATATCAGTAAATAAATTAACGTATTTGTGAAACGAATAGATATTGGGAGAAGTGCGTGTCAAAGAAAAATAAAGAAATCTTGTGGCACGACCAAACCACATCATTCCATAATGTTATCGTCGCGGTCTACTTCGGAAGCATTAAAAAACTACGCACTCAGAGTAACGTCTAACTATCGACATGCTCTGTATTAAGAGTGAAACATCTCAAATGTCAAAAATAGTAGTTCAATGGCAAACCTAGAGGTAGCACCCTTGCATTGCCAACATTCTGCATTACACCGTTGCAGCTGCGTACTCAGAACAGTATAAAAAAGATTGCCTCCAGCTTGTAAAAATATTGTCTGGGAAACAGAACAATAAAAAGATTGCCTCCAGCTTGTAAAAATACTGTCTGGGAAACAGAACAACCCTTACACTAGCCTCCGCAGATTCCAGATGATGCCGGCACTCTCCTTTGATATGAGACTTCTTTGATCTCATTATTTGCATCCTGTCGTTTGGTGTTATAATAAAATAGAACTTACCATCACTGTATACTAGATGTTACTCTTCTTTCCCCTGTCGACGATGACAACGTAAATCAACTTTTATGTAAACTTATAACACTTCCTCACTAGTTCTTATGGATCCACTGCATCATGGTGCATTTATAAAGGACAGGTGAACGCAAGGCACTCTATCCACTACCCTCTAGATTTAGTGTATATCCAAAAGTTTCACCCTCCAAATTTGAGGTGCACATAGCGAAGCGAGATTCCACACTGCAGCACACTACGGCTATGTACTCCATCGCATTCGGACAATGAACATAATACATTAAAGCTTGCAAATAGTCGGAACACATGCATACCTTTCAAAATCGGCACCACCCCCACTTACACCGATGTCTACATCTCTTTGAATTGGTGAAAGGTATGAAACTATGAAACCTACTAACCTTGACTTACTAAGCCTCAAACGCTTGAAATGTAGAATTTATAGCCATGAAAAAACTCGTCTGTAATTTCGTAGCTGCACTTTAAAGATCGACCATATGGTTATCATTGAGTAAACAACCGTTTCAGAAACGTTCAAAATGATATTCATAGTCACACAAGAGACCAATAATTACATTGATTTTTTTCTAAAAAGTTTTTATAAATTGAGGACCATCAAAAAGAATCGAAATCACGATGTAAGCCCGAACAGCTGCCATTCTCCAAAAAGTTGTATTGGAGTGGTCTGTACGAAAATAAAACTGGAGAATTATATCATAGAAACAATAGAAAAAAACTCGGATTAGACTTTACGATGAATAATCTGTAAGTACAATATATTTCAATAGATTCGAAAGGCCACAAGAATATGAAATAACCACCGGGTCACCATGAGAATAAGTACATCATGAACCGAAATGCGAACTTCTCATCTATGGGGAATTGGAAACACCCTAACAAACCATGATGAGCTCTGCATCATAAATTGGTCAACACCACTAACCTAATGCTGGCCTATCTAGTAAAAGCACATTTGACACGTAACTGAAGAAATTTAGTATGCCACAGTAACTGAATTTTAAAATAACAACAATCAAAGAGACAGAACAATGGAAGGTAACAGCAATGAACAAACAAAGCAGATGAGGCAAACTGGTCATGCGCCTTCGGTTCATAACAAGTCCGAACACGATTCTGCGATAATAAAGCAGAAAGAACTGTTCATCTGGTAACAAGTATTGCTCCTGTAGGTTGACATTATAGGCAATGCTGTAGCAAGCAATTTCGCCTATTAGAACACATATACAGGCTTTCAAGCCAACAGCAGTTTAGTCACTCATCACCGCAAATAGCTCTACTCTTCCATTTCTTCTTCAACATTCGCGTCAGGCGATGCACTATCAGACATGACTTGCTGACGGCGATAGAACAGCATGTATGGTGTACGTCCAACCATAGGATCAGTGGGAGCTGCTACCTCCGAAACACACGAGTCGTTGAATTCGTACCTACAGGCAAGAATTTGAGAAAAAGATATTTGTTGCATTGCATATTTTTTTGGCGTGACATTTCACATGTAGCAAGAGAGTACATACACAAAATGAATGCATTTGAAAACCTCTGTAGCTTCCTTGGAGCCAAGCTGCCAAAGCGCTAGATTTATTGGTTAATTATGATGGAATTGCACAAGAGGTTTACAAACGAATGAGAGAATATTAGAACTCCATAAAAAGAACTATCACCTAAGATTAGGCTATCACTGTTGCAATGAGCACTTTTAATGTACAAAAACAGACAAAGATCTGAAAACCAATTTGACTTAATTACCTTAGAACAAGAGAATATCATATAGTTCAATAGATAAAAAACG
Source organism: Angiostrongylus vasorum (assembly GCA_018806985.1). Taxonomy (NCBI): domain Eukaryota; kingdom Metazoa; phylum Nematoda; class Chromadorea; order Rhabditida; family Metastrongylidae; genus Angiostrongylus; species Angiostrongylus vasorum. The sequence continues at coordinate 849,582 of JADANN010000198.1, read as the reverse complement.
TATTTTAAGTGTACCTCCGATCGCACTCACACATCAGCTGGTCTCTATGGCATTTCTATATTTCAGAAACCTGTCTTTTTCTTAAAACAATCAGAAAAATACTGGACGAAGTAACCTCCTCTAGAAATGAAGAGAGCTTTAGGGTTGAAAACTTCCTTTTGACAGTAGTAACAGCTGCACATTCCTTTTTTAGAGTACCAGTGAAATGTAAACAATTAAACAGCTCGATCGAGCAGAGGAAAGTGTACGATTAGAAAACAAACCAACCAGTACTCAGTTTATGAAGCATTATTCAAATTAAAAACAAAGAATACCAGGAAAATCATGGCAGATTACGCCCTTTACTTTGACATCAAAATAAAGAGTGGGAATATTTCTTTGGCATACAAGATACCACCTACAAAACCTCCAACGCCACATTCACCTACCACACCATACCACCTCTTCGCCGCTATAACCTATGTCAAAAAAATCAATTCATGCGATAAGAATGCATCATTATCTTCAACAACAAAGCGGCAACAATATCCGTAGAAACAGTTCACTTCACTGTAATTTTCGTAGGGACAACGCCGCATTATTAGCACTGCTAAAAAAACCCCCAGCAATTTCCATAAAATCCAACCGGACAAAGAATAAAACCACAATGAAGCTCAGATACTTGCAAAACTCAGACCCTAGACCAGATTCGAACCCGCGACTACTTTTTCCAGGGGCTCTGCTTCGCCTTTCCTTCAGCCAGTTTTTAACCTTACATACCCTACATAAGAAATTATACCCAGACCCATTCTGCCAAATAACTCTGTTCAAGGCCTCATTTTTAAAGAAAATTTCAAAAGTGGGAAAGAACAGCGAATTCTCTCCTCTAAAGATCGAAACCTGAAACATGGAACACATGGGCGTGAAAGAGCTCGAAGGAACATGGATATCAGGGAAAACGAACGACAAAAAATTAATAAGGCTAACAGGAAAACGACTAACAGAATCGTGTTAAACTGGGCCCTCCGCTAACCTACTGGTCTCTTGAGAAATTTATACAACCTGTTCGACAATACTATTATACAACCATTTACGCACACCGACGACTTCGAAGGAAACCAACCACAGAAAAAAGCAGAATAACAGCAGAAATCCCTCAAGCCCGAGCCAAATCAAAATTCTTGCATGTGGTTGCAAAAACCAGGTTGTCACCTATCTTTCCCTAACCTTTGCTAAATAAGATAAAACCGCATACATTTACTTCCACAGAAAAACACAATACAATACAACAGTAGCTGACGTTTCGGCAGTATCGCCTTCTTCAGAGCTGTTCTAATCTTCCTCATTGGAAGGCACGTAAAAAAGCGGCTCTGAAGAAGGCGATACTGCCGAAACGTCAGCTACTGTTGTATTGTATTGTGTTTTTCTATGGAAGTAAATGTATGCTGTTTAACTAACCTCGCGATTGCTGAACAAAAAAAACGACGCATTCATATTCCAATGCCGAGACTAATAGAAAGTCGATCCTGGGAACTATGATAAAACCGTCGGCAAAGTCAAAAAAGTGCAAAATTGTTAACATTTTTTGCCAATCAAATTGTGAATCCATTTCAAGGGAAGAGTAGAACAGCTAACTACTATCACCATTGTGTCATAACGGTTTGTCCGTTTTCCGGATAAGCAAGACGATTTTTACAGAAAGACACACGCCAATAGAAAGACGTCATCTCTTAAAAGCTATCCACTGCACTACTAAAGCGATGACAAAGCCTCTAGAAAGGGTATGCACACCGTAGACATACAATTCCTTCTAAATCTTCCAAAAACCTTCAAATCTTGGCGAAGTATGAATGCACAAAAGTGCATCATTAGAAACACTGACGGAAATATGATGCAAGATGAACTCATACTGATTACTGTCTGGTCATTGCGACCTCTTCTTGATTGTCTCAAAGGCTTTGGAAAAACAGAAATATTTAATGAAAGAAGAATTAGAACATATGAAAAACGATTTGGATTACTTCAATACCTCAGTAAACGAGTTCAAGATACAAATTTATCTTTTTTATGTCCAGAAGATAGAGTGATTACATGCACAATCTCAAATAGCCATATCATGCAAGAGCGCACCAAAAGAGAAAGGTTGTTTTGGCCGTTATGAGTTACAACAAACTAGCAATATGTCACTTCTGTATATACGCAGACATTTGTACCGTAGTATGCAGGTCAGTCATTTATAAACCCAATGGGACAGAAAATTTTGTTTCAAAGCTAATCAAAGTGTGTATACTCTTAAGAACTGCTCTTGTTGAGCTGAGTGATTCGGTAGCTGAAGTTTCGGCGACTTCGCCTTCCTCAGAGTATGCACGTTATTTTATTCAACGACATTCATATAACTCGGTGAAATATCTATAGTGTTAATGAAGATCTAATACATAATTGAAGGCATTTTGTTTAAAAACTACCGTGTTGTTGCGTGTGGGAGCACTTGTGTGTTGTTCACGTGGGATGAAGCCCACGCAGGTTATAGAATCAGTTTCAAATAAGGCGCCAAGTCACGTGTCATAGTGAGGTAATAGTCTTTCCGGTTCATCTTTAAACCTATTCAAAACGCTTCAACAGTCTGGCACGTTTATGTTTTTAACTCCTGCGCTAGGATGCAGACAGTTACTTCAAAGTCATCACCATTTTGCTTTGTGCCCTATGTGTACCTAGAGGAGTACTCTGTCGAGTTCTAACTTCCCCCACATAGATATTCTTCTATACAAAGTGGTCTACCCGTTTCCCCAATATATGCTCCATCGCACGTCTTACATGAGACCAAGTATATTGTACCTGAACTCCTGGAATCCCCGTCCCTCGCGTCAGGACAAATTATACAATTTTCTGAGCTGGACAAACGATTATACATGGAGATCATTTATATCTCAGATCTTAACTGGTACAATACATATTTCACGAATTATGTTATCGTCACATAAAACTTAAAAGAAAAAATGAAACATCAGCCACCGGATCACGACAACAACAATAACTGATGCCAACCTCGCGTCAGCTCAATATATATAAAAAAATATATTTATATGTATGTATACATATATATAAGTAGCGATTATTTTTGCTGAGGTTTATGAAAAGTCGGTCTCTTAAATTTGCCAAAGTGTTAAAAGTAGAAGTTTTGCACCATACAGTACACAGTGTTAAAATGTGAAATTATAAATATTGCAGATTATAAATTTAACAAACAGTACAGAAACCGTGATAAGCGCAATAGGCGTAAGTCGTAAAGATTACAAATGCGCAAATGGTAAATGCATAAGCAGTAGTAGAGAAAGATCGTGAAAGAAGTCTATTTGAGAACGACGTTCATGCTATCACAAAACCATCAGTGGAATGTTATCAGAGTAAAAGTTGGAAATAAGACATACTATGTGGAAACATTTACCAATACCTAACCAATCAACGGACAATAACTTTGGTGAGCTTCACTATTCGTCTACAGTCAATTTCCCCTTTCATACAATAACATCCATACGAATCTCCTCACTCACTGACTTACCCTCCTACCGTGATGAGTCCCTAAGTCTCGAAATACGTTTACAGATTTAGCTGAAACATCTTTATAATTCGGCACGCAACACTATTCTGTCCAGAGATTCAGATCAAACGAACAATATCATTCAAAAACTATTTTCCGTAAGGTTGCAAATGTGTTAATTCAAGCTGATTTTCTGACAAATGTCAAAAGTTTTCCACAACAAGGTCATCACGAAACCAGAGGACTTGAGAGATTCAGAAGTTTTTTCCGTCGCCACAAATGCACATATAAATTTTTTACGAAATATTCTCGAAGTGGAATATATTTTATATTTTTTTTATTTTTAACTCTTCAATATTTTATTTTATTTTTTTATTGTTTTATTTATTTTAATTTTTTTACGAGATATTTTTATTTGCCAGGAATTGAAACACTCAAAAGAACTAGAACGAAATGCGAATTTTAGAAATTTTCTACGCAAGCATAGCAGTTCCAAGAACCAACGATGAGAAATCGTAAGGTGCAGTTGGATAAAATCTTACTCGTTCATTTGCGCTCAAGTTCAAAACACGAGCTTCAAGAAAGAAAGACGAAAAAAAAACGTTTCGCTGGCTCCAAAATCATATTAAATTAACCTTTAATCTTAGTCTAAAGTTAGACAAAAGAACTTGTATCTTGTAGAGAAAACCTGTTTCTTGAAACACATGATAACAGAGGAGTAGGCCGCGTTGGTGTTCCAGTGAACACGAGTTTGACTGTCAACATCGATTCATTCGAACAACTAACAACCCGAATCGGACGTCTGTGATTGAAAAGATGTGGACCAATACCCGCTTCGACAAACTTCGTCGTTTACGCGCCGACATCACACAATGACGAAGAAGAAGCCGAAACTTTCTATATGGACTTGGAGAAGTTCTACAGAGAAGACCATACATTCTTCAAGGTTATCATCGGAGAATTTAATGCTAAGATTGGACCAAGAAGAACGTCTGAAGAACGTCACATTGGGACTCACAGATTAGAATGGAATGACTAAGGTAAGCAGCTGTCCGAGCTTACCATAACGAGCAAGATTACTCATGGTAACTTACAATTCCGGAAGCACTGCTATCAACCCTGAACATGGGAGTTTTCCAGTGAAGAATACCATAACGAAATAGACCACGTCATGTAAATGTTTTCGTTAACCTATGTTGCTGCTGTCTCAAAATCCTACAACGGAAAGAAAGGGAAGTCGCTAAGTACAGCAAACGAAATCCCAAAATCACCATAAAGTGGGATTCACCCAAATCATCAGTCGATCCTTGAAAAGATGCCGTTATCGACATCGATGTAGAATATGATAGGCCCATTCAACATCTTCACGTTCGACCTATGAAAACGGAGAATTCGAAAGTCATTAAGAGACATATGTCTTAAGAAACACTCGATCTGGTACGCCAACATGGAATCGCACTAGTTACTCAAATGAAATAAATGGGGATGTATGTGTCGTCCCACCCGTTCTCCTTTCTAAATTCCATATGCTAGTTCGTCGCTGAAAAATCGAACAACACCTGGTCGGGACAGGAACGCCTGAATTACCTTCCTGCACATCTTATCAACAAACTTGCTTGGCTCTTTACACGTTACCTGTCGAAATGCACTGTTCCCATCCAATAACAAGACTTACTGAAGTGCCGCATAGTACGAGAGACCGCTCTGTCTCACTTCCATCGATTTAAAGAAAGTTATTGACGGAGTTTAGACAAAATCGTTCATTGAAATTCTGAACAGTCAAGTCGCCTCTACTCAGCATGTAAAGAATCTTCGTGAGCTATGTAAAAAACTTCACAACCAAAATATCGCATTCCACAACGATATTAACACCGACCTAAAAAGAGGGCTTAGGAAAGGTGAAATCATCTCTCCAAACTATTACTTGCCATCATCGGAAGTGGGATGAGAACAATGGAATGGGACAACATGGGAATGAAAATCAATGGTCGGCAATTACGCCATCTTCGCTTTGCTGACGAATCGTTCTTAAAACAACAAGCATTAGCCAGGTGCAATGGAAATTACCCCACTTGGATGACGCTTGTGGAAATAATGGTCATCGGCTAAATCTCACAAAAACCATGCTCATGAAGAATGGATTGGTTTCCGAAGCTCCGATCTACGCCAACGATCAAAAATCAGAGACGCCTAATTTCGAGAACCAATTTCTATACGCCAAACCGCCGAAGATAGGATCGGCAGGACACGTAATGCGTAAGAACGACAACCGATGCACAAGAGCCTTTAGCGAGTGGATTCCCCGGAATTTCAAACGTACAACAGGAAGACCATCGACCGAACAGTCAGAGTTCTTCACAAAGATGGTACCAGTTCCCCTAAACTGGAGAGAAAGTGCTTTGGTGCCCACAGCGCAGGATCAAACCAACGACGATGTGTACTGTAGGGCACCTCTACTGACATACTGCACGTGCCTCTTGAAGATAATTAAAACAAGGAAATTTTGAAGGTATCTGTAGATCCTAATAGTGTGTTCGCGTAAATAAAGTTAACCACGAGCTGAGATATGACTCCAATTTTGAGAAGCACCACTATTTTCGGATGAGTTGAGACCCATTAATTTCACTGCAAACATGTGAGTTGTGCAAAAAATCAATTCTGGTTCCACGTCTGGTACGTCGGTCTGTGTGGGACTAGATATCCCTTGTAAACAAAAAGTTATAAAAAAGCTATCCGCGACCAGAGTAGCAGCCAAGAGGAAATCAGTGAAGTTAAACTCATAAAGATTCCACGTACCACCATGAGTGGAAACTCATTCATGTCGGGCTCGAAGCCTCAAAAAAGTGAAAAATAAAGAGAACATCTACAGCAATTCAGTGATAAACAAGGTTCGTCTATAACTCTACCAAGTTCTCAACAACTCAAGTACTTTAGTTATAGAAAAAATATGCGGGTGCTGCTGAAAATTAGTTGCCTTTTCAAACGATCGCCAAAGAAAAGTAGAAGTTGCGTTTTATGTACTTACGGTAAGTCAGCACTTGTAATTAAGAACTTTGATAAATATACCACATTCCAGAGGATCTCAGAGGTAAAACAAGTGGTACGCTCATGATACACAAAGAACATACAAGAACTGAGTTAGAATAGCGGAGGACGGAAGGACAAGATGTAAAGTTGTGAATGAAAAGACAGACGGTTTTCTCAGCAAGGTTAGGCAAATGCGCCAAAATCTGAACATTGATAGATCAGAAAGCATTAATGGTAAGCTGTTTCATTCATGAAACACAAATTTCTCTAACTTTACTAAAGGTAACGGTCGGGATAATATGAACCACATGGAAGAAAGCTGAATAAGATTTGGACGATAATGTCGCTTCAAAATGAACCAGAATCAATCGCAGGAATTACTCGTACACCTACCATTTCCCTGTCGTCTTGTTCAAACCGGTTGCGGTGTAGTGTCCTCCACCCAAACCACCAACGTGATGACTTATAGCAATCAAATCATATTTCACGTGTTCATGCCTTTCATTTGCTAATTTTGAATTGAGCTCAAACCCTTTTATTGGAATAACAACAGGGATATCAATTTTGTCACGATGCCACTTGCTATACTGGAACCTCTTCAAATGGATTATTAGGATCTGAGGCAAATTCCACAGATCTAGCTTCTTTGTCGCCCTCTCGTGTTTTTTGCATTTCGGACAATACCTGGGAGAAAAGTATACAGTATGAACCAAAAAACTATATGTGTTGTGAGATAGAGTGGTCGAATAGAATTCCGCATAAAGTAAACAGATAACCGCAGGACATAAAGAAATGAACATGATTTGATTGTGCACTTTGCTAGCGAGTAAGACAATGTCACATGTGTCATCTGCTCTCCTACTAACCGCGAAATAACACTGACAGATGGCTAGTGAAGTCTATATTTGACGGCAAAAAGTATTCCACGGATAACACCTTAAGGAATAGTGTCGCCAAAGGTTCTTGCCGAACTGCTGTCGTCATTAAGACGTATATGCCTGTATCATCCGATTTTTCATATCTTAGTGTTCCCGATTTTTTGACCGTTGACGTACGTCAGAAGTTATTATTCCCTCACCTACATAATATGAGACAATCCTGAGATGCCGTCTAGATAACGCGCTCGAGCAAGCTTGGTAATCTTGCACTTTGCCGGTGTAATGCCTGTAGGATAACTATGCATATATTAGGGATAGAAGAACGGTGGAATCGAAAAGAAAGAAATGAATCGGTAGATGGTGGACTCTTCACGACATTCATTTTTCCTGATTCTCAGCTCTGGATGTAAGTCGTTTATCATGTTGAATTCTTCATTCATATATATATATATATATATATATATATATATATAATATATATATATATATATATATATACATATACATATACATATACATATATATATATATATATATATATATATATATATATATATATATATATATATATATAGATGAGCCACTACGAGACATTTCCCTATGTAACCACTTTCAATTTCCACACGATGTCCTTGAGGACGGTTGCGGATAATTTTTAGACGATGACATCACCTTACAGAACACGTCTCTTCACGTGAGTATTAATGTAGTTGTGAAGTGGTGAGGGTTACGAGATTATTATATAGCTAACGAATGATCGTTACATACTGAGTAAGAACGGTCTAGTTGTTCGACGCTTCCACAGACGATCCTGTCTCAAGTGAACAGAAGATTTTCTAAGTCACTTAAAGTTAGGTGAAGCCATCTCTTTTACTCCAGCGATACTTCAGCAATTCTTCTTATGGTATGAAAGTAGTATATCGGATTTAAATCACCCTGACACCTCGCATGACTGTTTCCGGTTCTGTTAGTCTTACTATAGATGACGCGAGTAAAAATCTTGTAGATGATAGAAGGCACGTTGAGCGATAGTTGCCGATGTTGTCTACGCCTCAATTTTCTGCAACAACACGGGTCTACCGGTTTTCTATTCATTTAGAGCACTGAACCCTGAGGGTGACGTCTCAGAAGCCAAACCGGGTTGCTGATCAGGGCTGCCAATAGATTTCTCATCAGAGTTTAATGCTGTTCTGTTATAACCACCGAGTACGTCGACGAAAGGACAGTTCGGATAGCATATCGGTCCTTTCTAACCTAGTACGTACACTGAGCGAGATGAACGTGGCGATCGGAAATGGAATTGGAAACCATGAATGATTTTCCTTCTCTTGTGCCAGAGGAAGTAAAAGAACATGTTATGCATACCCATTCCATCCTATGAAGCTTCAATCAGTACGGCTCTACTTGCGCCAAGATCCTTTTTACCGTCCCTCTATAGAACTTCAGAAATTCTTACGTTAGCTGATGACTGGTTGCGCCTCGTAATACCACATGGAAAATCAGCTTGAGGTTTTGGAAACAGGCGTGACTTGTTGTCACCTTCACTCTTGCGTTTTCTAGCACAACTGCGAAGATGCTCGAACTATGTTCATGTTAGCGCTTGTAAGCTGAGAGTTCGAAAGTCACCAAGAGACGTCTGTCTCCAGAAACTCGAGCTGATACGCCAGCGTGGAATCGCAGGAGCTGCAGGCAACCGCGAACTAACGTCCGAACTTGCAAAACAATGCAGATAGGAGATAAAAAAGATTTTAAAGAGAGAAGAGCAGCAGTAATGGTCGAAGCTGCAGAGGCTGGTAAGAGCATTCGCAAAGCCCACGAAAGCTTCGCCAGTTATAAGACCAAGATGATTGCACTCCGACGTCCAGACAGAACAGTTACAGCGTTCAGAAAGGCAATCGAGAAAGGCATTCACAAATACTAATCAGATGTCTTCGATAGCCACGTCCACCTTCCGTCATATGAAATAAAGGAGGATGGATGTTGTACCACCCGTTCTCCCTTCCAAAATCCGACATGCCATTTCGTCGGTGAGAAATCAAACAGCACCAGATCTGGAAAAGATAAGATCTCAACACCTGAAGAACCTTCCAGCAGTCCTCGTAAACACACTGGCTCGGCTCTTCACACGTTACCCGTCTGAATGCAAGGTCCCTACTCAGTGGAAGATCAGCAAGACCATGAAGAAGGGTGACCTCCACGATATCGGCAACTATCGCCACATCTGCTTATTTTTTTGCCGTTTACAAAATTTTCAAGCAAGTGGTCCTAAACAGGATTCACAGAACATCAGACGAAGGACACCCATATGAGCAAGCAAGGCTTCGAAAAGGATTCAGTACGATGGACCACATCGACACGATTACAAGACTCACGGAAGTATCGTGAGAGTACAGGAGACCGTTCTTCGTAAGAGCATAGGAGACCGCTCTATCTCACTTCCATAGACTTAGAGAAGGCTTCTAACTCAGTTCAGACACAAGCAGTCTTCGAATTCGTGGACAAACAGGGCAGTCCCTCCTCAGTATATGAAGATTCTTCGTCAGTTGTGTAAAGATTTCACAACCAAGATTTCACCATTCTACGACGATATTATCATTGACGTCAAAAGAGGAGTTAGGCAAGACGATACCATCTCGCCAAAATTATTTACCGCCACCCTCCAGAACGTCATGCGAACATTGGAATGGGATAATATGGGAGTGAAAATCGATGGTACGCAGTTACATCATCTTCGCTTTGCTGATGACATCATCCTTATAACACCAAACATTAGCCAAGCGGAACGTATGCTTGCCGAGTTTGATAAAGCCTGTGGAAAGATTAGTCTTCAACGAAATCTTTAAAAAAACGATGTTCATGAAGAACGGATTGGTTTCGTATGCCCCATTCACGCTCAACGGAACGAATATCTCTGAATGCTCCAGTTATGTCTATCTAGGTCGGGAAATCAATACGATGGACGACTTAGCCCCAGAGCTGAGCAGAAGGAAACGAGCGGCTTAGGGGAGCTTTCAAGAGCATCGAGGATGTAGTGAGGAGAACAAAGAACACCCGACTCCGTGCCCACCTTTTCAACTCAACGGTACTTCCTGCCTTAACGTATGCGTCAGAAACGTGGTCGCTGCGTAAGCAGGATGAAAGACCACTCAGCGTTATCGAACGCGCAGTCGAAAGGACGATGCTAGCAGTATCCCGCGTCACACAAGTAAGGGATGGGATCCGAAACTCCGATCTACGCCAATGATCAGAAATCAAAGAAGCCGTCCTGTACACCACACTGTCGAAGATAAGGTGGGCCGGACACGTAATGCGTATGAATGACAACAGATGAACAAGAGACGTTAGTGACTGGATTCCTCGGGATGTCAAACGAACTGGAAGAAGAGCACCGACAAATAATTAATAATAATAATAATAATAATAATAATAATAATAATAATAATAATAGTTAATAATAATAATAATTAATAATAATAATAATAATAAATAACAATAATAATTAATAATAATTATAATAATTAATAACAATAATAATAATAACAATAATAATAATAATAATAATAATAATAATAATAATCAGAGTTCTTCAAGAAAAGCCTAGAAGAAAGGTATGATGCTCAACAAATCCCTAGATCGAGCAGAACTCACTGTGCCACTCTTGCACGCGAGATGGAAAAATGAAAGATTTACTGGCGCTCGCTCCAGTCATTCGACGATCAACGATACGACAGGTGACCGATGTGAACAGTATCTACCCAAAAATCAGCGAAGAAAGCAAAAAAAAGTAATATGTGATGGTTTTTGGAACTCGTCCGTCAAATATTGCCAATTTCTCACCAGTCCTTCGAAAAAAAAAGTCTTGTACAAAAGAGATCATGGTCTGACCACATGAAAAACTGTGGCACAACAACGAAATCGTTGTAACCACTCATCCTATTCATTATTCCGGTTCACGGCTCCCAGTATGGATTCTTTAATACGTTTTCCTGCGGTGAATCTAGGCATTGAGGTAGGTAAAGATATTGAAACAGATATGGTTTTCTCTATAGAACTCCGATTCCAAAGAAAATTACATCGATTTTGGCATCACTTTATTGAAAAACATCCATATTCATGGAAAGTTTTGAAGATGACACTAATGGGCCTATTCCATGCTATAGCATTCACGTAGGAACACTTCCGATATCATGAACAACGTTTACTGGGCAGTGTCAGAAGGTGCGTATAACAGTGGCAGTGATGTCGTTTACCACCACGCTGCTAGTTCGACCCTAACGCGAACTCACCAAACCTCTCATCCCTCCTGGGTCCTAGAATTGGTTCTGGAGTTGTCCGGAAAGAGCTCATTCCTGTCAATCTATTTGGGAACGCTCTAGATCTGTTATCTCACGACTCCAAAGGAGAATCAAATAGATTAGCATTCAACGACATTTACAGGAGAGACGACAATCTTCCTGCAATACCTTCTTCGATTATTAAACTAATATGAGGTTGACCAAAACAATTCTCAAGCAACAGCCGAACAGTATGAGAAAAGTTCAACGACCCTCGCCGATTATGGATTCGAAAAAAAAGATTCGAATGCAAGTACTGAGATTCGCGTAGTAAGCATGATAACGGGTCTCATAAAATTAAAAAAAAGTTGGCAGTGTCTTAGAATGGTCCTGAGATTTTGGTAGCATCACTGTGTTCGTCAGTGATTCCGAATCAGGGTCTGAGAATCCTATTCTTTAAGTTTCTTAAGAATGAGACTTATTCTTTTCAATGTTTTCCGCAACCACTACTCACCAGAAATCTTCTGAGCTCTGGTGTGAGGGCAAACTATACTCAAGCGTACCTTACCAAACTTCCCCAGAGTAAACGAGTAGGATTCTTTACGGCGATTCCTGAACACTTTCCATATTGTTCCCAGTTATTTTATTGCACATACCACGTCGAATTGACTATTGGAATACGATCAGCATAGAAGCAAGCACGTGGTACACAAATATAGAAGACACTTATTAACTTGAGAAAGCAGAGATGGGAATCCACCTATGTCTTAGGAATAGGATTAGGCCGTTTCTGTGCGCGCCTACTCTTGATCTGCAGCTGAGAATGCTTCGCGTAGCCTCACGACTAACAGTTTGGAAACCACTCAGTGGGAACATCAATGGGAAAAATTTAATACAACAAATAATTGATGAGATTACTGTGAAAAAAAAACCTAATACATATGCATAATATAAACCAAGATAGGCTTCTCACCAACTATCTTCTTCGCCCAGTTGTTCCTGCTTCGTAAATAGGTCTATACATTCCATAAGATGCATATCTTTCCGCGAGGAAACAGAAACCTCCCGATCAATCAAGTCCTAAAAATGTCCACATGGGTCTGTAATAGATAAGTTTTTTACGAAAATATTGTAACCTTAACCTCTATCCCTAAATAATAAGTTGTTCGGAAACTAATGGATAATTTGAACACGTATTTTTTAAGGTGCCATATGTCAGCCCAAATAAGCGTTATGAGTGGAAAATAGAACAATTAGAAAATACGGATATTTGCTAGTAGGAATCGAATGTACATATTCAGTTTGCATACACTAGAGTTTTGGAGGCATTGAAATCCTAAAAGGCAGTTTCAGCCTCGGCTTGTTTGATGAAGCATTTCTCGCACAGGAAAATGGCTGAACAAGTGGTAGTCGGTATGAAAGAGGTTCGCCGAGTATGGTGGAAAAGACAAATTCCTAGCCCACATCGTTCAACCTTTGCAGTGTCTGTTATGCTATTTGCGGTCGCGTGTTATCGTGCAAAGGGGATTGGTCCCACTCTCTTGATTAACTAGGGGCGCACTTTGTCGATTTGCTGGAAGGACTTCGTCGCCGCAATCGTTTCGCCTGGATTCTCAAAGTTTTTATGGATCAAATCGACAGCAGGTCACCAAATGGTCGGTATCGACATGGCCTTTCCGCTCCGCATGCGTATACCGAGCTCTTTTGCAGCTTTTCGGAGACAGTTCTTGTTTTGTATAGCATTCAATTCAATATCGTCAATAGGAGAACAGCGTCCAAGACAATTCTCGCCCTCAACGTCGAATTTGTCACGACGAAATTTTTCAAACCAACGTTGCATTGATCAGTTGTTGTTGATACTTCCTTGACCCCTACTTCATTAATATTTCGAGCCATCTACGATGTATTCATCCGAATTTAAATTCGAAGTAGATTTGTCAAAATTACTGCTGTGACATATAATATTCTAACACTTGAAAAGTACCAAAAATGCAAATTATGTTTCAATGCAATTAAACAGTGCGAAAGTGCATAAAAAACGTTGAACTTTGACGTAATATCTAACAACCACAACGATGCCGAGATATTCGCGAAACTTGGACACCGGGCTTGATCGAACCACGATTTCTCTTTCCGAGGGCTCGCGTATTACACACTGCGCCACGCAGGCCTTTGATCTGCGAATCTCTCAGCTGGTTTTCTTCCTAACGTTGTCATCGGCAAAGGCCTCCGTAGCGCAGTGTGTAATGCGCCAGTCCCCGGAAAGGAAAATCGTGGTTCGATTTGGCCCAGGATCCAAGTTTTGCGAATAGTTCAGCATCATAGCAGTTGATTTGGCGTAACACTCTACCGTGAAAATTATAGTAAGCACTAAATAAAGAAGTAAAATAATGTATGATAGCACAGAGTTCGAGAAAAAACATTACTAAAGCGCCTTGAAGAAAAAAAATTACAAGTCGTGAATTAATTCCCAAACAACCTAATAATCTAAGCCATATTGTATATTTAGAAAATCGGATCACCAAAAGAATTTTTTTAGGTCAGAAACTTACAGCTCCCTTGTACTGATTAAATATTTGTGAAGCTTTCCATTGAAAAACCACTGTATGCATCTGTATACCACCAGTAAATGAAACTGGTTCATCACCAGTCGGAAAAGGCACAGCATTACCGCCATGCATTACGAACAGTTTGTACTGTTCTCGCTCTTCCCCTATCTTCGAGTTGTAGTCATTTAGGCACATCTCTACAGACGACTTCATAAACGTGTCAGAGATAAAAGGACAGACACGATTTGCAAGAAAACTCCTAGTGAGGCTATCAGGACTAGGAAGAGTGAAAACCATTGGTAATGATAAAGTTCGCCCAGTTTGTGTTTGATTTTTTATCACGACTACTTTGTGAGTATTTGGATTGTGGTCCACTTGGCAAGCATAAAGGGACTGGTTTTTGTCTTCAATATAGATTGGTTCTGCAGGGTCCAGTAATCGAACTTCATCGGATAGTTCTCCAAAACCAATGGAATAAACTATAATCTGAAAACGGCAGAGAACTGACCATCTAGAAAGAAATCCTACATGAGATATGCATTGATAAATTCAAGATACCTCTCCCGTAAAATCATTCCCAACGTTTTGCAAGGAATTCTTCATTGTGTTAATTGCGTCTTGCACAGTTGTAGAATTCGCCATTGTGATTGTAAACTAGAAACCTCCAAGACGTTAAAAAAAATTACAACCAATGAAATTCGATCCGGTGACAAATGGAAAATTAGTCATATAAAGGCCACAAAGGCAAGTACAAAGCACTACCCTACACCATCCGAAAGAACACGAAAAATAACTCAAACAACACTGTAAAAAATAAATTTCCAAGGATAAACCTAATACCTTTGCCCAACGTCGTTTTGAGTTGAAAATCAGTGTGACGACTTGTCTCACTTTTTCTTTTGGCGGCAAAGGAACGGACAAAAAGCAGAATGGATCGAACTTGATGCTGACCTTCACGATAAATTTGGTTATACATATATAATATATGTATATATAGGTGTATCCATATACATACGTACATATATATATATATATATATTACATATATATATTGTTTATGCAGTTTATAATATACCAAAAAGTCACCTTTGCACATACAGGACAAACCAATGTCGATTTCAACTGACCATGCACTAAGTCGACAATAATACTATCGTTTCGTGCTTTATAAGCTTGCCATGACCTTTCAGCTTGCTGAAAATCGGGATATGAATTAGATTAAAAGCATTTCTGGAAGTAATAAAAGAAAGACACAATATTTCTTTGTAGAAGCAAACAAACCTCATGTTCTTCAAGCCTTTCGAGAGTTTCGTCATCAGGTACATATGGTTTGACCTTTATTCTATTCAAATCCTCGTGTAAACCGTCCAAGACATAAGCTAGGAGTTCCTGAGAGTCCTGTTGAGCATAACCGCTGAACCTCGGTGCAAACTGTCCAATAGTCATCTAGAAGCCGACTCTCATATTGTACTTAAAATGACGCAATGTAAAAAACTTAGAAATACTGTTTTCGACTTTTACACATCGACTATGCTAATCAACAAATGTAACCAAAGTGGCAATGAAGTAGCAAAAAAAAATATAAGGAGGACAAGTCAATATCTGTTAATGAATTAATAAGAAAGCACAAAAACACCTACTTTAACTCTGCGTGGAACGACACTACAGTTCTCTCCCGACCACATGCTTTGGAGAAGGTCACCGTACGCCCGGGCCAGCTCTCCATGAGTTCCCAGGGGATTTTTCTTGTTAATATCAGCAACATATTTGTTAGACAGAAAATATTCTGTCAACTCTGGCACGTTCGATAGGCACTAAAGAAGTAAAGAAGGGCTTTAAGATGACTGGTCGATAACAACACAAGTAGCACAAAGGGCGAAGTCATTTCTGATCACTGTTTTCTTTCTCTCATTGAAATCCTCACTACCAGTTTACCTATATGGGCACAATTTTATTCACATACCTGAAGTGCTGAAGCCATAAAGCACGTATTGCCGAGATTTTGTAGCCCACATGCTCCTTTTACATATACGCCTTGTTTTTCTCGCGAACCTTCGTAAAATCTGTAAGACCATAGCTAGGAAATCGAATACGTAACAAATTCCGAAGCAACGAATTGGACAAACATCTCATCTGAACTAATTGAAATGAATAAATACATATGAAAACCCTGATAGGGCTTCACGTATGACTGGAAAGGAAATGAATGGAAAGGAGAAAAACTGAAGAATTATTTGCTCAAAGTGATACTTAATAATCACAGATACAAGCCGTGTGTTGCAACTAATCTAAAGGAAATGAACCTATCGCATCACTTCAAACCAACAAAAAGTAACGAGAAAAAAAATCCTTGATAGAATATTGTTAAATCTAAAGCATGCATAAGACAATCCATCACGATCTCCACGACAATATGGGCAGTATGGAAATGGATTCGTGAAAATCCTCCGTTCAGTACCCAGAGCGAACTATCTCAAAATCTATAAACCACCAGTAACCACTTGAACTACTCAAGGGGTTCTGCTTTTTAGTGCTAGGGTTGCCCCAAAGAATCCGCTTGCACGAACAGCATTTTGGTTTGTATCCCAGGACTTCGGGAAGTTTCGTAACTATGTGAAAACACCTTGTTTAAATAATCATTTGACATTTCACGACCGAATATCAAATCAAATTCACACCACCAGATCTTCGACGCAAAGTAATATGAAGCAGGATGCGCAAACGTTTAAACGTTGACAACTTGACATTCCTATTCGATCCTATACATGACAAGGGAATCTCAGACAGACATACTTAGCACACGAATTGAAAACGTAGGTGAGTCTCCGTGTTATCCTAGGAACTGAATGTGCCACCAGACCAGCATATTCCGTAAAGTAGCAAAGAAGATTCTAGCAAGCATCACGCAACTTTTAACAGTTTACCAATACTAAGGCTTCTCTCCTTGCGATTCGGTCTTATAACTTCTAAATAAAGTTTCTCAATTTCGAAATGCAGTTGGTAAAAACGCAATCCTCTAAGCCCGTTTTTCTCAAAATGACGATGACACTCAATTACCGGAGTATTTGAGAAGCCAAGAAATCAAGATCTGCAGAACACATTGTGCTGAGTCTTTAAATAAAATAAACGTAATTAAATACATGGAATATAAAAATAGAAGAGCGAGGATTAAAAAACATAAGCGCAATTCCTACGAAATATTCTGTAAATGTCACAATTATTTAGAAATGAAGTTCTCAAAAAAAATTGAAACCAAATTTAAACTACAAAAATCCCCAGTGTAAGTGTGTAGAAAGCACTAACGCTATAAGAAAGGACGCCATCACGTCATTCAGAACGAAGTCCCATCTATTCAACTTTTTTTATTGTTCAAAATGAGAGCCTTACGTTCGATGGAATCCAGAAAATCAGTGTTTCGTCTCAGTAAAAGAAAAGAACTTATATCCTAACTTTTTATTAGCTGCCTACTGCAGTTTTTTTACAGCAGGATGTCATGTGAAATACAACCAAGATGATGCTGAGATATTTGCAAAACTCCGGACTACATGTGTCTGCTGTGGGAAACGAACGCGCTACTACCCCTTCCGGCGCTAATGCGTTCACCACCACACCATGCGGTTCTTCGTTTCGCATGTCTAGTTTTCTATCTACCAATGCCATCTGCAATCACTCGTCAACGGGACTGACCTGGAGAGCACAAATCAGTATTGAACTCAGTTAAACTGAGGATGAATTTGAAAAAGAACTTATACTTCGATCCGTAGACTAGCAGTTTGAACCAAAATTAATGAAATTCAACACCACTCGAGACATTTTGGCCCAAAGTTGTAAGCGGCCACTATTTTTATATCAAACACATTGCACTCAAAATATGACGGCGCTACGTGCTAGTATCCAACAGTCGTTCCGATCTCGACTCGTACTTGTCCGTCAAATTGTGATAGTTTCAATTTTTGAATTACTACGAAGCTGGAAGAGCTACGAGCAAACACTGATATTTTTCTTGGATGTGGCAGACCCGAGCAGTTTACAAGCAGTATAAAGGAGATAGATGAGAAGTAAACGATTCAAATTCCAGATATCTCTACAGCTAAAACTATTAGACGCTACCCTTGTTTATGAGAACAAGATATTCGCTTAGGAGCAAATAGGTGCATAGTTTATGAGGTGGAATATATCTCAACGCAATAAAACGTGTTACCAGCGTATATTCAATCATAATTTATATAGTAGTTCACAAGATAACAAAGCAATTCGCACTACGAGGTGGATCAACTGGAAGTCAATTGTCAATCGTCATTTGTTAGGAATAAGATTCAGTTAACTAAACAGCCGGCATGTTCTAGGAATTCATGGCACAATCTATAAGCATGTTTACTAAGCTGATGAAATACGAATGCAGTATAAACCGAATATTTTGAAAAATCTTCTGACGCAAAGGAGCGCGCAATACAAGTAGGGCCCACATTCATGGATTTCCCTGGCTCTGAGGTTCTAGAAGCATCTCTAAAACACTACTAGAACAGCAATGATATTTGATTTGCTTTTTAATCAAGTTAGCGAAGTCGCCTTTAGTACTCGTCCAGAATACTCACTGAATACTTGCACTGTTCGCCGATAATGAAAACTGATAAAAACTAATGAAGACTAATGACCAGTTCTCGACACTCCTAAAAGTGAACATACGGATATGTGCTTCCTCGTTCTCATAATCCCAATCATTCTCTGAGCAAAACTTTCCGCGCATACATATATGCATTTAATTGGTAAATGACGCATTGCGGTGTCAAAGAATCCACAGTCTAGACCTATATAAGCTCTAGGGAAAAACATACTGTCCTGTTTTTCCCGTGTTCAAGCAACTATCCAGTGTCACGCGACGCTCCATGTAGCCATGCAACAAACTGGTCATAAAGCCTCAAATAAGAGAGCTAAGAGCATCATAACAGTTGCAGATATTTTTTCTACACAAACACTGAATTTCGTATAAAAAATCCATAACGTTAAATCATAAAAAATCCGCCATCTGGAAAATTGCGAAATCTGAATCAAAGCTGCTTTCTACGATTGCAAAAATTATTTTACGAGACATATGCATGTCGCCCAACCATTCCTATAAAAGGGGATCGAAAAGAGTTCTATGAGAATCTCCACGTCGCTGCAAAACGCACAATGTTACCAACCCATTATAGGATGCATGTCAAATCTCATGTAACCATAGACAAAACCCGCGGACCATAGGCAATACGAGTTGTTAGTACATTTCTACATCTCAGTTATAAAACTATGCACTAGGTCCGTGGGCTGGAAGCAGCAAAATAATGAGTGAAATGAAATGGATATATACCACCCACGGACCTGATAGGAAGCAAGTGAAGGCGAAATATGTACGTAATCAA
Source organism: Angiostrongylus vasorum (assembly GCA_018806985.1). Taxonomy (NCBI): domain Eukaryota; kingdom Metazoa; phylum Nematoda; class Chromadorea; order Rhabditida; family Metastrongylidae; genus Angiostrongylus; species Angiostrongylus vasorum. The sequence goes on along the minus strand of JADANN010000198.1, from coordinate 829,938 downwards.
GGCATAGAGCCAACGCCAATTCGTTATGTATCGGTAGGTGCGAAATAGCATGGACCACCATGACCACCTAAACTCAAAAGAAAGAAAGGGTATTTTCTTTCTTCAGCAGTATAAGTGACAATGTCATTCATTTTAGCGTAAATTAATTTGAGAACGTCCATTAAGTAAATGAAAGGCTTCGGATAATGTTTTCTTGTTCACTATTGCCTTATCACCTAAACAAAAAACGGCTACGCACTCTACTACTCGAACACTTGGACGGCCCTTCCTGAGCGGTTGTGCAGGCCTCAGCATAACCTCCATTTTTTTCGGAGATTTGTTGGTTTAGCCATTGTGGTTCCCCGGAATCCTGAGGTCAACCTGCCCAAAGTCTGCCCCCAGGTCGTCAACACCACAGGCAGTCGCAGCGTTTGTGGATCAGAGATAGATTTGCCACCATGCAACTTTGATACGAGGATGGTGGTGGGCCCTGGTATTGATTTATTCTTAGCTAGGCTTCCTGATGGAAACACCGCACTCCTTCTCAGCTTGGGAGACCCCGATGTACATCGCAGCCCCACACCCAGGAACACTTCTACGCCATGATGAGGCGGTGAACCGTTGGGAGGGTTATGCATTCTACCTCAAATAAAGTAGAACTAGGATTGGTGGGATAAAACCAGTCACGAACTTTAATTTAGTGGTGTTCAACTTTTTATTCAAGAGTCAATGTCCCCGAGGATGCCAAGTGCTTGCTAAGACTAAAGTAGCTGACTTACTCCCTTACTTCTTATGGTGAAAAATGGTCTATTCGAAAGATATCTAATCTTAACTGTATTTGTATGGTGAACTGTATTATCAGGCCAGTAAATCGAAGAGACATGATGTCGAAACTTAATAAAATTCCGGTCATAAATGTCAAGGAAGTATCGAGAACGTATGCTTGCACTTCCGTAAAGAGTTAATGAAACACGGAATCAACACGGTTGAAGCTGTTAAATGATTAGAGCTACACACAAAAGTCACAACGTGCAGGTAATATCAACGAAGAAACAACATTAAGGCGAAAGCGTGGCATAAATGATACTAAAATGAACTTACGAATATGAGGACAACGAATTTGAAGCAAAATCGATTTTTGAATTCCTATGCCTTTCATGATTTATAGACCAAGCATTATCCAGATCACAAACATCTATGTAAACCTGGAAAAAAAAACCCGAAACTAAAATAAAACTAGTTCAAACCGCATAAGGAAAACAAGTTATAAACATCATTACCTTCTGAGCGGTATCGAAATAGGAATCTACATTCTGTAGTGTAATATGTATTAATTCGTAGTTGTCGCCATGGGCAATATAAAAACGAAGTCTCTCGGGAGGAACTTCAGAAAGTCCTAGGGATTCCAACGCACGATCCCGAAGATCCACTAAATCGTTTCTTATCTGTCGACGACAGGTATACGTAGTTATAAAATAAAATGAAGTACGAACTCAGTGTGTCATCATCAGTTAGACGGAGCTCACAGTACTTGGAAGTATCTCTCGCTAGGTAAACCTAAACCAGCAAAATTACTTTTAGACCACATGATATAATATACAGAAAATTGGTCTAGGAAAACAGAAATATGTCAGACTTTCCTACCATAACGATCCGAGGGTACACCTCGACAACAGGTTTCCCATTTTTTGAAACAACTTTGCGACAGATGTAGTCTCGACTGGTTAGTTCTAGACCGTACACCTCTTTCAAGCGGTTGAAAACTGGTTCAGGAAGAAGATGGAAGTCAATTGACTCCGCGAGATTAGGACGCAAAAAGTAACTGTCGCCAGCTAAAATGTCAAGCTAAAAGTGGCAAACTACCCTAGCATCAATATCGGCGACAATTTTTAAAAAATTTCGTGATATTATAATGTCTAAACATAGTGATTACTGCAGTCTGTTACATTAAAATTTAATGTTAACATAACACCTAGGGATCAATATTGATAACTAAAGCTTCCTTAACCTTTTTTTATTTACTGCCTATTCTTTTTAACGGCAGGGTATGTTGCGAAATATAACTTCTATAATGCTGAGATATTTCCAAAACTCCGGAATATCCGGCCGGTGGGGATCCTGGGGATGGGGCCCGGGAGGGGAGTACCCGCGCCAGGAAATCGCTCAAAAAACGCGTTTTAAGCGAAAAAAAACGCAAAAACGACCGCGCACTCGAAGTAGACGAGTTGTCCGCCCGCACGCTATTAAACGCCCCCCGAACGCGCTCTCCGCCGCTCTGATGCTATTTCCAGCCGGCTGTCAGCTAGCAACACGCACCTGCGAAACCCCACGCCTGATACTGTAGCCGCGGACGAGTTGTCGCGGAAAACATCAAAAACGCGCTTTTCGCTGTTCCGATGTTGTTTCCAGCCGGCTCTCAGCTAGCTAATCACGCCAGCGCCCGCGGGATAAGATACTGCCCCAAACAACTATAGCCTCAGCTTAACTGGGTTCAATGCTGATTTGGGCTCCTCAGATCAATTCCGTTGACGGGTGATTGCTGATGGCAAAAGATCGATAGAACTAGCTGAGACAGGCGAAACGAAGTACCCGCATGGTGTGGTGGTGAACGCGTTAGCCCCCGGAAAAGGTAATAGCGCGTTCGTTCGCCACCGAAGACACTTACGGTTCGGAGTTTTGCAAATATCTCAGCAATATAGAAGTTATATTTCGCAACTAACGCTTCCTTCGACTACTAGAGATATTGAAGAGTTAATCACTTCATAGGTCGACAGAAGAGCATTTGCTTTGTCGCGTTTACCGTAAATGGTATAACGTAGTTTCTGTACACTGCTTTTTTCAATATAGAACTAAAACTCAAGAAAAAAATTAGAGAAGAAACTTGAACTGAAATTCTCTACACTATCGCGGCAATCATAGATACCAACGATACACTACGTAAAACTATTGTGTCCTTTTCGACGACCTCTTCAGTCACAATCGTGTCCAAAATACAGGCCATGACCCAAAAAATGAAAGGAACACGTCCTATAAGGTTCAGAAAAAAAATAATTCAGTTTTAAAGGACAAAGCTTCCAGCTTTGATCAGCGCCATGCATTCGATTCTATTAAATATCGTAAAGATTAATGCATGCATAGGTCTATACAATACTTACGATGGACCTACTAATGTAGAATATCAATGCTGCTATCGTCGTAGACAAGTCTGGTAACATTTTGCCGACCCAGTTAGGATGGACTGGTTAATCAGGAAAGGTACTGGACCGACATCCGATCTTGTGTATATGAAAGGGCTCCCTTTACCGCTACGTTACAAACGCCCATAGTACTATCTTAATCGTGCCCCGTATGGACAATATAGTGTTCATAGCCAACTGGACGAAGCGACCATATGGACACTACTGTGTCTATATTTAGTTTGGTGAGCTGCAGAGCTTTCTTTTTACCGCAATATGTATACTCATTCGATACATCATCAAAAGCAGATCGAAATACTTTACAAATACCCTGTTCCGAAAAAAGTTCATTGACCAATAATTTGACTAACAATTAACTGTTCTTTGATTCCAACCGCTACAGTCATCGTACGGAATGTGTGGACGGACATAGGGTGCAAAATACTTAAAATTCCTAACAGTAGCATACATATCGTTCATACCCACAAAACGACCGAACAAAGTCTCTTCTACAATGTTGTCGTGTTCACAACCCCTAAAGCACTCTAGTTATTTAAAAAATTATTTCCTATTGTCAACAAATCAGAAACTCCACAGCGGATGAAAAACTGCTCGTAATAGGTTCGGCCAACGATGAAATACAATGTGGGTTATTGATTAACAAAGTCCAATATGAACGAGATACGGTGGTTTGAACTTGCGGGCAGTCACTAAAACTCTTGCACATCGGACATTATGTGTTAACTTAAAATTCCAGTAGAACTCCCACGAATTCTGTACATACGCTTCAGGCAAAAGACCATGGAATGCTTTTCACCTCAACGGCATTTTTCACTGCCCATAAAAACAAACCCCAAAATAATTTCATGCGAATTTTGCCTCTGGAATGCTCTTCACCTCAACGGCATTTTTCACTGTCCATAAAAAACAAACCCCAAAATTTCATGCGAATTTTGCCTCAAGATTCCAAACACCAGAATCATATCTTTACTAAGTTCGCTGAATGCTAATGATGAAATAGTGTATCTACTAAAGAAATAAAAGTTTTCTTATCCCACCATGACATAAGGCCGCGTGTAGCACAGTGATCGGAGGCGCCCTGCCATACAGATGGGATCGATCCCAGCGCCTCAGGCCCACCTAGCCCTCCATCCCTCCGGGTCGGCAAATTGGTAGCAAACTTGTCTGGGAGGATAGCAGCACTGGCTTGATACTTCGGTAGATATGCATTCAATCACCTCAAACGATGCCTTAATGAAGTCGAATAGATGGCGCATCTTCAGGGATTGATCAACGCCGAGAGCTTTATCCTTTTACCATAAAATATTTTGGTTTTGCAGAAGTCTAAAATCGTATTTGTTCCGGTCTTTGTCACTGAGGTAGTACTTGAACCATTTAAGCGGTTGAACAACTGTGATCTCTCGTAATGTTACCAAACGCACCACTGCTGTGTGATGTCGCAAAGCTCGCATTTAAAATTCATAAAATCTAGCTTCATATTTCGAATCCTCTAGAGGTTCAAGTTTGGTCCACAAGCCTGTCAAATCCTCAAGCAATAAAGTTACCCAACAACTACTGAAAGTTGTCAAAAGAACTGCCATGATTGCCAATGTGTTGAAATACTCCTTGAAAGAAATGGCCCCACAAACAACTATGATTCATGTATAATTAAATGAGATTATAAAATGCGATCATTCGATTTCCAGTAACCTAGTAACTTACGTTTGAGTTAATGAATATCACACTATAAAAAGGACAAAGGATAAAGTTTTCGGCGTTGATCAACCCCTTTGGGATGCGCCATGTATTCGACTTCATTAAGCATCGTTTGGAGGTGATTGAATTCATACTTGGCCTTTTCGATGACTCGCGGTGACCCAACGATGTATCGAGCTAGTGCTGCTATCCTCCTAGACAAGTCTATATTACCAATTTGCCGACCCCGGAGAGATGGAAGGCTTGGTGGGCCATGGGCGCAGGAATCGATTCCATGCGTATTGCAGGGCACCTCCGACCACTGCGCCACACATGCCCTCACAGAACACTAAGTTTTCAGTTGTGCCATCATAGAAAACTGTGGGTAAAAAACTCAGTATTAATCTTAATAGCTAATATGACGCAATACACTTCATAAGTCACCTACATTTGTAAGAAATCGAGGAGTTGTCGATGGGCGGAATATCCTCAACGTATCCTTGCCTGGCAGCTTCCAGCACTTTCGACCACCACATATTGCTTACAACGTACCTAAACATACCCAACTTGGAAAAAGGTTTTGGAATTGAAAGACAAGCTTGAGACTTATTAAATACAAAGAAAATGATGTTAGGACAACTATGACCTTTTCCCTCCGTATGATGACGAAATCAGAACGCATGAGAGGACAAAAAGCTTAAAAAACGAGGAACTACTAGCCAGTTGCTGTCAAGCTTCAATGGATATTCTTGTACGTCGGAAATGAGACAGTTCAATTCCTTCAGAGTAACACGATCGTTGCCCTTCTTCGCTACTACGGCGTCCATTGCTGAATTGTCGCCAGCTCTTTCGTCGATCCTCGTCATCCCGTGCAAAACGGGCCTAAACTATAAAACTCTCTCGATATACTACTCCGAAATAAACACTAGAAAAAATGAACTGCGATGATGAAAATAAATCCAGCAAGGAAAAACATTATGGGAATAAATGGAGATGAACGAATTGAACTGAATTATTGAAGCACACTGGGAATTTCCAGGGAGACAACAGAAGTTCTGGCCGTTCATGTGTATTCCTAACGAGTCTACGGGAAGACATGTGCTTACGGAGTGTGGAGTGTATTCTACATCAAAGTGAGTAGGATCGTGTGGCCGAGTGGTTACGGTGATGGACTGCTAATGCATTGGGGGGTTTCCCCGCGTGAGTTCGAATCTCATCAAAATGAGTTCAACAGGGAAAAAAATTCAATTCTCTTCCTGGTTAGTAACAGACGACATGCATATACGGAAACGATTCCCGCAAAGCGAAGGTAAAGGAGGACAAACACAAAAACTAGGACTAGCACTCGTCAGTTAGGGTCAGGTGAACTATTCCTAGCCATCCTAGATTCTAACCAATACTTTGTGTGCTTCTGTTCGGATAAGCATGAATAACCCACCAAAAAGAAGACTAATGGTCCGCGAACAACTCAACAATCCATCGACAACACCCACAAGACGAGAAGAAACACTGACAGTACTGGAAGTCGCTACATTCACGAATGATGAGAACAGCGCGCCGCATGAGTATGCATTTCGTAAACGGCGGACTCGTTCGTTGGAGCAACGTGAGGTGAAAATCGTCGCGATAGACAAGCTGCAGTGGCGTCGATTGGGGGCACGTTCTTGGGTGGAAATCCAGCTAAAGTCAAGCCGTCAGTCCAGCAAGTTGCTGGCTCGAAGATATTTTTAAACCTTACGATTCATCAACGGTCAAGGCCTAAGTGGGTTTAGCACTTGCAAAGTGGATGGACACGGTAGAAGGAACACGGGTTACGGACCTGCTTGTTTAGTGTTATTGTATCAGCACTATCACATGGACAAGTTGAAGAAATTCACAAAGAATACGAATGAAAGAGGATAAAATAAATCCAAAGCCCTATTGGAGAAGTTTTTACCATTTTTAAATTCTACATGTACACATATATGCATGTATATACGTAGACCTTAAAAGATAGCTCATATTTTAGAAAGGAACTAGCTGAGAGACAGACGAAACGAAGGACCCGCGTGGTGTGGTGGTAGACGCGTTAACCCCTGGGAAGAGTAACAGCGCGTTCGTTCCCCACCGCAGACACCTGCGGTCCGGAGTTTTGCAAATATCTCAGCATTATTGTGGTTATATACATACATGTATATATATATATATATATATGCATATGTACGTATAATTTTATGTACACATTAAGGTATGAGCAAAATACGGAATTTTAGATGCGCTTCGAACCCATAACTACCCTTTCCAAGAGCTGACGTGTTCACCACCACCACGTCACGCGGGTCCTTCGTTTCGCTGTTCTCTTAGCCGCTTTTACCTGTCAGTGCTATCAGCAATCATCCGTCAACGGGATTGATCTAGGTAGCATAACTTGCCATTGAACCCAGCTAAAGCTGCTTAAAACAGGCGGAGAGAAAGGCAAAGCTTGGGCCTCGGTTGGTGCAGTGGATACCACGTGAGCTCCCGGAGATGGTATTCGTGGTTTTGAGGTGCAACTGAGGTTCCGAGTTTTGCTCATATCTCGGCATCATTGTGATTGTATTTCTTATCCAGCCCTGGCAAGGAAGAAGAATAGGCAGTAAGTAGAAGCTAAAGCATTCTCTATATATTGTTCGGATTCTGCTTCTCTATCGTCATTGAGGGCTACTGCCGTCTCTTCATTCCTACTTTCATTTTTGATGCCAGTTTTAGTTTCGTATTCGAATCCACTACTACGAGAACGGGATGACGGAATCGTTACCGAATGGATACCTCCCCGTATCCGGAACGTGGTGAAGGCCTGAAAACGCCCTTGCAAGATTAAGTCAGAACTTCACGGAAGATCAAACTTCCCAACCAGCAATGGGACAGCCTCCCCACACCACACCCTCGGCGGTACCGTCTACGACGCCCAGTGGTGAGACGATCGCTGAGGCTAAAAAATCTCCGGTTACACAGGACGTCACTGGAAGGGGATCTGGCGAGCACACGCACGACACATCATGGAGATTGTTTCTTAGTTTATATGAAGTAATGCAAGAACGCACTTCTCCATCACCGATCTTCACGCTTTTCTTGAAGCCGCAGATCGCAGCCAATTCCACTTGATCGCTTTACACCCTTGTGGTCCATGGAGAAAAGGTTCCGTGATGAAACATCGGTGGCGTGGGCGTTTTCATCCACCCGTTCATTATCCATCTTGTCGACTTGTACGAGATCCTCTCGCCGCCGATGTCCGCCCTCACTCTTAAACATAAGAAGATCATCATCATCAGCTGCTACTCACCGACCGACGCAGCTGATGACTACGAATTCGATGCGTTCTTCTACCAGATGGAAGAAGTTATCCACACTGATGAACCGTATTATAAATTTGTTACGTGAGATTTCAACGCCAGAATAGGAAAGTCAATGGGAGCGAATACAGGATCCGGAAATTTGGATTAGAAGAAAGAGATGGGAAAGGAAACTGTCTTTCTGGACTCCTGTCTGTGGCACGCTTTTTTCATGGAAACTTGTTTTTACAGAGGAAAAGAAAGCTGCCGCTGGACATGGGATTCTCCTAACGGCACGATTCCTGCCCAGACCAATCATGTCTTGACAAACAGAAGATGGCGCCTATTTGACACATCGGTAGTTCCGTCATTCTGTAATAGTTCCGATCATCGCCTTCTTCACGAGAAGATTTGATTCAGCCGTAAGCTGGAAAGAATTTATGTCATCGACCATGAGGATAAAGTCAAGCAGTATACGACGAACATGTTCTGGATGGAATCCTATTTAATTGTGATGGGCAGATAAAAGATGACACGACCAAGGACTGCGAGCTGCTTCTCAAAGGACTTAAAGTTGTGCAGAACTCCTCAAGCAAGAAGATATGATCGCATTTCCATTACTATTCAGGAATTTCTCGAAAAGAGAAGGAAACTGAAGCTTATTCTCACTGCAACACACTTAACACGGCTAGTAATAAGTGCCAGTTGCAGAAAAGTCTGCGGGAAAATCTAAATCGTTACGGGAAGAAAAGAACTCTTAAAAGCAGCACAAAAAAAGAACCAGTTTGAGAAAATGCCGTTCGAATTTGTGCAGAGTGTAATGCCCCGCTACCAGCACTTACGAACAAGCACGAGGTCATTAAATCTTCCCTCCATTTATGGAATTGGTGTTAGAAAAGTTCTACACCAACTTCCCACTCCGCAATCCCGATCCTGGACCTTGGACCTTAAAAATCCTGCTGGAGAAAAAACCACCAGGAATTCTTCCCTCTGAAGTTCAAATTGGGATAGAAAGCGTGAAAGAATGCACAGTTCCAGGACGCGATAATATCACCGCCGACTTTCTTGGAGCCGGAAGCCACAATTTACATTTACTTTTCGCGATCTATATAACTTCACACTTTCAATAGGAAAAAATTCCCAGACCAGAGGAGGATGTCGCGCAAGATCATCCTACCTAAGAAGAGTGAAAGAAGAGATCTTCATAACTATCGTCGATATGCTTGTTGAGTATACTCTACAACCTCTTCAAGAAGATTATTCTGCAGCGCATACAGGAATACTGAATGATGCACAACCAGGTGAACAAGCAGGATTCCGACAGGGCGTTCGTTGCATGGAATACATCCATACTTGTCCAGGGTCATTGTGGTTTGTAGGGGAATACCACTGTCTCCAGTCCTAACTTTTATCGACTAGAAAAAAAGCGTTTGCCATTGTCGAAACGAATACATCTCATTAGCGCTCGTCGACTAGGGACTGGACAGATCTTACATAAAAAGTCTGTACGACTGTTATCGGAACTGCATTACGAGAATACAGCTTTTCTATCGATCTCTTACCAAACCTGTACAAAGAGAGGTTCGACAAGGCGACACCATATGGCCAAAGTTGCCTAGTGCCGCACTCCAGTGGACAGTGAAGGCACTCGATTGGGACGAGAAGAGCATATACATTGATGGAAAATTCCTATCAAACTTTCGTTTCACCGACAGCAACGTCACCTTTTCAAGAAGTACTAACGAAGCAGAGACGATGATCAGTGAGCTCAACGAGCGGGAGAAAAGACCGTTTGCATAAATAGGACGAAAACCCAGTTCATAAAAACCCATGGTGCGAAGGTGATCAGATCAAACTGGATTGTTCTCTGATTGCAGATACTACCCCCGTACGTGTGCCTTCGTCGTTCAATGAGCATGGAGGTGGAATTAGGCAGAAGAAGAACACCTTGCATTGCAGTCGGGACTTTCAAAAAAGTCACTGACTAACTAAGGGACCCGAAAATCCACTCCCACCTTTCGATTCAGGAGTCCTCCTATCGCTCTGTTATGCAGCAGAGACATGGGGTGATACTTTAACCACGTCAAGAACACTGCTCCTCTCACAGAGCGCTTGAACGATGTCTTCTGAAATATAACTGGCACGCACACACAACGTCTAACCGGATTGGGCAGCTTAATTCTTCGAAATCTCCGGATTGGGCAGCTTAATTCTTCGAAATCTATCTCAGTTTTGATACCCAGTAGAGCGTGCATCCATAGCGCAAAATAGGTGGGCCAGTCATATAATGAGATGGGTAGACAACAGTTTGAAAAAAAACTGCAGAGTGGGCTCTACGAGGAGGTACGCCCTCCAGGGTGACCACCTACACGTTGGGTGATCCTGTGCTCGTAACCAAAGTCAATCAGCTATATTCACAACTGTAGTTTCTTTTTTCCCCAGACCCAGTCCGGTACCAATTTCCCGACTCCAGAGGGATGAGAGGCTTGGTCGGCCCGGAGCGGAATCGGCACCATGCTCGTGCGCCCCAAGTTCATTTTCACTGTTCGGTCCTAATGGGTCACTGAAGCATCCTAAAACGAATTTATAAAAAAGACCTCTCGTTGCGGATTAGTTCCTCCAACTGATTGGAAAACGCGTCCAGTTCGCTATCATCAGCTGCACAAGTTGCTGAGCAGTAGCAGTTGATGATACGGACTTTTCTTCAACACGGAAGTTCGAGACGAAGAATGGCGAAGCGCGGTGCTAGGTCTTCGTATGAGGTGGTTAGATGGGAAATAGATGGGCGTACAACAAAGCCAGCGCCTTCAAAATTTCATAACGGAAATTTCTCTGCTCGACTGACTTTAGAGGTGCAAAGCAAGAAACACTCAACATGCGTGTCGTGAGCGTGGTCTTCTTCTCCGTTTCCAACGACGCCCTGTGCAACCCTAGATTTTCTCGCCTCTTACTGATTGTCTCACCGTCCCACGTCGTAAACGGAAAGGCAACACTCAGTGCGTTGGATACTGAGGCCGAAATTTTGCTGGTTTCGCCCTTGTCTTCTCCTGGAGGCCCCAGTCTAGCCTAGCTGTACCCTTCCCCAGGACGTTATCACCCTAGCCAGCTAATTTGCTACCAAGACGACAATTGATTTTGGTACTGGTTCACTCTTAGCCGGACTTTCTGATGGGAAGGCTTGAGTACTTCTCAGCTTAGGAGGCCCTGCCATGGGGATGAACCTCCCGATGTAAGTCATGCCGCAGCCCGAAACCCACGCCTCTCAGCCGCTATGAGACGGTTAATCGTGAAAGGAAGTACCATTTCACCTGTCATCTGTATCACATGTCGTCACGAGCCGTCATTAATCGTCGAGTGACTCGGGCGGGCACTAGTTTAGTTAATCTATCATTTTTTCTCGGCACATGCAAAAAGTAGCCCAGAGGGTTCTGCTAGCTCTAGGCACTCGCTAAACATCATACCTTTTTTCCTATGGTTTTCGTGAAGTACACTGACCATTAGGTCGGTGGTCTTCTTGCAGTACGTTTGACATCCTAAGGAATCCAGTCGCTAACGGGTTTTGTCCATCGGTTGTCGTTCATACGCATTGTGTTCCCGGCCCATCTTATCTTCGACAGTTTGATGTACAGGACGGCTTCTTTGGTTTCTGATCATTGGCGTAGGTCGGAGTTTCGGATCCCATCCCTTACTTGTGTGACGCGGGATACTGCTAGCATCGTCCTTTCGACTGCGCGTTCAATAACGCCGAGTCTTGCATCCTGCCTTCGCAGCGACCAGGTTCCTGACGCACACGGTTAACGCAGGAAGAACCGTGGAGTCGAATAGGTAGGTACGGGATAGGATATTCTTTGTTCTCTTTCCTACATCCTCGGTGTTCTTGAAAGCTCCCCAAGCCTTCCGCTTCCTCCTGTTCACCTCTGGAGCAAAGTCCTTTAAAATGTTGACCTCCTGGTCTACACAGAAGCAATTAGAGCACTGGAAGACCTTCACGCTGAGGAGCGCAAATGGGGCTTGCGAAACCAATCCGTTCCTAATGAGCATCGTTTCTGTGAGATTTAGTCGAACACCAATCTTTCCACAGGGGTTACCAAAGCCGCCAAGCATTCGTTCCGCCCAACTAATGCATGGTGTTGAATGATGACATCACCATAGCAAAGATAGAATAGAAAACCGGCTGACAGAAAGCTGAAACGAAGGACCGGCATGTGTGATGGTGAACGTTTTAGCTCCTGAAAGAGGCAATAGCATGTTCGATCCCCACCGCAGATACCTGTCTTCCGGAGCTTTGCAAATATTTCAGCATAATTGTGGTTGATTTCGCTTATTACTCTGCCGTAAAAATTGTAGTATGCAGTAAATAAAAAATTAACACTGAAGATAATATACTTAACTACCGGCAATCACTTCTAATATTGTCCTACTCCAGTGCTCGCATGCTGTACTTGAGGGTGGCGTTGAATATTTTTGCCGAGATTGTATCGCCTTTTTTTAACCCCTCTCTTGACCTCGATGTTAATATCGCTGTAGAATGGTGATATTTTAGTTGTGAAATGTTTATATAGCTCACCTAGAATCTTATATATTGAGTAGGGACTCCCTGGCTGTTCGGAACTTCGGTGACTGCTTCTGTAGAAGCATAAGTAGTGATATATTGTTTACAAAACCCGACGATCAAAGAAGAAGAGAAGTTTTCCCTTATTATAAACAGTCTAACAGATTCTCAACAACATGCATTGAGTGCAATGCGTAGTCTACTTTGCCGTTTAATTTTCCACGCAGAACTTTTTTTTGTTATGGTATCTGTGTAGTGTTGGTAGGTGCTCCAAAACGGACGAGGTATTGTCCGAAAAAAAACTGTTCCCTTCGCATCAAATGTTATAAAAATCTGTTCATCGGAGAATTTTTTAGCCCTAAATGAGAGCCTGGACAAAAGTGTTGCTGATGTGAAGGATGGAGAAGTTTTTTTGCTGTACAAAGTCATAAAATATCATTGAGAAGACGCGTATAGAAGTGTCTGTAGCACTGGAACGGGTTATGCGATCATAAGCTGCGTGTTTATCGATGTGTACGGGATATCTCTGGAAAGCCTGCTTATTCTCAACTCTTGTCATCACAAACTTTCAGTGACGCTGTAAACGAGAGTTTTGTAAACCGGCTTTCATTGAACCTCGCAATCAATGACCAATAATATCTTACGAACAACCCTGTTGAGCTAACGTGAGGTTGCTAGCACTTGTTCTTAAATAACGTTGGATGACGAACCTGCTATTTCGCCTTCTTTCGGTTTATTGAATGTCCGTCTTACGAATTAATCAACAATATTTTGCTCTATCATGAACTTATATGAGTCTTTATAAAACTTTATTCCAGTAATATTTAGACGTCTTCATCTTCTTTAGAACCGTGTTGATTCAAGTCAATCGCAGTCCACAGCCAAAGTTGTTGAGTGCTGCATGGATAATGAATTCACTCGACGATCACATTGATGGTAGACATCCATGAAAAAAGTCAGTAACCATAACCATTTCCCTCAGTGAAACAAAGACCGTACCCAAAGAAGCTAACAAAGCAAGAAAAGGATGAGAGGATGAATAAATCGGGAGAAAACTCTGTTCCTGAAAATTCCATGCATGATGGACAACGAATGCATGGCTTATTCCTGCCGCGAGCCAGAACTGCCACCAAAGGGAAAGAAAAAACATCGCACTTTTTATACGACTTGCTTTATTCTTAGTGTTCTTGGCAAGAAGGTGACGCTATTGGGTAGATGAGTCTACCGACCCAAAATGAGGAGCTAGAGCAATAACTGTCCCAGCTAACCACTGTAGACTACATGGAATCTTTGACAATGTTCAAATGAATTAATGTCGGCCAAGATGTGAGCTTCTTCGGCATCTCTACGACACAATGATGTAGGCTTCTTGTTGTACAACCGAATTACCATCAGAATGTAATTTCATCAGCGAAACCCGCCTTTCAAGGGCTCTTAATTACCGCCCTCTCAATATTTCCACCGTCATTACAAACGGCCAAAATATGCAGATCAAAATGAAGGAAACTTCGGGTAGATTAAGTCCCTGTAGTAGAAAAATGTGTTCTAAGTTCTTACATCAGAAACTCCCGAACCAGTAGAAACAATAGAAAACGGAAGCACAGCTGCTTACGGTTGCCGCATTTTTCCACACGATCTCCCAGAATTCCAGCGGAAATGAGAAGAAATACATCGATGAAATTAATGGTCCATTATCGCTTATGCAATTACTGAAATAGTTAACTTTTTATTTATCGCCTGATACAATTTTTTCACGGTAGGGTATTATGTAAAGTACAACCAAACTGAAGCTGAGACAATTGCAAATCTCCGTACCGCAGGCGTGTGCGGTGCAATCGAGCACGCCATTACTCTTTCTCTCAGGTAGTTTTAACACCCGGGTGATTGCTGATGTCACTAGTATATAGAAAACTGGCTGAGGGAAAAAGTGAAACGAAGGAACGTCATGATGTGGTGGTGAACGTGTTAGCCCCCCGGAAAAGATAATAGCGCTTTCGGTTCCCACCGCAAGCACCTGTGGTCCGGTGTTTTGCAAGCATCTCACCTTTATCGTGGTTGTATTGAAATAGTGTTTTATCGGTATCGTTACAACACTTCACTATTTCATCTTTTCGACTCAGCGATCTTCCCAACGCTTTGGTAAGCAGCACAGAGGTATGTTGTTACTTTAACCACGTTAGGAACACCGAGCACCACTCAGAAAGTACTTGAACGATATATTCTGAAATATAGCGCGCACACATAACATCTAGCTCGAAAGCAAAGCTCAGATCTTCGAAGTCGATCTTCGGAGTTGATTCCAACTTTGATCTCTAGGAGATTAACTCTCGATAGCGCAACATAGATGGGCTGGTCATATAATAAGAATAGCCGACAAATGCACGAAAATAAGTGTTGGGTGGACTCTATGTGGATGCAGAAGTCCATCTGGCAATCATCTACACGATGAGGGATGTATTTACGACTAAAGTAACTCAGATGATTCGTAGCTGTAGATGTCTCATAGATGACGATATGATACTAGCACAAGTTACCAGGTTCGAAGCAAACCACCGCTATGGACGAAGATAAAGAGGCAAAGAAGCAAGTGGAAAATGTGATGGGTCCGCACAACTTGTGGTAACGGGCGGTTCATACATCAGAATAAGTACTCACCTACATCGATCATTCAAGACATTTTATTATATGATTCCTTTTAAGGAAGACCGAAAAAGTCAATATAATCGTCTTTTCGTGCAAATGCAAAGTTTTTTGCTTCCTTTATTTATTTATTTTTTTTCTTTGGTTGGGGTGAAGGAGGAGGGCATCCTCTTCTCATCGGTTCTCACAGTGCGATCAGGAAATGAGTAATTTTTATTACAAGCTTACGCCTTCTAAGTCGTGAAGACTAACATATCTCCAATACAGAACCTTTCGATTCACCCGCGTGCTGTGCGATGAGAAGTCCTCTCTTGCCTATAATTTGATGATACCTCGATCACCGTTACTTTATGTTTTGAACTCATTAAGCAAAACGATGCGATTATAGTGATTTGACAGTAATATTTCAACCATTGGCACCTATACATGTGAAAGTGGGTGATTATGGATACTTACAGACGTATTCATATGTACACATTACTTGTATCACCTGTCGTTCCGTTGATCGTCGAGTGACTCCAGCGGGCGCCAATAAACCTTCCATTTCATTCTTTCGCATAGATGAGCAACACAGTGGGTTCTGCGCGGTCTAGGGATTCACTGAGCATGAATATTCTTTTTAGAAATTTCGTAAACAACTCTTACCATGGGGTCAGCGGTCTCGCTGCTGTGTGCTTGATAACCCGAGAAGTCCAGTCGCTAATGGCTCTTTTATCGGTTGTCGTTCAGATGTATTATTTGTCCCGCCCGTCTTCCGACATTTTGGAGTAGACAAAGCCTTGCCTGATATTAGATCGTTGACAGCGTGGATATTCCGTCTCTCAATTACGTTATACTTCTACTAGTATAGTATAGTATACTTCTACTAGTCTCGAGTTCGTTTTCGATAACGCGGAGTGGTCTTTCATACTCCCTAAGCAACAACCAAAATTTCGACCCGTATATTGAGGTAGGAAAAATAATGCAGTCGAAGGGTAAGAACGGAGTGTACCTATTTTTCTTCACTACATAGTCAATGCTTGTTAACGATCTCCAAGCTGCTGAGCTTCTTCCTGCTCAACTCTGGAGTTATGTTATGTTGTCATGCTAGTTCTACCATGCAAATTTACAAAGCTGGAACATTTGAATTTACGCATTTCACTGAGCATAAATGGGGCATGAAACGAATCCGTTCTTTATTAACACCGTTTTTGTAAGATTTTATCGAAGACGAACCTCTCAACAAGCGATGTCAAAGACGGTTAGCATCTATTCCGGTGGCTAATGCTTGGTGTTATAAGAACGACGTGACCACCAAAGCGAAGGCGGTGTAATTACCGACCATCGACTTTCACTCTCCCGCTATCCTATTCTAATTTTCCCATGATATAGTCGAGTGTTGCTATAAATAATATTGTCGAGATCATATCGCCTTGTCGAACCAATCTCTTAATAAAGAATCGTAATATTCTGGTTCTAAATCTATATATTCTATATATATCTAATATCTACATACATAAACATATATGTCCTAATATATATATATATATATATATATATATATATATATATATATATATATATATATAACCACAGCGGTGCTCAGATATTTGCAAAACTCCGGAACGCAGGTGCCTGCGGTGGGGAACGAACGCGGTATTACCCTTTCCAGGTGCTAGCGCGTTCACCACAACACCATGCGGGTCTTTCGTTTCGCCTGTCTCTCAGCTAGTGGCACTGATCGATAGAACTAGCTGAGATACAGGCGAAACGAAGGACCCGCATGGTATGGTGGTGAACGCGTTAGCTCCTGGAAAGGGTAATAGCGCGTTCGTTCCCCACTGCAGACACCTGTGGTCCGGAGTTTTGCAAATATCTCAGCATCATTGTGGTTGTATTTCGCATAACACTTTGCCATGGAAATTGGAGAGGCAGAAAGTAAAAAGTAAACATTACATATATATATATATATATATATATATATATATATATATATATCTCACAAAGGATCTTTGCAGAAGCAGTGGCTGCCCAGTTTCTATCACCGCTTATATCTCGATTGCGTTGGAGGTGAGACAAAGTGGTCTCTTATAATCGCTTGATAGTTCGATGATACACCTGATCGTATGGTTATGATCTGTCGTACTGAATCACTTTGAAAACCCTACTAAAAACCCACATGGCTTTCATTCGTCTAGTGCTATGGCAATCTTGTTGAAAGCGACTCAAGTGCAGAGTTCATAGACAATAGATAGAACGCAGATTGGGCGATAGTTGCCGATGTCGTGGACGTCTCCTTTTTGTTAAACAACACTACCTTACAATTCTTCCATGGAATAGGAACCTTGAATTCTGATAGGTAACATATGAAGAGCCGATCCATTGTATTGGACTGGCGAAGGATTCCTCAGGTCTTCTGTTCTTATCCAGTCCAGACCAACTGTTGCTCAATTCTTCACCGTCGAAATAGATCAGATTTTGGATGGTAATAGCTACGGAAGAGGTCCCAGTAGTAATTGTGGGTGACTTTCTCCATTGTCATTCTGGAAGCCGTAAACCGTTCTATTTCATCGTCGGAATGCAATCATCTTGGTTTTATAATTGGCGAGGCTTCGTTTGGCGTTGTCAATGCTCTTCGCTGCTCTTTCCTTAAGATCCTCTCTTACCGCCTTTCTGCACCATTTTGCAAGTTCGGACGTCAATTCGCGATTGCCTGCGGCTCGTTTCGTTCCATGTTGTCTTATCAATTCGAGCGTTTCTGTAGAAAGATGTCTCCTGGTGACTTTCGAACTCTCAGGTATCATAGTGCTGCCGTGAGGATGTTGAGTAAGCCTGCCATATTCCTTGTCGATGTTGCCAATAACGGCACCTTCCCAAGAGCCGACTAATTACCTGAATAAATCTCACTTTATGGTGGGTTTGGGACTTCGGAAATGGAATCTTGCACAGAGGCAGTGGTCCGATCCCGTGTAAAGTGTCAACAGCAACATCGGTTAAGCAAAAATTAGCGATTGACTAGGATCTGGTCTAGTTAATTATAGCACTCCCCCTTGGGACACTATCATATTAAGCGCTAAGACTGGAATTGTGCGTTGCTACGGATAGTCTTGTTCATCATGATAAACTCAGACACCCACTCAGCCTGCTCGTTCTGTTCTAATCTTTGGTTCCCATAGCGTTCTTCAGACGGTCGCCTGTGGCCAATATTAGCGTTAAAATTCCTTAAAGAATGAACCA
The DNA here is from genome assembly GCA_018806985.1 of Angiostrongylus vasorum. Classification (NCBI taxonomy): domain Eukaryota; kingdom Metazoa; phylum Nematoda; class Chromadorea; order Rhabditida; family Metastrongylidae; genus Angiostrongylus; species Angiostrongylus vasorum. Next base: position 811,390 of record JADANN010000198.1, on the reverse strand, counting down.
TAAAGAATGTATGGCCTTCTCTGTAGAACTTCTCCAAGTCCATATAGAACGTTTCGACTTCCTTTCCGTCATAATTTGAAGTCGGTGCGTGGACGACGAAGATTTTCAAGGCCGGTATTGACCCACATTTGTTGAATCGTAAGCGTCCGATTAGCCTTATTAGTTGTTCGAATGAATCGATGTTTATGACCAAATTCACACTGATGTCACGGACGCCGCTGACTCCAGTGTTAACGCATGTTCCAAGAAACAGTTCTTTGGTCTCACAGACGGCGTTAAATGGGCGGCATCTTCTCGTTCCATGCAGTCCAATGGCATTATATCCAATCCTTTCCGCATCATCAAGTTCTCAATAAAGATGCAAGTGAACGTTCCCCTGTGGGTTGTACAATGTAGGTACAAATCATCACAATCCTTCCAGGCAGCCAAGAAATGGCCTGAGATTTTAACATCGCTCTCCATACTCCTACTAATGCTGCCTTATCGGGGCTCTTTCATGGTCAAAGGAATGAGGCCTATTTGTTTTACAGCTAGGCTTTTGATACCCATGTATAGCTCGTCGAGTTCTCTCTATGAGGGCTGGATATGTGAGGGAAACTCACAGGTAGCTTGCTAGTTTGTCCCAGAATAGAGCTAGAGCTTATTTGTTGGAGATGACTCGTACCACCCGTATACTTCCATTTCACTTGATTGCAGGATTATTGACTTGCAGAACAGTATTTTCATAGACGAGAACACGTGTACGCATGCATGAAGATGTCTGTGTAAACGTAGAATGTGTGTGCGAAATCTGTGCAGCAGAAACAGAGAGCCCATCCCCTGGACCCACCTCCGTCTCCGGGTAGCAGTCGCTTTTGGTCCGCCATTAATCCACTATCAGCCACCTGGTGACGTCCCATGTCGCTTCGCGACTAACCTACTGAAGATCCTTCAGTAATGGAGATCCGTGGTACAAGTACATATATAAAAAACATAATTATATACAGGAAGGCGGTGGCATAGTGGTGCCGATGCCGCTCAACATGAGCAAAGCTCTCGTTCAACCCTGCCCCTATCCACGCCTCTCAGCTCTGCAAGCTCGGTAAATTATTGCCAAACTTGTTTGGATTCAACTGGCTTTCTCCAATCCACAAAAAACTAGCAGATGTCTCTGGTGAAGATCTGGAAATGCCCTAGCGCGACTACTCCAGGATTTTAGGAAGAGTCGACTTGACCAGTTTTCAACAACATTCAGAACAACAAAATTCCTCAAACATCAGAACTCGTACACAAAATTCGAAGGCCCTGGTGTAGATTCGAATGAACAAGTGTGAATATCTACCTTACTAAGCATATCAAATTTTTCGCTAACCACCTAACGCTCTTTCAATCATCTCGCCAAGTATCTGCTGGGAAAATCATGAACGACTAAGCGCTGTTAAAGATGCTCCTTAAAAACTCGTTAGGTCCGGGAGCTCACAGCTCATCGCTATGCATTTCGTTGACAAAAATGTATATACCATAATGGATTCATGTCAACTAATGGAATTCGTTACAACCTGCGATGTCTTCGAGGTTGCAGGATGAGAACTCAATTTTTAACAATCTCAGTATATCTGCAGCGAGAACAACGCTGGTGCTATGAACGTAGGTCTCTCCTACTCCCGAATAACATTCAACATGTTGTTAAGGAGAGAAGACAACGGTTTTCTCAACCGAGCCCAACCCACGGGCGAATCCGACCACCTCCATGACGGACGACCTCCAGAGAACGAGTTGTCTGTGTCACTATGAGCACGAGCCATACAAGTAAGTGAGTCACCAAGTGATTCAACCAGCCATCAGACAAGTAAGTAAATCAACAAGTGATTCAACAACGGTCCACCACTCGAAGCCAGCCATCAGAATCCGTCGTTGATCCGGCGACGTCGGCGAGGTGCCTGCCCACGACCCACTGCCATCCGTCGCCCAGGCAGATCCGAGCGAACGCGCTGCAGCCGCGCTGCGTCCGTGCTATAAACCTTGCTGACCACGCTTGGCGCTCGGCGAGTTTCCCAATCCATTTCCAAGGGTATCGATCTGTCTCGTTGAGTCACACGGGTTTCCAAGTTGTCTTCTGCGGTGTGCTTTCGATGAGATCTCATCGCGTAGAACCTCAGAGTCCGTTCCGTGCCACGTTTCTCTTTGTCTGTGGCCCGAGTGGGCTTGAATTGTTCGTTAGCGGCTTTCGTCGTCCTTTGTTCTGTGCGTTCCGCTTCCTGTACGTTCACGTTTCTCTTCAGTACCGATGACATCAGTGGTACAGTCAGCGCCGTCCACAGACGTGCTCGATCGAGCAATGATCAAAGACCTCGATCAGTGGATTGAGCAGCTCTACGAGTGTAAACAACTCAGTGAAAATCAAGTAAAGATTTTATGCGAGAAGGTATGTTCACTGCTTCTGGTCTTCCTTCCTTTTCTTTTTCTTTATCTGAAAGCTTGATTAAAGTACTTGGATTTATTGGCCTTCACATCAGTCATATGTAGAGGCAATGAACATGTAATCTTGCCAACTTGGATATTTGGTGGGGCCGTTCGCACTGGTTGTGCGGGACCCAGCATAATCTCCACTTTTCGGAGTTTTGTTGGTTTAGCCACTGTATTTCCCTGGAATGCCGAGGTCAGTCTGGCTAAAGTCTGCCCCAGGTCGTTACCACCACACGCAGTCGCCGCCCATGTGAATCAGGAGATTTGCCACCACACGACTAGTTTTATATCAGGACGGTAACAGATCCTGGTATTGATTTACTCTTAACTGAGCTACCTGGTGGAAACGTCGGACGCCTTCTCAGCTTAAGAGACCTTGTCGTGAGGATGAGTCCCACGCTGCATATCACAGGCCGACAGACAGGATCACCTCCCAGCCACGATGAGGCGGTAAACCGTTGGGTGGGATGTGATAAGCACGTAGATGAAATTGGCAGTGTGATGGAAGTTTAATGAAGGTAGAAAGGGCGTTTCGTTTACAACTCCTTTTACTTGTTACTTATAAACTCTATCTAGGCAAAAGAAATTCTTGAGAAAGAGTCTAATGTACAAGAAGTACGGTGTCCTGTAACGGTATGCGGTGATGTTCATGGGCAGTTCCACGATCTCATGGAACTATTCAAGATGGGTGGCAAAAGTCCAGACACGAATTATTTGTTTATGGGCGATTACGTGGATCGTGGCTACTACTCTGTCGAGACCGTCAGCCTTCTCGTGTGTTTAAAGATTCGGTTTAAAGAAAGGGTTACTATTCTTCGTGGAAATCACGAATCGCGACAAATTACTCAGGTAAGCTGTATTTTTCGCACTTCGTATTGCTCATCGTTTTCTCACTAGCCGAAGTAGTTTTCATCAACTGCCCTTATGAGTAATCTTCACAATTTTTCTTACTAATGTCATTACTTACTTGATACCCGCATGGCCCGTCCTCACTGCTTGTACGGGCCCCAGCATAACTCCAATTTTCGCGAAATTCTGCTGGTTTAGCCGTCGTGGTTCTCTGGAGTTCCTAGGTCAGCCTGGCCAAAATCTGCTCCAGGTCGTCACCACCACAGGCAGTCGCCGCCCTTGTGGATCAGAGGGAGATTTGCCACCGTGCGACTAGTTTGATACCAAGACGGTGGTGGATTCCGGTATTGGTCTACTCTTAGCTGGGCTTCCTGATGGAAGCGTCAGACTCAAGTTGGGAGACCCTGCTTATTGAGGATGAATTCCTCTGCTGTACATGGCAATCCGACAACCAGGAACACCTTTCGGCCACGATGAGGCGGTGAACCGTTGGGAGGTAACAATGTCATTACATGTTCGAAAAGTGGTTACAATTGGGTGGGCGTTTTTAAAGCACCATATCAATGTACCAGGTTGAAAATTTAAGGGTTATTGGTTGTTTGGTAATCGTCCAAACACTTCTAACAGTTTGTGTTTACTTTGAAGGAGTATAGCACCATTTACACTTCATGAGATAGCAATACATATCACATTTCCACCCCCTGTAAAGTTACAACTTACTTTTCCGTGTTATTTACCAGTACTTAGAAGACATTGCAAGGTTACTTTTTTATTTTATGTTGGATCTGAATTTCAGACAACCGTAATAGTTTTTTACCCAAACAGTCTTTCCTGTAAAAGGATTTTGATTAAAAAAAGGGACAGAGCTCTCGGCGTTGATCAATCCCGAAGGGATGCGCCATGCATTCAACTTCATTGAGCATTGTTGGAGGTGAATGCGTATCTGGCCTTTACAGTCGCTGGCCTACCAATGTATCGAGCCAGTGTTGCTATCCATCCAGACAAGTCTGATACCAATTTGCCTACCTCGATGGGATGGAAGGGTTGGTGAGCCTTGGGCACAGGGGTCGATCCCATGTGTATTTCAGGACGCCTCCGACTACTGACTACTACGCTACGCGCTTTTAGTTAGTAATATTTGTGAGCAAAGTAGGGTGACTGGTATCGAATCTAGCACGGGTTTAGTTTGCAGGCTGGAATGTAAGTCACGACCAGTTTTTGGAATTTTTTGGTCTTTCCACATTTAGTTGAGATTGAGTTCTGTTGGGGTGTTCTGGATCACCCATAACAAGGATATAAAAGCGGTGGATGCTGAACATTGCCGCGACAATACCTCGACGACTACCCAGAACGTCTTCGCTTTTGAGCCAAGTACCACTTACGAACCGTGTGGTTCTCACAGAATTGCTTCGATGATGGTGAAACGAACTGCGAAAATCTGTCCACCTCTGGATTATTGTACAAGTTCAACAGAGTTGCTCTGTGCCACGAGTTTGATATAATACCATACTCGAGCCAATGCCGCTCAAAAAATGGCAGTTATGACATTGTGATTACATCAATATCGACTCGATCCCTCCGTTGGTTGACTACTGCAGTGTTAAGCTGTCACTGGACTGTCCATATTCTGGCTGAGCATTAGCAGTGTCTAGCACCCAGCTCTGTATACTTTTTAGTATATATACAATATACTTGATACTTGGTACTTGAGCGGCCCGTCATCACCAGTTTTGCGGACCCCAGCGTAATCACCATTTTTCGGAGATTTGCTGGTTAAGCCATTGTGGCTCCCTGGAATCCCGAGGACAACCTGGCCCAAGTGTACTCTAGGTCTTCACCACCACAGGCAGTAGCAGCCCTTGTGGATCAGAGGGAGATTTACCACCATGCGACTTCGATACCAAGGCGGTAGTGGATCCTGGTATTGGTTTACTTTTTAGCTGGGTTTCCTGATGGAAACGCCGGACTCCTCAGCTTGGGAGACCTTGCCAGGGAGACGAATCCCCCCGCTGTACGTCGCAGTCTGACTTCCAGGAACACCTCCCAGCCACGATGAGGCGGTAAACCGTTGGGGGGATATAATATATGTATATATATTATATATTTGACTCTGCTGCTTCACCTGACCCGCGCCGACAAAGTTTTCTTAGCTTCATTGCGCGCGAAGATAAGAAATAGTTCTAATACAAAAACAGAAATCGTCAGACCTTGGCCGTCAGCTACCCCTCATCCACACATTGATGTTGTCCCTCGTCTGGACTTAGCATGGAGTGATCATCTGAAACAAACAGGGAGTCACCAAACGGCTTTGGATGCTTAATCACTAAGGCTGTTTTGGGACATTTTTAATTTCCGGTTAGTAAATGAGCTTACGTAGGTGGAAAAAAATTTAAATGCAAATCTCCAACTTCTCGCGAAACCCCGTTTAGAAAGAAATGTTAATTTATTCTGGAGACGTTTTCAGGTTTACGGGTTCTACGATGAGTGCCTACGCAAGTATGGTAATTCTAATGTGTGGAAGTATTTCACGGATTTATTCGACTGTTTTCCTCTCACTGCTCTCGTCGATGGTCAAATATTTTGTTTGCATGGTGGCTTATCACCTTCTATTGATACGCTAGATCATATCAGAGCATTGGATCGTATTCAAGAGGTGAGTCTGAGATAATAGTTAGTTTAGTATCGGGATGAAATTTTCGATGGGATTTCAAACATTAGTTTTACGATGATTTAACGACTTAATCGAACTTTTTCCGAGCACATGTCTTGCGACGTGATAGAACTTTTTCCGAGCACATGTCTTGTCTTTGCAACTGCAGAAGTATTTTTGCAGGAGCCTACTACATAGATTATAGCTGAAATATGGTATAGCATTGTCGTTCATTACATCTGAATGCTTTGTTTGGAATAGCACAAGCATGGGGTAGTATATTACTAATGTTGACAAGACCGTTGAGTATTGATCAGTGTGAAGATGTTCCGTCTAAACTTCGAATGTACTCTGGTGCACTGTCATCACCATTACCATCATCACCAGTATTCCACCCCAATTATCGATTGGTTCGGGAGCGCTCCACTAAGGTTTGTATTCGTAAATATCGCATGGGCTTGAACTGTCCATTTGGCTTTGCTCGCTCGACATGATGAGCTCCACGTTTTCCTATGTTACCAGTTACTCTTATCGTTTCTGGAGAATGGGTAGCCACAGCCTGTCGAGTGAGCTTTTCACATTAGTTTGCAATTAACGGAGTTCCGGAGAGATTGGTCGTTTAGGTATATATATATATATATATATATATATATATATATATATATATATATATATATATATATATAGGATTCTACTTTGCTGCACATCGCTTTCAACGTCGAAAAAGTCCATGATGGAATAGAAGTCTCTGAAGAGGATTAACTGTATAATTGTAAATTTAGAGATTCCTCGTTCTTACCCTTGCGTCAACGTAAACGCTTTAACTCATCATTCATTCATTCTTTCGTCAAACCCTAGTCATTGAACAAAAAGGAACGTCTATGTGTTACGTCATGGGATTGCACCATTTCAGTATCCAGCTAACCATAATTTCTCGCAGACTCTTCTCATTAAAGATTTGCCATATCTGAATCGCTTTATCATAGAAGCATATCCGTTTGAGGAACACACGGTATTTGTCGATAATCTGATCACCAAAATCTGGTTAGATGTCAGCGCAAGTTTTGTTTTGTAAAGCGTTGTTCCACCGTCTTATGGGTTACAAATTCTTGAGAATGTTAGGATATAAGTCCATATCTCATCTTAAAGAGTAGCTTTAGAAAATTGGCCTAGTTTATTCTTTAGATTATTGTTCATGTTCAAGGACTTTCTAGTTATGCGTAAGCTGCGAGCTCTGTAACCGACAAATATAGTCGTTCTTCTTAACATTGGTTTTGAACCACCTTTGCCTTCTTTCGATTTATTTGTGACATTACCCTTTCATGTTTGATTGGATATTTCAGGTAGTATGTTATTGTTGCTGGAGCTGAGAATACACATCTCTCTTTGTTTTTCCAAGTCGATTACGCTGTTCCCTACTCTACCTGTCAGTTTGGTGGATAAATCGTGCACTGCAGATATGGGAATTGCAAGCATTTGCGGGGCGGTAATTAATAGCTCGTAGGAGTTGAGGTGTATAGGCCTGAAGTTCTATAGGTTTTTCTCTTTGCCTTAAGAAAAAACAGAATAATTCTCATATTGTGAGGGGGAATTTCTGTGATTTCTTCACACCTGCATTCTGATGTGAGGGGAATGTGGATGAAAGCATAAAAATGGATGGCATTGCTATAAATGCGTTTGGCACAGCGGAGAATATCGAAAAACCGATCTTGTATCGCCATATAACCATAGGTGTGTCATGAATAATATACACATTTGGTTGGACGTCGGGAGGGACGTAGCTATTGTTCGTTTAGATGCGATATTCAAGGTAGTGGAGTCATGGCTGTTTGTCAGCAATTTAATAAGTGTATTTCTGTGGGCCTGTTGCATTAAAACTTCTACTCACTAGGTGGACGGCATGAAATTAAACAATATTTTGCTTCATAGGTCCAAACTTACCCATATTTGCGCGAAATCAACGCAAAGGTCAGAATGTGGGGTTAGGACTGCGTTCGATTACGCGGCACAGATGGTTCAAAAACACTCACACATGATGTATAGATCTTAACGAAGAAGGTCGTAGGTAGCTGTTAGTAGTTGAGAATGACCATCTGGAGCCAATGTTGTAGAATTCATCGTTAATCCTCTAACAATCGTTCATCATTTTCAAGACATTTAGCAAATGGAGAAGGTGGATGAGTGGTTAGTTCATGAATTGAATGAAGAGCAATGAAGTTATTAGTCGGTTTTTTGCTTTTTTGGATACAAAACGAACGATTTGGATGTATATGTGCACACGTGTTCTCCACTGGAAGATCTGAACGTATAGTGATGTCCATTTTCAGTTCAGTGGGTTACGGAACATTTTTCCACGCTGTGTATATGCGTTTGATAGCTAATCGAAAACAGATAACTGTAGAATTGGTCGCACCAGAAAACCAATTCTCCACATTTAGTGGTTCACAAAGGGCCTTTTTTTTCTAATGGTGAAATAATTCTTGTGCGAAACTCTGCTTCTTCCATAACAAATCGGAAAATGTTCGCTGTTTTCCTTGATGAACAAAGCAAGCTTGTTATTTTAGCACTTACTAATACCCAGTAGCTGACGTTTTGGCGGTTTCGCCTTTCAGAGCCTGGAAAGGTCAAATTGACATGCAATCTACATGGTCATACACTTTCATCACCTCCGCAGAAAAAATGTGGTGCACCAATTTTCACTCGTATAATAAATAGCTTCTTTTAAACACTGACCGTTTTGTTCCTGGTAAGTCTTCCAGTTATTTGGTGGAGATCAACCGCTCAGTGGCTTACATAAGTGAGGAATGGCCTTGACTCCGGTCGGTAAATCAACTTGGTATACGGCGTGAGGTCACGTGTGGTAACAGGGCACTCCTCCTTGCAGTTCATTTTTTGGAATTCATCCAGAATACTTGAAGAAATTTAGGCGCGTATGTTTTGATTTTTGTGCGAGGATAATAACTTCTACTCCAAAATCTCCGTTATGTCTTTGTGTTTTATGCGCGCCTTATGGAGTATCTGGTTTAACTTTAAATTTACCGACTCGATGTTGTTCTATACGGACGCACTGTGGTCTATCCGTTTCGCCAATGTATTCCTAATCGCACGGTTTACAGGAGATCACGTACTGTTGTACCAAGCTCGTATAATCATCGTCTCTACCGTTAGAGCATATTATGCAGTTTACCGTTGTACCTGGACGGTCATATGGACGGTCACAAACTAGCCAGCGTCTCACAGTGCTCAGTGATATTTCTGTCACTGTTGCCGAATTCCCGGCCCTATCTAAGCAGCGCTTTATCACCTGTATCACCTGTAGTCCCGTTGATCGTCGAGTGACTCGAGCGGGCGCCAGTAAATCTTCCAAATTTCCCTGTCACGTGTAAGAGTACCCCAATGGGTTATACTCGCTCTAGGGGACTCGTTGAGCATCATACCTTTCTCCTAGGCTTTTCGTGAAAAACTCTGAGCATCGGGTCGGCGGTCCTCCTGCAGTGCGTTTGACATCCCGAGGAATCCAATCACTAACGGCTTTTGCCCATCGGTTGTCATTCATGCGCATTACGTGTCCGGCCCATCTTATCTTCGACTGTTTGGCGTACAAAACGGAATCTTTGATTTTTTATCGTTGACGCAGGTCGGAGCTTTGGATCCTATCCCTTACTTGTGTGAAACGGGATACTCCTAGCATCGTCCTTTCGACTGCGCGTTGGGTAACGCCGAGTGATCTTTCATCCTGCTTACGCAGCGACCAAGTTTTTTGACCCATATGTTAGGACAAGAAGTACCGTTGGATCGAAAGGTGGGCACGGAGAAGAGTGTTCTTTGTTCTCTTCACTACATCCTCGGTGCTCTTGAAAGCTCCCCAAGCCGCTCGTTTCCTTCTGCTCAGCTACTGAGCAAAGTCGTTTATCATATTGATTTCCCGTCCTAGATAGACATAAGTGGAGCATTCGGAGATATTCGTTCCGTTGAGCGTTAATGGGGCAAACGAAACCAATTCGTTCCCTATAAACATTGTTTTTGTGAGATTTAGTCGAAGACCAATCTTCCCACAACCTTTATCAAAGTCGGCAAGCATAGGTTCCGCTTGGTTAATGTTTGGTGTTATAAGAACGATGCCATCAGCAAAGCGAAGATGGTGTCACTGGCGACCATCGGTTTTCACTCCTATATTATCCCATTCTAATGTTTGCATGACGTTCTGGAGAGTGATAATTTTGGCGAGATGGTGCCACCTTGCCTAACCCCTCTTTTTCACGTCAATGTTAATATCGTTGTGGAATGGTGATATCTTGGTTGTGAAATTTTTGTACAGCTCACGGGAATCTTTATGTACTGAGGAGGGGCTCTGTGACTATCCAGGGCTTCCATGACTGCTTCTGTCTCGGTTAAATTAAATGTCTTCTGTAAATCGATGAAACTGAGGCAGAGCGGTCTTTTGTACTCTCGCGACACTTCAATGAGCCTTGTTACCGTGTGGATGTGGTCCATCGTACTAAATCCTTTTCGAAACCCTGCTTGCTCACATGGCTATCCTTCGTGCCGTGTTCTGTCAATCCTGTTTAGGATGACTCGAATGAAAAGTTTGTAGACGGCAGACAGTAGGCAGATTGGACGATGGTTGCGGATATTCTGTAGGTCACCCTTCTTGAAAAAATGCTGGCCATGCTGGTCTTCCACTGAGTAGGGACCTTGCATTCAGATTGTTAACGTGTGAATAGCAGAGCCAGTGTGTTTACGAGGATTGACGGAAGGTTCTTCAGGTATTTGGTCTTATCCTGTCCGGACCTGGTGCTGTTCGATTTTTCACCGACGAATTGGCATGTTGGATTTCGGAAGGGAGAACCGGTGGTGCAACATATCCATCCTCCTTTATTTCATATGACTGAAGGTGGACGTGGCTATCGAAGAGATCTGAGTAGTATTCGTGAATGATTTTCTCCGTTGCCTTTCAGAACGCTGTAACTGTTCCGTGCGGACGGCGGAGTGCAGTCATCTTGGTCTTGTAATTGGCGAAGCTTCGGTGGACTTTGCGAATGCTTTTCCCAGCCTCTGCAGCTTCGACCATTACTGCTGCTCTTCCCTAAGACCTTCTTTTACCACCTGTCTGCATTGTTTTGCAAGTTCTGACGTTAGTTCGCGGTTGCCTGCAGCTCGTGCGAATCCACGCTGGCGTATTAGCTCGAGTGTTTCTAGAGACAAACGTCTTTTGGTAACTTTCGAACTCTCAGCTTTCATAGCGCTAACGTGGAGATGTTGAATGAGCCGATCGTATTTTTCGTCGATGTCATCGACAACGGCATCTTCCCAACAGCCGACTAATGAATTGAATAATTCCAAGCCTATGGTGGTTCTGGGATTTCGGTTTTTGAATTTAGCGGCTTTTTCTGCTTTCCGCGAGAAATAGAATCTTGCACGAAGGAGATGGTGGTCTGATCCCTTGTAGAATTTTTGGGACAACAGCGGCATCGGTTAGGTAAAACCTTTTATTTACTACTTCCTCTCCATTGGGAGACTCTCACGTCCCTCGTTGAGGGTGGGGCTTCTGGAATTGCGAGTTACCGTGGATGGTCTTGGTCGTTATGATAAACTCAGATAGCCGCTCACCCTATTCGTGCCATTCTAATCCATGTCTTGGCGTTGATGTCTCCAATGGTGACCTTGAAGAATGTATGGTCTTCTTTGTAGAACTTCTCCAAGTCCATATAGAACGCCTCGACTTCTTCTGCGTCATAGTTTGATGTCGGCGCGTAAACGACGAAGATTGTCAAATCCGGTATTGGTCCACATCTTTTTAATCGTAAACATCTGATTCGGGTTGTAAGCTGTTCGAATGAATCGATGTTCATGGACAAACTCGTGTTGACGACAACACCGACGCCGCCGACTCCTCTACTGTCGCATGTTCCGATGAACAGTTCTTCTCCGGTGTCATAGACGGCGTTGTATGGGCGGTGTCGTTTCGTCTCGGCCAGGCCGATGACATCGTACTTTATTCTTTTTGCTTGCATGAGCAAGTCTTCTATCGAGGACTCGGTTGCAAGTGTACGTGCATTGTAGGTACAGATAGTCACCATAGTTCTTTGTAATCCAGGCAGCTTCCATTGGCCTTGGGATTTTAGCAGCCCTTCCGTACTCGTCCTTCCCGACACTGCGAAATTGGGGGCTCTTTCGGGATCAGAGGAATGAGGCCCTTTTTTTTTCTTTTTTTTTAATGTGTTTAGCATTTTGATACCCTCTTATAGCTTGCTGGGCTTTGAACGTGGGGCTGAGTATGCTCACGGGTAGCTTACCAGGCTCTCCCAGAGTGGACATGGTGCTTATTTGTTGTGGGCGACTCCTGACCTCCTCCCATATACTTCCCTGTCACTTGATTGCAGGCTTTTAGCCGAATTGACTGGTAGAATACAATCCGCATAAGCGAGAACGCACCTACACAGGCATGCATGAATAAGCCAAACAAATATAGAAAGTATGTGCCAAATTGGCGCAGCAGAAGCAAGGAGCCCGTCCCCTGGATCCACCTGTGTCTCAGAGAAGCAAAGGTCGCTTTTGAGCCGCGATTAACCCCCTTTCTGCCACATGGGGACTCGCCACGTAGCCTGGCGACTAATCGCCCCGAGGTCCTTTATGTGAGGGAGATCCGTGGTCGTTTTATAGATGCACTAATTTCTTTGGAAAGGAAGGGTGGGGTAAACGGGACCTTGTTTTCGTTAGAATTATCATTTAAGAGCGTGGTTTACCTTCTGCGCATATCACGAGCAGCTACAGTTTCGTAGCCATCAGAAACGGTTACTTGCTGCTCCATCTGCAGGGATTCTTCTGCTTGCATACTGTGCACGTACTGGCCATTGTTCAAAACACATTTTTTTCGTATGTTATTTATCTTCATAACATATAACATATCTGTTTTTTCACGAACGCTCTTTTTATGTGTGGGAACTGAGAGAGGTAGTGAACCAGTATATTTTTGTTACTTGGCTTTGTTGCCACTTGGTGATGTAGCCATTTTCGGGTAGGTAAATTTGAACGTTCAGAAATGGAAGGCGATTTTCTTTCGGTTTTTCTCGTATGAACTTGATGTACACTGATTGTTTATTTAATAACTGGAAACGTTTGTCCTTTCCTTCGTATGTTGAGAAAATGACAAAGCAGTCGTCCATATATCTGCAGTACAGCAATGGCCGGAGATCGATTGCTGTGTTTCCACCTGCGACATAATGGTAGTGGCAAGGTTTGGTGCCGTTGTTGTCCTATTGCCAACGCTCTAATTTGTGCGTAGTATTTCCTGAACCATTCAAAGATCGAGCAGTTTAAGCACACCTTTAGGAGGAGTATGAGCTACAGAATCAAGGAGCCATACATCTTTATTACTCCTTGGTATTGCACAAAAAAACCCGCGAATGGCTTGCATTGACGAGTCATCCGACACGTTAATATAAAGGGCGGTCGTGTCGAAGGACTCCATAACGCATGCGCTGTTAGGACGTGGGTTACGCAGACGACCCAGGAACGTTTGGGTATTCGTGTGACGGAGTCGAATGTGCTTCACAAGCTGGATAAAATTTGGGTTTATGAACCAAACCATCCTATCAGTGGGTCCGTTTACATAACTGATGAATGTTCTTAGCTTGAAGGTTGAGGAGGGGTCAGTAGGCGCAAGATCATCAGTGGGTACTAACTCATGAAATTAGATAAGTAGGTTTAGGACGGGGAATGTTGGAAATTCAATCCCTAATTGCAAAATAATGGATGATTTTGAACCTACCCGCTTCCCACCTTCACCCATTCCATTTTCAGTTTGCTGTGCTGAGTTTTGAATTCGTTTTCAGTTGATGCGCGATAGATCGAAGCGTCTTCAAGGTGCTTTTCCGTTATCTCAACATCTTAGTGGCGAGAAACGTTCTACAATTTCTCTCCACTTATCACTAGTTGGTAGTCTAATAATTTTTTTATTATATTAGTTCTTGAACCAGTCGTATTTCGCATTCGATTCCATTTTGGCGCTGCTGTATGGCTGGAATTAAACCTCCTGTCGCGTTAGTGGTTCTATTTGCGTTTTGCCCGAAACTCTTTTAAAATAGCTATCAATTTCTTCGTTGGAGCCCTGCTGTCTAAAGAACGCTCGGGGAAAGCGAGATGGTGGTAATGCCTCTGCTTCTTATTCTTTATGCCTTTTTAGTGCTTCGAGTGTAGTTTTGTTATGGAGTCGATCTTGAAGCTCATGCAAACTGAGCAGTCTAAAAGTGTTTTCAAAAAAAATGATAGCTTTAATTTTTATTTACTGCATACTATTTTTTAATAGCAGGGTATTATGTGAAATACAACCACAATGTTGCTGGGATATTTGCAAAACTTCAGACCGCTGGTGTCTGCGGTGGGGACCGCACACTCTATTATCCTTTCCAGGGACTAACGCGTTCACCACCACACCATGCGAGTCTTTCGTTTCGCCTGTCTCATGTCCCAGCAACAGTGTCGTTATATTTCACTTAAAAATGTTAGCTTTCAAAATTTCAGCATTCTGTAGTGCAAGAGTAAGTCAGAATAAGTAATCTTGTATTTTGTTCTGTAAAAATGTGAGATTCTAGATTTATTAATTTGATTGATAGAACTGTGCTTGAGCGTTGTTATAATATTTTAAATGTACGGTCGGAAATCGCAATGGTAGCGAGACTAGTGGTTTAACGTGGACTGCTTGCTCTGGATCGTAAAACTAGCTGTTGATCTGGAATCATTCATGTCTTTTGTGGAACTTAGAGTAACAAGAGTAACAGCATCTCCGTTTAGGTCCCGCACGAAGGTCCGATGTGTGATCTGTTGTGGTCTGATCCTGACGATCGAGGTGGATGGGGTATCTCCCCTCGTGGTGCTGGATATACATTTGGTCAAGATATTTCTGAAACCTTTAATCACACAAACGGTCTCACTCTTATTTCTCGCGCTCATCAGCTCGTCATGGAGGGTTATAACTGGTGTCATGATCGTAATGTCGTTACCGTATTTTCTGCACCGAACTATTGCTATCGATGTGGAAACCAAGCTGCTATGGTAGAACTCGATGATGAGTTGAAATATTCATTCTTGCAATTTGATCCTGCTCCTAGGCGAGGTGAACCACATGTCACACGAAGAACGCCGGACTACTTCCTCTAATATGTTTGTAGACTACCTACCCTTGATGTTATTTATTCGTTATGTACACCTCAGTCCCGCACCGTAACCTTGAAGTAAATCTATTCCTTTAGAAATATTGCAAAAGAGATTTCTTAGTACGTTTATTGTTACGATGGTCAGTATCATACCTAGGTGAAAGTATCCTCTCTGCACTTTGCCCTTCATGGTAGTTGAGTCGAACTAGGATTATTCTTCGATGACCTGGCGTGTGCTTGCCTTTCACGCTTCCTGGATCTGTTCTTCATTTTTAATGTGGATGCTGTTTGTCTTGTGTCGAGTGACTTATCGCCGATTGTTTAAGTTATTCAATTTGTCAAGAATAAACCGCAGCTATATTTAATTCGATTCAGTGATAATGCTATGACGTTGGTACTTGTAACCATAATGTCATCAATTGCACTAACGTATAAAGTACTATCCGATTGTCCGAGAAAAAAATCCCGAACGATTGACTTCGTATTTATTTTTCTTTGGCTGTAGCGTCGTTTCTGTGTTTATTTTCATTACCCCGGTATCGACTAGTACATCATGTAGTATATACATGTATACGGTGTACACTATTCACCATTATCACTTGCTGAAAAAAGAAATTTCAAGGATTGAGGCCATGAGTGGCCTACGGAGCCATCTCCTCAGAGAACGTGTCGAAAGTGCCAGTAACGGTGATTCGATGTTGCAAACGGCCCCCACTCTTGGAAGTGGGAATTTGCACGATGTAGTTAGACTTCCTGCTGGGGAGGACATCAACGAGTGGCTTGCTGTAAACAGTGAGGTTTTTACAAGTGCATATGTTTCATAAACTACACCATTAGCTTGCGAATGTTTCCATGTGGAGGCACATCCGGTGTGGCCTTGCTTGCTTTCAATTTTGGCATGTTGCATTGGGGGTTGATATTTAATAATTACATAGGAAGTAACCTTTTCAGGATTTTGAACCAGTTGATAATATGAAGGTGTGAAATGTTGATTCGGTGGGGCATCTCGGCGTATTCTTGACGTTAGGATATTCACTGTTCATGCTTTAGGCGTTACTTGTAGCAAAATTACTTTGTGGATGTACTTAGTACTTCAATTGTTCAAAAGGAAAAGAACAAAAAAAATTGGGGCGTGTCTATACCGTATCTCCAATCTAGCATTTCGTCTTTCAGTCTTTTTTGGAAAATAATCACATCGAGTAGCAGCTATCAGCAATTTTAGACAAATAGAAATGACTGAAGTAAGCCTCAGTTCCGTTATAGAAAAGGGTATGACTCCTTGGTGAGAAAGTACATCATGCCCTGTTTGATTAAATTTTTAAAAGACCTCGAAAATTGGAATAGTGAATGTGGCAGGGAACCTACGAATCCTCTCTTGTTCCTTTTATGTGAACTAAACTTAAAAAGCGATATTTTAAGTCCTAAAGGATTTTAATTCCAGGAATTTAGAATTTAAAGATATCTTAGTTTTTGACTTGTAGTTATGGATGTTTTCAACCAAGTTCGAATGTTATACGGAACAATTATTGATTACTGTACAAATGAGATCTGCCCGCAGATGACGGCCGGACCTGCGTACGAGTATTTCTGGACAGAAAACGACAGAATGTGAGCTTCGGACTAAACCATGTTTCCAAATCAACCTTTCTGTCACTAGTTACTTCTCCATGACCAGAAAGCAATTTGAACAACAGAATAGGAAGTACTTGATAGACCTACTTATATACAGTTAACCTAAAAAAATACAAGGAATTGATATCGTTGCAGTCTTCCCTGCTCTGCTCCGGTGTACATCGATTACGTCATGACATGGGTACAGGAACAGCTCGACGACGAATGCGTTTTCCCGTCGCAAGTGGGTACGTCAGGTGTAATTTCATATAGTATTTATTTCTTCGGTCTTGTTGTTTTTGAAGTCTTTTAACTTTTAATGTGCATTGAAGGTCGATTGTTTCCTTGGAATTTTATGGAAGTCTGCGAAGGAATAATGCGGCGTCTGTTTCGAGTGTACGCCCATGTGTATACTGCTCATGCAGGGAGGTTCAGCGAATTGAACGCGACACCACATCTCAACACATCCTTCAAGCAGTTCATTCTATTCGCACGTCAGTTCCAGCTTGTTCCTGCGAGAGAACTCGAACCACTTCGAACTAAGATCGAAGAGTTGGTCGGAGCTTGAAAGCCACGAATTTGTTCGTTATCATCTTACGCTCCAATATTCTGTACCTCCTTTTGTATATATGATATTCTATATTTCTCATCGTAGTATATAAATACGGGCGCGTGTGGCCCAGTGGTCGGAGGCTTCCTGCATCACACATGGGTCGATACCCGCGCCCCTGGCCCACCAAGCCTCCCACCTCCGGGGGTCGGCAGATTGGTGCCAGACTTGTCTGGGAGGAGAGCGGCACTGGCTCGAGACATCGGTAGGCTACCGCAAGTCATTTTAAAGGCCAGATATGCCATTCAGTCACCTCTAACGATGCTTAGTGAAGTCGAGTGCGTGGCACATTCCTCAGGGACTGATCAACGCCGAGAGCTTTATTTTTATCCTTTTAGTATGTAAACCCAAATATATGTGTATATACATGTTTTATACATATATATATATATATGTATGTATGTATGAGGTATCATACATGCATGCATATATATATATATATATATATATATATATATATATATATATATATTTATATATATGATATAAGCCCATTTTGAAACCAGTTGTAACTAGTTCAAAATCGATTTTTCACGTTTATAAGGATATCAGATAGAGTTGTGTCGAACAAAGGCAAGAAGTTCTCAGAAACATTAACGTTTGTGAAATAAATGTTATATTAACAACCTCGTGTCAGCTCATTAAAAATACGGTGACTTAGGAACTTGAATATCGAGTAAATTTGGTATAAAACACACTGAAGTGGAATAGAAATGGGCGCAACACATTTCAGCTTGCGCTTTGCTTCTCTCCAACGTCCGGGATTAACATTTTAAATAAGCACATATTATATAGAACTCAAAGGTAGCAATAACTCGCATGAATACCAACCACTTATAGTCATTTGTCCGGAAATCAACATTCGATTTGTAGCTCCATTTTCTGCATATGTTCCAGCAATGGTTTTGTTTTCGAGTACTGTAGCATTAAATATAACTGCAGTAGCTCACTTTATGCACTTTCATTCCATATAACTGGATTAGAAATTGTTTCTGACAAAACTCGAAAGTTAAGATTTACGATGTCAAAACAGCAGTAGTTTCGACAAATATACCAATTCAAATTCAGACGTAAGCAGCACAATCGGCTCGGGGTATGGGGTCAAGAAAGTGTTAAAGAGCGCAAAGTACAACCACAGTGGTGTTGAGATATTTGCAAAACTTGGATCCCAGACCGGATTAGAACCCGAGATTATCCTTCGGTGGCTGGCGGGTTTTTCACTGTACCATCGAGGCCCTTGCTTTAACTTCCTCTCAGACAGTTTTCTTTGTTCTAACTGTGTCATCAGCAGGGCAGACTACCTTCTGTGACTTCATCTCCTCAAGAAGTCCAGGATTTCACACAACTGCCATGGAGGAAGTTGTCTCTTAGGCAGAAGATGTGTAGATTCTAATGGATTTTATTTCGAACAATCATTGATGTTTATTCCGGCTAAAATATGCCCCTTTGAAAATGTAGGTTGAGTTCGGACATTAGTTCTTAGAGAAACCAATATTTGGGTGTAAGACCGTAGAAATTTACGGAGCAAAAGGTACACAGTGTGATGTATCTGATGGAAAATACGAGTGATATTTTTGATAATATGATGATAAAACTAGGCTGGGCAGCAGTTTTCAATGGATGGTAAACTTAAACCTCCATGAATAAAATATGTCGTAGCGATTCAAAATAACGTGGAAACAGTCGAATAAACATCTTTGTCAGCCTTGTGTTAGCTTAACAATTAAAGGAAGTAAGGACTATATTTTTGAGAAGTAAGAAAATGGAAATTTTGCTGGAGCCCTCACAACTAGTGAGAACGGGCCATTCAAGTATCCGAGATTGTAAGAACTGTGTGACAGGAACGTGAAGTTCCCAAGAAGGCGACGATTGTGTATCCTTGTAGAGATGCTTACGTCTTGGAGATTTCGAATTGGATAACTCATCGTTCCCTCAACTGTAGATACTGTATAGTTATGCACTTGACTGTGCGACGTTGCAATGAAGCAATCATTATCTTTAAAAAAACTTAGAAAACGATAAGAGCTGCATTAATACGTCCTCAGACATACAACGAAGTTAAAGTGACCTAAACATCAACAATTTCAAGAAAGCAGCAAGGAAGCATGTTGATCAGCTTTTAAAGCGTCGGAATCACGGTGCTACTTACAAAGGTCTAATGTTAAATTGCCGTCGAACTACGGAATAGTGAGAAACTGAACGATTCAAGTCATTTCTCAGTCCACGTCTAGTCAACTGTGAAGCTGATAACTAAACAGTTAATGGAGTAGGCCTTCACCTAGTTATTTCTTAAAACAGCCCGATCAAATAGCAAAAACACTTAAACTTTATACTGGCCTAGAATTAGCTGAGAGACAGGTGAAACGAAGGATCCGCATGGTGTGGTGCTAAACGCGTTAGGCCTGTAAAGGGTAATAGCGCGTCCGTTCCCCACCGCAGATACCTGCGGTCTGGACTTTTGCAAAAATCTCACCATTATTGTGTTTATATTGGTCGTTGTAATAAGTTAGCGAAACTTCAACAAATATTTAAATACTTGGTGGAGTGAACACGAATTTGTATGTTCATATGTTCTTATGGAATGATCTGGTTGAGCTGATGCGAAGTTGGTATAGTTGTCGTTGTTGTAGCTGTTGTTATTTTTGATCGATGGCCGATGACGTCTCGGCGATTTCGCCTTTCTCAGAGCCATGCTGTTACGAGCGGGACTGGGCAGTCGACCAACAACGACAACAATTGGTACTTGAATGGCTCGTCCTCACTGGTCGTGTGGGCACCAGATAACCTCCATTTTTCGGAGATTTGCTGGTTAAGCCATCGTGGTTCCCTGGAATCCCAAGGTCAGCCTGGCCAAAGTCTGCCCCAGGTCTTCACCACCACAGGCATCGCCGTCCTTGTGGATCAGACAGAAATTTGCCACCATGTGACTAGTAAGATACCGGGACAGTGGTGGGTCCAGGTACTGGTGTTGAGCTGATCTGTCAGAACAATTCATAAGAACGTATAAATCGATATATCGATCATCGACGTCGAGGTTTACAGAAAGCCGGTTTTTGAGTTATTAAAAGATTTCTGCTGTTTCAATAGGTAAACACAAAGACGTACAAACTGTGACTTGTACGAAATAATTTTAACCACTTGGTTTGAAACAAAAGTAGAACAACAACTAACGAGTATAGAACTTAACTGGAGTGAAAAGCAAAGGAAACGGACATCCACGCAGCAAGTCGATCTTGGTCCCACATGGAAGACCCTGATATCCGTCGTCGATCCCAGTTCTTTGTGCCAGTGACATGGAACCTGGAGCGTTGCCAAGATTACTTTGGATTATTTGGAGTGTTGTACAATCGAGTTGAAGTAGTACTGTGCTGTGGTGTTTCTTTGTCCTTGCTTTTAAGTTTGTATTGTGACCCGTAGCCCATCTGGTTTTTCTACGACTTGGTCCTCTTGTGCTTGATAGGTTCATGATCTCCATCGAATTGCATATATTAGAGCTTTTTTTTCAAAATTTCTCTTAGGAGGCAATGTTTGCACCTCCATTTCCTCCTTCAAATGGAGGAAAACCTGAGATACAACCCACCACGGCGTCGTTTCTTCCTCAGAGTGTCGGTATAGCCAACGACTCGCTGCAGACTAGTTGGTTTTCTTCTTTAAAGGACATAGAACTATCCTGCTTTTCTAGTGTTTAATTCTGACTTTATTACAGCACAATTTGGAACATTGCCTAAACCATTTCACGAACCCTTGTACGGATATCCCACTGGTTGTGCGCCTCCTACTCAACCTGCAATGCGAAACGTACACTCTGGACCTACTCCCCAGTGGTCTCCTTACCAACCAACAGTTCCAGCAGTAAATGGCATTACGTCATCAGCAATGAGTTTCCAATCTGCACAAACCCATCATCTTGCTGCCACAAATGGCTTACAAGCTATGCAAAGTCACAATTTGAATAGCTCTCAGAATTCACAGCACATTCCACCTGCAGTGCCTCCGAGCAGTGGTACCTCCTCAGCGCAGACAAATAAATCTGAGCCACCAGTGTCGGTTGGTCGGCAACGTCAAGAGGTGTTTCTTGGACAGTCCATGCAGCAATTTTCAAATGCTGTCCATCCTACGCATCCACCATATGGAACGACTCCTCAGCAGGTTCAGCAAATAAGTTCGTTTCCTTCGCAACCTGGTCCTTTTCACTCACCAATCCCGCCCCATCCAAACCAGCTTCAACAGCCACAAGTAGATGCCCGTGGGCATACGACGGGAGTTCCAGGGGCGTCTTTGTTCCCACCTCCCATGGGTGCTAAAGCCCATCCTGATTTTCCAAACATAAGTGGCGCTAGCACTGCCATGGCAAATTCTCAAGATGGTTTTCAATCTCCGGGACCACCAGGAGTCCAACCACATTTTGGTACTGCTCCAAATGTCCAAGGAGGTATACCACCAGCAGTTCCTGGTAATCCACAAGGACCTGGTTTTCCGTCTGCAGGATTTCCGAGTGGTCCACCTATGCACACACGACAGCCACAGCCTCAACCGCAACAACGACTTGATCCGAACATGATGCCTAGTGCGGTTGAAGTTATGGAGATAGATTCTGCTCAGTCAGGGCAGTTCCCAACAGGTTATCCACATGCTAACCCTCCTCCTCTTGTCTCAACAGACTTCTATGCTGTCGATCAAGGAAACTGTTCTCCAAGGCTGATGAGGTCAACATTATATATGGCACCGGCGTCAAACGACCTATTAAAAGCAGCACAAATTCCGTTCGCTGTCGCTTGTTCGCCGTTTGCGACACTTCATCCAAATGAACGCGCTCCTCCACTCATAGATCTTGGACCGGGTGGCCCCGTGCGATGTCAGCGCTGCAAAGCCTACATGTGTCCTTTCATGGAATTTCAAGATGGAGGTAGACGGTTTCGCTGTCCATTTTGCCATGCTTCCACGCCAGTGGAAGATGTTTACTTCGCTCATCTGGACCACACTGGTCGTCGCACTGATATTGAGCATCGCCCAGAATTATTTTTGGGAGCCTACGAATTTATAGCAACCAAACAATACTGTAAGAACGGTCTACCTCCAAAAGAGCCCGCTTTCATTTTCATGATTGATGTTTCTTACAATGCAATACAGAATGGTATGCTGCAAGTTGTGTGCTCGCATCTGGAGCGGATTCTTCAGCAGTTGCCGAAAGATCTCGGTGCTTCTGAGTCTGTTGTGCACGTTGGGCTGGCAGCTTTTGACCAAGTAGTTCACTTCTTCGATTTATCTGCTGCACAACCGTCTGTGATGGTAGTAGGTGATGTCGGGGACATGTTTGTTCCTATCGTTGATGGCCTTCTGTTGCCGTATTCCCAAGCAGCTCAGTCTATTCGAGCTGTCCTCGCAGAGATTCCACGTTTATTTGCACAGTCAAAAATCACTGAAACAATACTGGGACCTGTTGTGCAGGCTGGTTTAGATGCTCTTCAGTGTGCCGATCGAGTTGGAAAGCTGATGGTGTTTTCTACTTCGCTGCCAACATTTGAAGCTCCTGGAAAACTGAAGGCAAGAAATGAGAGAAGTCTCCTTGGAACCGAGAAGGAAAAGGTAGTTTGCATTTTCTGTAAATGTTTGCAAAAGTAGATAATCTTTGTGTAAACAAGGGCGACGAAAAAGATTGGAACCAGTCCTTTTTTGCCCTATTTTAAAAGGAACGTCAATCTGTTATCTATTGCTGAATTTTTGGCGTTTAATGGATGTAGTTTGTTGTTAAAAAGGCAAGTACAACAATTTTCTAGATGTGTATTGTAAGCGGATTTAAAAAGATCTTTGTAAGCATTAAAAGCAATTGTTTCTGCGAGCGAACATGATAATAAGAGGCCCAAGTGCCACTTTTCTTTAACATCGGCATTGAATAAGCGCATACGAAGTTGTTATATTATTCATCCACAAAAGTTGAAGTCTCGACGGGTTTCGCCTTCTTCAGAGCCTGGAAAGGTCAAAAGTTAAATGCAAACTATTCAACAAGACACCTTCCTTACATCAGCAAAAAACCACAATGCCTAATTTTCAATCACATTGTGGACAAAATGGCTTTTCTTCGGTCGGAGATAGGTAATGTAATGTTAGCCTTTCATTTACTGCCTACTGTAATTTCTCACGGCAGGGTACTGTGTGAAATGTAACCACAATACGCGGAGATATTTGCAAAACTGCAGGCCACAGGTGTCGGGGGTGGGGAACGAACACGCTGTTACCTTTTCTGGAGGCTGACGTGGTCAGCACCACATCATGCGGGTCTTTTGTTTCGCCTGTCTCTCAGCTAGTTTTCTATCTAGCAGTGTCATCAGCAATGACCCGTCAACGGGATTGATCTGGGGAGTAAAAATTGGCATTGAACGCAGTTAAGCTGAGGCTGTAGTCGGAATCACAGTATTAACCTTCTATTTACTCTCTACTGTAACTTTCACGGCAAAGTACCGTGTGATAGTTTTGTATTTTATTATTTACTTTGTGTTGTTTGTTTTATGTTATAGGTGTTGTAGTTTTTCTGTTAAGGTTATTGACGTGATTGGCTGATTAGGTTGCAGTTAACTTGAGCTTTCCAAGCTCTGGCGAAGGAGAAATATGCCGAACTGTAAACGCTTGCGAATAAATGAAGCACGACAGTATTCGCAGGTGTCGTAGGCTGTCCTGTTTACTAGTTTAGAATATTAATTGGTATAATATCAAGCCTGACTAACCATTGCAAAAGAAGTCGACTCTTTTTTCAAAATTTGTTGGGAAATGTATGACTTTTTGTCGTGAAGTTTAGTCCGAAGTGAAGATAAACTCACATTCTGAATATTCAAAAGCATAATATCTAGGTTGGTGGTGTAGCCGTTGGTCCATGCATATTTTTTTCGTTTTAGAAATACTAATATGATAAGTTCCTGGGCTGTGTACGGTGATAGAGATGTGCTCTAAGTGAACTAATTTAAAACATTCGCTGTGATAGTAATACCATTCTTTACGAACACGGTGTCGTTTTGAAAGCTTCTCGATCTCACTAAACCTTCCATTTTTCCGAGTTGGGAAATTACTACCAAACTTGTCTGAGTTCTGCAAACTCGCTCCATACCACGTAGGAACGCTCTAGCACGGCTATCCTTGAAGTGGAGGAAGAATCTACTCGACCACTATCCAACGGCATGCATAATGAAGAAAGATATTCTCAATCAACAATTAAACCCACATGCAAGATTTCTGGAAACCTTTTTGGATTATGGATTACCACAAGTTTGTTCTGCTAACGTTACGAAGTCTTCGTCTTCCTCCGAGCCGATGATCCAAATCGATGATCCACAGTCGTTCATCTTCTCGATGTGGTATCTTAATCGTTGTATCGAGTCAAATCTTCTTCAGTGGCGCGCTGCTCGAATGAGGCAACCTCACCAAGCAGCGCTGTTTTACACAGAACGGTTGTTGTTGGCTGTGACTGTCTACCGATAATAAATTGTTAGTATGTTGTTAATAACATTAGATTGATAATCTGACGTTGTTCCGAAACCCTGAATTATGTTTAACTAGTTCCGACTTATATGAAGAAGAGTGAGATGTTTTTATATGATATAGGTAGATATCCATTTCGTCTCAGATTTTTAAGATCTTCGCACAGTAGCTATCTTGAGTCCAGTTTTGGATTGAGTGGACTTCCTATCTGCTTTTCGAATTTTGTCAACCATTCTTTGAGATTCCCTAACAGGAGGAGATCGATGTTTAGTACCAGTATTCAAATCTACAACGGAAAACGTTATGATTTCGACTTCTTTAATGAACACATGTTTCAGACGGCTCTCATGCCGCAAGGCGAATTCTATACAAAACTCGGTGAACAATGTGTTAAAGCTGGTGTGACAGTGGACCTCTTTCTGTTCCCGAATTGCTTTATCGACGTAGCTTCGATGGCCCAGCTTTCCGCGGTTACGGGTGGAAACGTCTACAAATACCAGTATTTCGTGGTAGATATTGTTGAAGTCTTGTCACCCATTATTTTGTTCCTTTAGGATGCAGCTTTTTGTAAAGTGTCTTCATATTAAGGCGGAAAAAAGATGCTCCTCGTTTTCTTGCCGATCTTTCTCATGATGTCTCCCGCCAAATAGCGTTTGACTGTATGGCTAGAGTACGATCAAGTGCTGGTTCGTGCCTTATAAAGAGAATTCACCATTTGATAAGGAAATTCCCTATATAGCTGTTAATATGCTAAACTTTAGAAAAGTGCCAAAATATGCATGTTTAGGATTTTAGACACTCTTATTTAAGGGATCCGACCTATTACTTTCCAAGGCTCTTTCTATATGGAAAACAGCACTGATATGGAAATGGCATCAATAGACGAGGATAAGGTTTTCGGCGTTTTTCGCTGTTATAACTCTACATTATATATAGTGGACTTAATGTCTTCTTTCAGTCTTTCTTCGCAGAGCTGAAGCACGATGATAAACTTTCTGACCAGAACGCTATTATTCAGGTCTCTTGTTATTCTGCTTTTGTCTAACACAATTGTACTCATAGATAATGACATTTTTAACGAAAAGAATCAAGAGAAATGGGCATTCGCTTTTGAACGGGGTGTAACAGTCTTCTGTGAAACGCTACGTGGCTCGTATTACAAAATAAAAACGGTGGAGTGATATTGTTCTGTTGCTTGTGTGCATGTGTTGAGTCGTCCAATCTTCGTAGTGTGCTTAGTTCCTACATATTTACATATTTCAATCATCCTTGTATTCTCACTGGAAATGCCTTGTAAACTTTATAGTGTGCAATTTAGTGTGCAATTCTTTTCACGTCTGTAAGTGGGCAACGTCGCTTGCGAATTCTCAATCTTTGTCTTCCCGTGTCATCTGATTATAACCAACTGTACAGGGTAGCCGATCAAGGAGCACTTGTATCTTACCTTCTCAAAAATGGTACGTTCTCTTATGTTTCACAGTGTAACTAGCTGCAAAATGTTGAATAGCACTAGTGTTTTATATATGTGTATACAAATATGGGAATTATATATGTTTATGTTATCTGCATATATACATGGATGTGTATGAGTATATATGTAATATATATATATATATATATATATATATGTAATGTATATATACGTATATATATATATATATATATATGTATATATGTAATATATATATATGTATATATGTAATATATATGTATATATGTAATATATATATATATATATATGTTTATATTATTTGTAACCACAACGATGCATAGATATTCGCAAAACTTGGACCGGCGTCATTCAAATGTATAAATGCCGCATTACTTGTCACGATTCTTTCTTCGTTGATTCGATTTGTTTCCTCGCTCATTTCACTCTCGAAAGTTCCCAGATATGCGTGTGGGTTTGCTTCTGCTTCAAAATTTCCGGTTGTTTTTTTCATAAATATCATTGGTGGCCGGTCCAGACGATCCTTCTTCGTACCCTAGGATAGCTCTGCCTGAGCGTTGCAGGGTCTTCATTACATTTTCTAACCTTTGTTAACTCTTCGCAGACAAGTGTGATACAAATTGCTCGGCTCCGGAACGATGAGATGCTTGGTTTACACGGGTTAGCATCGAACGGGGGCACTTCTCAAAACAATTCCGTCATTGGAGAACAATTTATATTCCCAAGTAGTTATGTGCTTCAAATTATCCGAAGGAATCGAAAAGGTGGACGCCGAGCACGCTGTTCATTGTTTTCAGATTTTCAGTGCTCTTTGAGGCTACCGTAACTGGCAGTTTCTTGCTTAGCAAAGTGGTTAAGTCGTCCAGTGTGTTGGCTTTTTGCGCAATAGTTAGATTTGTGGATCATTCGAAAGTATGCATGTTTGAGCATTAACTTCCATATCAAAACTAACTGTTTTTTTTCATAGACATGGTTTTTTGAGAGCTCAACACAGACCATTCTTTAAATATGTGTTGTAAAAAAATCAGCTAGTTTTCGTTCTTTCTTGCTAAAGTTTGTTATACAGGTCCTGGACACAAAGAGGGACCTTTGATTGTCCAAGCTTCAATGATTGTTTCCTTTTAAACAAAATCGGAAGTGTTGTCCACTGCAATGGGATATAATGGAACCTTGCACTTTCACTATGCTTGAGTTTGCTCTTGACTGAGCTGGATGCAATATTGCATCATTCTTATCGGAGGTAAAAGGATAAAGGGCAGAGTTGTCGGCGTTGATCAATTACCGGGATATGAGCCATGCATTCGACATCATTATTCATGTTCAAAGATGACTGAATGCGTATCTAGCCCTTACAATGACTCGCGGTGGCCTACCGACGTATTGAGCCTGTCTGCTATCCTGGCAGATCAGTCTGGTATCAATTTGCCGGCGCCCGAGGGATGGAAGGCTTGGTGATCCTGGACGCGGGGACCGATCCGATGCGTATTGCAGGGCGTCTGTGATCGCTGCGCTACACGCACCCATCTTGTTAGAGGTAACTCAAGTAAACATATGGTTGACACCAGATAACGAGCAGAATGGGCGGTGTTTGAAATTTTTACGTAGGTTCGTTTTCTTGGGCGAAAATAGGGTTCTTCTGGGTTTCTATTGTTTGGTAAACTTAGATGGGGGAGATAGTGAATTAGCAACCAAGAATTTGTGTTAATTAGTGCTAGATAATGATTCTGCGGATATTTAAGACTGAATACCTTGTATATATATATATATATATATATATATATACTATATATATATATATGTATGTATGTATGTATGTATGTATGTATGTATGTAATGTATGTATGTATGTATGTATGTATGTATGTATGTATGTATGTATGTATGTATGTATGTATATGTATATGTATATGTATATGTATATGTATATGTATATGTATATGTATATGTATATGTATATGTATATGTATATGTATATGTATATGTATATGTATATGTATATGTATATGTATATGTATATGTATATGTATATGTATATGTATGCATGTATGTGTATATATGTATGTATGTACGTGTGTATATCTATACATATATGTAAATGTAAATATACATATGCATATACATGTACATATATATATATATATGTATGAATATATATATGTATACATATATATACATATATATATATATATGTATATGTATATATAGTACGATTTTAGCCGTACAAACAAATCGTGAACGAGGACTGAAAGAGGTGAAGGAACAAATTTTCCAGCGTTGTGCCCAGATCTTGGCTACATATAGAGAGAAAGTAAGCGAATCGGCTCCTCTCGGTCAACTTATATTGCCTGAGACGTTGAAACTCTTACCTTTATTTGTTAATTCCATTGTCAAAAACGATGCTATCAGTGGAGGTTTGTTTCTTCGAAAGATTTGTTTCAGTTTTGGGAAACTTGCTTTTTATTTTTATGGACAAATTTTCCTTTTCTGTTATGCTGTTCATTTGATATTGTTAGTCGTTAAATTTCTAGGCAGCGAAATGACGGTCGATGACAAGGTTTGGATGATTGAGTTAATTCGAGGAATGCGAATGGATCACTCAATGTTGCTCTTATATCCAAAAATCGTTCCTGTTGATCATCTAGAACTACAAGATCCTTCAGAAATGACATCCGTTACTGGTAGTGTTAGGGCCAGTTACGAAAACCTCTCCAATACAAAGGTATTGTATGCACGACACAAGAAGTAGATCCACCTAAACTTTGCTTGAATTGCTACAGTTCTGAGTTCCAGGCTTATCTAATCGACAACGGAATTGTGCTTTTCCTCTGGATTGGTCTCGGTGTCGCCGCCGCATGGGTGAATGATGTTTTTGGAATGAACAGCGTCGCTATGCTTGATACTGAAAATGTATTTTTGTTTCAACTTTTCTGTTGTTCAGGTTTTAAGATACCTGTTTCCTGTTCGCTTTCATTTAATTCAATTGTGAACTAGTCGACTAATGATTTTTTAAGAAGCGTACAAGCGAAAGTATGAACTTCCTGCAGTCTATCGCATAAAACAGCCAAATCACTTGGATAATTGGAAGGCATGTCTTCACTACTTGTGCGGACCCCATCATAATTTCCATTGCTTCGGAGTTTTGCTGCTTTAGCCGCTGTGGTTCCCTGGAGTCCAGAGGTCAGCCTGGCCAAAGTCTGCCCCAGGTCTTCACCACCACAGGCAATTGCCAGCCTTTGTGGATTAGAGGGAGATTTGCCTCCATGCGACTAGTTTCATACCAGGACGGTGGTGGATCCTGGTACTGGTTTACTCTTAGCTGGGATTCCTGATGGAAACGCCGAACTGCTCAGCTTGGGAGACTCTGCTGGGGGATTAATCCCCCCGCTATGCATCGTAACCCGACACCCATGGACCCTCCTAGCTACGACGAGGTGGGAAACCTTTGGGAAAAAAAAGTTGCATTTACGATGTTTTTTTATACTTAATGATGCACAGATATCGCAGAATGTCTGCCTATCAACTCGGATTTCTTTGACATGTGTATTTCTCACAAGCCTTAATGAAATGTCTAACATCTTCCGTGTATGAATTCGAAAACATGGTAAAAGGTATCCATATACAGGTTCAAATTCCTGAAAAGGACAACGCTCGCTCAAGAGCACTTCGACGCGTCGTTGAAATGCTTCAAGAGGTTTTAGTTGTATAGTTCATTTCTAAACCAGTTGGTATAAATTCCTTCCCATTTGTTGCAGGTTGGTCCACGAAGGAGGAAATTGTTTGTTGTTCGAGAGAAGGATGCCCTAGAGCCGTGGATGAAGAAGTTCCTCGTTGAAGTAACCACGCCTAAGTTTTTTAAAGAAAACATTTGGGAAATAATTCAACCCTTTTGCCGTTAGCCAAACCTCTAAAATTGTTTTTAGGATCGTTCTGGGCCAAACGTCATGTCATATGTGGACTTCTTATGTTATATTCATCGTGAGATAAGGAATTTGTTAGCTTAACAAGAGTATCGAGAACTATTTATCGATTATGTTTCTTGCTTTCGTTTTATGTATGGTGCAGTCCTTTCCTTGTTGTTTCGTCTTCTCTTTTCTAAGCGTGTGATGCGTGTGATCATTCTAGTTTCCCTATTCTGGAGTATCTGTTCCTATACGATGTGATATGCTCAATCCGTTGTTAGATTGACAAAACAATTACAGTTTTTCCTTCCTAGGTGGGTTTTATATATTACGCGTCTTGGGATTTGCGTGAGTAGTCCAAAGATTGTTGTGTGAGATCTTCTAATTTTATGTTATCCGCTCTACATTGGCGTTTTCAACCGTGCCTACCGTTCTCCCTTGTTTTTCTTTCCATTTTTCTTTTCTTTATGGCATTCACTTTGTCTCTACTTCATGCATCATCGTATTAGTATGTTAAATAAGTATGGGAGGAGAAGGGTAATAGAATATTTCACGAAAAAGATTTTCTTTTTGCAACTGAAGGAACACGTCTGTTCCATGCTGCTTAATAAATTATTAAATATTTGTGCAGTATCGTATCCTTTAGGTGTCATAAACCTTCTATTACTCTGTATAATTACGGTGTGAGAAGTATAAAAAACCCTAAAGTTCTCGACCTTGGTCAATCTCTGAGGGATACGCCATGCATTCGACTTCATTAAGCATCGTTTGGGGGTGATTGAATGGATATCTGGCTTTTACACTGACTGCCGGTGTCTTGCCGATGTATCGAGCCAGCAATGGTATCCTCCCAGGCAAATCTGGTGCCAATTTGCGGACTCCGAAGGGATGGAAGGCTTGGCTGGCCATGGGCGCAGAGATCGATTCCACGTGTGTGTTGCAGAACACCTCCGACCACTGCGCTACACACGCCCGTTATGAGAAGTGTAGATAGATTAGTGCGATTGCAATAACAAAAATGGTAAGGATTGATCGTATTCGTCTCGAATATACGAATAGGTCCAAAAAATTCACACTAACAGCAGATGATAAACAAAACGCTTTTGAGCGGCAGTACAACCACATATACGTGGTTAGGTTGCAGGCACTTAAGCCGATGATTCTTGATGCCGGAAAGAAACAGATAGGTATGGAGCACAATTTCTATAGCTTAGGAGAGGTTGTACAGAAGTAGCACTGTTTTCGTAATTAGGAGAAGAGATAGAATATAAGCAGTTGGAGGACATAGAATTATTTGAGAAGGCCTTCGTGATTGGAACAATTACGAAGAGAATCAGCACAAGGCCTAGTGTCTTGAAAGTGAGTTCTGACAATTCTATTGGTCTTGTTATGGGAATTCTCTAGAAAGAATGAGCTATGGTTGTAGGAGATCGCAGAAGAAGAGTTGATTGTACCAGAAGACTATGACGAAAGTGAAGTGATCTCGACTGCATCAAGCAGAGACTTTTTGGAATTTGAAGACGAAAAACAGATTGTTAAATTAGAAGTGGGTATTTTCTTACTACACTATTTGCAATATATTTGATTCCTATAAAAAACATGTGAAGGATTTTAGTCTTTGGTTTTGTGTTGTACGTTATTACTTGGATACTTGGATGGCCCGTCTTCACTGGTTGTGCGGTCTCCAGCATAATATCCATTTTTTTCGGACTTTTGCTGGTTTAGTCATTGTGGTTCCCTGGAGTCTGGAGGTCATCCTGGCCAAAGTCTGCCTCATCATCATTAGAGGCAGTCGCGGCCCTTGTGGATCAGCGGGAGATCTGCCACCATGCGACTAGTTTGGTACCAGGGCGGTAGTGGATCCTGGTATTGGCTTTGGCTGAGCTTCCCGATGGAACCACCAGACTCCTTCTCAACTTGGGAAACCCTGCTGGGAGGATGAATCCCTCCGCTGTATACCGCAGCTCGACACCCAGCAACACCTCCCAGCGACGATGAGGCGGTAAACCGTTGGGAGGTGTACGTTATTATGTGATAGTAATCAGATGCTTGTAATTAAACTCTGTTTTGAACTCTGTTTTTACATATTATCTCATCAGTAGAAGTAGGACTAAAAAGTTCTCAGTTTGGTCTTTTTTTTAATGATGAAGCGTTTTACACTTTTAGGGAAACATAAAAATGGATGAAGTGGCGACCGGATGTACTGTGGGACTATATGGTTCACAAGTATACCTTTTTCTTTTTTGCACACAATACTCGTCCATACACTGCTAAGAAGTAGACCTCTCAGGTGAAGTCGGATGTCTTCAATGTTGAAAGGATAGTATGGCCGACACCGTGTCCTCAAAACTCTTGGCCCACGAAGAAAACCGGTGGAGTGGTGGCATTCTTGTCTGGTCTTGAGCTTACCAGCAATGCAGTTGACAATGCAAGTGATAGTTTTCCTTTCTTAGAATGGAAGAATATCATTTGCAATTCCTTGCATTTCTTTCGTATAAGAACTTCTACCTCAGTTCAGGCAAGTGTCACTACAGCGTTCGAATTGATGTCCCGTTGGCTAAACTGTGAATTGTCTCCTACTTGTGATCCGACATCACTATCGCGTCGAATCGATAGAGTAATTGTGTTAGGGGATAGTATTGCCCTTGATCAGGTTGGATAATTATCCGTACTTTGTTATCCTTTTTATTTTCTGCCTACTATAATTTTTCACCGTAGGGAGGGTGTGATGTGAATCACAACCACAGTGATGCTGCGGTATTCGCAAAACTTGGATCCCAGAGCAGATCGGACCACAGTTGCCCTTTCCGGGGGCTCGGGCATTACACACTCCGCCACAGAGGCCCTTGATCTACGTTTATTTGGTTTAGCTTTATGTTTACCGACTAGGAGTTCTTTTGTACTGATGCAGAGGGTCTACCCGTTTCCCTAAAGTGTTCGTCCCCATTCGCTTTACAAGAGAGCAAATGAACCGTACCTGATAATCACCATCTCTACCGTTGGAGGAATTATGCAATTCTGCGTTATACATAGACGGTCATACAGCCAGTTACGAACTACCTGGTGTCCTAGAGTGGTTGGATGAGTGGATATTTTAGCTAGTGTTACCGAATTCTCTACGTCGGTTCTTCTTAAGCAACGTTTTATAGCTGCACTAATTTCGTTGGAAGTGAAAAATAGGAATGTTGTTTTTTCGCTTCTCAACAATTATCTCAATCTACTGATCGGTTGAATTATAGGCACACGAGTTCACTTCTTCAGTCCACTACCTCAATCTTAGCTACAAAGAGGCGTCTTCAAATGTGGAGACAATTGCATATCTGGATGAACTTCTCAGCAGAATTTCGGTTCGTCATTTCATTCAATAGATCTAATCCAGGTTTCTTTTTTTCTTGGTACGGGTGTGCAAATAGCACTCACTAGTAGTCTCACAGATGAGGGTTGCTACAGTTGTTTTTTAGGGATTTCCAAGGATATTCAATCTTGGTTTCGTAGCCGTTTTCCTAAGATCCTACTTTGGAGGCCAGTTCGATATTAAAAAGTGCAGTGTTTTTTTACACTGCTATATAAGCTATAACGCATTTCTGAACTTCCTGTTGCTAATATGAAATTTTGAATCGTCAACTGATTGGTAGAAAACACGCTTGAATTGCTCGTTAGTTTTCAGTCACCTAAATTTTGGTCTAAACGAAATGTAGATAACTTCGTTTGACCTCGAAATATTACAGTTCCCAGAGTTCAGGTGATGAATCAATATTAATGGCAAAAGTAATAAAACTCGCTGGATTATACTAAGTGGATTATTTGTCTTGAAGATACCATGTTGACAACGCTAGTTGTCATAAGGATTCGTGCCTCACGATTCATTTATAAATTTACTAAATCAGTAGAATAAATGATTAATATCATGCGCTTGAGAGAATTATTTTCGATTCCTGGATAGCGTTGAATCTGGTCGAAAATAAACACCATGTGTTTCATTTGTCCGCTAGCATGTCATTAATGGATTAGCGTTAGTTATAACCGCCCTTACGGTAACAAATATGACGTCATAATAAGGCAACTCATACAGTTTGTAATGAGGGTTTTTCTTAGTCGCTTGGTGAGGGCCTTATAAATAAAATAAAAGGATAAGACTTTTGGCGTTGATCAATCCCGGAGGACTGTGCCATGCATTCGACTTCATTAAGCATCGTTTGAAAGTGATTGAATGCATATCTGGCCTTTACAATGATTCGCGGTGGTCTACCGATGTATCGAGCCAGTGCTGCTATCTTCTCAGACAAGTTTGGCGCCAATTTGCTGACCCCGGAGTGATGGAAGGCTTATTGGGCCAGGGGCGCGGGAATCCATCCGATGGGTATTAAAGGGCGCTTCCGACCACTGCGCCACACGCACCTATTGGTGAGGGCCTTACACAAACTATTTAAATGGTGGGAGTTTTAATTTCGCATCCGTGCATCCTGACCCTCTACCCATTTTCAGACCTTTATTGTTGTTTCGTTGTATTTAACTGTAACAGAAGTTTACACCTTAATGAAAATACATCAACAAGCTTAATGAATCATTCAAATGAGTGGATATCAGCCTTTCCTATATGTTGGTCCATAGATAGCAAATATTTGTATTTCATATTCATTTAGAAGGGACGCGTATAGCGCAGTGGTTAGAGACGCCCTGCAATACACATGGAATTGATCTCACAGCCAAGGTTCACCAAGCTCTCCATCCCTGCGGAGTTGACAGATTGCTACTAGACTAGTCTGGGAGGATGACAGCACCGCCTCGATGCATAGATGGGTCCGATACATATATAGGCTTGATGCACTGCGACTCATTGTATAGACCAGATATGCATTCAACCAACTCTAACGATGCTTGGTGAAGTCGAATGCATGGCGCATCCCTCAGGGACTGATGAACGTCGAGAGCTTTATCTTTTATTAATATTGAGGTGGACTTTATAAATTTTAACAAATGTTGAAGAAGTAACAATTACTAACGAATCTAGTAAGTTTCTACTTATGTTTAACAGTTCCATATTTCAATTTTTATTCGTGGTACATTTTTATTCTTTAGTTTTTATCTTGAGTAGTGGTAAGAAAACCAGATGCAAATTCATGAGATCACGCTGTGTTCAGAACAGAGTGAAGCTCGATCTCGTTCCGGGAGTGGGTGATCCGTGTTCTCAACAGATGCCTCAGCAGCCGATACATCGTGCATGTCTGCCACGATCTTCTGCCAGTGGAGCTGCTTTAACGCTTGCCACTAATCCGTACGAGTTCAGCCTCGCTGGAATTGATATCTTAGCCACCTCTGGTACGAACTTTTAACACAGTGCTTGATTAGATATTTACTTCATTGGATACTTGGATGACCAATATTCACAGCACGTTGTTGCCGAGCACAATTTTCTTTTTAGCTCAGAGGGTTACTAGTTCTGAAAGTGTTCTTTTCTTGTGCTATTTCGTTGAAAGGTCACCGGTAACCCATGCTAATTGGAATGGCGTTTGCCGCCTTGTGACTGGGTTTTCGCAAAACGGTTGAGATTTCTGGCATAGGTTTGCTCTCAAGTACGATTCTGGATGGAAATGATGAACGCACCTGTTCTGAGCCCAAGTTGTACTTGTTGGGAGACGAACAAGTTGTATATCGCAATTTGATACCCGCTATTAGTAACCAATCAGTGGGCTTAGCTTAATTTTTC
Source organism: Angiostrongylus vasorum (assembly GCA_018806985.1). Taxonomy (NCBI): domain Eukaryota; kingdom Metazoa; phylum Nematoda; class Chromadorea; order Rhabditida; family Metastrongylidae; genus Angiostrongylus; species Angiostrongylus vasorum. Next base: position 775,544 of record JADANN010000198.1, on the reverse strand, counting down.
GAAGGTGTACGCGTCGTAGTCACCCCGTATCTTTGTTTCACTCTTACGAAATTGTCGATGGTCTTTAACCAAAATGTATGTGATAGACTATGTCAGTCTTTGAATATAATTTTCAATAAAAGCAAATCAAACGCTACCCTAATATTCGAGAAGAATCGTCTCACAGAATTATAGATCTGACTGGACTCTGATTGGCGCGTCTAACCATAATTGGTAATTAAGATTGCGTAGTAGGCCATCATCCGTGTGGCCCTGTGCGCGTCCTTTAGTCTTGCTCTTATGTATTGTACTTGCCACTACACCGAGGGTGAATTTTGGAGAGGAACAGTTTAAAATTCGTCAGTGAAAATGATTTTCGTACAAACTCACTACGGTACTTTGAGTGATCGGAAAAACCACAGAGTGCCAGTATTGTCATCGCCACCATTTCTCCTGAATTGACTTGCTTCTACAGGCCGAGCTGTTTCTGATCTTCGGCGCTTGAGTGGTGTGAGCTCTAGTTGTGACCTTATCGAGCTTATGCTTCGTTGGCAACATATCGCTCCCACTTGCCCTGATACGGTTGATGGATTTCCTTTTGAAAACCGTGATCCATTCATAATGGATGGAACTTTCCCTCATGTAATGGTAGTTGGAAATCAACCATATCCAGAATCCCGATGGTTCGAAAATATCTGTGGGAAAAGGTGTCTGATGATCTCTGTCCCTCGTTTCTCTCAAACTCAGCTACTTGTTATGCTAGACCTTGACACTATGGATGTGTATTACGAACACTTTTCGGTGGCTTGATTCCTAGAGAATTTGAACTGGAAGTCTTGTTAAGATCGAAACTTTTGCTGTTTTCTTATTTGGTAGAAACTACTTTCTGAAGTAAACTCTTATCATCAGCATCCATAATTTAGTGATATCTATTTCAAACCTGATGCTTCTCTTCTAAACCCTCTTTACATCCATGCATCTTTTTGACACGTTACTCACATTGCTGTAGTCAGTGGGTCAACAGTAGATCTTGTGCAATGTGTACAATGGCTCATGTTTGCTGTACGCCTCTCATCTTCTCATTTGTCTGACATCGCGTTTTAATCTCTTCTCACTTTCCTGATCTCAGTTTGGGTAGTACTACGTAGCTCGTACTGAGCGTATGAAAAACCTGTCTGGGATCAAATCCATTCATTATTATGACAGATTAAATACTTAACCACTATATAACATAGAACTTATGAGCACTGAGGTTCCTGTTTTGAAGCGAATTCATTATGGATAGCCTGCATTTTAGAGTGAAATACGTCGAGACCATGAATATAATTAGTGTCGAGCTCATCATTTGCAGGAAATACGTGAGAGAAATCAATCATTACTAACTGAAGGTTTGATGGTCGAGAGAGATCATTTTCGTAAACAAACAGAAGGGACGATGAGTAGAAGTGGAATGATCTCTGAGTAGAGAACCACTGTCGTACCCGGTCTAACTTCGACAACGCTTCCGATAATAAGTACGAATCGGCTCCACGACCCGAGAAGAATTCACGAAGGCCATTGAGAATAGTATTCTCGTTATGGGTTTTACCCCATTCTTTATCCTTCACAATCACTGTACCATCGTGGCAGTGCATCTGAAATGAAACATAGGTCCATTCTCCTTTCCGAATGGAATTTGAGAACTTCCCAAACATTCTTAACATTTCGCACTTATACGGAAATAAAAGATAAGATCCAACGTGATCCTCCTTTTCCACCATCTTAAGTCTAGCGGAAGGCGGCCAAAGTCCTGCGAGATAGACTCACTGATCATGCCGTCTTCAAATCGCTTCTCATAGAAATACACTCACAAGGTAATAAGCATCCTTTTGCATATCAGTATCCGGAAAGGGCATTATTATCTGTTTCGCGGCATCTCGACGCTCAATGCCATAAACAATGCGGCCTTCATTTCTTGAATTGCTTCCACAGAGGTTGCCTAACCAGTAATTACCCATACGAGGTCGGGATCACACACCGATACAACTGTTGCCATGTGTGAGTTCTCAGTCGGCTTCGAACGGATGAGGAAACCTTTCACAGCTGCTGCGGAATGACACCATACGCTTGTCCGAACTCGTTTCTCTAAAGGCGGATGTGACATCTGTCATGAGTATCAAAGCAACGCATTACGAATTCAAAAAAGCCACATCGAGGAATCCCTTGATGGATTTAGTTTTTAAGAGTACACTAAAAACATGTAGTTGTGTGAAGAATTAGTGTGACCTACCCGATATCCAAGAAGCCTGAAACCTAAAGTACGTTGTGGGGGGTATTTCGTTGTTTCCCTTTCTTGTTTTAATGCATTCGCCAGAGGATCGAATGTTACTCTTCCCATTTTCACATCCAATATTGCAGGCAGTCTATAAACAGCTGTCACATCCTCCAAAATCAAAAAGTCGTGATCTGAAACTAGTCCACCTTGCCAATGTGCCAGAATTCCGTTATGAAAGAGGTTGGGTCTATCTACACACCCCATGCGTACCAAAATTAAGGTAAAAGTTGCCACTCTTTGAAGTACTATTCGGCAATTTCATACGGCAGATCCAACCTCGGCTCCAGAGCACTTGCAAAATTCCTTTTTTTTTCTTTGTTAAGAAAAGACTACATTGAAACAGGTTCTATGAAAGCTAACAAAATTACCTTCTCTGTCAATTGCAAGAGAAATAATACCATAGAAACGTGGTGCCAATACGGCAAGGCCTTCGACATCTTCGATTTGAATGTCTGGCCACCCGTATGATTCCATTTCGTCTCCACGGTCGTCGCTGAGTTCTACGGAAGTTCTGTGACGCAACGTCCTTGTCAGCATCTTGTAGACATTGACCTAAACGAGCCACACTCATTTAGTTGCGCAACGTACCTGTACATCACGACGCTGAGTCTTCTTCACGATGCACTCATGCACATTAATGCTCTACTAGCATAGGACATAAAAAATGATAAAGTCTTTAAAAAGATGTAGATGAACTCTATGTGACCTTTTCACTAAGCTAGTTGTGAATTTAAGACTGCAGATAGGTTTTAGCAAGTAGTACAACAGCCAGCACTGATTGGCAAATTTTCGATCTCGAATTACATAGTTCGGCTCGTCAATGAGAACATGAGTACGGAATTCAGTGATGAGATAAACGGAAAAGAGCCAAAATCAATAACAACTTTAGTACGACAACAGCTGTAGTTTAACATTCCATTACTTACTTAGATACTTGGACGGCCCGTCCTCACTGGTTGGGGTGGGCGCCAGCATAATATCCGTTTTTTCGGAGTTTTGCTGGCTTAGCCATTGTGGTTCCCTGGACGCCCGAGATCACCCAGGCCAAAGTGCGCCCTAGATCTTCACCACCACAGGCAGTCGCCGTCCCGCCCTTGTGGATCAGAGGGAAATTTGCCACCATGCAACTATTTTGGTACCAGGACGGTGGTGGATCCTGGTATTGGTTTATTCTTAGCTGGGCTTCGCGATGGAAAAGCCGGATCACAGTGCGGCAGCGACACCCAGGAACACCTCCCAGCCATAATGAGGCGGGAAACCGTTAGGAGGAACATCGCATTACTACGTAGAGAAATTAATGCTTCTATAAGAAACGACAATCTGTCCACGTACCTCACACTCTCCACGAAGTCCTTCCAACTTCGGTTTTAAGATCTTGTCACTACCAGATTTCTTCAGCACACCTGAAGTGTTTGAGTTAATTGGCACTTCTACTACTATTTTGTACCAACTAACTGACAGTTTGCCTCAGAATCTATGGAACAGATCAAGTTGGGAGATGATGAGAACATGATAGATAGAACAGCTCACCATGTGAAAGACAGAACAGCTTACCAATCTCCCTTTTACCGTTCTTAATTATTGATGGATGATGACCAGCCACTTGTTCCGCAAACCACTCGTATGCGTCTGGCAGCTCTTGCTGCGGCACCTCCATATAATCTATGATTTTGCCTGAATGCTGCTCCTGAAATCGTATTGATGATGTTAGCCACACGTTTCTAATTCAGATGAAACAAATACCACACGATGCCAATCATTGAAAACAACCTCCAGATTAATAACTCATTCGCGAAAGTGTGCATCCATTCAAATGCACGCATGGAACCACAATGGACAACGTGCCTTGACCTCGATGCATTTTCTGTTCGAAGATTTGTTTTGCCGCACAGGTTTTCGCTGGGCTTTTGGGTTCAGTCGATAGTTCCCCAACCAGAGATATAACAAGCATGATCCAGTGGAAACTATGCTCGAAACTCATTAACTAATAAAAACGTTTCTCCGTACGAATTTGTCCGTCGTAGGACGGGACGTCGCCGGCGACGTCGTCGGAGTGTTTTTGCTTCGTAAAGAAATATTCGAGTTATGCGACGATTTCTTGCTCTACTCTAATGAGTAGTGCAGAAGCACAGAGACTGTTGCCGATGAGAGTATCTAACGTCTTCCTTTGAAGGAGAGGAGAGGGAGGGGAGCGGAAAGGAGCGTGGGCACAAGGAATGATGAGCATTGATTTCAATGTAGCTCGTCGTTCTTCAAAAGTTACATGACTCGTCATCACAACTATTGTGCGGATCTCAGCACTTTTTGCACTAGATTCGTTTCTCTTGCTTCCATCGACCACAAAGGTCTTCGAAGATTTTGTGCGTTGTCTCGGCTGGTCTTGTGGATACCCTCTTCTTTTTACGAATGTCGAAGGTTGGTAGAATTGATTATTCTTTCAATCTTGGAGATAACCAAGCTAAGGCGTTCCCATGTGGACTGGAAGAGAGCATTGGAGAGGGGGTTAAACCAGCACCTTGCTTTACGATGGACTGCCTGACTAACCACTACGCTACCGTCCTCCCCTCGCCAATATGTTAATGTAACAAACAATTTAATATCCATCTCACAATGGTTTAATAAGAACTGGGTAAAAATTCTGTACATCTATATATATATATATATATATATATATATATATATATATATATATATATATATAACTGTATACATACATAAATATAAAAAGATCCCATTCGAACGGTGCTCCATCCACTGGATTCGTGTCGATGCGACAACGAGCAGCTGTGGACCATCGACTCGGATCTACGGGGCTCTGAGGAAGACCAAGGCGCCGAAACGTTAGCCAAAAGAATAAAAGTTTTTATCCCAACCTCGTGTCAGTTCAATCATGTAGAAAGTCACTAAATGTGGTTTCCAAGATTTAATGAGAGTTGATTTTTAAGATATATAAGTATCTACACAAGTACACAAATACATACATAAATATGAGTAAATATAAACACATATACGCAACTATAAATAAAAAATAGATGAATATATATCTATAGATATATATGTATATGTAGGGAACAAAAGCGCGTTGAAATGGAAAGATATTCGTTTCTACACTAGGAACAACTTTTTTTAAAATTCTGAAGTGTTACGAAGTGGGTAGTTATGTAATCCATCAGGAAGAAAGGTACTGGTTCGAACCCTCTCACAATGCTCTACCCCAATCCTCCTGGGAACGCTCCGGACCGGGTACCTCCAAGATTGCAAGGATGATCGACCCGACCAGCATTCTACGACATTCATGAAGAAGACGAACTCCTCAGGCAGCAGCCGAACAACATAAGAAATATTAGAAGACCGTTGTGGACGATCCTCCTCTGATCTTATCAAGCCTGTCATCCTTCTGGCGTGGGCAAATTGGTGCCAGACTTGTCTAGGAAAAAACCACTCTCTGCAGTCCAAATGGGAACGGTCTAGCCCGGTTATCTCAGGACTCCAGGGTAATCCACTCAACCAGCATTTAGTGACTTTCACAAAGAAGAGGATATTCCTCTACGAGCAGCCGAACAACACGTTAAATGTTCAAAGACCACTGTAGAAGACGAGTGCTGGGAAAGCGAATGGGATTATGCATGCCAAATACCAATTGTTTGGGACACTAGAGTAGATAAACCATGGATGAAACTGCTCAGGAATACCATTTCTGAAGAAAACCTTTCACTCGAAACATTACTCAGGACAGCCAATACCTCGACAACTTCCCATGAAGTAGTGTCTGTTCCGTCTCTCATCCAGATATTCAACAACGAATTCTACTGAATAGTAATACACTTTGAGATAGCTCCTCTATCTCACCATGTACAATAACCAGGAAATTGAACTACTTGACCCGAGTATGTAGAATATTTCCAACTAAGCTAAGCACAGGAAGTAGGACATAACAACATGTATACCTGACCGGGTTTAAAAAATAAACCTATGTCACTTGTTCCCTTCCTAAGCCACGAACATTGCTTGAGTTGAAAAAAAAACCGAAAATACTGAAGGACCAGGACCACCGCGACATACGTCCAATAACTAATTGGAAGCATCACCTCATGGTCACAAAACTTATAAATAGCTGAACTCTTTGAGCCAGTAACTGAGACATGATTGATGTTGCGAACGACGTTGATGACTGTCATCTCAAGGTGAGTCAGATGACACTTTAGATAAGGTTCGAACTTTTCCCACTTACATAAATGTGAGTGAGATCTATCACCCATCGTGACTCGTGGCAACCCATATCTGGTCTGAACAGCAGAAGAGGCCAACAACGATAATCTATTTGTTCTAAATCCACAGATTACACAAGCACCTGCCGGATGTGCATAAACACCCTGCCTTTGACACGCACGACTGTTTGCACCAATTCGAAAAACTACCGTAATCTTCTGGTACTGGAATCATACCTGGCTTATGTGGCAAACGATGAAAGCCATACTGGAACAAATCTGTATTTAATAAATATGATAACTTTGCACATAATCGAGAATTTTAGCAACAAGTGACAAAAACCACGCAAAGCAATTAACGATGGCTAAACTGAAGAAATGATGAGATAGAATGGATCACATCAAAGTACGAGCCATCCTTCATTCATTGTCTGAAGATGTAGATGGAATTCGAGTACCGACTAGGAGACTACTCACATGAACATGCAAGAACAATCAGAGGTTTGCAAGATGAGCATGTCTTGTTGGGCAAATCACTGTGGGCATCTCTTCGAACTGAGTCGAATCGCCTTCCACAAGATTCATGTAGGTGTGGTTAGTCTGAAAAAGACAAGTATTACTAAACTCTTAGCCAACAGAAGAAAGGCTTTCGACTAGGGATCACTGACATCTCTACACCTGTACTCACTGTGCTGACGTTCTCCAGCATCCATATGCAGTTCTAACCAAGACTGATATACGAGAGAATTCAAATCACCTTGGTGCCTTCGGGTTCACTCCAACTTCCCGGTTCTTCATTCGAGTCAGTGACGGGAGATGGGGAATACGCTGAATCCGACTCATCAACTGGTGTAGATGTCCGGATTTCTTTACACTTCATGCGGCGCACTCGACGATTTTGAAGATCTTCGACTACTTCGACTTTCCCTGGTAGACATTCTGGTGGATCGATAGGACCGTAGTTGAGACACTCCGATGATGAACTGATTTGAATTCTTTCGTACTTCGGATGACGGCGTGATTCGTGCTCGGCTACTCGTCGAGCTCTCTGGTTCGAATGCCTGGACGAATGAAAGGAATTGGGCAAGGACTGTAAGCAATGTAATTAAATAGAACGATGCACGATGTTTCGCTCAGTTACGCAACAATTGTATAATAGTTCTAACGGCACACTCAATACGGATGCACTTAGGGTCAGATTGCAGTGGGCCATGGATAGTTCCCCCTCAGACCTCAATAGGATGAGAACACGAATGACAGAATACGACAGTGAATGTGGTCAAGTTCCACAACATCCATCAAAATCTATCCATCAGCAACTTACAGCGGTAACTCGGTGACATGTTGTGGCACTTAGCACGACCTAATTAAGACAGATCCACGCTATTCATCGAGGGCAAACGAGGACAACTCACAACAATACAGCATCAATACCCGTCAAGCCCCCTGGTGATTTCAATTAACACAACTACGGACTTCTTACATTTCGCACTAGCTAGCATAGGATACTTACCTACTTGGATACTTGGATAGCCCTTCCTCACTCACTGTGAGAGCCCCAGCACTATCTCAATCTTTTCGTAATTCTGCCGGTCTATCCACAGTGGTCCCCCTGGACCTCCGAGGTCATCCTGGCCAAAGTCTGTCACAGGTCGTCACCACCACAGGCAGTCGCAGCCCTTGTGGACCAGGGGAAGATTTGCCACCATGCGACAAATTTGATAATTGGACGGTGGTGGACCCTGGTATTAGTTTATTCTTAGCTGGGCTTCCTGATGGAAACGCCGGACTCCTTCTCAGTTTGGGAGGCGCTGCTCAGGGATGAATCCCCTGCTGTACATCGCAGCACGACACCCAGGGACACCTCCCAGCCACAATGAGGCGGTAAACCATTAGGAGGAGCTAGCACAGGAGGATTTCACAACCAGCTTTCGCTTATCAATGAAACAAATAAGCAAGAAAAAAGCGAGCATACACGCAACAGCAAATGAATGAGGTACGTCAAAACAAATGGCAGCTACGAAGTTCACGCCAGCTGCGTCGAGTTGGCGCATAGTACGCACTTGCACGTCATTGGTGTCCACGGCTTTCTGTCCCAGTCGGTAGCGGCTTTCGTGAAGAGCGCGACTGACTGGGCGGTGGGTGCCGATTGTTGTTTCTTGGTGAAAATCCGTGCGAGGAAGCCCAATCGGTCCTTCTTTGCCGGCTCCGGTGGCGCTATAATCGATTCGCCTGTTTGGCACTCCACTGTCACCTGGAAATGCGGTAAATCCGAAAAGTTTGGTAAAGGTCAGCCTTGGCTTGACCTAGAATGACCCAGATTTGTCATTCTGAGCTAGCACGGCATTTTCAAGGTATGCACTAGATTGTCTTCTTCAGTTCGCAAAGAAAGTCTGCGCTCATTTTTAGTCACAACTTAAATGTAGCAGAGCTGCGTTGAGAGAGATAAGCACTTGTGAGGAATTCCCGGACTACCAAAATTAGTCAGACCACCACCATGCTTAGCTTCTGCAACTTTCGAGTTTGATTACATTACTGTCTTAAGTCCGGATGGCTGCGATTAAATCTTCGAGGAGTGGGACAGAAGCTCTGAGGAACCGGCCATCATACATACCATTTAGCGTGAAAAGGATAAATCCATGACAACCATGTGTCTTGTCTTTTTCATGGGAGGGTATGATGTGAAATACAACCGCAATGACGCTAAGATATTTGCAAAACTTGGACCAAAGAACGCGCGACCACCCTTTCCAGGGTCTCAAGGGTTACGCACAGTACTACTCAGACCCTCGTTCTGGCTTTCTCTCAGCCAGTTATTTTACCCTAGTGGTGCCACCAGCAATCACCCGTAGTCAATGAGAATCATCTGAGGAGCACGTGTCTTATGTTGTGCAAGTTCAGTTTTTCTGTTGGAAATCGTTTCACATCGACGACGTCATGACAAGCATTACGGTAAAACCAGGCATAATGTCTAAATATGAAGTGACTTGTTTTTCAATGAACGGTTTCGTTTTGATAGTGCGAAAATATTCGAATAACGGATTGATTATCTTGCTTCTGTGAATGTCAATATAAACCTATTAAGACGCCTGTTCCGCTTTTGCAGAGTTATCGACTTAGTCCACTTCAGCATAGCCATTATGCTCAGGAAAACAATATCTCCTGGGACTTACTTTGGTATTTTCCGTGATTTGTGCCGGCACGGAGACAAATAGGTGGTCACCCATCTTATAAACGATTCCGGTGGAGGTAAGATTGGCGACGGTCTGCTTGAGCATCTCCACAGATGGCGGCGCCACGTACGGACAGTTGCGGATGACGTACTGACGGACAGCGGAAAGTGTCGTTCCACGTCCCAGCCGCGTCAGACTCACGATGGCGTCGCATAGCACGTCCGCCAGCGGCACGAAGTGCATCTGCTCCACCGTCTGGATCGCTCCCATCTCACCTGAAACGACGCACGCTTTGTCTTCGTGATGTACTTGTAATTGTTCAAACGCTTCTTTAAGGAATTGGTCTCAACATATTTTCCGCCCAGTAAAGTATTTTCGTTACTTAGCCACATATCTATTCGGAATGAATACACCTATTTCGTTCTCCTGTGAAATCCATCGTGAGCAGAGGTCTACCGGCTGACGTCACAAACATTTTCCACGCAGAAACGGTTGTTTATTGAAGCATCTCCAATACTGCCCACAGATACGGTGAAAAATAACTCGTTTCTGCTTTAACTACTTTCGGTAGATCTATTTTGTCCGAAACATCTATTGCGCAGTAGGTGGAGCATAGAGCAAACTGGTTGAGAAGTCTCATGAATAGCTATACTAAGCCTTACAGATAGGAAAGATCCGCGTAACATTCTAAACAAGTGATGCCCGAACACCTGCTTCAGAATTCGGGAAAGTTTGCGGACGCGGGCTGGATTTCAGGACAAGTGGACTTGACGCGTGTGGTTGTACGTCGTGACGTTGTTGGATGCTTATCTCTTTCGAGACCTGTCCATAATATCAACACACATCTGTTCCGCACCTGTACAAGCGTATCACATTGCACGGTCAGCAACAGGTGCTGCGCCGTCGACATCGTCTCCACGTACTTCGAAAGAGAAGCAATTAGGGCTCTGACGCAACCTCAGACATACATGATCAAACATACGTACCGGATTCGCGTGGGTTTCAGACCAGAATCAGTTTTACGGCATCCCATGAACACTAACCGTCGCGTCTGTAGTCGATAGAACTACCGTAACCGGAGACATTGTTGTGGGGTTGGTTAGTGGTTAATAACCGTTCAAAGCTTACAGTTCATACGGAGAACTTTCGCGAGCTTGAGAACCAGATTGCAAACTAGTATAGAGGAAAAGTGTCTCAATCACTACGGCACGTATACTTCTAGTTGTTTTTGTTCCAAAAATGTCTATTGTCTCAAATTAGGATCCAAGATTGTTCCAAAAACAGAGCAGGCTTTCCTTGTTTTCTCTTCGAAAATCGCTTAGTATGAAGACCCTGAACACATAGACCAATTAGACCATAAATCTGGCGACCTCAAGGTGTGACGGTGGTGGTCATAGTGTACAATTAACACAACATGGCGTTGCCAAATGACATCATCAAAGACGAGCCGCGATCAGGGGCCGAAATCGCTTTTAGCGAGGATAAAGATTACGGTGAAGTTTCGGAACGAGACGAGATGGAGATCAGGCATTGTCATGAGATTAAGCAGAAGTTGAAAGACATGCGAGGGTTCGATTAGTATCCTAGATGTTGAATATCAAATGTTGAGAACAGATTAGCTATGATTTCCCCTGCGCCTAGATTGAGTTCCGCGATTTCCATTCAGCACTAGCGACAAATTTCGTGCTTTCTAAGAGTGAAAACTTATAAGAATAGAAGGCGAGACTCACCTAGTGAGCTGATTAAATAGCCTTCGGCTGGCTTTAGCACGCGACGAGCCCACGCTGTTCGTAGTGATTGAAGGTGTGTAACTGATCCGGAAACGAATATTGTACACGGTCGCATGAATCCCATAAAGATGAGTGACTCGACAGCTAGTACGAGCTCTCTGGAAAAGACGAGTTATCCAAAAGCAACAAAAGCACTATGCATGCATGTGAACGAGAAGCGATTACCGATTCCAAAAGCTGTACTTGTTGGCCTGCACGAAGTTCTCGAAAAGGCGTCGACCATTTCTGGTCTTCGGACCGCTGAAAGTGATAGCGAGACAGGACATCGCTTCTAGCCAGTAGTCCCGTACTGTTCGAATGGCGGCACAGCCACGAATGTCCCGCCCCCACTGACCCCGCCCACACGGTCACGATGTCAGAAGCGGCATCAGAAGGAAGTGGAGCGGTGCAAGATGTCGGACAAATCTGAACTGAACAGTGGTGCTCATTATTGGGATACAAACTGCGAGTTTGCACTTTCCCCTCCTTTCCACGAACCTTCTGCTCACCTGGTTAACGAGCAATGAAGAAAAGCGAAATTTCGTAGTGGTGCATTTGTCTCGCCTTTTTTTTCGTTAATACATCTCGTATTCTGCTTTAACTTTGTGATTTAATGGAAATTCCACTGATTTAAAGAAGTTGTATCGAGCATCTTTTAAATTGCAATTCCCGTAGACCTTTTCCAAATATTTTTAGGTTGTCGAAGAATTAAAAATTATCGAGTAGATGAAGTTTAGAAGGCCAAACAGAGAAAAAGTTGTCTTCTTAGAAATACGTACGACTATGTATTATTTATTTTGCACGTGCTGTCCTTCACATTTTCTGCGCATATTCCAGCACTTCCTGCACTTCGATTCGCTTCCTTGAATCCATTATCCACGAAAGTCTGACATCTTTTTTGGGTGTGGATTCTGCTGCTGCTTGAGGATTCCTTCCGTCATGAATGCCACTGAGTGTTCGTTGAATGTTGGTCGGGCCTATTCTTTCTCAAGTCCTAAGATAGCCTGGGTAGAGCGTTCCGAACTGGATTGCGGAGAGTGGACTTTTCCCAGACAAGTCGGGTACGAATTGCTCTTTACTGGAGGAGGCTGAGAGGCTTGGTGATTCTACGAGGAAGAGAGGGAAGGGGTCGAACCAGGATCGTGCTCCTTCTGATCGTCATCACTATCACTACCACTGTACTATCCTCCACCAAACTATCTCAGTTCCAGTAAATCACCTGTGAAGTTTGAGAGCAGCAACAAAACCGAATGAAATTTTATTTTGTCACTAGCTAGGTACTTGCTTCATAGAAATCATTACTGCGCTGCAAAGAACACCGGAAGCAAAGAATGCATATTATGAACTTCTTCACTTGCTCGTCTTTAAGGGGAATATGCGAGCTAGCAAATTTCGGCCACTTCTGATCAGAGTAAAAAATTTGAAACTGCATCGACCTTGTTAAAGTCATCTCCGACAAATTCAAAGCGATCGCTCAACTTTTCAATTCATAAGCGAGCGATAACCATCTTCGACCAAGAAAACGCCTAGATGAGCGCTGTACAAATAGACAACCTCATTACGGCCAGCGTTTGTTGTTTCATTCAACTCCACTTCGTGAAAATCTCATTGCATCATCTATTTGTACAGGCGGGTCCCTTTAAAGAGTACTGTAACCGGTGAGGACACCTTTCTAGAGGACTACGATAACACAACATCACCCAGTGGGGTGTCTACGCTTAAAACTGTTTCGTAATTTTCTACACGTTGAGAGAGACGGAAATTTCGAAGAAAAGGAGTGCTGCCAACCAGGATTTGTCCTCAGAAGAGAGGTGCTTATCACTTCCTTTTTTTCTAAAATTTGTGAGCAAACGAAAAACTACTCTTGAACCAGCCAGGATTTGCAATGAATGGACCGAAGTTTTGGCACCCACAAAAGAACGAGAATTTTGTGGTTCATCGAAGGTTTAGTACTCATTTTCTTAGTTTCTTGGATAGTTCACAAATTTACGGGCTCATTTTTCATTCGGAACGCGCTATTGTAGAGTCCGTAATAAACCCAACGGAAAATGGACATATTGTGTATCACGGACCTATTTACCAAATTTCTGACTTAATTACGGCCCGAGATCGATTCGCCAATGGTGCGTATGAAGTCTATGAAGGCATTTGTTCCGAGAAATTTTGCTGAGAAATGTCTGACAAAGCAGTCGAAATGTAGCATTCCTAATTTCCTCACTTCGCAGTTCCATTGCTGCAGAACGGTTATCGCTTAAGTTATTATAATTTCAGATTTTAAAGATATAGTCTTGACTAAGTATACAGGGCCTACAAAGAGAAGACATATGCGGTAAGTTTACACAGATAACAGATGATGCAATGCCAGTTGACAGACGTCAGAATGAGTGGAGACGAAATATTCTTGAGGGCAAACATTGATGGAATAAGCACACTAGTGAAATAAGGCTTCTGTAGTAGTTTACAGTCTCATCAACACCTGCAAAACGCTTATGGAAAGTGCTCACAGGGCACAGAGTTTTCGTGTAAACACAAAACTCCGGTCATAGTGTCGTAGTGAAACTCAGGGAACAAGAAGAAGCTCAGATTTTCTTTGCTTTCTTTGTAGAAGGAAGTAGGCTCAAACGATTTCTTAACTGTCTCAAGGTGAAATGGATTTTTACAGATCTACTACAGAGTGATGTAGGGATATGGAGAGGGTTTGGGAGACCGTGCACATTCCTGGGCCTGCTGTCTCGGATGGACGTTAATTGTACCCACTATCCCTTCGAAGGTGTCAGTGTGCAAAAAATGTTAACAAATGACTAATTCGTATTCGCCGCAACAAGGCCTCGACACCATAAATTAGTGGACAGTGATGACGTCGATTTAAGCGAGGCGTCGATCCAACAACGACGGATTTCACGTTCACGATTGAAAATGGTATTTGAAACACAATCGCGTTCCAGTTACTACCAAGTAAAAGACTGCAGAGAATCCAGCTGACTCTTTTGTGATGTGCGATTCTCCTACAAAGGGTATAAGGGACTGCTTAGAAGCTTTCACCGAGGGAGCGGTCATCCGTTGGAGATTCCTCCATGAATTTGTCTATTGTCGTACCAGTGTTAGACACTCTTCATCAGAGTTTTTTCTGAGAGAATGGAATGACGACTGCCATTTCCAATTTTAGCATTATTTTATACATAGGGTTATATTAGCTTCTAGTATAGGATTAGTTGTATAGAAATTTTTACAGTGTTTGTCATAGTGATAACTTTTGATAGTCATAAATATCTCCAACTTCATCTGAAGATCTATTCATCCTGTAGAGTGGATAATGTTCTCTATGGGTATTTTGAATCACGGACCATTTAGTTAGTCATCAATAGGGTTACGAGGCGACACTAGCTCATGGAGTCTGCTCGTTGAAGAGGCCATCTGACCCATGCAACACTGGTGAATACCTGCTCTCGACCGTCACCAGCGCTTCTTCAAGTGTTATCGGCCGAGAGGGCTTGTAAACGAGAGGTTAAGGATTGACCTCGACAACAAAGTCAGGCCGACCGTAGCTATCGGATTTCACGTAGCTAACGGTATTAACACCGTTGTTAGACATTCCTCATCGTCATAAAGTGCTGAATATGTGTGGAAAGATGGCGAAATGCCTTCAGGAATTGACCGAAAAAGAAAAGATTAAGGAATGGCATTGGTCTTAATCAAGAGCTACTCTAAAACTTTAAGTAAACCGTTAAGCTCATTCCCCCAGGATCGATTTTCTATCAACCTTTGCTGTGATCAATAATACTTCCCTTGATAAGTAGACACAAGGTTGTAGTATTCATTCACAATAGCTGAAGCTTCAACGGTTTCGCCTTTTTCAAGGCCTGCAGAGGACAATTCGACAGGCAAACTACTCAATCATACACTTACATAACCTTAGCAGATAGAATTTAACACAGAAATTCTCATTCGCAAAATAAGCAGCTTCTTTTAAGTAATCACCGTTCTAAGCCTTTTAAGTTTTGCAGCTACTTGGTGGAGACCAACCTCATGGAGGGTGAAAGAATGTGTCTGGTCCAGGTGATAAATCAGCATAAGGTATGGCGCGAGGTCACGGGTGATCACAAGCCATCCCTCCTTGCGGTTCACTTTTTGGATTTTTTGGAATTTCTCCACAATGCTTCAAGAGTGTCCCCTCAAGTACAGCCGAAACGTTAGTTGTTGCGAATAAATAGTGCAGTAAGGACGCCGTGCTCGCTCTTTAAGACAGCAGTGAATTATTGTCCAAGTCACTTTTGGTCCTTTTCCTTTCCAATTTGATAAATTAACGCAGCTACAAAATAATTTCATTGAAGAAAAAAACTGTTCACTTAGAATTTCGTGACGCTGTGCGGAACTTGCTCCATCTTCTCTGCCGAACTGAAACTATTTGCAGTGAAAAGAAGATCACCATAATAATTTCGAAAAACACTTGTTAGCTTTACTTGCTCAAAAAGCTGCTACACTTTTCCGGCTAGGACCACAAAGAAAGCCCGTTCTCGAAATGTTGGACGATGTAGACACAATTTTGTCGATTGATTCAGTCAAGCCGGATTAAGTGACGTTCCATGTATCCCCTAATTACGAATAGGACAGGTACTGACGAAGCGGAGTGGTAATGTGATCGGCTTCGACAAGTCTTACTGACAAAGCAACACCGCAATGGTAAGACCTTATCACATCAAGAGACCATTTTAAACTCTTTATTCTTATTCACTAATGTACAGACTATTCTCTTGATGCAGAGCTGTTCTCCTTTTCTATTTCACTTTAAGCCGCCAGTTACTCTATCATATCAGCTTTCAGATTGATTGTAGTTAATTCCCATTGGATTTTATTCTGACGCCATTGTGGTCAAAGAGCTCAAAGATTTGAACTAACATATAAATCTGCCCATTCCCACCAGATAACGTGCCTGTTCCGCGCTAAAAAAACCTTGCTCCTATTTTCAGTTCATTTGCTCAAGATGAATTCTGTTTTTTTTTCATTCGTGAAGTAATTTCCACACGGAGGAAGAAGGATAGGAAACTTTTGAACTTGAACTGTAATTGCAATCCGTCGATGTACCGTTTCTAATGAATTTTGAAAGAAAACTAGAAGTGAATTCACGATAAATTAGAGGTGAACATTGAAGTGAGTACGGTATGATACGATGGACCCAAATAGTTAATAGTAGTGAGAGATGATAGTTGTCGGAAGGTCTTTTGGGCACGGATTAGTCGGTCAGTAGGCCCGTACAAAGGCAACGACGGAGATGGCCAACGGCCTGCGAACTGAGCGATGAGGAGAGCTTGCCGTGGAGGGGAACACTCTAAGGCGGCGCAGCTCGTCGCTTCGAGGTTTTCAAGGGCAGAATTTCAGAGATTACCACGATGAGCAGAGCTCGCCGTGAATGTGCAGCACGGCGCAAAGCGTCGCTTCGAGGTTTCCGAGGGCAGGAATCGAGAAGTTACCATCTCTTGAAGACCGATTTAATAAAAAATGCACAAAAATTTTCTTCGAGACTTATTTTATTCTTCTTAAATGATTAAACACAAAAACGGACATAAAACTGTTACGTGACTTTTAGTCGGCCAAAGTTTCCACGTGTTAGTCTTGTTCGGAGCCGCAACAACTCAAACCGATCCTCCACAGTCGCCGTGTAGGTGGTCTTCGTCGCCACGTCCAGTGGAATCTTCGAGTGCAGAAGAACTCGAACTCGAATCAAACATCCTTACTCAATAGTGCCCTTCCATTCTTCCGTTTTATTTTTTTGCAATCTTTTATTTTAAAATTCATTCCAAATCTGCGGCTGAAAAAGGGGCGAACTAACTGCTCACTTATATCTGCACTTGTATCATCTGCTCTTCTCCTATTCGATTACCTCCGAGTAGGTGAGATCAGTCACCGATGGCAGTTCAATCCATGCGTTTCTAACTATGCTACGAATTGTCTCCGACGTCCTGAACATCACGCCGAGCTCTCACTTTGCAGAGCTTGAAGTGTGCGTAACTCAGCTATGGCTTAGCGTTAATTGAAGGAGCGAGCAAAACACTCAATGACGTGCTTGACATAATTCGCTGTTATGACATTAACCTGATAATTGTGAGTGCTGAATTCGTATTCGCCTCACCTACAGTATTCTATCGGCAGAACTTCGTTTCTGACTCAAAGCTTTGTCAAAATGGCAGCATACGGTTTTTACTGATGACGAGTCGATGCTGTGTCGGCTCCTCAAATACATTTACGTTCGACGCTTCCAATGATGATGAGCGCTATTCGGAGGGATCGTTGGTTGCTTATTTCATGTGAAACACGAAAATATTCAATTGGAATGCAGTGAGTGGTTTCAAAATACACTCATTTAGATGAAATTGTGCCCATTCCTCCAAAAACAATGTCCTCAGACGACTCCACCACCTTGAGCTGGCTGGTGATAACGAAGCCGTATTGAGCATGTTTCTATTCCATCGCATGGTGTTCTTATATGGATGTGCGCAATTCGGGCACAGTTCTAGCAGTCCGGCTAAATCTTCCGATTAGATGATGAACGGATACTAATCCGACAAACCCTGGTAACCATTCCGTAAGTACCTTCCTTAAAAAACGGTGAAAAAGAAAGACTTTGTACGGAAAATTTCACACTTTTTTTGTGAGCCATCGGAAACTACCGGGAAATTTCTAGAGGAAAAAAAAAGAGCGTAGGTGCCTTCAATGCTGTCAGCTCAAGTCATGGGATGATTAGATGATTGCTAGAATTATAGGTGACATCAGTAGCATTTCCAGAAAACCATAGCACTGTGCATCTTAAACAAAGCATCAGCAACATTATAAAGGTTGATCTTTGCCTAATTTAGGCTTGCCTTTTATCAAGTTTGAATAGTAGTGGTGTGGTGGAGAAAGCGCCGTCCTTTAATTTGTTTACTTTTTTTTTGCATTTCACTGACATTCACATCAGAGCCACTAATTCAATGTGGTGACGACGCTAGAGTGCTAATATTTAACTCGTGAAAACAAATAGGAAAACTAGATAAACCTCATGACCATTTGTATTCATGGCTAAATTATGTTCGATGTAAGAAGGTACTTAAATCGTATTTAGTCATTTCGTCGGACCTACGTAACAGAACATTCAATGCACATTGTGATTCTGGATGATTCGCATGGATACTTCTGCGACTGTGCAGAGAGGGAAGCAGAGGCTGTGGGCGATTACGAGATAAGCGGCTCGGAAGGTGTCCGACCACGTGTAATTATGAGATGGCACAATGGTCGTGGCCATCGGCGCACTGAACCCATCATTCTCACCCCCTACATCTGCTGTTAATTTGCGAACTCAACGAACGTCACAGTCACGAATCATTCCGAGACAATCCGTTGACGGACTTTCAACCCTTCGAGACTGCTTTCCCTTCCATTTGTCCATGCAGAAGACACCACTGTCCTTAATTCTAGATACCTCATGCGTATTCTGCACTGTTCTTTTCACTGAAACGGTTAGTTCGTTGCCGATTTTGTTCAGCTGATTGTAAACGACTTCGTATACCTTGGAGTAGAGTTTTACATGAAATGAAGCCCAACTAAAAGCACAGTGCACATAAAATGACGATATTTACAAGGCAGTGGGAAAAACAGATAGTTACAGTGACAGTAAGATATTGGAACATGGAATAAAGGCATTCAGTTTATATATCTAAAGACCGTCGTACAGAGAGTATAGTCTATGTCTGCAGAGATATACTGACAAATGAGGTGTGGCTGAAACGATACTGATAGAATCCACTGACGATATGTTGAATCAGTGGAGACAGCTGGACCCAAGTAACTGCGAGTGCCTTCTTGGCACAGAGACTGTCCACCAGAAAAACTCACCGGGCTTATACACCGAGAGTTGGGAAGAAAATAAGTGAAAGCTGGATAAAATCAGAATAGTAAAAGAACATTGATTTCATAAACTACAACATAAACAAACAACCACTTCCCATATGCAACCAACAATGAACAATCAACAATCGGAAAGGAACAACAACTCTGGAGTACATGGAGTCGTCGACCGGTACTATGTATAGGTAGTCGTGACGGATCCTACAAGGTTCTTATTGGCAAGACTTATTCAGTAATGCCTGACCATTCGGCGGTTTCGCCTTCATAGGAACATGGAAAGGTCAAATTGAAAAGCAACCTACTCAGTCAGACACTTTCATAATCTCAGCAGATAAAACCTAACACATGGATTTCACCTGCATAATAAACAGCTTCTTTCAAATACCCCCCGCTTTGTTCGTTGTAAGTCTTCCAGTTAACTAGTGGAGAACAGCCGTAAAGTCTCACATAAGTAGGAAATATGCTTGATTTTGGTCAAGAAATAGGCGTGAGGTAAAAGGCGAGGTCACGCGTGATCACGGGCACTTCTCCCTACGGTTCACTTTTTGGATTTCTGGAATCTATCCAAAATGCTCTAGGATTTTTTTGCGCTAATTTTTTTGTATTCATATGCGAAAATAGTGGCTTTCATTCCAAAATCTTCTCCGTTATATTTTTTGTGCTCCGTGTGCCCCCTAGTAGAGTGTTTTGCTTGACTTTAAGTTTCCCAGCTAGAAGCTCTTTTATACGAACACGCTGTTTTCCAACCATTTCGCCAATGTATTCGTCTTCCGTCCATGCTTTAGAAGAGACTAGGTACAGCGAATCCGAATTCATGTAATCGCCTTAAAAATGTTTGCACTAGTTAACGCTTCACCGCCCTTGCCGTCCTCGCAGCTGCAGTGATTCGTGTCGTATGTCGACAGTTTTTTTCTGTAATGAACGTTTTATTACAAACAGAACGCCCACGGGAAAATTAGCAGTATCAGACAATACAACGATATTGCACGGCTGAGCGAAAGGCAATGCAAGGCTGTCGGTTGGTGTGGTGGATAGCACGTGAGCCTCCGGAAAGGTAATCGCGGGTTTGAAGCCCATCTCAGGTTTCAAGTATTGCTCATATCTCAATGTCCTTGTGGTTGTACAATAACGACAGTTGAGCCAGTTGCAAGAGGACTGTTTTAATTTTGCGTTCATCGCTTGCAAAGCACAAAACTCGTCCTCTGGCGCCCTATTATCTGGATGGAGGGCATGTATTGGTGCGAGTGAACAAATGGCTGAAAAAAACCATCAAGATGTAGATCATCAGGAAACGCGTGCCTAGGAACGAATAGCGCTCAAGTGTGCGTAGGATAGTCCGAGAAATTCGGAACACGCTGTGGACACTGGAGTCGAAGCACTGCGATTCCGAGGAAGTCGAATGCACCGAAACGTTAGCCACAACGCCATAGGCATTTCATATTTACCTGTTACAAGCTCAAGAATAGAAAAAATTATTGATTGGTCATGCGGAAGTTAAACAACAGTCGGTTTTCGAAAACAATACTGATTATGGTGCTCAAATACTAACGACAATGATACAGTTTAGTCCCACGTCCGACTTTCTATTAACCTCGGCATTGATCAAGTAATTCTTCGTATTCCTGTTGAGCAAACACGAGGTGTTATTTTTTATTCTTTATTCACGAACAAGCTGACGTTTCGGCGGATTTCGCCTTCCTCAGAGCCTGGAAAGGTCAAGTTGACAGCAATCTTTTCGGCCAAACACCTCCATAACCAAACAGAGAAAACGCTAAACCTAGATTTCAATCACATTGAACACAAAATAGCTTCTTTGCGCACTCACCGCTTTCTATGAGCCTTCCACTGAGTATGTCGCGTGGAGACCAACCGCACAGAATTCACATGGAAGCGTAATGTGCCCCTCTCATCCAGAAACATCTGAGTATTCGTAAGATGGGCTGGAATGTGTTTCAACAACTGGGTAAATATTAGGGATAAAAACCATGTTATCTTATCCGTTGGCCCGTCTACACAGCTAATGATAGATCTAACCTTAAACAATGATGCATCGGTAGACGCAAGATCATCGCTGGATACTAGCTTTTGAGTTTTTTATAAGCAAGTACAAGACGGCAAATAGCCATTTCTAATAGCTACGGAACTGTAGCTCGTTATAGGTGTAGGGGAAATCCTAGGCCCCTTAACGAAAACTCTAGCGATAGAAAGGTACCGTTTATCCTACCTTTCATCTCAAATGATGTAAGTGCAGCTATAAAACGCTGCTTAAGATGTCTTTTATTAGTAGAAAAGGGTTAAACAGGAGCAGATTAAACCCTCGATGTGGTTCTATGAGGTTATTTACGGTTTCGATACGAACCTTATATCAAAATCGATATAGGGATCTTGGAGCTCAAGTGGTTAAAGCTCACCAAAATTCTTAATGAGCGTGGTAGCATAATCTCTGTTAAGAACTACTCGACAAGTAAATGAGGCGGCAGATGCAACGATCGAATCAGTCACCCTTCCCCAACAGGATAATTATACACTAAATCCTGAGTTCATTTGAGATCCTCTTCCCTTGAAGATATGTTGGCAACGGGGCTGCGAAAATTGCGATCAATTGATGAATTCCAGCCGTAAGAAAGTCGCTCGTGAATATTTGTCTAGCCTTGGTGCTGTGTTCCATTTTATGATGACAAACCTGATTTGAAAAGTTTTTTATTGCTTGTAAGTGCTTAATGTGAGCAGCTACTGCGGCTGAGACTTAACATGAGCTGTTTTTTTTGCATTGCACTACGACCAATCTTTAATATTTTTCCCCCTCTCGATCAGCCCCCTTGGCGATGATGGAGTGTTACATCGAAGCGTTGGGACAGACCAGGCATAGCTTTCAAGTCCTCTGGTGGACAGCTCGCATTTTTGGTCGGATGAGAGGCTTTTTTGGTAACAAAGGTGCAAACTAATGAACGACCTCCATAAAGTATTGTCGACGTGTTGTTTTGATCCCATTCCAATGACGTCCTATTGTCCTATCCAACCCGTGATTTTATCGTGCCTCATTTCAACGTGATTCTTCCACCGCCAGTCACTGAGAGAGCTCAGCGTCCAAGCCTATCGAAGCTGGTTTATTCCTGGTTAAGCAATGCACCGTTCCGGAAGATTCCGGAGTAGCGTTTCCAAGGTGTTTTTAGGTCTCCATCACAAAAAGTCGTTGGCCGTTGTTCATCAAGAAGTTTCGTAGTGTCAGCGACTCCTGCAATTAATAAATTCACTGACGAATTTGGAACGACGTACCAGGGCGAATATTAATATCCGAAGAATAGAGATAAAAAGGTGACCACCACTGGACGATAGTGTACCAAGTCAAACTCAAAAGACCGACTTTCTATAAACCTCGGCATAGATAGTTGATATATTTATTTATATGACCTTATAAACTGATCTTAAGCTGATGCGAGGTTGTTATTGGTGCTGTTGGTCGATGGCTGACGTTTCGGCGATTTCGCCTTCCTCACCCATCGACCAACAACACCAACAACAACGACTACGACAACGAAGACCTAGAACAACCTCGCATCAGCTTAAGAAGATCAGTTTACAAGATCATATAAATAAATGTACCAAGTCAATTAAAATGACAGACTAGAACAACGAATGGCCTACAAGGACAGAGAAAGAAAAAATTCCCGAAGGCTTCTATGAGACCAGCTGAGAAGAAAAAAAGCGGCAACTGTGCAGAATTATCAAGAATGGAAAGCGATCCGAAATCCCGCGTTTTTTTTCGTGTTCTTGGAATTCTAGCAGAGGATTGCCATGCAATATCAAATTTCAATACGGCCTTCGTTAGCCTCCAGCCCTCCAGTGGCCTTCTCTCATGAGCCTCGTATAGCAGCTATTGCTTGTATGTATGCTACCGTAGGAAATCAAAACAAATCTACACTCAGGATTAAATACTACTAAAGACTTTGAAAGGGGAAACCACTTCAAAAGCAGTGGTTATTTAGCGTCATTCTATTAAGAATAAAAGTGACCTTCGACCTATAGAAACTTTAGAAAGGTGGAATCAAGTGGGTGCAAAATGGACGTCGTTAGTATTTTCTAACATGTTCAATGAGAAGAGCGCTCTGGAGATTTGAAACACACGGTAGATTCTCGACGATACTGATTCTTGAATAGCCAACATAACTGAGGATTTGGACAACTGACGAAGCATTTGAATAACTAGAAGAACATTTATTTATATGATCTTATAAACTGATCTCTTTGAGCTGATGCGAGGTTGGTATACCCCACTGGGTCCCACTTTCAACAGCACGTCTCTGAGGAAGGCGAAATCGCCGAAACGTCAGCTATCGACCAACAACACCAAGCAGCAACGACAACAACAACGACAACGACAACGAAGATCTATACCAACCGTTCATCAGCTCAACAAGACAAGTTGATAAGATCGTACAAATAAGTATATCAACTATGTATGCTGAGGTTCATAGAAAGTCGGTCTTTTGAATTGAAAAAGAATTGTTCTATCGCAAAAAAAATTCTTCCAAATTGTTCACTTTGTCTGATTGTTTTGAATGAAAAGTTAAAAAACATTAACGCAGCACAACGTTTAAGAAATGTTAAACCCAACTCCACTCCCGCCGGTGCTAACGGAAAATGCAACATCGTCCTCCTGTCTTGCTGAACGGGGTCAGATCTATTCGATCAGTTCGCTGTTCGAGATATGACCCTTGCAAACGAGAGGGACAATAATTGAGAAGGAGGCACTTGTGGGCTTTGAAAACTTAGGATGTCACCGTAGTAGAGCAAATAACCACGTCGTGATAAGTTGGCGAAAACTTATTGATTCTCACGACTTTCATTCAAACTGGTGAAGACTCAGAGAAGGCGGGTCTGATGGAGGTAGAATCCACTATTTCGTTAATAAAAGTGAAATAGCAATCTTGGGTTTGCTCATCAAGAAGACAATTAAATTGGTAATGTTCATTGTTTACTCAGAAATGTTTGTTCAAAGGCGGAACACTAAAAATGGCTGGGTGACTTTAAGCCATTGGTCGTTTGCGTGTAAAATTTCCGGAATTTCGAGCATATTGTTAGTTTGGTATGAGATATAAACACGCTTGTTCATCTGTGGGTGGGACCTAGATAATGCTTGTGTATATCTTCTTGGATTGTTAAGCTAACACGATGTTGGTAAAGATGTTTATTCGGCTAACGTTTCGATGTCCTCGTCCTCGTTAGAGCTGATGATTCGAGTCTATGGTCCACAGCTCTCTGTGGTGTCTTCCACGTCGTATCGAGTCGAATCTTCTTCAATGGAGCACTGTCTTACCTGACAGCGCTCTTTTGTACCGTTGTTGATGATTACCGGCTTCTGTATGAAAATGGCATTTAATGGGTAGTGTCTTCTCGTCTCGACTAGTCCAGTTAAGTCGCACTTAGCCTTCCTAGCCTGCGTTATCAGGTCGTTAATGGAGGATTTACGTGCAAATATGCGTATGTTCAAAATATCGTCACTTCCTTCCAGATCCAGAGACAACAGAATCTGCTTGAGATTTTGGTATTTCCTTCACATTCGTCTTATCCAATGCTGATATTTATGGTTTTTTTCGCGCTATATGAACCAGGACCATTTATTTCTATTGTTAAGCAATACCCACGGGAAACCTCATTTTGTTTCGCGTCGTGGTTGCGCATACTGGCTTGTCGGTATTCCTCAAAATAGGCGAGAAGCCTACTTGTTGGAGGTAGCTCCTGAAACCTTCCATACATTTCCCAATCAAATGATTGTATGCTTTTGGCCAAACAGACGTGAAGGATATATTCTAAGCATAAAGGCACACGCAAGAATGTATGCCGTGCGTGCACAAGGTTTATATCACGTAGCTACCACTCTCTCCTTCGTATCCATTCCATCATGTTCTCATGTTACCACAAGTTTCTCATGTTAGTTATACACAGTTCTATGTATAGGATTGTCAGTTAGTTCACTGTGCAATCATTTCACTTGCAACTTTCGTCATACACCCATATCATCCAGGCGTCGGGCATGACATGCCACACCGACCTTCTCACCATCTCCGCCCACTTCAAACATAAGTAGTTCCATTAGTCATACTTCCATCCTCTTAAATACTGTTCTTATTTATCATTTCCATCTCCTTCTCGCACGTTCGTTGTGCTAGGTAGAACTTAAAAGTTCAGCTCTCCACTTAAATAAGTAGTATTCACCTCAGTCGTATGTTATGCAGACCCCATTCTAATCATTGATGCTTTACAGCTATTCGTTATTCTTACGTAAATCCTCTACAGTGTTAGTCTCATTGCATTGTTGTTTGTTGTCTTTGCTGTTGTTGGTGTCTCAACGTTTGTGGATTTCGTGGTGACGTCATCGTCTTGTTAATACTATTCATATAAAGGTTTAATTACTAAAGTTTGAGGTTCCAAGTATAGCACTAATAGAAGGCTTGACTGGTACCTCAAAAAAAACAGACACATCACCACATCGAACTAGCCGACGAATATCACTTATAAATAACAGGACAGGAATTACATCTGCTGAATTTACATGCGTCTCTGGTGAAGTACATAGTCGCTTTTTCTTCAGTGTTCAACTCACTCTGCGCAACAAGGAGGTCTAGAGGGCTAACTAGTCATTCAAATAAACTGCTTATGATTCCTCATTGAGGCAGATCCGTGGGTAAAAGTGATACGTATGGTTGTTGAACAAGAGTCCATAAGTATTTCGAGATCACTGATAGCAACTTGTTAGAGGTATAATTGCCTAGTTACTGCGGGAATTTACACAGATTTTTGTCCTGCACATTGAAGCCGATTTAAAGTATTTCTTGCTTTCGAGTGAACATACTGTGAAGGGCAAATTTAACTGTTGCGCTACACTTAACTTTTTTTACTTTGTACTTTTATAAATATATTTATCAACTTCGTGTAAGCTCATCAGTGAAAGAGTACATGTTGAGCTATACGTTTAACATCCAAAGTTAAAGCCACACTCAGCATTTTTCCGAACATTTCTATGATTCTGCACTCCATGATTATACCGCTTATATAAACACTATTTACGCTATTTGGGAACAAGCAGCCGATGCCATCTAACTTCGTCAACATCAACGTAATTAAGAAGATTAGCACAGTGGTGGTGATGCCGGTCATCATGAGCATGGTGCTAGTTCGATTACGCTCCGGTAAGCCACTCATTCGCTCGGAGTCGGGAAATTGGTACCCCACTTGTTCGCGAGAAAAAAAAACCACTCTCTGCAATCCAACTGGGAATGCTCCAGCCGGACTATCTCAGGACCCCAGGGAGAATGGATTCGACCAGCATTCTACGACATTCAAGATGAAACGAAAATCTTCAAGCAGCAGCCAAAGCCACACATAAAAGTTGGAAGATCATCATGGACAGTGGACGCGAGGAAACCAATCGAATGTGAGAAGTGCTGGGATCCGCACAGCAGATGTGAAGACGAGTCATATAAAATAAATAATGAAATAAAAAAAGATGAAAGAAGAAGGCATATATTTCCATCTTAGCAGAGCGGAAATAAACTCTTCTAAGCAGTGGCCATTCAGATTAGGATTTGGTACCATTGACCAATTTAGCCTTCAGTGTGTTCCAAAATGTTGCAAGAGCAATAGCATTTTTCTAACCAGTTTGAGACGAAAAGAACCGAAATTATTTCTGCAAAAGTTAAATTAGTGAACAGTATCCCCAAGTAAGGGCGCGTGTGGCGCAGTGGCCGGAGGCGCCCTGCAGTACACACGGGATCGATTCATGAGCTCCTGGCCCAACAAGCCTCCCATTCCTCCGGGTTCGGCGTATTGGTACCAGAATGGTCTGGGAGGATAACAGCACTGGCCCGATACATCGGTAGGCCACCGCGAGTCATCGTAACGGGCAGATATGCATTCAATCACCTCCAAACGATGCTTAATGAAGTCGAATGCATAAATGTAACCATGCCTGCCGGTACCATCCTCAGCTATGAAAAAATATGAGGAAAAAACAACTTCTTGAGCAGTGAACTAACGAAAAATAACTATGTCCACTAAATTGTCAGACGATTGCTTTCATCCCGCCGCTTGCAAATGCACGAGATCCGCTCTCAGGCTCTTCAAAGCTAGAGGGGATATACTTCAATGCAACTGAACAAACGGCCAGTAAAGCCATCAGCATATAGACGGTCAGGAGACGCCTGCTGATCATCTTTACAAGCTGGACGAAGTCGACAGCAAATTCCGAAGAGGACGGAAAAAATACCTCACTAAATTTTCGGTTTGCAGCTTCGAGCTTCCTAAGAACTACGACATATTAGATCTCTTCTGCACCGCAGACGTACAAAAGCACATTGGTAAATCACGTAACGGAGCAAAAAAACGTCAACTTTGAAGAATACTACTCAGTAATTTCCCCTGCATAAGCGAATTGTGGCATTAACACACGTCGGAGTCACTGCAAGAGGCTGCGGACGACCGTGGGGAAACCCGAATCGCCGTGCGGTGCATCGCCTTCGCGGAGGTCCGCCGAGCGCCATGCGATCGATACGACCCTGGACCACCCGAGCAGTTACACGTGGGAAACGGGCCAAATTTGTCCGGAAGTCGAGCTGTTGACACTTCTCGAACGAGCACAAAAAAGTTAGTGCTATTTGCCAAAAGGACGAGATTAACTATCGTCTTAGTTGATGTTTCGTTTCACTTCATTCGCTGAATTTACACTGAAAGTAGCAGCGCTATGATATTCTTCCATGTTCGACCCTGAATGGCCCAATTTCCTAGTTTCTGCTTGTTTTCTTTTCTTGTTACTTCCGTTTGCATTAATTAGATTTCTTTTATTGAGCCACATGGCTATAACTCTCGTTCTTCAATGTCTTAATCGAGTATCACCTCCCATGATTCAAGCAACTGTTCGTACTGATACGAAGGGATTACAAAATATATATATATATATATATATATATTGATATCGATCGATGGAACTAGCTGAGAGATAGGCGAAATGAAGGACCCGCATGGTGTGGTGGTGAACGCGTTAGCCCCCCAGAAGGTGTAATAGCGCGTTCGTTCCCCCACCGCAGACACCTCTGCGATCCAGAGTTTTGCAAGTATCTCAGCATCATTGCGATTATATATTTATTTATTTATTTACATGTGAACTGTAAGTGCACTGAAGATTCGGTATTTTACTTGTCCTCAACCAGTTGGTTAAGTAGAGGAAGGAATCGCTCTCGTACAAGAAACCCTAGTATTGAAGCAGCAAGTCTTCCTGAGATTCATAGAATCTGACCAGTGCATGCGGTGGAGACCTAGGAAGCACCGGTTTTTGGGTATTTCAGGAGGGGAATTATGCAAGCTTGACCAACATTCAACATAGAATAGGGACACGAGATGGCAAATCCTCTATCCGCAGCCCAACCTACGTGCTAATCAAGTGAACTTCGTGGATGGTGGTTGTAAAACAATGGATGGAAAGCTTGCAACTTGCTATGTATTTGATTAAAAGGATAAAGGGTAAAGCTCTCGGTGATGATCAATCCTTGAGCGATGCGCTATGCATTCGACTTCATTAAGCATCATTGGAGGTGATTGAATGCATATCTAGCCTTTTACAAAGACTCGCGGTGGCCTACCGATGTATCGAACTAGTGCTGCTACCCTCCCAGACAAGGCTGGTAGCAATTTGCCGACCCCGGAGGGATGGAAGGCTTGGTGGGCCATGGGCGCAGGAATCGATTCCATGCGTATTGCAGGGCGCCTCCGACCACTGCGCCACACGCGCTCTTCGTATTTGATTATTTACACGACTTTTCTAAACTTTCCAAACATGTTTTACCTAACTATTTGAAAGTCAGCATGGGTTTCGATTAGGACACAGGGATAGTCTTATGAAAAGCGGAGTTCAGAAAAATGAAGAAAAGAAGCTACCAAAGGGAAAAATGGACGAAACCTTTCAGACCGACGCCCATTCACTACATCTTCTGCCGATTTTGCTCACCAACCTCTGCTGTCGGTATTTTCTGTCGTCTATCTGATTCCATAGATGCTCTGGGTCAACCGAGGCGACAAATGTTTGACGTCGACCTTCAACGTTTTTTCATCTCATCAGCAAGATTTTACAGACACTGGTAAAGGTTCCTCTCGTTTGTTTCCCTCTATGGTTTTGTGGCAAGGGTTCGGGGTGTCCGTCGTAACTAGCCAGGCAGTTTTACAGGAGTACAAACAACAAGTACACAGCGTGTCCTGTTCGCTAGAGTGCGAGCTGGGACGGCGTCTCCACGAGTGTTGTCTTCCTGGCCCAGTCCTTGCACTCAGCACTACCTCGCTTATCGATTAGTCGTCGTTTACTACCGCTTGAGTTAGGGTATTCATCTCTCTTGTTCAAGTCTTCATACTTTCTGAATACTGACCAAGCCATGTGGTTAGGCGATTTAGTAGTGATTTGAGTTTAAGACTTGGTAGTACTCTGATGGCTGACCACGAAATGTCGACTTTTTCTTCTGAGTTGTGACGTCACCGTTTTAATTTCAAAAATCCATTAGAAGACACAAAGCGAGGACGTTGTTGGTTCTGCTGTGATCGTCGCCTATCGCTGAAGCCACAGAGCAGTGCCTTCGTCGGTGGCGTACCATATATTTAGCTCTCCTGATGGTTCGTTAGCATTCCCGAGCTTATCTCCACTCGAACCACCAGCTCGTACTGCCCTTACCGCTCTTAGCGCTGGTGGTCCAAGTGGAGGTGAGCTCGGGAATGCTAACGAATCATCCCGAGAGCGAAACGTATGGCACGCCCAGCCCACCTGAAATGTGGCCAGGTTTAGTAGTCTTGGAGAAATTTCGGGGCTGTGGGCTGTAGGAATGCACTGTCGCTATTGGACATCCTGTGCACCGCAAAGCCGTGTCTGGATGTGGCGCAGTGGAGAACGGTGACGGCGACTGACTAGCGCATCGTTCCTGTCCTTCGCTCCCACCTTGGCCCTCCAAATGCAGTTCTCCGCCACAAACTTTGCAAATCATGCATGTGGGTTCTGTCGTTCGTTCGTTTGTTTTTTTTCTTTCTTTCTTTTTGCTAGCATTGCTTTGAGAATGATGTTGACGTTACTATAAGATTTTGGGTTTCCACTGTTATTTGAGGTTTCCTTAAGCTTCATAAAGCCGAAGTTGTCCTAAATGGCCTAATGCTGGTTTGATAAGAGCAAAGTTTTTGCTGTTCATTCATGACATTCCTGTAAAGTCAAGCCACAACTTCGAACGTATAGATGCTTGCCATTTACTTTCTCCATTTGAAATTGAACGAAGACAAGTAGTTACCATTCTTCTTGGATACATGCATGGCCCGTCTTCACTGGTTGTGCGGGCCCCAACATAATTACCATTTTATCGGAGTTTTGCTGGTTTAGCCATTGTGGTTCCCTGTAGTCCTGCGGTCAGCCTGGCCAAAGTCTGCCCCAGGCTAACATTTTTCACATTACTGAACTCCACGAAACTCTTTGAACTCGAGTTCCGTCTTCGCATTACCAAAGTAACTGTTGTTGCGTTCTTCTGGATTTTATCTCACTTATTGATTTGCTAGAATACTGTTTCCATTTCAATTTGGTCAATGCCACAAGAATAGTTTTGTTTGTGTTTTACTGGATTCTTTGCCGAATCGCCATAAAATATTGTGGTTTATGCCTAGGCTTAAGCGTAGCCCCCAATCCCTCCCGCTTAAGCCTAAGCCTAAGCCTAAAATATTGTGGTTTATGCCTAGGCTTAAGCGTAGCCCCCAATCCCTCCCGTTTAAGCCTAACCGTAAGCCTAAAATATTGTGGCATAAGCCAAGTTATCTTCTGTAGATCGAAGTTCTGATACATTCCAGCATTTCCATAATCAATATCGAGTGCAGAAATCGTGGAAACACTTTATTGGCTAGGTTTCTTCTTTCCTTTTCTTTTTTTTCTTTTGGTTTCTCACACATTATATACATCATGACTGTAGAAGGCTTTGAAGACTGCGGTTTACATTTCAGTGGCTATCCGTCTAAATTAAAAAAAACACGTTACTACTTCGGGAGCTTGATTCTATATCGTATACATATGTTTGATGCAATGATGATGCTCTGTCACGTGATTAAGTACGATACTCCGTCAGTTTCGTCTGCTGACATCCTTCAACACACGTGTTCAGAACCTTGGCATCGGGTGTTTTTCTTTCTGGACATTAGCCATTGTACCCGTTTCTGGTTGCAGACGTGCTGGATCGAGCGTGGCCTGCTTACGGCAGGTCCTTAGGATTTGGTGCAGATACGACGTCAGCGCTGATCAATGCAGGATCCTTCGATGATTACAGATTCGGTATGGTGCCACCATCTGAACAGCTTCCAACGGCATTTCACAACCCTATGGATTTTCCAGTGGGCCCGGTTGGTGTACAGATTTGCACTAGTACTATGTTGTAGAAGTCCATAGAAATATCTCATGCAGTTGGTGGTTTGTCGACCACCTGCCTTTTTGACAAGTGTCTCCCCTTGAAATTGAAAAAAAAATGCTTCAGTCTCTAAGTCGAATAGATGCACGCTTTAAGCAGACTTATCAACATTTTACGTGCACGTCAGCAAGATAAGTAGCCTCGCCTCCTTTCATTCTGGTGTCTTTTGAGCGTTCGTTTCTTTTTTCTACAGCTTGGACCAAGCCTTGCGCCATATACGGACCTTGGAGTGTTCAAATCCGTTAAGGTCGTGAATTTGTCTAAACGGGATTCTATACAATACGTTCTAGAATCGCTTTGGTCATGGTGACAACGGATCAACCTTCAATGCTGTGCAACCAAGATGCTCCTCGTCATATGAACAGCACGAAATGGGGCCAACGAGGGCTCCGGCACCCGCCCCAATGTCTCGCGGCGCCAGTGCGGAACCATGCAGGTATGGATATCCGGCCACGTCAGCTCGTCGACCACTTACTAGGTTGGTTATTTCCAGTAATATTTCCTTACGCTGTCGTTGAAGAATTTTTTTCAAATAGTTGTGTTCACAAGCCATTTGTTGCCAAATGATTTCTACATTCACGACGTTACTACTCGAATCTTGCAAACGAATATTCTTCGCTAATTCAATTAGTCGTGCGTAACAACTGTGGTGATTAGGGCGACCACTCAATACCCCCAAGTAGCGGTTTCCTTTCTATGAATACGGCGCATTGGCCAAATTATTACTGTTTCATATAAAAGATACGAACTATTCAGTTAACAGTGTTAACTTTTTATTTGTTGCCTATTACAATTTTCCCTTCCAGATCCCCCTCCCAAGGCAGAGGGCTTCCCTGATCAATCCCGTTGAAGGGTGATTGCTGATGACGCTGGTAGATAGAAAACTAGCTGAAAGATAGACGAAAGGAAAAAAGCTCCATGGTGTGGTGGTGAACCGCGTTAGCCCCCGAAAGGGTAATAGCGCGTTCGTTCCCACCGCAAACACCTGTGGTCCGGAGTTTTGCAAATATCTCAGCATCGTTATAGTTGTTCAGTTGACAGTTTACCAAGGTCTGAAGTTACATGTAATTCTCTTCAGACACCACAGGTCAATGGACACTATGGGACCTCTCGAAGTAGGAGGTGATCTAAGCACACGTGACGGCTCACTGGCTGTATCGACAAATTTTCCTTTGCATCAAGTATGCCAACCTTATTTTCCCCTTCTCGCAGTTTCTGTAATTACTGTGACATTTAAGAGAATATAAACAAGTCCGGTCTCCTATTTCTGACTATTCGAAACATTTTTTTTTATGTTGCACACATCATCCTGAGACATCTACGCATTTCGTTCATTTGTTTACTCATACATCTTCGGGACTGTTAGCCCACATTTAACCCCATGTTTGCTATCGTAGAACATTTCTTTTTTAGAACTTTCCAACATCTTGTACACTTTGGCTGTTTTAAAACCTCATATGGGCGGGGGGAGGGGGCAGAAGGTTGAAACGTCCACTTTACCAAACGCGTCATAAGTTTTTGTCTAGTCTCTTGACAGTTCTGTTCTGGGTTCGTTCTTAGGAAAACTTCCGGAGGCAGTTAAAACGCGAACGACCAAAAGGGCTCAATTCGTGATTAATCGGAATCATTGTTCTGTGCCTTTCCAAAGTTTCTTAGCGACATCAGTAATGCTTTTAGCTGTTGTATAGTGGAAATTCCCGCCTTGTCGATGTCATGCAGCAGATTTTTTAATTTTAACAATTTTAAATTTGTTTTTTTAATTTATCTTTCTTTAATTTAAATTAATTTAAAATTTAACAACTTTAACTTGAGAGAAGTAGTGGGGAAAAAAAGGGACAAAATCCGTTGCAGAATCCTGCACTTCAAGATCTGTACCGTGCACCGTTGTCGAATCCGACATCTACGAATCGCAATTTCTGGAGCGGTCTGAGCGGGTTAGTGGCTTTATGTTACCAGCTGTTTTTATCTTCGTCTGCTGTTGTCGTTCGTTTATGGCACTTTGAATCGTAGGACATAGTTGCTGCCAACGACAACTTATTTCTTTCTTTGACTTTGCCCATGGCGTTCTTGCACCTCTACAACAACGATTTTCTACCACTTCGTTGGAGCGGCACGTGTAGCGCAGTGGTCGAAGGCGCCTTGCAACCCACATATGGAATCGATCCTCGCGCCCATGGCTCACCTAGCCCTCCTTCACTCTGGGGTCGTGTCGATAAATTGGTACCAGACTTGCCTGGGAGGATAGCAGCACTGGCTCGATACATCGGTAGGCCACCGCGAATCATTGTAAAGACCAGATGTGCATGCAGTTGCCTCCAACGATGCTTAGTGAAGTCGAATGCGTGACGTATCCCTCAGAGATTGATCAACGCCGAGAGCCTTATCTTCTATTTATCTTTGGACTAACGTGCTTTGGTGCTGGAGGAATGTACTATGCGGGTCGTGTAATTAGTATACAGAATCGATTTTCGCGTCGGGCGTTCTCAGCGAAATGATTGTTTTATCTTCTCTGCATTTTTCTTTCCGCAGCCGGCCGCCAAGTGGTAGTGAGGAATTCTACGTTGTTGTAGTGAATGGGTAACCTTTGAAAAAAATGTGCTTTTTTTGCCTAATTACACTATATACTTGCTAGATATTTGTAACAACATGTGTGTTGTGATGAAAACTGCGTAAACGTGTCGTTTGTTTTAGAATGTCACATTACTCGGAAGGTGGCGGAGGAAGCACCGGACGACTTCATGGCTCTCTCTCACTAGCTGAGGAATATGAGCAACTTAAAGCTGATTACCAAGCAAGTATAGAGAAGCTCAATCAAACAATGAACTCCATCAAGACCTTCTGGAGCCCTGAGCTTAAGGTATTGTTTCTCTCTACTATCATTTTTAGTGAGGTCATAAACTAATGTTTATTTTGCTCTCCATATTCTCAGAAGGAGCGTCAAATGCGGAGGGAAGCTGAGCGGTTGTTGCAAACTTCTACAGCAATCCCGCCGATTGCGCAGGATGTCGGTGAGTTCCCAGTGAATCAAATCGCTTTTATCACTTCATAACTTATGGTCAGAACATGTTTCTAGCTTGTTTTAAAATAGAAATAACCATATGTTGTAAGAGAATTAAGCATTTGAATGTTTTCTTGGTAGCTACCAGGTCGAGTCGAAAACGGCCAGTTTTGAGCGTCATTGTTAAGATGTCGTAATAAATGTTAGTCGAATTAAGAACTATTGGAATCTAAACCGTTTTCCTAACGGGACACAAATTTACTTATTCCAGTAGCAGGTTGTAGATCTTTAGAGATTCAACCAGTGCGCTTAATGAGACGGAGTCACGGAATTTATTTCTTTCATTTTCTGCAGTACTGAATGTGGAATATGTGCCTTGTTGTGAAAGATGCTGATCGGCCCCCTGGAGGCAGTTTTTGAAAGGACCCATCTCATGATGATCGGTTTGTCGAAATGAGGAAGTTAGATAGAGTAGTCGGTTGTACCATAACCGAATCATAACCTTTTTGGTGGTGGTTCGAATTTAGGAAGTGTTTAGTAACTTCACGGTACTCTTACTACTGCGTTAAACGTCATCGGTTTTTGTATAGCATCCAGTTTTGACAGTACTTCACAATACGATCGATAAATGAATGGGTCGTTCTCGTTGGGCAAACTTTTAGCCCTGCTGGACTGTTTTTCATACTCGACAAAGGTTACGACAAGTGGTAAGTGGTGGCACGAAAAAAATTCTAGGACGTCATAATCGGATATTATTGGTGCGTGGGCATCCATCCACTCAGCCTATGTTTATCCTAGGAGCTGTGCTCGTATTCATACACTTGATCGTGTCACAGAGCAGACTGCATATCGGTGGTCTACTTGCTCATCGTTCATTTTGTGTCGCACCTATTTATCCGGCTTTCTCACGTTTCCACTTTTTTTTAGATGGTTAGCGATTATGAACTAACAAGTTCTTGGCATGACATCGATTGGTAGTTTTTGAAGGGTTGGCTTCGATTGACGTTTTTAGATGGTCGTCATGAACTGCTAATGAGCACCCACAGCCTTCTTCGCCAAAACTCATATATCTTTGGTTTTTCAAACTATTTACGCATTTTGCATCCGGATTTGCTTCAGTAACAAAAGATGATAACGTTTCAAGTTGCTATGCTGATAACAGAGTTCCAGCTGATGAAGCAAGCCTTCACGTATTTCTTTCTTTAACACCATTATTTCAGTCGAGAGGACCACTGTAAATTAAATGTTAGAATAACTGAAAATAAGCCTTAGCACTCTATTCTACAGTAGTTCGTGAAATAAATATTTGTTAAAGAATGTATTCATAAGGTCCGAAACGAAAAGCCTAACGATTTATCGCCTCATCGTGGCTAAGAGAGGTGTTCCTGCAGTCGCTCCGGCAGGGGTCTTCCAAGCTGAGAAATAGTCCGCCGTTCCCGTCAGGAAGCCCAGCTAAGAGTAAACCAGGATCAGGATCCTCCACCATCGTGGTATCAAACTAGTCGTATGGAGGCAGGTTTCCCTCTGATCCACAAGGGCAGCGGCTGCATGTGTTGAGGCAGACTGGTCAAGCTGACCTTGGGACTCCAAGGAACCACGATGGCTAAACCAGCAAACTTCGAAAAAAGTGGGAATTATGCTGGAGCACGCACAACCGATGAAGATGAGCCATCCAAGTCTCTAAGTAAGTAAGAAACGGAAAAACAAGATCATTGTTTGCAAATATCTAGCACTTTTTTGCAAAATGCGTTTGAGTAATTGGTTACGATAAGGGCGTCCGTTATTTTAAACCATCCTAATAGGAGAACTAAACATCTCATTGTAGGGCGTGCAAGCTTGGCCGATGTGCGAATTCGCGAACTTCAAGATACAGTGGCTCAGCTGCAGGAGATGTTAAAAACTAACGAGCAGCAGATCCTGGGACAAGTTGTGAGCCCACCGGTTCTGTTCACAGTTGTTTTTTTTCACAATTGATAGTTTAGGATCCTGCTAGTCGTATGGCTCTTGGGAATGCACTTCGCTTAGTGGATGAAAAGGTTTATGTTCTTAGATGTATGACAGCTGTTGTTTTGTATTGCTTACAGGTTACATTACTCGGCCTGAGAGATAGATGGATGTTTTTCAGCAAGCCAGGATAAATGAGCTGCAAGATGAATTGTCTAGATTGCGTATTAGTCGAACAAACCAGCCACGTGATTTCACCGACAAAACCATTACCAGCCACGAGATGGTGTGAATGTTTCATAGAAGTTGCAATTTTATCTTACTTAATGATTTTACGCGGTTCGAAATAGTCGAATGTTTGTCTTTTAAGATAACGCTGCGGATGAAAATGGAGCGATCAGAGGTGGAACTGAGTGAGAGAAAAGCGGAGCTTGCCCAATGTCAGGCCAGGATGAGGACTGCGGAAGAGCAAGCGGCTGATTTGCGACAGCATGTGCAATTACTTAAGCAACAGATTACCAATAGGGAGCAACAACATACTCTCATGCAAGGCGACGTAAGATTCTCTGTATTTTTCGCAATATGGCTTTTCAACTGTTCTCAAAGGTCGGTATTTTACTGCAGTTGAAGGCAAAGTATTTGCTTTCTTGATATAAAGGGGCGTAATTCGTCATTAAATACCTGCTTCATTGTAATTGACGCTTTAATGCGTTTTCGTCCTGATGCGCATTCTAGAAGTTACATATCCAATGGGCATATAATTAACCAAACTCGTCGTCACAATGGGCGCGCATGTGGCGTAGTGGCCGGAGGCGCCCTGCAGTACACATGGGATCGATTTCCGCACTCCTAATCCAGCAAGCCTTCCATTCCTCCGGGATCGGCAAATTGGTACCAGACTTGTCTGGGAGGGTAGCAGCACTAGTTCGATACATCGGTAGGCCACCGCGAGTCTTTGTAAAAGGCTAGATATGCATTCAATCACTCATGTTAGAACCAAAACTTTGTCTTTAAGCTTTAGTGTGAGCTTAGAAATGTATTAAACCTTGTTACGAACTAACCTACAGCGACATAGTATTGATTTCATTCATGTGAAATATGTCATCAGGCTGGTTGGTCGTAAAGCTACGCCGTTGCCAGGTGTCAAGCAAGGATTTGAGCGCGAATCTAAAGGTACAGGGGTCGCACTGCGGTGTCAATGGATTAGGGGAATCGGTTTCTGTCTCTGCTAAAGCGGTTTAGTTACGTCTTCAGTAATCATGTTTATGTGTACGTTGAATTGGTGTTTTACGAGCTGCAATCATGTGATTGATAATTGCATGAAGGTCGGATCTGATAAACAAGCTCCACGCTACATCCAAATGAGCTCGGTAAGCTACGTTTAAGTATGAGCCCTACGGCAAACCAATGATTGCCACTTATGGATACTCTCTGTTTCTCTCTCTTCCTCTCTCTCTCTCTCTCTCTCTCTCTCTCTCTCTCTCTCTCTCTCCCTGTGTCCCTCTCTCCCTGTTCAGAACTACTAAAAGCAAGGTGGATCATAGTAAAAGTGCGAAACACTTGTTTTGTTTACTTCTATTGTTTATTTTTGTCTCTTGAGTGAACCTGATTGTTTTGGTTGTACGGCAAATATGATTTGCTGTTATTGATGTTGGCTTGAGTTAATAATTAGTTTGATTATCAGTGATGCAGATGTTAGCATTGTCGTGGTGATTCAAAACACAAGGAGAAAGGTTAATACTGATGAAGCTGAAATAGATTATTGGTTGCTTAGGATATTTGATTCCAGGTTGATGCCCTTAGGCAAAAGTTGGAGGGTAAGAACCAGCAAATGGAGCAAAGAGATCGGCGAATAGAGCTTTTGGAAAGTGAACTTGTTAATATTAAAGGGGAAATGGGTGAAAAGAATGAGCAGGTATGTTATATTCTTATCTGGTTTGATCTTTATGTAAAGAAAATATGAAGAAAAAATGGGCAATACCATTTCTTTCTGCGGTCTTGGGTGGTTGTCGAGTACTTCTTACCTCTTCTTTTCGGTTATGGGAAAATGGCTGCAACAATTCTGGGGTTACTTTAAAGTTAAATATGCTATTTCCAAACGGTGAAGGATAAAACAGTCATTGTTTTTGTTGCATAATTTTTAACTGCCTTTTCGAGGCATTTTTGGCAGGCCCAATTTAGTTTTTGAAAAAAAAAAAACGGGAACAGAACAACAAAAAAGGGAAGTCCACCGTTCTTTTGTGTACAAAGACCTTTTCAGCTTCAACAATCGGATCACCGAATTTCTCAAATGATAGGACGAATTGACGGCTTGGAAACATCTTTACGAGATAAGGAAGCGGAGCTCGATAGTGCAAAGGTGGTTAAAGCATTCATTTTGAAACAAAATACTAAAGATACACTTCGGTATATTTCAAACTGCATTTCCACACTCAGTTCACGTTTTTTAGAGTCATGTTTCCAGATCCGATTATTGAGTCGTCCTGATGTGATGAAAGAGAAAGAGCTAAAGGACAAGATAGAATTAGGTAAGAGTATGTTACATGACTGGTAATATAACTGAGCCCACAATTTGTTGGATTACTGCGTATACGCTTTTCAAGTAGTAGTTTTTCTTAATCTACATTGAGAAGTAAGGTTGTGCACTATTTTCCCGATAGTTAGAAGGACACTGTTCTATGCATTGTAGCTAAGATCGAGACCCAGAAATAAATAGGTGTAAGCTGGTTCAAGCACATTAGTGTATCTTTTGGGCAGAATTTTACTATGTTAGCTTTCATGGTGCTGAGATATTTGCAAAACCCCGGACTGCAAGTGTCTGCGGTGGGGAACGAACGCGCTATTGTCCTTTCCGGGGAGTAACGCGTTCACCACCGCACTATCGGGTCCTTCGTTTCGCCTGTCTCTCAGCTAGTTCTATCGATCACAGCCATCAGCAATCACCCGTCAACGGAATTGATCTAGGGAGCCCAAATCGGCATTGAATCCAGTTAAGCTGAAGCTTTAGTTATAATCAAAATCACGCGTTACTCCCCGGAAAGGATAATAGCGCGTTCGTTCCCCACCGCAGACGCTTGTGGTCCGGAGTTTTGCAGATATCTTAGCATTATGAAAGTTATATTTCGCAACCTACCCTGCCATTAAAAAAAAGAATAGGTAGTAAATAAAAGGTTAAGACTGTGATTCACTATGTTAATTAGTTTCATCAGCGATACAATGATCAGTAGAATGATTTGTGAACGTCTCCGTTGGTTTTCACTTATTTCTTGGGATTTACTAGTCTGGCGTTTGATAAGCTTGCTTGGAACATGGATAAGAATGCTAGCACTATCAATGTGCTGTTAATAAAACGTGTGTATGCTCTTCCATTTACTAGTTTCGTTACTATAGTTGCTTTCTTTTGCAGTAACTCTCGAAAAGAAACGCCTCGAAGAGTACATAGACCAGTTGAGACGAAATTCTGAGACGGAAAGAATGGAGCAACAAGAAACGTATCAGGCTGAGGTAATCATAATTTGAGCAATAACGGATAAAACTTCTAATCAGTTCCCCTTCATTTACGCATAGCAGTCTTCCTGCTTCCATTCTACTTACTTGGATACTTGGATGGTCCCTGTTCACTGATTGTGCGAGCCCCAGCGTAATCTCTGTTT
Organism: Angiostrongylus vasorum; assembly: GCA_018806985.1. Taxonomy (NCBI): domain Eukaryota; kingdom Metazoa; phylum Nematoda; class Chromadorea; order Rhabditida; family Metastrongylidae; genus Angiostrongylus; species Angiostrongylus vasorum. Next base: position 735,161 of record JADANN010000198.1, on the reverse strand, counting down.
TTCGGAAATTTGCTGGTTAAGCCATTGTGGTTCCCTGGAATCCCAAGGTCAGCCTGGCCAAAGTCTGCCCCAGGTCTTCACCACCACAGGCAGTCGCAGCCCTTGAGGATCAGGTTTGCCACCATGCGACTAATTTGATACCAGGACGGTGATCGATCCTGGTATTGGTTTACTCTTAGCTAGGCTTCCTGATGGAAACGCTAGAATCCTCAGCTTGGGAGACCCTACCAGGGGGATGAATCTCCCCGCTGTACATCGCAGCCCGACATCCAGCAACACCTACCAGCCACAATGAGGCGGTAAACCGTTTAGAGGAACGTGTCTGTAATTAAGCTATATCATGAAATAACTGAAACTAAATTGAGTGTCTTTTACGATAGTTTAAACTAGCCTTCATAAGAAATATTGACTACTTTTTTTCTTTTTTCTTCCCTTCTTTTTTTATTCCAATGGGAACTGATGTACTTTCTCGACACTGACATCGAATTCTTTCAACAATTCAATTTTTAGTTGCTACAGCTTAGAAGCAACTTGGAAAATCTGCAGAAAGAGCTTGCTGACCGCGACGTGCTTCTAGAGTCCCAGAACGAAAAGGTTAGTGTGGATACGAATTTTAAATTCCGTAATAGCAAGGTCATTGTTCGTTCCTCTAATTTCATTAGTTTTAAAGATTGGAGACATGGACCGCGAACTTGCTAGTTCACAACAACGTCTACAAGCTGTTATGATTGACAAAGGGCCAGACGAACTTCGTCGAGAGGTAAGCATTTTCATCGTTTTTGTTTCCATGCTCCGTGTTAAAAAAATTGCAAATAACGCTAGGTTAAAACTCTCGGAGATCAATATTCCTAGCAATATGGCACACAATTTTGTTATTTGAGTACATTCACCCTTACTTTTTTGAGATATATCAAAAGCGCTATTGTCATTTACATACTTGCTTAGACACTTGGACGGTCCGTCTTCACCAGTTCTGCGTATTCCAGCACATTTGCCATTCATTTCTTTCCCTCGCAATCGTCGACTATGGCGGTGGTTTTATTCGAGCATAGTGGTAGGTGCGAGTCTCACACCGTGGTTCGTAAAATAACTGCAGCTGCGTGCACAACTGATTAACTTTGGTCGCGAACACGTCCGACCAACGTGTAGGTGGCGTCCCAAGGGACGCCTGCATCCTCTTCTAGTCCACTCAACAGTTCTCTTCGTCCATCTGCCGTCCGTTGTTCTCAATATGTGACCAGCCCATAGTGTTCATTATGTGGTCGGCATATCTATGTTTCGCCATCGATGTAGATTCTCCAGAGTGCAGAAGATTGGACAGATTTCGAAGATAGGAACACCGCATCGTTGAAGCGCTGTATGAGTATTTCGCAGATTTTTGACGTGGTTGAAGCATCAGCCCACTTCTCTGCAGCATAACAGAGCACTGGGAGCACGTTGAATCGAAGAGCTGAGCGCGGATTTTCGAGTCGGTGGCTTCCTAGAATAGCCCGAATGAGGCCCATGCTGCTCTCCTTCTGTCGAATCCCTCCGTGTCGTTCTACATGTTACTTGAGCGCCCAAGGTGTACGTATGAGATGTTCTCTGCAATCAGAGAACCATCCATTTTGATCTGATCGCCTTCACACCGTCGGTTTTTTGTGGACTGGGTCTCCTTCCTCTTTATGCATGGTCCGATCTTTTTTCCCGCTTTGTTGAGCTTACTGATATTTCTCGCTGCTTCGTTGGTGCTTCTTGAGGAGATGACGATGTCGTCGGCGAAACGAAGGTTTTTGTGCTGATAGAATTGCATTCGTTTCGACACTGTCAAACGCTTTTGCCATAGTCGCCAAAAAGTTAGGACTACTGGCAGGTGATATTCCCGACAAACTTCAATGACCCTGAGCTGGCTTTCGATGTAGTCCATGTAGCAAAATCCCTGTCGGAATACTGCTTGCTGAACTAGTTGCGCCTCATCCAGTGTCCTTGATATGCGCAGCAGGATAATCTTCGTGTAATGTACACCCAGAAAGCATATCGGGCAATGGTTACGAAGATCCATTCGCTCACCTTTCTTGGCAGGATGACCGTTTGCGACGTACTTCATAGCCTGGAATTTTTTTCCCCTTTTGAAGGTAAGAGATGTCATGTGGCTTGCGAGAAGTGTATGTAAATTGTGGCCTACACTTCTAATGATGTCGACGGTAATATTACCTGGTCCTGGAGCTGTGACTGTTTTCAGGCTTTGTATCGCAACTCAAACCCGGGACGGAAGAATTCCAGATGTTTTTTTTCCAGCGAGGGTTTTAGGGTGCAGCACGGGGATTGTGGAATGGTAAAAGTTGGCGAGGAACTTTTCCGTTATTAGTTCCATATCATAGAGGGAAGTTTTGGTGGTCCCATCTTTGTTCATCAAGGCTGACATCGGAACAATATAATCGCATAATTCACGACTACTTTTTTTTCGGAGTGGTTCTTTTCTCTTTTTGCTTCTAGTAGTTTCATCTGCCTGCACTGATGTAGGTATTCCTTCAAAGCTCTTTCACGGCCGGCATTTATTACTAGTCGTGTTAAATGTGTTGGAGTAAGATCAAGCTCCAAGTTCCTTCCCTTCTCGAACAACTCCTTGGTGTTAATAGAGATACGATCTTATCTTCTTGCTTGAGGAACTGAATCGAATTCTGCGCAACTTTTTAATCCCTTTGACGAGCAGTTCGTAATCTTCAGTTGGGTCTTATTTAATCTTTCAGTTACGTTTGGGTAAAATTTCTTTCAGAATGTTTTGATCATACAAACTACATTTTTTCTTCCTTCGTTCACTTTATGTTTCCTTATAACTGTTTTGACTGTAATTTTTAGTTATATTTGTTTATTGAAGATAGTTTTTTGCACTATTGTCATCTTTTAAAACCGACGTTCTCATGTTGTCATCAGTCGAATACCAATGTAAACGAAGACGAACCGCGGTGTTTTTTATGAAAAATCAGTTTTTTTCCAGCGATAACCTAGCTGATTAGGATGTCTTCATTTAATCTTGTCGCAGATCGAATCAGCCCGAGGTGAAGTTGAAACATTGTTGAAAATGGTGCGTCAGCTGGAAAAGGAGAACGCTCAGTTGAGTTCTCAGTGTAAACAGCTGAAGAGCGCAGTTGATCGTGATGATACGGATGTGACAATTAGCGGGACATTAACAAAGGTAGGAGTTCATGTTTATAGTTTCCTTATTATTAGTTTTATTTTTTAAACTATAGTTTCATGTTCTTTATACTGTCACTGTTTTCGTTACTTCAGTATTCCGTCGTTTATTTTGTAGGGAGAAATTCCAGCTGTACTCCCGGGTAGTGTTCTCTCTGGAGGAATTAGTGTTCAGGCGAAGAAAAGGTATTGGTTGGGTGTTTTGTGACAAGATAGACCTATTGATCTCCTGAGTTTTAATGAACACAGAATCGAGGAGTTAGAGGAGGCACTGCGGGAATCGGTGAGCATAACTGCTGAACGTGAAGTACACCTTTCTCAACAGAAGCATCTTCTTCATCAAGTGAATCAGCAGGTGCGTTAAAATAGTGGTTTTCTAACCATAGATTGGTATAAAGATGTGGAGCTAAAAAGTAGGATAAAGCAAATCCATCGCTTAGACGATTTTTTATAGGAGGATAAGGAATGGGTTAAAACGGATATGAATGATATTCTGTTCTTGTGTAATTTTCGGTTAGATCAAAAAAACTGCTTTCTACTAAGTATTTTGGCGAGAGGAACAAGCAAAGAACGTTTGTCTTCATCTTCTTAAAGCCATTTTAGAGATATGGTTATAATGCATTTGAAAAAACTCTAGCGCAGTAGTTAGAGGTGCCCTGCAGTAATCTTGCGGTGCTTGGCTCGATCACGTTCCCAGACAGACCAGCTCCCCTAATCTTTGTGCTCGGCAAATTGCTAGCAGACTTGTTTGGGAGTATAAAAATGCTGACTTCGTACGTTGTTGAGCCACCACAAGACCAAGTATGTATTCGACTACCTTTGGAATACCTAGTGGTTACGAGTTCACTACGCATTTATTAGGGATTTGTTATCGCCGAAAACCTGATCATTTACGATTTATGATTCTTCAGTTGAACGATGCACGACGTGAGAATGCCGAACTGAGGAAGCGAGTGGCCGAAGGTGGATCAAGTGAACGCGAGCAGCTTATTAGAGCGTTTGAAGCAGAACGGCGTCAACATATCGAGCAACTGCTGCAGTTGAAGTATTATTGTGTATAGTCAATCAATTTCTTTAAATAAAATATTGACTTCGCGAAAATGTCTTTCAGGCAAGAAGCCTTGCTAGCGGCTATAGCCGAGAAAGACACACATCTCGCACTTCTTGAGAAATCTCGTGCACCTCGAGAAGAAATCGACACTGTCCGCAGACACAAGGATGCTTTAATGCGCAAACTTAAGCAGGAAAATGAACGGTTCGTAGAGGTTTTCTTACAAATGAAGTTGTGTTTGAGTGTGGGTGCGTGTGGCACAGTGGTCGGAGGCGCTATGCAACACATGAGATCGATCCCCGAGCCCTTGACTCACAAAGCCTTCCATCCCTCTGGGTTCGGCAAATTGGTACCAGGCTTGTCTGGGATGATAGCAGCACTGGTTGGATACATGTGTTGGCTACCGCGAGTCATTGTAAAGGCCAGATATACATTCGATTACCTCCAAACGATGCTTAATGAAGTCGTATGCGTGGCACAGCCCTCCGGGATTGTTCAACGCGGAGAGCTTTGCCTTTTTATGTTTGAATGTATCATGCCTGTTGTTAATCACAGCAGTCAGTCTTATTTGTATATACACTTCAACGGTTAGAATATATTAAAACACATTATTTAGCCGTGCAGTTGTTATTCGACCAGAAGACATAGGCAGTGTCATGCAACAGGGAGCTGGGACAGTTACTGTTGGAGCTCCTACCTCATTTGTTTCGCAGCCGAGTGCGCGTCAAGGTAAAGTCGTGCTTTATGCTATCGTTCGTTTTTTTCGATTAATTAAATTGAAGTTGTTTTCCTTCGTAGTTATCATCTGTTGTTCTGCGTCTCCAAGATATTTCGTTACCTAGATGTGATGGCCGTGTCAGCAGAGTTGGACGACTCTGAAGGAATTTGGGCCTGAGTGTTCTCCCAGTTTTGCTTTTAAAAATCACTTCGTTTTTTAGTCTTTTATTCTATCAGTTCTTTAGAATTATTACTTAGGTGTATGAGTGCGCTGTTACACTGCCCTTATACGCTTTCTACTTTTTTGAGCCTTTTTATTCAAAGATCTGCCCTTTATTTACTTGTCACCTCGTACTACTTAAAGCTTTGCAGTTATCGCCGTGATGTGCTACTAATATTTCCTTTAGGGTCTTTAATGCTCTTGATGTCTTAAGGAGAACTTCAACACTATTGTGTCATTAGCTGTTCCGTATTTGCACTTGTTCTTTCACTTTTCTCTTTTAGCACGTACTCTTGCTCTTTTCCTAGTGTGTGGGGCGTCTTTCCAAAATTTGATTATGGTTTGGACCTCACTTCTTGTGTTCATTAACACAAAATGGACGATATAATTTAACAATGAATTCGCCGTCTTCTTTCTCAAGAATTGCGAGCAATAATTTAATTTAAATTCATCTATGGGCGGGAATAAATTAATATCCGCTTAAATAAGACAGTATAGTCAGTAGATATTTACTAACATCATACTAATTAGCTCTTACTACCACGGTGAGATTTAACCTTTCTAGAGCTAACTTTGCGCTTTATTTTGCACTTTTTTCTCCAAAGATTTCGAAGAGCGAAGCAGTTGTATAAGCGCATTCTTGTCAAACAACATACGGGAGTATCACCTAGTACTATGTTGATGTTTGCAGTTCTCTAGCCCTGTACTAGAAATTTAAACTTCATTCGCGCTTTCCTGAGGATTTGAATCCCAAACAGACCCAAAAATCAAGGAATACGCGCGGGAGGGCCGAGGATATTCCTTACGAGTTACGAACTCATGTCCTGTGTCTATCGAAAAATTATCGGCACTTGCGGAGAAGCCAGTATTGTCGTCCATTATGTGTTAATATAGTTTATCATTACACAATGACTGTTTATTGTTACAACACATCTGAGCTATGAGTAAAAATACACATCAGTGCAAGAAACACAATATTTAAGTTGGCAGCTGCTGATTTTTCCATGAATGGATAGAAGAAATCATTTGGAAGTCGCAATTCAATGTGAGGTAAGGAAACAAAACGTGAGGAAGGATCTGAAAAGAAAGTGGTCTCAGGAGTTGCTTTCGAATTCCTCGTGCGTAGAAATAGAAAGTCAGATTTGGGCGCATATCGTGTCTCTGTTTAATTTCGACTATTCTGGGGTAAAAAATTAGGCTTCCAAATGGTTCTGTTTGGGTACGGCTCTTGTTTTCAGTTCCCTATAGAGAGCATGAAACAGTTTCGCTGGATAGAACTGTGGAATAGACTTTATTGTGTATGGCACCATACCTTAGATCTAGGCTTCTAGATATAACTTACATGGTGTGACATCCTTGAATTGGATGCTGAATCGTAAAGCTATGGTGGAATTTGAGGTGATATGAACCTAAAAAGTATGAAAAATTCTTGCTGATATATTTAGCCGCTTTTCGAACTATTTCCATATAATTCTGTTAACTGTTGAAAATGGGTCCTAACCGCTTCATGGTGCATGTCGTAGGTGGTAGACACAATAAGCAATCGATGGTTTCCCTCAGTTCCTTGTTTTGCGTAGTAAACAGTGATCGATAGACTGGTAAAGACCAAGCAGTTCACATTTGTTGCTCTCTGTAGTTAAACTAATAAAGTCTAAGTTAAGCTCCAGGTCGTAATCATGATTTACCCCACGTCAACTGGAGAGAGCGTCATTGACACTACAACTGTCTCTCAGTCGCCGCTGTTTTATTTCTTATGTTATGATAACTAACTGTACGATGTATGCCATTTTTTCCCTTGATAGAAAAAAGTTTTAGAAAGAACTTCGGGAGTGTCTTCATAGCAGAAATGCCACCAGATTTTCACCCCCTGCGCAAACAAACAATCCAAGTATCTGGCATCTATAAACTCTTTTAAAAACCTTTCTGGGTCGAAAATGCTTAACATGAGGATTGCTCAGTCCGTCAAGGAGATGTAGACCAAGGCTGGCACAAATCACTACCTCTATCTGAGTTCTGTTCCTGAGAATCACCATTGCGTCCGTAGCGTTCGTCCTGTCGTCGGGCGAACTTCGAATCCATGTAGGTACGAATTCCTCGATTAGTCGCTCGACTATTTGTTTCAGCTCACTGCACTGCGAATACCTAAACCAGACCTCCGCGTTATTTTAAGATGATCTGCATTGTCCATATTTTCATCCCGCGAAAAATTTCCAACTTTTCTCGTGTCCAGTGTTTCCTCCGCAACTGAAGAACATCAATACGCATTGTCTTCTGAGTAACTCTTTTTCCTACGGAAACTCATTACATATTATGGTGAGACCCACTTGTTATTTGAAAGGTTAGGTTAGATTACTCCTTGCGCGTTGAGCAGACATAAGGTTGTCATTACAATATTTATTGCACACTAGCTAATGATTCGGCGGTGGAATAGGCCTCGTCGAGAACCTGGAGAGGTGAAGTGTTGTAGCGCAATGAACTCATCCAGGTATCTTCATAACCCTAATAGGGAAAGGACGACTCAAAACCTGAATTAAAATAAATTTAAATGCACCTGCGGAAAAGGTTAAACCGCTCAGGGTTCGTGTAAAAGAAGACCGAGATGGGAAACTTAAACTTAAACCAAGTACTCCACGAGGCGCGCACAGGACACAGAGACACAACGGAGAAGATTTCGAAGTAGAAGTTACCATCCTCGCAAAGGATTCTAAAACTTCAGCATGGAAAACTGTTCTGGATAAATTCGAAGAATCCGAAAATGAACCTCAGGGAGGAGTGGCTTACACTCACTTGTGATCTCACACAGTATTAAGAGAGATTTTAATGTGAGAGAGGCACATTACGCTTCCATGTAAAATCTGTGCAATTGTTCTCCACCAAATAACTGGAAAGTTTACAAAGAACAATACAGTAAGTGTTTGAAAGGAGCTGTTTACCTTGCCAATGAAATCGATGTAATCATGGTAAAGGCCAGATATGCATTCAATCACCTCCAAACGATGCTCAGTGAAGTCGAGTGCACGGCGCATCCCTCAGAGGTTGATCAACGCCGTGTTTTATCCTCTTTTTAATTAAGTAAGTCGTATGGCTCAATATCATTAGAACAGAAACACAAGGACAATAGTGCTGAGATATTTGCAAAACTCTGAACCGCAGGTGTCTATGGAGGGGATCAAACTCGCTGCTACCCTTTCTAGAGGCTAACGCATTCATCATTACCGCATGCCGGTCTTCCGTTACGCCTCTCTCTCACCTGTGTTTTATAGGTGCTGTCAGAGCGATCATCTATCAACAGTATTGATCTGGGGGGAGAGGGAGGGGGCAAAATCGGCGTTGAACCCAGTTAAGTTGAAGATGTAGTATAACACACAGTGTAGTCACTTTTTAATTACTGCCTGTTCTTTTTTCATGGTAGGGTATGATGTGAAATATAAACACAATGATGGTGAGATACTTGCAAAACTCCGTAGCGCTTGTGTCTATGGTGGAGATCGAACTCGCTATTCCCTTCTCGTGGGCATGGTGTGGTGGTGAACGCGTTAGCTCCCGGAAGTAGTAACAGCGAGTTCGATCCCCACTGTAGATATCTGCGGCCCGGAATTTTGCAAATATCTCAGCACCATTGTGGCTATATTTCACACCACACCCTACCTTAAAAAAATAGACAGTAATTGAAAAGTGAAAACAGAAAAAACATAATTTATGAAGATCCCAAGAGGCAAACCAGGATAGACAATATACCAGGAAAGCTAGGAGTTACCGTGTTCAGTAAGATGACTATCCCTGACGCGGCGCGTTCATTAGTGAGATTGGGTGCTCATTCGAGCTCAACTCATGAGTAGGATCAAGGGTGTTTCACGTGCATCTCTCAGGACGTACATCATTAGAGAGCTCAATTAGAAAAATCAAATAAAGCTTAAAAAGCTAGCACAGAGCGCAACAATACTTCAAATCTCGACTTTTCTTTAACTTCGGCATAAGTAATCAATAAGTATTGTTTCATTGATAATCTAGCACGAGGTGACGCTCTGTGCTAATCGAATAACGTATCAACCTCATGTTAGCTTGGCAATGAAAGAATGCATGCAGCTTAAACGCTTTTGCGTTAATCAATCACTAAAGGATGTGCTGTACATTCGAATTCGTCATAGCTGATTGAATGCATATCTGGCCTATACAATGAAAATGGCTGCTGTCTTCCCAGATAGGTCTAGGATGCTCGGTCTGCCTCGTGCGCAGGATCGAACCAATGACAACGCACATACTGCGGCGAGGCCTTAACTATTGCACTACACTCAGCTCTTATTTCTATATTTCACAGAATAAATACCTAACAGTGATGTTACCTATAGACTACCTTTATGCCGTGAATACCACTTTTTAAAGCTCCTCAGTAAATCTTCTGCTAATGTCCCAGTTTTGAACGTGTGTCAGTGATGGAATGTTAATGGTTCCGAAAGCCTCACCTCAGAGTACAAGCGGATGTGGAGTTCACCATGAATTTGAGTAGAAGCTGGCGGTCACTCCGACATGGACCTGACTGCGGCACCGAGAGAGGGAACGTGGTCTCGCCGTCTGTAAGGAAGTCGTCATGTCATAAACTATGTCAACTGTCATAAACTGTGACAATTTTCAAGCTCATCGACTTGTTCACTTACAGGCGTTCTGTGTTAATTCCTGACATTTCCTGACCCACTTAATTTTAGGAATTCCAAATATGCAAGCAAACTGAGTTGAATAGCACATATTTTTTATCCTATCTCACTATTAATTTAGGCATTCTTCTTATCGACCACGCTATTTCTGTTGACTTTGAGGGAGGATTCTACCTAGTTTAAAAAATGTTGCTGTAAAAGAAATGGACAGGAATGTCAACTTTCATTTAAACTAAATTAAGTGACAAGTGCCTCTTGTTTACCCTGCTCTATGCGTCTCTATATGCTTTTGTACAATTTTAATTTTGCAACCCTTTGCCTTACGATGAGACTTTTCCTAGAGCTGTTAAGAACTACTGCCTAGCCAGGTCATGGAGGTACTCCACTTATGAGGAGAAGGTATATGTATATGTCTTTAGATGATTAATGGATGACAAATCTTGAATTTTTTACCCTTTGTGGCATAAATCGCATTCCCACGTTCATATCCACCACTCCCACCCATTTCCAAGTCTACAACCGCATTTTTGAAATCGATACGGAACTCTTGAATGAGATTGGTGTAGTTTTCAACAGTAACGGTAATGTAGTCAATAGAAGTAAGCTGCGCGTCCACAACGAGCGTTCCATTCAGAGTTATCTCTGCTGAAATCTGGACATTATTCAATTGACTAGAGCTGTTCTCAGATGTAGACATGTTTTAACGATCTGATGGCAGATTAAACGTACTTTTTTAATAACGTTTTCACAACGATTTTGCCTCCATTGTGTTGAAAGAAGGCTAGAAACCAACCGGAATTCCGTCTCGACAGTCGTGTTGCCGGAACTCTGAAACGAATCCAAGTCCAGGAAACAAGGTTCAGTTGCTGTTCCACAAGTCGTACCATGCAGAATACCGCAACTACACTTCACAAAAAAGGATCATCGGACATCACTCTACTCCTTGTGAGTTTTTCAGAATGTAAAAATTTGTAGCACACCGAAAGAAATGGCATTGTGTTAAGCCCAACGAATGATTCTATATTTGCAGTTCACAACTGGATGTGGGCAGTTGTTCCTCACACATACCTTATACGTACTATTCGGAAACTCGAAGACATCCGTATGGAAATGACTGCAATTTCGGGACACAAAATTTCACTCCGTCTCGTCGCCATTCCCAGGCAACAATATCGTCATTAGAAAAATATGGCCTGCTTCATAAATAATTCCTCGCTTTCCCTCCTCGAAAAGGAAAAAAAAGAGAATGTAGCCTCCAAAAATTCAAGCGTGTATGAATTCTGAACTCGGACAATACATCATCCCAGTTCTGGACAGTGCTCCGGGAACACTTGTTGGTGAACTGTGACTTTGAAGGTGAGCAGTTTTGGATGCACAATGCCCTTAGGTTAGGTAATTGTTCTAGTCGAGTACAGATATCGGTTCGTATAGTTTCGTAAATGGGGCGAATAGCACCAGTGATAGTGATGTTTATCATCACGAACATAGTGCTAGTTCGATTCCGCTCCGGGCCAACCAATCCTCTCGTTTCTACAGTGTCGGAAAATTGGTACCGGATTTTCTGGGAAAAAATCACTCTCTGCAATCCAATTGGGAACGCTCCAGCCCGGCTATATCAGAACTCCAGGGAGAATCGACTCGACCAGCATTCTACGACATTCAAGATGAAATGAAAATCCTCAGGCAGTAGTCGAAGCCACACGTTAAAGTTGGATGATCTTCGTGGATGGTGGATGCGAGGAACCGGATCGAATGTGAGAAGGGCTGGGATCCGCACAGTAGATGTCAAGAAGGGTAATGTAAAAAATGTAAAAAAAAATAATCACAATATTACTGAGATATTTGCAAAACTCCGGAGCGCGTGTCTGTGGTCGGGACCGAAAATGTTATTACCCTTTGCGGTGGTTAACGCGTTCTCCACCACGCCATGCGGGTCCTTTGTTTCGCCTGTCTCTCAGCCGTTTTATTGACCTTGTTAAAAAAAATAGTTTTGTAGACTATTAATTTTTCTCGCTTCCGCGTTATGTCATTGATTAAAAATTTCCGTTATTTTCATTTCTCGAAGTGATGAATGTTGAGGAAACTGGAGAAGAAACTAGTGCAGATATTAGTTAAATTAGACTTTAGCCTACCGATATCAATGGTGATCCAAAAAGTGAATGAGCTGAGAGGAAGTCGTTAGTCTGACATTCTGTCTCTGTGAATGCGGAAAAGGACGGCGAGCACACGACGGACTGCGAGACGCTGAGCACTGGAACGTTCAGAGCTTGAAGCGATCTCCCGCATAATAAACCACTCGGGAATATTTCAATTTATTGAAAAGCGTTTGCTTTAACCTTAATTTTCTGACTACTCAAGTGCTAAAAAAATCAGGCTTAACTCATATTTTAACAATTTTTCGACACCTGGATATGGGGGGAAACGTGGGAGCGAAAAACTTACTCACCCAATGGTTGAGTTCCCGTGCACTTGCCATCGAGAAGTGAAAACGGGAGGAGGAATTCAGATACTTCTCCCGTTTTTCTTCTAAGCAGTACAGGTAACGGAGAAGAGTGTGAGATCTACAAAGAAGCAAAGCAATTCACGAGCGTTTCAAGATGTCCCTAAGTTAACAATTTTATACTGGACGCTTTACTAATAGAGGAAAGCAGTTATCATTTGTAAGATTAGGGAGTAACCTGTTCCCTCTTGTAAGATAGGATTTTCGATGGCAAAGGATGACCATTGTTCGTTGGTTTGGATGATTGGTACACTGTCTGGGGTTTCCTCTGAAAAAAAGCTTGAAATGCGGAAGTATTATCAGTTTGGATTTCATGAAATTGATTCATAGTTTCATTTCACTCGTTCCTTTACATGAAAGGCATAGCAGATACTGGAACCGAAGCTCACATTAAGACTTTTGCTAACCAGACCGATGGTATTTCTCTCCGCCGCCTGTAGGGTTCTCATTGAAAGACCTGCATTTAGTCAATGGTGGTTGTGGCACAAATTCTTTCCTAATTATTACTTAGAGCAAGGTGATTTATACAATTGACAAGCTTAGAAGCCTTTTTAGCGTTCTATTTATGCTGCAGCTTGCTTCCACAACTCCATAATCATGTATTTCGTATCAAAAACGCTCATTTTCGTCTTAACTTTGAAAAGCACATTATAGATGTTAAAGGATAAATTATATAAAGCTGTCGGAGTTGATCAATCCCCTGAGGAATGCGCCATGCATTCGACTTCATTAAGCGTCGTTTGAGGTGACTGGATGCACATCTGGCCTTTACAATGACTCGTGGTGGCCTACCGATGTATCAATCCAGTGCTGCTATCCACCCAGACAAGTTTGGTACCAATTTGCCGACGCCGGAGAGATGGTCCAGGGTCTTTGTCTTCGTGGATCAGGGGCGCGGAGATCGATCCCATGTGCATTGCAGGGCGCCTCCGAACACTGTGCCACACGCGCCCCTGTTATCATAGATGTTAACAGTCTATAAATATCACCTTCCGCCTCGTAGAACATATTCTTTATTTCTAAAAATATCACCAGCCGTCCAAACAACCTCTCCACAAGGAGTGCTCTATCAGCCCTAACCATCAGGATTGCTTTTCAATTTGATTCGTTACTTTCACTTTCGTCAACAGCATTCAATTTCTCTTCCTCGGCTTGTCTACTCACCTCATAGGAAACACATAGGAAGTCCACCGTGACAGATTACAAGAAAAACTATGTTTATTAATAACAAATATTGTTTAAGAAAGACCTTATTTCGACTCCGCACCGATCGATTAATTCTTTCATCTCTCTGGGGAAGTGAATCCCGTACCAGACTTGTCTAGGACAAGGTCCCTCTCACAAAGTATAGTGCCTCAGCATGGCTTGCCCATTGCTCCATGGAGGGTCCACTTGACCAAAATTTAACGATATTTATAAAGAAGACCAAAAAATTCTTGAAAAGCACTAATGCCATGAAGAATTCATTGGAGTAAATGAGTAGAGTTCCACAAAACACATCCTGGCTCTGAAAAAGGCGAAATCGCCAACATGTCGGCAGTCAAATTTCAGGGACACCTACTAACAACGTCTCTTCAGCTCAATAAAGACAGCTCAATTTAAATAAATTAATCCTAAATGTCGAGGTTTGTGGAGAGCCAGTCTTTCAAATTCAAATTCAAAAATTCGAATTACCAATGTATTTGCTCTTGGAAAAAAAAAGAAAAAAAATCTGTCTGTTCTATGCGAGAAATCGTACCATTGGAATGAATAACGCAGAAGAGTTTCGTCGATGGCAAAATGGAATTGGAACGGTGGAAGAGCACGGAGCCGTAACAGTCGCGCTGATCCGGACAGACAGTTCGGACGACGACTAGTGCCAGAAAGGCGCTGACGTACATTGGTGTCGCGAAGACTAAGAGCGGTTGCTATGGTAGGGCGCGCCTGACGACTTGAACCTTCACACTATAAGCTCATCTATGAAATTTATACGATCTGCCTATGGACATAGTCTATGTGGTGGCGTGACGAATCTGTAGAAAATCAGTGAAGTTTTGCATTGCTGCAGCAATTTTGAATGGGGCGCGTGCTCAGAAATCAAGAAGCACACGAAGCAAAGGTAGACGGGGTGTTAGACCTCGGCTGTGACTTTCACTTCATTCACCGAACAATGTTGCTGAGATATTTGCAAAACTTCGGACCGCAGATGTCTGCGGTGGGGAACGAACGCACCATTGCCCTTTCCGGGGAGTTACGCGATCACCACCACACCATGCTGGTCCTTCGTCTCCCCCTATCTCTCAGCTAGTTCTATCGAACAGTGCCATCAGCAATCAACTGTCAACGGATCTGGGGACCCCCAAATCGGCGTTGAACCCAGTTAATCTGAGGCTATAGTTATAATAACAATCTTAAGCTTTTTTATTTACTGCCTATTCTTTTTTTTTAATGGCATGCGACCATTTCCTTCAGCATCACTTCAGATTTCTTGAGAGTGGTCAGTTCAAGAGACGTGATTTATTGTTTTAGTGGGAACATTCAATTTACCACATTTCATGTTCAGAAGCTAGCACGAGGTTGTTACTAAACATCTATTCGGCTAATGCTCCGACGTCTTCGTCTTCCTCAGAGTCAGAACACCCCTAACACACTCAGTTTACCCAAAATAATATGGAGCGATATTTAGCGCGCATTTTTGCAATCCTTCTCGAGTTTCGATCAGCAATCGACCCTCTCACCCCGTTCTTGCTTATTCGTCTTCGCTAGGCGGGACCGCACTCTCTCCGACAGGTTTTCTAAACAGACAGAGACACCATTCACCACTACTAATCATCTCTGCTTATTTCGATTTCTTACTTACTCCTATATCTTCTTGAAATGTCTGCTAAACCCGTCTTCGTCTTACTGATGTTGGTAGGATTAGGTGAGCTAATCAGATGAACTTCTTCTTATACAAAGCGTTTTAGGTTCCTTTCTAAAAACTTTAAAGAATTCATGTGTTTTCCCAAAATATCTTGCTTTACGTTGTGAATGTATATTTCTTGAGAAGGACTACCGCTAAGTGACCGATGATAGGCTGACCTGTTTCGTTCGCACCGTAGATGCCCAAACAATCTTGAAATTGCGTGGATGAGAACAGGTCTGTGAATTTGCTGTTTAAGGGAGTTCGTGCATGCGTGGATACGAGGCCGAAAGGGACAAACTCAGAGAGCACCTGGGTATCGAATGGATTCCCGGCGGACTGAAGCAGAACGGTAACTCCTTACATGAATTCATTTTAACAGGAATCTTAAGATCGTACATCATTCATCCGCTCATCAGAGGACTGTTTGTTGTGGTTAATACTGTTTTTTTCAATTGTTTTCATACTCTTCAACTTGCCACGTTCCCTATACTGCAATGCTTTTTGAAATGTTTTCTCACGAATATCTGGCCTTTCATTAACAGGTAAAAAAAAGAAGAGATTTATGCTTGCTTCTTCTTGTTCGTAATTTTTTATCGACCTGGAAAGTTTGCATTGTGAAGCGGATTCTCGATAGAGTCATTTGATTCAAGAGGATCTTTTTTCCCACTATTTGCTAACTAACAATAGACATTAACATTTTTAAAATTCAACTCGACGCGATACAATGTGTTGTCCACATCCAAGCATTTCTTGAACATTGACATCACTTACTTGAATACTTAGGTGGCCAATCTTCACTAGTTGGGCGTGCTCCAGGATTATTTCCACTCTTCGGAGATTTTCTAGTTTAGCCACCGTGGCTCTTGGGACTCCTGAGGTTGGCCTAGGCAAAAGTCATCGTCAGGTCCTCATCAACTCAGTCAGGCGCTGCCCTTGTGGATCAGAGAGAGATTGACCACCATGCGACTAGTTTGGTACCAGGGCGGTGGTGGTTCCTGGCATTAGTTTACTCTTAGCTAGGCTTCCTGATGGAAGCGTCGGGCTTCTCAGCTTAGGAGGCCCTGCTGGGGGGATGAATCCTGCGATGTACCTATACCCCCGACACCCAGGAAAACCTCCCAGCCACTATGAGGCGGTAAAGGTGATTCACGAACAGATGCCCCTTAGAAAAAAATCGACTCACAAGTAATTCTAAGCAGACAACATTGATAAAACAGAACTGAATCAGATTAGGGAATGCTTTCGTGAATACTTCATCGAACCGGAAATGAGATACGTGTGCATAAGACTGAAATTGAGTACTTTTGCCTCCAGTTAGCAATCGTGAGTCGTCAAAGAGTGAATCATCTAGTCGAAGGAGACACTGCCAGCCGACGCAGCCCGTCCGTAAGCCGCTTCGACGGTCTCGTGTCGCACAGAAATCCTCTCCAACACCGCGCTTCGACCCCTTCACTTCCGCGGTCGGCCGGTCACATGTGCCGCCCAAAGCGGAAAGCGGATCGGCCGCGGATCGGCCGCGGATCGACCGCGAACGACCACGCGGTGTGCTGAGGCCGTTCAGTCATCATCACCACTGAGGCAAGCAAAGTGTGACGAGAGGTTTCACAGTTGGATTACGACGGTGTTGAAGGATAGTTCTCTTCAAGTCAGAAGGAACCCTACTGTATCCATGTCCACTAACGCCGTTATCAAGGCATAAATTTCTTGGATTCAGAAGAAGAAGAAGAAAAAAACCCGTCCTGCTAAAAAAATAATATCATGGCTCATCGATCGTCATCCAAAAATAATTATTGTGGTTTCATGATGATTGTAGACGAGGATCTATGAACATGAAATCCGTTGGCGAACTCCTACTGTAGTATATTTTTTCGACATTTATCCTTCTTTTCGTAATTCACTCCCTCATGGCCTACTTTTACTCTCACAGACGATTTCATTGAGCCAAATTAGGAACATTTAAGTAGATATATTCGGCTTATTACATCATCCTCCAGCTGGCTATTGGCAGTATTCGTTATCGTTCTGGAAGAATACAAGTTGTAAGGTGGAAAAATTCCTTTCCATCCAACGCCACTGCCAAGTGCTTGTGATCAATAACTCGGGTGTACAAGGAAAAAACACACTGGGCTGGCTCTGTGGAATTCAAGAAGAAGATGAACTGTTCATTTTGGAACAAAATTCACACCAGAACTTAACTGGCGTTATAGGAAACAGTTGCGAGACAACGAAACAAGTGGGGAAGTGTTGAGGCCTGCCCGACACATGAAGGCTGGTCATTTAAACAAACAAGTATGCTGCTAAAGGGAAGCCTCACTTCTCAAAGGGTTGTTCTGTTTTAATGATGTTTTACGACTAATTCACTTTATTCAGTCTAGCCAAAGCCAACTATAACTATAATTTAACAAACTATAAGGCTAGGGGTGCGTGTGGAGCAGTGGTCGGAGACGCCCTGCAGCACATAAGAGGAATCGATCTCCTATGGCTCCCTAAGCCTTCCATCCCTCCGGGATCGGCAAATTGGTACCATACTTGTCTGGGAGGATAGCAGCACTAGCTCGATAAAACGGTGGGCTACCGCGAGTCATTGTAAAGGTCAGATGTGCATTCAGTCACCTCTTACGATGCTTAGTGAATTCGAATGCATTCTGCATCTCTGGAGGGATTGATCAATGCCGAGAACTTTATCCTTTTTCTTTGTTATAAGGCTTTTTGTAGTAAATTGAATACTCAACAAATAAGATATGCTGTCAGTTTTTGTCAAGAAATTTCCATTCTTCACCAACAATACTGTTTTGTTCTACCAGAGATATTTTGATCTGTTACAATTTCTGGTTCCTAAGGCAAAACTTCTAGTTTTGACCGATCGTTAATTTTCAGCGTATTCTGATGATAAGTTTATCCGACACTCTTATGATTTGAACTGTAATTTCGACGACGTAAAAAAGTGCCGTTGGAAAAACATGGAAGATAAGTGGGGATTGGACTCGCTCGACTTTCACCTTTTTGAGAAAGTTGATTTCACCGAGTTTCCGGCTCTACGAGTCCTTCCTGGTCCTACAAAGATCCAGCAAGGTGAGCTCTAAGTTTCTATTAAAAAACATACCTGCTCCCCTATTTAGACGACATCCACATTTGCTCTCTCATGTTCCTTGCTTTCATTCTGGCCAGCTGTTAGACTTAGAGATTTTATGATTGAATCTTATGGTTTACATAGGGTAATTTTCACTCGCTAAACGCGCAGTGCTATTTATAGTGGAGCAGGCATCAGTGAAATCTTATTCATCTTTTTAACGCTCGACAGCCGCCTGTGGGGCTTCACTTGTTTGAGGAACTCGAGGGACGCAACAATATTTGAATTGGATGCA
Organism: Angiostrongylus vasorum; assembly: GCA_018806985.1. NCBI lineage: Eukaryota > Metazoa > Nematoda > Chromadorea > Rhabditida > Metastrongylidae > Angiostrongylus > Angiostrongylus vasorum. The sequence continues at coordinate 716,598 of JADANN010000198.1, read as the reverse complement.
CTAATTTAGAGAAATTTCGTAATGCAGTGTCCCTGACTTGCTCGTCGGATTCCGCAACGGGCGCGCACTGTGCTCAAACGTATACTGTAGCGTTCTCTCGTTGTAGACATGGTGTCTACTAGTCCATTAGCACCCGAATTTCTGATTAGTGAAGTCTTTCAGAAAACATTTTTTTTGCACATTTGTAAATGAAGAGTGCAGCTTTTTTCCCGACCAACGCCCACAGTGCTGAACCCAACATCTGCTTTCTACGAGCTATCAGATGATAACAAAAGGCGTAGAAAAATAGTCCTATGTGTTAAGATAAACCAACGGGAAAAGCCAGACGTAAATGTGTCTTTCCGGCTGCTCCCTCAAACCATTATGACACCTACGGATGCCAGTTGCTGCCAGAGTATTAATATCTTCCGTTTTGGTCTGCGCTTAAGTCTTTACCTCTCATCTGGAGACGTCTGAGATTCTTCTCAATCCATGACATCAAGGTGATCCATGAAGTTCTCGAGCCACCGTCTTTTTTGGGGAACACATATGTGGTAAGGCACTTGAAAATCGTGGGATATGAATGCTTTAATAAATGTGGAAGCTACACAGAATGAATGGCGGGAATTCAAAAAAAAATACAAATTTCTTCAATGAAGGTAATAAGGTGAGACCATGTTATAGTCAATGGTTCTGCGTGAAATTAGAAGAATATGTACTATTCATAAATTTTCTACGCTATTAATCGAGTTCAGTCATGTAAATTACTTTGATCAAAACATTAGAATTCCAATTTCAGGAGATAAAATGATCTTCACCGGTGACAAAAAGCGGGAAGAGCAGCACGCGCTCTACATCTCATCACAGATCGGATGTCAGAACTCGACCGGAAACCTGACATTCACGTACTGTTTTGTCCGTTTTTTTAATGCCCGATTAGGATTCTGTTCTACACTAAATTATTGACTAGAGCGAATCCTTATATAGCTGTATTTTGAAGGATAGAGAGAAAAAAAAACACTGTGAAGTATCGAAGTTTTTTTCTTGCACATCACAAATTGAAGAGACCAACTTGTGGGGTCCCATCCAGTCGATAAGATCTAGCTTTGTTCTTCGTTGACTAGTCGACTTTCCAAATGACAGGCCGTGCAGGGACGGATGGGACCCCACATAGCGATTGTGCTGGGATCGCTGATCGCATTAGTAGCCACAGTAGTGTGCGTGATTGGTGCCCCATACGTAAAGTAACGCTACCCTCTACCTAAGAGTTTCAACTACTTGTTGAAAAGGATAACGCTGTCGGCTTTGATCAATTCCACAGGGATGCGCAATGTATTCGACTTCATTAAACATCGTTTGGAAGTGACTGAATGCATATCTGGCCTTTACAATGACTCGCGGTGGCCTACCGATGTATCGAGCCAGGCTGCTATCCTCCCAGTCAAGTCTGGTACCAATTTGCCGACCCCGGAGGGATGGAAGACTTGGTGGGCCATGGGCGCTGCGGTCGATTCCACGTGTGTATTGCAGGGCGCCTCCGACCACTGCGCCACACGCATCCTAACTATTTGTTAACCCTCGTAAATCACTAAATGCTATAATATCGTTTAAGCTAGAAATTACCAACCAGACCCAATGTCGCAGAATTTTAGTTTTTTTTCCCGGGTTTTCTTTAAGCAAAAAAAGCCGATTTTTTATCTTGGAAACATATAGTGGCACACTACGGATCATTCTGGGGAATAAGTCATGACAGCACAATCGATCCTCTGAGCTGCACGTAGAAGACAGTGGCGCTCAAGCAGACGAATGTGAACTCTAGTTTGAGCTCATTGATGCTTAAAGGCCCATATATTTACAAAAAGGTTTTTCCTGTGCACCAAAAGCATTCGGATTATGGCAAACTTAATGTAATGTCTAGAGCTATGCTTTTCTCTTGAACGAAAACGTCGCAACGTTTACAAGTCCTTCAACTAAATACTTCGTTCTTCTTCTACCCTAATAGATAGCCGCTCACAGTAAGGTAGTTGGAAGTAGTTAATAACTACCGTGATGTACCTTGCAGCAAGGGCGCGTGTGGCGCAGTGGTCGGGGGCGCCCTGCTGTTGCATGGGATCACACATAAGGTATCGATCCCCGCGCCCGTGGCTCACCACGTTTTCCATCCCTCTGGAATTGGTGAATTGGTTCCAGACTTGTGTGGGAGGATAGCAGCACTGGCTCGATATATGGGTTGGCCACTGCGAGTCACTGTAAAAGCCAGATATGCATTCAGTCATCTCCAACGATGCTTAATGAAGTCGAGTGCATGGCGCATCCCTCAGGTATTGATCAACGCCGAGAACTTTATTCCTTTTTATCTTGCTGCAATACCGCCTCTTACTTTCGAAACCCTTCTTTTCTTTAATGATGCTGAGATATTTGCAAAACTCCGGACCGCAGGTGTCTGCGGTGGGGAACAAACGCGCTATTGTCCTTTCCGGGGAGTAACGCGTTCACCACCACACCATGCGAGTCCTTCGTTTCGCCTGTCTCTCAGCTAGTTCTATCGATCTTTTTGCCATCAGCAATCACCCGTCAGCGGGATTGATCTGGGGAGCCCAAATCTGCAACGAACCCAGTTAAGCTGAGGCTGCAGTTATAATCACAATTTTAACTTATTATTTACTGCCTACTCTTTTTTTTAACGGGAGGGTATGTGTTGCGAAATATAACTTTAATGATGCTGAGATATTTGCAAAACTCCGGACCGCAGGTGTCTGCGGTGGGAACGAACGTGCTATTGTCCTTTCCGGGGAGTAACGCGTTCACTACCACACCATGCGGGTCCTTCGTTTCGTCTGTCTCGCAGTAACTCTCCTTTTCATTAAGCCAATAGCAAAGCGTTGATGGAATAAGAAATAAGCACAAAAATAAAAATAAAGGGAATAAAATGAAAATCAGGCATTTACTCTACTGCACATTTTTTTCGGGTTCCATTTGCTTAATAAAGTTTGCTCTCGTATCAAAATGCTTTTGCATCAGTGCCTCAGGTCTAAACAAATCTTGAGCACTACTGTAAATCCATTTCGACTTTCTAAAGCGGAAGTAGGCTAGAAGTGAGGAAAGACATATCGAATGCGGGCCTACCAAGGCGCGGGAAGAATTACTGAACACCAGATGGAGAGTCTCACAACTCAAAGCTACCATAGTCCGTTTTCTGTCTACTTTAGAGATTCCTGTAAAAAAACTGTGTATGAAGCAAATTTCTCATAGAAACATGTAGGGCAATAATTTCCACTTGCTATAACTGTTACTGTAGACTCAGCAAAATGCAAGTAGAGGACGACTGTTGTCATGAACGACGTCTACATTATGACATCCACAGAGATTGTGTAGTGAGAGCCAATTTTTCTCTTAAGAAATCGGTCCCACGGCCACAGATCGAATTGCAGATATTGGTCGTATAATAGTGCGCAAGTGGAAGTCGTGCTGTTTGAAGACCTTCCAAATAAGGGATACAAAAATGCTTTACGAAAAAGCCTTACGTCGACTGCGGTAAGTCAGTTCCAATGGAGCTCGTTTCGAATTTAAAACTGCCACATTTACAAAAAGTTTTGTGATCGATTTTGCACGTAGAATGTTGCAAGTCCAAAAGCCTGTCTTTGGCCTTGCTTAGTTTAAGAGAACTAGTTTTTTATATACCATTGCTGCGTATGTGTGGTAAATAATGGAAAAAGAACGCATGGCTTACTAACCTCGTTTGCCTCGTACTGCCTTTCGAACATGGAGCGCCTGTGGCGCAGTGGTCGGAGGCGCCCTGCAATGAACATGCTTTGGATCCCGGCCCCCAAGGCCCACCAAGCCCTCCATTCTCCCGGAGTCGGTAAATTGGTGCCAGGCATGTCTGGGAACATAGCAGCTCTGGCACGATACATCGGTAGGCCACTGCGAGTCATTGTTAAGGCCAGATATACACTCAATGACCTCTAACGACGCTTGATGAAGTCGAATGCATGGCCATCCCTCAAGGATAGCTCAACACCCAGAGCTTTATCCTTTCTATCCGTTATACCTTTCGAATGAGGAAGAACATGGCGGGATTATGGCGCAGCTTCCTGACAATTCAAGATGATGGACTTGCGAAGGAGCTGTTCAGAAATGTGCGCCATTTTTTCAATGCACCTCTCCTTGTCGCGTTCCATTGTTTTGAATCCAGCAAACATTCTGCCTTCTTTGTTTTTTTTGATCTCACTTCAACTATGAATTTGTCTGAAAATACCTTGAATAAATGGCACAAAATTGCGCGTCGTTGTCGATTTTCGTTGAGGATATGCTACTAATGATGCGTACTTTTGTCTGCCATTCAGGAACGCTGAAGCTGAACACCGAATGCCGTGCCGAGATTCCCCCACGCAAAAATACCTTTCAGGTTCGTTTATTTCTCTGTTTCTTTCCAGTTTCTGCCCCAATCTTTCCTATAGTTGTTGCACTTTTGGGTCTTTTTTAGTTAAGTCTACTATAAGAAGAATCAGCAGCCGACTATCGCTGCATTCCTCTTTACGGATTTTTTTTCCCTGTGGTCCATATAGTTCTTCTAAATCTATTAATTTTGGTTCAAAGGACATCCTTTTTACGATGACGGTAATTTTGTCTGAGATTTCTCCTCGTACATGGAGTGATCAAAGATATCTGCTAAAAATATAAGGCAAAACAAATGGATAGACAACAATAAGTCGAACTAATTACTTTGTAGAAACTAAAGAATTCAAATAATGCGTCTGACACTATATCAACTCACTTAAAAATTTCAGCTCGGAAAATTTTTCTATGATGACTACCATGAGAGCGGCTACTTTCAGAATTGCATTCCGAGCTTACGACATGTCAAATCCGGAGGGTTCGTTCATCATGCTGGACAACTTCATCTACACAGCCTCGCTGTGTAAAGTCGGAAGTGCGTTTCTTTATGAGATTACGGTCACCGCGACCAGCTTAATTTCATCTACAACAAATGACCGACTTGCGATTTCATACAGTCAGGTGGCTGAAAAATTCTTCACATTTGCGAGCGCTTTCTAGCGGATATTAGGTGATGTCGCTGTGTTCACGTTCGTTAGAAATATTACTTATTTCTCTACAAGCTTTACTCATCTTGTTGACATTTTGTGGAATACTTTTGGTCAAATGCTGACATGAATATGGTATACGAAAAGCAAGCAATGTTATAATAATTTAAGAAGTGTATTAATAGTCCATAAAGCATATAGAAAGTTATATCAAGTGGACAGCGCTCACGATGCGGGTTCAATGCAGTCTGTGAAATCCAACAGGGTTTCGAAAACAATTCATGATTGGGCTTATGGCAACTTTTAAGAAGAGTCAGTGACAAAAAGTCGCCGTCGAAAATCCTAATTTCACAGTGCTGGAAGTGGGTGCTGTGGATACATGGGTCTTGCTCACGTGAGATATCGTGAAATGATCAGCGCCAATCAAAAGCGACCGTGCATTTCCCCTAAGACACGGGTTAATATAGGAGGTGAACTTCCAGTTCCAAATGCCACGGATCGAGCTGTATGCAGCGCAATCATATTCATTTGTATGATCTTTTGTTTGTATACTTCCCTGTATAAAGGTCGAGTCTTGCACGTGGCTTGGCTTAAAGTATGCAAACAGTTGAATGAGAAATGCATATGGTGATCCGTGGGCGTACCCAACAAATAAACATAAGTCTGTTCTAGAAAGACTGACTAAACTACCTTTCGTAAGCTGGTAAAAGTTAAGGGCTATTAACGTAAAATATATGCTGTCTACGCCTACCAACAGCGGAAGCCTACCAATCGGTCTAGTCTAAAACGCAAGAGGATCGAATCAACGATGAATCAAAAGTTTTTTTGCTGCCCACTACACACATTAACGGGTCTGCACGGAAACAAAAAATTTAATGCATTCGCACCGTCCTATTCACTGGACAATATCAAGACCAATTCTGAAGGACTTCTTCTTCAGTAAGCCTCAATGGCTTTTGTTGGATCGAGCACTCAGCTGTCTGAGAGACGGAAAAATGTTGCTGAATAAGACAACACATACCTGATCTTATTGATAGGGCCTTCATAATCATTATTAATATTATTATATTATTACTTCCCGCGTCGGTGCGTAAGCAGCAGGAAAGATCACTCAGCGTTATCGAACGCGCAGTCGAAAGGACGATGCTAGGAGTACCCCGTTCCGCACAAGTAAAGGATGGGATCCGAAGCTCCGATCTGCGTCGACGATCAAAAATCAAAGATGCCGTTCTGTACGCCAAACAGTCGAAATAAGGTGGGCTGGGCACGTAATGCGTACGAAGGATAACCGATGGACAAGAGCAGTTAGAAACTGGCTTCCTCGGGATGTCAAACGCACTGCAGGAAGACCACCGACCGGATGGTCAGAGTTCATAACGAAAAGCCTAGAAGAAAGATATGGTGCTCAAGGAGTCCCTAAAGCGAGTAGATCCCACTGGGCTACTCTTGCACGCGACAGGGGAGAAATGGGAGACCTATCTGCGTTCGCTCGAGTCAGTTGACACTCAACGGGACGACAGGTGATTCAGGTGATTACTTTTTTCACGTAGTCCGATATCAAATATATCACCTTCTGTGTATCCCAGCACTACTTTCCGTCCATTCGGGGCTGTCTCAGATTAAATTGGTACCAATTTACCGATATCGAAGGGATCAGGGTTTGGTGGGATGAGACGGAATCGAGCCAGCGCTTTCGTAGGTTGGTTGTGCGCGTAAGGAACGATGTTGTTATCACTGCGCTATTCGTTCTCAAAGTTCTCATAATGCTTTCTCGAAGTTAGTGCCTCAGGAGCATTCAAAAAAGAAGTAAAGGCTCTTTATGGTATGATGCAATGCGCAAATCAGCAGTTACTCTAAGTGGATTCTAGACTGGTTCCTTCATAAATGGCTATTGCAGTCGACATGGGTGATGGTTTCTCATCAGTGCCACTTGAGTCAATAGCAAGTGGAAAGCCGATTCGAACCGCATCCGATTTGGATTGCAAGGACTTCTATTCATGCAGGTGGCGAGCATTCGGAAGGGCATCTAAGCCATGGCAAATGTCGTCGTCGATCCTTCCACCGGAGCTGATTTTCAACGCAACTGGCAGCTACATTCGACCTGAAGGTACCTACGCCTTGCTGTATATCGAACAGGATAACAAGGTAGCTTATCTAGGTGGATTACGCTTTCGTGGAAAACGTATGTGAATAAGAATTTCTTAGCATAATCACAAAAGGCACAACAGAAGACTTTTTTTCTCAAAATTTCAACGTCTCGCCTTCTTGAACGGCGATAAAACATATAGGCAAAAGAGCATAACGTTTCTAGTAGTTTGGAAAGCATAGCCGCAAGACGTGCGTTCGTCCGCTCTTGCAAGGCATATAATCCGAAGCCGGTCAATGTACATTATGAAATTTTCTCAAATTTTTCTGAATATCCAGGAGCCTCTTGACTACCTGCGATCGGATCCAATCAGTTGCCAGAGTCAAACCGAGAACACACTGTCGTTGAGGTATTTAAAAGAGGTGGTTGAAAGCACCAGAGTTGCTCGACTAGTGCTTCAGGTTCTGGATGACGAAGGATGTTGTGCTGGAGGCGTGTGCGTTGTCACTGATGGATGAAATGATTGAATGCCATGTGTTGCCGTCGGAAATGAGTCCGGCACCCGTTTCCATCTCGTTTACCACTGCTGCGAAGAATTTTGTGGTCAGTTATCCTGTTTCTTTTACTACATAATACAGTCGCACAGAGCTTTTGTACAGCAGTTTCGTTTCCCTCATATTTATTGTGAAGCTCCTATCTCCTTTAAATTAGGAGAATCAAATGGATCCAAACGGTCGAATAGCCAAAACTTTAAGAAAAAATGGTTGGATGTTAATGTGATCAACAACTAACTATACACGTTGACTTGCTGCTTAAATAGCTTCAATAAATTGCGAGAGTGAGTAATTTGCTACTACTTTTCTAAATCCTGCAGAGAGGGCGCTGGTGGCGCCAGTGGTCGGAGGAGCCCCGCAACACACGTGGGATACCCGTACCTCGGGCTCATCAAGCCTTCCATCCTCCGAGTCGACGAATTGGTACTAGACTTGTCTAGGAGGATAGCAGCACTGACTAGATATATCGGTAGGCCACCGCGAGCCATTGTAAAGGCCAGATATGCATTTGGTCAACGCCAACGATGATTAATGAAATCGAATCCACGGCGAATCCCTCAGGGATTGATCAACGCCGACAACTTTATTCTTTATCCTTTATATCCTGTAGAAATCATGGATGAATTTGACGCACTTGTGAGTTATTACTGACCGTCAACATAGTAAACATTTAGAAATTACAACCACGATGATGCTGAATATTTGCAAAACTCCGGGCCGCAGGTGTCTGTCTGGGAACGAACGCGCTACTACCCTTTCCGGGGGGATAACGTGTTCACCACCGCACCATGCGAGTTGAGTTGAGCTGCAGCTGCAGGAGCCAACTTTCAAGAACACTTTCTTCCAACAGTGAAAGAGTGATTGCTCATGGTCTGGTCGATAGAACTAGCTAGCTGAGAGACAGGCGTAACGAAGGACCTGCATGGTGTGATAGTGAACGCGCTTGCTCCTGGAAAGGGTAAAAGCGCATTCGTTCCCCATCGCAGACACCTGCGATCCGTAGTTCTGCAAATATCTCAGCATCATTGTGGTTGTATTTCGAATTATACCCTACGGTGAAAAAATTATAATAGGCAGCAAATAGGAAGTTGACACTTAGAAATTAAATCGTTCGCTTATTCCATATAACTATTAGTTATTGAATTTAACGATTTCACTGAGCGTTTCACATCACGAGAATGTACCCATTCCGACAACTTCGTTGGCCTCTCTTTTTTACCCTTTATTATTGCTTGCAGGGAATCAAATGTTTAAACGTGTGGGCATCCCTTCACTTAATAGACTTGTTGCAGATTACGATAAGAGTTCGGTCGTTCAACCCAGACTTCGACTCCGTGGTGATCGTGGACGATATCTCCTACCGAGCAACTCTATGCAGCGATGCACTGAATGTATTCGATCTTGGCGAGCACTTCGTTAGTACTCCAATGCTAAGTTTGCTGCTGAACAAGAATGTCAACTCGGCCAAGGTGATTAACCGTCCTTTCTTCAGCTCTTAACCTTTCTCACAAGCCAGTTATCATCACTTACCCTATGTCTTTCTCAATGTCGGCACACTAATATGCTCAGCGTGATGAGATGAAAGGAATAAATCGAAAAACAGAAAGAGGATTTCAAATATAAATGCTTACCAGCACAGCTGCACCATCCACGAAAGCGTAGTGCGAATAATTTTGAAATCAGAATGCGATCGACATAATCTCACTGAAGTATTCAATCATTATGGTAGTCAATCAAATAACCCTAAAGTTCGCGATTAGTCACTTTCAGTTAAGATTCGCCAATCAGTTAAGATTCGTCAACATTTTTGGAATGTATACTTTCGTCTCCTGAAATGAAGTACGTAGCGTAGGAACTTAAATAATATGAAAAAAAGCCCACAGACGGAGATCAGTCTAAGACCTGTTCTTCCTCATATTTTCCAAACTCTAACCAGGATTTCTTATGGCCTCCCTCATAGAGGGATCTCATACCATTTTGTCGCGAAGCAACATTGCGCGTCTCAAGATGACGGATAGGGGTTAATCGTGGACGAAAAGCGAGTTTCGCTTCACTGAGATGCAGGTGGATCTAGAGTATGAACTCCTTGTTTCCGCCGCGCTAATTTGGCACAGACTTTCTGTACTCACAAGGCTAGCTCATTCATACGGGCGTGGATATGTTCTTGCCTATGCGAATTGTATTCCACAAGACAGTTCCACCAAAAGCGTGCAATAAAGTGAGAGGAAAGAATACGAGAGGCGATTAGGAGTCGCCTCAAACAAATAAGCTCCCCTCTACTGAAGGAGAGACTGGCAGGCTACCTGTAAGTATACACAGCCCCCACGTTCAGAGCTCACCAAGCTATACATGGACACCAATGGACACAATGAAATAAATGCTTCATTCCAGTAAGCACGAAAAAAGCCCCAGTACGGCAGTGTTGAGTAGGATGAGTACGGAGAGGGTGCTAACATCTCACGGCCACTCTAGGCTGCGTTAATTACAAAGAACTAAGGTGATGATCTGTACCTACAATGCACTCGCACTTGCATGTGATTGATTCCTCGATAGAAGACTTGATTATCCAGGCAAAAAGGATAAGGTACGACGTCATCGGCCTAGCCGAGATGAGACGACGCAACCCATTCAACTCCGTCTGTGAAACCGGAAAAGAACTGTTCCTGGGAACATGAGACATTAGAGGAGCCGGTGGCATCGCTGTTATCGTCAACACGAGTTTCACCATGAACATTGATTCATTCGAACAACATACAACCCAAATCGGACGTTTACGATCAAAAAGATGTGGACCAATACCGGCTTTGAAAATATTCGTCGTCTACGCACCGACAACAAGTTATGACAGAGAAGAAGTTGAAGTGCTTTATATGGACTTGAAGGAGTTCTACAGAGTAGATCAATCGTTCTTTAAAGTTATCACAGCTATCTTTCTCACGAAGAATGCACGCAGAAGAACGTCTGGAGAACGTCACATCGGGAACCACGGATTGGAAAGGAACGAGCAGTGAGAGCGGTTGTCTGAGTTTAAAACCACCACACATTGGGACTTATTCAGTTCAGTTAGCTGTTAGGAAGATTCCGTTCTCGGTAATATCGACGAGGAATACGATCGGCTCATTCAACACCTTCAAATTAACGCTAAGAAAGCAGTTAGTTCGAAAGTCACCAAGAGACGTCTGTCGCCAGAAACACTCTAACTGGTGCGCCTGCATGGAATCATACGAGCTACAGGTAACTGCTAACTCGCGTCCGAACCTGCAAAACAATGCAGATAATAGCGCAGACAGGTGATAAAAGATGATCTCAAAGGGAGAAGAACGGCAGTTATGGTCGAAGATGCAGCGGCTGGGAAAAGCATTCGCAAAGCCTACCGAATCTTCGCGAATTACGGAACCAAGGTGACTGCACCCAAACGCCCATGCGGAAGGGTCACAGCTTCCAGAAAGGCGGTGGTGAAAATCATTCACGATTACTACTCGGTTTCCTTCAGTAGCCACGTCGTACTGTCCTCAAATAAAATAGAGGATGGATTTGTCGTCCCATCGGTCCTCCCCTTCGAAATCCGAAATGCTATTTCGTCGCTGAAAAAGTCGAACAACACCACGTATTTCCCCCAGTTCTCATTAATGCATGGACTCGGCTCTGCACTCGTTAACCGTCAAACTGCAAGGTTCCTGTGCAGTGGAATTCCCATTGTTCAATAAGAATGATCTCAGTGAGATCGTGTCGTCATAAAGAGATCTCAGACAGAGAGAGAGAGAGAGAGGGAGAGAGAACGGGAGAGAGAGAGAGGGAGAGAGGGAGAGAGAACGGGAGAAAGAGAGTAGAGAGAGTGTAAGGAGATAGCTTTTTGCCGTCACATAAATGGGAGAAGAGATCCTAAGCTCCTATTTTTACGTCAACAATCGAAAATCAAGGACACCATTCAATGCGCCAAAGTGTCGAAGATAAAATGGGCCGTAAAAGTCATGAGTAACTGGATTCCTCGAGATCTCAAACCTACTGCAGGAGGTTCAACGAGTCCCTAGAGCGAGCAGAATCCACTGAGCTATTCTTGCACGCGATAGGGAGAAATGGAAGATTTACAGGCGCGTGTTCGATTTACTGGCACTCGACAATCAACGAGCGATAGGTGATGAAGGCGCAACTTCTTTCACGGAGTTCCTTAATGATAAATTTCGAGCTAATTACTTGTGAAGCTGTGCAGAATTTGCTCAGCCGACGTATAAGAAAACAAACATAGATGAGAGGCTAGAAAGCGTTTGTCCCTAAGAGTTGTGTGGATCCTGAGGATTGACGCTACAGCAGATTGTGTGAATAGATTTTATCTTGCATTTCGCAGCAAATCGAAAGCCTGTTATCAACTGACTGGGGACTACATAGAAGGCCATTCGTGATCGCCTCTAACAAATAAGGTCAGCCTGCATTCCACGGTGAACTCCAGCTAACCTAATGCGTGCCCGTACATGAGCAGTTGGCGTCTCTTCCGCGAAGAATGTTAAGAATAAATGGTTTCATACGAAAATATGGTAATCTTTGTATTCGCCGAATAAAATAATGATTGGTGCTCACAAAAAAGTTATGCCTTTGAACATGAATTTTAGGTAGATTGAAAAGTTTTTTCTAACAATGCGCAAAATGACAGCATTTTTACTTGTCCCAGCGTAATTGCCATTCACACATTTCCAAACGCATGGCTAGCTGCATGTTCGGAACTTCGGCCACTACGAAGCAAAGGGATGCTTCATATTTTCTTCATGACTGTGTGTATCGTTAACACAGTAGTAAGCACCCGCATGGTGTGGTAGTGAACGCGTTACTCCCCGGAAAGGACAATAGCGCGTTCGTTCCCCACCATAGGCACCTGCGGTCCAGAGTTTTGCAAATATCTCAGCTTCGTTGAAGTTATATTTCGCAATATACCCCTGCCATTAAAAAGAGTAGGCAGTAAATAAAAGTCGACATTGTGACTCACTATAAGGTTTGTCTGATAAACTAAAACTTCCCAAAGAGTGCTCATAATGACCTAATGGATTTTTCTCTAAATCTTGAACAAGCGCTCCCTTGCAGATGGGGGAACCTTGTTGTGTTAGAGGAAGCTGCATTCGAATCAATTCGGTCTATTTTAAAGTCAAGTAACCTTAACATTAGCAGCGATGTTGATAACAATCGGTAAGATCCTATAAGACAAAGATTGGCTGACCTAGATCACCCAGTACTTATCCTTAGCAAGAATTTTTCTTCGTGAAGCTCTTCTTCTACGAACGAAGAAGCAGTTCTCACAAACAACGACTGCACTGTATGGATTAGCAAGCTCATGAGGAAATACCGCTGAGGATTACAAAAAGCCGACTTTCAAGTAAGCTTGGCATTGGTGAATAACTCGCTATTTGCTTGATTAGCACTATGTGCTGTTTACAACAGCTAATGTTTCGGAGGATTTCTGATTCTTCGGAACTCCACAACCTCTATCGAAAAACTACGATACACAACTTCGAATTGTACTGTATATAGAACAGCTTCTTGGCACACTCGCCGCTTTCTATGAGTCTTCCACTGAGTATTCCATGTGGAGACCAACCGTACAGAGCTTACATGGGAAGGTAATGAGCCATTCCTACATTGAATTATGAATCTCAGATGTTGGGTGAGATCACCTGTGAAAATGAGGCATTCCTCTTTTCAATTCATTTTTTGGATTCTTGGAAGTCCTCTTCCAAACTGTTTTAACTGTTGAGTGTCCTTCGAGATCGAAGAGTGTTCTTATGGCTGTGATTTGATTGACTAGAACATTCTAGTATGTTTAAATAAAAAGCTCATTATTCCTCCGCAAATTTAAAAGTAGTTTCGGAATCCACAGTGTCTTAACTTTATTTGCTGACTATTATTTTTTTCATGACATGGTACTCTGTGAAATGCAATTACGAGGATGCTGAATTATGAGGAAAACACGGAACTGCAATTGGGCTTCGAACCCGTGTCTACCTTCACCAGGGCTCACGTGCTCTCCAGATCATTCTCGTTGACGGGTGATTGTTAATAGCACCGATAGAGCAGAAACATAGATGAGAGAAAAGCAAAGCTAGGGTCTCGAATGGTGTGGTGGATAGCATGTGAGCATCCCGTAAGAGTAATCGTAGGTTCAAAGCCCACAAAATATTATGAGTTCTGCTCATATCTAGCATTCCTGTAGTTCTAGAATGCGTTGCTTTTTCAGAATTCTACACACATTAGACCTTATGTTTAATGTGGAATAATTGCCAAAAATAGATATATGTCCATCCACTTCTGTATCCTCTCTCACATTGCGAATTGAAAACCAGTGTCTTGTTAGAATAAGTTTTCTCCTAATAACGGCAAATTTAGGAGCTCTCTTGCGACTTTGCTCGTCGTGCTGCCAACTGTGTGTGGGGGTCAACGGAATCGACAAGAAGTAGTGAAGAGAATGAAATTGCCGCGAATCAGTGGATGATAGGTCATGGTCCATTGAATCAAGAGAAGCTCTACTCGCTTACCGGTTTCACCAATTTACCAGGTGACAACGTTCGCCTTCCTTTTCACAGGAACACTTCAGGGTAATTAGAACGAAAAAGTTTTACGGCAAGTAAAGTCGGTAATTTAGACTACGCAGATGAAGCGACAGTTAAAACGTTTTTTTACTGATGCTACCTCCTTCCACGCTTCTCCTCTCTCATAATTCTTCAAAGTGTTGTTTACATTGCAAAACATTATTATTCAAAAGCAAAGGCTCTTTAAAACGAGTGTGATCCCTCTCCAAATCGATTTTGAGTTCACATGTCTTCCTCTGGGGTTATCCTATTTCTTGCTGGTTAATCTAGACGGCGAGTTCGCAGTTGCCCGAATGGAAACTGGTGGGTCGACCATGTTGCTCTCCGAGGTGATTCGATGCGCATTAGACGAAGTAAGCATCCAGTTCAGTCTCTGGCTCACAGGAACTGCCAAATTACAGGTAAACTTCTTCGTTTTACTTCTTTTTCTGTTTCAAGGTGTCGAAGGCAAATGAACTTAGATCATTATTGTGCTCAAATCGCTCTCTGAGATGCCGACTTCCTATTCGCTCTGTCAAGAAATTTCAAGTAAAATGAAAATTTGCCTGTGCATAGCATTCATCAACGTTGGAGAAATTGACCTTTATTTCAAATAGTTCGCGATCCGTCTACCACTTAAGTACGTATACATAATTCTAGGTTTGTTTGGTTGATGAGTCCACCCCTTTACTTCTGGATTGTCAAGCGGCTTCGAGCGGCCCGGTCGTTGTGGATTTACCTCGCATTGAAAGACCTTTCCGCATCGCACTTCGAGCAGAATCTCCCGACCAAGGGATGGTTATCGTTGACGACATCAATGTGCAGGCTAGTCTCCTGAGGGTATTTGGTCTACACGACCACATTATGCTCGCTAAATTCTATTCGTAGGTATAACACATGGCAGTTGTATTCCAGGGCCAATTGTGTCCATCAGTGCTGCGACAGCTGTCTTCTAAGTCCTACCATCCGCTGGCCGACCAACCCGACCCGAATGCGTGCCGATTGCTTTCATGCGATTTTAAACACGGACATACCTGCCTCTACGAGTCGAGCCAAATCCAGAATAGTGCCCGTCATGAGGCTTGTTGTTGATAATTTTTCAAACGTCTGAATTCCAGTTTTCTCACAGTCCACATTTGCAACTTTTTTCAGTTGTTTTTTTTTCAAAAAACATGGAGTAATTGCTTAAACATTTAGCAATTATTAAATTTTTTAAAGCCATAAAATTACATACAACAAGGTTTTGTCTTTCTTCCAGATAATCCATGGATCAGCTGTGTCTCGACTCGACGCCTTCCACAGTATATCGATACTGGAATCGCCGACATTTCATCTTAACACGATCTCTCGGCTACATTTCAACTACACCATGGAGGTAGGATATAGTTTATTCATCACTGTTTATAGGACTTCACATCATATAACTCTGAATACCCTACACTTCCTTCATTTGATTCCTTGCCCGTTTTCGAAATCCATTAAGGTCTTCGGGTTTTCATATGAGTTCAATTCCTACGTAACGATTTTTGGTGTTCCCCCATGAATGCTTTTGATTGCTGGAGGAGTACATTTCGTTTGATATTCTAAAATAGCTGTGCTAGCGCGGTCTCAGTACTTCACCAGTGGTAGTCGTCAGCCTTTTTGAATAGGAATCTGCTACTGATTTGCCGATCTCTGAAAGATGGGTGGCTTAGCTGGGCCGTTGCATCGACGAACGAGCTACTGTGTGTGTACCGTTGCAGGTCATCTTTAAGCACTGCGCTTCCCGCCTAGCCTAGCTCATTATTAATCGGAATAAAATTAAAAACTGTGGTCTCATTATTTTACGTTAGGACCAAAGAAATATGAGGAAGAAAACAATTAAAATTATGTTTTGGGTCGTATAAATATCAATGTCTAGTAATATTTAATGGAACATTTATCATTGTGTGAATGGGAAGTTATATCATCACAGGGGAGAAGCCGTGCTTTTCGTCTGCAACGACAGTGCAAACAAAGAGCTGGAAAGTTGCTTCAAAGTGGAAGGACGAGAAGGAGAGGACTACATCGAGATGCTGCCTAGTGATACGAAGGTAAATTGTCTTCGATGTGATCTATTCTGAACATGAAAACTTGACAATGAACGCAGAACCTCTATGACCACCGACTGGATTGTCCATATTGAGCCAAGCAGTGCTGTTAAACACCTTTTTACACAACTATTTGAACGCTGTTTTCCCTTTCTAGAGCGAAAGCAACTATACGAAACAAGCTATTGTTCTCACAGTGGTGAACTCATGAAGCTGCAACGTTAAGGCACTCGTTTCACTCGACGCTGTTATAGAAGTAGTACTTCTACTTTTTTTTATTTTATTTTCATTTTTTAAATGACCCATCTTACGTCTACTGTGTGGATCCCAGCACTTCTCACATTCGATTCGTTTTTTCCCCATCTATTATCCACGAAGATCTTCTAACGTTTACGTATGGATTCGGTTGCTGCTTAAGGATTTTCATTTCATCTTTAATGTCGTAGAATGCTGGTCGAGCAAATCTTCCTGGAGTCCTGAGATAGCCGGGCTGGAGCGTTCGCAAATGAATTGCAGAGAGTGACTCTTCCCAGACAAGTCCGGCACCAATTTCCCGACCCTCGAGGGATGAGAGGTTTGGTTGGCCCGGAGCGGAATCGAACTATCACCATGCTCGTGATGACCGACATAACTACGACTGTGCTATCCGCCCCAACATATTAGTATTATTTAATTAGTAGTCATAAACCGTCCCTTCTTGTAAACCGAATATGAAAGCAATCTGTTTAGTGCTTAATAGAAAATTCACCCACAACTCGACACCGGATTGAATGGATTTCAGATGCGTATCTATTATACCATAGCTAGTTTACTGTTGTGACAAATTCTTTCTTTCTTTGAATTTCCACTTCTACGAAAGTAAATCAAAGTCCGCATGGAATTAGCCGCTGGGGTGACGTGGAGAATTTTTTGTTCTTCCTGTGAGAACCCTGACCATTTGAACCACATAACGATTTCTGCAGAAGAAAAGCATTAACTATACACCATATGACTGAGCGATCACCACGATTTTTTTTATCTACGAGCTTTTGTTAAATTTTTAAGTGTAGTGTTTACGCATAACCATTTCTGGACGTTGCAGCTCAAGTCCATAAAGCACTTAATAGACTTATTCAATAATGGTTTGGTCACTTAAATGTGCCACGTCAGCTGTATCACCAGTCTTCCCGTTCATCGTCGAGTGACTCGAGCGGGAGCCAATCATTCATCTAGGGTTTTCGTGAAGAACTCTGGCCACCGCGTCGGTGGTCTTCCTGCAGTACATTTGACATCCCGAGGAATTCAGTAACTAACGGCTCTTGTCCATCTGTTGTCGTTCATACGAATTACGTGTACGAACCACCTTATCTTGGACAATTTGGCGTGCAAAACGACACCTTTGATTTTTTATCGTTGACGCAAGTCGGAGCCTCGGATTCGTTCTCTTATTTGCATGAGACGGGATACACCTAGCATCGTCCTATTGACAGCGCGTTCAATAACGCTGAGTGATCTTTCATCCTGCTTATGCAGTGACCAGGTTTCTGATACGCATATATTAAGGCAAGAAGAATCTTGGAGTCGAAAAGGTGGGCATGGTATCGGTGTTCTTCGTTCTCTTCACCACATCCTCGATGTTCTTCAAAGCTCCTCAACCTGCCCGCTTCCTCCTGTTCAACTCTGGAGCAGAGTTGTAGTTCATCAAGTTGAGTTCCCGGCTTACACAGACACAGTTGGAGCATTCGAAGACCTTCACGCCGATGAACGTGAATGGGACATGTAAAACCAATCCATTCCTCATGAACATCGTTTTTAAGATTTACACGAAAACCATTTTTTTCCCACGGGCGTTATCAAAGTTGGCAAGGACTTGTTCCATCTGGTTAATGCTCAGTGTTATAAGAACGATGTCATCAGCAAGGCAAAGAAGGTGTAATTGACGACCATCTATTTTCACTCCCATGTTCTCCAATTCCAGTGCTCGTATGACGTTCTCAAAGGTGCCAGTGAATATGTTTAGCGAGGTGGTACCGCTTTACCTAAAGCCTATTTTGACATCGATATCGTTACGGAATGGTGCTCCTTTGGTTGCGAAATTGTTATATAACGCAGGAAGAATCTTTCCATATGAGTAGGGTCGCCCTAATGTTTGGGGGCTTCCACGGCTACATCTACCTCAACTGAGTCAAAGACTTCCCTTAAATCGACGAAAGTGGAAGAGAGCGGCCTTTTGTACTCTCGCTATACTTCGATGAGTCTTGTTATCGTGTGGATTCGGTCCATTGTGCTGAATATTTTTTCGAAATCTTGCTTGCTTACACGGCTGTCCTTCATCCAGTGTTTCGAATTTCGAAAGGGAAAACCGATGGGGAGGGATATACCCATTCCCCTTTATCTCTCATGAGGGCAGAAGGACGTGGCTATTGAGGAGATCTGAGTAGTATTCGTGAATGATTTTCTCTGTTGCCTTTCTGGAAGCCTGCAATTATTTCGTCTAGTAAATGCAACCATCGTGGTTTCGTAATTGGCGAAGTTTCGGTGCGCTTTGCGAATGCTTTTCCCAGCATATGCAGTTTCGACTATAACTGAGTAGCTTACTGTTCTTCCCAGTGTAGACGAGGAGCTTGTTTGTTGTTGGAGGCGACATATAGCCGCCTCTCACGTACTTCCCAGTCAATTAGTTGAAGGGTTTCGGCCGAATTCACTCGTAGAATAGAATCGGCATAAACCAGAACACATCCACGCAGGAATACATGAATACGTCTTCGTAAAGACAGAAGGTATGCGTCATATCGAAGCAGAGAAATAGGGCTACATCCCCTGGATCCAGCTGCGTCTCAGGGAAGCATAAGACCGCTTCTGGTCTGCGGTTAATCTCCTATTCAGACCTTGAGAACCCACGACCTTGCCTGGCTATTAACCGGCACGAAATTCTTTTACGAGGGTGATCCGTGGGTACATGTATTATAGTGAAAAACTGTTGATAAATAATTTCTATTCAATTCCCTTTCTTTGCCTTCTTTCGTAAAACAGTTAACACAGCATGATAACTTTGAAGGTGACAATGGAACTTCTTATACGCTTCTCCTTTTATGTGTGGTTTCGCGTACCTTCAGCGCTCTTTGTCTTTCAGCATCCTCTTACAACGCTTCTTTAACAACAATTACTGGTAGCTATTTCTGCGTAATTGTCGCAATTAACTCTAAAGTGGGTAATCAATATTTTGAATTGGTTACTAAACTGATACAAGCTAAAAATGGTGTCTCCCATAGTAAGGATCGGTTCGGCGATGATGAAAATGAAGATTACCAAAAAAAAAGAAGACAAAAAGTTTTGCAGAGTTAGTGCAAGGCTGTTCAAACCAGTAGTCGTGGTGATTAAGGAATAACTTTCCTATTGCGATAGGATCACCCCTAAGATTGTTTCGTTACTCTATTTCTTTATGTTAACGCTTACCGTACATTCTCGTCATTTTTTCATTTACTGCCTACTCTTTCTTAGTGGCAGGGTACTATGTGAAATATAACCATAATGATGCTGAGATATTTGCAAAACTCGGGGCCGCTAGTGTCTGCGGTGGGGAGCGAGCACGCTATTACCTTTTTCGGGGGCTAACGCGTTCACCACCACACCATGCGAGTCTTTCGTTCCACCTTTCTCTCTTTCTCTCAGCAGTGTTATTGACCCTATAGGATGGTGATTGCTGGTAGCTCCTCTAGGTCAAGAACACGGATGAAAGGAAGGCGAAACGGACTCACATAGTGTGGTGGTGAACTCGTCAGCCACCGGAAAGGCTAATGACGTGTTCGATCCCCACCGCCAACACCAGCGGTCCGGAGTTTTGCAAATACCTTAGCATCATTATGCTAACCGTACAATTGGAAAGTATTCGTCCGTTTAATTCATTTTTACGGAGATTACACTTATTAAAAAGGCTCCTATAGCTTTGCAAACTTTTTTCTTGGTCAGTTTGTGATAACATGTAAATAGTCGTAGAACGAACTATGATTCTATCAAATTTTCAATGTACTTCGCAATGCGATGTTTCGTTGCCTCTCGACATCCTTAGCACTTTAGTTTGATGACTTTCTCTCCTAGAATGTCGGCTGCTAAAATATCCACACACCGTGCCGAATTGGCTGAGACCATCAATTTTCAGTTCCAGTGGACGGTTGGGATAAAATTTCCTGAGTTGTTCCATGACCTACAACAGCATTCTTCGCGACTTGGGCTGGATTTCGTTGTCTTAGCATTGAAAGTGAAAGTATCAGCAACATGAAAATAGTCGACATTTTCGGACACTTATAGTCAGATCCCTGATTTTCCGAAGTCTTTGAACAATTCTTCATGCATACCAGGTCGATTAACAGACAAACACTTCATAGGTGACCTTGGTCACATGTCATGCTGCTTTCAGCAGTTCCTCTATTTGTCGTTTTGCAACGGTCGCCAGTACATGTGGTCAGGTTCTGGTGCCAATTCGCTAGGTGATGTACTGATTTCTCTCCTCATTACCATGGTCATTGCTTCTCAAACGACGCAAACCCAGTATAGCCGGGCTAAAGTGTTCCGGCATCACAAAGAGCTTTTAACCTTTATGGATCATAAGAAAAATTTGCTGCCTTATGACCCGAATACTCTTACGAAACAGCGATTCCTACCGGTATAGAAAAACTGTGATTGCTCGACCCACCGTTCGATAAGGGTGTAAAAAGACGAATTCTTATGAACACACCAAACGCAGAAGTATAAAGCCGAAAAAAAGCTTTCGACGTTGATCCATTATTTTGGGATGCGCCATGCATTCGACTTCATTAAGTATCGTTGGAGGTGACTGAATGCATATCTGACCTTTACAATGACTCGCGATGGCCTACCGCTGCATCAAGCCAATGCTGCTATCCTGCCAGACAAGTCTGGTACTAATTCGCCGACCCTGAAGGGATGGAGGGTTTGCTGGGCCAAGATCGCTGGAATCGCTATGTGTATTGCACAGCGCCTCCGACCGCTGCGCCACATGTGCCTCCGACGCTGCGCCGCACGCCGCCCATACATCACCAAACGCCAAATGCAAATGCATAGGCATGAAAAAATATCCGAAAAATTTTGAAACTTCTAGATTTTCAGGTATACCTCATTGCAAAACTTGCCGACCGATCGAATAACTCAGTCCCGCAGTCAGGACGTCTTACCTTGCACCGACTTCAATTGACGGATACGCTAGACATTAACGCATGTTGAATTTTATTTATGCATTGTATTCATAGTTTTAGTTTATGAGACCTGCGTATCCAAACAGCAGCTCTTAAATCAACAAGACAAGGTCACTTCTGTAAGTTCCTGAAGACTATTTCTTCTCAATTCCGCTCTGAAGCAATTTACACGCATATCAGAACAGCTGTAAAAATTTACTCGTACTAATCGCTAAGTGCAAACAGAAGAAAATGCAGATGTTTCCCTATATTCCATTCATAACCATTAAAGAAAAGATAATGAATAAATTTAATATCATAGACTACAACACTTCATAACCGACAGTGAACATAACATAGAAAGAAGAGAAAACAAGCAGAACAAAGACATCACGACAGCATTTCGAAAATCTACCCAGTCTTTGTTCTCACGTACGAAGCTACACATTTCATAAATCCACTTCAGCTGAATGGTAAGTGCACAAGGATAAAGTACATTGCATATAACGAGCTGTAACAATATAAAGAAAAAACACAGGGAGAAATGTTATCAATGAAAATTCCTTAAACAATCCAAATTAGTGGCTCTATGCAAAAATGTAACGAATGTAAGGAACCTCAACGTCTTCATCGGTGTTCCGATCAGTTGCCATTACTTCCAAAACCAATGATTTCTGATACTCTGGGACTGTACGCTTCGACACATCTTCCACTACTTCCTTTACACTATAAGAAATGGTGATTTGACAAAATTATTCGTATCATACACATGTAAAAAATTCTTGAATAGACTATGTATCAATCTCGATAACTGGAAAACACGGTGGCATCCGCAGCTTCACACGACATTTCTTAGCCTTATAAAGAAACTGCTCATGAAACAACTTGGTTCTCCACTCCGTAATGCTCAGCGTTTCGCTGTTAACGTAATTCAGCGTACATACAGATTCCGAAAGTACGAATAATAGCGTTTAGAAACCTTGCTTTTACCGTTATTCTCGTTGCCTTTACTTATGGATCTGTCTACTGAACCAATGAAATAATAAGAGAGAACAGGAAGAAATTTATAACCCAGCAACATTTAGTGCTAAACGAGAATAAGAATGAACCGTAGCTAGACATCCAGACCTCTATAAAAGACTTGCATAGAACATTTCTAGCCCAATATACTTATCCCACCCCTATTTCGTACTCTACAAACTGATAGAATGGTGATCAAATAGAAAGGAATAATATTAAGCCATTCTTCATTGCTAACTTTCCTTCCTGGACATTCATTTCAGAGCGTCTTAGCTAGAGAAAACGAAACTTTCATGTCTATAGGAAAGAAACTAACTCCATAGGCATTCGATGAGCACGTTTCTTAGCGTCCATAAAAAACGAGTAGATCAATGAAACACCGGAAGACAACATGGTCACTTCAAGACCTGTTTCGCCCTGAAGCAGAAGAATTTTCCTGCTAGCTTTTGTCGTGTACGAACTTCCATTATTTACATTATTATCTGTTACATGCAAAATTTCCTAGAAATGGCCTTGTTTATAGAGAAAAAACTACAAACGTTTAAGGAGAAGAGCGAACATTGATGGACTAGCCAAAAAGGAAGCTTTAGGAAAAAAATTTTACCTGAATCCAGTCCACGGCCTCTTGTAAAGTCTTCGGGCCTTTTATCTCTAATCGGTCCCACAAAGTGAAAGTGGAATTATTGTACTTCTTCACTGGTGCAGGAATAGGTTCAGAGAACCCGAAGAAGGGTAGAGATAGATTGATGAAGCCGTTTTTGAAGAAAAGAATTGGTGTCTTTGTTTCTTTTTTACAGCCTACTATCTGGAATAAACAGATGTTGTGGTATAAAGGTGAGAACTCAACATTATCGTAACTTGACAGGAACTGTAACAATAAATAGCAGTTCACTTTGTATAATTCTGTACAAACTAGGCCAGCAATGGTCGCCGTAGTTGTTGCTATAGCAGGAATAATGCGCCCAGCAATCTGTTTGGTCTTCATCCGATCTGCTGGTTGGATCGAATAGTTCTCAGCACGCAGATTGGAAGCTGCTGTAATGAACTCCATGTGATGATTGGTTTCATCATCCTAAACAAAACTCAATAAAAGGAAAGCAAGAAAAGCGAATATGTAATAATTCGCGCACAAACATTAGCGGTGGGGGATGACGAACCTTCTCAAAATCAATCGGTCTTAGTTTATGAATAGATTTGGTGTTGAGACGAGCAAGTTTCACTTTAAGCTGTTCCAGCATTGCATCAGCATTAGCTGAAAATGGTGAGTTAAATCTGAAATCCGTGAAATACAACCACAACGATGCTGAGATAATCGCAATACTTGGACCCAGGGTGAGATCGGACCACGACTGCTCTTTCCGGGGCTTGCGCATTACACACTGCACCGCTGAGGCTACTGCTTTGCGTTTCTCTCAGCTAGTTTTATACCTAACGCAATCATCTGCAATTCCGTCAGCGGAATTGAAATGGGTAGCACAACTCGGCACTGAATTCAGTTAGGCTGAGGTTCTAGTCGAAATGACAATGTTAACCTTTTGTTTGTAAAAAGAAAATAAAATAAACAATATAGGGGCAAATAAAAGGTCAACATTGCGATTTCGACTACAGCCTCGGCTTAACTGTGTTCAATGCCGATTTGTGCTCTCCAAATCAACTCCGCTGACAGGAGATTGGTGATGGCAGCGTTAGGTAGAAAACTAGCTGAGCGAAACGCAGACAATGGGCCTCCGTGGCGCAGCGTGTAGTGCGCAAGCCCCCGGAAAGGAAAGTCGTGATCCGATCTGGCCCTGGGTCCAAGTATTGCGAGTATCTCAGCATCATTGTGGTTGTATTTCACATCATACCCCTGCCATAAAAAAAATTGTAGGAAGCAAATAAAAAGTTAACATTCTGAAATCTGTAATATTGAGCTGGAAAGAAAAACAAACATTCACCATCTTCCACCTCCGCGTTCTCTTTCGCTTCAGCTTCAGTTACTGCTATCTTAACTCCAGCACGTGGTTTAAATGGAGGCGGTTGCACGGAACACGCAGTCTGAAACAGAAAAGAGTGATTTGGTTGGCTTAGGCTTAGGCAAACAAGGCAACCTCCAGGCAGATGCTCTGCTATAAAAGATGTCCTGAAAGATAACACAACTCACTGTCACGGAAATGAATAAATTTAAAACTAAAAAGGGGCAAGCACCCATTCAAAATGTTTCTTAGTGAAAAGGTCTTTTCTGGTAGCAGTTTCAACAAAGTTCTAACTTTTTACATACTGCCTATTCTTTTTTTCTTGACCGGGTATGATATGAAGCGGAACCACAAGAACGTTGAGATATGAGTAGAACTTAGAACCTCAGTTAGGCATCGAATACGCAACTACCCTCTTTGGCGGCTCACGTGTTACCTACCATAGCAACCAAGGCTCCTGTTTTGTCTTTCTCTCAGCCATATTTTCACTCTATCGTTGCTACAAGCAACCTGAGATTGCGAGTTCTGCTCACACCTCATCAATCCAATGGTTTAGCTTCGATAAGATTATAGAAATTATGAAGTTAGTACATTACTGCACAGAAAATGCAAACCGTGAACATAAACGTATACCTGCATGACGTAATCAACATCGAGAAGCGGTTCCAGACCATACATTTCAGCACGGAGAATTGACGCTGCGTAAACAAAATTTCGATGTTCCTCCTTCATTTAAAAGAACGAGTAATAAGTAAACTGAATACCAAAGCGATAGAAAACCTGATCATAAGCAGAACGACCAGACGAGGCGTTTACCTGCGATGAATCAAAATAAAGTACGTGTGGACATCGTTTCGTTCCAGACCAAAACTTTGCCCCTTGATCGGTTACTTGGTGTGGTGGGAAGGAATGCAGCATCTGTGCGATGTTGTCATGATAATGTTCCTGGAATAGCATACGAGCCCATTTCACACAGTCTTCAGCATTCGATGGCTTACTATCAATAAGTGAATCTTTCACCTTAAAAGCCAAGTTAGCCAGAATCAAAAACATTTGCACCTTCCCATTACCACAGCATCATGAACAATTATTCTCTGGTAACTAGTGGAAAATTATCAGAATATGATAGAGCTGACCTGTCCTAGAAGTTGCATTCTTTGGCTTACGTTCATTTGCTCTAAACGCTCCAAGAACGCACGTTCATCAGAAAGAAACTGATTCGCAGTTTCTGCGGGCACAGTAAACAGACCTACCAAAAAAAAATATTCTATTGGACGGGATATGTTTTTAACACGTTTACACAAATAAACTTCCCTTATATAAAAAATTGCTTCTGAAACCTATTACAAATACTGTGGCGGTATGTTAGGTTAGAACACTAGTTGTGGAACACTTCGCCCCTTTATAATAGCCATTCAAGGACAGCAATTCCAGAAAGAAAACAACAGAAAATGGCGTACAAAAAATAAGCAGCTCTTGCCTTCAAACAAATCTCGGGCCCACTGTATTGTATGCTGGATTTCATTTGGGAAATTCTTAAGAGTGCAGATAGGAATGTCTTTCTCTGGAGGATCGACGGAAGACCTAAAAATCGAATCATATACATCATAAAATATCCATTCAAATGATTTATTGCACCTGGCAAGACTGGGTACACAGAAACATAAAACAGCTATTCAATATGAAATCTCAGATTGTTCAATATCACGGTTATGGGAACGGTCTTTTATGTAACATAATTTACAAGTGGTGTCTTTCTTCCACATATATTATATTCCACATATATTTTGGGCATTTTCTGCCAATGTAGATCATATTCATATCATAGGAGACGGAAATGGACGAACACCTGTCCTGTATAAATGGGCACTGCCGAGTGAAGTTAGCCATTCATCGGATGCTCTGTCAACTCCCTTCTCTTACCAGTATCGGCTGATCTCTTCACATCCAGATTCCATGAAAAAACCCACAAAAATTTATAAATTCTGTCTTACCAGTCACCATTATCGTCATTATCAGCATGACCGTCCTTTCCACTTAATCCACTTTCCGAAGTATTCGACAGATGCCACTACTAACTCCTCACGTCGAGCGTCTTCATCTCTTTCTTGTTCACTCTCGATGAGGATTTAATCAAAAAATGAAGTCCAGTTCGCTATCAACTGATATGCATCAAGTATATGAAATCAAATTTTTGACAAATATTTGACTCTCCTCTTCCTTGTAACAGCTATGAATAACCATAGTTTTCATACAGAATGAATTAGTACAAGAACTATTCTACTGAGAAAAGAACGCCTAGAACATTTGTAAAGTATGAAAAAAATCAAAAAATATATAGGAAAACCGAATTCCATGGTGAAAAGTACAGCGGAAGATTGGGGTCATTTTTCATAACTGGTGAACGCAGAGTAGACAGAAAATATGGGTTAATTGCAATCGAAATCGCGTCAAGTGAAAAATTAGGCGTCGACCCAAACAATTAACCGCCATTGACTGAGGCAAATTCACAGACAACAGTTCAGGTCAACAATGAAGTAGTCTACCTAGGTGACGCAACCCTTTCTCAATACTAGGGAACCAACTAGAAAGGCAAAAGCGAAAAATCGATAAATGCGTGCCTTATGTTAAGAAAATGTCACTACAAAGCTTTTCCCGCGTCATAAAAGCGACGTACCGGTCACCGTTACAATATACGGTCAAAAGCATACTTCGAGAAAACTAACGACGTTTCACGACGTTCTACAGAACCTCAGAAAGGGATGAAGCGCCAGAACACTTCTCCAAGTCAAATGAACACTAATACATAATGCCTCATTCGTGCGCAGTAGACTGAACCATCCAAACTACCAGAAAGCTGATGAGATCAACACAATGAAAAAAATTTGTAGGGAAACGAACAAAATGCACTGATACCTGGGCATCATCAACCAAAACTGTAAACGCCCGAAATGGGTGGATTTCACTTCATGGCAACAGGAATGGAGTGATTTAGAAATTACGAGATTTGAGGTATAAAACTCTTTGACCAAAGACCAACACTAATTTAATTCACCAGACAATTACCACCACTATAAAACAAGACAATCGCCAATCAGGAAGTAGGCGTCCTCCAACAACATTATGGGATCAGAAGTTTAAACTTACACGCGTTACTCTCAAAATCGAAGTCTTGCTCTGGTGGACAAAATTATACTCTAATAATCATTTTCAACTTTCTACTAAAAAACGGACATTTCATATTGAATAACCCACAACTGCTTTAAATGTAGCACCCATCTATTCTAGACATTTGATCACTGGGACATGTCACTGTTGGTGTAGGTTTTTAATTTAAAGTCAATATTAAAGAATTATAAATGGCTTACCCATAAGACTCGGTCAAGTGGGGATAAACAACTTGAGTGTTTCCTTTCGTACCCATTGTGCCGGACTCTAGTAAGGGAAGCCGGTAGTACACGCATCGTCTATCCATATAGCGACGGGCGTCGATGTTGTCCAACGCATTCAATACTCCATCAAGGTCAACAAAAAAGTCGTCGTTGAATATATGCTCGGTTTCGGATCCTACCTTTTCACAAAGAGCTTCAATTTGTATGTCCTTATTAAATGTTTTTACCGCTCTGGCAGCGACGACAGACTTCTTACTCCCAACATCACTCATTCTGAAAAGAAACTGTCGATTTAGATTACTAATTTCAATTTGATCCATGTCAGTTATTTTTATAAGCCCACTTCCACCACAAGCCACTCCCATCATAGCAAGATTTTTTAGAAGTTCACATCCAATGGCCCCAGCTCCTACAATAAACCACTTCTGAGAAAACAGAGCTTCCTGGTACTTCCATCCGAAGATGGCGGCTTGTCCATCATACCGAGAACTACGCGGTTTACAGTCTTCCTGAGTGAGTTTTGAACAATCAAACTCGTTCCAGTCGCCAAGAAGTGCATCATCACTGTCCAGATATAGCCATTGTTTTAAGGGAGTCATATGGTGAGTAACAGCTTTCATTGCCTCTTGAGCAGCAATACCACCAACGATGGAAGCAACAGTCACTAGGTTTCCAGCAGCCTGATAAGTAAAACGTTTCAGAAGTTTTTCATCCACCAAAACTCCGTCAGGTAATTCCGCTTTAAGTAAAGCAACATCGTCATCACAACGAGGAAAAGGACGTCGTCCATGCTTCAACTCAAAGTCGTACAAAGCATTCCACAGTAAATGTAACTGCTTTGGATAATCCGGCTTTGCGAAGTCCCAGAATACGAACTCTAGATCGGCCATCGATTCCGCGAGCGGCTTGTGCGAAACAAATGTAGGTACCTAAGTTTTTTTTGCACCGTGCAAGAATAATATGCATAATGAAATTCATACTTGGTTTCTTTAACGACTGAAATTCTATAAGCAGTTTCTTTACAACCTAAAAGTCGCCTTATTCAATGAAACATGGAATTCGATAGGAGTTCATCTTTTTCTACTGAGTGTAGCTAGCTGCATACCTTCACTTGTTTAACACGTCCACCTTCCTCGTATTGAGACATTGTCCTGGTCACACCACCAATGTTGAATACATGAGGTTCTGAACAAAATAATTGGGAAACTTGAACAATTTTTAAAAAACCCCCCAGCAACAGAGTTATCTAAAATGCGTTTACAGTTGTATACTTTTTACAGTCACTTTCACAGGAGCGCAGCCATTGAGTTCCGTCGTTCCCTTGACTTCAGAGAATGTAACATGATCCCCATCTTCTAATCCATGCATTTGATTTTCTAACGTCGTCACATCACCGGTCTCGGCATCAATATGCTCAATGAGGAACTCCTTGACTTGCTCGCCATTCGAGTCATCAACTCGGAAGGAGTCACCAAAGTCGTTAAAGATGTAGCTGTAGAGTCCACGGGCGTCTGTCACTACCATTCGACGGTTATGTGTTCTTACCCAATGAGAAATATCCAACTGCATTTTCCGTGGAGTGTCGGTTAACACAATGAGATCAAACTGTTTAACCAAATCCTCCGAGAGTTCATCGAGGAGGAGATGACAACTGACGCTGTCGTTGAGCTCAGCAAGCCTAAAAAAAGCTGTTTTCAAAAGCAGCAGCATCGAGTAATAAACAGCGAACAATAAAAAACAAGACGTAAGAAAAACCACTTTTCGAAACTGGCAGCAGCACGGTTTTTGCCGATATCGTCCTCTGTGAGGTAGTACTGCGCAGATAGATCTAACCATTCAGTATTCTTTACATCGTGGAGAGTAACACTTCTAATCCCTAAAGGGAAAAATGCTGAGGTGCCGCAAAATACTAAATTCGCAATGATAGCTCTTTATTTACTGCCTTTTACAATTTTTCACGGCAGGGTATTATGTGTAATGCAACCACAATGATGCTGAGATATTTGCAAAACTTCGGACCGCAGGTGTTTGCGGTGGGAAACCAACGCGCTATCACCCTTTTCGAAGGCTAACGCGTTCACCACCACACCATGCAGGTCCTTCGTTTAACCTTTTCTAGCACTTTTTTCTTCGTTTCTGGCACTGGTAGATAGAAAACTAGCTGAGAAACGAAGAGCTGCATGGTGTGGTTGTGAACGCATTAGCTCCCGGAAAGACTGATAGCGCGTTCGCTCCCCAGTGAAGACACCGGCCGTCTGCAGTTTTGCAAAATCTCAGCACCACTGTGGTTGTATCACACATAAATTCGCTATGTTAAGAGCATAATATTTAGGAAAAATACTTGACACCTCCAAGAATTAAATTCTTCGCCACTTCCACACCAACTGCACCCAAACCAGATATGATGACAGATGCCTTTCTGAGACTGATCATTGCGGATTCTCCAAGGGCATATCTACAAATACTTTGTTAAAATTACGTTAACGGAAATGTGTCACAATTACATCAAAATGCTGAAAAAAAGACATCTGTCTCGAATAGAGATTCGTGTCCAGCCCGTCAGATCCTGTTTTCATTGCCTCCTGTCCATTTTTCATAGACGCCATTGTTTTCGAATTAGAATTTGCGTTTGAGTCTTTGAAAGTGAAAGAAGAATCCTGGAACAAGAAAACTAACATGGAACAAGGAATTTTCAGGAAATAAAAAAAAACTGGGAAAAAGGGTGAGTTCTATAGCGTATAAGGTGCCGTAATTTATAGCTATCTAATTGCTTCTGCTTCCAAAAAGGAAAGTTTTCCAGGATTGCGGAAAGTGAGCCAATTACCTGAAGTAGGAAGCAACACTATGTTAATATCTCCTTGTCGCAATGAACATATCAGTGGTTAATCTCACATTTGGCCTGTTTGAATGGGTTCCAAACTAATGGAAAAAGGAAAAGACTGAACAAGCAGAGCTCCACATTGTTCATTCAAATTTAGCCGTTAACAGACATCAGCGGCACAGAATTGCCCAATGACTTCAACAGCTCCTTACTGCCCCCTTCCAACCTGTGCCGATACTCTTTTTCAGGGTCAGAGAAATAATGACGGTTTATTTCTATTTTTTTCTAAGAGGAGACATCCAACCGAGCATACCAGGAGATGCCGATTATCATGTGAGCCTAAAGTGTCTACTTAGAGGAGTTATTCATAGCGATTCCAAACCATTTCACAAGAGTATTACTGGTGCGGCACAGTTGAAATATTCAATAATAGAAAGGGAATGCACTGCGATTTGTAGTAGAGAATTCATCCTCGACAAAGTTATTTACGTTAATAAGCCCGACAATGCCATTTAGAGCCTAGCTAAAAATAAACATAACGCAATCACTACAACCGCTTCGGAAGAAGTCTCCAATCACTGAAAAGGTAATCTCTAATTCACTACTTTTCTTGATGAGGAAACACAAGGCTGTTATTACAGTATTTACCAATACAAACTACCTGACAATTCGGCGGTTTCCCCATTTTCAGAGCCTAGAAGGGTCAAACTGATCCACTCAGTCAAACACCATCACAACCTTAGAAGATAAGATAGTACATAAATGATTATTCTTATAGTGAACAGCTTCTCTTAAACACACACAATTTTGTTGTTGTAAACAACGGTGACTGCTTGAAAAAAAGCTGTTTACTATAGGCTTTGAATGAAGCGGAACCGTCGAAGGTCAGCTATCATGTATTAATAAGTGCAGTCATGACAACCTCGTGTTTGTTCATCAAGGAAATCTCTCTTCAACTCACAAAGGAATGCAAAATGCCAGTTGTGAGGCACAAAACTCTTTAGTACGCTGATAACGAAACTACAGGGAAAAAACATCGCCAGAAAAACACCAATCAAAATGAGATCGTCTTGGTTTCGCATCAATTTTAACGATAATGAGCTATCCAAGCGGTTGAGGGAACAGTAACACACCTGCAGTACGAAAGTCAGAAAATTTCGGTACATATGGCATAATGCACAGTGATACATTTTGTGATAAGTCGACAACAGGAAAGACGCTGCATTTGATGCAATCATAACATGCAGGAATAGCCGTCACAATCGCATAGCAACCGAGTAGGAACCTAACTGTTACTAGGTAATATGCACATAACTGAAACAGACTGACCCAGGCAGCCCGAAGGTACCTTGTTGCTCACTATGTCAAAGATAAAAATCTAACTTAAACCTCTACCGAACCGGAATCATTTCAGTGGGTTCGTAACATCCTCAAAAGCGTCAACGTCGTCATCGAAGAGGTTAATCATATAAACCGAGACGTTCTTGTGAATGAACAAACACCTACCACTAGCGCACTTACTGGCCTGGAACGACGCATGAAGATCAGTAGTTCTGGGTTAACGTTAAGCACTTATCTTCAGGACTGCGTACAGCGCAACCCATGTTGTTTCCTTCCCACACTATTCCAACCTTCTACAACTCCATGCAGTTCCCAGACAGGTTCAGAAAGGACTCGACCACAAATTTCGCAGCTCACCTTCAGATTATCACTCAATTCGACGACGCGTGCCTTCTTCGTAGGCGGCGATGAAGTGTCCACGGCTGCAGATGATATTTCGGCCAGAATGGTAGGCATAAATATTCTTGACGCGAATGAACTTGTCGCGGCAACTAGACCACTAGTGCACGCTGCTGAGACAAAAGAAGATCGACCCTCCCAGCTCAAAGACGACACACCCAACTTGTATACCCTGAAATATTAAGCACGGTTTTCTGTGAAAATTACCTTCCAATACAAATTCAGAACTTGTTCTAGAGATCAGCGATTGTTTAGCATGTCGTGGACTTGAGACAAGCCCCGTCCTGCCTAACACAAAACACAACTGAGGGTCACGGGGAACCTCATGACTGTTCACATTAAACGACGTGATTCTATTCGAAAGAATACGCACTACAATGATCAACACATCCGGTCAGAACAGAAACAACGTTACCGAAATCGATGGCCACGACAGGGAACTTTCGGGACGCAGCGACGACGGGGGGGCTACCTCAGAGCCGTTCGCCATAGAGCGAGCTCTGTCCGTGGAGCGCAAAATCCGAACCACGTTGCACTCACTGCCACTACCCGTCTGGCAAACTCTTAAATGAGTTGAACACCTTTCTCTTTATACTGTCCCTGAGGACTGCTAACTGGAACCTCAAGCAGAGATTCATTTTCAGTAATGATCGTGGTGGAATTGAATCGTTCACCTTTGATGCATGGAGGATTTAGAAATTATTCTTCTTATTTCATGCATCTTTCTACTCTCTTCAAGTGAGTTAGTGAACTGCAGTGATTCTTCTTGTTATTGTGAACTGGCCGCTTATGTGAACACTGTTAAAGGTGCGGTTACTAGGCTAAGCCGTTGTGTTTGTGCGGGACCACAGCATAATCTCCATTCTTTCGGAGTTTTGCTGGTTTAGCCATTGTGGTTCCTTGGAATAAAGAGGTCAGCATGGCCAAAGTCTACCCCAGATCGTCACCACCACAGGCAGTCGCCGCCCATGTGTATCAGAGGGAGATTCGCCACCATCCGACTTTGATATCAGGACGGTGGTGGATCCCGCTATTGGTATAGCCTTAGCTGGGCTTCCTGACGGAATCGCCGGAGACCCTGTTGGGGGGATAAATCCTCCCGATGTATATCGCAGCGCGACACCCAGGAACACTTCGCTGCCACGATGAGGCGGTGAACCGTTGGGGAGGAGTCTGCTCTTCAGTGTCGATAATGTACAATTCACTACTGCTTTTACCAATTCTCGGAATAGTAACTCCTACGTCCGACTTTCCATTAACCTCGGCATTGATTGAATAATTCTCTCTGCTTCTGTTTAGCAAACACGAGGTGTTATTTTATTTCTTTATTTACGTACAAGCTGACGTTTCGGCGGATTTCGCCTTCCTCAGAGCCTGGAAAGGTCAAGTTGACTGCGATCTACACGGCCAAACGCCTCCATAACCAAACAGAGAAGGTGCTGAACCAAAATTTCAATCACATTGAACACAGAGTCTTCGCACACTCACCGCTTTCTATGAGTCTTCCACTAAATATTTCATGTGGAGACCAACCGCACAGAGTTCACATCGAATCGTAATGTGCCCATCTCATCAGAATAACAGGCTTATATACTGCCCAGTATCACGCGTGATAATGAGTATCATATTTTTTGGACACATTTGATTCAAAGAAAAAACCGAGTACGTTCGTTTCTCGAAGTCTTGACTCTACCAATAAACTACAAACTCGGCACTAATATTTTTTTGGATTACCGGATTTATTGAGCGTGTAAGTTCGGCCTTTTCGCATGCTTCTTATTGTTAAGAAGTTGAGTACAGCACTGTAAGCATGAAGTCTTTGTCAGTTTTTGTTCGCAGTTCCTCATTTTTCACTGTAAAACCAATATGTACCACGTTACAAGATGTTGTGCAAGCCTATACAGAGCGCAGATGATAAAAAACTACGTTATGTCGATATGGACCGTCAACAAATTCGAATGGCAATGCCTAGAGAGGAAGCGGGTGGCGCGGTGGTAGTTCATTACGCCGACGGCACAAGAGACACACCCTTGTGATGGCTCGACCCCTCACCGGGCCACCAATCCTCTCATCTCCACGGGGTCGGGAAATTAGTATTAGACTTGTCTGCGACAAACTCAGTCTCCCTCCAGTCAACGTGGGAACGGCCAAGCGCTATCTCACGCTTCCAGGGAAAATCGACTCGACCAGCATTCAACGACAATTGTGACGAAGACGGAAAAGTTCTTAAGCAGCAGCCGAAGACACATGCAAAACGTGTGGACACCGTCGTGGATGGTGGTGCGAGGAAACGAAACGAATCCAGGAAGTGTTGGGATCCGCACAGTGTGATACATGTGATCTCCGGTGTAATGTAACCATGCTCAAAAAGCATTTTTGTACCCCAGCGTACCGACGACCACTGAGAGGTCATTTGAGCTAAGCGCCGTTACGGAATGGATGACGCGGTTTTCGTTCAAGTCTTTCGTATTTGGAATCAGTTAAGGTTGAAAATGCAGAAAAAAAACTTCGCGACGATGTAGTAAAATCTCAAGCTCATTGTAATTTGTCAAAAAAATCCGTTACCACTCCAACCAATCCTTCCTGCTCATGTTATGCCTGCCGTGCACTTGGTATCCTAAAGCATCCGGTTCCTGACGCACTTTGTCCAGTGGCCACATATCCACTCCACCTGCTTTTTAAAATTTCGGCTCATTTCGCGGCGTTTCCGACTTTTGATCGTCAAAGTAGGTGAGAAATGCGGATTACCGCTCTCTTTCATGATTTGAGATACTATCAGCACCGTCCTGTCGAATGAGACCTCGAAACTCCGTGGTGCTTCATCCTGCTTACGCAGTGTCAAGAAAGGTTTCCGGATCGTACATTAAAATAGAAATAATCGTAGTCGAAAAAGGTGTGCATGGAGTTTGGTATTCTTTGCCTTTTTTCGCTATCTTCTTAGTGGTTTTGAAAGTTCCAAAGGGCTCTCGCTTTTCATGCTCAACTCTCCAACTAAGTCGTTCATCGTTTTGACCCTAGATAAACGAAGCTGGGGCATTCGGAGATATTTATTTTTTTTGAGCGTGAATGGGATGTAGGAAATCTATCCGTGCTTCTTGAACATCGTTTTTCTGAGATTTAATCGAAGACCAACTTTTCCACAAACGTTATCGAAATAGGCTAACATTTACATTTGTTCTGTCTTGCTAATGCTTGAGGTTATAAGAACGACGTCATGAGCAGTGCAAAGACTGCTGGTTATCGATTTTCACTTCCATATATTCCATTCCAATTCTAGCGCCACTTTCTCGAGGGCAGTTGTGAAAAAATTTTTGACGAGAAGATATCAACTTGTCGAACCATTTTTTCGACGTCAGTGGTGGTGTTGTCTTGGTTGTGAAGTAAGTATATAAAGTTCAAGAAGGACCTTTATATACTGTGTGCGAAAATTCTAGCACTTCTGAAATGCTGCTTGCTGCAATTCTGCTCGAGATGCGAGATTGCACGGTGGTTGGCGATGTCCTATACGTCTCCATTCTTATGCAGCGAAGTCCTGCTGATCTTTCATCAATTGCACACATTGACTTCGCATATATAGCATGTGAAAAGCCGAAGAAGTGTGCAGACGTGAACTACGGTGGATTTTCCAAACGTTCGGATTTAATCCCGTGAGAACCGGATATCATAAAGTTCTCACTTGCTGGATAGCACGACGGAGTTCAGAAGGGAAATTGATATATTCATCTTTGCTGACCGAATGTAGACGTGGCAGTCGAAAATATCGTGGGCATGTTGCATCTAGATGAAGTGGTTGTTTCTGTCTAAGGGCCATAGGTGAAAATCTCGGTCAAGTAATTGATGAAGTATCAGTGACCGTTGATGATGCTCTTTCTAGCTTTTGTAGATTCAGTGGACATGCTTCCGCTGGTCTCCTCCCCCTTAGATCTTTTTTTCAGTTCCCCTGAGGAGCTTTACGAGTGGGGAGGTCAGCGTCTATTGCCTGCTGTTTGTACGACTCACATGAGACGTATCATCTTGATTGTTTGTGGAGAATGACATCTCATGGTAACTTTCAAGCCCTCACGTTATTTAACAATATTGCGAGATAATGGAAAGGTCGATCGTGTCGCTTAGAAATGTTGTCAATAACGGTATCTTAATTCACAACGGTTTTGCGACTTCACTCTTTTCGAAGTTTTCTCCTTCCTGCGCAGAAAAGACTTGCACGGAGAGGATAACTCGATTGCAACAAGAAAGGTTTAAGTTGACCAAACTTCCACATTACTATGATGAGATTTATTTCGTTATGATACTCTCCACTGGGAAACATTCACGTCCGTTGATAAGATGACTTGTAGGAGAATTGTGAGGTAACATGAATGGTTCTGATCATTGTGATAAACTCAGGAGAGCTACTAACACCTTCTGGGTCCAATGTCATCCTTGAAGTCCCCCAGTAAACCTTGTAGAAAGCACAGTCTTCATTGTTAGAAGTTGCTCAAGTCCATATTTCATACATCGATCTAGTCATCGTCGTAGTTTGATGTTGAGGCGAAGACGACAGACACCGTCAACATCTGTGTTGGTCAGCATATTTTGAACTTTAAATGACCAGTATTTTGCTACAAATAAACATAAACAAACTTCTGGTGCTGGGAAAAATGACACAGGAAAAAATAGGAATCGTTAACAACAGAAAACAAGTAAGAACTCGTCTACAGTGCATTGGTAAAGTTGATTTTAACCAATTGTAATTCTGTTTTGCTCTTTTTAAATGTTCTTCTCGCGTAGATGCAATGCATAGATGATGTCAGAGCTACGGCAATATTGTACTAGGTTGATATAAAGGAAATGTCCATTTATGAGCGGCAACTTGAAAGTGCTATGACTCAGCTTAGTCAAAACTCTATTGGTAGTTATAAAAATTATGGATTACACAGTTCTGTAAACTTCATCAATGGTTTAGTTGTTGGCCGTTTTCTTAACAAGTAGTGGCGGAGGTGTGTGAAAAAAGTGGTAGCCGCTTGGCGAGTTACCGAGGAGTTTGGTGTTTGAAACACAGCCTTGTGGGACAACTTATTCAACTTGGACAGCATAGTTGTGCAACGTGTTCAACCGAAATCGTTCTAAGAGAACTGGACAATCAGGTTGCTTGGTGGTA
The DNA here is from genome assembly GCA_018806985.1 of Angiostrongylus vasorum. NCBI lineage: Eukaryota > Metazoa > Nematoda > Chromadorea > Rhabditida > Metastrongylidae > Angiostrongylus > Angiostrongylus vasorum. The sequence continues at coordinate 679,078 of JADANN010000198.1, read as the reverse complement.
GACAAATACATCAGAATTTTTAAAGGATTTCATCGATTTCACGACAATGCCTCTCTTGTGATTTCGTAGAATTGAGAATGTTGTGGTGGATCAATTCAACTGCATGCCACCAAACAGTCATAATAAGATTTTTGTCATAAAGTCGGTTTTAAAATGTTGTTCTTGCTCTTTGCTAGGTGGTAATGATACCGACTTCTGCAGGATTGATTGTTCGGGAAAAACAAGTTACTATCACCGGACAATCACAACTATCAATCATCAGCACGCTGTATAAAAGGGCATCACCGAGTGAGTGAGCCTCATTCGAGAGATGGTCCGCTAAGGAAGACATAACTCGATACGAAGGCGAAGGGGCCACATCGAGACGAAGGACCGTGGACTATCAACTCGGATGGTCGGCTCTGATGAAGACGAAGACGTCGAAACGTTAGCCGAATAAAAAATTGTTTATCAACCCTGTGTAAGCTTAACAAAGAAAGAATACAAGTCATAATGGGGTTCTGATGATGAAGATCTGACTTAAGAAGTAAATGTGAGTTTCACGTCGACCCAGCTGTAGTGGCGAAGACGTTAGCTATCGTCTAGAATCCATTCCATATTCCGTACGTCATAATTTGATGAAGAAATGAGTTCTCTGTGCAAAAAAGATGTAGCGCGCGTTTCATAACGACTATGTCTTTGCTTTCAGTTCACTCCGTGTACAACCTATCCACCAAGTTTTCGCACCTTTGCAATGTCTTTCAAATGACGAAGAGTTGTTGAGCAGCTTCTTTTCTTCTGCAAGCGTTGAAATAGTTTTTCCAAGGGCAGCTTCGATTAACGACTTCAGATGATCACCGTCATCTGTTGACGAACGCCAAAAATCCTCTCATATTCATATGAGGACCTATTGAACTGTTTTCGAACCTTACGTTAAGAAACACATCTCTTGCCTAAGCGTTTACATTTTAAGTTCCATTCGCTACGGTAGGTCTTGGTTTGAATTCATGAAGAAAACCGTAGCAAATTGTTGGTATGAGAAAGCCGTCTCAACGGCCCAAAATAATTTTAATATAGGTGGTAGAAAAACATAAACCAGTTAACCATGAAATAACTGTGGGATGATATCAAGGAACAATGTATGTGGTGCTAATTTATGGCAACATGCATTTACTAGGTAGTCGAAAATTAATGCAGGATTTCAACCTGTGTTCTTCAAAGTAGCATATCTCAGCTCAGAATAAGCTTTGACAATCGGAATGGAAACCATTTGAATTCACGGGTTTTCGCCAATAAGAAACGATATTTAAAACATAAACAAGCGTAAACATAAAAATCTTGAACTCTGATGGTGATGAAATTGCTGAACGCAGCTCAGGCTTCAGCTGGGTGCCCGAAGTATGTCTCGCTTAGCAACTTGTCCAGATCGTTGAAGAAGTTAGTAGTCGATGGGTGACAAGTTCAGCCAGTACGCTAGAAGCGTCAGAGTTTCGTAATCCACCTCATTCAAAGTTCACAGCGTTGATAGTGCGAGGTGTTGCCGATTCGCTAATCTCTGAAACACAACCAGAATTGTATTTCATATCTTACCCTGCCATGAGAAAAAGAATAGGCACTAAATGGAAGTTAACCACTGTGACTTCTCCCAAACAGATGAGACACGTGCGCCGAGTTCTTCTGCAAATTCTCGAACAACAGTATGCGCATTTGCTTCCACCAACGCCCTCAATTCATCTTGCCAATAGCAAAAGAATGTCCGCGGACTTCCTTATCTTCGAAGTCGAGTACGCTCCACGAAATTCTCCAAAGCAACGTTGCACTATGCGTTCGTTAAAACTTGTTCCCGCGGGTGCCTCAATAATCCTTCGGTGCGCTCGCTATGCGTACAGCCGAGTTTGAATTTGTAAAAGTAGATTTATTTCGAAATCCCAACTTCCAACCAATCAATCGAAAATTTGTAAAAATACATTTTATGTTGTAACCGAATTACACTGTGCGAAAATACTAGATCACTCGAAAGTTTTTTTTGCTAAAACATATAGAAGGAAGATAGACTTGGAAAACCCTGCGTCAATCTGGGAACAACCTAAGATAATGGACGAAGAATGTTGTTGTTGCTGCTTCACCTAGGAATTGCATGTTTCGTGGACACAGTTACGACAGTATGGAGTGAATAACAGTTTGCACAACAATGATCCGACGCCCACGCACAGTGACCAGGTGGTCGGACTGTGCCGCCGACGGGATACTAGGCCTCAATGACATCGTTTCTCCCAACGATAACACAAAAAAGGCGAAACGAAGGACTCGCGTGGTGTTGTGGTGAACGTGTTGGCGTTAGGAAAGGGTAGTAGCGTGTTCGATCCCGTTCCCACCGCAGACACAAGCGGTCCTGAGTTCTGCAAATATCTCAGCATCATTGTGATACAATAAGTGTGGTGTGACACATAAACAATGTTTATTAACACAGTCGGAAATTCACTCAGTCGAGTGAGTATTCAAGCACTCAAGAAATGGCGATTGTTAACAAAGGGAAAGGTGAAATCGATTTCATTGCGAAGTGGTCTCTCCAAATTTACTCAGATGTGCTGCAGATTTGGCCGGGACAAGTCTCTCATTGTGAACATACGCTTCACACGGATAGCACCATACCGACAGATCGGCAAGCGAAAGCGACATCGCATGAGACGGTTCTGCCTCATAGTGCAAGAGTGCATGGCCGTGCACGTAACGTCCGCAGTGCACCTACAAACCAACCATAGAAATATTTTGCTTTCCGAATTCAACAAATTCCCTATGAAAATATTTTTTCGACAGTTGCACATGTTTTTCCAATAACTGAAGTATTAAACAACCCGAGACTTAGGTGGCATGTTGAATAGACTTGACACTATCGCTTTAAGGATCTACATGCGTAAAATCAGCGTTTATATCATTCTGGTCCAAATACTTCCTTTATTCGTCTCGTTACCCTACCATTTCTAGTCTTTAGAAGTAATGAAGAATAGGTAAGGATAAAGGATAAAGCTCTCGGCGTTGATCAATCCCTAAGGAATGCGCCATGCATTCGACTTCATCAAGTATCGTTGGAGGTGATTGAATGCATATCTGGCCTTTACAATGGCTCGCGATGGCCTACCGATGTATCGAGCCAGCGCTGCTGTCCTCTCAGACAAGTCTGGTACCAATTTGCCAACCCCGGGGAGGTGGAAGGCTTGGTTGGCCATGGGCGCGGGGATCGATTTCATGTGTGTCGCAGTGGCGCTTCCAACCAGTGCGCCATACGCGCCCGAAGACTAGGTATGACTTTGGATTTGGCTAAGGCTTTTCTCTTTGAAATCCTGAATGCTACTTGAGCGTAATTATCCCTGAAATTTCGTATCTACCTGTGCTAGTGCGTCACAGTCAACAGGCAGACGCCAATGTTCGCAGATCGGAGGGAAGTTTGTAGCTAACTGTAGCTAAAAACTCTAACTGCTCTTGTTTGGAGCAGATGACAAAACAACCACCACGATATCTTTATTACTAGGAATGTACAGAAAGTTCTGCGCACAAAATGAACCATCCGACAGAAAACGACCTGTATAAGGTTCATATCTGCCGCAACGCTTCCTTTTACTACTTTTATCTATCTTATCTTTTATCTATCTACCTGTCTTGTCTTTTACTTACTTTTGTCTCACCAATGTTACCCCTACAGGCATCATGTAGTGTAGAGTATGAATGAAACCCTTACTCAGTTTCATGTTCGATTCAAGTGTGGAACATGGATGTCGTTGTTGATCTCGCTGAGATTGACCACAACTTTGGACTTCATTAGTGTACTTCCTAATACTAACTATTTGAAGAAAACCGGGAATTGTTGCGAAATATAAAGGATATAAAAAAGGATAAAATTCTCGGCGTTGATCAATCACTGAGGGAAACCGCCTTGCATTCGACTTCATTAAGCACCGTTGAAGGTGACTGAATGCATGTCTGCCATTTATAATGACTTGCAATTGCTTGCCGATGTATCGATCCAGTGCTGCTATCTTCCCAGACAAGTCTAGTACCAATTTGCAGACCCCGGAGGGATGGAAGGCTTGATGGGCCAGGAGCGCGTGAATCGATCCCATGTGTCGATCACTGCGCTACACACGCCTCATTGCGAAATATGACTGTAGAAAATACCCTGACCGACAATGAGGGCTAAAAGAAGCTAAAGAACAACTAGGAGATAACATTACCTGGAGACCTTTTCAGCAAGTGCTCACCTTGTAGCATGTAAGACAAACCCAGGGTTCTGCTGCAATGTTACATATGTCACATACAGAATTCGCATCTATTCCCGTCACTGGAACATCACTCGTCTGAAAGCATCTCCAGTTAATCTTCTTCTATCATAGGAGTAACTCAGTATCTAACTCAAACAGCTCGAAACAAGTACCCACTAGTTTTTTTTCTTTATTTTTTAAGAAATAAATCATTCATAACTATAGAGCGTCGATCTCAATACCGTCTGTAGAGTAGCTGACATCAAAACAAAAGGGCTTGTAACTCAATCCATACCATGAAATGAGCCGTAGTTTTAGAACAGAACTTGTATTTCTTTAACACAAGGTCCATATTCCATAGAACAAGCTCATATTCAAGTCAATATACCCAATTGCATGACAGTTGGTTCGTAAAGCTGAAGAAGAGAAGGATATTGAAGCAGTACCTGGTTAAGATGTGGACAGGATGGAAGAGGAACGACAGCGTGAAGACCCAGTGTAACTTCTCCCACTTCAGAACTTGTACCTTCTTGTTGCATCGTGTGGAAATAATGAGCTTCGTTTCAGTAAGACAAAGATTCGACCGACCGGTTTGGTGGTAGATCCAGGGAATGCTGCAAGTTTTTCGCGAGGAAATCTGATAAACATGTGAAGACTAGCGAACGTTTCGCTTTTAAGAAAACATTTCCAAATCCCATGAATTCTTGAAGCCAGAAGAACATAGGTGGATACGCTTGACCTAGAACGAATCTGATTTCGAACTAACGCTCCAATCTTTGGGAAATAAACCTAGTTCCAACTAATTTTCCATTTCTAAAGTTTCCCATTTGTTGACGTTACGGCGCATCTAATGCAGTGGTTATAGGTGTTCTGCAACACATACTGGGATAGTCGCTGGTTGGGTTCCGCGACCCAGATCACCAAGCCTTGTATTCCTTCGAGGTCCATGAGAATTGGTACCAGACCCTCCAATGGGGTACAGAAGCACTGACTTGATACAACGTTAAGCCTCTGCAAGTAATAATAGTTTGGGCCAAACATGCATTTGTCCATGTCAATCGATCACAGATGCTTGATGGAGTCCAATTTATCGCGCATCCATCAGAGATTGGTGGATGCTGAACATTTCACCCCTCATACTTTGTAGAGACTATATGATATAACAACTGATAAAGCAACTGAAGCAATAGTTGGCGGAACTTGGACCCCAGACCAGATCGAACCACGATTACACTTTCCGGGGGCTATCCTGCTGATGGATGATTGCTGATGTTAGAATTAGATGGAAAACTAGCCGGAAGAAAGGCAAAGGAAGGGCCTCGGTGGTGTAGTGTGTAACGCGCGAGCCTCTGAAAAGGGTAATCATAGTTCGGTCTGGCCTGAGGTCCAAGCTTTGCGAATGTCTCAGCATTATAGTAGTTGTATCTCACATCATAGCTTGCCGTGAAAATTATAGCAGACAGCAATATTGAGGCAATGGCCTCCGAAAAACTGCACGTAATCCACGAAAAAACGCTTCGTAGAATTTAACCAGGTGCCATCACTTAGTTGAATTAGATTGGATCGTCAATCATAAATCGATAATCAGAATGGTATTCCAAAGTGCTTCATCTGTTCGCGTCTTCTTGAAGAACACCATAGGTGTAGAGCACTATCATTATCCTCTCAAACAACTTTAGAGCATTTCTTTACAGACGTAAGCAAACGATGAAATAACTCATGCTAACACACCAATCCTCGACATTTTTAGAACTTCGCTATTCATAAATTCATCTTTCATTACATAAAAATGAAATAGAAAATGTGTAAGACTCACTGGAAAGTAAATGGTTGGACATCTTGACAAATATGTGACTAGGAAAAATGCGTGGTACTAGATCTAACTGAAAGCCAAATGTACAAACCATTGGAAATTTCGCCTGATTGAAATAAACATGAGATGGTTCAAAAAATGCCGGAGAATAGATCTAGAGATATCAGGTATGAATTATGCCTAAGTTTATACATCAGTACACCTAGTGATACAATCTTGAGTCCTGAAAAGCACTGAGATTCCGACGAAACTAATAGTATGAGGTAAATTCTGAAGTGACTAGCGGAACATTCGGATCTACACAAAACACTAGACAATGACGAAGATAAAAAAGGCCTATTTTTTTATTCAAGAAGGGAAAGAGAAGCTAATGAACCATGATCATCACATAGCTATGCAAAATAAGCGGATATATGTAGTACAATCAAAAATAGAATGAAAAATATCGGAGAGCAAAAATGGAACTGCAGAATTTCGAAAGGCATACGGGAGTGTGGACAGTGGAGATTGTAACCTACAAGTTGAGGGATTCCTATAAGACATAACACAGTAAAGCTACAAATGTTCTAAATTCATCCTCCCCAACTGCTCTTCGATATCATTCATAGCTGCGATTCGAGGAGATCGTCGAACAGAACGCTCTTCAGTGGGTTTTGGCAGCTGATTTTTCGTAACCTTCTGCTTTATCGACGCCTTCGTAGCGAAGTATTTCTGATTTTGCAACTTTTTACTCTTCGTTTTCTCACACGTCACTTCTTTGTTTGCAATTTATGTACCTCGAAAAATCTTCTAAAATTATGAAAATTATGGAATTGTTAGGTTCTAAAATTATTACGAAAACTAAAAAATTACAAAAAAAATGAAAAAAAATAAAAAAATTATGACTAGAAGGTAAATCATTAAAGAAAATTAGTTATTATAAAAAAACTATGAAATCATTCAAAAAATCATTAAATTAGAAGTTTACGAGGACACACTACGTAGGTTTAAATAAGAAAACAACGACTCGACCGCCCGTAAACCCTGGTAACAATGAATGACGTTTAGGACGTTTAGAACGTTTAATGTACTTTTCTGTTCCTGTTACAGTTACAAAACGGCAGATCTATTATGAATGTAAAGTAGGTTGCTTCAAAAAACTTCTGGGTACTAAGAGATTCCAAAACAGGAAATGATCACCTGAAATCCTTTCAAGCAATTCCAATATTCCTCGTGTACAGTAGCCACACCTCGAATACTATCCCATATCCCTCTGTGCAATCTGTATCTATAAAGGGCGCGGAAATGTCTAAGTATCAAGTAAAGAGGTGAAACTTGAAAGGAAAAGCAGACGTACTGAAGCTTTAAATCGCTTGAATCGTCGGATTCGAATACCGTTCTAACCCTACCGTCAACCATTACACGACATACAGCAGCAGCACACTTCGCCATCATATCGAGATTATAGCCTAGGACATAGATTATACTTCCGTGAAAACGAGGGGCGGATAAATTACCTTTATGGATATGAACAAAACCCATTTCGTTAATGAAACTACTACCTAAACAGAAGCTTGGAAACGCTGACTACTCTTTAGAGAACTTAAGTGCCGCTCAACACAAATCTCGCTAATTTTCTTCAATTGTAATCATCGGCTATTGGTTCAGCATATCTAGTGCATTGTGACATCTCGCAGCTAATTCCCATTAAGCAACGTTTGGATGGATTCACTAAATGTTGTCCCTCACCAAGTGTTGTGGTCTCCCTCCATCTGTGTGAGTTTTCTCACAAATAAAAAAAACAAACAACCCAGTCGATTACAAGGTTAGGGAAAGTTGGAAGTCCAACTGACGACTTAAGATTGTCTTAATTCGCTGTATATAAGAAATCACCGTTTAAGCATACTACTGGTGGTGCAAAGAACCTTCGGTGTGGATGAGAACCCGATCAAAGTTCAGTTAATACAGCAGAGGGCCTGTAGAGTTGTGGCATGGAAATGGTCAACACAAAGATCTACACCTGTCAGTTAAATGGTGTATTCCTTGAGGTCCAAAAAGCAACCCGTGCTGCATTTCGTCTTTTGTGCGTCTCATCTTCCATGTCACTCATTGTTTCATGTAATTCCTTAGGCACCACTATAAGGAACATAACCCATCTAAGCTTGTTCTTTACCATACCTTGTGCTTATCATGACTTCGACATTGTAATTTGTTTTTAGTGCAATCCTTTCACCAGCTTCGTTACGTCCAGTCTATATCGTCTCCACTTCATTGGTTCAAGATAGAAAATAAATTACATGGATAATTGGAACTCACTGGCTGTAAGGACCCCAGAACAATCTCCATTTTCCGGAGTTTTGCTACTTTAGCTATTGTGTTTCCCTGGAGTCCCGAGGTCAGCCTAGCCAAAGTCTTCTCCAGGTCGTCACCAAAACAGGCGGTTGCAGCCCTTGTGGATTAGAGGGAGACTTGCCACCATGCGACTAGTTTGATATTAGGATGGCGGTAGATCCTGGTATTGGTTTACCTAGTTGGACTTCTTCGCGGAAACGGCAGACTCCTTCTCAGCATGGGAAACCCTGCTGAAGGTCCCTCCCGCTGTACATCGCAGCCCGATATCCAGGAACACCTCCCTGCCACGCCAAGGCGATAAACCGTTGGGAGGGAAAACAAATTAATAGTTTGATAAATAAAGTTTATGTTCACAATGTCTTCACAATCTTCCTTTCTTAAATATCTAACATATCAATTAAAGACGCTTTTGAAATTTATAAGCCAGAAACAAAGCAATAACCAAAACCAGTGCAAAATGAATTTTTGTAAGTGGTAAAAAATTTCACCAAAGGACAAGATACTAACCTAGACAATGAATAAAGATAGAAACGGTGTAGTGGAGTAGTAATCACGAAACCAACCTCCTTCCAACACAACAATAACTCGGCCACCGGCTAGCGCTGTCAACTGATAGGTCATTAGAGCAAACGTATCAGGATTAACCATGCATTCACCTAGGGGGTCACCAGTAGCAGCATCGAAGCCGGCCGAGATGAACACCAACTCAGGATTGAATTCATAAGCAATTGGCATAATCACCTGAATGCATGGCATTAGAGTGATGGGTGTCACAATGTAACCTAACCAACGGATAAAGTGGGAAAAGCACTACCGCCCAATAAACGAACTTTTTCCGAATGCAGCACGATAAGCTTCGTCATCGATTCTGCCATAATTCCATGGTAGATTAAATGAATAACCTTTTCCTTTTCCTTTCCCAACATTTACATAGTCTTTCGTATCACCTACTGGGTAGAAAAGCCCATTGTCATGACGATGGACTGACATGTATAGCACTCTGTTGTCATCATCAAATATCTGTTGAGTCCCATTTCCATGATGCACATCCCAATCAAAGATCAGTACTCGTCGTATGTTGTACTTATCGATGGCATACTAAATAAAAAGGATAAAGCTCTCGGCGTTGATCACTCTCTTAGGGATGCGCCATGCATTCGACTTCATTAAGCATCGTTTGGAGGTGATTCAATGCATATTTGGCCTTTATAATGACTAGCGGTGGCCTACCGATGTACCGAGCCAGTGCTGATATCGTCACAGACAAGTCTGGTACAATATGCCGACCTCAGAGAGATGGAAAGCTTAATGTGCCAAGAGCGCAGGTATCGATCCCACGTGTGTGTTGCAGGGCGCCCCTGATCACTGCGCCACACGCGCATGTAATGGCATACTAGATTTGGGAAATAATAAAATACGATTTGGAAATGATGGATATCTTGTGACGTAATACACCAAGCGAGAACAAAGCACTGAAGTGTTCAGTTTCATGAAGATCCGGAGAGATTTTTGTGCCAAACCAATAAACTCTTTAATGCAGTGAACACGGATTACTTCTATAGAATAGATAGTTACAAGGATAGAAACGACCAATCAATGGAAGTCAGCACTCTATCCTCCAAGAAGTGGTAACAGCTTGGAGCCGTGAATGGAATTCTTACAAATATCCCGCCGCTGCATTGCAATAAAACACCTCTCGAAGAAGATGTGTTTTGAAATCTGACTCGGAAACAAATTGTACAACGTTCTAAGAGTCAAGGAAGAAAGAAAACGTAGAAAAACCTCTTGCACATAGCGAAAACGTATGTACTTCGAAAACGGCAGACAAATTCTTTGTTGAAAAAGTGGTTAATCTACAAATCCTAGAAAACGATCAAAAACTAATGTTCCAAAATATGTATTTCCCAAACTACGAACAGAAACTGTAGCTAAAGAAAGAACTCACCTTCGTCGCGACGGCTACATTGTTGAAAATGCAAAAACCACTGGGCTCGGATATGCCAGCATGATGGCCTGGTGGACGAATCACTGCGAATGCATTCAGCTCACCGACACCAACGCTCAGTACTCGGTCGACACACTGAAATATCATGATAGAAGCACTTTGGGATACAGATGGCGAAATGGACAAGTACTTTCATGGAAGAAGAAAAGCACTGCTATCGTGTAGCACAGCTTTTCCACCTATATAGTCACTTTGGATGTCCAAATGTCCATATCGGTTACTGATTTAAAAAAAGCCTTGTCACTCAACGAAGTTTTACACCTTTCTGTTCATACCACATACCATTCTCAACACTTCAGTATTAACGAGTTTATCTGTTCCGCGACCAGCTTAAGTAATTTATATGATAATTTAAGAAAAAAAGAAATAGAAGCCAGTTTTCCACCAAGTCAAACTCGTGCGAAAAGGCGCGAGAACAGTACTCCCATCATCAAAATTGTATTTCTGCAGAGAATCCAAGAACGATGAAACACTTGTTTCTAAAGAAATCGTGATGAAGATGACAGCCTTCAAGATAAACAGGTTAAACGGCAACGAGTCATCGACGACGACTGAGACAGATCCATGAAAGATAAACAGTTCGACAGCACGCAGAACAACTAGGCGCAACTAGAACAGCAGCACCACAAGACATTAGCCCGAGCAGGAAGTGGAAAGAACCAAACGAATAGGTTGAATAGGTCCCATGAACTGATGGGATATGTAAAAAAGGTCACCTAGAAAAAATATCTAGAAAAATTGGTCTTCTCTTCCTTCGCGTAAGAAGAACGACGAACTTGTGCATTTATCGCACTGTGAAATGCAAATGAAACTGGATTCCACACAATCGAATATGTCTACAGAACGCTGTACAATAGCGATGCACGGAAACACATCGTGAGGTGAAATTCGCATCAAAAAGCCAGCGGTGGTGACTACTCCGTTATCGGCACTCATTATAGTTTATTAAATCTGATCGAAAACACCACAGAAAGGTATTGTCACAAAATGGATAGGACAGATAAAGGACTGCAGTGGCCGGCAATTGAAACGGACACTGTCGTTTTCCAGTGCCTGACCACATGTAAACTCAGTATTGCAAAGCTTAGGCTTAAACAATTGACGCCTCTGAAACCATACAATTTTTACTGTGTAATGTGCACTTCAGATCGGAGTGGGTAGAGCAGTAGTAAAGACGCTGCTGACCACGAGCATGGTGCTCGTTCGCCACGTCCCCAGGCTCACCAAGTCTCCCATTCCTAAGAAATCGGAAATTTGGCACTAGACTTATTTGGGACCAACTCATTCCCTCCAATCCAAGTTGGGACAACTTGTTAGAGATAATCCAATACTGGGAAGTCTCACTGATCAGCATTCACCGACATCCATAAAGAAGGGGATAGTCCACGAGCAGTCGAACCCACGCGTAAATGTTCGAAGACCCTCGTGGATGACGGATGCGAGTAAACGAATCGAATGCAGGAAGTGGTGCATATGGGTAAGAAGTGTTTCGACAATAACACAGTACCATTTCAACTAATGTCTAAAAAGAGGTGAATGAGAATTTTAACCTGAAAACCGAAATCACTTTACTGCCAATAATAACATTTTCTTTAGCACCTTTGAAACTCGAATACGCACTATTGCAACTTCAGTAATCAAGAAATATCTTTTTTTTCTCTGTTACATTAGCATGACTTTATTTCTTTTATAAAGGTGCATATATATATATATATATATATATATATATATATATATATATATACTATATATATATATATATATGTATACATACAAATATATGTGCATGTATCGTATTTTGCTTATATGACACAACTTCACATAATATGCAGATCTCAGTATTTTGCCTACTTAGTTAGTTGTCTTGCATCCATCACTCATGAAGATCGTCGAGTTTGCACGTGGGATGAGCAAACACTTGACAGTTTTGTTTTCTTCATGAATGTCACAACGGTCTTGATTGTGTGAAATTAGAGTCGACTTAGACTAAAATACGGTCTCAACTTAGGAACTACGTAAATCCATCTAGACAAGGTTAACTAATTTATACACTTTCCCAGTTCCCAGATTTCCTTCATAAGTTAAGGTTACGCAGTAAACGGCTAAACTTCCTCAACATAGCGGTACCGTAACTCCACCTATACATGTTTGGCTAATTTATATCCTCTCAAATACCATTCCTAAGCTAAGGTTAAGCAAGTAAACAGCTACAAACAGCTTTTCCAAGCCGAATGCATTACACTCTATGTTCTGGGCGCATTCTGTGGTTGCCAAGCAACACAATTTAGCGAATAAAAGAAGCACATAATAAACGCTATTTCGTGCTTCAAAACACGTGGATGAGAGAATTTCTCTATGGATTTGAAAGTATAATGGTTGATGTGGTCCACCGCAACGAGCACACTCTCTGTATCCCATGAGTAAACATGCCTCCACACTAGTCCAACCACTGACCTGTCAACTTGTGCACATAACTCTTTTTAAATTCAAACACTTTCATCTGTCCGAATTAAAGTGAACAACTGCCGATGTTTTAACATAAAATTGTAAAGAATTCGTACGTAAAATTCTCGTCCCTTCTAATTTTTTTTCGGAATCAGAAAACAGCTGTCAATAACTCATTGAATGGAATTTACTTCGTATAATCCATACAGGTTCAAAGAATAAAACTGTAAGAATTTTTTGAGAGAAAATATCAGAGTCACCAAATATCTAATCACTAGGAGAATTCCAGATAACGGTCAAGCGGTACACAATTCAATACCGCCGGAACGGAAAGCAAACCGATCCATGATGATTCACCAACAAACGGCTTCAATGCATTAACGCATACCAGTGCCGAATCAATAAACTTTAAATCGTATTCAGCTTCCAGATAGTTCTCCGAAATCTCTAATAGGAACCAATTTTTTCTAGTTCTGTCCTATATCCAGAAGTTTCTGGAAGTGAATTCAGCGTTTCATGAATTATTTTTGGAACGGACATCCTCAATCAAACTGATAAACACTCGATAACGCTCTCGGCGAAGTGGCAGCGGAGTGAAGCGGCCAGTTCGCCTCCTCGCGCCGTGGCTTCGTCACGGGGTGTGTCGTAGTGCGACAAATCCAGCTGCAAACACACCTCCTCCGTGCCACAACTGTCGCTGTCACCCTCTCTTTCACTGAATAAGGCCTCGTTCTGACTGAATTTTTTGTCTACGACCAACCTATACCTGTTTTTCAACCGGATCAAATTTGATCAGAACACCGTAACTAACGGTGGTATGGATAGGCATCTTCTAGTCTACGCTATTTAGAACAAAAGGAATGAGAATGTCATTTTTGAAGTAGTCCCTGTAAAACTGATAAGCTCCATGTTCTACGTAGCGGCAGTTTTTGCACTGACATGATAAATGGGAGGAGAACCTGTAGATGTGAAGTGGTTTAACTGTAATTGCTTCACATCTACACCGTAATCAATATCGACACATCACCTCACACACTACATAGGAAACACTTCACTGCTGATTCGATTCCAGATATCTTAACCAACCTTGTACTAGCTTAATAATGGTTTAAATTAAACCAGATCTTAATTTTTAAATTTAAAAATAAGTTTAAAAAAATAATAAAGGTTTCCATTCAAAATCAATCCTGAACTAACAAGCCCACACTGCTCCTAACGACTATGGTGGTTTCAGTCAACGTCCAACTACTAATATGACGATTGAAAAACCGTTTTGCACACCTAAGTTAGATCCTGGTGAAAATCTTTAGAGCTGCATGTCAGCTGATGCCGATTTCAACGATGGAGCCGAATTTGAGGTTCCACCGTTCTCAAAACTTCTTCATCCGTCGTTTCTCGTGCCGTTTACTGCATATTTCGCATGTTTTCGACTTGCCAGTTTATATGTGAAGACTTTCCTCTGGCAGGACTATACGGATTTCAAGTGGGTTCATTACTTCTTCTTAGAATTCATGTCAACGCAATACAAGGGTGGTATTTCTTCGTCAAACTGAAAACGACAGTAGTCCGTACTCCAAGTTTTCCAGAAGGTATCGACTGCAAAATTTGTCAATTTGCCTTCTCCATTCTGTGACTGCGGGTGTCTGGTCAATAGTTTTTTTCTTGATATACACGAAAGAGATGTTTGAGAATGTCATCCACTGGTATCAACCATGGGCTGTTCACTTGCCGATTATTTCAATTGGTTAGTTTAGAATTGAAATTACAAATGGCGGGACAAAGTGGTAGTACTCGTACTCGTAGTGCTCACGAATTTCCTCTTATCGCGATGTTTACACTACTTTTACTACAAGTTCTTTTCTATGGGGTGCAAAACAATGCAATGACAAAATTACAGCCTGATGTCCAAGAGTTTCGTTCCTAGGTGTTCAAATTTTGATAGGCTGTATTCCAGCTTATTTCGCACATGACGCTCTTGATATGATCAATCACGAGTGGTCCCGGTGGACAACTGAGTTGCTTCTTCATCACATCGCCGCCAGTTTTGCTCTGCTCTGTGGTATTCTGCCTCGGAAATTCTTGCTGGCAAATTATTGGGCTTTGTTGATGGAAGGTAACAGGTCGGACTTTACACGTTATCAGGAAGTCATGTGCCACAAACATTGAAAGTGTTCTAAAATCTGGACTATTCAGCATGTTCCTGCACATGCGGACCATCATGCAAATCTCCGGACAGTCCGTACAATATCCAGCATTTTATAGCGCGGTAATTCGTTGCAATATCGTATCGTAGGTTTTATCAAGTTTTACCTATTAACAGTGTCAAAAATTCATTCTATGATATTCGGCTAGCCTTTGCGAAGGAGTCCTAATAGTTTTCGTTACATTTTCTAACATATGCACAACAGAATATCCACATATCCATAACGACAGTGAAGCGTGAACATATGTTAAAAGTGTTGTTAGCCATGTTCTAGCCTCTCCTCCATTTCTCCGCAGTAGCGAATTCAGTCATGGGAAAAAAGCGAAAATGGAGAAGTGGAAGCATGCAATCCATGCAACAACCGTCTACTTGAGGCCCACTATATGAGTTTTCACAGCGGTCGAACACACTTCACGCCCCATGTAACGCTTGTATTGATTGTGGCTGTGCACTTATCTAAGTATTCGTGCTTACAGAAAACGACCATGCTCATACAAGTTCGTTGCAGTAGCACCTAGCATAAATGGAAGCTATTCTCATTGAAAAGTGTACCAAATTGCCAAGAAGGCAGGAATGACGTAATACGTGTTTAACAGATTCGCAACATGTCTAATCCTCGATATGTGCACAGTGTTAAAAAGAAGGATAAAGCTCTCAGCGTTGAACAATACCTTAGGGATGCGCAATGCATTCGACTTTATTAAGCATCGTTTGGAGGTGACTGAATGCATATCTGGCCTTTACAACGACTCGAGGTGGTCTACCGATGTATCGAGTCAGCGCTGCTATCCTCCCAGACAAGTCTGGTACCAAATGGCCGACCCTGGAGGGATGGAAGGCTTGGTGGGCCAGAGGCGCGGGAATCGATTCCATGTGAGTTGCAGGGCGCCTCCGACCACTGCGCCACACGCGTCCCTGCACAATGTGACGAGATCCAGTTTTCGCCGACTGCGGATTGCATTGGAATCGATGGAAAGGGTCGCAAATATGTTAAAATGCAGTGTCAAAAAAGAATTTCAACAAACGGTAGCATTTCGAACCAGAGCAGGAACACAAAAGTATCTATTAACAAGTAAAATAGGTAAAATAGAAAAGGCTATGTTCCAGATATGACCCAAAGCCTATGCACCTTGATGGAACAACAAAATAATGTCAATGTTTAAGAGCTTCTGCGTGATAAGATGGATAAGAAGATTTTTGCGGTGATTTGAGAAAAAAAGTTGCCGACAAAATAATATAGAAATCGCTGAATAACTACTGTTTCCAAATCATGGACGATACCATTAAGCTTCCAAATATGCGGCAATCTGTTTAATAACTGAACAACGTAATGTATGTGAATTTTGTTCGCGAGAAGTACAAAATATGTTATTTCGAGAAGTACAAAAAGCTATTACTACTTGGATACTTGGACGGTCCGTCGTCACCGGTTGTGCGGGCCCCAGCACAATCCCCATTATTCGGAGTTTTGTTGGGCTAGCCATTTTGTTTCCTTGGAGTCCATGGGTCAGCCTGGCCAAAGTATGCGCCAAGTCGTCATCACCACAATCAATGGCAGCCCTTGTGGATCAGAGGCAGATTTGCCACCATACGACTAGTTTAATACCAAGACGGTGATAGATCCTGGTATTGGTTTAGTCTTAGCTGGGCTTCCTGGTCGAAGAGCCGGACTCCTTCTCAGCTTGAGAAACCTTGCTGGGGAATGAATCCCCACCGCTGTACATCACAGCACGACGCCTAGAGAACACCTCCCAGCCACGATGAGGCGGTAAACCGTTAGGAGGACAAAAAATTATTATTGTGTACTAATGCACTCTGTCTAGTAGTTATTGAACTAGAAGCAACTAGATTTCTTTTGAAAGTGAGTGGCAGTGATCGTATTTCAGTATGGTTGTGTGTCGTTTTCTTTTGCAAGCGCTATTTGTTCAATGGGCACTGCTCCACGTCAGTCGGATGCACCCGTTCTTCGCCTGTGTTGCCCTGGGTGGACCAGCCATTTTCGCCGTTATCAACGCCATGCTCTTCTTCAGAATACTCGTCGCCGACGGATTTCTCGATAAGCAGTGGCGGTCAATGGTGGCGATAAACAGAGATGACAACGGTCTGAACAACAAATGCAACAGCGAGAAGCTGAAGTAAGGAGCTACATCGAGCAATTAGTGTTTCTCTTTCTCCCTCTCTCTTCTCATTCTGTCAATTTGCACTTCATGACAAAATACGACTCCGTCGATGCCTTTACATAGGTGTAATCTAATTTGTCTAAAGTTGCAGGATGTAAATACGGCCACTGTTATGGACTAATTCCATAGTCACTGCCATCTTTGCTATTTTGAAAAACATGTTATTATGCAGAACTCGGAATTACTTTGTAACTTTATAATTTTTCCTTCTTGGTTTATTGATGAAAGGGGTTGTTAGAAACCTTTACTACTGCTCAAGTGCTGCTCCGGTGAAGAAAGCGAAAACGCCGAAAGGTTGGCTGCAATAAAGATTCGTAACAACCCACTTAGGGTTATCGATAAACCAAGACAGGAACTATTCATGCCAAGGTTAAATGAAAGCCGTCATTGAACGGACTCATTTGTTTTTGTATGCAGGATCGCAATCGTTGCTGTTTGCAACATCAACAATAATGATACACATTCATACACAAACCGTAGTCGATAGTGACATCGGCTTGGTTCTCAGTAGCATTTGTCTTCGTAATTAAAGGTAAAAACCATTCAACATTCTCATTACATCGACTGAGGAGAATAACAGTTACTCTCAATCTGACGTTATTATATAAAGTCATACATACCTCAAGGACGGAACCTGCGGCTCGTCTAGCAATGGCGAAGGTGTCTCTAGTGAGAAAAATGGAATCGAGTCCATCCTCAGTTATCCGTAATTCGCTATCTGACATCTGAAAGAAAATTAAAAGTAGCTATACAACCCGAATAGAATGTGACCTTAGGAGAACAATGTATTCGTATATTGCCTAGTATGAACCTTACAAAAGGAGACAGAATTACCTTCATTAGCCATCCCCAAACGTGATGCTAAACACAGCTTAGAAGAGAAAGCTCGACTTAACTTCCTGTGCAAGAAAGGTGAAGGAACAGCGCCATACAAATAGTGTGGTGCTTTTCGTCTCCCTTCAATAAACAGATGGGAAACACAGTGAGCATCCCAGGTGCGCCATGGGGACGAACGAGTTTGCTAGCTCTCATACGAGTTACTTACTGGATGATAAAATGAAATATAAGTAATGAAGATGATTCTTCCTGGCAATTTTTGTTGCAAAGTTCCTTTCTTGTTACGCTTTTGGTACTCAGTAGACGGTTTCTTAAAACAGATGTGAAACTCGCCATCCTAGACGAGCTATTCTCTACATCTCAGAATGCCAAAAAAACCCATTTTCCTACCAGTTTATTCGTTTTCCGGTGCTCATGTTGATAGCGAGCAAGGTGCTATCACTTCTCCTACCAACCACGAGAACTGTTCTTTTGATGAGGAGGAGTCGAAGATCCTACGCAGGAAATAATATGCGCGCTTATTCTTCTGCTTGGACGTAGTGTGTCTTTGGAGATATTGAGGATTATCGACTCTGTTTTGAAATCCTTTGCTATTCACACTCGTACATACTATTTACAATAATTACCCTTTACAATCGGACACTTGTTATGTGGTTCTCACAACCACTGACACAACTTTACAAAGTATTCATTTCATTGGCTACATCTAGCTCTCAGTTTGATAGTGCCCGCTTATTCGGAGTCCTTGCTAATGCCTTATAGCATGTAGCCTCCTTAGCTGCAAAATTTGAGCAACTACCACAAACGAATATTATGAAGACATTCAACTCTCCTTCTAAACGGCGCGAGAAACTTGTCGATACCCATGTTTCTGCCGGTCATATACACTCCCGTACAATCTCTGTTGATACCTTGAATAGGTGATCTGATCTTGTACTTGTCTTCCCCATTACATCCCGCACTGTCGAACGAATGGAATTGGGACAACAGCTTCTCAAATATCCCTTATCATAATGGAGGATGACATGCTAAACCAAGGCTGGAGCTACAATATTCCTTTGACCGTTGCATTACAACAATTCTAATCTGAAAGCCAGAACCGGTAAAACTTCTCATTTCCCAAACGTTGTTCGTTTGTACGACTGCCTATTTATTGTCCATATCCGTCCATCTCTTTCCTGAAAGATCCCGAATATCAGTCACAAATATTGGTCTTGCGCATCCAAAAATGGTTGATTGATCCACGCTAAAATAACTATCAACGACGGTGCACGGGTCACGACAAAACAGTTGCACCAATCACCATTTACCTCGTTATCATCCTAGCCCTCATATCTGACTCATTTCCTTCACGCCATTCCGAGGGATATTAAAAGAGACCCCTTATTGTCCATAAAGTTCAATTCAATTATAACTCACGACTCAAGTATATGAAATCCAACTTCACCGTACAACCTGGTTGATCCTTCCCTCTTTTGCAACCTCTAAGATTAATTATAGTTGGCATAGAATGCACGAATATAAAGAACATCTAAAAATACCGAAATATACTCAACATATACGGTGAAATCAAATGCCTAAGGCCAAAAGCACCGTGACTGCATGGTGGACAACTTTTTCTTTCATCACACACAACAACTGAAAAAGCCTCCAAAAACGAAACAACGTGTAAAGGTGGTAGAGGATACGCAGAATACTAAAAGAAATTACCACTAATAAAACACATACTGAAGCCTAATTACTTGGATACTTGGATAGCCCGTGCACACTGGTTGTTCAGGCCCCCAAAATAATCTCCAATTTTTTTTTTTGAGTTTTGCTAGTTTGGCCATAGTGGTTCCCTGGAGTCCAGAGGTTAGCCAAGCCAAAATCTGCTCTAGGTTGTCACCACCACAGGCATTCGTCGACCTTGTGGATCAGGAGACTTGCTACCATGCAATTGGTATCAGGACGGTAACGGATCATGGTATTGGTTTACTCTTAACTGGGCTTCCTGATGGACTCCTTCTCAAGTTGGAAGACCCTGCCATGCGAGTGAATCCCTCTGCTGTACGTCGCAGCCCAACACCCAGGAACACCTCCCAGCCACGATGAGGCAGTAAACAATGCTAATTATGGACTGAAAATCACTACGAAGTGTTGTCCATTATCTATTGTCATTAACATGTATTCCTCATGTGGGAGGGAACGTAGTGTCACCAGCACGAATTGAATTCAACTCCGTGTCTACGGCAAGAAATCACTACGTCGTAGCCCCGCTACTGCAACACAAAACTGCGCGTCATCACGAATGTATTTAAAAAGCAGCTGAAGACACTACACAGACAACATAACAAGAATGCTTACTCACCTTTAGTGTAATCCCTACTGTTTAAGACAGAATAGTAACAGTTAATAACACTCTGGAGTAGTCATCAACTTCTTTATTGAACTTTATTGTGTGAGTACATGGATTTACCTCGACTGTACGCTTCATTTTCTGGATGTAAGGCCTCTCATGCACTGCTTCTAGTTCAGTCTCTGTAGCTAGCCTTCTGTTTCCAACGACTTCACATCGGGAGAGCAAATCACATTTCTCGAGTTCCTTCAATATCTAAAATATATGTAGTTAGTTGTCACAGTGTTGCGATAGAACGTGTGTGGGCAACTTCTGATCTGTTAAAGAGGAACGAACTACACTCACAAAAGTTACTTCTAGTGGTGAAAAATGTTTTCAGACAATGAGGATAAGAGGTCCGACCATTAAGTAGGAATATTTTGCACTAACAGTAATATATCGCAACATATAAGACGTTACTCAATGCAATGAAAGGCAAACATAATTTTTCAGAAGTGTTATATCAGTTTTAAAGTCTATACAAATTAAAACCTCAAAAGAAAACTAAAAATTTCAATTTTCCAAATCCTAACATACACCAGAGCCGCGGCAAACAGCAAAGACGGATTCAGGGAAATCACCGAATTCAGATGGACGAAATGCTGCTTTTATGTTCAAGATATAAACACTGATACAAATGAAATGAATAAGTACAACTTATGGGGTCCCGTTTTCCTATTAAAACAGAAGTTGTACACTGTGGTAAAAACCACTTACTAATGTCAGTGTTTACTTTCTTACACATATATTGCACAGGTCTCGTTCCAATTTCTCGACTCCGTAGTATGGGAGACTAGGTAGGCCCTGTACGACAAACCGAAGGGATAAGTATGTACTGCAAGGCCGTTCTATCAAATGCAACAAACGTGCACATTCGGATAACGCATATTTGAAAAATGCATATTTCATTGTACACTAGCGGGAAATAGAACAGAGAGATTTGCAAGCCCGGGGACTGCGATCGATCCAACTATCATGTGCGTATTAGAAAGAACCTCTAATTCATCGCCACAAAAATCTTGTTCCGTGATCAAAAATAAAAAAAGGATAAAGCTCTCGGCGTTGATCAATCCCCAATGGATGCGCCATGCATTCGGCTTCATTAGGCATCGTATGGAGGTGATTGAATGCATATCTGGCCTTTACAATGACTAGCGGTGGCCTACCGATGTATCGAGCCAGTGCTGCCATTCTCCTAGACAAGTCTGGTAGCAACTTGCCGAGCCCGGAGGGATGGAAAGCTTGGTGGGCCATGGGCGCGGGGATCGATTTCACGTGTGTGTCGCAGGGCGCCGCCGACCACTGCGCCACACGGCCCTTGTTTCGCGATATCGTCCAAAAATAAGGATACGCACTATTTTTAGACACAATAGCCAGTAAATAATTATAGCGATAAAATGCGACGGCCTATAAACCGACTGGTCTGCAGAGGAAACACCTTCCCTAAACAACCAGTCAAACAGAAATTGTGATGAACACCGTGTGATTCGCGAAAACGGATCATTCAATTATCAAGAACTTAATGTTCGTGTTTAGGTTGAATATCACACCTACTTTAACACAATTTCGGCTACATTTAATTTTCGTTGGCGGCAGCGTTCGACAACGTCGAATCGTTCGCGCATTCAATGAACTCAAAGCAAACAGTCCGCTGTGTCCCCTTCCCACTCCTAGCAACAGTCTCTACATTAGCATTTGATGCTGAAAGCAACGAAGCAAGGTATACGTAATATATGTCCAGCTAAGACATCTTCGCATTCTTCTTTAATCATGTTACCAGGTCTTAATTCCAACGGATCCAGTGACAACAGTACAATAGATAAATCTAGGAAGTTACCACGAAGTAAAGAATAGTCTCTCTGGTACATCAATGATGATAGATGTAATGCATTACATCTAATTGGATCGGCTAAGCAGAAGAAAGAAAAACAGTCTCTTAATAAGACCGCAGTTCTTATTAATCTCCGGAATCAGAGGATCTTGAGAACTGGGAAATAACTTGGTAATAAATTTCAATAATAGTGTATGCTGGTCTTAATAAACCCCATGACATGTACAATTTTATATTTGTTTCTTCTTCTACTATATTTACATGACCCCTACTCCTATATTGCGCTGATCCTAGCACCTCATTTAGTTCGTAGCCTGAATGTCTTCGAATTTACGTGCGAGTACCGTTGCTTTAGGGGGGCGGGGGCAGAGAGAAGTGATGCCGTTCATCACGGACACAGTACTGGTTAGACTCCACGTCGGACTCGCCAATACTTCTACCCCTCCAAGGTCGAGAAACTGGCACCAGACATGTCCGGGCCCAATTAAGTCTTTCCAATCCATATGGGAACGCTCTAAACACGGCTATCCTAGGACCACAGGGATTATCGATTTAACTGGCACTTAATGACGTTTACTACAAAGATGAAACATGCTCAAACAGTTTCGAAGCCATACGGAAAAGACATTCGTTAATGATGGATACGAGGAAACGAACTGAACGCAAAAGTGCTAGGATCCGCACAGCAGCTTTGAATGCGTCTCATATAGAGTAGAAGAATAAAAAAAGTGCTGCTTTAGGACTATGACTTCCTCAAAAAAATCTTTCAATGCTTGTCAAATTCTCCTTGAAATCTTGGGATAGTTCTCATAGACCGCTTCCGGGTCCTCAACGAGCGCAATCGCCGGACCTTGTGGATAGAAGGCAACTCTTCCCAACCAAGTTTTCTAGCAAACTGCCAACTCGGAAGAGGTAGGGTTTGATTGACACAAAACGACTCTAACTTTTATTACTTATTGAAAGCGCCCATGAATTTCCAAACTAATCTTTGTTACTACTAAGCAATGGGCAAGAATAAGTAGATAGCAACATGTTCGATGTGGTTAAGAAATGGTTAGGTCGTCTTGCTAGAGGTTATTACTGTGTACACGCAAAATCACTTGACTGACACGATTAGAATTTTGTCACATTGAACACTCAGAACATTTCACACTAGTTTTCAGAAGAAAGAGTATCTCGCGGTGGCCACCATATAAAAGTCCTGAACAGGCTTAGCCGTCTGTTTATGATTCGTAATGAAATCAACATAATCGATAAAACTTGCGTGCAACAAACATCATATTAACCTTCAAACATACCTTCGCGATTCTTTCTGGCTTTTCTGGATGGTTGGCTTCAGAACAACTGAAGTGTTTTTCGGTGCCATTGTTGTGAACTAATAACGTCTTCGTCAATACTGGTAGTGCTAAACATAAATAATCTCTTGACAGCAGACCCTTACGGAAAGAATTAAGAGTAACTAGAAATAAGAGATAAGACACCCACCGCACTTCCAATCAAGCTGAGGCAGATCATCTTGGGAAATCGAGCCCGTTCTACGACGTCTTTCTCTTTCAGGAGGAGCAAAAATATTTGTGGGATCATGCCTTGAAAACAATTGCAGAAGGAAGAATTTCATATCATGCATTTTGCATGTTATTGAAGAAACTTTAAGAAAACTTTTCTTTTCGTAATTCACAGTCAGAATTCTAACACTTTCACGATTGCATCAGTTACACATGTGTTACCTTTGTGGGGTTACTCATTTTGCTTCACAAATCCCCCTTTCTTTACTTTTCGCATTCAGTTGACATCTTCCGCACGAAAAAATATTGTTCCGGTCATCGTCCGAGGAAAGCTATCCAGTATGCAAAAAGCTTTAAGATGTTCGTATCGTTTCTACGTTCGCAGACTGTTGCGAGTAATATCCACGCTAGTGTGAGGACGAAGGATGAATAATGAGATTTTCATTTTAATGATGCTGAGATATTTGCAAAACTCCGGACCGTAGGTGTCTACGGTGGGGAACGAACGCGCTATTGTCCTTTCCGGGGAGTAGCGCGGTCACCACCACACCATGCGGGTCCTTCGTTTCGCCTGTCTCTCAGCTATTAATAATAAGTCAAAATTGTGATTATAACTGCAGCCTCAGCTTAAGTGGGTTCGTTGCCGATTTGGTCCCCCCCCAGATCAATCCCGCTGACGGGTGATTGCTGATGGCAAGAACATCAATAGAACTAGTTGAGAGACAGGCGAAACGAAAAGACCCGCATGGTGTGGTGGTGAGCGCGCTACTCCCCGGAAAGGAGAATAGCGCGTTCGTTCCCCACCGTAGACACCTGCGGTCCGGAGTTTTGCAAATATCTTAGCATCATTAAAGTTATATTTCGCAATATATACCCCTGCCGCTAAAAAGAGTAGGCAGTAAATAATAAGTTTAAAAAAATGAGATTTTCTTCCCTAACGCAATTACGTGTTCTTTGAATTCAAAAAGTAATACTGGTACTATTTCAAAACCGACATTCCTTTCACCTCGGTGTCACTAGCAGGACGGTAGTGAATCTCGGTATTGGTTTACCTTTAGCTGGGATTCCTGATGGAAACACCGGACACCTCAGCATGGGAGACCCTGCCCAGAGGACGAATCCCCCTGCTGTACATCGCAGCCCGACACCCAGGAACACCTCCCAGCCACGGTGAGGCGGTAAACCGTTGGGAGGATACAATGCAACAGAACGAAAAACTAGGCGTGACCACAAAAGTGTTGAACAATACTTCCACAATACGAAATTTCCTTGCAAGCACCGAACACTCAAGGCTACTTAAGGACTGCTTCGAAAATCACAAGAAATGTAAAATGTGAAGTTTAAGTGATATTTTTTAAAAATTATATGAACTTACAATATCCATGGGATATCTTTCCATGGTCCAACAATATGGTAAAAGTCGAAGCAGGTCCAGATACTTCTCAAAATCGAAATGATGTTGAGACACGATTCCACAGTGCTGAATTATGTGAACGCGATTTAATTTTGCTAGTTTTGTTTCAAAATTCTACATTGACCCTTTCCGTTAAAGTTAACATTGTAGATTTTTAGACTGTCCCCGCCACTGCTATGGATGATATTATCAAGCAACACAAGTACAGTTTATGCTAGATATGTCGCCAGAACAAGTAATCTGTCCTATACTTGTTTCACTGACTTGTCTCTAGAACACACGTAGCTTTAACGGCAATTAGATAACTATTTAGAAAAAACTCGGCAAGAACAGTACAAATACCTAGTTTTAGGTGGACTTGATATTTTAATAGGTAATGGCTTGTAACCACATAGAACACGAATACATCGATGAACTCCCACTGACAGTACGCTGTGGTTATAACCGCCCTAGAAAAACGTTGTAAGACAAAGGAACTTAAAGAACAAATTTTGTTAGAGAAACATGAAATACTCGACTTTCAAATACTTGGATACTTGGATGG
Organism: Angiostrongylus vasorum; assembly: GCA_018806985.1. Lineage (NCBI taxonomy): Eukaryota > Metazoa > Nematoda > Chromadorea > Rhabditida > Metastrongylidae > Angiostrongylus > Angiostrongylus vasorum. The sequence continues at coordinate 653,358 of JADANN010000198.1, read as the reverse complement.
CCCGTCCTCACTAGTTGTGCGGGCACCAGGACAACTTCCACTTTTCCCGAGTTTTGCTGGTTTAGCCATTGTGGTTCCTTGGAGTACAGAGAGGTTAGTCTAGCCAAAGTTACCCCAGGTCGTCACCACCACAGGCAGTCGCAAGCCTTGTGGAACAGAAGGAGATTTACCACTTCCCTAATGGAAACGCCGGACTCCTCAGCTTGGGATGAATCCCTCTCCCAGCTGTACATCGCACCCCCGACACCCACGAACACCTCCCAGCCATGATGAGGCGGCAAACCGTTGGTAGAGGAGTTACAAATATCCAACCAAGAATGGAAAATCAACCTGAGTGGTAAATGCGCAAATTTGAAAAAAAAAGTGAACGCATAGATCCTTTAGACTTCGCACACACCTTCAACATACACGTAATATGCATGGTAAACATTCCACTGCATGTTATTCCATCAATCCAAAAAGGAACACATGTGAACTGAGGATGAATAAGAACAAATCTAAATTTCCTACTAGCGCACTAATATTAATTAATTAGTTAATATGATACACGGACAAGTTTAAAGCAATGGACAGGGGAACCTGCGGTATACACATTGGGTCCTTAATTTAATCCCTCGCGTAAGGTCAATCTAGTCTCCAATCTCACCAGGTCGGCAAATTGGAACCAGAGATGTCTAGAAAGGTAGAAACACTGACATCGACAGATCATTGCACGCCGTTGGTATAGGACAAACATGCAGTTACGTCTGCAATGCTAAATGGAGTTGAATGAAAAGCACATCTCTCAGGGATGGTCGACGATATAAGCTCTGTCCTTTATGTTTTATGCCTCAAGATATTCGAGGGGAATACGTCGGTGAGGAATTCCATTTAAACATTGCAAAAGTACCTATCTAGAGACGTACCGCCATTTTCCACTAACAATTGTTACCATCAACTCACTAAACTGAGCATGGTGGTTCAAACTCGCTCCAGATCTACCAAGCCTTTCATCCCTTCTGGATCGCCAAATTGGTATCATATTTGACTGGGAAGAGTTCACTCCTTGCAATTAAATTGGAAACGCTCCAGCCCGGACATCCCACGACTACAGAGAGAATCGACTCGACCAGTATTCCACGATATTTATGAAGAAGGCGACAATCCTCAAGCATGGGTCGAACTCACACGCAAAAAGTTCGAAGACCTTCACGAATGACAGATGTGAGGAAACGAATCGAATGCAATAAGGGCTAGGATCCGCGTAGTAGATGTGAAGATGGATCGTATAAAAACCCAATAGATGACAAAACGCGAAGCATTGACAAGAAAAAAAAAAGAAACCTCAAGTATCATCAGAAGTTTACCGCGGGCAAGGGCACTTAAATGGTAGACGACGTGAGCATATGCGTCAGCTGAGAGACGCATTTCTCCAACCGGGTCACCATCACAACTATCATATCCTGCAAATATTTCGTAACCACAATGAAAAAAAGGGAGATATTTGCAAAATTCCGGACCGCGTTGGGGACCGAACACATTACTGCCCTTTCCGGGGTGTAACGCGTTCACCACTAGACCATGCGCGTCCCTCGTTTCGCCTTTCTCTCAGCTAGTTTTTCTCTGGTATTTCACAACCACTTTAAAACTGCATAAGAAATCGATGAAGTTGCAAATAATAAAATTGAAGAAGGATGAGCAGACAGAGAAAGAAACAAATGATGTACTATAGAACAAACATTTTATAGCCTCACCCGCAGAGACAATGATAAAATCTGGGTTGAACTGAGTAGCCAAAGGCCATATAATATTCCAAAAAACAGCCATATAGTCAGCATCTCCACAACCGACCTACAGATGTTGTATGAATACCGTTTAAAAGGAAAGAACAAATGGAATGAATGAAACGTGGAACAGATACGGAAACGTATGTAATATACGGATACAGAGGATACCTCGTTCAAAGGAATATTCACATTGTATCCTCGACCTCCAGAGGCGCCAATGTGGTCATAATTAGATTCTTTAAGATGTGGCCAGAATTTCCCATTTTCATAACGATGTATCGAGATGAACATAACCCTTTTATCTTCATAGAAAATCTGTTGTGTACCATTACCATGGTGAACGTCCAAATCGACTATGAGAATCCTTAAGTAAGAACGCTTATTAAGGCACTAGGAAGTTGCACTCAACATCTTCGTGCTAAACAGTTAAAGGATACAACCACAACGATGGTGAGATAATCGCAAAACCTGCACCCCCGGCCCAGATCGAGCGAGCCGTCGGAAAGGGTGATAGTGGTTCGATTTCGCCTAGGGTCGAAGTTTCTAGGTGAGAGAAACGCAAAGCAAGGGCCCCCAGTGGTACAGTGTGTAATGCGCGACCCCCGGAAAGAGTAATCGTGATTCGATCTGGCCCGGGATTCAAGTTTTGCGAACATTACAGCATCGTTGTGGTTGTATTTCACATCATACCCTGCCGTGAAAAATTACAGTACGCAGCAAATAAAAGGGCAAAATAGTTAAAGGATACCTATCGGCACCAAAATCAAAAGCTGCTTCGGCTGCTTGGGCAGCGTTGTTGAAAAGACAGAAGCCAGAAGCGGAATAGCGATCAGCATGATGCCCGGGAGGTCGAACCAGTGCAAATGCATTGGGGATCTTCAATATTGACAGGAATAAAAGGGTCAATATGGCAATGTTTACAAAAACAGAAATGTAGAAACCTTATTTGTTACTATGCCCTCAGCCAGCCACCGACAGCATGAAACAGCAGACTGGGCAGCTTTCACCGAGCCCTGTTGATTCACGTGCAATTCAAAAATAGAAAGAAAAAAAGCAACAATAAAATAACCGAACTCGAAATGGAAAAAATAAACGAAGAATTGTCTGTGGATGCTGACCGGAGTCATAAAGACAGAGTCATAGTCCTCGGAGAAATGATTCAACGATTCCTGGTCCATCAGAATCGCTTCCTTCAAGAACTTGTTCACGTGAAATTCTGAGTGCGACTGACGGAGGTCCAAGTCATCAAGAGAAGGAAACTCCTACATATCAAAAAGAGCATAAGCATCCAGAAATGTTGCCTACACCTTCATTGAATAAGAAGCGAATTCTAACAACTTACATTTACTTCTTGGCACTCACGTAACAAGCCACTTTGTTGGAGTACGGACCGACAAATATCTATCCTATCAGGACATTCCGGATGCCTCTTACAAATTGTATTTTTGTGTAAATGCTGGTATTTATTGAAACCTATTGTTGTCTTACATTCTAGGGAGTCATAAACATCCATAAACACCTGAAAAAAAAGAGAAAAAGAACTTATGCTTTCTGAAGAAAGTCTAAGTAAAAGAAAACCCAATACTATCGTATAGAAAGTGGATCGCTGTTTGATAGTTAGGGAGATTAACCTGATAGGTGGACAAACCCAACGATATAATGAAATATGAATAGCATCCAAAGACGACTGAATGTCCTATGTTCTCTTCAACACATACTTTTTAGATCAAATACAAGGTGAAGCAATATCGTGATGCGAGATTCCTTGATATCAAAAAGAAAAAGAAAAGGAAAAAGCAATGGAAAGAGTGACTGAAAAGAGTGCTCGGCATCTAGCTAAACCCAGACTCGCGAAAGGACGGTGAAGGTTGGCAAAACGAAGGCAAAAACCGACACTACACGGAAAACCACGGTCAGCAGCTAAGCAGGGAAACTTCTGAAACCGCTGTCGAATCTGCCTGTCAGGCATCGAGCAATATCAGAAAGCAAGCAGTACTCGGTCAGAACCACGAGGACAAGAGAACAAGAACCGGCACGTGCTCACAAACACACATGTGGACCTCCCAGATCAGTAAACAGTAGCTAGCCTATGCACGGTTGGTGCTGCACGATCGAAAAGCTCAAGAAGAACTTTAGCGTTCGAAATAAGAGCCATTAGAGTTTACGTACAACATGGAGTTCCAGCGTTCTGAATGCGACGAATCAGTCATTCGAAAACATTTCCTGCAACGGCTTAGTCGTGGAAGACGTTGCCAACCAGTAGTTGTCGAGGTGCGTGAAAGAGCGATAGTTGGCGAGGGTTTCGATATGGACGGTGGCTGAGGACGGGCTCTTCTTAGCTCGATTCGTTCGACATTCGACTATTGTCTTGTCTGCAATGTATGGTGGAGCACTGTCATTAGCGCAAAGCATTTCACTTTTTGCACTGGATTTCTTTGCGGGGATTCATCGACTACTGGCAGTACTTCTCTATCGTGATCGTCTTGCCAAGACTACTGAACGCTTTTCACTTGATGATCCAGTTTGCCGAAAGCAAAAACGTCGCCACGATCATCTTTCGATAAACCAGGCTCTGAAGAATGTACAAAGCCTCGTCAGAGTCCAAACTCTCCGTTGTATATCGTCGGCTTTGCACTGACGACCACTGCGCTACCAATCGTTCAATTCATGCGGCACCCATCTATCAAACTTCATCTTTCGAATGACGTACAACTGCTGAATTGTGAATACAGAGTTTTTCTATAAACTATCAAGTAGTTTCAGAAGTACATGTTCGGCTACCAGCTTCACATGGTAATCATCCAATGCCGGTAAACGTCCGCAACCCACTCCGTCATGAAACTCCGCGGGCACGGAGCTTCATCGACCATATGTGCACGTTTAGAAATCCCTTCCTGACATTTTCCTAGCGTTGTTCTACCCTCCACTCTAAATTCTTGATGGGAACGATGCGGTTTCTACAATGTGAGAGCATCATTTCCATCCAGCCTTGTAGCCATGGTGAACTAAGTGTCGGAAAGAAGCACTGCACAACAAATTGCTTAGAAAGAAACAAGTTCTAACGTTTTGAGAGACAGCAATCTTGGGCATCAATATTTACCGAAAAATATGCCTGTAGAACTTATAATTGCAAAATTTGAACCGTTTATGCATCAGGTTACTCCAAAATGCGTGTCTGCACGCCTATTTGACATAAAGTCCGTAATTGCAGACCGCTTGCGCCTCTGGCTGTGACACAAGTGGCGCACGTGACCCACGTGCGAGAGAGGACAACGAACCACAGCTGAGTGTGGTACATCACGACAGTACCTTTGCAATCCTACCCGCTGGAACACGAGAAAAAGGTCATTTCCAGTGTCTCCAGAAGAGATCTCACGATGAATTGTAGGAAAGTAGTATGGACAGAACGGCTCGTATGGCGCAGTGGTTGGAGGCGCCCTGCAATACGCATGGGATCGGTCGCCGCGCCCAAGGCTCACTAAGCATCCATCCCGCCGGCGTCGGCAAATTGGTACCAGACTTGTCTGGATGGATAGCAACGCTGGCTCGATACATTGGTAGGTCACCGCGAGTCATTGTAAAGGCCAGATATGCATCCAATCACCTTCAGCAATGCTTAATGAAGTCGAATGCATGGCCCGAGAGTTTAGTCCTTCTATCCTTTAATACGGACAGGATCTTAGAACTTGCGGTGATGTCAAGCCACTAAAATTTGTATGGGTTACTCAGGGCGTATATTTGAAAAGCACTCACTCTAGCGACGGAGACTTTGGTTGAGGACATGATGATGTAAGCAAAGAACATGTCGTCATCGGGTTAACTGGTTCTCTCTTATGTCTTAACTGGACACTTGCGGTTAATGGAAAAGATTTGGACCAATTGCAGCTTTGATGATCTTTTTTTCGCCAACACAATGAGGTGGCGAAGACCAGGCGGAAGGACGGGTCTAGATCACCTACGAACTTATGTGGGATGTCCATGAAATTCTGTAGAGGAAATCACATCTTCTACGAGCTTACTTTTGGAAACTTAAACGCCATGGTTGGCATGAAGGGAGCTCTGAGCAACACTACATTGGGTTCCTTGGTTAGCAATAAAATGATCATAGTAAAGGAATGTACGAGTTTATGACAAGGACCAAAACCATTTATTGCATCACACAATTCCAGAACGCTTGATCTACACATTGGACATAGAAGTTTCCCAAGACAAAGTGTAAGCCGTCACTAGCATTACCTGCCTGTCTTACCCCTAATCGTTGAGTTACCAAATAAGCGCTGGTAAAGTTGCTATTTGAAGGTTTCACGTTCAAAACTAGATTTCGTTCGCTCTAAGAACTTGGAGAGAATAATATTTCTTCTCTAGGATCTTCATGAAAGTCGATGGTCTCTGTACTTTATGGGGCTGTGTACTTTATCTAGTGAGATTCAGTAGCTGTTGGTTCGCAGCCATCGGTTATCGTGGAGACGCATCATGTTTCCTACCCACTTAATTTTCAGTGCTTTGACGTACAACACAAGGTCTGCAATCTTGGTCGCCGACGTTACTCCGAAGTCGGGACCTTGGATGCCCTCTCTTACTTTGTTGGTACGGGATAAGTCTGGCACCACTCTTGGTAACGCGTTATGGCTTTGTGTTTGAGTGGTCTTCCGTCTTGCTCACGTATCTTACAGAATTCTGATCCGTACCTTAATTAGGAAGAACCGTATCACTTGCATCATCTCTTCCGTTGATCGTCAAGTGACTCGAGCGGGCGCAGTTAAACCTTCCATTTCTCCCTGTCGCGCGCCAGTTGCTTCTGCTCGCTCTGCGGACTCAATGAGCATCATACTTTTTTCTAGAGTTTTCGTGAAGAACTCTGATCATCGATGGTTCGGTGGTCTTCCCGCAGTACGTTTGACATCCCGAGGACTTCAGTTACTAACGGCTCTTGTCAATCGGATGTTGTTCATACGCATTACGTGTCCGGCCCACCTTATCTTCGACTGCTTGGCGTACAGAACGGCATCTTTGATTTTTTGATCGTTGACGCAGATCGGAGCTTCGAATCCCCTCCCTCACTTGCGTGACACGGGATACTCCTAGCATCGTCCTTTCGACTATGCTTTCTATAAAGCTGGGTGATCTTCGGTCCTGCTTACGTAGCGATCAGTTTTCTGATGCATACGTTAAGGCAGGAAGAATGGTAGAGCCAAAAATGTGGTCATGCACTCCTTTCCCCCCTTTAGCATATTATCTACACTCTTATTAGCTCTACCTACAGCTGTTTTCTCCCGCTCAGCTCTGAGCGAAGTCGTTGAACATGTTGAATTATCCATCCAGATGCAAACAGTCGAAGCATCCGGGGATATTCATTACATTGAGCGTGGGTGAAGTACCAGAAACGAAGCCGTGTCCCCTGAACGTCGTTTTTTTCCGAGATTCAAAGTAGGACTTGTTTTTCCCTAAGGGTCTCCGCAGTCGAGAACTACTCGTTTCGTTTGGATAACATTTAATGCTGTTGGAATGATAGCAATAGCAAGCAAAGTGGCGATGGTGGAATTGCAGACCGTTAACATTCACTCCCATGTTGTCCCATTCCAATTTTCGCATGACATTATCGATAGTGGCTGTACTTACCTTCGCCGTCATCGCTTTCGGCTTATCTAAACTCTGTCTTTAAGTAGGTGTTAATATCTTTATAGAATGGTCGTAAAATCGTAAAGACATTCTTGTCTTAAAATCTTTATATAGCTCATGAATGGTCTTCATGTACTGAGTACTGACACCCTGGCTTTCAAGAGCTTCCATTACCGCTTCTATCCCAGCCGAATGGAAGGCCTCTTATTTAGGTAGTCATTATTTATTCTTTTATTCTACGCGACCCGTCTTCACATCTACTGTGGCGGTCCCAGTACTGCTTGAATTCTATTCATTTCCTCATAACCATCATCCACGAAGGTCTTCGAACTTTTCGGGTATGGGTTCTGTTGCTACCGGAGGGTTTGCGTCATTGTTATGAATATTCTTGAATACTGGTCTTCTCGATTCTCCCAGGAATCCTGGGATATCTGGGCTAGAGCGCTCTCACTTATATTGCAGGGAAGTGGACGACTCCGAGAGAGTCTTGGTGAGTCAGGAGGGAGGGTCGATCCAAACGGTGCTTATGTACGTTGGTAATGTGAAAGTCAAAGCGGTCTTGTATTCTCGCCGTACTTCAGCGGATTTCGTTTTCGCATGGATGAGATCCTCCTCCACCAATTTCGAAAACCTGCTTATTCACATTGCTCTCCCTTCGTCCAAGCTTGTAAACGACCTACGGATGGCAAGTTGGGAGATAGTTGCCGATGTCGTATAGGTCTATTTTTTTGCACGATTCTGACGGCTACTATATGAAGAACCGTGTAAGTTTGTGATTGGCAGTATTTTCTCCAGATGATTGGTTCTAATCGTTTTTTGAGCATATGGTACATGGTAGCTCATCAAAAAAGACAGCAAATGGGACGCCGAAAGGTAGAGTCGTTGGTATGACATATACGGCCGAAGAGAAGGAAAAGAGTGGTTTGAAAGCCTATAACAGCAACAAGAATGTGATGGAAAAGTGGTGGAAAAGGAACAACTGGATATGTGCACACCACTAGGACGCCATGATAACCACTGCTTCAACGTTCACCTGGGAAGCCAGGAAGTCGGTTCTGCGCCGAAATCAGGATGAAGAAGTAGTCAGCCTTATGGAGTGCGCTATCCATCCTGTGTCAAGTAAGCGGTAGTGGGAATCTGAAGTTCGGAAAAAGCTGCCTTCCTCACCAACATATCTAAGATCGGATAGGCGGTCCAACTGATGGTTGTTAATGGCTATCGGTTTAGAAAAAATCGTGCTTGATTCTATTCGAACGTTGGTGTAGGTGGTAGGTCAGCTTATACCTTTCAAATTCGACAACATTAAAAGGATTACAAAGTATTCATATATGAGTTGATGGGACGAAACACATACCTGAAGTGTTGCCTATTGTATTGGATCAGTAAATGATAACACTAAAGTACTTTGTGCATTTCGACAGTTAGAAAACAAAAACAAAACGTTCTAAGCAAGGACTGCAGTGTAATCAAACAAAAATTAAACCCGTGTGATTACTAGTTGATTAGAAAATTAGCCAAATTAGAACCAATCTCCTCTCGGGCAATTTAGTTGAGACTCGCGACGAATTAAATACTGACATCCTCGTTAGCTGACAGGTGAAATATAATTCATTGCCTCATCGTGTTAAGGGCGTGTGTGGCGCAGTAGTCACCGCACATCGATGTACCGTCCTAGTAGGTTGGTTCTCTACCGAAAGGATCCCAACAATGGAAATATCCCACTAAGGCAATTTTTACCGAAATGAGACCCTATAGTATTTAGACCACCTAAAACTGGACTTGCTGGATATCCATGTTTTCATTCCTTCAGCTGAGTCAAAAAACTTCTATTCGTGTTTAGAACGGAAAAAATGTCGAGGAAAGATTACATTCTATGAAATATTTACCAATTTGGAAGTATGAAATGAACGAAGAGAGTCAGGACTTTGGGTAAAGAACCCCACAGTCAATTCAAATGGTACTTTGTAAGTCTTTATCAAAGACGTAAATAGGCGACGCGCTGTTTTCGGAATGATTGGATTAATGTGGTTAATCGATTCGATGAGCTGCTACTCCGGAAGTTGCTGACCGGCGTAGAGGACGATGAAGCTGGCCCTGCATAGCGTCACTGAGATGTACCAGGAGTTCCGATCGGAGCTGTGCTGCGCACAGAACAGCTCGCTGCCTCGCTCCCATGGAGTCGCGAACTGAAACCACCGAATTTTCCTCCGGACTAGGGATCCTCAAAGTACAAGCTGTAAATTCTTCTGGATGACTGAGAATAGGGACTTCTTGCGTTTGTTCGTGACTTTTTTGTATTAGTTTTGTTTTTCGATAAAATCTTGGACGAGTCATAGGTGATCATCAAATCCAATAAGAAGAGATCTAGACTTCCTTTTTCCTCCTTTAATTTGATAAGGACATCCCATGTGTATCGGAGGGCGCGTGTAGCTCAGTGGTCGGAGGCGCTCCGTAGTCTACATGGGATCGATGCTCGCGCCCCAGGCTCACCAAGCCTTCCATCCCTCCAGGTCGGCAAATTGACACCAGGCTTGTCTGAGAGGATCGCAGCACTGGCTCGATACATCGGTAAGTCATTGTAAAGGGCAGATATGGATTCATTCACCTCGAACGATGCTTGGTGAAGTCGAATGCATGGAGCATTCTTCAGCGATTGATCAACTACCAGAACTTTATCAGTTTGATCAACTATCATGTAGCGGCGGTTTAGCACTGGACTAGTCAAAAATCATATGTTGCTATTGTTTCTCTCCGAAGGCAATCCGCTAGGTCAAAACGAAATGCACCCCCCAGAAGATATCTGTGTTCCTGGCATGGAAAGCCTGAAATCACATTTTAAAAATCCGTTGAAAGATTTCATCGGGTTTGTACATACATGCCAATTACACCTTCGCAAAGACGGGAACCTTAAAACTGTACAACACAGTTACCCAGAACTTTTGAAATCGATTTCGTGTGAGGTAGGATCTTTTGCTAACATTGTTTTCCCTAGTTATTAGTTACAATTGTAGAAAGTAATAACGTAGCACGAAACGCATTGTGTGCAATGCATGCGTGAGGGAGAATAAGGTGGACGAAGGGCTTATCCAGTGCATTTCATTCTCACTCTTTCACTTTAACGCACAGAGCTTTTCTTTGCGAATTTTCTGTTTTCATTATCTCCGAACAAAAGCACTATAGAAATCCTCCACAAAAATGTTTAGTGCGGTACATGGAAGCTAGGGTATTCCAACCACCTCCAAAAACTGGTTGTCCTATTAGAATCATGAACAATGAACATCTAGTCGATAAACTCAAAGTTAAACCAAATACTCTACTAGGAGCTCATAGGACACAGAGATATCATGGGAATGATTTTGATGTAGAAGTGACGATCGTCGCACAGGAATAGAAAACACCACAGTAACAAAACTCACGAGACATTCTGGATAAATTCGAAGAATCCGAAAATGAACCGCAAGGACGAATGCCTCGTAATCACGAATGATCTCATACAGTATTTAAGACAATTATTTTTAGGATGCGATGCACATTACGTTTCCATGTGACCTCAGTGCAGTTGTTGGTCTCCGCGTGACATAATCAGTGGAAAACATTTAGGAAGTGGTGACTGTGCTAAGGAGTCATTTTGTTTTCCATGCAGTTAAAATCATCGTTTAGTGTTTTCTCTGTTTCGTTATGGAAGTGTTTGGATAGGTAGATTGCGGTAAACTTGACCTTTCCAGGTTCTGAGGAACGCGAAATCCGCCGAAACGTCAGCTTCATCATAGTGACGAAGTAAAATAACACCTCGTGTTTGCTTAACAAAAATACAAAGCATTGCCTTTGTAGGATCCAAGTTGCGAAGTGCACCAAAAACAGAAATGCAGTTGTGGAGCCAGCCAAAATTACAGCCTATTTCCTTCAAGCTGGAACATAAGCAGGTATGCCTTCGAACGCACTTTAATTGCTCCTTGATGAACAGAAATCCATATGGCTGCATGAAGAAGTGGCAATTCATTGGCTCTGATAAGTAGATCAGATGTCGAAAAGCTTCGTGCTCCATCCGTTCAACTTCAGGCGAAGCACTTGTAAAGGATTAGGCTACTCGCGGTCTTCTAACAAGACGAGCCCTTCCCACTACCTGAAGTTCGCAATAACTGGAGCAATTCAAACATCCTACACCACCAGGTTCAATTTCTTGGTTATATTCCTCTAGTTTGGTGATTGTCAACTGCTATGCAAGAAGTAGTAGAGAATGGTTACTTCTTTCAAACGTTAAGAAGCAATCATAATCTTCTTATGATCCAATTGCAACTTTAGGAAGCGTTCACATGCTCCATATCCGTCTACCGTTGTGGGAATCGTCACCGATTATTATCGAAGAGACACTTTTCGTTGCACTTCACAACAAAATCAAGAAGCCGGTCGATTTTATCAGAAAAAAAAGTCAGACGTGAAACAGATTTCTTAGGAGATTAATTCAAAATTCTCTCAATGTACGCAGTGGTAGTTTTTGCGGGCTTTTTTTCTTCAACTTTTATTTTAGTTGAACCCCTTATGAAGGTATCGTTGTACCTACGCTCTTTTCTCTGCTGAAGGTCCCAAATCGCTCTTCATAGGTGATGTCTCCAAGCGGCCACCTTTGGCGACAATGGGTCCACATCGTCTCTTTAGGTTCTCATGTTAACAAAAAAGACAGTTTCTGTTTGAAACATTGGCTTGCAATGTGCAGAAAATAGAGAATGATTTGAGCACTTCAAAAACTTCTAAGAAATTCAGACACCCCTATAGAAGCGGATTGCTTCTTAGTACGAATTAAGTCCATAAACCAACAGAGCGTTTGCTGCTCCAGGGCGGACCTTTCGATTCAGCAACACGCTTTCGCAACGTTGATGAATCGACGTTTGTGTTAAGGATCTTTTTTTGTGACATGGTTACCAACAATCTTTGGTGGGCGTAACGATATCAACGAAAATTCTTTGTAATCCGCAACACGAAGACTAACAACAAACATTATGTTGACCGTTAAAAATACCTAGTTCACATGTCTTTTGCGTCGCAAGACTTCTTCCATTCATCTCTCTGTCTTGTAACGCCGTCAGCCATAAAATCTGTCCTACTGGCTGCAAATTGAGGGTCTGTGATCTCCCGTTCTTGTTAACATGTCGAATGCTGGTCGAGTTTTTCAAGGCGTTTCATTCCGAGGTAACCGCGTTAGAGCGTTCCCACGTTTTCATCATAACTATTCGCTAATTCTTCCAAGGAAGCAGCTGTTCCTGTGACGGCAGCGATTCCTGGCGATTGGTCCACCAACGGCTCAACGCGTGACAAGCCTTGTGCTGTACTAATATCCGTTTCTATATACTTAATAGTATACGAAAGATGATTGATAAGAAGACTAAAAGTTAAAAGACGAAATAGGCTAAGTTCGATTGGCTTCTCCCTTTCTTTATTCTAATTTCTTCCTGCCTTCTATCCTCTTTTTCGGTCCTATTTATTTTCTCATTATTTCTCTTCTTATTACATTTAAACGCTCCCATCACATCGGGCATATTCCATTCTCGAAAAAAAGGCATTACGATGTTGCCACTAGTAAAACATCAAAAATTAACATTAGAAAAACAATAATGAACTGATTGAGGACACACAAGTGGGCAGCAGAACCAACTCACGAAACTGTTATTCTCAAAAAACCGGCTTGAGCGGTGGTCCTTGCACTCACGGAGCTTGGTGTTGGTGGTTATATGCTGACGGAATTATTTGTGACCTGCCTCTTTCCATACTCTGTACAAACGGTCCTGCAATCTGTTTCGTAATGCGTCCAGAAAAATAGCAGAAGAACTGATGCAGTTTCTGCTTAGAAGACAAGGGTTCTTTTATGAAAAAGCGATGAATCGATGGATGTGGATTGAGATGTGAGTGGGTTTCTTTGCTCGTCTTCTGGGGATGGCGGCGGGTCTCTTCAGCTGCTTCTGCGACTTCAGCTTACCGCCGACGTCAACACGAATGCACTGGTGCACCGGACGCGTGAATGCCACGCACATTCCACGTGTGGATGCAGTTGGATCGGCACATTTTGCCAGCAGCTAGTCTTTTTCCTCCTCTCCAAAATGCTGTCGATTCGTCCGCTGGTCGTTCTGATTTAAAAGCGTACCGTTTCACAGGTGGTTCACCTCTATACTCTGCTGAGCCCTTTGCTGCTTATTTGAAAGCTCCTTGAACTGCGAGTGTTGCAGATTCAGCTGCAGGTTTCTGGAGTGGAGTTCTTCTGCATGATTTTACTAGTGATTCAACATACAGGAATGCCGTTTTTAGTTAGGGGCGAACAATAAGGTAACAAAACATATTGTTGTTATTATCAAAAACAGCACCGACTTTGGTAGATCCGTTGCTATTTTTTAATCTCTTTATTGGTTAGCTGAGTAGTTCATATCGTAGCTACAAGGCTGGCGATACAACCACAATGCTGCTGAGATATTTGCAAAACTCTGGACCCCAAGTGCGTGCGCTGGGGAACGAACACGTTATTACAATTTCCGGGGACTAATGCGTTCACCACCACACCATGTGGGTCCTTTCGTTTCGCCTGTTTCTCAGCTAGTTCTATCGATCAGTGCCATCAGCAATCACCCGTCTATGGAATGAACTAGCTGAGAAACAGGCGAAACGAATGACCCGCATGGTGCGGTGCTGAACGCGTTAGCCCCCGGAAATAGTAATAGCGCGTTCGTTCCCCACCGTAGACACCTGCAGTACCGAGTTTTGCAAGTATCTCAGCATCATTATGGTTGCATTTCACATCACACCCTGCCATAAAAAACTGTAGTAAACAGCAAATAAGAAATTAATTTTTGTTAGTTCTCAGTAGTTCATTGGTCTCGTGAAAACATGTTTTGCAAGTGAATGTTTCTGACTGGCAACGAGAATATGCCACCCATCACTTTACAATTTCATAACTGTCAGAGACGTTTAGCTCGGGCAAAACTGCTTGAAACCTTACAACTCTTCATTCTAATTTTCACACCTGGTCTGTCATCAGTTTTGTTTTCCTGCATTTCTTTGCTTCGCCCTAAAAAAACAGCTATACCCTTTAACTTTTTCGAATACCTACAACTGATGTTTCAAAGAACAGGTCTTTTCTACCCACGACGTGTGTGTTTTTCACAGAAGTCCTGGAAACTCTCCGCATGCGCACTAATGATTTTCTACGAGAGTGGCGGAGTGACGAGTGGGTTTCGTTGTGCGTTCAGTACTGAAGCGATTCACTCGGTGCTTACTTAAGGCTTCTCGGAGAAATTTCAGTTTTTATGCGGACTTTGCATGTAACGTTGTGGACAAATAAGTTGGAAAGCCTAAAAGTGAGCGTAGAAGTCCTTTATGTGCTACCATTCATTACCGTTTCATTATGCGAGATCTGAATTTCGGTCTGTGTACATGCTATCGCCTACACCATTCAGAAACAATCTCTGCTACATCGCTTTAGCCAACCTCGACGCCACAACGTACACAGTAAGTCGAACAGCACGACGTCCTTTGCTCCCATGACCACCTCCCGTTTCATTCATTCATTCATTCATTCATTCATTCATTCATTCATTCATTCATTCATTCATTCATTCATTCATTCATTCATTCATTCATTCATTCATTCATTCATTCATTCATTCATTCATTCATTCATTCATTCATTCATTCATTCATTCATTCATTCATTCATTCATTCATTCATTCATTCAATTCATTCATTCATTCATTCATTCATTCATTCATTCATTCATTCATTCATTCAATTCATTCAATTCATTCATTCATTCATTCATTCATTCATTCAATTCATTCATTCATTCATTCATTCAATTCATTCATTCATTCAATTCATTCATTCATTCATTCATTCATTCAATTCATTCAATTCATTCATTCATTCATTCATTCATTCATTCAATTCATTCATTCATTCATTCATTCATTCATTCATTCATTCATTCATTCATTCATTCATTCATTCATTCATTCATTCAATTCATTCATTCATTCATTCATTCATTCATTCATTCATTCATTCATTCATTCATTCATTCATTCATTCATTCATTCATTCAATTCATTCAATTCATTCATTCATTCATTCATTCATTTCATTCATTCATTCATTCATTTCATTCATTCATTCATTCATTCATTCATTCATTCATTTCATTCATTCATTCATTTCATTCATTCATTCATTCATTTCATTCATTCATTCATTTCATTCATTCATTCATTCATTCATTCATTCATTCATTTCATTCATTCATTCCATTCATTCATTCATTCATTTCATTCATTCATTCATTTCATTCATTCATTCATTCATTTCATTCATTCATTCATTCATTTCATTCATTCATTCATTCATTCATTCATTCATTTCATCCATTCATTCATTCATTTCATTCATTCATTCATTTCATCCATTCATTCATTCATTCATTCATTCATTCATTCATTTCATCCATTCATTCATTCATTTCATTCATTCATTCATTTCATTCATTCATTCATTCATTTCATTCATTCATTCATTTCATTCATTCATTCATTCATTTCATTCATTCATTCATTTCATTTCATTCATTCCATTCATTCATTCATTCATTTCATTCATTTCATTCATTCATTCATTCATTCATTCATTCATTTCATTCATTCATTTCATTCATTCATTTCATTCATTCATTTCATTCATTCATTCATTCATTCATTCATTCATTCATTCATTCATTCATTCATTCATTCATTCATTCATTCATTCATTCATTTCATTCATTCATTTCATTCATTCATTCATTTCATTCATTCATTCATTCATTTCATTCATTCATTCATTCATTTCATTCATTCATTCATTTCATTCATTCATTCATTTCATTCATTCATTCATTCATTCATTCCATTCATTCATTCATTTCATTCATTCATTTCATTCATTCATTTCATTCATTCATTCATTTCATTCATTCATTCATTCATCCATTCATTCCCTATCCCCTTTGATTTCAAGTGACTTATCAGCTCCGCATACCGACGACGGCTTTTTTTTAGCTGTTATCATGCTGAAGAAGGAAATTTCCAAACTTTAATGGAGCGGCTTGGTTTTATCTGCCATGGGCGTAGTCCTTCTTCAAGTTACTTGTTCCACATGATTTAAGTTGTCAATCATATATACCACCGCTCCTATTAATCGCAAGCAGCTTAAAGGAGTACCAATATTCATTCATTCATTCATTCTTTCATTCATTCATTCATTTCTCAGTTCTTCCAGTTGACATTGACATAGTTTTACACTTCATGTCCATTTATCACTTTTAATGAGCATCAACCCATTCTTTCATTGAATTCGCTACCGAGAGCGATTTCGAGCTAGTTAATTGCGAGGATACCTGTCGTCTTCCAGGGGACAGTTAAGGAGTGAAACAGAGGACAAAAGCGTTTAGGCATGTAATCTTCTTTAGACATGCATGAGTTGAATGAGTCTATATTCTGTTTTGTGGAAGATTGATTTCAACTAGATGTCGTCATATTCATACATTAATGCGCAGACATATTTGTGTTCATACGGACTTTAAACTGCATGTTGGCTAGGTCGAAATACTGCATCCAACTTACAAGGAACACTCAGGAAGCACTTCAAGCTTATGACCAATAAATACTCCCCAAGCTACTCTGCGGGAGCCTGAAAAAATAGATTTTAGTGACAGAACCTGTGACACTGCATATGGTTACTCTCTTTGCCGAAAGTGTGGTGCTTAAAGGGATTTATATGAAAATCGTTATGTCCTTCATGTCCTTTGAGCGAACAGAGCCCACCATTCACCTCTGATATGCAACAAAGGCGAGTGATGGCTTAGGTGGCGTCTTACAACTCACTCTAGGCACAGATTATACAGTTGATTCCTTGTGCTTCCACTTTTAATTCTAATCTAACTGTTTTCCACATATCAGTGGTAGGAAGCTGTAAACAGTTCTTACCTACGGGTTTCAACACATTGAGACAATGGTGTTTAAGTTGATGTGTCGTCATCCACGAACAATATTCCATCAGCTAGTAAACTAGTTGGTGTGCTCGCAACCGTCGGTATGTGTTGGACAAGTGCGTTTGCTGGTGAGTTAAATTACAAAGCGGAATGGTTACTAACTATGGAAGATCTTTGACAATCTATGGGTTCATTTTTAATAAAACGTGAATGATATCAGAGTCGTTCACTAGCAAAAAAACGAAACAAAGGAGCAGTTGCTATCATTAACTAGACAGTGCATTCATTGAAATGAAATCTTATGCGGCGGAGTTTCAAAAGCACTTTAACTTCGTTGGAAGCACTACTTATCATATTTGCGTTCCAGCTGCCAACCCTGTTGAAATATGGAGATGGTTATTCGGCTAACGTTTCGACGTCTTCATCTTCATCAGAGCCGACGATCCTTGTCGATGGTCCACAGTTGTTCGTCTTCTCGTCGTGGAACTCTGCTCTTGAGATAGCACATTTTTGTATGGTTCCTAGGCCCGTCAAAAAATAGTCCTTTTAATCACGATAAAGTTTTTCGAAAAAATTTTTTGTAACGTAATTGTTGCACTTAGCAATGTCGTTTATTTGACGCAGGGCACTGGTTGGACTCCAATTTGCGCCGTGCTTGCTTGCCCTTTCTCTCAACTGGTTTTTTTGCTGAGGGCACCGTCGGATTAAAAAAACTAACTGAGAGAACAGCAAAGCTAAGGGCGTTAGTGGTGCAGTCTGTAAAACGTGGGTAATCGGTGGTTCGAATCTGGCTTGGGTACAAGTTTTGCAAATATCTCTGCATCATAGTGGTTGTATTTCATTAAAAAGAATGTTCAAACAGCAACCAAATTCAAACGTAAAATTTGCAACAAATGCTATGATCCGCACTGTAGCTGTAAAGACAGATCGTAGAAATAGAAGCGAAAGTATTTATTGCTCACGTTGTTACTGTTTATATACTTGATACTTGATACTTGAATGGCCCCTACTCACTTGTTGTGCGGGCCCCAGCATAATCTCCATTTTTCGGACATTTGCTGGTTAAGCCATTGTGGTTCTCTGGAATCCCGAAGTTAGCCTGGTCAAAGTCTGCCCGAGGTCTTCACCACCACAGGCAGTCGCAGCCATTGTGGATCACAGGGAGATTGGCCACCATGCGCCTCTTATACCAGGACGATGGTGGGTGGATCCTGGTATTGGTTTATTCTTAGCTAGGCTTCCTGATGGAAAACGCTGGACTCCTTCTCAGCCTGGGGGACCCTGCCGGGGGATGAATCCCCCGATGTTCATTGCAGTCCGACACCCAGAAACACCTCCCAGCCACGATGAGGCGGTAACCGTTGGGAGGATTGTTACTGTATAGCACTTTAAATCTTATTTCATGCTTGTTTATTTTCCACGCGAAACAATCTCGAATGTTTACAACGATTTTAAATTATTTCGCATAGTATTTATAGTCATTTAATTATTTCGCTTCATAGTTTCAAATTCGTACATAGACAAATGAGGAGCGGTACGGAACTCGAACGAACTGCAATCTCACCCATCCCTATTCATCGGGTTTCCTGCCAGGTAACCTTTTTGAAGCATCGCGTCAACACGAAAAGAAAAGATTTTGGGAACTTTTGAAAATCTCGTCGACGGGTTTGTTGCTTCCAGAAAATTAGATTTGAGGTTAACAGAGTAACCTATTTTTTGTATTGTTGATTAAAATGCGTTTATGTTCTGCTCTTGTTGTTCTTAACTTGCTTACTAAAATTCTATTTGAGTTGACCTATGGCACTTCAAAGTTTCGTTTAAAATGCACCGTCTTTTCTGTTCCGGCCTTTACAATTACTCTTTTGCGAGCCTTTTTTCTACTATGTTACATGGTACTTCCTTCTGGGCAATAATGAACTGTTAGGAGTCTATCGCTTAGACCACAACGAACTCACATCGTAGACGAATCTCACCTGCTTTCCAGAACACAAGAAGAAATTTCACGTGGATATTTTTTGCACAAGTCTTTACACTTCATTTCATCGGCTAGTAAATAACCTTGTCAGTGGTTTGCCGCTTCTGCGTAGGGGGAAGTGCTTGGGTGCAAAATCCTAAAATCACTGAAAATCCTAAAAAAGCAATTCGACTCTTCCGTCTAGAAGCGTAGGCCTATTGTGCTTCTAGTAAATGGATTTGATGAGTTGATGCGAAGTTGCTAATATGAATTTTGGTTTTCAATTGCTAACCTTTCGGCGACTTCGCCCTCTTTGTTAACAACTTTATTTGTTATAGCCGAAAATCATTCTATATTTCGTCCGGTGAGGACTTCATTCCAGCGGTAAGAACCACTTTGCTTGAAAGCGCAATACTGGGTGAGGGTAGTTCACTTGTGATGTGTTTCACTTACGCCTTTTTGGGGGTTCGACTCCATGCAGGTATGAGGATTAACATCGCAGGAAACAACTGCTTTGGACACTGGAATGGAATCAGTGCGGCTCTGAGGAAGACGATGGTGCTGAAACTTTAACTACAATAACAATTTATAGCATATTGATTCAATCAGAAAGTTTTAACACGCTTTCACATTTGTCATACTTAGTTCCTTTAATGGTTGAGTTTGAGTTTTCACTCGTCCTTGTCATCAGCTTCCCAATTAGTTTCCGATTACTGGAAGGAAAAGAACGGATCTTATGAGGATTGTAGTAAGAACCTTTCATTTTCGCTCTTCCTGGCCAGGGTACCCCAGCTAGCTCGCATAGACCTAGTTTGAAGAGTACTGACAGGTTTTCTGAAGGTCTTCGTTTCCATGTCGCCTCCCATGGATTTCTCAATCACAGTATGCTTTGGGTGGATCTGGAGAAAATAGCAGTCATGAGGTGCTACGTGCGGAATAGGAACCGGTGAACAAGAACTTCTGGACGTATTCAGTGAATACTGAGGTACTCGCGCGAACAGTGGTTATTCCATGAAAGAAGCAAACTTGTTTGAGTTTCGAACGTTCCCGTTGTATAACTGCCACCAGCATTCGAGAATGAAAAGAAGCGATGTTTGCGATAAAAACCGCTGGAGCTTTGTGAGAAAGCAGTCTCACTGGTATAATAGACACCTCTTCTGAATATGTCAGCTTTTTTCTAACACACGATGCTTAATTTTTTATTTACTGCCTTTTAGAATTCTTCACGATAGGGTATTATGTGAGATACAACCACAATGATGCAGAGATATTTGCGAAACTGAGTACTGTAGGTGTATGCGATGTGGAACGAGCGCGCTGTTACACTTTCTGGAGGCTAACGCTCTCCATCACATCATGCGGATCCTTCGTTTCGCCTGTATCTCATTTAGTTTCGCAAATATCTCAGCAACATTGCGGATGCGTCACACATAATACCCTGCCGTGAAAAATTGTAGTAGGCAGTATAAGAAGTTAACAATGTAATTTCGACTACAGTCTCAACTTGACTGAGTTTATTGCCGATTTGGGCTCCAAAGATCAATCCCTTTGACCGGTGATTGCTGACGGCACTGATCGAAAGAAAACTAGTTGAGAAACAGTCAAAACGAAGCACCCGCATGGTGTGGTGCTGAACGAATTAGCCCGCGGAAAGGGGTAACAGCTGCTCGTTCCCCAACGCATACACCTGCGGTCCTGAGTTTTGCAAATATCTGAGTATCATTGTGGTTGTATCACACATAATACTCTGCCGTTAAAAAATTGTAATAGGCAGTAAATAAAAAGTTAATTTTTTATATAGCTTAAATAGCGTTAAACAAATGTGAAGTAGTACAACAATGATGCTGAGATACAAGAAAAATTCGGAACCCTTAGTTTAGCTTCGAACCCGCTATTATCGTTTCCGCGAGCTCACGTGTTGTCCACTACACCAACCGAGCCCCTCGCCTCGCCTTTCTCTTAACCAGTTTTTTACCCTGACCGCACTCTCAGGAATCATCTATCAACGAGAACGATCTCGGGGAGCATCGCAGGATCGAACCTCACCATGCGTTCCAAGTTTCTGCTCATATCTCAGCATCATTGTGGTTGTATTTCATGTTTCATGCCATGGAAAGTAATAGGTGGTAAATAAAAGTTATACTTCGTGATTTTAAATATGACTTGTAGTTTAAATTTAAGGATCAATAATTTTGCTAGAAAAATGTCTTTATCACAATTAAACTGGGTTCGTTGCCGATTTGGGCTCCCCATATCAATCCCGCTGACGGGTGATTGCTAATGGCAAAAGATCAATAGAACTAGCTGAGAGACAGGCGAAACGAAGGACCCGCATGGTGTGGTGGTGAGCGCGCTACTCCCCCAGAAAGGGACAATAGCGCGTTAGTTCCCCACCGTAGACACCTGCGGTCCGGAGTTTTGCAAATATCTCAGCATCATTAAAATGTCTTTATCTTCCAGTTTCTTTATAGTCCAAGGAATAAGATCAGTGCTTGGCAATTAAACCGTGACGGGTAGCAATTCTTGCCATTGCCTTTACACCTTGAATACAATCTTTTCTTGAATTTCCGGTACCAAACCTGTACCTTTTTTCTATTTGGGGGACTACACTTTGAAAGAGTTTTATACTTTCGACAATTAGGGTGTACATTTTGAGAAGATGCTCAAGCGAGCGAACAGCAATACGTGGATTCAGAACCTTCGCCTTGGTATGAGCACATTTGCCTTTGCTACTTTTACCATGTGGATGACCGATGGTTCTAAGATCAAGGAAAGTCGGTGTGCTGAAAGATTTCCATCCTTATTCTATTGTTTTTTGAATGCTCTGCACTTCTAGATGGCCTTTTACAAAGATGGACAGTCTTAGTGTGGACGACTACCGTTGCAGCTGCCATCGGGGGGCATTGTCGTCTCAGCCGTGATCAACTATGCTGACAATGTGAAGAAGACTTACTACCAAACGTTGGCTATAGGTACCAATTTCCTTCTTGCTAGTATTATATTGCATATTTATGTTTCTATTTCAACTATTGTCATCGTTAACATTACTATTCTGCGGCTGTCTCATGTGAGGAATACCATCCAGTTAGCTGTGAGGACATGTAACGCGAGCACGGATGGTGGACAGATAGTTAAACGCGAGGCGAACAATAGCGACATTGTTTCGTTTTTTGCTGAGGTGTATATGGTTTCATAGGATGTTCTTGTTTGTTTTGCTCCGGATTAATCTTATCCTTTCTTATACGCCATGATTCACGTACACCTCTGTGGGTATGGTCGCGGTAATGTGGATTATTTTCGCAGACCGTAAGTTTAGTCAAATTAGTCAAAGTCGTGTAGTCAATTGATTTTGAAGTACATGAGTGATTTTGAATCGGCTCTAAGTAGAAAGCCTGACGTTTTCTTTGGGAGTATGTGGCGGGTTAACAATAAGTATACTCACTTTCATCTGGGAACATGGAAAGTTTATTAGGATATTTCCTTTCTAAAAAAAAGAATTAGTTAAACATCCAAATCTCTCAACTTCAAAGCAGCCCTCAGTGCACTAGCGTTGGGTGCGATTGGTACATAGATACTACTAAGATCTCATTCCTATTCTCTGCTACCTGGATTTCGAACAATTATTTAGACGGGGGTCGAGCTCACCAAGCCTCTCATCCCTCCAGCATCGCGAAATTGGTAATCTGGGAACAGTTCGCTCTCTGGAATCAAAATGGGAGTTCCTTACCTCGACAATAGGACTTCAGGGAGAGTCAAATCGACAAGCATTCAAAGACAATGGTAGAGAATACGACAGTCCTCACGCCACAGACGAACTCACACGCAGAAAAAGCGCGAAGACATTCGTGGATGATCGGTGTGAAATCGTGGAAGCGAATCGAATGCAAGAAGTACCGGGATCCCCACTGTAGATGTGGAGTGTAAAGAAAATGTAGACTATTTAACCTTACAACGCAGGCCTCCCACCACTGAGTGTTTTCATCGGGAAATGATGATGAAAACTATAGAAATTGTCTCATCAGACCTCATCAAATGCCTCATCAGACTATTCCGTATGAGAAAATATCGTCCATCGAACCTGGTTTATAACACCGACGTT
Source organism: Angiostrongylus vasorum (assembly GCA_018806985.1). Taxonomy (NCBI): domain Eukaryota; kingdom Metazoa; phylum Nematoda; class Chromadorea; order Rhabditida; family Metastrongylidae; genus Angiostrongylus; species Angiostrongylus vasorum. Next base: position 629,919 of record JADANN010000198.1, on the reverse strand, counting down.
GAAATGTTTCTCGGAATAGAGTTGGTGGAGATGTCGGCGGAACCGATGTCCCTGCTAACACAAGATTGATTATAAATGCACTATGTGAGCGTGGAAAGTTCCTGGAACTTGGTTGCTGCTGGTCAACTTTTTTGACGTTCACGAATTTTTCGATTCTATTGAAACTTCCCTCCCAACGGTTTACCTCATCGTGGCTAGTGTTCCTGGATGTCGGCCTGCGATGTACAGCTGGGATAAAGCCCAGCTAAGAGTAAACCAGTACCAGCATCCACCACCGCCCTGGTATCAAACTAGTCGCATGGTGGCAAGTCTCTCTCTGATCCGCAAAGGCGGCGACTGTCTGCGGTGGTGACGACCTAGGCCAGACTTTGGTCTGACTGTCCTCGGGACTTCAGAGAACCATAATGGATAGACCAGCAAAACTCCGAAAAAAAAGGAAATTATGCTGGCGCCCGCACAACCAGTGAGGACGGGTCGTCCAACTATCCAAGTATCCAAGTATTGAAACTTCAGTGCCAATGGAAGCATCGAGCAATCACGGCATTCATATTAAATAGTACAGATGCTTCATGAGCCATGCAGCAACACTAAAACTGGAGTTCCGTTATTCTCCAGTGAGATCGTTGTCGTCATAAAGAGACTCCAGAGAGAAAGAGAGAACGAGGAGATAGCTTTTCGACGGGGTGAAAGCAGAGTTGGATGCTTTCCGCGCGAGTTACTCGATGATCGTCAACAAAACTGATAAAGTAACATGAACACAGGTAGATCATTTTCATTATAATTATTATTATTGCCATTATTTCTAAACCACTACTCAGAAGTCGCCCTCAACAGGATTAACAGAACAGTGGAAGAAGGATAGCCATGTGAACAGGTAGAGTTTCGAACAAAGGATTCAGTACGATGGACCACATCCACGCGATAGCAAGGCTCATCGAATTATTACGAAAGTACAAGGGACCACTCTGCCTCACTTTCATCGATTTCAAAGTGGAAGCCCTGGACAACCAGGATGTTCCTAACCAGTGTATAAACGTTCTTCTTAAGCTATATAAAATTTTCACAACCACGATATCACCATTCTATAGCAATATTAACATTGACGTCAAAAGAGCGGTTGGGCTAGGCGATACCATTTCGCCAAAATAATTTAGCGCCACCCTCGAGAAACTTGGGATTGCAAATGGATGGTCGGCAATTACGCCATCTTCGCTTTGCTGATGACGTCGTTCTTATAACACCAAAAATTAGCCAAGTGGAACGAATATTTGCCGACTTTCATAAAACCTGTGGAAAAGTTAGTCTTCGACTAAATCTCACAAAAACGATGTTCATGAGGAACGGATTGGTTTCGTATGCCTCATTCACGCTTAACGGAGCGATTATCTCCAAATGCTCCAGTTATATCTATCTAGGTCGGGAAATCAACATGTTCAACGACTTAGCTCCATGGATGAGCAGAAGGAAGCGAGTGGTTTGGGGGAGAATCGAGGATTGTAGTGAGAAGAATAAGGAACACCCGACTCCGTTCCCATCTTTTTGACTCGATGGTCAGAAACGTGGTCGCTATGTAAGCCGGATGAAAGATCACTTATCGTTATTGAACGCGCAGTCGAAAGAACGATGCCAAGAGCATCCCATGTCACAAAAAGAGAAAAGGGGTCCGAAGCTTCGATCTACGTCAGCGATCAAATATCAAAGACGCTGTCCTATAAACTAAACGAAGGTGCGCCGGACGCGTAGTGCCCATAAACGACAACTGATGGACAGGGAGCCGTTAGTGATTAGATTCCACTGGATGTTAAACGTATACAAGCATAATTAAACGTTCCGCTCTGGCTACTGTACAGCGTGGATGGTCCAGCGGACTACGAGCCATTTTTCGTCGGCTGTGGACTTTCTGGTTTTTTGACCATAAAAGTCCTTTTTCAACAACTAGAGGACTTGAAGAGTTTTGAACGTGACAGCATTGTGGAAGAGACTTTGTTGTACTTTTATAGGTATGAACGATATGTATGCTGCTATTTACTGTGTGATACCATGGTCTATTATGGCAATACATTACTCTCGGCATTTTGAAAGTATTTTCCAGCTTATTTCGACTCTATTTCGTTATTTTTCTACCCAGTAATTCCATTGAAGAACCGTGATTAATCATAGGAATTCAAATGAACTAACAGTTCTTTGTTGTTCATATTGCTGGGGCGAACATTTTCGAAAGGAAGAAAATTTTTTCTTTGCCTTTTTTTATCTTTTCCTTTTCTTTTTTTTCCCTTTTTTCTTTTTTTTCCCTTCTAAATCATTAATTGTAGAAAATGGCTTTTTTGTTCTCACGCCTACTATTTTAATCTGCTTTCGATTAGCTATCGAAGGAGCATAAATAGTCCGGCAAATAAGGAAGACATTAAACTCAATATGAACACTGTAGTGCACATACGGGGAGAAATGGTAATTATTGACGTGTCTACGGTGGGGGAATGAACGCGCTATTACCCTTTCCAGGCGGTGACGCGTTCAGCACCATACCATGCAGTACTTCGTTTCGCCCGCCTGTTCTCCACCGCAGACACCTACGGTCCAGTGTTTTGCAAATTCTTACTACTATTATTACATGACCGACCCGGCATCGCATGTGTCACATTTTGTGGACCACAGCATTTCGTGCACCTCTTGCACTCGATACGTTCCCTAAGTGTACCAACCACCATCTAAAAACGGGTTCGAACATTTTTGGATGTGGATTCGTCTGCTGTTTGAAGGTTTTTCCATCTTTCTCATGAATGTTGTTGAATGCGAATCGAGTCGATTCTCCCCGAATTTGTGAGATAACCTTGCTAGGGCGTTCCCATATCGATAAGGAGAGGGGTGGAGGTTGTCGCTCATAAGTCCGGAAACAATTTCATACCACAACGAAGCTGAGATATTTGCAAAACTCCGGACCGCAGGTATCTGCGGTGGGGAACGAATGCGCTATTGTCCTTTCCGGGGGAGTAACGCGTTCACCACCACACCATGCGGGTCCTTCGTTTCGCCTGTCTCTCAGCTAGTTCTATCGATCTCTGCCATCAGCAATCACCCGTCAACGGGATTGATCTTGGAGCGCAAATCGGCAATGAACCCAGTTAAGCTGAGGCTTTTAGTTATAATCACAATGTTAGCCGTTTTATTTACTGCCTTTCTATTTTTTAATAGCAGGGTATAATGAGATGAGAGACAGTCGAAACGAAGGACCCGCATGGTATGGTGGTGAACGCGTTACTCTCCGGTAAGGACAATAGCGCGTTCGTTCCCCACCGCAGACACCTGCGGTCCGGAGTTTTGCAAATATCTCAGCTTCGTTGTAGTTATATTTCGCATTATACCCTGCCATTAAAAATAGTAGGCAGTAAATAAAACGGTTAACATTGTAATTTCATACCAATTTCCCAACCCCGGAGTGATGGAAGGTTCAATGAGCTCGGTACGAGATCGAACCAGAGCATGTGTGGGTTGGGCCGTTCGCTTAATCAGCGGGTTCGCTATCATTGCGCTACTTGTTCTGCTTTCAAAATATTCCGGTCGATAAAGCGGGTAAAGGAAGGGTGCAGTTGTCATAGTGAGCAAATGCGATGAAAAGAAATCATTAGTCTAGTAGTTAGTAAATTAACCGCTACCATGCATTAAAAGATAGGGAGACGAAAAACTGCAAAGGAAAGCACTCACACATCCGTTCAACATTCAGCACTTGCAGGTCTGACAGCGATCGGTTCTATAGTTCTTGGAAAACGCGTGCCGTCGTTATCCTTGACGATTGACGTTGTTTTGGTGATAACGCCAATAGCTGTTTACGCCCTATATCCACCAAAATGCAAGCCGTCGAAGCGTGTAACGGCAGGAGAGAAGAACGACAAGCACGACTTAGTGTAGTTTTGGAATTTATTGCGCTAAACTCTGCTAATATACCTCAGATTTTGATTTCCAATCTAGTAAGACCAAATTACATGAGTAACGCTTTCGAGCCGCATGTGGCGCGTCCACGCCACGTGCTGGGTTGCCTATTTGCGATCGCGCTTTTGCGATTGGGCCATCTTTTTTCGATTGGGTCAACTTTTTCACCATCGGGTCAGATTTGGTCAAATAGGGCGTGTTTTTCTTCCATCATTAGTTCAGACTTGTGGATCAGTGTTTATGATTGGGTTGGATTTGTTGAACAAACAGTGCTCACTTGCGTTTTGTGACTGTTGAGCTAAAAAGTGGAGCTCATTCTCAGTTACCTGATTCTTCTATATGATTCTTGCTTGAGTGAATTGCGACATATGTAATCTGAAGCTTTCGAACTAACCTCGGCTGAGTGTTTCAACGAGCACGAAATTTGTATAAGAAAATGGATTTTGCTTAACACATTGTTGCCGACGCCTTATTTTATACGGCGAGCATATCAGTGGGCGCCCTAATCATGTCGTTACGGTCCAGCCAGACAAGAATTTTTCGACAACTAGATGCCTTGAGGGGTTAAGAGCATGTTAGATTTATAGAAGAGCCTTTGCTCCGAAGACAGTATGCTCAGTCATATAAGCACATTACTGTCAACATTAAGAAGTTTTTCTGCAGCTTGTGATAAGTGTATTCCTGTATTTTATTTGTAATGCTCACCTATTCACTAATGACGACCGTAATTCATAATACTTGGATAAATGGATGGCTCGCTTTTCGGGGTTTCGCCGGTCTAATAATCGTCGTTACTTGGAGTCCCAAGGTCAGTGTAGCCAAACTCTGCCCCAGATCGTCACCACCACAGGCAGCAGCAGCCTTTGTGGATCAGAGGGAGATTTGAGATTTGCCACCATGCAACTAGTTTGATACCCTTCTGATATGGGTTTACTCTTAGATGGGCTTCCTGGTGGAAAGGCCGGACTCCCTCTCAACTTGGGAGACCTTGCTAGGGTGATGAAGCCTCCCCGCTGTACATCTCAGCCCGATACCCATGAACACCTCCCAGCTACAATGAAGCGGTAAACCTTTGGGAGGAATTCATAACAGCGGTTAGAAATTGAAGTACTAGCCAATTACCACTTAAAGTGGCTATCGTTTATACCTATCAAATGAAAACTGTACTGGGTCGCTCCTTCGGCAAAACTGGGCTTAAACTTCTGAGACAAGTATATCACTTCTGTTAGGAATCTCGATGTGATTAGTCGCAGAGGTATCTGTATCTGGTGTGTCTCATGCTGATGAGCAGTAGCATGAGCGCGAAACAAAAACGGCCTTGCTCTTAACACAAGTAGATGCAATGTATAGGTCCCTATGTTTTATCCTCGGGGAGACTAGTAAATTACATGTACAATTATTTAAAAAGCATATTCTGTTCTGGATGTATAGACATGTTTTCTCCCCGTCTCAAGACAATTTCGAATGTCTGCCTTCAATTCAGATGTTTAATTTTCTAGATTCGTCCGAGTACCACAAATTTTCAAACTAAATCATTAAGAGAAAAGCTTGGAATGATAACCTGAAGTTTGAATCACAAACCTGAAAGTCTGATGTAGTATTTGCCGATTATTTATGCCGAGCTTTATAGAAAGCCGGTTTTTGAGACATAATGATAATGTTTAAGGGCTAGCAACATTTCCAGCGAAGACGCCGATTTGTTGCAGTTCTTTGCATCATAGTCAGTTTCGATGAAGAACATGTGGACTGTGCTAGGACATCGTTTTAGATTTAATGCTACTTCTGAGACTAAACGTTCGATCTCATGCTAAGCAGGAATCTTTGTTTATACTTACTCACTTGGTACTTGAACAGCCCGTCCTCACTGGTTGTGCGGGCCCCAGCATAATCACCATTTTTTCGGAGATTTGCTGGTTAAGCCATTGTAGTTCCCTGGAATCCCGAGGACAGCCTGGCCAAAGTCTGCCCCAGGTCGTCACCACGACAGGCAGTCGCAGCCCTTGTGGATCAGAGGGAAATTTGCCACCATGCAACTTTGATATCAGGACGGTGATGGATCTTGGTATTGGTTTACTCTTAGCTAGGCTTCTTGATGGAAACGTCGGACGACTCTTTCTCAGCTTGGGTGACACTGCAGGGTGACGAATCCCCCTGTTGTACATCGCAGTCCGACACCCAGGAACACCTCCCAGCCACGATGAGGCGGTAAACCGTTGGGAGGCCTTGTTTATACTACGATAATTAATGAACTAGTGAATGCCCTAGTTTCTTCTCTAAGATTTTTGCAGGCAAGAAATCGCAAATCCGAGGTTCGTCGAATTAACTGTTTCGACTCAACCGGTTAACGACGACATGTGTATGTGTATATGTGTGTTCGTGTATGTGTAGGAGTATGTGCATGTGTGTGTACGTATGTGTGTATGTATGTGTATGTGTAGAACAATAAGAGCCTTCATTCACCTGAGCCGAGATATTTAACCAGTGGCTGTGGGTGTACGAGGAGGTCTTCATTATACCTCCCTTGTAGAGAAAGTTGCCAAGCAGTAGGAGTCAGACTCATGTGTTTTATTCAGTGAGTTGTTTCAACATTTCATTAAAGAAATGAATACACAGAAATCTTTTGCACATCGTGAGGTCATGGTTTCTTTGTTTCCTTTCAACAAAGAAGCAAGTTACATTTCGTGAAGAGTACTATGATAGAACTATTTTCTTTGAATACATATGGAGGCTTCAGAAATACAGTATTGAATGGCACATGTATTTAGCACCAGTATGAAGTGAGCAATCAGAAAAGGCTTGTAAAACACCATGGACAAGAAGGAAACATTCCTAATACAATGTGAATACCTTTGTGAAACGACAACGAGATATACATACGTATACAACGAACAAGAGAAAACGAGGAAAACAGATCAAGTAGCAGAAGACTCATCAGTTAGTGATAACCATAGAAGCATTATAGATACTTTACAAGAGATCGAGGAGAATGGTCATGTAAGCTGTGCAAACAGTGCGTATTGATTAGGATCAGTCGAAACGATGATTTCCGTGGGAATCCGCACGTAAGTGCACGTTACGGCGTTCAGTTCTGACATTGATAAACTCCCTGGTTTTCGAAAGAAAAACAGAATACCAATGGACTACACATGGACTTCGTCTTCATCGAAATGGACAAGGCGATGTGGTGCAGCTTGGACGATATTTTTACACGGACTATTATCGTGGCTAGTAGATCTGATATAGCACACCGGTACTGAAATGACATGTTCTTCAACGTCGTTTGAAGAAAGCACCAAATCCTCTAGAGATTTGGTGAAGGTCCTGATTGGTGGCTTTTCGACTGCGCGTTGCTGCTGTGCTGGCCCAGCGGACTCTTCTGCACGTGTTCGCGATGGCGATCGTTCCAGTTTTTTTGAGCGAAAGCTAGAACGAAACGATACTGACGAACGTCTTCTTGTATAAAACTGGTCTATTATGTGGTTCTCCAATAGGACGATCTTATCAACTGATTTTGCGAATTGCATTTCATCAGGAAGCCAGTTGTCAGAGTTGCCAACATCATCAAGCGTCTCGCGGAAGAGAAGAGCAGTTGAGTCGTCCTCGATTTCTCCAAATCGTATACAAAGCATCGCCATGTCACAGAGTACCCGAAGACGGGTTGGATGGCTCGCTCGCCGCCAAATTCGTCGTCCCATGAGAAAGATTTCTGCATATTCCCTCTTGACATCCGTCCAAATCTTTCGTTTTTGCTCAACGTCCGTGATAAGTGGTGCTAGTCGGTAATAGCATGCGTAAATTGCGGCCTCATACCAGGCCAGATAGCAGTACTTCTTAACGATGACGTGCAGACGATCCAGCCAAGCGTAACAAAGCTCTCGGCGTTCTTCTGATGTTCCCTCTTCAGGATCACTGTCTTGAAATTGAAATAAATCGTAAGCCGTCCAGTTGTCGCCTTTTCTTTTGAGCTTTTCGATATTGTTGGTCGGCTTGCGGGTGAGTTTCGATGCAACTCGTCGAATCGGGCGGTCTGAAATGAATAGCGAAATTGACTATGAAATAACAGAATATCGATTTTCATGGCATTCTTACAGGGGTATAGAGACTTTGTTTAAATCCATCCAACGAAGTTAACTGCAGAGAGTTAAAATCAGCATATACGAGTTTAAAGAAAAGACAAAACCACATGAAATTGATAAGCGCGTGAAGGCACACCCTTCGTTGTCACTGTGTCACTGTCACTGTCACTAAAGTTCTGCCAAGATAATGTATGCTATTAAACTGGAATCGATTCCGTCAACACAGTGACAATGCTCCAGTGTGGGATATGAACATGACCGTCTTCCTATCATTTGGGCTTTTCCGCTAACGAGGATGCTTTTAATAGGGGCAGTTTCCGACCCTTCTTTAGCTATGCATAGTAGTATCTCCGCGTGTTGTACATTCCAGTCCTGTGTATGCTAAACTATAATCGACCTAGAGTAGAGTCGAAGAGAATCGAGATGCCCTATAAGAGGTCATCTTTAGGATGAGAAGAGATATTTATGGCTCTAGTCGACAAACTGCATCCATGATTGGAAAGGATCTCATGAAGTCGTTTCGTGAACGCAATAACTAAACGAGCCATTTTCATTGTCTGAGAACCAAGTGTGCTTCTCTATCGGAGACGTTCGAGAGAGCTGGTGGTTGGAAGCATCGGAGCGACGTGTTCGTGAAGCCGTGGCGGCGGCTTGACGAACGAGCCGAGCGACTAGTATACAGCGTGCCGTCGTCGTTTCACAGCTGACGTCATTGGCGAGCCGTCAAATAAACTGATTACCTCTCGATCTCATAAGCCGTCTACATCTGTCGCATTTAGTGCAGGACGATGCTGCTTAAAATAAAATGTGCAGCTCCGATGCTCATCAAACACGTGACCATCTTAACTTGTTCAGGCCTACGAGAAATATGTCGATAAATCAAATTTTAACCAGTCACCAGATCGGGAGTTATTTCATTGGATTGTGATTAACACGTCCGACAAACATGGTTCACCCAAGCACCACAGCCACTATCATGACAGATAGAACAACTTGAGTCCAAGCGAATGCAGCCAAAGCTGGTAAAGCAAATACCAAAATTAAAACATTTAACTGATCTGACATAAAGTTTGAAGCTCACGTGTTCGAATTCGGCCGGGAGAAATCTACTAAATCGACTTTCCTTTACCGGAACACTAACTGATAAACACACCGGTTCTTGACTATTTCCATTCAAGGCTGGCTAACTAACATTTTGTTCATTCCGATTGTTTTGTTCGTCTCCTTCTCGTTTTTTAACGTTTATTCAAGCAATGTAAAACTTTTTCCTTACTACCTATTAATTTCTTATGGCAGGGGATTATGTGGAATGTAATCGCAATGGTGCTGAGAGATTTTCAAAACCTGGAACTCAGGCTAGATTCGAATATGCAGAAAGGCAAAACAGTAGCCTCACTGGTTCAGTGGTTAACACGTAGATCTGGCCTGGTTTATGAGTTTTACAAATATCTCAGCATCATTGTGGTTGTATTTAATGAAGCGCTCCAGAACTATCCACAGAAAATGAAAGCACAGTAATCGACGTTATCTATAGGGCGAGCGAAAACGGTAGAGACCGCATGGAAGTAACGCACCTGGAAGGGGTTGCAGTTTCGCCTGACTCTTACGCCGCTGTCGTTCTCCACAACTCTCGTCTTTCAGACACTTTGCCAGTCTCCTCGCAATTCTTCTGCATCTCAATTTCCAAGTTGACAACAGATCTGCTTTCACTTTACGCCAGCTCTTGTGGAAATATCGAAATAGCAGCTCACGTCTCTGAAGTACGACAGATCTCTATGCAAAAAAGAACATACATAGATATGTATATGTATATGTATACGTATATACGTATATACGTATATATATATATATATATATATATATATATATATATATATATATATATATATATATATATATATATATATATATGCTACTCAGAAATCCAAAATAAGCACGATTAATGAAGAATCCTGCGGAAGCAGAATCGCTACATGTCGATAATTCCTCCTCACTGGACCTAATTTTCGAGAATTTAGATATACGAACACTTAAACATCCGTTTTACCGTCGAGGAAAAAAAGACAGCTATGTCATCTACAAGGTGGATCTGTGTATGGTTTGCCAGTGGCTTAAATATCTTCGCCTTTTGTTTTCAAATTACAGTCGTTTCAAAAGCCGAAAGAATGCGAAAAAAAAGATTGGCTTTCCCTATTAATTTTAAAAAATTAATCCCTCTTAATTAGTAAAGGGCATTACACAACGAGCATAATGGCTCGGTGTTCGCCGCCTCATTAATGTAGAAAATAAGAATAAATATAAAGCAGTAAAACAACAACAAAGGGAAGGAAACTAACCATCGAATAACGTGACAACGACTTCCTACGCATTGGATATGATAATTCCGTAATCTAAAAGAAAACGTAACCGTTGACAAAATGACACTAATAGAACAACGCTGGGCGGAAAGAAGCTGACATATAGATGGCGGCGAAATCTGCTGCACCTCATCGCCGCTGACGTGGGAAGACAGCTGTTCCCGTTGCGCGGACATCCTACTCTGCACCTCCGGCGGAGGTAGAGAGGAGGACGAGCAGCACCGTTCCCACTTCTCCCCGACTGAGCACATTTTGCAAGAATACGATAGCGGTAGGACATAAGTAAAAAAGCTGGTATAGATTCGAATCGTTTTTTTTCCTTTCCAAATAGCACTACACAGCAACTATTGCTCATTACCGAGATGTACTAAATGATAACTTAATATCAATACTTAATATTCGCACTTTCATTCCGTAGCTCTCATTTCACCGCGATGTAATATATAGGAAGTTTCCATACAGATGAACGTTAGTTAAAAGAAGAAAGGAGAAAGATCAACTAACCATATAAGATACGGCATGGTAAAATTGCAAACAATACTGTCCCTACTTTGTCGTTAGTCTAGAAATACCAGTGTTATCCGAGACTTAACATCTCATATAAGGGTTTTAAATCCGATTTGCCATGACTTATTAAACCTCAAAATGGCGCATAACAACTTGCGAACGAACTGCTACTTTATGTTGAGTGGAAGCTAGTTGACCGATACTAATCCCAAAGCACCTGCTTCCCCACGTTGGCTGTAGAACTAGGAAAATAAAAGTGATGGCGATAGGGGATTTCGAAACAACGAGATAGCAGTGGACCGCTCAAGTAACATGTGGAGTGGATTCTTCCCTTCAGACAAACGACAAACCAATCTTCAATTTGCAGCAACGTCCATTTATTTTGGGCGAAGTGATTTCCGTTATTTTGCGGAGCCACTCTTCTCCAGGGCACCTCATTGTCGCACTTTTTTCGTCACATAACGACAACGCATTCCATTAACTTCTATTTATTCTAGAATGAAGTCAGCTGGAATACTACAAAAGACTTGAGCTCTCCATCGAATTTTTTCATGAATAGATCGATTGTTCTAACAAGTTTTACCGAGCGATACTAAAGCTTTCGGTGACCTGCTTCTCTTGTTGGGAAAGCGCCACACGTTGGGTGACTCCCAGTGAATAGCACTTGGTTTTAAATGGAAGAAGAAGGAACCCATGGTGTCAAGAAATCAGGAGCAAGGAAAAAGAGATCGGGAAAAAACCTTGCAAAGTGGAGCCGCAAGAACAGATGCGCCAATATCAGTCTTACGTCTCTTTTCACCATGACTTCGATATCTTGTTTCTGAGGATGTCACAGTTGATAGGGAAGTGCGCAAAGTGAGCAACTTTTTGAGAGTGTTTGAAATCCATTCAAAACATTCCTTATTATCATTCTTGTTGTTTTCTGCACAGCAATAGCGTTTTTTCTTGCCTGACCAACGTTCTTAACGAATGAATACACATTTTAGTCAACTATGGCGTGCATTTTTAATAGCGCTTTGATCCCACAAACACTGTTAACTTTACTATAAAAGCCTAATAACGTTCGGCATTGATCAATCTCTGACGGGTGTGCCAAGCACTCAAGTTAAAGGAGCATCTTAGAGGTGTTTTAATGCACATTTGGCCTATAAAACGACTTGCGTTAGCCCACTGATGTATCAAGGCCGCACTGCTATCCGCCCAGGCAAGTGTGGTGTTAATTTGCCGATCTCGTTGGGATGGAAGGCTTGGTGGCCCAAACTAGTCAGAAGCAAAGAGTTTAACTTCTACTACAACACCACTTGGTACAACTCAACTCGAGCTTCGAACAAGCATATTTGCTGAAGTCGAGAACCAGGATCTTACATGCACGAGGTGCTTTTCGAAAATGCAGAGAGACCTACGATGGTTTCAAAACTGCCAAGGCTCTCTTCATTGGAATAATGTTTAAAAAAACTGTCTCTAAGCAGAACAGGACAATTTTTAGAGGTGAAATGGAAAAGCGCTAAAAGTTTGAACTGAGATGAGCGTTCTGAAAACCTCTGTAGAACAAAACCAAACTAGGGTCATTTGCTGCAATGTTTATAAAAGTACAAGCCTGGCCGAATTTTGCATGGCTTTGCTTGAACTGCGACAGGATGTTGCTTTAAAAAGATCACCAGACTACACAAAGAAAATCCCTGCAAGATGCGGAAAGAACTCACTGGGAATTTCCAGCGAAAAAATATACTTTGCAAAGAGTTCGAGGAGTGTGACTGAACCGATATACGACAAGGGCTGAGCATATGGCTCGCCCACGAGACACGACAGCTGGATGAAGATACGAAGAACACCTTAGAGAATGTGTATTAAGACATATTTTTGCCGAAAGGAAATCATTAAGTGAGTTCCAATTAATCGAATATGGAAGACGCTGTCGAAATCCAGCACTAGCGCCACAAGTTCGAAGTAGTCATTGAAGAAACATTTATGGCTTGTCTAACTTTTCCAGGCTAATGAAAGCTGTGGTAATGTCACAGGCAAATGTAGCGAAGAACACAAAGGAAATGGCTTCAATTCAACCTTCAGCGAACGAAATACTTCACATGTAGAAGAAGTACCTCAAAGAGTGCAGTCGTCAGAGGTTCTACTGACGCAAATAGCGAGCCGTCCGTCCATCACAAAATGAAGAGGCACGTGCCGCTTTGTCCAGTTCGTGGGTCCGGATTGACGTCAGCTACCGAAGTCCATCGGAATCAACACGTTGGTCGACAGTCTCGCGGAGGCCGAGATCTTCCACAGTCCCACTGGCGTCGTTGAAACCACTAGCGTGCGAGTTCTTGCTATTCGAGCTTTGTCATCGATGTGGACAGCGTTTTGGTTTACTATTTACCAGGTGTTCTAACGCTTTATTTTTTTTACTCTGTTTGTGCTCAATTTGTTAAACACCCAGCCCATTCCGCTATTATATTAGAACTCTATTAGAGACAATTAGCTCATTCATTATCGGAGTTTTCCACGACTGTCGACAGTCTTCCAATAACCAGGATACTTGTGCCCCCTAACTTGTCTAGAATGTTATTTTAGCTTTAAATATGTCTAAAATTTAAACATAAGACACTGAAGAACAAATTAAAATCTTTGAACATTTAATGTAAAGCGGGACCACAAACTCCAGGGACACATTAGGGGATACAGTCATGTCCTTCTAAGAAGACGAAACCTTGCTGGTTCATTCGCTCCAAAACAAACCCATGACAATGAAGAATAAAAGGAAAATTGTTTTGTGTTTCGTGGTCGGCAAAAACTAGAATTCTACTACTGAAGAAGAGGAAAGCTTGCTTCTTACTGGCAACGATTTTTTAAATTCCGACAGTTTCCATTCCAATTAATAAAGTCTACTATGAATGAAGATATGTCCATGAACTGATGAATTTAAAGACTAAAGTGGCAATTGATGAGTAATATATGGCCCATATTATCGCGAAACCAATGTTTTATACGGAAGAATATGAAGGGAACAATGCATCAGAAGAATTAAGAATGTGAGCTACTAATATCAATTTATTACTTAGTAAATATCAGCAAAGAATGGTGGATGTTGCCTAGTAAATAAGTTGTTGTCGTATAATGAGATCAAGCTTAATCGGTCCTAACATAGCTTATAACTCAATGAGCAGTAAACAGTGGAAAAAAATGCTGCAATATGTAAACGAGAGCCAGTAATGAAGCAAAGAGGTAGGCGAATGCGACTGTGTGCCATAAAATGAGGAGCATGGGCTTATAACGGAAAGGGTGTCGCGACGAGGTCGTTCACGTGGTGAGCCGTAATTTATTACATAGGCTAGTGGGGGAGGAGGTGGTTTCGGAAGACGAAACTTGCTTGTGCCATGCAGTAGAGTGACTCATGCTTAGCGATTTCCAGTGGGTCTAGCACCACACTCTATTGGCCCGATTGGCGTGCGAAAGGTCGCAATAGCACACCTAATCATTTGTCACTTGTGTCACTCTCACTCAGAAGAGTTGCGCAAGTCGAGCGATTGCGAGGAAACTCCTATTTCGTGCGTAATAGTAGCCCAGCGCTAAGCAGCGTCCCTGATGTTTGATTACCGATGTCGGCCAGGACTTCGGATTCCATCTCTCGCTTGTGTGATCCATAGCACAGTTCTTTCCATAACACTGTTTGCTCTTTCATCATGCTTTCGCATCGTCCATGTTCCGAGGACGTACATTAAAAGCAGAAACATCGTAGAGTTGGAAAGGTGATCGCATGGTGCTAGATCGAGGTACACATAGTTGGGTCATCTGGTGATATTCCACGTCACCACCACACCATGCGGGTCCTTCGTTCCGCTTTTCTCTCAGCTAGTTCTATCGATCGGCGCCATCAACAATCACCCGTCAACGGGACTGATCTAAGGAGCCCAAATCGGCAACGAACCTCGTTAAGCTGAGGCTGAAGTCGAAATCACAATCTTAAGAACTAGCTGAGAGACAGGAGAAACGAAGGACCCGCATGGTGTGGTGGTGAACGCGTTACTCCCCGGAAAGGACAATAACGCGTTCGTTCCCCACTGCAGGCATCTGCGGTCCAGAGATTTTGCAAATATCTCAGCATTATTTTAGTTGTATTTCACATGATACCCTGCCATTAAATATTATAGTAGGCAGTAAATAGAAAAGTTAACATCACTTCATTCAGATTTTATCGAGGACCGATTTCTCCACAAGTGCTATCTGCCAGCATTAGTTGTTAATAGTTGCTGTTATATAAACGATGAAAACAAAACAATGCAGCTGGGATCTGTCTGTCAACGCGCAGTCGACTTCCACCCTCATATCATCTTATCCCAATTGCAGCATCACCGTCTTGAAACCTACTAATGCTGTAAACAAATTTGTCGACATTTTATCGCTTGGTGGAGCCCTCCGCTTTAAATCAATAACAACAGTATCATATAAAGACAAGTTCTAGCTGGAAATTTGTGGTGTAGGCGATAAAAGGTATTTGTTTACTAAGCAGAGATAATCTGGCCGTCTATAAATTTCGTGGTAGGTTCTGTTTCTACTCAGGCAACACTTCAGTTCGTGTGCCCCGAAAGGGTAATTGTGGGTTCAAATCTGGCCTGGGTGCCAAGTTTTGCAAATATCCCTGCATAATAGTGGTTGTTTCACATCAAACTCTGCCCTGAAAAAAATAATGGGCAATAGAGATAAAAAGTTAAACTTGAGTTAGCTTTCGCTATTTCACTGCCTCAAAAAATGAAGGTATGATCCTCTTCATGGAACATTCTTGATGTATACGATATACGACTCTCTAACCTCATCTTCTCAATCTCACATCTTTTTACCCGTAAGCACCGATTCAAGCTGTTAAGTCTTTGAAACAAGTCGATGCACACAGCTGAAGCGACGAGGATAACGCCACGTCGATCGTATCGTAGCATCGCGTGGTTCAACTCCAAACCAGCAATTACATGCTTCTTATTCACCTGATTTGCATGCTTAGCTGAACCAGTATTTGGATACAACACATAGCATGCAAACAACTTGTATGGAAACAAACCCACTGTCGAAACACGTATGTCAATCCAGTGCCACAAACAAAGAACCCACCCCTGATTTCACGTTCTTCTCAATGCGGATACATTTTCGCTTTTGAACCACTTTGAACCAGTTAACCATCACACGATGACGTGCCCTGTATTCTCACAATGAAATGGGAGGGATCCGACAATGATTGAGATAAGCGGGATTAATTATTCGTGTGAGACATTTCGTAGAAAAGTTGCTCACACAGTATCTATGAGCAATTTCTTCTAAAAAATGAAACATTTTGCAGCATTTCTAAAACCGACAATTAACAGACATCATGGAGGTAGAGAAGCTGTTTTCCCGCAGACCTTCGAACACTATTTGGGTGTTACTCGATTAGAAAGCAGCTGCTTCGGCTTTTTTCGAAGTTTAATGAGTGTTGTTGAGAAGCATGATATTAAGGGTATGAAAGTGCTAACGTTTGTTAGTACACGTTAGAATCCTCACGTACTGTGGTCATGCTTTTCACCAGCAAAATTCCATCGAAAATCTATCTATATTGAAGCACCACTACGCTCCACTTCTAACGTGGGGGGGAGGGGGGATATTCAGGAAGTAAGTTCAATACAGGGTACACATTTGCCTTCACAGGTCACTAATGTGCAGTGCTGATTGCATGGGTTTGAGCTATGCTGCCGCCAAGGTTCAACGATCTACGGTGTTCAGTTCAGTGTTTTATTCATGGTCATCAAGATTTCCGTCTAAGTGAGCGCACAAGCGTGGCGAAGTTATTTTCGTGATCCTGGTCGATCGAGATTGGGCCCTCGAGGGCAACAGCTGCGTCAACTAAATGGTAGATATCGCGTCACTTTAGAGTTGTAAAGTGCGAATGAAAGAATTGTGTAATATTGGTATTACGCATATGTTCCTATTCAGTTCTGAAGTGCTATAGAAGTACCTAAGCACTTCGAACTTAAAGAGTTCGACACCAACTGTGGAATGATGTTCAGCTTCAGATACCAGTTATATCGATGTAAATGTGAACATTATAACGCATATATGATAGCTAATTGGATGATCTGAACTTTCTGGAGCATGAATTTCAGTGAGAACACCTGAAAAGCGTTAAAAAAATTTACGAAGCTATTATTCAAATAGCACGTTAAGCATTCTCCCGTCTATCACGTGAATAAATTGGTCACATATCATCAATTAAGAAGTAATGGCGTCCGTCCTAGGAAACGGATAATTTGAAAAAAATTAAAGCTCTCGGGGTTGATCGATCCCTGAGGGATGCGCCATGCACTCGACTTCATTAAGCATCATTGGAGGTGATTGAATACACATCTGGCCTTTACAATGACTCGCGGTGGGCTACCGATGTATCGAGCCAGTGCTATCCTTCTAGACAAGTCCGGTACCAATTTGCCGACCCCGGAGTGATGGAAGGCTTGGTGAGCCATGGGCGCGGGGATAGATCCTATATGTGTCGCAGGGTGTCTCCGACCACTACGCCACATGCGCCACCTTGAGATAATTAAAGATTTAAAAAAATGAAAGTTGAAAAGACCAAAGAATAAATGCTGCCGATTATTTTTGGAGAACCACTTTAGCAGAGAGCTGGCGATTTCCTTGGGAATGGTTTGTGCTCACGCCATTTCCAATAAACATCACAGGTTAAAATTATTGAAGAAAATAACGAGAAGAGAAGCAAAAGCTGATGAAAAAACCCAACAAGGAATACTACGCCACTCTGGTATTTCGCTAAGTGCTCGTCATGCCGAAAAATGTTTCTCAATAAGTGACTGTAATTTTACACTAAGTCCAAAATGCTTTTGTGTTAGTGCCAATGTCCTTTTGCTAACATATTACGCCAGACATGCATAGACATGCATTGACTTCCATGCATTTGATCCAAGACAACTAGACGCTTTCAATTTTGATCCAACATATCTGAATTCATAATAGATTTTGTCAATTTGAATAAGAATCATTGGTATCTACCGATCTTTTTCTGCAAGGTACAAATCCTATTCCGCCATAAGAGGCTGCGATCTCCTGGAACCATGACATATATTTCTTTATGTTTTTTGGAAGCTTGAAACTCGACCATGACAGCAAATGAACAGGCCGCATTTGGTCTGGAAGCGGACAATAGTGTTCCACTAACCTTTGCGGTTACCAACTTAGGATCACAAATTAGAAAAAATAAACTTCGCTTCCAACTTTTTGAAAATTTTAATTCGAAACATATTTGATATTGCTTGATTGTGTATTATATTGGAAGAATACCTTTATAAAAGTGATACATACAATTCAGCTAATGAGTAAAGACATCTCCAGTTAATCTGTGAAACTCCCAACTCCTGAAACACTTCAGCGAGAGAGAAATTAGCATCAGTTACAGAAGAACTAGTATCGAGATGTGGCTGTCAGTTCACCTTTCAAATAACTGTCACCCTCTCGGCAAGGTTTAATGTGTGCTTAGTCAAAACGCAAGTGGTAAAATTTCCCATTATCAAGCATTACACACAAGAAAATCGGTCGTGGAGATTCACAGTGGGAATTTAGTATGAACACCATTACGGGTGTAGTAGGGTTTTTCCCCTGCCTTATTGATTGCTTTGAATTTCAATTTGTGCTACATTTATCCCTTGCTACGAAAAGCATATGTCGATGTAGGAAATAGAGCGGCGATGCATGAACTGAACCGCACAAGCTCCTAGTATTCGTGGACTACGTCCAACAAATGTTTCATGACGAGCTTTACTGAAAACAAGAGCAAAACGCATTCGTGTGACTACGACACTGGGAGTGCGATCCCGTGGAGGTGAATTAGTGCTCCTCCCACTCCATATGTGCTGCGAATGAAATTATTCAACTTTCATGCTGTTAATCGTTCCATATTCCATCGGATGTTTAAGGTAACAGTAAGTTGTTGCGAAGCTTTTATCTGGCTAACGTTTCGGAGCTTCCATTTTCTTCAAAGTCGGGGGTGATCCGATTGCGCCTTCGTAGTCCCATCGAGTGTAATC
This sequence comes from Angiostrongylus vasorum, assembly GCA_018806985.1. Taxonomy (NCBI): domain Eukaryota; kingdom Metazoa; phylum Nematoda; class Chromadorea; order Rhabditida; family Metastrongylidae; genus Angiostrongylus; species Angiostrongylus vasorum. The sequence continues at coordinate 611,004 of JADANN010000198.1, read as the reverse complement.
TTCCAGAGTGGAGCACCGCTCGAACGAGTTAACCTCATGCGACAATGCTCTTTTATGCAGGACAGTTGTTGATCGACTGTTTGTCAGCTAACAACAATTTGTTTTTGTCCAGGCAATCCACACCGCAACAGTTTGTATCAAATTAGGTGGCGCATGGAAAAGCAACAAGGGGCGTGTGTAGCGCAGTGGTCGGAGGCGTCCTGCAGTACAAATGGCATCGATCTCCGTGCCCCAGGCTCACCAAACCCTCCCTCTTAATAACTCAAAAAGACCGACTTTCTAAAAACCTCGGCATAGATAGCTGATACATTTATTTGCATGATCTTATAAACTGATCTTCTTTAGCTGATGCGAGGTTGGTACAGGTCTTCGTTGTCGTTGTCGTTGTTGTTGGTGTTGTTGGCTGACGTTTCGGCGATTTCGCCTTCCTCAGAGCTTGGACGTATTTTATATTAGAATACTTTAGTTATTCGGTGGAAAAAGGCTAAAGTATTAATGAAGATCAAAGTTTTAAATAGATGGTGGGTTAGGATGCTACGGTCAAACTGAAAGGCTACTCACCGTGATGTAACGAGTGGGCACTGGCCCACGCGTTGTTCACGTGGGGTCGCGAGCACGACACAACCCGGGGTCAAAATATCATTTTGAAATAGGGCGCCAGGTCACGTCTGATAGTGAGGCATTCGTCTTTCCGGTTCATCTTTGGATTTTTGAAATTTATCCAAAACGCTTCAAGAGTTTTTCGCGTTGATGTTTTCGACTCCTGCGCTAGGATCCGTACAGTCACCTCAAAATCATCGCCGTTGTGCTTTTTTGTGCCCAATGCGTACCTAGAGGAGTGTTTTGACGAATTTTAGCTTTCCCATCTAGATGTTCTTTTTATGCGGACACAAAGTGGTCTACCCGTTTCCCCAATATATTCCTCACTGCATGCGCTACATGAGATCAAGTATATTATACCTGAACTCATGCAATCCCCGTCTCTCCCGTTAGGACAGATCATACAGTTTTTCTGAGCTGCACAAACGGTCATAGAGACGGTTGCGAACTAACTGACGGCGTAGGGTATTGGGTGGGATGTCAATAATCATTATATAATTCTCAAGACCACTTTTTCTAAAACATTTCTTAATGGCGTAGCTTATTTAATTTGATATGAAGGGTAGGCTTAAAAGGGATCTTACTTACGTCCGAAACATTATTTTGGGGAACCACCCTACGTTTTTTGTCCAACCCGAGTGGCTTTCTACGTCGTAGCCATTTGAAATGGCAATTTTTCGTGCCAGGTTTTGCGATTCGTTCCTTTCCTCTTCTCCTGTGCACACATTTTTTAGCCGTACGGTACATGTTTTTGATAAGTGCTTTTTTCATGTGTGAAGGATGAGAGGAGAGGTAGTGAACTAGTATGTTCTTACTACTTGGCTTGCGATACCATTTTGTTGTATATCCACTTTCTTAGAGCTTCCTTTGGATGTTTAAGAATGGAAGCCAGTTTTCGGTTGGTTTTTCTCGTGTAAATTTTATATACTCTGACTGTCGGTTTAACAATTCAAACCACTCATCCATCGGTACTTGTGTGGAAGAGACGATGAAGCAGTCGTCTATGTATCGACAGTAGAGTAAGGGTGGGTGATCGAGAACTCGGAGCTTCCAACTTAGAGATGAAAGCGATGGCAAGGCTTGGTGCTAAACGTTGTCCCATGGCCAACCCTCTAATTTGTGCAAAATACTTTCCAGACCACCTGAAGATTGAACAACTAAGACACTGTTTTAAGAGAGTCATTAGTTGCGCAATCGACAAGCCGTACATTTTTATTTTCTTTTCGTGCTCTACCAGCAACTCGAGAATGGCTTGCATTGCGGATTCATTCGACACGTTGGTATAAAGTAAAGTAACATCGAATGACTCCATTACATGCGTGCAGTTTGGTTGCGCGCACCGTAGGTGGTCTAGAAATATTTTGGTGTTAGGAAGATGGGTTGGAATGAATTTTAGCAGCTGGGTCAGGATAAGGTTTAGGAACCACGTTATTCTATCCGTTGGGCCGCCTATACAACTGATGATAGGTCTAACTTTAATTGGATGTTTGTTTTTAAGTCGAGAAATAACTGAAGGCTCTAAACCTGCGGCCTTTGCTGTGTTGACCCATTCTTGATTTAACTTTCCGGTATTGATTTCTATATTCCTTTTTCAGAGGATGAGAAACGGAGGATGCTCGATAGAGAGGATAAATTTCAAAAACCCAAAGATGAACCGGAAAGACGAATGCCTCACTGCCACACATGACCTGGCGCCATATTTCAAAATGATATTTTGAATCCGGGGTGTGTCGTGTTCGCGACCCCACGTTGACAACGCGTGGGCCAGTGCCACTCGTTACATCACGGTGAGTAGCCTTTCAGTTTGACCGTAGCATCCTAACCCACCATCTATTTAAAACTTTGATCTTCATTAATACTTTAGCCTTTTCCACCGAATAACTAAAGTATTCTAATATAAAATACGTCCAAGCTCTGAGGAAGGCGAAATCGCCGAAACGTCAGCCAACAACACCAACAACAACGACAACGACAACGAAGACCTATACCAACCTCGCATCAGCTAAAGAAGATCAGTTTATAAGATCATACAAATAAATAAACCCTCCCTCTGTCTGTGGTCGGCAAATTGTTACCAGACTTGTCTGGGAGAACAGCAGCACTGGCTCGACATCGGTAGGCCAATACGAGTCATTTTAAAGGCCATGTATGCATACAATCACCTCCAAACGATGCTTAATGAAGTCAAATGTATGGTGCATCCCTAAGGGATTGATCAATGCCGAGAACTTTATACTTATCCTTTACGACGAAGCAATAATGTTCGAAGTTAACTTTCGTTTGACTCTAGCACGAATATTCATATTAATTCACAACATTTAGCTTTTTATTTTCTGCCTTCTATACTTTTTATGGCAGGTTATTATTATGCGAAATACAACCACAAGATTGCTGAGATATTTGTAAAACTCCGGACCGCAGGTGTTTGCGGTGGGGAACGAACGCGCTATTGTCCTTTCCCGGGAGTAACGCGTTCACCACCACACCATGTGGGTCCTTCGTCTCGCCTGTCTCTCGGCTAGTTCTTATCGATCTGTGCCCCGGGTGATTGCTGACGGCACAGATCGATAAGAACTAGCTGAGAGACAGGCGAAACGAAGGACCCGCATGGTGGGTGGTGAACGCGTTACTCCCGGAAAGGACAATAGCGCGTTCGTTCCCCACCGCAAACACCTGCGGTCCGGAGTTTTGCAAATATCTCAGCAATCTTGTGGTTGTATTCATATTAATATTTTGTTCTATTGATGAGGGAAGGCCAAAGCCATCGAATCCAAGGCTCACATCGCAAGGACGAGCGGCTGTAGCCAATTGACTCGAAACATCGCGGCTCTGAAGAAGACGAACGCGTCGAAACGTCAGGCAGATAAAAGTTTTATAACAATCTCGTGTAACTTCAGAAATAAAACTAAATCCTATTGATCAGAAACGGCCAGGTTAAATGGAAGTCGGTTTTCCGAACTAATGAGTTCAGACAAATTGATAAATTAAATTGTGAATTATCAAGTCAATTATTAGATGAAATGTTACTTATTCCATTGTACACGAGAGGACATAATTCTCGCGCGTTCCTCAATATCAAACTGCGGAGTTCAATACCCAGAACAGTTTCCTACGCTGAGAAAGGAGCTTGAAATCCAGAAGCACAGCTAAGAGTAGACAGTAATTTAGTCGTTATATGACGAATCTCCACTTGGTCCAGAACGGCTTACGAATATTTTTAGTGACGTCATGGGAACGCTATAGCTAGGTTTCCTGGGAGTGCAGATGAAAAAACGCCTCAACCAAAAACGTACTAGTGTTAGCACCTCGCGAACCTAGCGTCCTGATCAGGAAAGCCGCAGTGGGAAGGTGTTGGATCTTGATTTGCAATGAACTTCATTACAACAGGATCAAAACAGGGCGTCCAGGATACTTCATAAAACTGTTTGTTGGCTTGCAACAAAAACATCATATTACCAGACCTTTTCAAACATCGAACTCGTCTTGAGGCCACAGGGCGCGTTAAATCTCAGATTTCAACTCCACCCTATAGCAAACAAAAAGAAAAAAAAACAAGAACCTCGCATATGCCAACTAAGTGTTGGGTTCTTTTTCATTCGTGGAAAAAAAGATAGGATTTCATTACGAAAGGTGAGTTTGTGCACACACACTTACTCTTCCACTTCTCATGTAGTCGACTCATACGAGTTCCCTCCACATTACCTGACCACCCTCTTTTTTTTCAAGTCACGTCATAAAGACAACTACTATCACCAATTGCTGCTGAACAAGCAGTACAGTTGATGAGGACGAATTAGTTGTTTTATGTTCAATTGCAGCAATCAGGTCATCTACAACCAAAAGACTTCTCATGAATGCCTTGTCGGAGCCCTCACTGTCAGAATAAGAAAGGCCAGTGAAAATGAATACATGCGTTGAAATAATTCCTAGTTTCCATGTGCACATGGTGATATTGGTGCATTAATTTGCATGGACGTCCAAATGTAAGCGGGTGCTACTAACCACTCATTGCTTCAGCTGTATGAGTGTAATCAAGTGACTGTGAACTAAACGGAAGGTGTTCATTCCAACAAATACCACCCATATCCACTCTAATACCGCATAACTACGCATGAGTGTACCGAAGTCGCCTGTAAAACTTATAGAACAACTCGCGAATTCGGCAACTAGGTCAATGAAGAATGTTTGTTTTTCCGAACAAAGAACCTTAAACCTGTGTAAAAATCTATGTAATCAAACCTATGTAAAAACAGCAGGAACTGCAAAAAACGGTTAGCAAACTTAAACAAGTTCCATAGTGACCATATATGTTGCACAACCTACTGTATCATGCATACGAGATGGGAATACCGTATCTGTAGTAGGTGACCTTCCACAAAAGTAGCGACAGTCCGATTCCACATAAAAACTGCGCCATCCATCTTCCTTCGAGAACAGCGTGTAGTTCGGGCGTACGATATGTGCAAATGTGGTTCTACTGGGGTGCCCCTTCTCCTCCATCAGTCACCTTCCACCATACTTAGGCAGTTTCCTCAGATTTCTAGCTAATAACTGCCTCCGTTGCAATATTTCTGCTCATATGGCTTTACTTATATAGCACATAAAACCGCTAGGTGCAGCTGTTAACTCAATTTGTTTGGCTGTTTTGTTGCTGAAGTAAAGCAGTGAAATCAAACGGAGACTATTTTCAGTTAATGATTGAAAACTGTTGCAAAAAAAAAAAAAAAAAGAACAACGTGGAACGAAACAAGAAATACATGCAAATCAATGTAGATAAAGCAAGATCAACATCATGGAGATTCTGCGAGCAGCTTCTCGATATCGGCAGTCATCCCATTTGGTGACGTCGTTGGAGCGAATCTCTTAACTACATGGCCCTTTCGATCCACTAAAAACTTTGTGAAATTCCATTTAATGGCGTCAATCAGAGTACCATGCTGCTCCGTTTTCAAAAACTTCCAAAGTGGGTCAGCGTCATCACCATTCACCTTCACCTTTGCATATAACTCCGGCTCGTAATCGAACGTCTCCTTCACAAACTTCTTGATATCAATCTCACATGCGGGTTCCTAAACAGCCGAAAAACAAGCTCATTATTGAGCACATCTTTCAAAAATATCCTTTCATACTTCAGACACATACATAACACCGACGTACATAAACACTCATTTATAAAGAAGTCAGATCAAGCAAGAGAAAGGAATTCCTTGCTATACTGAACAATGCCAACCGCTCAGAAGATTGTCGGCAATCTTACGTAAGGTGGAAGTAGTTAATCAATAAAAAGGATTATTAGTTGTAAATGTATAAACTACAGGCAAAATACGAGCCCACGAGCGTTGTTTTAACTGCGAGCGCAAGCACGTCAAATGTCATATCCCTACAATGTTGGCAAGATGTTAAGGTAAGTTCCAACGATACCTACTAAGATTAGGACATTGGTTTGCGCACTGGCTTACCTCCACGTTATTTAAAAGACAAACCAACATTCAATGCTGCAATGAACCTACATGAGTAGCGCACCTCTACCAAACCGAAGATCTCAGAAAGAAAACAAAAACCAAACACTACTACATCACATGACTGAGCACTTTCAACATTTACATTGATATTAAAGCCTCAATAAATTCCGAAATAGGGTGTTTTTGGAGTTTCCCTTCAAGCTAAAACGCAATTGTTACTTGATTTATTCGACTATATTGTCTATTTCGAAGCTTATAGATCTCACACGTAACCCGAGTAAGAATTATTACGACCCTGGAAATAATTCTAGTATTAAGAAAGGACCATGCAAAATACAAAACAGTAAATACGTTTCAAACTTACTTGTCCTCCGAACTGATTGCAAGGGAAAGCAGCCACTCGCAGACCTTGTTCGTAGTACTTGTCTTGTATAGCTTTTAACTCCTTGTAGTGACCGCTCGTATATCCACACTTTGAAGCCACATTTACAATGATCACCACTTGTCCCCCTTAAACAACACTTGCTACTATCAAACTGCCAAAACCTACACTTCTATGTCTTTTATGTACAACTGAGTTAAAGCTGGGCTTAACCAGATCGGGATGAGGATGGTACAAACCCGCTTGAGAACGGCTCCATGTGTTATTCACGAATTGTTAATACCCAATATTGTAAAGAAGTACACTGCTGATGACGTTAAGCGCCTCTATTTTAGAGCTACCTGGACGTGAATACAGCTGAAATGAGCAGTAATTCATCACTGTATGGTGCTTTTGGTGCGCGTGTAGCGCAGTGGTCAGCTGCGCTCTGCAATACACATGGGATCCATCCTCACGCCCTAGGCCTACTAAGCCTTCCATCCTTTTGGGTGTCTGCAAATTGGTACTAGACTTGTCTGAGAGGATACCAGCACTGGCTCGATGCATCGGTAGGCCACCGCGAGTCAATGTAAAGGCCAGAGATGAATTCAATCACCTCCAACGATGCTATGAATGGAGTCGAATGCATGGTGCATCTTTCAGGGATTGATCAACGACGCGAGCGTTGGCGCGAGCGTTAGCGCTAGCGTTATGCTGTTTATGCGCACACTTTCCTCTTGCGTGCACATTTGTGTTCATTCGGTCTCATCGAAATGCTATAATCCAACCTTATGGACCTATGCTTACGAATTCCCAGTAAAGAAAACAATGAGGCGATGTATCGTCACCCCTGATGTGTTCAAAGCAAAGATAACTCTAAAGTTAATGCTGGAAGCTCTCCTAACTTACTTGTATTTACTTAATGATACATCCTTGCCATCAGCGTCCTTAACAGTAAATTCATAGATTGTTCTATGAGCTGCCATACTATCGCTATCGTCGGACCTGAAACGAACAACAAACATACAAAAAAAAAAATGAAAAATGACAGAATGTCGACTTCATATACGTTTCCATCTACGATGTTAAATAAGCAAGCACAAAAACGGAACATTCATGAACACTCGGAGACTACCGACTCCAGTTCAGAACATGGCAGAAGACGTATACAGGGCTTGAGCGACTAAACAGGGCTGGATGCCTGGAATCAAGCGGCAGGTCTCGGACGGCGACCTGGGGCGACGCGGTGGCTGTTCGCCGCGCGCGGTGGGTGATAGGTGCTGCCGAGCGGCGGCCGGTCCAGTCCACCTATCCGCTCTACGGTTCCGCTTCTCTACGGACTTCTGGGCTTATTTCTGTGGCTTCTTATGCCCTATATATTTTCTGCGAGTATTTCTATTCCTTTTAGACCGTATCAAATTCTGGAGTGGTGAAAAAACTCGTCCGTCGAATGGCCAGCAACCACATCGGTGTTAGCTTTCAAGGTTTTGCGGGCGGGAGATGCAAATCATTCTTCGGCCTTTTTAAAATGGTTTTCTACCCGCAGATTCCATGCGATAACTATGAACCGTCATAGAGCTCGTAAATGGAATAAGAGTAAATTACTGGTGAAAAACTGAATTGCAATGGTTCGGACATTGTCGGTGGGTGGCAGACTCATCGAGATTCATTTCTGATCGCCCATCGATAATGAGTCGATGGCATCTCTTATGTTAGTCGTCACCAGAGAACATGAAGTGTATCAGAGGACGAAGACGAAGATGAGAACGATGAGGTAGTCAGCGGGGGTGATGCACACGGGGAGCCGTCGAACAGTAAGGTATCTTTTGAGCTCTCGATGATAGTCATTTAGGGGTGGACCAGCTGATCCTGCTAGGATGCACAGAGCGAACACATTATGGCTGATGTTTGGGGAACTTTTTCTTTAGGAAGCCCAACAGGTATGGAGAAGGATGACATTGGAAGCGAAGACTCTTGAAGAGATTAGATGACTCATTTGTTTGACGATGATCAGATAAGAACTGTTTACGCCACGATCGAGAAACTATTGGAGAGCCAGTTCTTTTTGCGATCGATTCTCTTCGGTCCAAAGTAATGATGAAGTACGGATTTTAGAATCTGCTGGCTCACCTTCATTTAGAACACAATATATTGTATACCGGGCGAGACAATATACTCAAGACCAGTCCACTTAGTCATCTTGTCATTCGGAGTTGCAGGACTGCGAAGACGTTTGAACTGTAGAGCTTGCAAAATTGTAACGCCTTTATGTGAATGTGAACTGCGTGCGAGAAGTTTGCAATGAAGAAGTCGTGATGATTGTAAATGATATACTTGGATGGCCCGTCTTCACCGGTTGTGCGAGTCGTAGCACAAATTCCACTTTTTCGGAGTTTTGCTGGGTTAGCTATTGTGGTTCCTTGGAGTTACGAGGTGAGCCTAACCACAGTCTGTCCGAAGTCGTCACCATTGTTGTGCATCAGAGGGAGATTTGCCACCATACGACTAGTCTGATACCAGAACGGTGGTAAATCCTGGTATTGGTTTACTCTTAGCTGAGATTTCCGAGGGAAACACATGACTCCTTTTCAGCATGAGAGGCCCTGTGAGGTGGGGATCAATGCTGCAGCTGTACATAGCAGCCCGACACCCAGGAACACCTCCCAGCCACGATGAGGCAGTAAACCGTTGGGAGGTGTGAACAGTAAGGTAAATGTAGAGTTTCTAATTGTAAGAACTGTACGTTCAGGAGAACAAAAGTTGTGAATACGCAGTGTCGAAGTATGGCACATGGCAATGGGTACACATTTCGTGAATGCCAATTCCTAAACGAGAAACACGTCTGTATAAATTTCGTGAATAATTTACTATCTCTGGTGTCAACAGAATAATCCCTGTGTTTCGAACATCAGTGTTTACATACGGCAGACATGTAACACCCGTAACGGGACAGATCAATTGAACGAACTCATCCGAATGTTTTGTTAAGTTATTTGTAGAAAATCGCTTTTCATAGATCTCGTCTAACATGACAACTGTGTTCGATCAGTTATCGAATGAATACAGGAGGTATAAAAAATGAACTCTGCGCCAGAACAGACAGCTCGAAGTAATACGCATTGATATGAATGCGTAGAACCAGTTATGTTTTGAATACGTGGTCACTTTCAAGACGTAGCGTTAAAAGAACTAAACATTGAGTTGGTTAACTGAATGTAGCAGCACGATTTTGCAAGCAGTGTGTACTTAACTGCCTTCTAATCTATCCGCAGCCCGTGGATACTGATAGTTCCAATATGGAGTAATCTACCATAACTGTCAACAACTCTTGTTCTTCCTATAGATCTCTTGAATCAATAAAGGCATGGAAACCTCTTGCGAGTTCTACGGTAGTTATGCAATCAATAAATCATGAACTCAGGCTTGTAACGAAGAGAAACTGCTCATCTGAACCTTCGACAAAGCACCAAGAGGTTCGTTTTAGAAAAAAAACGGTGGTGGCACAGTTTTCTATGATGGGAAGATTACTGTTGAGTCTACTAACAATAAGACTTCTGTAAAGAGAAGGTACGGAGCTGCTTCAAGAACATTTTGAGGAAAACTCACCAATTTTTTAGAAGATTCAAGCCATCCATTAATATAAGGGTACTGCAGCACGTCTATAGAGTAAGGGCTAGCAATACACAGAGATAGAAAGTACTCAGTGAAAACTACATGTCTTACACTGTGGACTTACAGTCGGTTTGTTCACATACTTCTCCCAGCCCTCCGCTTCTCGTACATTTCTAATCTGAGTCACTGTGGAAACAGAGAAAATGATGTCATACAAGAGCCAAGAGCGTGACCAGTTTTTTAATAAAGCGTGACAAATAAAGGTGACAAATAGTCTTATTTTTTGCTGAAACTATCAAAGAACACTGTCTACACCAGATGCTCTCGGATCATTAGTTAGTGTTATTGTCTAAATCAGTTTCCAAACACCGCAGTACTGGGTGCCTTGATGGCCATACGTTTACACGCAACAGACGTACGCAGTTTAGCGTTGACTGTCCAATCGGACACGAGCTTGGTTCTTGGTTAATTGCACAAACAGCTAATCTCGTCTTCTCGACGGTTTATTACCTTATATCTAGGAGATTAGTCTGTGTCGTATTTTAGAGTGTACGCTCGAGATTCCTCATAGCGGGATGTTGTGCCAGTTTACCGCGAGGCAACATGGCGCGCCCCCAGGTGACGGATAGGGGATTAATCGCTGGCCAAAAGCGACCTCTGCTTCTCTGGGGTTGGAGAAGTTCTATAGAGAAAGAATATACGTTCTTTGAGGTTATCAATGGAGATTTCAATGCTAAGATTGGACCCAGAAGAACGTCACATTGAGACTCATGGATTAGAAAAGGTACAAGCATGGTGAGTTGTTGAGTTTATCAAAACGAACAAGACCATCCATGGTAACTCGCGATTCCAAAAGCCCCACCCTCAACGCTGGACGTGGGAGTCTCCCAATGAAGAGTACCATAACGAAATACACCACATCATAGTAAATCGAAGGTTTTGCCTAACCGATGTCGCTGTTGTCCTAAAATTCTACACGGGATCACACCATCGCCTCCTTTTGAAAGATTTCATTTCTCGCGGAAAGAAGAAGCCGCTACATTCAAAGACTATAGTCACGAAATCATCATAAACTGGGACTTATTCAATTCATTTGTCTGCTGTTTGGGAATGCATTTTCGGTAAAATCGACGAGGAATACGATCGGCTCATTCAAAATCAAGTTAGTGCTATGAAAACTGAGAGTTCGAAAGTCACCAAGAGGCGTCTGTCTTCAGAAATAATCGAGCTGATACGCCAGCGTTGAATCTCATCTATCACAGGCAATCGCCAACTCACATCAGAAATTACAGTACATTGTGGAAGTGTGATAAAAAAAAACAGATCACAAAGCGAAAAGCAGCAGTGATGGCCGGAAACTACAGAGAACGGGATCAGCAATCGCAAAGCCCATCGAGACTTCACCAATTTGGGAGACCAAGATTATGGCAATCTGACGTCCAGACGGATCCGTTACAGCTTCCAGAAAGGCAATGGGCAAAATCATTTACGACTATTACTCGGGTCGCTTCAATAGCCCCTTCCTCCTTCATATAAAATATTACTCAGTGGTGGACCAACAAAACCGTGTTATTGTTCAAGAACAGTGACCTCCATGACAACGGCGACTATCGCCCAACCTGATTATTGTCTATCGTTTTCACTTGAGTCGTTCTAAACAGAATTGATAGAACACTGGATCAAGGAGAACCATGAGAGTAGGCAGAGTTCCAAAAAAGGATTCAGTACGATAGAAACATTAACACGATAATAAAACTCAGAGAAGTATTATATAAGACGAGAGTACAAGAGACTGCTGTGTTGCACTTTAATCGATTTAAGGAAGCCCTGGAAAACAGGGCGTCCCTACTCAGCATATAAGGATTCTTCGTGAGCCATATGGAAATTTAACAACCAAAATATCACCATTTCACAAGGATATTTACATCAGCGTTAAAAGAGACGTTAGAACTCAAAACAGTGTGCAAGACAAGGCGGTGCTATCTCGAAGAAATTGTTCACCGCCGCTTTCGATAACACCATGGGAACTCTAGAATAGGACAACATTGGGAGTGAAAATGGATGGTCGATAATTACATCATCTTCGCTTTAGTGATAACATTGTTCTTATAATACCAAGCATTAGACAAGCGGAACGGATGCTAGCCGACTTTGATAAAGCCTGTGGAAAGACTTGTCTTCGACTAGAACTCACAAAAACAATGTTCTTGAGGGACGGATCGGTTACGTATGCCACATTCCCGCTCAACGGAACGAATATCTCCGATTGCTCCAGTTATGTCTATCTAGGTCGGGAAATCAACATGATGAACGACTTAGCTCCAGAGTTGAGCAGTGGGAAACGAGCAGCTTGAGAGCGTTGAGGATGTAGTGAAAGGAACAAAGAACACTCTATTCCGTTCCCACGTTTTCTACTCCATGATTCTTCCTGCCCTGATGTATGCGTCAGAAACCTGGTCGCTGCGTAAGAAGGATGAAAGATCACTCAACGTTATTGGATGCGCAGTCGTTGGGACGATGTTGGGCGTACTCGAATAGTGCGTGCAGAGAGGGAATTCACAGTTTCGACCTACGTTAGATCGAGAATCGGAGGCGCCATTCTTTACGCCCAACTGTCGAAGAAGAGGTGAGCTGAAAATTTAATGCGTATGAATTACAACCAATGGGCAAGAGCCGTTAGTGACTGAATTTCTCGAGATGTCAAAAATAAAGTACAAAGACTAGGACCCGATGCTCAGAGTTCTTCATGAAAACCCTAGAAGAATAATATGGTACTCAACGAAACCCTAGAGCGAGCATACTGGGATACTCTTGCCCGCAACAGGCAGAAATGGATGATTTACTGAACCAAATGGAGTCTTTTGTAGATTACTAAGTGCATAGAAAGCATTTTCTGGTCTTCGTCTCCTCCTACAATGACGTCCTTTCGATTATCTATCGAATGAATGCACATAGTGTGGTGATAAAAGAAAGAAACTGGAAATAGATACCATAGTAGTGGGGATCGAACACGCTAATACCCTTTCCGGGTGCTAACGCGTCCACAACCACATCATGCCCGTCCTTTGTTTCACCTTATTCTCAGCTAGTTTTCTGTTTACCAGTGCCATCAGCAATCACCCGTCAACAGGATTGGTCTGGAGAGCCCACATCGGCATTTAATCCGGCTAATCCGAGGCTGTAGTCGAAATCACAATGTTAACTTTTTTATTTACTGCTTAATACGAAATACAACCACAGTGGTGCTGAGATATTTCCAAAATTCCAGACCGCAGGTGGTTGCGGTAGGGGATCGAACAGGCTATTACCCTTTGCGGGGGGCTAACACGTTCAGCACCACACCATGCGCGTCCTTCGTTTCGCCTTTCTCTCAGCTAGTTTTCTATCTACCAGTACCATCAGCAATCATTAGCTGAGAGAAAGGCGAAATGAAGGACCGAATGGTGTGGTGGTGAACGCGTTAGGCCTCGAAAAGCGTGATAGCGCGCTCGTTCCCCACCGCAGACACCTGCGGTCGGTAGTTTTGCAAATATCTCGGCGTCATTGTGGCTGTAATTCACACAGTACCCCTGCCATGAAAAAATTTTTGGTAAGCAGTAAATAAAAAAGTTAACATTGTGGTTTAGACACCATGGTGTTCATATTGCCCACTCGTGCCATTACATTTGGACACTATACATCCAAATCCAAAATTAAGGGCACGTGTGACAGAGTGGTCGGAGGCGTCCTGCAAAACACATGGGATCGGTCCCCGCGCCCTTGGCCCATCAAGCTTTCCATCCCTCCGAGGTCCGTAGATTGGTACCAGACTTGTCTGGGAGGATAGCAGCACTGGCTCGATACATTGGAGGCCACCGTGAGTCATTTTAAAGACCAGATGTGCACTAATCACCTCCAAACGATGCTTAATGAAGTCGAATGCATGGCGCATCCCTAACGGATTGATCAACGCCGAGAGTTTTATCCTTTTTTTTACATGTCCAAATCGTCAATTATATGTTAGACGTACGTCCTACTTCGAAATGAAAGCGATCATGGAATCGAAGCTTAATAAGTGCAAGGAAGTGGGCAAACTACAGTTGCCGCCTAAATATTACCTCTTACACTGAGCTGACCATCGGAACTCATACTGTCGAAAGAAACCGATATTATCATGATTTACCCAGTGTGAACAAACCCGGTAATGAAAAGAACCTTGGGGACTCGCTCAAGCAAAGGTTGAACTACTGTACTTTGAGCATTGAAGAGAAACAATAACTGTGCTGCCGAAGGTAAAGAAACACGTCAGAATACATTTGAACGCTTCTACGAGTAGCAGATAAGAAAAAGGACTAGTTAAAACTTCAAAAACATTCAGTTACAATGTTCACGAAAGTTGAACCTAACGTTTTCATGACAATACTACTCTAATTACCAATCCTCCCTCTGATCCACAAAGGCGGCGACTGCCCGTGGTGGTGACGATCTGTGGCCTGGATGACGTCGGCATTCCAGGGAACCACAATGACTTAACCAGCAAAACTTCGAAAAAACGGAGATCATGCTGGGACCGGCACAACCAGTGAGGACGGATCATTCACGCATCCAAGTACGTATTATCAGTCCCAACTAAGAAATGGACCCGTGCTTGATAACAGACTTCTGGAATGTTGCTTCATGAAGCTGATTTAGACATTTATGCTTGGGTTTAGCGTAGTCTAGAACCTACCTCACTGAACTGAGATACACGATCAGTACGGCGAACGACCCACAGCGCATCGCGAAGGTCACTCAGGTCGTGACGATCGATTGACGGACAATTGGCGTTGGGGCGATACAGGCGATATGAGTCTGTCTCACTTGATTGGGACCAAGATGGTTGGTTGCACAAAACCCAACATTCCAGTCGTTTTTGGAACATCGGAATTTTCCAGAAATAGGAGAAAAAGAGGGAGAGTGGGAGATGTGAAAGCCAAGACCGGACAATTCCTTTACATCGAAAATACGACTATTTGAAGTTCATGGAATTTTTTTGTCCCTTCTATCAAGCATAATTCGTCAGTGTTAAGCACGACTACGATCTTAATTAGTCATATACCAACTTCGGTTCCATGACCAGTGCTGTTCTCCCGAAATCGCCGTGATGGAGCGGTCAGAGTTCGTTAGCAAGCGGCCGCTGATGGACATTTATGAAGTCGATGGTTTGTCATGTTATGACTAAGTTGTGTGATGTCAGCTACAAATCCTAATAAAGACTTCGTTGGATTTCTGGATGGTAACGAAAATGGTATGGTTGGCCCTGATATGTTGCTCCTTGACATCCAGAAGCATCGAAATAACAACAGTGTGGTACTGCACGGTATGTGTGGCAACGTTAGCTTAGATAAAATTAGTGGCTGGTTTTAAACAAGAGTGAAAACGATTAGAAATGAGTTTGAAAAAGTAAACAAACGTGAATGTGGCGCTTTCATTTAGCTCCATCGTAATATAGCTTATAAAAAGGATAAAACAAAGGTCTTGGCGTTGGTCCATCCCTTAGGGATACAACATGGATTCGACTTCATTAAGCATCGTTTGGAGGTGACTAAATGCATATCTAGCTTTCACAATGACTCGTGGTGGTCTACCGATGTATCGAGCCAATGCCGCTATCCTCCCAGACAAGCCTGGGTCCAATTTGCCCACCCCGGAGCGATAGAAGGCTTGGTGGGGCCAGGTGCATGAGAATCGATCCCATGAGTGTTGCAGGGCGCCTCCGACCACTGCGCTACAAGGGCCACAATATAGCTTGTGATTTCTTTGAAATTCAAAGTATTTCGACGCGATTTGTGTTTACGAAAACGGATTTTCCCATCTCTATCATAATTAGCCAAAAACAAAGATCTTTGCTTTAGAAATCGGCTTTAGATGGAGACCCTCGTCATCATCGCTATCGGCAGCTTCACTTGAACACGTGTTGCTTCCAACTTTTCCCTCAAAGAGAGGTTCTTGGCTTGAACTTATGATGCAACTAAGCAGAGAGGGTATAATCCCATCACCTTTGTCACCAATGGCTGCTAAGAAAACCTTTTTCAATGTTGTTGGAATGAATTTTCTCCAGAGTATCAGCTGGACACCATTTTTCGAAATCTCTTTCTCGACAAACGAGAAAATAGACGAAAGGAAAAAGAATTCAGAAACTTTTTGGCTTCTCACCGTGATCGAACGGGTTCCCTTCGTTCAGCCTCAGTGAGACCGTAGTCGTCATAAAGACAAGTAGCTAGCGTTCAAGTAAGCAAACATGATTGCCAGTTCTTCTCCATTAAAGTGCAGTTTATGTTTACTTCTAGGAAAAAGATTAGTCAGCGCTTTGATAACAAGAGACAATCACATGGAGGATTCATTGAAAAAGGCATGCATCGTTAAAGACAATCACAGAGGTCCGATAAATTATAGCGTCAAAGTTTTTTTTTCAGCATGGCTTCGTCTCGTCGAACGTCGAGTTCAGATCGACGCGCGAAGTGTTGAATATTCCACCGACGTAGTCACTTGGGATGTTCAGCCGAGAACGAACACACGTCTGAAATACGCTATAGCTTACTCAGAACCCAATCCTATAATACTGTATTCTATTCATGAGCATAAACGAGCTTGCGTTTCGCCGTCCTCATTTTCAACAGACCAGTGATAATTCGAATGGACTGTCCGCACCCGTTCGTCCTTGCGATGTGAGGCATCGTAGTCCTGTTGAGTCAAATCTTCCTGGGTAGGGCATCGCCCGAATGAAACAACCTCACTCGATGATGCCCTTTTATATAGGACGATTGTTGATTTAGTGGTTGTTCGTTGATAGCAATTTATTTCTCTACCGACGATTCATCTTCCAGCAGTCGGTATTATAGCGGCCGACACATAACGAAGCAATAATTTCGAAGACCGAATTTCATCTAACGTCGATATGAATAATCAACAGTAGGTTATTCTTAAATTTTTGCCCAGCTATATTTCCAGTTCATAGGATTCGGTTACCAAATCCTGTGAACTGAAAAGTATCCTCACAGAAAATTTGTCGTCCAGTCACGATATGCCAGAAATTATCGTCCATTTTCTTATGCAATGTAGCCTGCATCATTTTGTATGCTCTGGGTGAGCATTCTGAGTATCGAGCAAATCAAGTTCCGCGTTTAGCAAACAGGGAATCTCGCTATACGACCTCCAACATGGAGAGATCTGAACGAGTCTCGAGGATCTACGCTGGTTATCCAGATACCTAACAGCGTAGAGAATGTGAATCATTAACGCTTATATATTTGGATAGGGAAATAGATGAATTCAGTGGAGGGGTTTCCTGTTTCGGTTGCACTGGATCGACTTGCATCTTTCGTATAAACACAATCATCCTCACGCATGCATGCACAGATGTGTTTTCGTATATGTTGCTGTCGAAGGTCTGGAGTGAACAGGCTTTTTAAGTACAATGAAGTCTTGGTATCTTTCCAAAAGACAAATCCCATGTTTAAACTGCTAGGATCGTGGTAGAGACCAGTTGCCTGCCTATGCCTTCAATAGTATTAATAACAGATGGTCTCATTTGCAAACTGTGTATCGATCATGTCATTTAAGGAAGTAGAGGCTATGTAGCTCTGACATATAACCATCTACCGTCTATAGCGATTCATGGAAAGGTGGTTATCTGCGATGGCCCTCTATAACTCTTGCAACAGCGTGGAATACCCCACGTAATTGGATCCATCTTGAGAACCTGCTCAGTAAGGAAGCTTACTAGTACTATTGAGATATGCGTGATATGGTTTTGATGTGGAAAACTTGCGTGGATTATTAACAAATCAGGAATGCTTTTGAAGGAATTCCTCTATTGTGTCTGCGCAAAAAGGAACAGTTTCTTAGACTCCTGATGGTCAAATGTTATTCTTGGTGTAATTAATGTCTCATATCCTTGGGTTAGGCATGTATCTGATTGCAACGCGAAGACACTGTGTGGTCCTGGAACAATAATGGCTTTTTTTAAACACTAGTCCATTATTCGTGAATGATCCTAGATGGCAGTCTGTGATCGATGACTCAGTCACAGATCTTGCAATTTGGAGAGAAAAATTCCAGTTAGAATTTTTTGTGCGACCAATTCGATATCATGGCAGAGTTCCATGGCTTGATTGCCTTCTCCTACCGGATAGGTTAGCGAATGATTGGATCCATCCATCATAAAATAGGTGATGCTTTTGTGAACAGACGAAGCAACTTTGTGTTGTCCAATGGACGACGGAAGATCCAGGCAGGGTTGCTCATTCTATACGGAACTCTGCGGACGTGCAGGAAATCTTTCCTTCGCAAATGACTCTTCAGGGAGATCAAGTCACGCCAAACATCACAATTCCACGTACATCAACCGATTCTTACCATATCGGATAGGTGAACCGTAGAAAGCGACCTACTGTATGGCACAGGTATGCATTCTTGTCGAAAACCTGAAGCCATTCTATACTGTAGTCTTAGGATTAAATACTTGGCTGGTTATTCAACGAAAAGTCAATGTTTTTCCTTTCTTATACGGGAAACTGCTCCTAAATAATCCACTTCCGATGTAATGCCTGAACAGCCTAGAGCGAAATGGATGATCGCGCTCGTGACAGTAGCGCCTCGCTTTGGTAAACTCGACTGAAATCTAGCAGAGTTCATCGTACTGTGAATAACTTACACCAGGGCATGAATGCTGTATAATAAGATAGGGTGACAGTGTGAGGAATTCATCTTGCGTGGCGAATATCGAGATGTTTTGAGGCGGATACGACACGTTGAAGTACATTTCGCCCAACATGTCGTCGTGCAGGATATCTTTTTCCCAAACTTGCAGTGCCAGTTCATCAGAGTAGTCAGAGTTACCGCATGTGACTTCTCCAATTTGAACAGTTATATTTTGCACCCTTGTCTGTAGTGGTGTGATGCAGATAATGGAGAGAAGAATAGTCTTGATCATCTAGACAGAGTTTCCTTATTTGACACGAGGCCTGAAATTAAGCTCCAGAATACCAAAATCAATGGAGGTAAGTTTATGAACTGCAACGGAAGAACTTTAAAAATAGACATGGTAACGCTATTGTATGAAATACCGTTGAACCGTTGTTAGCATCTGTGAATGAGCATAGAAAAAAATTGATGTGATACCTTGGTTACAACGCTGATGAAGGACTGAAGGACGAAAACAGAGAGATTGGCATTTGGTTGTAAACAATAATCTCGTTACCACAGCAACTACAATCCCAGCTGAGTGAAAAGGGTAGCGCTGTTGAAGTACCGACGCGAATCTCCAAAATAACCAACTTTCCCTCTATTGGCTGCATGGGCATTCTACAGATTTACTTTTTAAAGTTTGAAATTAAACAAGCTTACCACAGTGGAACAATCTTCGAAGCTCCTAAGACGTGGATTCATTTTCAAATTGTGGACACGGCGGTGGATACTGTGCCGCTAATACTGAAAGAAGGATGAATAACTTCGAACTAAACTCATTAATTGAACGATTTCCATCATTGGTAGGATCTTAATCAACTTTCTAATCCTGATAGAACGGAAAGGAAATGAATCGCATATTAACTTTTTATTTGCTGCCTACTACATTTTTTCATGGCAGAGTATTATTTGTGAAATACAACCTTAATGATTCTTAGATATTTACAAAACTCCGGACCGCAGCTGTCTGTGGTGGGGATCGAACACTTTCCGGTGGCTAACGCGTTCACCAGCAAACAAACGAAGGACCCGCATGGTGCGGTGGTGAACGTGTTAGCGCCGGAAGGGTCAAAAACGTGTTCAATCCTCACCGCAGACACATGCGGTCCAGAGTTTTGCAAATATCTCAGCATCATTACGGTTGAATCGCATGTGTTTGTTCGCTCTTTCACAGCGCATGTTCAGGATGCACAGCAATCACCTTTCGCAGAAATGCGGTGTAATGAGAGTTGGACTTCGGTCACTCAATTCTGGTTAAGTGCTGCATGCTGAAGTATGGAGAGAAATATGAAACGATTAAAATGTCGAGTGGAATTTGTTCACAGGGAGTAATGTACACCACCATCCTAATACGAAAAATATCCATTACAGTAGGAAGACTCCAGCAGTTTAAAAAGTTAGAGGAAGTAAAAGATGTAGGGACGGAAAGAAAAAAAGTCTTGCCTCGCAGTACCAGTCGTTCATTTTCTCTTTGTTCCATTTATTTCCAGTTAAAGAAAAATTGCTATTTTATCAATTCATTAAATGACCTTTTTATCACATGTACCACACTGTGCGGATTCCAGCACTTCTCACATTCGATGATTGGTTTCCTCGCGTGAACCTTTCATGAAGATCATCGAAATTTTTTTTTGCATAGAAGCTCGCTGTTGGGAAGACGCCGTTCCAAGGTAAGGTAAGGTCGACGTTATCAACATCGACAAGGAATACGATCGGCTCATTCAACGTCTTCACTTCGCTATGAAAGCTGAAAGTTCGAAGGCTACTAACAGACGTCTCTTTCCAGAAACACTCGAGTTGATACGTTGGAGTGGTGTCTCACCGATCACAGGGCAATCGTCGAATCATATCCGAATTTGCAACACATTGTGAAATGGCGATAAAAAAATCACAAAGAGAGAAGAGCAACAGTTATGACCGAAACTACAGAGAATGCGGTCACCAATCGTAAACCACACCGAAACGTCACCATTTAGTGGACCAAGATGATGACACTTCGATGCCCGCACAGAACCGTTACAGCTTCCAGAAAGGCAGTGGGCAAAATCATTTACTACTAATACTCGGATCGCTTCAATAGCTACTTCCTTCCCTCATATAAAAATATATCAGGATGGACATGTCGTCCCACCGGTTGTCCCTTTAAAAAATATGACATGCTATTTCATCGGTGAAGAATCAAACAACACCAGGTCTGGACAGAATAAGGTCTTAACACCTGAAGAACCTCCCGCCAGTCCTCATAAACACACTGGCCCGGCTCTTCACAGGTTATCTGTCAGAATGCAAAGTTCCCACTCAGTGGTAGAGCAACAAGACCGTGCTATTGCTCAAGAAGGGTGACCTCCACGACAACGGCGACTATCCCCCCATCTGATTACTTTCTATCATTTAAAAAACTTTTCACTCCAATCATCCTAAACAGGACTGGCATAGCGCTGGATGAAGGACAGCCATGTAAGTAAGCAGAGTTTCGAGAAAGGATTTCGTACGATGGACCACATCAGCACGGTAACAAGACTCACCGAAGTATCATGACAGTAAAATAGACTGCTGTGTCGCACTTTAATTGAATTAATGAAGGCTTTTGACCCAGTTGAGTTGCGCCCTCATTAAGCACGTAAAGATTCTTCGTGAGCTATATAGAAATTTTACCACAGAAATATCACCATTCTAAAAGGATATTAACATCAACGTTAAAAGAAGAGTTAGAATATAGACGTCAAAAGAGGTGTTAAACAGAGCATACCATCACGCTAAAATCATTTACGGCCACACTCGAGAACTTCATGCAAACATTGGAATCGGACGACACTGGGAATGAACATCGGTGGTCGGTAAGTACACGCCTTGTTTATAAAATCGTTGCTATAACAGCGAGCATTAGCCTAGTGGAACGAATGCTTACCGACTTTGATAAAGCCTGTGGAAAAATTGGTCTTCGACTAAATCTCACAAAAACGGTGTTCATGAAAGAACGGATTGGTTTCGTATGCCCCCATTAGTGATCTTCGGATTGAAGATCTTCGAATGCTGTAACTGTTTCTGTGTAGGCCAAGAGATCAAAATTTTGATCGGCTTCATTCCAGGACTGAACAGGACGAAGAGGAAGGCTTGTGGAGATTTCAAGAGCATCGAGGATATAGTGGAGAGAAAAAAGAACATCCCACTCCGTTCCCACCTTTCGATTCTACGATTCTTCCTGCCTTAACGTATGCGTATCAGAAATCTGGTCGCTCCGCAATCAGGATGGAAGATCACTCATCGTTGTTGAACGTGCATTCAAAAAGACGATGCTAGGGAGTAACCCGTATCACGCAAGTGAAGGAGGGGATCCGAAGCTCCGACCTACGTCAGCGATCAAAAATCAAAGACACCACTCTATATGCCAAGTTTTCGAAGATAGGGTAGGCTGGACACATAATGCCTATGAACGACAACCGTTGGACAAGAGCCTTTAGTCAGTGTGTTCCTCTAGATGTCAAACATACTTCGGGAAGAGCACCGACCCAATGGTTAGAGTTCATCACGAAAACCCTTGAAAAATGATATGATACTGAACAAGTCCCTAGAGTTGGTGGAATACACTGGGCCACTTTTGCACGTGATAGGAAAAAAGTCGATGATTTACTGGCGCCGACTTGAGTCGTTAGACGACCAACAGCACGGTGTACAGATGACACAGGTGGGTTCAGCTGTTGCTTCAGAATTCTTGGTCTTTTCCATGAGTGCCGTTGAATGCTGGTCGTGGCGATTTCCTTGGAATTCTGGGATAGCTGTGAAAGGGAGTCTCCACGTGGTTGGAAGGAGTGAGCCTGTTGCGGGCAAGCCTTGTACTAATTTTTCCAATGAGATGTTTGGTTACCTCGAGGAATGGCGAGGTCGAACCAACCCCTGCCTAGGTAGAATGAGCTGCTGTGTAATGGGCGGCATCGCAGGCGCTATTCTCTCCACTACTTGCTATCATTTCGCTCAACAAATATATGTTGATACCTGCTAAAAGTGACCATTAATAGCCCCTTGAATTTTTGTGACAGAAGAATCGTTTGCTGTTAGAATGTTCAATAGGACAAATAATTACCAATTCATGATCGATCCGCCAATTGTGAAAACAGTGTATGTTTAGGATAATGTTTCATTAACGCCAAACTATTACATAAATCGGAGCTAATGAAGCACATCAGGGAGACGCTGGTCTGAAATGATGGAAGGAACAGTCAGTTCTTCCAGAACGGCACAAAGAAAATCGCTCACTACCTCAGCATCGATCCCTCGAAAATGGTGTTCACCTGCATCTGTATTATGTCAGGGGACAATGGATGAATGGAGCTCCACTTGTGAAGATTGACATGCTATCTCGTAGATAAAAAAATCATACAGCATACAGTCATGACATGATTAGACCCGAATTTCTGAAAAACCCACAGCCTGTCATCATCTATTCACTGCTTCGGCCTTTTACACGTTATCTCTCAGAATGTAAGGTTCCAAATTAACGAAAAGTCAATAAGGCTTTATCAATGTGAAGAAGGGAAACCTTTAATGATCTTCAACTGTTGCCCAGTCTTCTTGCTACTTGTTGTCTTCAAGTCAAGTGTTTTCCTATGGTTATCCTCAACGGGACTGATAGGTCATTGGATCACCGACAACCATACGAGTAAGAAGGGTTTAGAAAAGGATTCAACGTTATCAGTTCAGTTCCAACTTATGATTGGTCCAATTCAGAAATTCAGATCACGTCCATACAGTAGCAAAAATTATGCAAGCATCGCAAAAATGGCGACAGATTGTTTCTTTTTTAATTTTATCGACTTAACACATTCACTACCTCACTACCGCGGCTATTTTTCGCGTACCAGGTCGACTGCATTGGAATGAACATTGAAACCAAGATGTACGGTCAGTGAGCCCACGTAAGACGCACGACGCACTAGTTTTTAAGGTTGCCATTCTATTATTCAGTTCCCTCACATGTTTTCCATTCCTCTCTAACCTCTACGTATGCACTAGGATCTGCTTATATTCTCATGTCATTCTACAGCCCTTCGTGTGTAATGTACCTGTTGTGTGTGATGAAAAAAAACCCGCCCATTGTCTAATCACTGCTTCATCAGCTTGCCTCGCGTTTCGTGCGGTATTTGAAGCGTGCTTTCTTGTCTCCTTTGTGTCTTTTACATCCGTCAATTCCATTTCTCCATCCAAAAACGGCTTGTTCCGGGCATAGTGAACGCCTATCCATGGACCAGCTTCATTATAAAATCTGCTTTCGACAAGCTATCGACTACTACGAGAAGTCTGGAAAAAGAAAGCTGTGTGGCAAAATAGGCCAGAAAGAATGCGTGGGCATTGGAGTCAAGATGTACTGTGCAACATGTCCAACAGCGTACAAAATCAAAAATCAATTCTCATGGTCGTGAAATCGTTGAAAGAGGTATTCCATTCACCTGAGATAGAAGCAGTCATGGAAGTGCCGAAAAGCCAGGAGCTCTCTACTCCATACATGTAGGTCTTCTATAGTAACAAATTCATAACTAGAATTCCAATTTTTCTACAACTACATTAACATTGACGTAAAGATAGGGACTTCGGCTAGATGATATCACCTTGCCAAAATTATTAGCAGACAAAGTCGACCTCATACGAAAACTGAATTGGGATAACATGAGGTCGAAAATCAATGCCGGCAGTACAACATTATCAATACAACATTATCGCTTTGCTCATGGTTTCGTTCTTGTGAGCCAGATGGCGCCAATGTTGTCGATTTGGACAGTGCATGTTGAAACATTAGTCTTCGACTGCATCTCTAAAAATCACCGCTGTAAACGACTTAGCTTCCTTCAGAAATGAACAGAGGTAAATGAGCGCTTCAGGAAGCTTGCAAGCGCAATAAGGATATAGGACAACAAACATCCGACAGCGCCACTCCTTTCGACTCGACAACTCTGCCTTAATCTGCGCGTCGAAACCCGGTCGCTACATAAATAGGATGGAGGACCACTAAGTATCACTGAAAGCACAAAGGATGATGTTAGGAATACAGGTTAATATAGTAGCGACAAGATGGATTGTCTTGAGTGAAACAACTTATTATAGATGGACAATGAATCAAGAACTATCTTGTATTAAAAGGCTTGCCGAGTGTAGTTTAATAAATCGTGCAGTGTTCCACTTCATTAGATTGGACCTGCAGCCACTAGGAAGGCCCATATCGCATGAAACAACTGTTGCACACACAAATAATTGGTGCTCTAAAGTGAGCGAAAGCGACGCGACGTTGGCCACAATAGCAAATTTTTTGATTAGAACAAAATATTGATCATTTATGCTGAAGTTAGACGCTTCCAAAATCAAATGTCAGGAGTATTTCCTACCGCCCAAACGAGACTGGGAACCGCGTTCCCTTCTACGTCGACGGGCAAGATCACACAAGTTCCGTGAGATGTAAAGAAAAAATCGGGCTAACACGTGATGCGCCTAAACAACTAGTGGGAAGAGTTGCTAGTGCCCTGGATTCCAATGATTATCATAGAAACCTAAACCACGGTAAGAATAACCAATAATTTTTCACATGGTTAAGCTGACATGAGTTTGGTATAAAAAACTTTTATTCTGCTAACGTCTGGACGCCTTCGCCTTCGCTTTCGCTTTCTTCAGGGCCGCGGTGATTCGTGTCGATGGTCCCAAGTTCGTCACTGTCGCTCGTCGTCGTGTGGAATCGAATCCAGCATTAGGAGCACCGCTCGATTGTGGAACTTCACTAGGTGCTATCCTTTTGTAAACGACGGGTGCTAGTCAATGATTATATGATTAGGCTCTTGAAGAATGTTCTTAAAGAAAAATTCGACGCTCCCCGAGTTGCTAAAGTGAACAGAATCCACTGGGTTGCTGATGCACACAAAGGTACAAATGGAAACTTTGCTGGCGTTTCCTCGAAGTAAGCAATAAATTTGAAGGAGCAAAGAACAGTTGTAATCAGGATCACTCTCTCCTTTTTTTAAACACGGCAACACTACCGACGCATAGAAACTCGAAATCCAGTGATGAACTTTTTCACATAAACTTCGGTCTTACGAGACCAATGTAGCTCATCGACATTTCTTAAACAAACGTTTCACAGCTGTGAAAACTTGGTGTCCTTTTCGAAGTTTACACACAATCTGAACTTTCCATATAAAACAAGAACAAAAAAGAAGAACAGTTTACTTCTGAAAGCGACGTGTACTACAACAGTTTGAGGAAGCAGAGTGGAAGGTAGTCAAAACTGCAAAACATTACGAATTCACGAAAACAATGAAAAAAACCTTAAAAAACATGAGAAAGTTCGGAAACAGAGGACAGCATTTTCTAGTTTGCTAATCGAAAAGTACTGTAGAAGCTAGAAATTCTCGTCGAAATATTTTGGGCAAGATGCAAACAGAATGTAACTGTTCGTGTAAAGCCACCGAAGTGGCTGCTGAACTTGAAAAAGAATAGAAAACACAGAAGGTCAAAACTCCCATAGGTAACATAAACGAGAAGCGAGATCAAGACGAAACAGTAAACCCTGCCTTACTGCACTTCTAAACGTCTATCAAACGAAAGACTACTTTCAATATGGAACACCAACCGCTTTGCCTTTCCTATTTTCTCTCTTATCCTTAACTTTCCCGGAAATATTTTTATTTTCCGCCTTCTTCTCTTTCCGCTTATCGGGTTTTCCTCCTTCAGGCCTGTAAAAATTGAAATTGCACTTCAGTAGTGCGGAGTATAGACAACAGTAAGTGAGACGTTGAAACTACTAACGTCAATTCTTTTTAGGGCTGAGATTACTTAAGTGACAAAAAAAGCCTGAGCCATTAAATAAAAATGGGTGCGACGAGTGACTCACCTCAAATCTACATTTTTCACTACAATTTTACCATCTTCTCCTCCAGTAACTAAAATATGGTTGTTGGATGCAGCACTCCGTACTAGGTCAGTATGACCATTCCATTCCATCACCACCTCAGAGTTTTTTCCATCTTTGGAAACCGTGCGAATATAGAGCTAAACGAAATTGGATCATAATAAAAAACTCGGGATTTTTTTAAAACCTATACGCCCCGCAATGTCAAATCCGACATACTCTGATAGGCCATAATCATCTGGGTCGTGCAACGTGTGATTTCCTACTAGAACACAACAGAATATTTTTCCAACAGACTGTTGACGGAAAAAAAGGTCGCCTATAATAACGTAAGCAGGTGCGGGTAGTTCAACTGCAGAAATGCCATTAGGTAGCAAGCGCAAGCCCATAGCTCGACCCCGAGCCAAAAGCTTTCGATCTTTCTAAGACGGGAATATTGGTAGCGGGGTTGCTTGAAAAAGCTTCCTCTGATCCGCAAAGGCTTGCGATTTTCTGTGGTGAAGACGCGAGCTTTCAACGACACTTATAAAGAGAACCAAAAATTTTTTCAAGCAGTAGCCGAATTCACACAAACGCAAGGCCCCCTTGTGGAATATGAGGGAATATGGGGGCAGGGGAACGAATGGGGGGAGTGTTGAAATAATCTGCACAATATCTGCGATGTTGAGGGATACAAAAGAAAAACTTTTGAAAAATGTAGCAGGAAGTCGCCGTAGGGCGAGCAGTTCAACAAACTTTCTCTAAGGAATGTGAAGAATTAATGGCAAGAAATCGGACCACCAACTGTAGACATACTACCAATGTATGGATGTAAAAGGAGCGATTGAAGCTCAACAACTGGATGTTGTTATCCTTATTGCCTTTGGATTATATGAAGACATTTACACCTTTACAAGACTATATGCATTCGGTCATGTCCCTAGAAGCCTCGCATATTAGGTCATTCGGACACTAACGTACGATTTAGAATTTTTTTCTTTTTGTATATGCCTCAGCAACTTTCTTTTTTTTGAATGGTGTCCTATTATGCATCAATACAAAGCTTTTTGAACGCATTTTCGCTCTACATAATTGATTGTAATATAAAAAATATCTTCGGCAAAATTTAGTGGTTAGAAATTTGGATGTCAAAGTAGCAGGCGCTTGTTTCGCAGCTGGATGGAAAGGCATCTGTAATGTCTTTCTTAGAACTGCTGGTCTTTGTCCGATAGTTCGCGCAGTGGATTAGCAGCTGTCAGCTGTAAAGACTATCCCACATCTGCCGTGACATCAAATTAGTTTTTTTATAAAACTACTCATCTTTGCAACTCTGCACTTCCACACTTGGAAAAACCCAATGGTTGAGAGGTTGTGTAGTTTTTGTATGTGAACATTCGGATTCGTATAAACGTCCCCTAAAAGTTAGTCACGCCCCATAGCAGTGCCATCTGTCTTCAGATAATGCGTAGCCGCCTAATACCCTTCTAGTTGGCAACGCTCTCGCCGCCTAACGTACAGTCTTTTGAGGAAGATGTTTATAAAAAATCAAATTTAAAATATAAGTTTCCTCTGATCAGGCCTTGCAGAGTTGATTGGGGAAAAAGACGTGCACATAGCCAAGAACATGTTTAAAAAAAGCGAAACCCACCACCCCAAACGACTCAATATTATACGGCAAATGCACAAAACAACTACCGTTCCCTCAGGATCGCACTCTAATAATGCAACTGGACGCTCATCTACGTAACCTCTTAAAGCATCGACCAGGAAGCGACCATCGATTCCATCTCTCATAAACAAGTAATCCACATCGTCGGGAGCATTTGCAATGAAGGCGGAACACTTGTTGTCGTCGGTGCAAGCATAAACGAGGCGTTTAGACAAATATCCAACACGGTTTATGGAGGAACCAATCGAACAAGTGCTCTGCAAAGCTTGGTCTTCTATTGAGTATGAAGCATTAAAAATATTAAGTAAGCCATCTGATCCACCCGATATAAGGTGTTGACCGTCCCTCATAAACGACAATGAATTTATCGAATCCGAATGAGATTCCTAAAACAAATGCTTACTAGAGTAGTTCAAAAACTGGGGAAAATATCAAACAACCTATGCCCTTCTTGACTTTGCTCAGATTTCCAATTTTAGTTTAATCAGAAAGCAACTTTAGTCAACGACATACTCATAATGATTATCACAAGGAGCATTTATGGAAAACAACTTATGGCAATGTCCTAGATCCGCTTTTTAAATAAGCTACTAGCGACTCGTACAATTTGTAACAAGGACACTTGAAGTTTTCCCAGTGTTTAAAACTTAGATCGCTAAATATTAAATGCAGGAACGAGGAATAGTCTTAATGGGCGGTTAGGAACAAATAGTGCCTAGTCAACACTCCAACCTTATGTGAAGTCATCCTCCGCGTCTCAATCTACGTACAGCTCGCCATGAATCTTCGTGAAAAAATTCCAGGATGGCGTTTTAGGACAGATTATCGCGTGGCCCTCGTTGGAACATTTGGATCAGACCAACACCGTCAGTTCCGTAATTGATGCTCTCCCTGATATTCGTAGTCGCCTATACTTATGTAGATTAGGTAGTCGGGAAGCATGATAACTCCGACTTATCGGCCTTGCATTTCCCTTTGACGTTATTTCCTTCACTGTATCCTTGGAATTTTGAACCAACGCTATAGAATATTTTAGAACATAATGAACCATAATAGACTCTAACGGGATATAGACCGATTTCAATGGCGGAGAAGAATGTGCACAAACATTAGACTCTAGGTTCTGTACGTCTTGATTACATGCTTTGGATAGTAGAAATAACAGTTCCGGAATCAATGGTGATGCGTCTCGAATTTTATAAACACCTGCTTGAGTACTTGAATCGCATTCTTCATAAAACACAAAGCATCGCGTATGCTCTGGCACAAATACCACCTAAGTTAAAACTGCCTCTTTTTAAAGCATTTCTTTTCCTGGAGTCTCGAACGCCGTCCAAGGGCTTCCCCAGGTCATCACTAATTGGCGAATTATTGCCAACACAGCATTAATTCGTGGCACTCTTAACTGGGCTTCCAGATGTGGATGTAGAACCTATCCGTAGTTTGAAACACCTTACTGGGGCAACAAAGCCATAGCCGTTCACCGTGGTTCAACACCAATGAACACAGTCCAGTGATGGTGCAGCAGTAAGCCACCGGTGGTCCTGATAAATATCTAATGCCCATATTGTTGTTGTACAACATAAGTTACTCGCTGTTTAACCTTTTTGTTGTGTATTATTATTCTGACAATTAATTTTTTAAGGCATTTGTGCCGGCTAAAACTACGCCAAAATAACAAGAAACGCGATAAATAGATCGTAACAGGGTATCGTTTCCGATCGAACAATGCGCCAATGTTATCTATTAGCTGGCACATGGCGTAGCAATACTTGTAAAAACCGACTTTTATTTAAACTCGGCATAAATACTCAACACTTTTTTGGATTATTAATGTTACACAAAGTTGGTATTAGGCTTTATTCGACTAACGTTTCGAAGAAACCGTCCTTTTCACACCCGGATTGATCCGAGTCCATGAATGGTTATTCGTTGTCGCATCGAGTCAAATGGAGTACCACTCGAATTACCTATCCTCGCTCGACGAGACATTTCCGCCCAATATGGTCTGCTGATCTGCTGATCAACGGTGCTCCATTCCAGACGATTCCACCCGATGCGATAACGAACACCCACATCGACAGGACGACCATCTGTGGACCATCGACTCGGATCAATCCGCATTTCAAGAAGACAATGATTTCGAAAGGTTTGGCTAATGATTTGTATAATAAAACTTTAAACCAACTTCGTGTTAGCTTAATAATCCAAAAAGAAATGCAGATGAGGCAGTGTCGGATTCTTCGGGTGTCCTTCGAGAAGTAACCGTATTTCTTTATGAAGCCTTTCGATATTTCAGTGAAGAGCTTTCGTTCATGATATGGGCCTTATACACGACTCCTCGCTGGTAAATAGCAGCTGCTGGTGTCACTGTCCTTCTTCTAATGAGGAATTTGAAGACAGACGAAGAGATTAGCGAAACGACGGCCTCAGTGGCGCAATGTGTAGTAACACGTGTGCCCCCCTAAGGCGTAATCGCCGATTCCAATCTGGTCTGGGTCTGAGTTCTGCAAATATCTCAACATCATTGTGGATATCAACACATTCTCTACGACGCCTAATCTCATCCACTCACTATGACCCTCCAGAGATCACACAGCCTACAATGTCCCGCAACTTGGGAGCTGCGTCCAACTTTCTTCATCCGGCTAGGTTTTTTCTCTGCGTTTTTAAAGAATTTTTTGCGCTTTCCTTATCTCATGTATTTTCCATGTTATTCTATACATCCTCCCATGTTTTTCGTGCATCTAAAACTCTTGTGTGCGAAAAAAAAACACTCGTTCACTAAGCGACCATACTGAAATCAGCATTTAACGAAGTCGTATAATACACTTTATTATTGATGAGCAAACATGAGGTGTTACTTTATTCTTTATTGACGGGAAAGCTGACGTTTCAGAGAATTCGGCATTCTTCAGGACCTGAAAAGGTCAAGTTGATTGCAATCTACCTAAGAAAACATCTCCATAAGCAAACAGAGAAAATATGCTTTGGCTCCAACTTCAAAGAAATCCAAAAAATGTGGTATGCGGGAGGTACGAGAATTAAAAGGGTCAAAAAAACATCAGACTATCTGTTAATGAGAAGAATGGAGAGTCCGCAGTAATTGTAGTAATCCCCCATCATTTAGATGCTGAGATAATGAATGAGCATTTTGAAGATGCTTCCCTTTACCGTCCATCATTTGAAAAGGAAATCAAAAGTCAATGCCGAAAATTTAACAATGAGTGGGTCAAAGTGGCAAAAGCGGCTGTTTGAAACCACCAGTCATCTCTCAACTCAAAGTTGAATTACGAACATGCCCCGTCTTATAGTTATTTATCAGAATTCATAAGTCAGTGTCGACTGATGATCTTGCGCCTGCCGTTCCATCAATATTCAAGGTTGGACCTATCGCTAGCTGTGCAGACGGACGAACGGGTAGAATAACGTGATTTTAACCCTAACACCTACCAGTTGTTAAAGCACATTCAGCTCATCTTACGAACACCCATATATTTTTTGATGGCCTATGAAATGCGCGTCCCAACAGCGCATACGTGAGGGAGTCCTTTGACACCACTGCCCCTTTTTACAAACGCGTCCAATGACTCTGCTATGCAAGCCATCCTCAAAGTGCTTATACAACGCGAAGAAGCAAGATACATTTATAGCTTCTCTGTTCAGCAGATGATGAGCCTCTTAAAGGTGTGCCTAAACTGTTCAATCTTCGGGTAGTCCGGAAAATATTACGCACAAATGAAAGGGTTGGCGACGGCACAGCGACTGGCGCCAAGCCTTGCCATTGCCTTTACATCCAAGATGAAAGGTTCATTAATTTACGTCCGGCCATTACTCTCTCTCTCTCTCTCTCTCTCTCTATATATATATATATATATATATATATATATATATATGTATATATGTATACATAATTTTTTACACATATTTATTATGCAAGGGTATATATATATGTATATGTACATACATGTACACATATATACCCTTGCATAATAAATAACTAAATAAAGCTTTCGGTGCTGATCAATCCCTGAGGGATGCGCAATGCATTCGACTTCATTAAGCATCGTTTGGAGGTGATTGAATGCATATCTGGCCTTTACAATGACTCGCGGTGGCCTACCGATGTTTCGAGCCAATGCGGCTATCCTCCCAGACAAGTCTGGTACCAATCTGCCAACCCCAGTGGGATAAAAGGCTTGGTGAATCATGGGAGCGGAGATCGATTCCATGTGTGTGTTGCAGTGCGTTTCCGACCACTGCGCCATACGCGCCCTAATCTCGCTTTGTCACTTGCTCCACACAAGGTAAAATGAACAAATGTTTTGAGTTATCGTATGAACAGTAAGAGCACATTAAGTTTACCTCAGTGAAACCGATAGGAAACTGCCTCTCACTACTGCACGTTCAAATTAAACTATCCAAGAACGGCTACATTACCAAATGGTACCGAAAGCCAAGTAGTAAGAACATACTGGTCCATTACCTCACCGTTCACACACGAAAAGGGCGCTTGGGAGAAACATGTTTCGAACAGCCATCAGTGTGTGCAGAGCAAGAAAGCAGAGGGAGGAATCCCTGAAACTGGCGCGGCAAATAACTATTCTTAATGACTGCAAAACTGTACCTCAGCGGAAGAGGTGTAAAGAAAAACCCAAGCCTCCAAACAATTCTAGCGATAATAAGGTTCCGTTTGTCCTGCACTTCATTTCAAATAAAATAAGTGCACCTATAAAACTATGCTTAAGTAGGGCCCGTCTAAGGAGTTCGGTAACAGTAATTGAAATGCCACCGAGTACTCTAAGACGCCAGCTAGTTTGCAACCGCCTGCACGACCGTCTATTTACAACACAAAAACTGCGTAATTTGCCCCTAACGGTAGAGGCGGTGATTGCATGAGTTCGGGCGCAGTTTATCTGACCTCTTGCAAAGCGTGCGGGGAGTATTGGCGAGAGGGGTACACTACTTTGCGTCCGTATGAAAGAAAACCTGGTATGCCACCCTAAACAAGATACTCCACACACAGAGATAATGGAGGAAATTTCGATGCAAAAGTTATCGTCTCGGACAGGAATCGAAAACTTCAGCGCGCAGAACTCTCGAAGTATTCTGGATAGATTCCAGGACTACAAAAAATAAACCGCAGGGAGGAACGCCTCGTTATCATTTAAGATCTCGCACAGTATTTAAGACTGATGTTTTAATGTAAAAGGCACATTACGCTCCCATGTGAACTCTGCGCGATTGGTCTCCATGTGGGATATCCAGTGGACGACCTGAGTGTGTAAAGAAGCTACTTTGTCTACAAAGCGATTGAAATCTTGGTTCAGTGTTTTCTCTGTTTAGTTCTGGAGCTGTTTGACTGGGTAGGTTGCAGTCAACTGGACCTTTCCAGTTTGTCAGGAAGGCGAAATCCGTTGAAACGTCAGCTTATTGGTCAATGAAGAATTAAAGTAACACCTCGTGTTTGCTCATCAAAAAATATAGCGTATTATTTGATCAATACCGAGGTTACTATAAAGTCGGTTGTGGGAAGTTGTACAAGTTCTACAAGGAATACTACAATGTTTACCCTTCCGTTTTGATATACCTTCATTCTAAACAATACCCAAAATCATCAAAGCGAATAAGAATTGGAAAACAAAGAACTGTTTCCCAAAAACGACGCTATACACTGCATGCGATACCAGTTCTTCAAGGCACAGACATTTCTGTGCCTCATTAATGACCACACTCTCTTCAATAGCAATAGTTTCTCGCCACTAAATGAGAGATTAAATGAGGAATTATTAGCGTGATACTCTCT
Organism: Angiostrongylus vasorum; assembly: GCA_018806985.1. NCBI lineage: Eukaryota > Metazoa > Nematoda > Chromadorea > Rhabditida > Metastrongylidae > Angiostrongylus > Angiostrongylus vasorum. The sequence goes on along the minus strand of JADANN010000198.1, from coordinate 576,921 downwards.
CATGGACGAGCTGTGGTCTTACACCTGCATTGGATATGCCATCAACTAATTAAAATAAGCTTAGACAAAACTTCTGTCCACCAAAATAAACCACCGGAAAGACCTCAGTTGAGATTATAGTGGCCCACTATGTCACATTCGACTTCCATACAGGTCACGTCGCCGCGAATGTACCTTGATAAAAAGGACAAAAACGAACCTTAATCGTTAAAACAGGATCAGTACATTTTCTCAGATCAAAAACAGAAATTACATGGGGATTAGCATTCGGATCGACTTCCGCTTCACTTTGTTCATCGCTCTCATCATCCGTTTCAACATCACCACATGCTTCCGTTTTCTACAAAAAGCCAAAAGACGATTACAGACTTTGATAACAACAAGCACTGAGGTCGACTAAATAAAATACCTTAGATCTCTTCTTTTCCTCATTCTCCAAAACGAAAGTGGAGCTACCCAAGGCAATGTACTGTTCCGAACAAGCCGAACAAACCACCTCATGATTTTCCATAACAGGATTTACTCTGAAACAATGTCATGACTCGACAAAAAAGCGTTTCAATACCAACGCTAAACTCCAACTAAGCAATCAACCGACTTAAGTTCTTACTATGATGTATTAATTCCAAAATTCAACAATGACTGAGAACGACCTGATAATTTGTATATCGTTTCAGCGATGATGCAATTAAAACGACTGCCAATGGAGTAACGGCTATGCTCTACACTTAACAGTTTATAGAAAGCCTTTTTCTGTAGTTTATAAGAAGCCTTTTGTCTACTTAACTTTCAGTTCTTCGGCTCACTCACTATGAGTGGATAGCAACTCGTACCGGTCATTACGCCCTACCAAGCAAATGGTTTCACTATTTTCATCGTGCTTTTCCTTCTGATTCGTCTTCTATATATCTTGTATTTAAAATCTTCCACAGATTCTCCCACGCTTTTGAAACATTCTGTACTTTTTTCCTTTGCCATAAAAAAAGATTGTCCGCTAAACAAATGTTGTTGAAATTTTGTGATCGATTCCACAACATAGTTTCTTAAATCGCCATATGAATAATGATGATTAACATACGACTAGTGAATAAACCTTTACATATTACCGAACTGTAGAACTACAATAGAATTTTGTCGCAACTTGCCGAGAAATTGTGTACATTTGCCGTACTCATTACTAGCTCTAATAATTAATGTAAGGTTAAGAATTGCGGAGCGCGATTTTCAAAATCTAGGGAACGAGCTACGAAATGATGACCAATGTGCGAAATGACATACATGTCTAGTAAACTGAAGTGACCGACGGTACATCAGTCTTTTATTCTGTCACTTACTTCTTAGCACGACGACAAAGAGGAAACAGAGTTATTAGCATACAGAAGACGCTCTTTGGTTAACATCAACTAACATGCATTAAAACAACCATCTCTATTAAAAACAGTTGCGATGGGCTAAATTGAATGGGAAATCCGCACAATCAAAATAATTCGTGGAAATAGGCCAACCACATTACCGTCAATGAGAAACCATTGTTTTAACTGAAGTGACATGGTGGCAAAAGCTTACGCATTTACAATCTCAAATAGTCCTGAACACATAACATACTGGTAAGGAAGAAAAACACGAAATTCTCTTCTGTTTCATAATGGATTTAACTTTACTAACATAATGAACATCGTCTTTACTAGTTTTTTCCCACACTTCTTGTTATCATATTTGTTTGCTTAGAAAAGTTAATTCAAGTCACATACATATCCATAGGGCGCGTGTGGCGTAGTGGTTAAAGGTGCCCTGCAATACACATGGAATCGATCTCTGCGCCCAGGCTCACCAAGCCCTCCATCCCTCCGGGGTCGGCAAATTGGTACCAGACTTGTCTGGAAACCGGGAGTCATTATTTAGTTAAGATATGCACTCGGTCTCCTGTAACGATGCTTGATGAAGTCGAACGCACTGCGCATCTCTCAGGGGTTGATCAACGCCGACAGCTTCATTTTTTTTATTGTTATAAACATTCACTTTAATTCATTAAGTATCCAAAAAATAATGGTTTTACTGACTAAGACAAAAACGCTACTAACAATAAATATTTGCCTGCGAAATAAAAATTCTCTTTTCCTAGCACTTTCCTTTTCTCACCAAAGTGAAGATTTTATAATACCCAATCATCGCCTTCACTCTCGTGTTGCCCACTCCAATCACTGCATAAGGTTCTCAAAGGTGTTTGTGAACAATGTTTGCAAGATCGTATCGCTATGTCGAACTTCACCGCTATGTTAACACATTCGCTACGACGTGACCTATATACGACTATACGATGTCGGAATAGCGGCAACTCTCAACTTTGGCTTGACATCTCTGCCCATGGGGGAATTCTAATAAATGTAATATGACCATCTATCCAGAGCTTCTATCACCGTTCTGCCTTGAGTAGAACCCTTTTTACAAGCTTATGACAGCGAGATTGAGCGGTCTCTTGTAATCCGGCGATTCTTCAAAGGAGGCTCGTTATTGCGTGGCTATGGCTTACCGCAATAAATCTTAATTGAAACCGTGCTTGCTTATATGGATATCCCTCGCCCCGTGTTCGCGTGAACCTGTTGTCTATAAACCGTTCTATTTAGTATGTAAATTACTTATTAAGTTCACCTAAATTTGGAAATTATTCTAAGTTGGTTAAAAATCCCTCTTAACCATGGAAGTTGTGCGGCTTAGCCATATGAGTTGTAATGAAGCAACCGCAGCAACTCGAAATGTCATCAAGGCGTGGAACAAGGGACGACTTTCGAACGCATAGCTCGTTAAGTTTCGTAGCGGAAATATTCTTTATGATAGAGAAGATGGTGGTCGCTTGCTATATGCGTGGCGCTTGAAATGAATAAACGGTAGCGAGACTGTAACTAGGAACGCCAAATTTCTCTTACAAGATGGATGCAAAGACTCCCCAAATATTTGTAATATAAGGCTTCAAACGGATGCTCTATGACAATCGATGACTTCAATCCACTGACTGGAGCGACGCTAAGGTCCTCGTTATTCCCTGACGCCCAATTTGCACTAAAGATGGCTTTCGCTTTCTCGTTTTCGGTAAAGGAAATGACGTGATACAACGCCTCCTAAAACAGCGAAATGACCACAACAGATCAGCAATGCCACGAATTCGATTGAACCTCATAAACATTGCAACGTATTCATCCAGACACGGCGAACAAAGAAAATCCAAGCTTCTGGTATGAAAACGCTCGACGACACGAACACAACTAACGTCAAAAAAGTCGCAAGTCACTTCCAGCAAATTAGAACTTCAGTCAGGATCAAAGTCACCCGGATAAATAAGCTTGCAACTTGCTGGCAAAAATGTATATTCTAAGGGCTCTTTCTTTTTACATGATCCTCATCATATATACATCCCAGAATTTCTTGCATTCGATTCGTTTTCCTCGCGTTCATCGTCAACAAAGGTCTTCGAACATTTCGTCCATTGTTTCGGATGCTCTCCAAACAGGTTTAGCGTCTTATCGCGGCCTGGAGGTGTTTCTGGGTGTGGGGTTGCGATGTAAAGCGTGGGGATTCATTCTTCCGGCAGGGTCTCCCAAATTGAAAAGGAGAGCGGGATTTCCACCAGGAAGCCCAGCTGAGAGTAAACCAATACCAGGATCCACCACCGGGCAACGAACTAGTCGTATGGTGGCAAATCTCCTCTGATCCACAAGGGCTGCCACTGCTTGTGGTGGTAACGACCTGAGGCAGACTTTGACCTGGCCGATCTCGGGACTCCAGGAAACTACAATGGCTAAGCCAGCAACACTCCGAAAAAAAATGGGATTTATGCTGGGGCCCGCATAACCAGTGAAGAAGGGCCACCCAATTATCCAAGTAAGGATCGGATGCTAGTTGAGGATTTCGTCTTCTTTATGAACGTCGTGGAATGCGGTTCTTCTCGCAATGTTGGAGAAAGCCGAGTCAAAGCTCATGCTCTACTTTTTGCACTAAGCAAAAAAGAATACTTTTTCAATGCTGGTTATTAATGCTATAATCAATTCGCGGTTCGATTCACGAGCGGTTCGAAGATTTTCGTGGTATCTGATGACTTTATAACTTTTTAAAAAGACCAAGTTACGTGAGTGATGTCCACTGAGTGTTAATCATCCAATATAGATTGATACGTAAAAGATCAAACAGAAAAAGAATGCAGTTCTCACATACCTCGACTTCTTCTTAGAGCCTGCACGGATATCGAATAAGTGGATTCCGAATGAATCGTCAACAGCACGAAGAACTAAACACCTTCACGTCTACCTAGTTACCATCCACAGGTAAATAATGATACATAGCAAAATAAGTACTAAACACTACGATAGGAATCACCCACTTGGGTTTCCAGTGAGATCGAAATGAATCCCAACAACTCTTTTCGCAACATCCAAAGTTTGTTTCGATTTCCTTGCTTCCAAGTCTACTAAGTGTATGAAGTCATTGCTGAGTGTCGCCGCAACAGCATCCCTTCCACCAAAAGATATATGGTTCACATACACCTTAAAATATTCTGACGAAGTATGTAATCTAGGAATGAATTCACAAGAGCAAGTGTAGTACTGACAGTAGTGAAAGTGAGTTTAGTAAAAATACCTCAGGACGACTGAGCTGAATCACTATCGGCTCGTCCATCGCGGCCACTACAGCCTGGAAGAGAAGCCTCAATAGAATAGCTTACGGACAAACGATAGAGGAATTCGAAAGTATTAAAGATAGCTATCTGTCTGGCAAATGTAGGCAATGCAACAGTAGCTAATCTTATTCAAACAACCATAAAAAATTTCTCGCGATATAAACCCCTCAGATACAAACACCATGTCTGTATGTGTCTCTCATGACCTCAACACAACTTTACGCAAAATGGAAATTTAAAGAACACACATACCCGGACAGGGGGTTTAGCAGGAGCTCGGCGACAACTGTCATGACCAGAGTAAACTGCGCCAACATCGTTGATCTGGCTACGACGTTGTCCGTAATTGCAGACCAAACATTATTCTTCCGTGCTTTGCCTGTTTACTCCATTTGCTTGAGTGTGGACATTCTTTAGTAGGACGAATTGGTGACGATTCGTACTACCCGTCGTCTTAACGGGGTGGCATACGCGAGCTGACCGATTTCTTAGGCTTTGCGTGTATGTTCTTAACAATAATACATGTGTGATTTATGTTTCGTTCTTGATGGAGATGGTAATGTTGTTTTATTACACAAAAGCTTTTTAAAATTTGTTTTTTAATTAGGTGGACTTTACTTGCAGTGTATGCATGTGTATGTATACGCGTGTATACATACATGTAATATGTATCACACGAATTATATATAGGCATATGTACACGAGGGGGACTGCGTGGCGCAGTGGTCGAGGGCGTCCTGTATTACATATATAGGGATCGATCCCCGCGCCCGTGGCTCACCAAGCCTTCCATCCCTCCGGGGTCGGCAAATTGGTACCAGACTTGTCTGGGAGGATAGCGGCACTGGCTCGATACATCGGCAGTCTATCGCGAGTCATTGTAAAGGCCAGATATGCATTCATTCACCTGCAGCGGTGCTTGATGGAGTCGAATGCATGGCGCATCCCTCAGCCTTTATTGTTAATTTATTTATATGTACGCATATGTATATGCATGTGTATATATACTTATTTGGATACTTGGATGGCCCGTACTCACTGCTTGTACGGGCCGCAGAATAATCTCCATTTCTTTGGAGTTTTGCTGGTTTAGCCATTGTGGTTCCCTGGAGTCTTGAGGACAGCCTGGCCAAATTCTGTCTCAGGTCGTCACCACCTCAGGCAGTCACCGCTTTTGTGGATCAAAGGGAAATTTGCGAGCATGGAACTAGTTTGATACCAAAACGGTGGTGGATCCTTGTATTGGTTTACTCTTAGCTGGGCTTTCTGATGGAAACATTGGCCTCCTTTTTCAGCTCGGGAGACCCTGCTGTGGAATGAATCTTCCTGCTGTGCATTTCAACCTGTGTATATGTTTTTTTTTAAATCTATATACGTATATGTATGCGTGCATAGATGTATGTATGTGTTCAACATAGATTCCTCTTGAGGTTTCTTGTCGAACTACGATATCTGGAAGCCACGATTGCGTTCCTATGAGTTTAACGCAAGCCTATGGATGAAAGTGGAGGTCTGTCTAGAGCAGAATTTTTGGTCCTTCAAGAACAATTGATTGCCCTACGAAACAGGAATTATGAACTGCAAGAGAGCTTGCAAAAAAAGAATCAAGAAATCGCCACCTTAATGTCGCCAAAGTCGGAGGCGTTGCAATTTGCAGCTAAGGTAGCGTTGGCTAGGTTTTTTTCCTTTCCTTCTGAAGGAATGTCGCTTAGATTCAATAGTGTTGTTACAGCTCATGAATCGACGTGACAAAGAGAAGGAGCTCGCTCAGAAATATGAGACACAGTTGGATACGCTTAGGATGAAGTTAACCACGCAGGAGGAAGAATTCCGTCTGCAGCAAGAAACCCTTCTATTAGAATTGAATAAGGTAGTTGTCTTCTATTTCGCCCATTTGATTTGGGATTTTTGAAATTGATTTAATATCTCATAGAGTAAGTCGCTGTCAATGTTATGTACATGCGTAGTACGTATACAAGAGCGCGTGTAGCGCAGTGGTCGGAGGCGTCTTACAATATATATATGATCGATCCCCCCCGCCCGTGGCTCACCAAGCCTTCCATCCCTCCGAGGTCGGCATATTGGTACCACACTAGTCTGCGAGGATAGCGACACTGGCTCGATACATCGGTGGGCTACCGCGAATCATTATAAAGGCCAGATATGCATTCATTCACCTCCAGCGATGCTTGATGAAGTCGAATCCATGGTGCACCCTTCAGGGATTGATCAACGCCGAGAGCTTTGTCCATTATTATCCCTTATCTCATAGATGCTCTGTTGCTTGCATTGCTTCGGCACCTAGATGGATGCGTGCATGCAAACTGTTGATCTACGCGGCCACCGATTTCCTGGTTCTTAGAAGAGTTTAACGCGAGTGCTAATACAACTGATATAAACTACTAAACGAAACTATAAACTGATGTACTACAAGTGATATAAATAAGTATTATACCACCTTCATCTCGTTGCTCGTCGATTCATTCTCCATTTCCTCTTGTCGTACGCAAGAGTCAAGTTAGGTTTTGGCGCTCGAATGGTTCGGAAAGCAAATTTTTTTATTTGCGATATTTGAAACGGAGCGCTGCCATTAGGTCGATGGTCTTTTTATTGTGCATGTGACGTCATTCTGTCGATGTCGGTTCCTTTCCACCGATTATCATTGCATAATATGTTCGGCCCACATGACTTTCGGAATGTCACTTCGGCTTGCCCGTTAAGTTGTTTATTGCGATGTCCTGTTTGATCGATTAGGTGAAGGAACACTCGTATTTATTCAGATAGTTGTAAAAAAAAAGGCCGGCCTGATAAATGAAGTAGGGTCTGTCGCAGTTCAACTTCACAGCTACCACTTCAACTTGGTACCGCTTTCGTGAGTTCACAAATTTTAGTTCCACGAAAACCTATTTTCCGTTTTAATTTGCCATGACCAGCTCATTGCGAGTTCTAAAACGACGTATTACGCATTACACTAAAAAACTTGAGACCACACTAACGCGTCTCAAAGATGAGCAATTGGAAATGCTCAGCACGTCACCCGGTGATGGAGAGATAACAGAAGCCTTCATATGCGACAGCATCTACAGACTGAATGAAGGAGTTCTCACCATCGAAGCAGCTATCGCAAAGCTAAACGAAGCACTAGCCGTTACAGGGTCCAACAGGATTTCTAGAAGCTGCAGTGGAGATCCAAATAATCCCGCAATCGTGATGATCTGACAATTCCCATCTGAGGGAACAGAGTAATGAATTTCTTCATCTCCTTAAGAGTTGTTACTTTCCTTCACTAGTCTTTTATACTTATCTATTCGTTTCTTTCAAAGTGAAGAATTTCTTCGTCTCTTCAAGAGTTGTTGCTCTCCACCACTAGTCCTTTGTACACATCTATTCGTTTCTTTCAAAGTTACAGTCTGTATATCAACCCGTTCACCAGTGGTTATCATCTGCCATCAAAGATCAAGGTCCCGTTAGAAGTTGTTAAATTTGACCACTCACCGCTAGTATTGTCGTGATAACGTCTTACGCATCCTCAACCTCTACGTTATCCCTGTCTACGAGTTGATTGAAGAAAAATTACAGTTTTCACCGGCATGATTCAAATCTGTAAAATTCTACCCTTGAGTGGACTGGTACAAATGGGTGCTAAAGAAAAAGATTAAAATGGAGTGGAGGAAGAACGACAACGCAGAGTAAGGGTCTTCGTGGTGTAATGTGTAATACGCGAGCCCTCAGAAATGGTAATCGTGGTTCGATCTGGCCCAGAGTCCAAGTTTTGCGAATATCTCAGCATCGTTGTGGTTGTATTCCACGTCATACCCTGCCGTGAAAATTTATAGTAGGCAGGAAATAAAAAGTTAACAAGGAGAAAGAACGTTAAAAGCAGGTGAACGAAAACAGTGCTTAACATACGAAGGTTCTCGCTCATTCTTTCGTACTACTAACATCCTGTTTGTGCAACTGTTTGTCGTTCTATTCCAGGCGATCTCCAAAGATGGATCGTGGTTGTGTATAAATTGTAACATGCCCACATACATGGTTATGTCTTCATACTTTTTTGCTTTCGTTTCGTTATCTTGCTACCCCTCATCCACTCGGTAGTGTTCGGGCTCGTATGTTGCAGTAGCTGATGCTTGAGTCATCTATTTTCTCTCTCCAACATGTGAAGTACTGGTCGAGCGTGGTTTTCCTTGGAAACACGCTAAAGCCTAACCAGGGCGTTCTCAGGTCCCACAACAAAGGGTTGCAGGCCGTTGTGAATCGAAGGGAAGTTCGCTGCTTTGCACTCGGATTATTCAAGGACGACGACGATCCCTGTGACGGAAGCGATTGGCCCGATTAGTTGACCAATCGCTTGAGGCCTATACAACAAGGCGAATCCAGAATGGAACGTAGCAAAAAAATATCGAGCATTTCTAATATCCGCCATAGAATATAAAAAGGAAAAAGCTCTGCGTTGATTAATCCCCTGAGGATGTATTCGTATTCGACTTCATCAAGCACTGCAGAGATGACTGGTTGGATATCTGGTCCATAGAATGACTGGCGTTTGTCTACTGTTGTATCGAGTCAGTGCTCCTATCTTCCCGGCCAGGTCTAGTACCAGTTTGCTAACTCCAGAGGGATTGAAGGCTTGGTGAGCCTGGAGCGCGGGACCGAATCCATGTGTATTGCAGGGCGTCTCCAATCACAGCGATGCATGCGCGGGTTGCGATATAAAGCTAAATAATATTCCTCGTTCCTACTGATCGTCGCCATCTGTCTACTTATCTTTCGATTCCGTTCCTTTACATTGTTCAACGCATACCTCAAGAGATTCCTCAGCATCTTCAACTTCTTCCTATTCATTCTCGATAAGGGCTTTCTGTTTTTCTGTCGACGTTATTTGGCCTACATAGTTAGATTCTTAGCCAGTAATTGGTAGTTCCTTTGGAATTACTCTCATGAATCATAATAGCTGTTTGACTTTTTTATCGATTGCGCACTTTTTTTTTCGTGGCAGGGTATTATGTGAAATAAAACCACAATGATGCTGAGATATTTGCAAAGCTTCCACCCCAAACCAGACTTGAACCAGCGGTTACCCTCTTCGGGGGCTTGCGTGTTACCAATTGCACCACTGAAGCTGTTGCTTTCCCTTCTGCTACCAGAAAGGGTAGTCGGATGTTCAAGTCTTATTTGTGGCCAACTCTTGAAAATAACTCAACGTTGTTGTGGGTGTGCTTCGCAATACCAATATTTAGTCGGTGAAGGTAATGTAAAAAACAGCGGTACAGACTCATATCACACAAACATTCAAAGAACGATATCCCAGAGGTTATATTATGTACGTTTTTTTTGTTCGTAAAGGTTGTTCAAAAAATGTGGAAGGGTACAAAGAGCATAAGGAAACATAATGCATACGTAGAATGTAAAGTTTAACGGGAATCAGCGACTACGTACACGGAACAGCCGATTCGTAGAACTTTTTATGAGGTAGTCTTTCAGAAAGGAACAAGAAAAGGGTATTGTGGCTGACTCGCACCGATTCTACTGCGCGCCGCAAAGAATTGCGCGTGTTTTCATGTGTCTGCTATACAAAACTACTCGTCATGGTCAAAAACATCCACCGCTATTTGGGTATCAACCACTTGTTTAGTAAGGGAGACCACTTGTGTGGAGTTATCTCAAAACCGACTTTTCTTTAACCTCGGTATTACTAATGAATATGTATTCTTTCTTTGATAAGGTTACACGAGGTTGATAAGCAGTTTTTATTCGGCTAGTGCTTCGACGTCTTCGTTTTCATCAGAGCCGATGATCCGAGTCGATGGTCCGCAGTTGTTCGCCTTCACGGTATGGCGTTTTCATCTTCGTATCGAGTCGGATACTCCTCAGTGGAGCATAGCATTCGTCTTCATCAGAACCGGATCCTTGGCTCTGATAAAGACGATGACTTCGAAACGTTAGCCGAATAAAGATTCTTTATTAACCTCGTCTAAGCTTAACAAAGGAAAGAACACATGTTGATTATTCATACCGAAGTTAAAGGCAAGTCGGTTTTGAAATATTGTTATGCTCTTTGCTAGCTGAAAATGACACCGACTTCTGCAGGATGGATTGTTAGGAAAAAAAACAAGTTGTTATAACCGGACAATCACTACTAGCAACCAGCAGCATCCTGTATAAAAGAGCATCACCGAATGAGTATGCCTCATTCGGGAGATGATGCGCTGAGGAAGACACAACTCGATACCAAGGCGAAGGCGCCACATCGAGACAACCGTGGACTATCGTCTCATCCACCTCGAAGACGTCGAAACGTTAGTTGAATAAGAAGTGTTTATCAGCTTCGTATAAGCTTATCAAAGAAAGAATACATTTGTGGAATTAGTTCATTTGCAATGAAAAATGTCTAAAAAATGGATCCATTTTACGTGGCGACAGCTATATTGGCGAAACGAGTAGACCATTCTGTGTCCATATAAAATAACATCTGCATAGAAATCCTAAACATAGAAAAGGTACTCCACTGCGTAGTGGGTAGAAAATGTGGGTGAAAGTAAAAGAAAGCCAGAAGAGGAAGGAAGTGCGTAAAAATGCAAAGGAGACAAAGACATAACAACCAAGGTTGGTGTGGTGATTACGCTCTTCCACACCCATATGTAAGGCTAATTTTTTGACCTGGCACACCAACATCCTTCATCCCATGTGAAGGGTGACTGGGTGATTTCTCTGAGTTGCCGTGGTTGTTTTTAACTCCGCTTACCATGCGTTTGATAACTAAGTCTTGAGTTTCTTTTGCGTTAAGATTATGAAAGCATTAAACCGAGTAGACCACACATTAACACGACGCTAGCCGGCGTTTGCGAAAACGAAGTCTGCCCAGTTGGCTATTGTGAATAAATATCGTATTAACAGTTTTTGAGTTCTATTTATATTTTCTAACGAGCGTAAACATATTCTCGTTTAATGCAATGTGTATTTTATAACACTGCTTATCAGGTCGTCTGTCAGAATGAAGACATGCATAAGGAACTTCAACAGTCCAGGGCTGCCGGGTCGTTTTGCCTTCAGGCAGGTGTGTTTTGTTTTTAGGCTGTTTGAAACTGTTCGAAACTCTGTTTGAAAAGTGGCAAACTGAGGATATACTGAGTACAGAATGAGGTTAGAATGTAGACTTTTTAAATTGAAGATTTGCATTGAAATGTCGAGGCTCGTCTTTACGATTCACAAGTCATCGTAAAAGCTCCGAGGTGGCTTCAGTCTGATTAATAGTTCACTAGTTGAGCAAGATTCTATTCTCCTGGAATCGGAAATGTTGTTTGCGCTTAGCTTCGGCTCCAGTCGTCAGCACTTTACATCTACCAGCTGTGTTATTCTCAGTATGACAGTGATTCCAGACTCTCATTTACTTCTAGTTGAGCGTTCAATCGGGAATTTTGACCTGCTTCACAGCTTGAAGGGCCATTCTATAGGACTTTTTTTTAGTAGCTCTTCAAGTGGTTTTGATCCCAGTGAACTTTGACTTCTTATTTCTTTTTTATGTTCTCTCTTAATTTGCTAACATCTTTTAATTATTTTAGTAGAATGACAATATTTTTTAGAATAATTTGCGTTTTAGCTCAATCAGGGCTTCCATCTGAGTTAGATCCTTCATTTTCCGAAGTTAGTAATATCGAAAATGCTTTGTTGCAGCGTGTATCCCGCGATGACCAGACTTGCGAAAGTGGTTTGTTTTTTTCCTATCCATTTACGTCACTTTATTATCGTGCATGATTTTCTAATATGTCATTCATAGAAGGAAAGGCTGGCATCACTGCAAGGTTGGAGCAAGCGGAATTGAATTTGCTAGAGAAGGAAACATTGGTATCAGCTCTTGAGCACAAATTGCTGGAGCACAAAGACAAGTGAGTGGTTATCTGTTAAAATGATTTTTTTGCGCTTGAACTACTTGATTATAACAGTTTGGTGAAATTTTGACAATCTCGTGCAGTGAATTGTCAGCGGTCAAATTGCTGAAAATTTTATTCATCACGTAGGTGGTGTGTTAAGAGTGGACGATCTTACTCATGCTGTGGAAGGATCTCGTTTGGAGAACGCTAGATTTTCTTCGCTTATTCAAGAACAGCAAGAAGAAATCGCTAGGTTAAAAGAGGAACTCAAGCTTTCCAATCAGTATGTGGAAGAGGCGAGTAAAACCTGGGATATCCCAATTTTCTTCACCTTTGTTTTAATCATTGCGAAATAACCAGTTTTGTTTAACTTTCTCCACTTTTTCAGAAGGACAGTTTTATATTCCATGTTTTCAAATGTATCTCTTCGATTTGTGAGAGGCTGAAGTGTGAAAATGTTAGCGACTCCCAGTCTCTGTTCGACAGAAACTTATTAGACAAGGAGATTTCTTCGATAATGGAGAGGATCTCTCTTAATGAAGAGGAACTGAGGAAACTTACTAGTGAAAAGGTGATGTAGTGAAACTTATCTGCAGTGTCATACAAAGGTATCGAAATCGAATTTGAGGTTACTAGTTTGTTTACAGTCTCTGCTTTCAGAATTCTTTACAAGATATATCTTACATTGAAGCATGTCTGGAAGGAACTAAAGCAAGACGTACTAAAGTAGAAGAAGCTCGGAGAAAAGAAAAACTAGAAATGGACGCTGTCCGTTCCTTTTCTATTCGTTGTTGTTCTTCACGCGAACGAACTAGATCAATCTCTTTCGTTTTTTTAAGGAGGCAGAGTCATTACTGAGGAGGTTGCATTCTCTGAAAGAGAACCATGAGAATGAAGTTCAAGTGTTAAAAAATGAATCTGCTATCCTTTGTGAAGAATTGAAAAGAAAAATTGCTGTGCTGGAAGAGACCGCTAAAAAGGAGTTCGAAGAAAGAGTACTAATTGAGGCCCGATATAAGCTGGTGAGCTCATAAATTTGCTTGACATTGCACTTCAATAACTCAATCATTTATGTGTGACTCAACCACAATGACGCTGAGATATTTGGAAAACTTTGGACCGCAGGTGGTTGCGGTAGGTAGGGAACGAACGCGGTATTACGCTTTCCGGGGGCTAACGCGTTCACCAGCACACCATGCGTCAACGAGATTGATCTGGAGAGCCCAAAAGGAAAAATTCTAATAGGCAGTAAATGAGAAGTCAACATCAATCATATTAATATTACTTGATTAAGGAGTTGGAGGATCGTTTAGAACGCTTCGAAAGTGAGAGGGAAGAAATGAGGCAAAGGATAGTTTCTTTGGAATCCTCTTTAAATGCTAAAGAAGAAGAAAAGGTGACGTTTTCTCAAATAGCGATTGTACCTTGATTTCCATTCGGAAATCTTCGTGAAAATCTAGGGATGAGTTGCCCTTTTTAGGCTTTGTCCTTGAAGAAACAGGCTGCAATAATAAAAGAGTTGCAACGTGCTATAAGAGAAGAAAAGAAGCGAGCAGATTCTATGGAAAGATTTGGACGCTGCTCCTACGAAGAGAAGGAGTGGCACCTGGTTGACGAAATTGATGCGAAGAGCGCACAGGTGTGATTATGAAGTAGTACTTGAGAGTACGTTATCAGATGATACCTTGTTTTAGAATGACGTTGAAAACAAAGTAAATACTTGAAAACAAACTTGTCGTCGAGTTTTATTCCTTCTTTACGAAGGACGAGCACCTTTGCGGGCCCCAGCATAATTTCCACTTTTTTCGGAGTTTTGCTGGTTTAGCCATTGTGTTTTCCTGGAGTCCCGAGGTCAGCCATGCCGAAGTCTGCCCCAGATCGTCACCACCACAGGCAGTCGCGGGGGTTGTGGATCAGAGGGAGGTTTGACACTGCGCGACTAGTTTGATACCAGGACGGTGGTGGATCCTGGTATTGCTTTACTCTTAGCTGGGCTTCCTGGTGGAAATGCCTGACTCTTCTCAGCTTGGGAAACCCCGACGGAGGATGATTCCCCCCCCGCTCTACATCGCAGCCCGTCACTCAGGAACACCTCCCAGCCACGATGAGGCGCTAAACCGTTAGGAGGACATATAAGTACATATATATATATATATATATATATATATATATAGATGTATATATATATATATGTAATATAGAGACGATAAATGTGAGGAAAAAATCAAAAGAGAAAACCAATCGAATGGAGGTGCTGGGATCCCCACAGTGGATATGTTGACGAGTCATTTAAAATTGTAAAAATAGAAAAAAAGACAGGTCTTGTTAGCATTAAGGGATGCCAGGGAAAAGTCGCACTCGATCAGAATTCTAAACGTCAGTGACTGCTGGAGTTTGCAAATTTGTGCTCAGGTCGCTGCCTGCCTTATGAGGTAGATGAGTCATCACCTCAATGGTTGGCGGTTGTTAAGCTATTCGAAACGAAGAAATGCTGTGCTCCATACGCCACGTGAGGACGTGCTATGTGTGTCCGTATGTAAAAAACATAGTTGGCAATATCACAGTGGCATTTTGTGAAGTAGTAATAAACCATTGCACCAATACAGCAGATAACTAATGGTTATATGACTGGGCCCCTATTGTTTAGACACTGGATGGTGTTGGCAGTCGGAGTGTGTCGTCTGCAAGTGCTCTAGAGTCAGACAATGTTGAACTGATTAATAGGTTGACATCACTGCAAAAAACACATGCGGATGCTCTTGATAAGGTAAATTTCAATTTTCCGGTTAAAGGTGAACATTATTTATCAAGTAGCAGGTACTGTGACAAATGTTTGTTTCACCACCATCGGTTTCTAAATATATTCAGGTTAACACACTTGAAAATGAAAATGCTCGTTTATGTCGCGAAATCGAAGAGAAGAGCGAAATTATCGAACACTGGATACGAAAGAAACCTTTAAAGTTTGGAACTGGATTTGAATCACCAAAAAAATCAGAAGGAACTGAAGAGGAGTCTGTACGATGCAACTACGTTAATGCCGACTGAATTGAAAAAAGGAAGGTAACCAAGGAATATGGTGAAAAAGAGGTGCAAAATAAGTATATACTAGACTTTGCTGATTTTTTTAATAATTTCTTATGATTTCTGAGTGAGAGGGATAACTCACAGACCGCAAACCTATGGAAGAAGATTTACTACATCGTCCTAACGGGGCACATCAGTGCTTCTGACATGTTTTCTCTTTGAGTCCGTTAAAAATTCAATTTTTGACAAAAATAAAGGCGAAATTTTGTTTTTAAGGATTTCAACACAAGCATGGAATGTGCGAAATATTTTTGGGGACATCGTTGTTTTTTTTTTTTTGGGCAAAATTCCGCTTGTTCAGTCTATTCGCTGTTTGAGACTTTCACCTTGGAGGGGAACAGAAACAAGTATACGTTTTGTTGTCTTCAGAGAGCCTGAATATAATCTTGACGGTAAAGGAAAACTTGTAGCTAACAGGTAGACATATGTTGTTACGGTCTTTACTATAATTGTTGGAATTTAGTATGAGCTGAAATACGTTAGTTCGACAAGTAGTGACTGATATGTATTGTTTTCAAGTCATACGTAGCTGGAAGTAGTTTCGCCGTTTAGCTTTAAGCAGACATTTCAACTCATGAACTAATTGGAATAAAAATATTAGACTAGACAGCTTTTTGTAAACAAGGAAGAAGTTTCTGCACTATGCCACGATGAAACCACAGTTGTCTGAAGCCCATAGTAGTTTTTTTTTCCTTTTTTTCTTTTTACTTGTTTACACTCATATATTTAAGCGACTGGATAAGTGGAGTTTTATTGAGCAGGAGATGACGACTTCCCGCAATATATTGTTAGTATTTACTGCTGCCGTTCTTGATCTATTTATTTTCGGACTCTTTTATTTTATTAGCAGTTGTCTGAATTTGAATTTTAAACAGCAGAGCAACAGTACCATAGTTTCAAAGACCGTTGGGAGTTGTCCGAAAACCAGCATTGCCATATCTGGGGTAAAATTAGAATAACAATGTTTTCGGCGACATAGGAGTTCAGGCTACTTTACATCGACCAGTTTCTGTTATGTAGCATAAGAAAACTTCTGCATGTTGTCAGTATATGGGGTTTCTTATTGATTTAAAGAATCCACGTAGTTTAATTTCAATACGAAATAAAGGCCGGAATGCTACTTTTCGTCCTTTCTTAGGTGATATCCTCGTATTCTTTTACTGATAAGCTAACAAGACACCGACAAAAAGGTTTATTCGGCTAACCTCTCGACGTCATCATGTTCCTCAGAGCTGTGTTGATCCAAGTCGATGGTCCACAGTCGTTCGTATTCTTGATGTGGTGCCTTCTTCGTCGTATCGAGTCGATGGAGCGCCGCATAAATAAGGCAGCCTCGATTGGCGATGGTCTTTGATATAGAACGGTTATTAGTGAAACTGATTACCCACTGATAATAATTTGTTTATCAACGGACATCCACCAGCAATCGGCATTGTATTAGCTACTACAAAGCAAATCAGTACTTCACTTCGAGAACCGATTTTCCTTTAACCTTGGTACGATTAGTCAATACGTATTCTTTCATTGATGAGCTAACACGAGGTTGACAGAAAGATTTATTCGGCTGTTTCGTCGTCTTGTTCGTAATGAAAGAATAGGTTAGTTATGCTGAGCTTAAAAGAAAGTCGGTTTTGAAACAATGATTAGCTATGTGCTAACTAACTGCTGGAGGATGTCCATTGAAAAATAAATTACTGTCAGTCGCCAATTAGTATCATCAACAACCGTTCTGTATAAAGTAGCGCTGCCGGTCAAGATTGTCTCATTCGAGCGGTGCTCACTGAAGAAGGTCCGACTTGATACAAAGACGAACACCATCGTCTCGAGAGTACGAACGACTGTGGACCTTCGACTTGGGTCTTCAGCTTTGAAGAAGGCGAAGACGTCGAAACGTCAGCCGAATAAAACTACTTTCTCAGCATCGTGTTAGCTAATCAATGGAAGAATACATATTCATTAATCATACCAAGGTTGTAGGAAAGTCGGTCTTTGAAATATCATGGATGCTTTCTTCATCATTCTTAAATTGTATCCATGCCTTCAAATGACAATTGGCAACATTTTAAGGTGTGCTTCGGAAGTTCCTTTTCACAACGTTAACTGGTGATGATGCTTCCAACGACGTCAAAGAAATGAATAAGAAACTGCAACGAATGCTAGAGGAAACGTTATCAAAGAATATCATTCTTCAAAGAGTACGTCTTAGTTGAGAAGTTAAAATTCTATCTTACTGGATAGAAAGCTTGCGTTCTTAAACTCGGGCCAAAGGTAATCCGTGAGCAATTATTAGTCGTTTTCAACACTGTATGCTGACATGGAGGGTAGAGTGTGGAGAGCGAACCAGAAGTAACCGTTAGCTTAAGCAGAGGTACAATTAAACTTAGCTGATTGAGTAGTTCACTTTGGCGAACTCCGTGGGCATACTCGGTATCTACATGGTAAAGCCTGATGGGATACCCGGAGATGCCATATCTCCTACTTACTGAGGATAGAACGTTTGTACAATAAGTGTAATGATATCTGTCCACAGTGCTCAGAACTGAATCATTTTAGTGCGCAGCGTTGACTTATAAGGACCCTTTCATTCGAGTCGCTCGCTAAAAATAAAATTATGGGGTTGCTACAAAGTGTTTGGCGCAGTTTTCAAGCGGTAGCAAGCTAACTGCTTTTTATCTTCATCCGTTTTGAAACTGAAAAAGAATGTCTCACCAGTAAAATTCTCTACAGTGCTTTAAATTAGGACTAATTTCTTATGCAATATGTTTAGGATCTTCAAACGCTACTTGAGCGTACAGAATTGTGATTGATGTCTGCTGTAGAGTCGCAGGGTAAAGGTGTTAAAATTTTTCACGACATTCGCTTTAGATCTTTTATGTTTCTAACTTTTACATGTTCCATGTAGACAATGTATTTTGGACTGCGGGTTCTTATTTTGTTGATTTCTTCTGAATCTTATCGTTTATTGAACAATTTCCGGACTAGTGGACAACAAGAAGTATCGTCGATCAGTAACCAGTGATGGTAAAGCAATACATTGAACACAGAAGTAGTCAGAGAACGAAAGCAGCACAGCCATGGCTTGATGTTCGTTGTGATCGAAATTCCAAGTTCTTGTGCGAGAGCGTACGTTATCTAAGTACTGTGTCGAAATAGTACTGAGAGCGATGCATGTCTTTAGCGAATAATGTTTATGATGCTACCGACAGTTTTAACTTTCGGTTTATGACTATTTTAAAACAGTTGCTTGCTCCAGTGCTCCAGCTAAATTTTTATAGGGAATACTTCTCCCCTGTGACTTCTCACCAATTGTAAGTCCTGAAAAGTACCGTAAAATAGTTACGGTTTTGACAAAAGTTTAAGTTCTGTATGAATGTCACTTAATGGTAGACTTTTGATATCTCACTTCCTTATGTTTCTCTGTGCTGAATGCAATAAATTGCATTTTCTTTTTTTTCTGTTCGGAATACATGAGCGGTTTCCGATACTACTTGAGGATTTTTTTAAAATTATGGTCGACACTCCAACGAAATGTGGTAGTTTCTCGGTTTGCTAGCAGGTTCACTATCCTCCTTAACCATGCTGGAGGTAGATGTTACGCCGGGGGGCGATGAATCTGTGGATCTACCTCAATTCGAGCAGGGCTTGAACAGCTCCACTGTGGCAGTTAATCAAGTAAGACTATATATACTTCATATCCTGACATTACTTCTTTTTCATATAGTTGTAGTATTGTTCCTCTGTTTTGCCAGGTGTTCTTAATCAGATTAAAAAACGGTGAGTTCTAGATCGAGCTGACGGAAGAAAGCAACTTTGAGACGCAAATGAGTGCTGAATCTGTCCTTGATCGTTTGTCAACGTTTCCATATCAAGTTTTTGTCTTATCGGAATTTGGAAGGCCTATTTTTGTTTCGTGAGTTCCAAAATCTTGTCCGTTTTTGATCTCTGCACCATTGTAATGCGTTTCTGTTGGGAGTTCTATCTTTTTTGCACTTTGCTGACCATTCATTTTCCAAATTGTCTTTTAAAAGCTTTGGACTTCGGAGCCTACATAATTAGCTCGTGTTAAAGGTATTGGTCACTTGACATTAGACAATATTTCCACTTTGATTCTATTCCATCTCGATGTATCATCGCATTTCTCATAGCTATTTCAGGTGTGGTCATGAAGATCAGCTCTGCTCACTTTTTGCTCTGATCGGGATTTTCGTATCGAGGGTTAAATTGTGGGGCGACCGTCTGTTGCAGTTTT
Source organism: Angiostrongylus vasorum (assembly GCA_018806985.1). Lineage (NCBI taxonomy): Eukaryota > Metazoa > Nematoda > Chromadorea > Rhabditida > Metastrongylidae > Angiostrongylus > Angiostrongylus vasorum. The sequence goes on along the minus strand of JADANN010000198.1, from coordinate 557,045 downwards.
CATCCGGTGACGTTCATGTGCGTTTTTGCCATCGGTCCTCTCTAATCCTATGCATTGGTAAGCTGTGGTTTTTGCAATTGATGTCTATGTTTGCGTGGTAGTTGAAGCAAACATTAGGTTTCAGACTTAGTTCTACTAACGAACTTAACCTTCAAATGCATTTTTAGCTTCATATGCACATCAGATTTGTTTCATCTTTTGTTCCTTCCTTCTTAATGTTTAACACTGAGAGAGTACGTTGTACTTTCAGTATCGCGCTCCTATGAACAGCTTGATGAGCAGTTGAACATACTTTTTGACCAGATCGTGTCAACCTTATCGAGATCGCAGCTTGATATTGTTTATAAAAAGAAAGGAGATAACTATGATTTACGACGTTTGCTGAGAGGGACTGACAAGTAGGTGGAAGGTGGAAGAAAACTTTGTTGAGATGATTTACGAATAGATTACTTTTCACCACATTGCTTGGAATCAAAATCTTCTTTCTAGGAGAGCTTCGAAATGAGATTCTTATTTAATTGTTACATAAAATAACGGCTCATTAGCGCGTAGCTCTTCATTGGGTACGTAGTTTTACGAATTACGTTTGATTTAGCTTTTCTTTGGGGTTGCCCGATGTGAAACGAAAGCAGTAATGTGGAAAGGGAGGAGCTTTGCATGAGCTTCTGTATTTCATTAACGAAGATAGGGGTTTTCGAGTTTTTTCCTAAGCAGTTTTTCACAATTGGTGAACTCAATAATTTTACATCGTGTTTAACATTTTATTTGCTGCATATTTTTTCATGGCACTGTATATTTGTGAAATACAACCAGAATGGTGCTGAGATATTTGCAAAACCCGGAAATCCAGGCCAGATTCGAACCCACGACTATCCTTTCCTGGGGCCCATTGTTAACCACATTTTACGTGAATTTTATAATAAAACGCTTTTGAGAGGTTTCCAAGCTAGTATGGTAACCGTCGTACGAAATGCCGAAGATCTCCATTTATACGTAGTCATCTGTTAGGTGTATTCAAAAGTATTACTTCTTTGGAAACTCTACTGGTGCCAGTGGAATTGTTTTTCAGGTACATAGACAGTAGTGTGTCGGCTTGGCGTAGCGATATTTCTCTGTTGCAGTCAGCCATTCGAATTTTACCAATGTCGTCAACCGACCGGGAATATTTATCCTCAACGATGATTTCGTGTTTGACGGCTTCTAAATTCGATGTTTGGTTTACTGCTCTCTTTTTCTTTTGAAAAGACGTCTTGGTATGTATGTGAAAAACCAAAGTTCTTTTGCTTTAGGGAGTTCTTTTCGGTTTGATAATAGCTCATAGGCAAGTGGCAGCACTTGTTCGACTTAGGAAGTACGTCTTGCATCCGCGTGACACACATATTCTTCTCAATCTGATCACTGGGAATAGTTCTCTGCGAATCACTGAGGCGCAGACGTGGACGCCGATTTGTTTACCAAACTTCAATGATAGGTAGTTTTACAACATTTATTCTTTATGCTGCGGCATTTGTAATTTTCGATTTTTGGAATCAATGAAATCTGTATCCAGAGGATTTATCTATGCATATATTTCCTTTCCTTGGGAAGAAAGCGCTGCCTGCCTTATTCTACTCTCTGTTAAGAAGGATCACTTCGACCTATTGAACGAGGTTGGCCTTAGTTTCTCACTCATAATGTGCCGTCGCCCCAGCGTCCAGTTCAGATTTAAAGTCGAGTGTTTGAGGTCAAGAAAAAAATTGTGGAGAAAATGGAGAGCAACTCAAAGTTCTTTTCCAATTTTCAGTCGTGTATTGATTCTCCTGTTGCCTTTAGTATATCACAGGTTGGTAGTGGCAGTGATCTATTATGGTCGTTCCTTTATAAAAATCGGGCTTCTCGACAAGTGTGCATTTCAGCTGTGAAGTGAGTGCATATATACACATATACTTTAATGAATGTGCGGGCCTCAGCAAAATTTCCACTTTTGCGGAGTCTTGCTGGTTTAGCCATTGTGGTTCCTTGGAGTGCCGAGGTCAGCCAAGCCAGGTCAGTCTGTCCCAGGTCTTCACCATCACGGGCAGTCGCCGCTCCTGTGGATCAGAGGGAGATTTGTCACCATGCGACTAGCTTAATACCATGATGATGGTGGATCCTGGTCATGGTTTACTCTTAGCTAGGCTTTCTGATGGAAATGCCGGACTCCTTCTCAGCTTAAGAGACCCTTCTGGGGGGATTCATCCCCCCACTGTACATCGCAGCCCGACACCCAAGAACACCTCCCAGCCACGATGAAGTGGTAAACCGTAAGAAGGATATATATATATATATATATATATATATATATATATATATATATCCTATATATATATCCTATATATATAAATATATATATGTAGATGTGTACATATACATATACATGTATGTGTAAATATGCATGCATATTATCTATGTGAATAACTCGGAATAAAGTTATGGATATACCACATATTATTTCTGTATATAATAGATCTACAACTTTATTTCGAGTCATCTTTACAAGGAAGCCTTGAAGAATTTTCTGTACGTCTGTCATATCTAAATGGCTCACTCGAACAAACCAATGTTAGAGGGATCCTATAGGAGCTTTCATGGTGTAGTTCATAAAGCGTGGAATGCTTAATTTGTAGTGGGGCCATATGTTTACTATTGAAACACACCATGTTGAAAATTTCAAGAAATTTGAGAGGAAAAATCCGGTTAAGGTTCCATCTCATATGAACCCATTGAGTATTTTCTTTAAAAAAAAGGCTAGCATTAACAAATTCGGGACAATACGAACTTATAACGATATAATACATACGTTTTCGAGGTTAATCCAGGCTTTAGCACCTCATCTGTAGGCGAACGTACTTCGTTTTCTACATTGAGCTTTAATAGTTGAAATAGAAATAGTTGGAATCAGGAGGACTTTGCCAGTAGGTCCCAAGTCTTTTTGTTGTTCCACGATGATGTTCTGATTTTTTGGAGCCCACCAGACGTTTTTTTGCTTTTTTCACAGATGCACGTTTTTCCAGAAAAGGCACTAATTAACAGACGAGGTGTCGCACATCAGAATGGAACGAAATCCCTGAAAACGTCGTTAACGTTTAATCTGTTCCACGCGGTTTTTAATTTCTTGCTGAACTTCCGAAAAGTTTGAGCAATGAACATATTTAAAACTTAGAGAACGTTTTAGAAGAACCATTTGTACCCTTCGATCTGTAGGGAAGTCCATCAAATTCGCAGCCCCCAAATGTTCATATTATCGAAAAATCGTCAGCAGTTATTGAATCCAGCGTCGTCATCAATTACTTTCAAGAAAGCAATCGAAAATAAAATATAAAGAACGCTGTAGACGTCAACATTAGGTAAAATCTGAGCAGATTTGGTTGTGTTATGAGAGAAATCATAAACCGTGGCATCAGCATTTTACTTTGGATGTCCTGAAAACAATGTTCCCATATTTTTCTTATTTTCAGAATTCCTTTAGTTTCACGTGAAGAGCGAAACGATACTCGTAGGTTGTACGAAAGGATTACTCATCTCGTTCGAGAAGAACCTCATATGCGCTGTTTGTTTGTGAGGCGTAATCAGGACAGTATCTTAGTATGGGTCAGTAGCGTTAATTTTCTTCTGTAAGAATAAGGTTTGCATTTGGAACTTCTACTTTCAGGTGACCGATAAATTCGAGCTGCAGTGCGTCTTTAGCCCTCTGGCGTCGGCGGTGACGGCAACTGCCTTAGTTGATCGTTTACTGAAGACGTTGAAATATCATGAACAACGATACTTTATATTACACACACCATCGTTTTAAACATGTGATGTGCTTTAATGTATTTAATTGAGTTCAGCCTTCATAGCCATAGATGTTTGTTTATACCAATTGTCGTCTCGGGTAAATTCATGACACTCTTTGAAGATTTTCTCCATTAGTACTGTACACTGTATAAGTATTCAGCAAATAAAGGGTAAGGGATCGAATTTTCGCCGCTGGTCAATCTCTGAGGCCATGCAATCTACTTCATCGATTATCGTGGAGTTGACTGAATTCTAGCCCATATAATTGTATGCGGTGGCCTGCCGGTGAATAAAGTAAGGGTTTTTTATCACCTTACCGGGTATCAATCTGCCAATTTTGAGGGGTGGAAGGTTTGGTCAGCGTGAGGCTGAGTCGATCCAACCCGCAGTAGTAGATTCATTCATTCAAGGAATATCAGGTCTTGTTAGAACAAATAATACGATGGCTTAATGTGAAGATGTTAGGCAAACTGTTCCTTAGAGTAAATATCGACTTTACTCATGGTACAAGCGTATTGGTACTTGGAATATAGCAATGATGTAGGGATTCAAATTTGGACCACCTTAACTGGACGTGGCTGCCGAGTTTATCCGTAGTAGTGGTGAACACTTTTCTTCTTCGTTGGGAATAGGACTATTATTCATTATATGTATACATTATATGTATTCATTACTGATATAGATGTCCTCAATGTGTGCCTCTAGACGAGTGTTCGTTCAAAATTTGTTAGCGTTGATCACTGGTGCTACTTTTCTACACATCCTATTTACGTTTAGAATCGGTCCTCGTTCTGCCTCAGGATGTTTTGAAATTGTTTTAGTTCTTATTAAGCAGAATCTCATTTTTTATAGTGGCCGACGTCTTGGCGATATCGACATCTTCATAGGGAGGACTCAAGTCGAGTAATATGAACGTGGTAGGTCGGGTAGCGCAGCGGCTTTATGCCGTTCACCATGAGCGTGGTTCCGGTTAAATTCCGCAGTAGGCTCGCCAAACCTTTCATCCCTCTGGGGTGGTGAAATTGGTATCAGATCTGTCTGGGATCCCTCTGTGCAAACCAAGTGGGAGCGCTGTAGCTCGGCTATGCCAGTACTCCAGGGAGATTCAACTTGACCAGAATTCGACGACGTTCATAAAGGCGAGTAGCTGAAGAAGATCCTCATGGATGATGGATGCAAGGAAACGAAGCGGGTGCAGTGGGATTGACACTGTATTTAAAAGAAGGGTCATGTAAAATAAAAAAAAGAAACAAAATGTAGTCGCTACAGTGACGTCTCAGTCTTTATAAATGCAGAAAATCGAGTTTGAGGAGTGGAAAACCAAACGAGTGATGTTATGTCGATGTCGAAGTGGCGACATGGTCTAAACGTAGACCAAAAACATGCTGTTATACAAAACACGACTTTAAATAACTTATCTTTTTGTCAACGTACTATAGATAGATATCACCTCATGACCCTCCCAGAATTCTTGAGCTTAACATGTGCATAGCGTTGTCGTTTCTTATGGCTATCATACTTTTTCAGTGAATTGGTTTATCATCTGCAGAAGGCTCCCCTAACAAAGTGTTATACTCAATGTGTTCCGATGAAGGTTGTTTTCTCGTCATTTCAATCCGTGGGAAAAAGAATTAGGGACGACTTTATTCGTTTCCATAATCCACACTTCGATCACTTCCTTTCTACAGAAGTGCTGTTGTTAATGTGTGGAAGCTTTGGGGGAATTTGGAACAGTATATATTACAATCAACGGTTCCTGAGGTGGGATGGTGACTCTTGGAGTAACATTTCTAGTTCGGGTTCCACGGACTTCTAACATCTCCACAAATGTAGCACATCAACTGGGTTTATGCATAAAAACGAATAGCGCATTGGATTGGTGAACAAAGTGGATCAATAAATATAGTGAACTTGTCAGTGTGTATCTGGAAAACACGTATTTACAGGGTAAAGTTAGTATATGCTACTTTGCTAGCTGACTGTTATAGTAGCACATCTCACAGAATTGCTCCAGTCTTTTCGCCAAGCACTTCAGGCTTGACGAGGTCACCAGTGAACTTCCGATCGGCTCGAAATGACCTTTTAGACTGTGTCGAAATCGTGTTCGCACATTAAAATGGTGCTGAAACAAGTAGTAAATGAACTGACAAATCTTAACTAGTAAAACTGTGTAAATAAATGGAACTGAGATTTGGTAGATTTAATTAACAATTCCTCCTAACGGTTTATCGCTCTCATCGTGGCTGGGATATATTCCTGGGTGTCGGACTGCGATTTCCATCCGGGAGATTGATCCCCATGGCAGGATCTCCCAAGCTGAGTAGTCCAGTGTTTCCATCAGGAAGTCCAGCTAAGAGTAAACCAATCGCATAATGGCAAATCTCTCTCCGATCCACTAGGACGGTGATTGCGCGTGGGAGTGCCAACCTGGGGGCACACTTTGGCAAGGCTGACCTCGAGGCTCCAGAGAACCACAGTGGCTAAATCAGCAAAACACCGACAAAATGGAGATTATGCTGGAGCGCCAGAACCAGTGAGGACGGGACATCGAAGTATCCAGGTAATTAACAATTAGTGACTGAAGCTTCATTTTGCAAACTGCTGAAAATTCTTCGATAGCTAGAATACCTATGAAATTGAAAACGCGATCGGCTTATAAAAAGAGAATTTGTTCTTCCCGTTTAAGAATAAGTGTGATGCTTTAAAATTGTTATTTGGCTTTTAAAGTTGCTCAGAATTAGAATTCTCAAAAGAAACTGAAGAGGAATTGAAACTTTTATAATTCCAAACGAAATCCCGTCAGCCATGAACGTCAACGGGTTCTACTGGCCGAAGTAGCATTTGTTCGATTGGTTTCACTTTCGAAATACGAGCCTCGACGGAAAAATGTGCACAACATATGTATAGTCGGCTCCAAGAATTCACAACTTCATCGTAGTGGACCAGGGGGAGCTTTTTATCCTGTAGGGAAAGATTTGCAGATTCTAATACTTTTTATTGCAATTAATAATGTTTACTTTGACCTGATAGATGGTGGTTTAAGGGTGACAGGGATAGTCATCTTCTCATCGAGTAAGTGCAGAACTCACGTCAAATCCTAATCATTAATTGAAATTGCTTTAAGATGCTTTTGAAACCGATCGTCATTAAACCTCGGTAAAAAAATAATCGACATGTGTTTATATTGTTGAGCTTTAAGATTTTTAGTGTGACGAAGTTTGCTTAATCTTCTTAGGTCGTATCAGCAGGTCCTCCTTGAAGGATACTAGTACTAACGGGACGGGCATCCCTCATTAGGGGCAGATCCGCGGAGAAAATTATAACAGTGAAGGTTTTGAAAGCAACGTCACAGTTCTAGCACACGGTCCAGGAACCTCAATGTGCAGAACATGTGATGTGTTTTCGATGAACTCTATGGAGTTCGAATAGAATCGTATTCGTAGAGAATCGAAAAAGCAACCAATATGACGAATATCTCATCTCGTATGACTCAGCAACACATCTTGAACTAATTTTTTTGGTCGGATTAAGTATAATTTGTCATTTGCTGTGACCTAAGTGAGGCTGGTCCCACTTGTGATTGAAGTTTAGGCTTTGAGTACTACTGAGATTGTAAAACTATACCAACTTGTAGGGCCGTAATAGAACAATATGCCTTTTACAGACTTTCCAAGAACCGAAATTCGCCGAAATATTAGCTATTATATCATTATTAATACTAGCAAATAAAGCCACCGAATACTGGACATCGAATTGAGAGGGACTACGCACCTGTCTACGAAGCAAACAAAACCAGATGTTCGCCAAGTGGAAGAAGGGCGAGAAGAAGGAAAACTATTGTGCTTAGTATCTGGAGGACCGCCTCTGGAGGAGAATAGTGGGTGGGTCAGTGTTGATTTGCAATTCTATTAGGTCTAATGCCAAAGTAACTTTGCGAAGAAAATTCGAAGACCTTTTGAATAAATCGCATAACGCGGCTTCAAGAGCATACAGAAACACCTGCAATGAAGATCAAACGAGTCACAGTAGGATAAATAATGTGCAAGGAAATTCAAGGCTAATCGTGTTAGGGAGGCATGACTCTCCCTGACGGGGCGCGCTCGTTATTAGAATTGTGGCCAAGTTTCTCACCATTTGAACCCACTTCTAAGGTAACCTTGCGTAGGGTTGCATGTACATGAACTTCAGGATAAACTCCGCAAAAAAGCTAGAGACCAAGCGCTAAATAGGCGCGAACAACAACAAGTGGGGGGCCTACCAATAGCACCATTTCCTCAACCGTTCTTTAGAAAACAAGGGCCCAATAATGAAGTTGATATTAAATTTCGGATTTTTTACGAATGAAACTTTCAGTCTTTAATCACTATCGCGCCAAGAGATACTGCTCCAACCTTACTGAAATGCAAAAACTTGGTGTGCTGGAGGTACGAGAGCTGATAAGGTCGAAAAACATAAGACTATCGGCTAGTGATAAGGGTGGAGAGTTGTTTGTAATTTCCCATCAGTTACATGCTGAGATAACGAAAAAAACACTTTGAAGATGCATCCCTTTATCGTTCGTCGTCTGAGAAGGAATTTAAAAGTCAATACCGAAAGTTAAACAACGAATGGTTTAAAGTGGCAAGAGCGGCTGGGTTAAAAACCATCAGTTTATCTCTCAACTCAAAGTTGATTTACCAATATGTCCCGTCCTGTACTTACTTATCAAAACCCATAAGTTAGTATCCAGCGATGATCTCATGTCTACCGATCCATGGTTCTTTAAGGTCAGACCTATCATTAGCTGCGTGGACGGGCCAACGGATAGAATAACGTGGTTAATAACCATAATACTTACCCAGTTGTTGAATGCATTCCAGCCTAACTAACGATTACCCATATGTTCCTAGATCGTCTATGTAACGCGCGACCCAACAGCGCTACGTGATGAAGTCCTTCGACGTCACCGCCCTCTATACAAACGTGTCGAATGACTCCGTTATACAAGCCATCCGCGAGCTCCTTATGCAACACGAAAGGAGCAATAAACATGTATGACTTCTCGATTCAGCAGTTGATAGCACTCGTAAAGGCGTGCCTAAACTGCTCAATCTTCAGATGGTCCGGGAGGTATGGCGAATAAATGAGAGGGGCTGGCAATGGGACTACGACTGGCGTCAAGCCTTGCCATTGCATTCATGTCTAAGGTGGAAGCACCAGTAATCGATCTGGGGCCGTACTCTACTGTAGATATATAGATGACTGCTTGGTCATTTGTTCAATACAAGAGGAAATTGACAAATGTTTCGAGTTGTTGAACAAACAGTCAGAGTATATTAAATTCACTCGAGAGAAACCAAAAGAAAACTGGCTTCCGTTTCTGGACTTGCAAATTAACCTATCAGAAAACGGCCACATTACGAAATGGTATCGAAAACCAAGTAGTAAAAACATGTTGGTTCATTACTTCGCTTCTCACCCCCTGTCACATGAAAAGGGCGCTTGTAAGAAACATGTTTCGAACAGCAACCAACGTGTGCACGGGAAGAGAGCAGAGAGAGGAGTCCCAGAACTTGGCACAGCAAAGAGCCATTTCTAATGGCTACGAGACTGTAGCTCGGGATAAGTGTAGAGGAAAACACAGGCCCACCAACGATAACTCTAGCGGCAATAAGGTCCCGTTTATCCTGCCCTTCATTTCAAATGAAGTAAGTGCAGCTATAAAACGCCGTTTAAGAAGGGCCGGTCTAGAGAATTCGGGAACGATAACTGAAATGCCACCGAGTAATCTAGGACGCCAGCTAGTTCGTAACCGCCTATACGACCGTCTGTGTGCAACGCAAAAATTGTATAACTTGCCCCAATGATAGAGATAGTGACTGCATGAGTTCGGGTACAGTCTATCTGATCTCTTGTAAAGCGTGCGGGGACGAATACGTTGGCGAAACGAGTAGACCACTCTGCGTTCGTATAGAAGAATACTTATTCGGCAAACGTAAACCAAATACTCCACTAGGCACGCATAGGACGCAGAGACAAAACGGGAAAGATTTTGAAGTTGAAGTGACGATCCTCGCACAGAAGTCGAAAACACAAGCGCGCAAAACTCTCGAGGCATTCTGGATCAATTCCAAGAATCCGAAAATGAACCGCAAGGAGGAATGCCTCATTATCACGCGTGATATTGGGCAATATATAAGCCTATTATTCTGATGAGATGGGCAGATTACGATTCCATGTGAACTCTGTGCGGTTGGTCTCCACGTGACATATTTAGTGGAAGACTCATAGAAAGCGGTGAGTGTGCAAGGACTCTGTGTTCAATGTGATTGAAATTTTGGTTCAGCACCTTCTCTGTTTGGTTATGGAGGCGTTTGGCCATGTAGATTGCAGTCAACTTGACCTTTCCAGGCTCTGAGGAAGGCGAAATCCGTCGAAACGTCAGCTTGTGCGTAAATAAGGGAATAAAATAACACCTCGTGTTTGCTAAACAGAAGTAGAAAGAATTAGCTATTGTAAATTAAAATGTGTTAACAACGGTGTATGAATCCAAAGAAGAATTTGTAACAACGGAAGAACCCAAGACCGACTTTGTATTAACCTCGGCGTCGGTCAAATAATTCACTGTTTTCTTGATGATCAAGCACGAGATTGGTATAGTAGCATTTATTAGCACACAATAGCCGACATTTGGACGGTTTCGTCTTCTTCAAAGCTTGGAAAAGGTCAAATTGACATGCACACTACTCAGCGAAACACACCAAAACAGAAAAATCACAAAACCAGGATTTCAGTCGCATTGAAGACATGATAGCTTGTTTGCACACTCACAGCTTTCTATGTGTATTCCAGTGAGTATTTCATGTGGAGACCAACCCCACCCAGTTCATGTAGGAGCGCAATTTGCCTCTCTCACGTTAAAAGATATGTTAAATACTGTGTGAGATCACTTGTGATTACGAGGCATTCTTTTTTGCGGTTGACTTTTGGATTACTGGAATTTATCCAGAATGCTTAAAGGGTTTTTTGCGCTCAAATGTTAGATTCCTGCGCAAAGATGGTGATTTCTACCGCGAAATCTTCCCCGTTATGCCTCTGTGTCCTATGCGTCTAGTGGAGTACCAGGTTTCAATTTAAATTTACCGAGAAAGTGTTCCTTCATACGGACGCATAATGCTCTACCAATTTCGTCATTGTGTCCCCCCCCACCCCGCTTTGCAAAAGGTCAGATAAACCGTACCCGAACTCTAGAGTGCTCATTAATATTTCAGTCATTGCTACCGAATTCTCTAGACTGACCATTTCTAAGAGCGTCTTATAGCTACATTTATTTCGTTGGAAATGAGGTTCAGTATAAACGGGACCTTATTCTCGCTGGGGTTACAAGTTAGGGCACTGAGTTTCCTCTACACGTATCTCGATGAACTACACTTTCGTAACCATTAGAATGCCTATTTGCTGCACCAGTTTCAAAAAACATTTGTCCATGTTCCCTCGTGTTGAGCAAATGGTTACCCATTCATCTATACATTTACAGTAGAATAATTACTAAAAGATTGATTGCTGAAGCTTTCATCTTGGAGGCAATGACAAGGCTTAGTTCCAGTCGCCCTCCCACTGCCAACCCTGTGATTTGTGAGGAGTACCTCTCAGACCACCTGAAGACTGAGTAGTTTAGGCACTCATTTGAGACCGTCATCACCTGCTGCAGCCATAAATGTTTATTGCTCTTTCGTATTGCACAAGGAGTTCGGGGATGGTTTGCATAGAGGAGTAATTCGACACGTTTGTATAAAGGGCGGTAACGCCGAAGCACTCAGACACATATGCGCCGTTGGTACGCGCCTTACGTAGACGATCTAGCAAGATCTGGGTGTTCGTATGATGGGCTGGAATGTGTTTCAACAACTGGGTAAGTATTAGGGTTAACAACCATGTTATTCTACCCGTTGGTCCATATACACAGCTAATGGTGGTTCTAACCTTGAACTTTGAGGGTTCAGTAGACGTAAGATCATCAGTGCACACTCATCCATGTGAGCTCTGTGCGATTGCTCTCCATGTGAAACACCTAGTGGAGAACACATTGAGAACTGTGTATGTGTGTGTGCGCAGAAGCTATGATTTTTCTGTCTCGGTTATAGAGGTTTTTTGGCTGACTAAATTGCAGTAAATTTGACCATTCCACCGAAACGTCGGCTTCTTTGTGAATAAACAAAAATAACAAAGTTAATAAAAAAATGAAGTTAATTAAGCTTAATAAAGTAACAAACTCGTCAAGAAAGCAGTGAATTAGGAAAGCAAAATTTGTAAAGAGGAAATAATATGTGTATTAATGTGGAGACTAATTGGAGCTCAGTAGTATTTAAGCAGTTTATCAAAAATACGGATAGTTGCTCTCTGTATGCGTGCACTTACCATTTCCGTTTCTGATTCTTTTGGGGGCAAGTTTAATGTGGACAGTAAGCTCTACGTATTTCAATTCCGTGTCATGCTGTGACCTTTGCGGCTGCTTCCACCTTAAAAATAAAATTTCACAAGATGCGAATCTACTATATATATATATATATATATATATATATATATATATATATATATATATATATATATATATATATATATATATATATATATATATATATATATATATATATAAACGGTATGAAGGATCTCTGGGCGCCACTGTGACGCACACGTGGAATCGATCCCCTGTGCCCATGGCTCACCAAGCCTTCCATCCCTCCGGGGTCGGCAGATTGATACCAGACTTGTCTGGGAGGATAGCAGTACTGGCTCGATACATCCGGTAGGCCACCGCGAGTCATGTGAAGGCCAGATGTCCATTCAATCACCTCCAACGATACTTAGTGAAATCGAATGCATTGTGCATCCCTCAGGGATTGACCAACGCCGAGAGCTTTATCCTTATCCTTTTTATGAAGGATCTCAGCTGTTACATTCCCCCACATCACAGTAAATTCAAAAATTTGCCCTGGTCAATATGGCCTCGTTGTCTTGAAGTTTTACATGGGATCGGACCATCATTCCTCCAACACAATATTTTCTTTCTTCTAGCGAGGAGAAAAAGTGCGCAAAATGCAAGAAACCAGATCCCAAAGCCATTATAGAGAGAATGGAAAATGTTCACTCATGTCGTTACTTTTTATATACTGCCTATTCTTTTTTTAGTGGCAGGGTATTATGTAAAATGTAACCATAACGATGCTGAGATACTTGCAGAACTCCAGACCGCTGGTGTCTGCGGTGGGGGACCGAAAATGCTATTACCTTTACCGGGGGGCTAACGCGTTCACCGCCACACCATGCGAGTCTGATGCTCTTGACGTTGATCAATCCGTGAGGGAGGCGGCACGCATTTGACTCCATTAAGCATCGTTAGAGGTGGCTGAATGCATATCTGGCCTTAATGATAATTCGCAGTGGCTTACCGATGTGTCGAGCCAGTGCTGCCATCTTCCCAGACAAGTCTGGTACCAATTTACCAACCACGGACGGATGAACGGCTTGGTGAGCCTAGGACGCGGGGATCGATCCTATGCGTATATATATATATATATATATATATATATATATATATATATATTTTTAAAACAAGGAATTTATTAGACAAATGGTTCCCCTACCCTGTTTGTTCACTAATTCTATGCTGAAGCATAGGACTCAGCGAGAAAAACTTTGACAGAGGAGTATCTGGGGTGGTAGGTGACATCCTGGACACACTCGTGCCGTAGAGCCTCCGCTCGCACGTAGTTGAACATTTGTTGGAATCCTTTGGTGTCACTAAAGCTTGTTAATTTGAAACATCTAAAATTAACACAAATTTATTTCCTTGGCTATTCAGTGGCATGCCACCTCATCAATGTCTGGGTGTTTAAATGTGAAGCAGAATCACCCATGCGGAGAAGGATTTCGAAATTTCCACACGGAGACTCAGTTAAGAGTAAATCCAGTCAGGCGGAAATTTTGTTTAAAGTTGCAAGATTGACCAAGACAAGGGACTCGAGTCAGCAACTAACTAAATGTTGTTTCAAGAATAGTTGACAAACTTCATGTACTCCTGTGGAATCTCTTCATCCATACAAAGGCATAGATGCGCAGGAATGTTCGCGTCCTTACAGGAACGATTATTCGGATGAAAATACCGAAGTAGTGAAGAACTCGAAGCTTAAATTAGATTGTCTTCAAGAAGGTTACTGTTGGAAAAGGAAGGCGTCTAACAAGTGCACAGTAAAAGCTCGAGTTAGCACAGATCAGAAGACTGCAGTGAGAAAGAATTCTATAATTTAGATTTTTTTTAGATAGTTTTCATCAATAGAATTCGCAAGAAAAATTCACCTGCTTCGGCAGACGATTCGAGAGTAAGGTTACGTAGTGCTTTAACTGAGGCAATGTTCATGAGCGTCTTACCGACGTCCGAGGTGGTGATCAACCTGAGGACCAGCACGATTTCTACTTTCATAAATACATATACTCGTACAAAAATGGAGAAACGCCTTAAATTTCTTCAATTTCTGATTTGAACTCAAATTCTGGCCGCTCGAAAGCGCATGTAGTAAGGAGCAGAGCCTAGTTGTGCGTCTGTTCCCAGGCATATTATCTAACAAGGAAGTAACCAATTGATTTTCTCAGTTGGATCAATGGATGTTTTCCTTCCATCAAATGATAAACATAGTGCTAAATGTAATCATTAACAGCTACATTAATTCAAGGACTTAAGGGCGCGTTTCTGCTCTCTTTTCTATACTTTATTTCCGGCCTTACACGAGAGAAGGAATGATGTGGTTCTAAGATAAATCACTACATTGCTGATCAATGAATAGAACTTTTTCTAGGGTAGCGTCCTTACCTGTTAACATTAATACCAATGTTCATATCTTGCGTGTAGTACTTCCTTCGGAATTTCTCTGGCAATTTTATAAACAGAAGAGGCGACCGTTCCTCCACTTGTGCTGCGAAGAGCTGATCGCCTACACTAAAATTCATTTTTCTACCAAGGAAGAATAGTGTGCAAATCTGGCACACAATGCTCAACATGCATTGATAACAATGCATGCAGAGTGAAGGTAATTCCAGCTTCCAACTTCGTCCCAACATATCTCAGTTCGCGTTGAACTTTATCAATTTCGATAAAATTCTTTGGAATATAAAGATCTTTGCTTTCAAGATATAACTTGTCCCATTCTTCCACGGCCAAGTGCCGATTTTTGGAAGCCTACGATACGTATTTTTTTCTTTTTTTTTGAAGTTGAGGATCTACCTCGAACCTCAAAGAATTTGGCAAAACTAGATTTCGTGAAGCATTCCGGAAGGTATCGTTAATTTTCGTCTTCTCCACTTGTGCTGGAAGTTTCAAAACTTTAAATTTCTCCTACATTTTCATCTGGGGCTTTGATTCTACACGGATTTAAAATAGAAAGAATACTTTACAAAAAGCTATATATATCGATAAGATGAGAGTAAAGTCTTTTTTGAAAAAAAAAGGCTCTCTTGAGGTTCTCAACTCCTGAACGACTCTGTCGGGAGAGAAATTATCGTGAGTAGCCGAAAAGCCAGCATGAGTGTAGTTCTCTTACGTTCGTCGATTTCCAGTTCCGGATAGAAGAACGATCACGGTATTCTCAAATACCTCATTTGCTTTCAGTGTTTCCAGAGAGTTCCTAAATGTTAACGAACCATTTATTAGCTAAGCTTCACACCATTCACCTATCAAATTGCATCTCTTTGTAATTAGCCGCACTGCTTCTGTTCTTTTTAAAATCTTTGTGAACCGAAAAGTGTCATATTTTAGTAAAGCAATGGGCTTAATCAGGATTCAGACGATTTGCAGGGGGTATCTAAAGAGTTCCGACTATACTCTATATGCAAGAAACACGTCATTCTCAACCACGTGTCCTTACGCTAAACACGCAGCCTAAACAATAACTCATTGCTGATTTATTCGAAAATGCATAACTTAAGAAAAGCCTAGATGTAGATAGAAAACTAGCTGAGAGAAACGCAGAGCAAGGGCCTTCATGACGCAGTCTGTAATGCGCGAGCTCCCGGAAAGGGAAATAGTGGTTCGATCTGACCTGGGGGTCTAAGTTTTGCGATTATCTGAGTATCGTTGTGGTTAAGAAAATCCATTGTAAATCAGGTTTAACTCTTATGAACAAGCCAAATTAACATAATGCCAAGATTTTCTTCTAGACCTTTGTTTTTTCTGTATCCAGTATACGGGAAAGCCAGTGGTGTCGTGTAATAAACAAATAGTTGTTTATTTGACCTCGCCCTGATCCAAATAACCAGCTATGTCTCAGTTAGCAAATCAGTGCCAGATTCGTTTGAGAAAAAGCTCCTTCTAATCCGGCACGTCCACTGGCTCCTTTTGGTAAAAAATCTCGAAACAGTGTGATATCGCAGAAATACAAAGATAATCAGCTCAACCAACATTAAACCACATTCATGAAGAAGTGCCTTATAGTGGAGATGAGCATGAAGATGTGAGATATCTGCAAAGTTGTTTGCTTCTTTGTCATGTGGGTCCTACTGAGTTACTGTTATGCCAGATATCAAACATGGGCAATTACTTGAATACTTGGGTGGCCCGTCTTCATTGGTTGTGCGGCCCCCAGCGGTCTATCCATTGTGGATCCCCCGAATCCCGAGGTCAGTCTAGCCGAAGCCTTCCTCTGGTCGTCACCACCCCATGCAGTCGCCGGCCCTTGTGGATCACAGGCAGATTTCCATGCGACTACCATGGAGCTAATTTGTTGCCAGAACGGTGGTGACTTTTTGTTATTGGTTTACTCTCAGTTAGGCTTCCAAATGGAAACTCGAATAAGCAAAGCGCAGTAAACAGCTTGAGGAGCGAAATAAACAAGTAGAGGCTGGATTGTTAGCAAATTTACCAGTAAACACACTGAAGCTGCGTTATGTTCATTAAGATCGTCTCTTATATACGTGGTATGTCGATGGCATACAATCGAGTGATCCATACATAGCATAAGGATATTGTAACCGTTTCTGTATTTGCCAGCACTCCATAAGGACTTTATAAAGGTGCATCACCTCGCTTTTTCTTAACATTCCAATGAACTCTCGTCCAATCCAGTTGTTTTCATATGTTGTATGATTGATTTCAGAAGGTTCTGTGTTATTTTCGGTATCTCTTTTCTATTCGTATTATCTTCACATCTACATAATTAGAGTTAATCTTACCTCATCTCCTTATCGAGTAATGTCAGATAGTCCGAGTTGTCCTCCGTTAATGTTTTCATGTAATGCATCGAAAAAATGACAATATCTTTTTGAATGGAGAATTGCTTTTTTTCCAATTGTCAAGATTGTCGTAAGACGCAACCTTAAAGATCGTATGAAGTAATGCTGCTCTGACGAGGCTGACTACGTTTTCACGAACAATGCAGCAATTATATATGTATAAACACGTATCTATCTATCTATCTATCTATCTGTCTATCTATCTATCTATCTATCTATCTATCTATCTATCTATCTATCTATCTATCTATCTATCTATCTATCTATCTATCTATCTATCTA
This sequence comes from Angiostrongylus vasorum, assembly GCA_018806985.1. Lineage (NCBI taxonomy): Eukaryota > Metazoa > Nematoda > Chromadorea > Rhabditida > Metastrongylidae > Angiostrongylus > Angiostrongylus vasorum. Next base: position 539,708 of record JADANN010000198.1, on the reverse strand, counting down.
TCTATCTATATCTATTTATATACATATATATATATATATATATATATATATATATACATATCTATATACATATAGGTATGTATATATACCTTGATGAGATTCTGTAAAACCAATGCGATGGAGTTCAAACTACCAAGTGAGTTCCGCTAGACCACAGAGAATACAAGATTCGACGTTCTTTAGGGTTTGACATGAATTTTCTCCGGAAGCCTATCATTACTAGTAAAACGATAGTCGTTTGTATAGCCGTATCAAGAAGCACTAAATTTTCAAAATGCGAAGAATGTTGACGTAAACTGGTTCTTGCTAGAGTATTTCCGGAGCCTTCGCAGGAGAATACGCAGAAATTTAATAACTAAACCACATAGGACACAACGATAACCGCTGTCTATGTTGTGATACGAAATCTCTTCACAAACCTAACCACTAGACCACATTGGCTACAGGACTGACAGTTCACTATCGAAAAACGCGAACATCAGCACACTTTTCCTACGAGGCCCGTTATTTTTCTATTACTTTTAGAAAGATTACGCACGGATAGCTCGACATGAGACGTGAGCTTATTTTTTTCTGAAACGACCCTCAGTCGTCTTCTATCACGCTCCCAATGTAGACTTTTTACTGAATTGATAAGCAGGATTTAGTCCTCATGTACACAAGGCATAAGGATATTGTAACCGTTTCGTATTTGCCAGCACTCCATAAGGACTTTATAAAGGTGTAATCCATTAACGTATAGACGAATCTGTCTTTGTGTATATAAAAGGTACAAGTCAGTCTGACGCAAAGTGATATAATCTGTATGTACGAAGTTTAACACGACAACGTACAGGTGAATCCGACTTCATGTACAGGGAAGGTACTAGGCAATCTGATCGATGTCAATCCCACAGCGTTTTGGTCCAACTGGATGCTTACATTTAGTCTATGTTTTGCTTTTTCGCCATTACCAAGTAAGTCGCATGGGGAATCCCTGCTATATACACATAATGTTAATGACTAGGGGATCACCAACCACCTAGTTTTGAAGGTATGTAGCACGATATTAGCTAGAGAATAGGGATTAAACCAAAATGTGAACTTCAAGCGACTATTTCTTCTCGTGAATGTATACATTGGTGTATGAGTGCATGAATGTGTATGTTTATATGAGGACTGTATCATACACATCAATTTCGTCAATTTCTTGCATCCAAGTAGTTGAGTCATTATGCTTAGTGGATCCTGTGCGGAACTTTTGGAAAACAACGATGTCGGTTACAGAAAACCTCCGATTTATCGTAACATTTTTTCTCTAAATGATTGAGCTAATACGAGGTTGGTACAAACTTTTATTCGGCTAACGTTTCGGGGCCTTCGCCTTCCTCACAGCCATGGATCATCGACTTGGATCAATGCGGTTCCGAGGAATGTGAAGGCGGCGAAACGTTAGGTTTGAACCAACATCGTGTTAGCTCAACCATGCAGGAAATTACTTCACAATAAATCGAAAGTTTTCTATAAACGAGGTCGACGTTTTTTTAAAAAGTTCCGCACGGGATCCAACCATTGTCCCTTATGCGGAGCAATCTTTTTTTTATAGCAGGAAGAAGAGAAAATCGCAATGTTTAAGTAGACAAATCCCGAAACTATTGCAGGTTCGGATTTGTTCAGATCATCGCTTCGCTTTTGGGAAGATGCCTTATCGATAACATCGGTGGAGAATGTGATCGGTATATGCAACATCTTTAAGGTAGTTCTAAAAAACAGGAAAATTGGAAATCACCAAGAGACTTCTATCTTGAGAAATACGCCACTTGAAGTAATACGCCAGCGTGGACTCCCACTAGCCACTGACAATCGCCCACTACTAACTTCAGAACTCGTAAAGTTTTGCAGAAAGCGATAAAAAAGGGCTCTGGAGAGAAAAGTAGCAGCAATGGCTCTAGCTGATGATGTCGCGAACAGCACTCGAAACGCCCACAGAAACTTAGCTAATTACAAGACAAAGAGGCTCGATTTACGATTGCCTTAATATCAGATCAGGTATGGTGGATATATCATCATAATTCTTCTTTCCGAAGTATGACTCGCAGTATCGTTGGTCAACCATACGACACCCAGTCAGGATAGAATTAAGCTCGAACATCTGAAGAACCTACAAGCAATCGGCATCAACGTTCTAGCTGCGTTCTCCACACGTCTCTGTGAGTATGCAAGATTCCTAGTCAGTGGAAGATCAGCAGGACCCCGTTGTTTTACGAGAAGAAAGAAGTGAACGATATCGGCAACTATCCCACAATCTGCTTGCTGTAGCCTAGAAACTATCCATTCTAGACGTCCTCATCAGAACTGGCAGAACACAAGGTGAAGGACAAACCATGTGAGCAAACGTTTTGAAGAGTATTCATCATGTGATTTATATCGATACTGTAATGATGCTCATCGAACGTAGTAGAGTGTAGAATTACTGCTGTGTTTCCGATTAGTTTTCGATTAGCATCATTGCCGCATAGCTATAATTCTTCGAAACGTTTTTTGCTCACATGGTTGTCCTTCACCTGGTGTTATGCCAGACCTGACGAGGACGTCTAGAGTGGGGAGTTTTTAGACAATAGCAGCTGGCAGATTGTGGGATAGTTGACGATGTCGTGTTTCGCTTCTTTCTACTAACAGACAAGCAGATGAGTAGCTGATAAGAGCATCGAGGATGGAGTGAAGCAACAAAAAAAAACCCACTTGCGATTCCTCCTAATTTATCGGATGCGTCGGATACCTGGACGGTATGTACGCAGGGTAAAAGGTTACGCATTTTGTCGAAAATATTATGGAGAGGTTATATAAAGAGTGATATAAAGATAAAAGAGCATCGCCGAGCGAGTGTGGCTCATTCGAGAGCGAGGCTCCACTGAGGGATACCCAGCTCGACGCGCGACGAAAATGCCACCTCGAGAACACGATGGACCATTGACTCAGATGAAGACGAAACCGTCGAAGTGTTAGCCGAATAAACAACTTTATCAGCCTCGTGTAAGGTCGACAATATAAACACATGTTCATTACGGAGGGGATTTGATAGGCTTACTATGCCAATGAGAGAGAGTACTTTTAGCTACTAAGTACCACGGGAACTCAAACACATAAATGAAGACCACTAGGGGATCCTGTAAGAAAAATTTGACCTCCTTCGAATTCCTAAAGAGAGCAAAACTCACTGGGACACTCTTTTACGTGACCCGGCAAAGCGCAGACTGGCGCCAGGTCGAGTCATTTGACGATAAACAGAAAAGGAGGCAAATATACATATACATATATATATATATATATATATATATATATATAAAAATGTTTATCGAAAAAAAAGAAGAAATAGAAATCATACTTGACCATCGGGAGTACAACGCCCTCTCGTTGTCTGCCGGCTGAACTCAAAGAAAGGTCGCAGATCGTGTTCTACATTGAGACTCATGTTTCCAAGTAAGCTAGGAAAGTCACCTACTTCCTCGCTCATGTACGTCATACACTGACGATCTAAAAGGTAAGGTGAAATCATTACTATTTTGCTATTTATTTTCGAATGAACTCAGTAGCAGATTTCCAAAAAGGTAGAGTGGGTGGCGTGAAGATTTTAGTCCACAGCAGGAAACAGTGATAGTTATTAAGACTTCAGTAAATAATTTGAAGACTCAGTTGGAGTGGAACCCGTTTTTTAATGTTGGTTAGCTAATGGAAAGTAATTAAAACTCTTAGCGCATACGAGCCTTTCATCACATTCCACAAGTAGGTTTGGTTGCCCGTTTGTTCTCCTCCTCCTCTCATTATCGACATTATGTTCGCATTGGAATCAACCGACATCTGCAATTTTGGACTCAAATCCTCTGTTATTGGACACTATGTATGCCTGTTTATTTACTGCCTACCATTTCTTCATGACAGGGTATTAAGAGAAATACAACCACAATGATATTGAGATATTTGCAAAACTCAGACCTCAGACAAGATTCGAACCCGCGATAACCCTTTCCGGGGACTCATCTGTAATCCACTGCACCACTGAGACCATCGCTTTGACTTTCTGTCAGCCAGTTTTTTCCCTCTAACGGTGTCATCTAAAATCATCTGTGAACGAGAATGATCTGGAAAACACAAATCGGCATAGAACATGGAATCTGAGCAGCACGGAAAAGAAATTACTGATTGCCGAGTGCCGATTTGAGCCCACAAGACCGTTCCTGTTGATGAATGATTGCTGATTAGGGTAAAGACTAGCTTAATGAAGGGCAAAACCAGGGGGCCTCAGTGGTGCAGTGGGTATGACTTGAGCACCCGGAAAGAGTAATCTTGGTTTCGAATCTGGCCTGAGGTCCGAGTTTTGCATGGTCGAATGAATACTGTTTTTTCTACTATAACTCTTTAGAACTCAGATATAATTTCTCGAATACTACTAGGTTTGTCCAACGTTTCACTTTGTCAACGACGAAGGTGTTAAATCTGTTACGAAACCTCGGCGAGCACAACAATCTTGACAAATATTTAACACTTTTTATTCCACATATTTCCATCTAGCGCAGCAGTTATAGGTGCCCACACACATGCGGTCCTTGGTTCAATCCTGCGCCCGGGGTTCACGAAATTTTGCGTCCCTACGGGATCAGAAAATTAGTACTAGACTGTGTAGGAGGATTGCAGCACTTATTTGATACATCTTTAGATCGTCAATGCTCATTGCATAGGCTCCCTATGCATTCAATCACTTTTAACGATACTTAATGAAATCGTATGCATGGCGCGTTCCTCAGGGGATTTGCCAACGCTGAACGGTTCACTGTCATCATTTATTCTACCTATACGAGCACATTTCGCAAATTTCACACACACACACACACACACACACACACACACACACACACACACACACACACACACACACACACACACACACACACACACACACACACACACACACACACACACACACACACACACACACACACACACACACACACACACACACACACACACACACACACACACACACACACACACACACACACACACACACACACACACACACACACACACACACACACATACATACACACACACACACGCACGCACGCACGCACGCACACACGCACACACGCACGCACGCACGCACGCACGCACGCACACACGCACGCACGCACGCACGCACGCACGCATGCATGCACACACGCACACACACACTGTTCTTACGGAAAATACCATTGTACAATTCAACTTCGACATTACAAAACCTTTTTTATACGGCTTCATATAATTCGCATGCCTAGTTCAAAGCACGGCTATGCCTACTATCCACTCAAGGTGATCCGCTTCAAAAAATAACTTGTCGATCACGGCTCCTACTAAGCACATTCGCGACTCCGCATAAATGTGGGTGGGAACCGCTTCTGAGCACGCCTAGTTTTTTTCGGCGCACACGCTGTGAATCATATGCGTTTCATACGGTCCATTATGCCCTACTGCAAGAAATGCATTTGGAGCAGTAACTTAACCTTAATTTATTACCTATTCTTTTTTATGGCAGGATACGATGTTAATTATAACCATAAGGATGCTGAGATATGAGCAAAACTCAGATGCTCAGTCTGGCTTCGAACTCTTCGATTATCCTTATCACGCCAGTCGTACTATCCACTACACTAGCTGGCGCTCTTGCTTTGACTTTCTATAACCCAGTTTTTTTATTATAACGGTGCAATTGCAACCACCCGTCAACGGGAATAGTCTGGGGAGCGCAAATCGACATTGAACACAGGCTGAAGCTGCAGTCGAAATCACATTGTTAAGAGAAGCGCAGTGGTTAGTGATGCTGTCGATGAGAAAGCAAAAACGCTAGTTCGACTTCCTCACCAACGCACTCCTTCAACCGGCATGGGAACGCTCTAGCGCTATCACCAAGACTGCAGGCGAATTTACTCGACCAGCATTCTACGACGTTTATAATGAAGAAGAAATCTTCAAGCAGCAGCTGAAGCAACACGCAAAATGTTCGAAGACCATTGCGGATGTTGGATTTGAGGAAACGAAGCGAAGGCAAGAAGTTCTGGGATTCACACAGTTGATGTGATAACGGGTCATGTAAAAATGTAAAAAAAAATGCCAACTGCCCTAGCTGCATTTCGCCTTCTTCAGAAGAGCCACCACCTTTTTAAGGTGTAAAGACGGGGCTTGATAGCAATCTCGTATCAGCTCAACAATGGCACTTCATAAGATTCAGATGCACTGTAAGCTTTAAGAATTCGCAGCTGTGAGATAAATTCTTTTCAGTATGGATTTTTTCTGTAAACACCTAGCCAATACTTTGGCAACGCCAAGGATACGACTTTGCTACAATTACACCCATAAAAGCCTCCACAGTGACTTGCCATTTTATAATCGTCAAGAAACCGTGGCTATTGTCAACATCTGCGTTGAAGAAGTTATCGGGTGGATATGGAAACCACAGAAAAAACAAGTGATTGCTCAAAATAAGCTGCCAGAAAGAATGAATCGTATAAGATCCACACGTTCACGAATGTGTTAATATTGTTTCATTGTGGTGACGAACAAGTCTCGAGAACAGCTTTTAACAATATCTTTTAGATTTTGTTGAACCATTCAAAATACTCGTCTTAGTACAGAAAAAAGAAACTGCGTATAGGTTACACAGCACGTTAGAGTGGTTCCACAAGACAGTGTTTTACCTGTCAACGATCAACGAATTCAACCACAATGATGTTGAGATAATTGCAAAACTCCGGAGCGCAGGTGTCTTCGGTGGGGAACGAACGCGTTATAAGCCTTTCCGGACGCTAACGCGTTCACCACCAGATCACGCGAGTCTTTCGTTTCACCTTTCTCTCAGCTAGTTCTATTGATCCTTGCCATCAGCAATCACCCATCAACGGGATTCATCTGGGGAGCCCAAATCGGCAAGTGAACCCAGTTAAGATGAGGCTGTAGTCTAAATCACAATGTTAACTTTTTAAACGAAGAACCTGCATAGTGTGGTGGTGAACGCGTTGTCCCCCGGAAAGGGTAATAGCGCGTTCGTTCCACACCGCAGACACCTGCGGTCCGGAGTTTTGCAAATATCTCAGCATCACTGTGGTTGAGTCACACATAATACGCTGCCGTGAGAAATTGTGATAGGCAATAAATAAAAGTCAACATTGATCAACGAATTGATTTGAAGAAGTTACAAGAATGACTTGCTCACAACTCCGGCAGTGATGATGAGTTGTATACCAGTAACTAGGATATATAATACAACTCTTATTTTAGACTTCACAAGCGAGTATTCTAGAAGTTCACTAATGTAGAATGAATGGCTTAGTTGCAGGCCAAAGGGGCGAACCGGCAAATGTTTCGGTGCTTTATAGCAATGTTTTATGCAGACCTATGATATCACTAATAACATAAACTAAGAACCTCACTGTACATGTTGAATGTGAAGAAGTCGTTGTCAACAAGAAATTTCGCTGTTCGAGGCATGCTTCGTCTGAAGTGGAATGGCGAGACCGGGTCAAAGACGAGCAGCGCCATCGATGGGAACTCCTGGAATCAACACAGTCGGCTAGACTACTTATGAGTAGGGCTATCATATTATTTCTACAGACTTCCAAATTACAAGGTTTTGAGACTTTATTTCTCTCGTTTGCGAAAAAAATTGAATGATATATCAATATGAGGTGGTCTGATTTGTAGCGGGAGGAAATAATTTCGGGAAAACGTGTCACTGAGATATCAAATAGAATGTGACAAGAAGGATTTGAAAGAAAAATCTCATAATGAAACCTACCGGATCACTCCTCTTGAATTTCGGCTTCGTCGCTGGACCCTAAAGAGTAGTCTTGAATGTGATTCTAGCTGTAGAATATTTTCAGCAGAACACATGGAAGAAACCAGTATCGAGCAACCATCTTCATAAAATCATAGGATATCTCACCGAAGCGTAAGGTACATTTACAAACGCCTTCTCGTAGACGATTTTCCTAGATGGAGAATTTCGATGGCATTTCACAACGATCTGACGGTCTTTGATGAGAGTGAGCTGGTTGAACTCGATCTAACCAACGAAAACTTTTCATTCAAACTACGAAGCTTATGCCAAAAAGTAGCGTCATTTCTTTCAAAAAATACAGCTTTACCTTCGTGTCTTCCCCAAGAAGAACTTTGCCAATAGTGTTATTAAGCAGCGGTTGATAAGAACACCTTAAAAATGAAATTTCTCTAAAACGGCTTCTCAGTGTTGCCATGTCCTTCCCATCTGCCGATGAATAATAAGCTTAAAATAACAATTAGTGCAGTTTGTTAAATTTGATGAGGATTGTGTCCTACTGTTGGAAAAAGTCTGTCTGACATTTATGTAAATCACAAAAAAATTGAAAGAATGACGCCTTTCTCGGTCTCGGAAACTGAAGAAGGCGATCCTGTTTGTCGGTCGCAGTTAACCTTGAGCAAATAGTAGGCATATCCTTTGACGCGAATTTCAGTGAAAGCAACAGCTAAGTTCGTTGTAGTCTAGAAAGTCTCGGTTCAAACTCCAGTGATTAATTTTTGTTCATTACAAATGCTATCTTCATTCTTATATGACCAGTCTAAAGGTGAATTAGATCTACCATGTATTTAACTTGCTTCTTATTGACACTGCTAAGACCTTTAACAAAACTAAGTCAACGGTTGTGGACGTGTTAACGAGATTACAGATTTAATGAAACGTCTTGTTGCTAGAGATTTCGAAGAAAGTCTCTATTGCCTTAAAAAAAGATGTGCATCAGATTCCGCGTTGGCTTTTCGGTATTCCAAGAAAGCAGCGCTTGCTTTTCGTTCCAAATTTGAACAGGACCATGATGAACGTTTTTTGACCGCCACGGTGGAGAGGCTGAACGTAAAACCCCCTTCGTGGTAGTCCTTTGCTGTTTATCGCGCATTTTCTTCTGACATTCCAAATATATGTTTTTTCGATCCTCACCGAAAGGCTGTCGTACCAGCGGCACCTTTCGTGACAGAGCGAAGTAGAATTTTTTATCGTTAAAGGACCTGAAGGAAGTGAAGGGATGATGTTTCCTGAGTGACAGTTGCCTAGCAGGCTATCGGCGTCAAAAAACATAAAGCCCGATTTTTTGGATGCAACCACAAAATCGGCCTTTGCGTGCTCCTAGTTGATAAAACCCAGACATTTGGCTGATATCAGTAGGGAAGGCTGTAATCGACATATTTGTCTGTACACAAATGCACATACGCGTTCACCCTAGACTAATATGCAAACGCTTATCGTAAATTTATCACATAATTGAAGTTCGACCAACGAATTCCAGCAGGTGGTAGGTACATAGGGGATATTTGGCCACGGCCTCAATGAAACCCGCTGGTTAGTGGTCGTTTGCTAAAAATAACTGGACGCACGTCATGTTCATGTTGACGAACGAGTTCCCATCATCGGTGGGCTGAGAAATTTCGAGATATCCGTACTCGTCCAGGGACACGAATGGGCGCATCGCTGGGACGCACGTGATATTCCTGGAATGTTACTAATATTGATCTGGAACAAAATACGTCCCCACGAGAAAAATCTTCTTGCTTCTAGATTTTTAAGGAAATTTTACAAATCCGAAGTTTACAAGATGTTCCTTCGCTGTCCAAACGAGATTTGTTGCTGAAAATTTTCAAAGTTTAGGAATTCTACAGTCATTTAGGGAAACGTTCAGAATATTTTCAAGTACTCCCGTTCAAGAAAACATCGAGATTCTGATATAGTTTACCCAGTTCGTACCTAGATCTCATTGCCTTTATAAGAACCCTTAGGTCAGGATTCTTTTTATATTGAGAGAAACTAATTATATTGCTTAGAACAGGTTACAATTTCTTACTTCTTATCGGCTTTCTTTGCAAATATTGCTAGAGTAAATCAGTCTCCAGAATTGAATGTAAATAACTCTACTTCTTCTATGAGCAGATTCTTTTTCGTGTTTATATCCCGCTTTCCATTTCCAGAATCATCGAAACACTTCTAACTCAGTGGCTGCCTGCTATTTTAGGCTGCCAGGACGGATAAGTGGAGAAAGTCATAGAGGCATAGAGGCTTAAATACAGTTTCGTACAGGTATCTACGAAGTTTCTAGTATTGGAAAGGCGTGAACTGAAGAAGGCCTAATTAAGAATTCGTCCAATGATTTACCAGTCGGAAGCGAGAGGAATAAAGTGTGAAATCTTTATGGAAATGAGGTTTGAAGGAAACAATTTGCCCTATGTTGGTTGCGTATCGCGTAGATACAATGTCCAAGAGCTAGACGTTGATCCATATTACTCACTCGAAAAAATAACAAATGGCTCATATCTGCCATCCCGAAAAGCATAATAAGTAGTGGGAGCGATTTCCTTGCCCAGCATGTTCACCTTTTTCATTAAACAACCTTTGCATTTCTTATCGAAGAGCAAGCTTAAACTCGCAGAATAAGGGTATTCTGGTGGAATACTAAGACATAATTCTAAAGTCTAATCTATTTAGAAATGTCTACGACAGTGCATAAATCGGACTGAACAGTCGTCAGATTTCGCGGATAGGTTATACATATCCCGATCCATAAATTCCCACCAAGTTTCTTCTTGTCCACAAACAACGCTACAAACTTTAAGTAGAGCTATTGGCTAGGGTTCACAACAAAGATTGTGAAAGAAAAATCACATTTACGGTCTCTGAAAACTGATAGATAAATACCTAATGTGACCCTATAACTCTATGAAGACCAGTCAATCCCATGAACTTTGTTTTTTTGGTTTCAACAACAACGAAGAACTTTCGCGCAGTCAACGGACTTGAAAGAGTAGTGCGAATGATTTAAGTAGAACACTGTAGAAGTTGGCAGTTATAAACAAGACAGTCCCGGTGATTGCTTACAACGTGTTTTTTCACAAAATAATCAAACAAACAAGTGTAGTTGGTAACGGCTGGCTATATCTACCTTATCCGAGAAACGCTGCTATCGACGTTCATGTCGAAGGTAGGCAGTGTTGGCCACCTGCACTCGTTCTCCATGATGCTCGTCAGTGCTTAAATGGCTCATTTTCTTTACCGTTTCGATAACTTACAGTAATATATGAACATTCTCATGATAGTATTACCTTCCTGCGACAATGCAAAGTAAAACTGGTCGAAGGATTCTGAAGTCTCGACATAGGTGAGATACCAATGGTTACTGTACAAGTAGAACGAAGCAGCTAGAATGCCAGCGACAATAAGCAAAGACTAAAAAATCGAACATTTTTGAAACAAAAGAACAAATGGAATGTGTATTCTCAGATTTCCCATTCTGCAGAGATTGGTTAAAGAGCTCTTGCTGATTTGTTATCTTCACAGAACAAAAATCACTGGACTCGAAATAGTTCAGAACAGAAAACACCATCTCAAAAGAGCCAGTGAACTACTTCCTACCTATTTTAATTCATCTACTCAAATATAAGCCAAACGAAAGCTTTCCATTAATGTCCCTTGCTGCTCATTATATCAATAAATGAAATAAAATAAAGCTCTCGGAGTTGATCAATCCCTGAGGGATGCGCCATGTATTCCACTTTAAGTATCGTTGGAGGTGAATGAATGCATATCTGGCCTTTGCAATGACTCGCGGTGGCTCTACCGTTGTATCGAGCCAGTGCTGCTATCGTCCCAGACAAGTCTGGTACCAATTTGCCTCCCCGGAGGGATGGAAGGTTTGGCGGGCCGTGGGTGCGGGATCGATCCCATGTGTGTGTCGCAGGGCGCCTCCGAACACTGCGCCACACGCGCCTTTATCAATATCAGTAAAAGCGTATAAACTGGTATAAACATATGTGCTTCTGCAACTTTTGGATTTTTTTTAATCACTCAATATCAAAATAGCTGTCGTCTGGCCTGATGTTGGAGCCATGATAAGATAAAACCAGACGACAGGACAATCATGAGCTAAGGTTTGAAAAGAAAAATGGAGACGACGGGAACTTACTGTAGTCTGCTCGCTGGAGATCATCGATAGAGATGGCTAGAAGGAAACTAAGAAGAGGAGAGTTGTCTTGGTTTCTTCGGAAATTTCAACTACACTATGTCTAGAGATCTGGAAATTTCAACAACGTCAAATACGTTGAAGTCACCACCCTTTGACTACGATAGCACACGATACAATTCAATAATTTCATCTCTTAAAATGATTGCAAATGTTTCAGAGCAAAGATTTCACTTCTAATTCACAGAGATTTCTCGAGAGAAAGGCTAGGATATCAGTGGAACTACTGCAGATGGTCAGTGATGAAGTCAGTGATCGAACTAGCTCGCGCACGTAGAACCGGTTCACTTGAATCTCATCCCAGTCGAAATTGGACAACGCTGTCCGTATCACGCGGTTCATCTCATATCCTCAACATGAAAGTAACGATCAGTACGTTTTGTTTCACAGCACTGGTCCAAGGTTTGATGTTTAATAGTCGTGGGAAATAGTGAAGCAATACGACCACTTATAAAGCTGATTTACGTTGATTTGCTTATTTATACTATACTTCGAAGCAACGCTTAATTAGAAGGGGTTGCTTTATATTGCAACGAATTTACTGTTAGCTTAATTTGGTTAAAATCTTAAAAAGCAACACGGTTTCCAAAAATATCAAGGTGAACTAGGCAATGCTTCCATGTTTGATAGGAAGAAACGAGAGCAAATCCGCGAAAATGTCTGTTTTCCATGATCGATTTACGACTCTTACACTGGTGAAATGGGAGGGAAGATACCTTTCATGATATCCTGGAGTATCCGGCGAGCTTCGCTATCATTCCCACTTGAATTAAGGTTTGCTAGCCCTGCAAGATGCACTTTCGGTAATGAAGGAAAATTCGCCGCCTTGAGTCGAAGTTGCCGCCAAGATGGCGACGATTTCTAGCGTTCGTTTTCTTTTAAGTCGGTCTTCAGATGGGGATGTAAGATCCTTTCTCAGCCTGCAAGAACCTGCCGAGAATGAATGAAATTCTTGCTGTACCATTCAGTCAAACTCCCACGAGAGCCAACAATGAGACGGTAAACCATTTCGATGACAGAAATAAACATGAGAAGAATCACATTGAAGCATCGGAGATCGGAGATCCAAGAAAGTGAATAAGTGAACTTTTTGAAACGCCAACACTATACCCAGATTTGCTTTCAGAAGAACGTCGATCGAGCACTGCAAAACACTGTAAAGAGGCCTCATTTAGTTTTGACACATTCGCGACGACCTCAAGTGCGGTCAAATAAGGTGAAATAATGACCGCTTTCAATTTTAAACAAGTGTATTTCAGTCCATAGAGAATTTTCTGGTTTGAAGTAAAAGCTCTTAGAATCTAAAGACCTTTGCCTATAAGGTACATGTTCTCAGGCCTGCTATATCTATGTTTTCACCTTCTTCGTTAACGCTTGGATTTCGAACACAAAGGACACTGAACAAGGGGGGATCCCATAAGAGTGAAGATGGTGATGTTCTGCAATGAATCCTTTATGTTCGCACTGACCGCTTGTCTGCTGGAAGTTCCGGAAATTGAAGCTTCTACAGTCTTTTGGGAATCTTTTTTCTAAGCAAATTTAAAGGTGCACGAATAGTTTGTAAAATTTTTAATAACACTAGGGCGATAAAGCAAAGTCTCTTCTGCGAGTTCGTAAAGTTCACATCATCTCTACTGTTTTGTCGATGGTTGGATCACTGTTACCACACACTAAGCTGTAGCTATTGCTTTCATCCTTTACAACTACGTTCGACTACTTGACAATGAAGCAATTTGTATTTTTCACTATTTATTTTTATGACATCAATAACGTCATCCTTCAACAAAATTGAATCGTTATGGTTTCATTGGAAACCACCTCAAAAGACGATGCATAACCGTGGCATCTCGTCCCCGTCCGCAGTTGGACAACTAAGAAATGAGGCCAATGGACACTCAGTGCGAAGAAAAAGCCCTGGTTTCGCTGGATCTGTGTGCACATGCGCGACTATCTCCAGTTTTTCTCGGGCGATTGCTTCGGACCACGTCTCATTCCTTGCCGCGCCTCGTCTATAATGAATAACTCGTCCGAAAAAGGACTCTTGAAATTTACTGGAAGTAGAAATGGCCATTCATCACTAATACGGTGCTGGTTCCAGGCCACACCGCGCTCACCAATCCTATCATCCTCCGGGGCTCGGGAAATTGGTATGAGGAGTTGCCTGAGAACAAGCCACATCCTGTAATCCAAGTGGGTCTAAGGACTCCAAGGAGAATCGACTTGACCAGTATTCAATGACATTTGTAACGAAGACGAGAAATGCTCAAGCAATAGCCGAATCCACACTCAAAACCTTTCGTGGATGATGGACACGAGGAAACGAATCGAATGCAAGACGTGCACAGTAAGTGTGAAGACAGGTCGCCTAAAAAAGTCTTTTCATGAACCACATGGAACAAAAACATTTCTGTTATATAAATTATCGACTGAGTACAGGAAATCTAGCTAATAGACCCGTTTAAAAACAGTCGGAGATAACATGCATTGAAATCAATGCACATAGTCAACATTGTCCACCAACACATGCACTATTACCAGTGCACACCATCATGCATTTGTTGAAGCACCTTATAACACAGTTGTAATCTTCATAATCAGTTCTACTTAAAGAAAGAATGGTTAGCACTAAAAATATTCGTTGGGGGATTGAAATAGGGTTGGAATGAGTTCATATGAATACGAAAGCCGTCCTGGTGATCTTAACTGTTTGCGAGGAATAAGATATATACATTCTTAATTATCTCTCTATCGAAAATATCGAGCAACTTCGAATGCAAAGAGGAAAAATGAATTAAGTAAATAGGAAAATAAAGCAGAAGAGGTTACTCGTATCACCATAAACTACACAATAGGGATCATCATGAGCATTCAGGATGATTTAGATGAATTTTCGGCCACATGAAGGCATTCAGAAAACTTGAGGCTTTGTCTGCCTTGGTTTCACAAGGAAAAAACCACGCAAGTTAGTATCATTTTTCTGGTTTTGTTTTCTACAGTTTCAAAGAAAATAGAGCCGAAAACGATAGAACCCAAGAATCACATCTTCAGTTTTGGCATGACTTTTTTAGAATAGAAACTGGATACTTCGCACTCAGACATGGCAAGGTAACAATCTTTGTTACTCATAACTCCGCATTAAAGCTACGTTACAAGTACGGCCTCTATCACTCCCATTTTCGGGCTAGTGTCGAACAATGGATACTGCTCATTCGAGAGAAAGGAAGAGCCTCACAACTTTCTTTCACATTGTTCATTAACAGAAGTGACCATTCCATCGCAAGACGATCTGTCCTCTTGTTCGTCTATAAGGTTCAGTCGTCCATAAGGTAAATTTCTCAACATGGCATATATACCTGGAATATATAGATGTATTTCTTTCGTTAAGGATGAAAGCAGAGTCAGGAACAAATCCTTTCCCATTAACATCGTTTGTTTTAGGTTCAAATGAAAACGGATCATTCCACGTGCATTTTCGAAATCAAGCAGTGTTCACTCCCATTGCTACTGTTGATTAGCACTTTCGCGATGGCGTCCCACTTTTGTCACTGGCCCAATGGTACATGAGCAATTGTTTGTGGCTTCGGGATTTATGGTTTTTGAAGATAAAAAACTCAATATTCTTGTTGAGCAAACGCGAGGTGTTAATTTACTCTTTCTATCGGTAAAGCTGACGTTTCGGCAGTATCGCCCTCTACAGAGCCTGGAAGAGTATATTGATATGCAATTTACTAGGCGTTATTTGTGGGGGGTCGTTGTGGTCGGTACAACTTTTGACCACATTCTTTTCGGTGGTTTAGTTCGGATTTTTCTACAATTTCCATTTGACATGATCCGTCAACACATCTACTGTGCACTTCTTGCATTCGATTCGTTCTCCTCGCATTTGTTCCTCAGAATGGTCTCCGAACATTTCGCGTGTTCATTCAGCTGCTGCTTGAGGATTTCATCTTTGTGAATGTCGCTGAATGGTGGTCGAGTCAATTCTCCTTGCAATGTTGGAAATAGCCGAGTTAAGGCTTCTCGGCTGGACTGGAGTACAGTATTGGGAGGGGGTCGAACCAGCACCTTGCTTCTTGATGAATGGCACTACTAATCATTATATCTGCAAAGCACTCAGTTGGTGACAGCAATGTACTTGAGTGGTGGAGTACAGTAACATATAGTAAGCAGTAGCACACCATGCACACCTCCAGAGCGATAGAGGAAAACCTCCTCCATACTTGTTCGCTTAGTTAAATGCAGATATTTTCAACCACTTATGTCTTCTATTCATCAAAAAAAACCGTTGTAGGAAAACCAGCATGTATGTAACAGCCAAAAGTGTCCCAACTTCACGTCTGTGTTAATGACCGCTTCACCCTCAACCTCTAATTCGATTAAAGTGAAAACGATTTGCATCTTTGTGCTGTTCCATACTTCAAAGCGTTATTTTGGGGAAGGACATGATCGTTCGTGATCCTGTGTTTTCCTCATTGACATGGTTGTCCTTTAACACTCTCGCGACAACGCCTGACATCGTGTTTTTTGCAGCGTGGACGACGTCTAATTTCTCGTTGCGCTTACTGTGACACGTTTGGGTGTCGCATCGGCTACTCCGGTAGTTTTTTATGTAGCCCTGCCCTTCTGGTTGTGATTTCCGTCCTACAAATCTGTTTTTCTATGCGTTTTGGAAGAATTTATGCACTTCTGGGCTCCACGTCTTCTATACACCTTCCCATATATTCGGTTCATATATAACCCTTGTGTATGAAAAAAAAACACTCATCCACTATGTAATCATACTTCTGTGGGCATTTAATGAAGTTGTATAAGTTCCGCAAGGAATATTACGATGTTTACCTTCTACTTTTTTATATCGTCTAGTTACAAAAAGTACCTAAAAGTCATCATACTTACTTGGGTACTTGGAAGGCCCGTCTTCACTGGTTGTGCGGGACCCACCATAATTTCCATTTCTTCGGAGTTTCGCTGGTTTAGCCACTGTGTTTCCTTCGAGTTACGAGGTCAGCCTGGACAATGTCTGCCCAGGTCGTCACCACCACGGGCAATCGCACCGCCCTTGTGGATCAGAGGGAGATTTGTCACTGTGGAACTAGTTCGATACAAGGACGGTGGTGGATTCTGGTTTTGTTTACACTTAGCTGACTTTCTTGATCACTTTCTCAGCTCGAGAGGCCCTGCTGGAGGGACGAATTCCCTTCGCTGTACATCGCAGCTCGCTACCCAGGAACACCTCCCACCCACGATGAGGCGGTAGGTAAAAAGTTAGGAGGTCATTATAGCTACTGAAATAGAATACATTGAGTTGGTTATCAAAAATGGTGCTGCCCACTGCACGTGTCGTCAGTTGTCCAAAGCGGAGGCATTTCTGCACCTCGTCACAGACTACACTCTCTAGCTCACACTCCCGCAACAGTAAGTCTCCCGCCGTCAAATGAGAAATTGCTAAGAAAAGAAGCAACTATAGACGACGCTTGCCATAGGATCTGCATTGGATAAATTATCGACTGATCGCAGAAACTATAAAGGTTAAAGCTTTCGACGTTAATCAATCCCTGAGGGATGCGCCATTCATTCGACTTAATTAAGTACCGTTGGAGGTGACTGAATGCATATATGGCCTTCATTATGACTCGCGGTGGCCTACCGATGTATTGAGCCACTGCTGCTATTACCTCAGACCAGTCTGATACCAGACTGCAAAAAAGTATAGGAAGAAAAATTCATATGCTTTAAAATAGAGCATCGTAAAGAAAATGACACTCATAAGTGTCTTATAGGCCACTCCCCGGAAAACTAATGTGACATCAATAGGTGCCATTAGTAGCGAAAGTGTTCAATCTTCTATTATACTTACTGAGGAACACACATATTGAGAATGTCAATATGGCGAAAACCAGTGGTGTCATTCATGACTTCAAGGTGGATATTGAAAATCCTTAAGAAAATCATAGTCAAATATTTTGCTTTATTACATAGATGTAGACATTCTTTGCCGCAGAAAACGAATAACACAAGAGATCCCAAAACAATGCTAGAAAATCGATTTCCAGCTAGCTTCCCGCTGAATACATAAGGTTCAGGTAGTCAAGTTCATAAATAAATAACAACAAGTACTGCAATGTCCGAAGTACAAACTCGTCATAAAAAATAACAATGAACTACGTATTCGACAGGTCGTCATCAAGTGAAGCGAGAATCGTCACTAGGAAACGCTTTAATTATCCGTACATCTGCTCTCGGTCGATCCTGACCGTCCGTGTCAACCTTTCCCATATTTTGCACGACCTTCATTCCCGCTGCCACTCGTCCGAAAATTGTATGTTTGCCATCAAGATGTTGCGTAGGAGCTAGGGTTATAAAGAACTGCGACCCATTCGTATTTGGACCGCCAGTTGTTTTTTCGTGGCAGGCTATTATTCGAAACAACCACAAAGATGTTGAGATACGAGCAGAACTCGGAACCTCAACTGGGATTCGAATCCACGAAAAGACGCGGAGAAGAAAAGATACCTGCATTCGCCATAGATAAGACGCCAGCTCCTGTATGTTTCAGCTTCTCCGATATCTCGTCTGCAAATCGATCACCGTAGATGGAAGCCCCACCTCTGCCTGTTCCAGTTGGATCTCCTCCCTGTATCATAAAGTCGGCTATGATCCTATGGAACAGCGTTCCGTTATAGTATCCTCTCCGAGCTAACTCGCTGAAGTTTCGACATGTTTTCGGAGCATGATCCCAGTACAACTCCAAACAGATTTTGCCCATACTGGTCTCCATCATAACGAATGGAGGCCTGTCGTTAAGTGACATCGGTCTTGTTGATAAGAAATTAAGCGAACTCTTAAGCGTAGGACAACTTTGAGAACAGACGTCGCAAAATCCGAGTGCGACCACATACGTGGTTGCGGACGGCGCTTTTTTTCAACTATATGCGGCGGCTTGATTTTGTTGTGCCTGAATATGTAAATATTTTGTAAGGAGTGGACGGGACTGTTTATTTTGTAGACCTACAGTGTTACGTGCTTTTTGATGTGAAGTACAACCACAACGAAGCTGAGATATTCGCAAAACTTGGACCAGACCCCGGGCCAGATGGAACCAGCATTAACCTTTCCGGGGTTCGCGTATTACACACTGCACCACACAGGCCGGAGAATTGTGCTTTTTGTTCTTTACTTGTCTAATGGATCTCTATCGTTCCCACTTTAAAGCTTTTTTCGTATTTTATTCGGATAATTCCAGGGCTGGTATGGATATGCAGAATCTCGTGAATAATCTGAAGAGCACTGCTCTTACCGTTGGAGAAATGCTCACTCCGGTGCTGAAACAGAGCAAATTTCGGGAGACCGGTGTTTTGACACCCGACGAGTTCGTCATTGCAGGTGATCACCTCGTTCATCATTGTTCGATGTGGAAGTGGTCCAAGGCTGCTGATAGTAGCAGGATCCACTCCTACCTTCCTGAAGACAAGCAGTTTCTTATAGTGCGGAACGTTCCTTGTCATAAAAGATGTCGCCAGATGGAATACGATCCCAGTCAAGAGAAAGTGCGTTTTCTTACCACAAAACTTTGACACATACATTCAAACTGATCACAGCGTAGCCCGTGCGGGCAATGTCTTCTCTCGGAACATTAGCGCGCTATACGGCTTTTCCAGAAAGATTCCATCACTCGAAGGAAAGTAGTAGTTTCACAGTTTTTATATGAGTCACTGCATTATAAATGTTTTGAGTGTAGGATGCTGCTTACAGATATCTCGCTATGTCTCACATTTGCCTCACAACGGTTTACCGTCTTATCGTTGCTGAGAGGTGTTCCTGGATGTCGGAATGCGATGTGCAACGGGGGGATTGATCGCTCGGCAGAGTTTTCTAAACTGAGGAGTCTGGCGTTTCCATCAGGAAGCCCAGCTAAGAGTAAACCAATGCCAGGATCCACCACCGTCCTGGTATCAAAGTCGCATGGTGGCAAATTTCCCTCTGATCCACAAGGGCTGCGACTGCCTGTGGTGGTGGGCAGAGTTTCGCCATGGTGACCTCGGGACTCCAGAGAAACACAATGGTTAAACCAGCAAAGCTCCAAAAAAATGGAGAATATTCTGGCACCCGCACAACCAGTGAGGAGGGCCGTCCAAGTATCCAGCTTGTAAGTCTTACTGTGGAGGGTTTGATACTGTGTATTCCTTCCCGAGCTCTTTTGAAGTACAACTGAGGCCCATATGTTGTATGTGACGTTCAGCCTTCGTTCACGTACCTTTCCACTGAGAATCACTTTTGATCTGTGTTGAACCCATCTTAGTCTACAATGTGTTGTGTGTCCACGAAGCGAACTCGCTCGACGCACCTCGGCTAAGGGACATCCGTTCCTTCGTCACCTATTAGCTAACATTACGAAATCGAAACTACATTCATTGCAGATTTTATCATCGGAAGAGGTCGGTGCTGAAGATGGATTTGCTGGTGACGAAGATAGTGGCTGGGTTGACACTCACTACTTCGCCCACGAAATGAACGAGCAGTTGAAAAGTGTCGAATTAGGAGTTGCTGTGGGTTTTCTTCGTTTGTCTGCCGAGTTAAAGCTCTCATTATGTTTTATGTCGCTATGATGTCGAAGTTGTAGTCTTTATCTGTGTCAATCGTATTCAGGGATCGGAGCTAGCGGGTGGTGAAGGTGTTGATGAGAATGAAACAGCTATGGATCTTGATGACCTTGTTGAATCTGGTGGATTGGAAGATATCGATCCAAACAGGGTTATTTGTCACCTTTTGAAATATTAAAATACACTTCCACAGTACATCGATCGACGATCGGTATTTTCAGATATATTGTTCCGAGATCAACAGGACTGGCTGAGGTGGAAAGACCTCGGACATACGACCTACATATTACATATGATAAGTATTACCAGGTAAATATTTGTCTCAAATTTTGCATGGGTTCATGTACACATCTTCCTCTTCCGTTTTTTCTTATTCACAATTTTCGTCCCATTGTCATCTTATTGATTAACTGTTATGAAGGAAAACGTCGGAGAAATTATCAAAAAAAGTTTCGAGAGTCGTAGTTCAACGTTCGACAGAGGTTTTACTGCTTGTCTTACTACCTAGTTACCAATTCTTTATGAACATACATAAGGCTGCTAAATGGCACATATCCCACGTGGTGTCAGTTCATAAAACTTTTGAGACCTTTCTAACCAGTACTAAAAACCCAGCATAGAAACAAAGACGAATAATGCGACATGACCTAGCCCCAGCTATCAGGTTAACTTTTGTGGGACACACTCTTGATCCTATAGAAACTTTGCTTTGGTTTATAAAAAGTGGACGATAAAGTGATCGGTGTTTTCAAAACTGTTGCCAAGTGATTTAATCCTTCCAGTGTCATTTCGACAACTGACGATAATTGTTGGGCCGCTGTAGTAGTTGAGGAAGCGAGACATCTGTGATATCAAAGTATATATACTCATTTGAATTCTCTCGCGACCCTGAAGGCATGAGTGGTGGTGGTCCCATGCTGCTCCTATATGATTCCTCCTTCATGTTGATCTCCATGTACACCGAACGTTCAAGATTCATGTACGTAGTGGTCTTTGTGCTCTGAGAGCCATTCCGTTCGATTCGTTCGCCTTCGCAGTATAAGTTCTTCATGAACTGAGTCTTCGTCCTGTTTATGCGTAGTCCGATCCTTTTTTCCCGTCTCGTCGAGCTCGTTGAACACCACTTTTTGTATCACTGTTACGCCTTGAAAAGATAACGTCGTCAGCAAAAGGAAAATATTTGACAGGAGTTCTCCACCAATCCATATGTCCTTATTTCACTTTAGTGACCTCTTTATCCGTAGCGATACACCAGTAAATAACTCAAAAACCAGTTTTCTGTAAAACGCCATAATTAATCGATGTGTGCATATATATATATATATATATATATATATATATATATAATATATAATATATAATATATATATATATTTGCGAACTGCCATTGTTGAGGTGATGCGAGGTTGCTATAAGTTGTTGTTGTTGTTGCTGTAGTTCGATGGCTGACCTTCCGGCAATTTCGCCTTCTTCAGAGCCGTGTTGTTGCTTGTGGGACCACCCGGGTGTTGTTCACGTGGTACGGCGAGTCATTACTGGTTCATTAGCTTACTACAGTTAGAAATTTGTTGCCGACAGAGTTCTGTGATCTTAGACGCGATTTCGATTAGGTTCGTTTGGAAGGATATTTGTCAAAATCTTGTCTGTTCAACTTGTTGGGGTTTCTGGGGTGTCCTCATCACGTGAAATAGGGTACCACTTTCTGAGGTTGTGGAGTACACTCTATGAGCAAACTGGGTATAGTTACGAGGATTCCTTTTACCATCCTTTTTGGTCAGGATGAGTGAGATCTCTTCTTCGTTCGCTATGGTCGTTAGCGGAACGTTATTTTCTCGCAGGCCCCGGATGTGTTTTGAGGTTTTTATTCTGAGCAATTTTTGCTTATATCGGTAGAAGGGTGACTAGAGCATGCTAGTAATGTGGTTAATCACGAGCATGGTGCTGGTTCGGTCTCGCCCGTGCTTACCAAGCCTCCCATCCTTCCAGCCTGGGGGCAACTGGGAAGGAGACTTGTCTAAGACGAGCCCATTCCTGCAGTGCACTTAGAATCGATCTTTGATTGGTATGTGATAACGAAGGCGAAACTCTTCAAGCAGCAACTGTTCAACCCACAAGCAAAAAGTCCATCATAATAATCCATGGATGATCGATGTGAAGAAACGAATCGAGTGCAAAAAGTACTGGGATCCGTACAGCAGATGTGAAGACGGAACATGTAAAATAAAAAAAAATTACTGACGTAAGTCCTCTTGCAGCGGTGTTCTGTTGCATCCATATTTCATGAAATTGTTGTAGCTTTGCGTGTGAGTTAGGTTATTGCTTAAGGACTTTTCATTTCTCTATGAATGTCATTTAATGCTGGTCGAGTCGATTCTCCCTGGAGTCGTGGAATAGCTCTGCTGGTGCCTAGATCTTCACCATAAGCAGTCGTTAACTTTTGTGGAATGGAGAGAGCTGGTCCGGGACAAGTATGGTGCTAATTTCGTATTCACAGAGGGATGGGAGGCGCAGTGAGCCTGGGGGCGTGGTCGAACCGGCGCCACGTGTTGTGTAATGGTTTAGCCGTCATTTTATTTGACTTGCTTGTTGTTTATCTATAGTACAAGGCATCGTTTGCCAACAAAAAGCTGGAACATCGTAAGCACCTCGAACTGTGCATTTAGAGTGAATTTCCTACATGGAGTCACAGAAATTTTTGTAATACTCACGAGATGTGAAGTTTGTTTGTTTAGTGTTACAGTGTAGGGTTTTTTTTGGAGTTTTTTTTTAGGTACCTAGGTTATTCCTTATGGGTTATGATGAAAATCGTAAACCCTTGACTGTTCAGCAGACATATGAAGACTTTTCAGCTGATCATGCCAATAAAACGATTACTGTCGAAGCTCATCCTCACATTGACTGTGATATGCCTACAGTGCATCCGTGCCGCCATGCCGAAGTAGTCATTTTTATTCTATTTTCTTCTTTCACATTTCCGAGAATAATGGCCTAAATTTTCTACGCTTAATCACAGATGATGAAGCGGCTGTTGGATCAGTTAGAAGATAATGGTAAAGAACTGGGCGTGCATGAATATCTTCTTATTTTTCTCAAATTTGTACAGGTTATCTTTCCTTTTTTCTTCTTTTTTTTCTTTGCATTATAGTCCTGGGTTCTTCACAGAATGTATTTGACTTACTTACTTGATAGTTGAACGGCTCGCCCTCACTGGTTGTGCGGGCCGCAGCATAATCACCGTTTTTCGGAGATTTGCTGGCTAAGCCATTGTGGTCCTCTGGAATGCCGAGGTCAGCCTGGCTAAAGTCTGCCCCAGGTCTTCACCACCACGAGCAGTCGCAGCCCTTGTGGATTAGAGGGAGATTTGCCACCATGCGACTTTGATACCAGGACGATGGTGGATCCTGATATTGGTTTACTCTTAGCTAGGCTTTCTTATGGAAACGCCGGACTCCTTCTCAGCTTGGGAGACCCTACCGGGGATACGAATCCCCCCGTACATCGCAGTCCGACACCCAGAAGCAGGTCCCAGCCACAGTGAGGTGGTAAACCGTTGGGAGGGATGTATTTGACACTTTGCGAAATCAAAGATTAAAGTGAGCTACAGGATTGGGTGCACAGAACTTAACTTGTAATTAAAGTTGCAACTTTGTGCGCTCTATATTTCTCTGATGGTAAGGAAAAACCCTTTCTTGTCTGTCTGAGCACTATTTCACGATATTGTTGGAAGACATTTAGCTTTGACGCTCACATTTTAACTCTCTAACAAAAGTATACTTCTAAACTAGACTAGTGTTATGAAGTATAATGAAATACAACCACAGTGATGCTGAGGTCGTTGCAAAATTTGGACACCAGACCGGATTTGAACCCGCAGCCACCCTTTCAGTGGGCTCACGTGTTACCCATTGCACCACTGAGGCCGTTGCTTTGCCTATCTCTCAGCAAGTTTTTTATCCTAACCGTGCCGATGAGTTCATTGCTGATTTGTGATCTCCCAGACCGTTGCCGTTGACAGGTGATATCTTCTAGCGTCGTTAAGGTTAAAAACCTGTTGATAGATAGGCAAAGCAATAGCCTCAGTGGTGCAGTACGTAACACGTGTCTTTGGAAAGGTGATTGCGGGTTCGAATCCGGCCTGGTGTCCACGTCTTGCAAAAGTCTCAACATCATTGTGGTTGAATTTCAGATAACACCCTGCCGTGAAAAAATAATGCGCAGTTGATAAAAAGTTAAACATTATAAGGGAGTATTTGCACGTTATCACTAGCGACTTAATAACCATTTTTACAGCTTCTTTTCAGGCTGTTATTCCGACTATTGAGTACGACTACACTAGATCTATTCAGTTCTGATTTGGAAAAGGCCAATCATAACTTCCTTAATATAAAGTTGCCTGTATTTTTTATATTGGACATGGTAATTCGCTATAATTCGTAATTCGGTGTAATCGAATATTTTAGCAATTTTCCGTTACCATTGTCTGCTAATTTCACCACGAGCATATAACATCAATCGTTATTGTCTGGTATACGTTTTCTACCATCCTCGTTTTTCCCCCGTAATTTTTTTAAATCCATCATATCATTATCGGTGAACGAATTTTTGAATAAATATGCACTTTTCCTAGTATACTGGAGATCTCTGAGAATTTGCCCATTCGTCGTAGCTGGAGGTATTGGTTGGTGTCGAACGTTGATGAGCAATGTTCATGCTCTAAAAGTCAGCAAAAAGTTTGAAAAAGTCCGAAATTACCATCAGAAACCTTCTCGGGTATGTCGCTTACCGCTTTTTATGCTGCCGCTAGAGAGTAGCTGAACTCTTTCTGGTCCTAATGATTAAGAATTTGAGAGTTTTATGAAGAAATGCGCAACTTGTATGCATTTCATCTTCTCATCCTTACTGTATAGTGGATTTCCCAGGAAAGAGAAAAGTGGGGGAGGTTGTGGTAATATCCCTATCGTTTGTTTCTCGTTGTTTCTTGATGTCCTTAATCGAGTTCTATAATGGAGTATGTCTTGAAGCGTGGAATACATGCAGTTCTAAGCATATGTTGAGCAGATTGAAAACAGACCCATTACCAACAATGAACGCACTCTATCAGCAGGGTTAGTCGTGCCTCACATGAAGATGCTCGGCTTGTTGACAAATTGTCTATTCCAGCTCGATTCTTAGAATCTTCGCAAACGATCCGTTTACTTTCTACTC
This sequence comes from Angiostrongylus vasorum, assembly GCA_018806985.1. Lineage (NCBI taxonomy): Eukaryota > Metazoa > Nematoda > Chromadorea > Rhabditida > Metastrongylidae > Angiostrongylus > Angiostrongylus vasorum. The sequence goes on along the minus strand of JADANN010000198.1, from coordinate 513,856 downwards.
AGGATAAACTATGCGATTTATTTAATCGGTCTTAGGACCTTACACAGTGCTGCTGTGCCATTTGACGTAATATGTACTGGAGAGATGCCTTGTCGGGTTAAGTGATATGGTGTCCTTACACGTGGGTCTTTTCCGATACGTGGCTCTGCCAAACTTCATCATTATAATCATGGCGATACGATGAGAAAAACGTGACAGTATACAAAGTGTTTAATGATAGTGCGATCTTTAAACAACGACGTTACAGAGAGGAAGATGACGTGAAGAGTAGGAAAGCAATATTTTCCTAATTATTGAGCCAACACGAGGTTGTTGCGAAAATTTTATCGGTCAACGTCTCCGAGTCTTCGCGTTCTTCAGAGTTATGTTGATCCCAGTTGATTGTCCACAGGGGGTCGCTCTCTCTCGCGATTTGGATCTTTGTAGTCGCATCGAGTCGAGTGCAAATACTGAAAACTAGGAACCGTTCCATCCATAGACGGAATAACTTAACAACTGAAAGCGATGTTTATACAATCTGGGGAGACCGGGAATCCCCACTCTTGCAAGATGCCTATGGTGCGAAAGGACTACATCAAATTATTTCGCTTACCTTACTTAAAATACGATGTCTTCTTGAACTCAACACCACCACTAGAGGGTGTCCATTGTCCAACCCATCGACATAGACACCATTATTCACTGATAGACATTGAGCCACCCATTGTTCTCTTCCAGAGGTGATGCGCTAAATACTGAACACAACAGCTTTTCTTCGACGCGCACTTCAGATGAGCAAACATCTCGTTCTGCTTGCATCGAAGAGAGATGAGTACTATTCACATCTCGATGTCCAGTACTTCGTAGCCGTCCTCTAGTAGACGGCATAGATTGTGTAGTCGTCTTTGTTTGATGAAATTAGGCACGACTCGGTGTTCCAGGTACCGGCCGAGAAAGAATGTTGAAACAATCCTCTACTTTAGTGACAGGACTTCTTTGACAAGTCGGAAGTATTTTGGTGCTTCATGTAGCAAATCGCCGGACCGACTGTATATTATCCTCTTCAGTGATCAATAACTTAATGTTGTGTGTGTTTTCTTGAACAAACACGAAGTCGTTGAAACGGTGTTTATTCAACAATGGCCGACGTTTCAGCGGTTTCGCCTTCTTCAGAGCGTCTAAAGGTCAAATTGATATATATACTTAACCACATACTTTCATAAAAACCCACAGAAGAGATTCCAAAGCTAAATTTCAATCGCATTGGAAACAGCTTCTTTAGATGCTCACCGTTTTCTTTGTGTAGCATTTCATGGTGGAGAGCAGCCGTGCAGGGTCTTACATGGGTGAGGAAAGCGCCTGTCTCAAATCAAAAAAGTCATCCTGAAATATGGGGGAAATAACAGATGATCTTCGAAGAATATCCCACCCTCGGGATTCAGCAGAACACGTATCGGAAGCATAAACATCGAAAACCCAATCATACGACGAAAAGAGAACACCGAGATCTTTGAGGAATTCCAGCATGCTTTCAAAAAGATGGCCGAACATGTTCGTTACACGTTCAAGCCAGCATGCTGACAATTCAAATCGACATATCTGTGCGCCCACATAGGCCTCTTTTCCTTCTACAATCATGCCATTAAACCTATTTACGAGCTCCTTATTCAGCAAAGCTCAAAGCAGACTTTTCAAGTGCCTGAAAAATTATTGGTCACCATCATGTCAAGGTGGGAAAAGAACTCGACATTCTCACTGCTTATCCGAAAAAACTATTTGTTTATTTGTTTAGTTCCGCGACCTCTTATCGATAGCAGGAACTCAGCTCGGAAGGTCCTCGATAATTAGGTGAGGGAAAGTGGCAATGAATCAATGGAGAAATCTTGGATCGATGGCAAGTCGTGCAAAACGAAATCCACAAGGTCACAAAAAAATTATTCTTATGAATCTTGACACCTAGTATATGCCGGTCCCTAATATTAGGAATTTAAATAGAATGTTTAAATCTAAAATTAGGGATGAATCGTTCACCTGCCAAGGTAAAAATCTGTACATAATGGCCATTGAGAATATTTCTCGAGCCAAGTGTCACTTTCCCTTAATTCCTCTCCCATCGATCTATCATATCTCTGTGTTATCAATCTCTTCCATCTGTCTACTTCTGATTGATAATGGTGTTAGCTACAGAATCCCTAGTGTACCAATAACAGGTTCCACCACCGTACTGGTAAAAAAACTAATCGCGTGGTGGCAAGTCTCCCCCTGATCCACAAGGGCTACGACTGGCTGTGGTGGTGACGACATGGGGCAGACTTTAGTCAGGTTGACCTCGGGACTCCAAAGAACCACAATGGCTACACCAGCAAATTTCCGGAGAATGGAAATTATGCTGGTGCCCGCACAACCAGTGAAGACGTGCCATCCAACTATCCAAGTAATTAAGATCTTTTTGCATTATGTGACATGATAGCGATGCTTCGGTAAATGTGGAACAAACTTTGTAGTACGAAGCAGTTTTAGTACATTATTCACAAGTTTATTCACAATAAACATTCATAAACAGATAAGACAATAGACTGTTTTGTTCACATGTTCTTTGGTGGTAATGGCAAACAAACATCGCCCACATTCTGGCCTCAAGACGATGACAGCAATGCGTTCAGGAGAAGGTATCGGAGTTCCCCGTCTCGTAAACGGTAACAAACTTATGCAGAAAAAGGATACAAAACACAATAAGTCTCTTACTAGTACTTAGCATGAAATTTTAATACAATTAAACCCTAAGAAGGTATTAAAGGTACCGGATTACGTAATCATACTTTGCACTCGATCCTACTAATGAATTTAGCGTTCGAATAAGATGAATGAAGAAACCGGGATGTCCCAGACCCGACATCTCACTCACCTGTGGGTTCCACATGCTTCCGAAAGGTATAGTGTCCCGTCTATACGAGTTCGAAGAATTGCGGAAAACTGGACTAGAGTAGGGAGAATGAGGCATAAAGCAATATCACTGTGCTCAGTATAAATAGTCGTCGAGTGCGCTAAATGAAAACTAGACACTTTAAAGCTCTACAAGAAGAACAGCGGCATATTTAGCGATTGCTTTCTTGTCCTTGATCACTTTCGCCACATACACGCTTTCGTCGGTTGGTTCCACTTGCTGAAAATGCACACATGATGTCTTGCTGTGAACGACTTATCAGTAGAGATCGATCGAATAATAGTGCAAATACTATAGATATATAGGCGAAGTACATCTCAGGAGGAAAATACTCACCTTGAAGTCAAGCTTAAATACACCTCCGGACTTGACAGACTTTATCCGCTCCGATTTCTCCACTTTTTCACTTCCTTTAAACCACTGCACGGTGTAACCTTCGGGGTTCGTCAATTCAAGGATTAAATTTGCCGCTGAGCCGGACTGAACACTCACGGATGATGGTAATTTACAGACAGGAGGTTCATTTGGATTTCCTGAAATATTTTTTACTCAGGCACTGTTCAGAATTTCGAAACGGACGTTCTAAATCATCTGATTGTAAACGACATGCTTTTTAACGCTGAAATCCGAGTGATTTAAAGCCATGAGGGTTAGAAAAACAAGTTTATGAATAAAATAACAAGGACAAGGTAATCCGTGTTCAAAGGACGTCACATCATTCTGTATTTATCGGAAGTAACCCGTCACAGAGATAGACAATGTCAGGCAATGTTCGTATCCAGAAATCACTAGGTAGGAGAACATTTGTACTATACTGATGACGTCCTGGAGTGAAAGCGAATGCTTGAAAAAGGATTCAAATGAACAAAACATCACTTACCAGATACTATAAGTGAAGCCACTGAGATGAATTCAGCGTCGCCGAAACGGACTTTTAACTGGTACTGTCCAGCGTCGGCTGGTGAAGCATCGCTAATCGAAAGCCGAAGTCGTTCACCATCGCTTGTGATTTCAGTTCGATCATTGCTCTCGATCTGCAAATAGCTGTTGGAATGACACATGAATTCGAGTTATTGAAATGAGTCCTCGCTTTCCTTTGTTACAAAAAATGCAAAGGAAGTGTTCTGTTTTAAACATTGACATATCTTAAAAACGGATAAAGCTCTCGGTGTTGACCAATCCCTAGGGGATGTGTCATGCATTCGACTTCATTAAACATCGTTTGGAGGTGATTGAATGCATATGTGGCCTTCTACAATGACTCGCGGCGGCCTACCGATGTATCGAGTCAGTGCTGCTATCCTCACAGACAAGCCTGGTACCAAATTACCGACCCCGGAGAAATGGAAGCCCTGGTGGGCCAGTGGCGCGGGAAGCGATCCCATGTATATTGCACTGCTCCTCCGAACATTGCGCTACATGCGCCCAGTTGACCTATCTCAAGAGAATAGAATATATAGGAGTAGCTTAAGAGAATCTATTAGATGATTTACCTTCATGGAACGCTTTTACTACGAAATTAATTCAAGTGAGCCGCGTGGAAACCAAAAAAGTAAACAAAAGCTGCTGTGATGCACACCTTCGCTCCATTCTTCGTCCATATGATCTGTTCAGGTTCACCTGAGACACAGGCTTCAAACACAGCGGTGGATTCAACGTCGACAATCCGACCAGTGAGATGTTGAATTATTCTGAAAGAGCGTCTCACCTCAAAGTTCAACTCAATTTTAAATGGAATTAACAAATATTAATAATGTAGTGTCACTAATAATAAAGCCTAGCCCTCTTAAATTTCTAAAATATAAGCACAGAAAACCAGCAACATTATCGAATTTTAGTTAATGAGTATATTTTACAGAATATTTATATCCCGATTTCTGTTAACTTCGACGACAAAACTTATTTCGGGATATCTTATTTCAGGACAACCAAAGAAATGTGCTCGTGATAAATGCACCGATTCCATGTCGTAGGCACACTGAAATAAGGGTATGGGATTCATTTGTCCCACTTCTATCGTCAGATAACAATTTGACAATTTACAAGCAAATTTTCAAGGAAGCGGCAACACGCTTCATGAAATCACGCAGATTATCTAAATTCTTTCTCTTCTTTCTTCTTCCTCGTCTAGTTTTTACCAGTCTTTCCGCAATGAATTTTTTTTAAATAATACTAATTCGAATATATGTGTGGTTACCTCGGTGCTTCCTTCACTTCTCCGTTCTCTGCTTTCCCATTACTCTCCATGACCGCCACCCGCACAGTGACATTGGCTCGACAGGACTCCTGTCCTGCCGAGTTGCTGGCTCGGCAGACGTACTCACCAGAGTCCCCGGTATCGGATTCCGAGATTTTTAACGTCGCTTTTCCACCAGAATACGAAGTGGTCAAACGTGAATCCGTCACTCGTTCGCCATTGTGCAACCATTCCACAAGCGGAGACGAGGACGCATCAACTTCACATGACAATTCAACTGGCTCCCCTTGATCGACTACGACGTCTTTCAGTTTTGCTGTGAAGTTTGGTGGCTCCGTTGGTACTTGCAGCTTAAGATCATCAACCGTTGACCGTTTATCCGACGAGTTTTGGATGGAGTCTTTAGGTGAGAATGAGTCCGACCGTATATCCGCATATGATCGCGATCTCTCGACGTTGCTAACCTTGAGCGAGTCATACGCCCTTCGTGGTCGATGCGACGTGACACGAGGCAAAGGCTCGCCGCCTTTGTTCTGTACGGTGACCGTACACTCGGTAGTGACTTCTCCGAGTGGATTACTAGCAGTACAGCTGTACGTGCCGGCATCATCTAGCCGTGTGTTGAAAATCTCCAAAGTACACACTCCACTTCGGAATGTGGTTTGTACGCGATCCTGATCGACTGGCACTCCATCCTTGAACCATTCGACTTTTGGTGTAGGGTTTCCTTGCAAAGTGCATATCAATTTGCACTGGTGGTTTTTCTGGATGTGACGTGGTCGAAGGTGGAAGGTGAAGTTTGGCATAGTTTCTTTCTCTTTGAACTCTTCAACGATAGGAGGACTGGGTGCTTTTCGCATCGGTTCGAGTGGCTCGGAAGTAAACTCTTCACTTTTCTTTGTAACGTTGAGAAAAACGACTTCTTCTTTAGATCCGTATGAATTTTTCGCTCTCACGGTGTACTCTCCTTTATCATCCATCTTCACTCTGTTAATAGTCAGCGCATAGTCGTTCCCATTATACTTCTTCATGTACTTCACACTCTGTTTCAGTTCGTCCATGTCATGATGCCAAGTAACAATTGGAGGAGAAGAGGCAATTACTTTACAATAGAATTCGGCGTTCTGACCCTCGGTAACCGAAGTGCTGTAGGGTTTAATGATGAATCGCGGCAGCGCTTCCGAACGCTCGAAGAATGAATCGTGCATGTGGTATTCGGCTGGACGGTGCTTTCGTAGAGAGCTGAAATTCGAGATGCGACCTAGCGCTGGAAACGGCTCTGGCCATGCATCATATTTTTGCCTGATCGAGTCGCGCATCGAATGGTATCGGCTGCTCGGAATCACGTCACCGTCACTAACTTCCCCACCGGACAGCCATGGATGAGCAAGGGCTTCATGAATGGTAATTCTCTTCTCTGGTTCGGCGACTAGCAGTTTGCGAATGAAGTCCTTCGCATTATCAGAAACTTTGCTGAATATGGGGTCATCCATGTTCCAGTCGCAATTTTTCACGTTCCTCAACGTCTCGTCGTCATTCTCGCCGCCGAATGGTGAGAGTCCTGAGAGTAGGATATACGCCAGCACTCCAACGCTCCACATGTCCGTGTAGTAGCCAACTGGTTCACCCTTCGCTACTTCGGGTGCGGCAAATTCAGCGGTGCCCGTCGTCACCTTAACACTTTCCTTTGGATTGAGGTAAGAGGTGAGGCCAAAGTCAATCAACTTCAACTGATTGCTCTTCTTCGTCGTGAACATAATATTCTCCGGCTTCAGGTCAAGATGTACGTAATTCATCTCGTGCATATGACAAAGTGCTTTGCACACTTGTCGGATATAATCAATCGCTTCAGCTTCAGTCATTCGATTCGAGTCATCAGCAATTTTTTCGAGTAGTTCACCTCCAGACATGAATTCGTAGATCATGACCATCTCTTTGTCGTCTTCATACGCATCGTGCAGGTTGATGAGCGTCGGATGGCGCAGCGTGGACATGGTGCTGATCTCCTTGCGCACTGTCTCCTTGTCCGCCTCGTGCGGAGTGTTCACGAATTTCGCTGCGAATGTGTTCCCGGTTGCCCGTTCTGTGCAACGATGCACAACACCGAAAGCGCCACTGAATGCACTGTGCTCTTGATTCTGTGAAGAAAAAACAAAAAAGAAATACTGATATAGGACATTTATTAGCAGTTATACGACGCCGACGCTTAATTTTGTACGGCGGCAACTTCAAGTCGGTTACGACCTTGTTGGTTTCTAAGCAACAGACGGTGGTTTTTCGATAAATAATGAATTTGAGCGGATAAGAACATTATAGAATTACAGAACAGACTTTATTCCATTAATCTATGGTATGTATGGTATATAAGAACAGGATAAAGCTTTTCGGCGTTGATCAATCCCCTGAGGGATGCGCCATGCATTAGACTTTATTAAGCATCGTTTGGAGGTGATTGAATGCATATCTGTCCTTTAAAATGACTCGCGGTGGCCTACCGATATATCGAGCCAGTGCTGCTATCCTCTCAGACAAGTCTGGTACCAATTTGGCGACCGCAGAGGGATGGAAGAGTTGGTGAGCCTGGGAACGGGATCGATCTCATATGTGTCAGAAGAGTGTGGTATGCATGCCACTATCTACTATATGTTACATTAGTACGGTCAATCTTGCAAACCACATTGCCACTGGCATTTTCAAGTGTTTTTCAGCTTATGCTGAGTCTACTTTTGCATTACTTATACTCAACAATTCTTTAGGAGAATTGTAATTCATTATAGAGGCTGGGATATAGCACTCGATTACGAGTTACAGTAGCTGTCAATGAGCCTGTTTGAAAGAGGTTTTTTGTCCAGTTTTAGGTAAGAATAGAGCTTTTTCCCCTCCCGATGCTGCTATGTATGGTTGTCCATGAGCCTGTTTGAAATAGATTTTTTTTCTAGTAATAGATCTTTTCCCTTCCGAGGCTACTACATTTGTGCTGAATAAGCTATCGAATGATCACAAAAAAGTATAACAAAAGAGCCATATGCGGCAAAGTAAATGACCGGAAAGAAAGTGACTCATGTATGACTCAGTTCGACGGTGGGAAAAAGTGAAATTTTCAACGAGGAAGGCATCTTCTGCGTTCTTGTCACACAGAGTAACTACGTGTGCTTTTTTGTTGGCAATATTACTACTACTGGTGTCTTATTAGCAGTTAATTACTGCTACTTGTGATTTCTACTACAATTATTGTTGTAAATACTTCTCGATTATAAATTCTTACTATTCTTACCATAACAATACTTTTTATAAAAAACACCATTCATATTTAATGCGAATAGTTGCATGGTTGGCTATAGTTAGTTATAACAGTTATAACTGTTCAAATTGTTGAGCTTACATGAGGTCGATAGAATAGTTTTATTCGGCTGACGTTTCGACGCCTTAGTCTTCATCAGAGCAGACGATCCGAGTCGATGGTGTACTACTACTGCTCTATACTATCTGGTTACTACCAAGGTTAAATGACGGTCGGTTTCAGAGTTATAATTGTTATTGCTATTTACTTCATCAAAGAAATATCCTACTACCATGTATTTCAGAGGAATCAAGAAGTGGAGGTTTAATGCGCGCCGACACTTTTTTTTAGATGTAGGGTTTTCAGAACACCAGGCACAATCAATTTGGATTATTGAAGAGTGGGCGGTTTGAAGCACTAGAAAGCACTTCAAAGGCTCGTTGCCACGAATATCAAGTAGCCATCGGTGGGAGGTCAGAAGGTTGTGCTTCTTCGCGCCAAGAAGAACTCGAACATTTCTCTAGAGGCATGGATAAGGGATTTCGAAAGCAACTATTCACAATTAAGCGACTATTCATCAATTTTGAAAAATTCATATAAACAGCAACTAGTAGAAAATAGTGCGTACTGTAGCAAACAGACTTCCACGTAACCTCGGCCTGAATAATCAACAAATTTCTTTGAATTGTTCGGCTTACACGACGATGTTGTACAACTTCTATTCGGCTAACGTTCCGACGTCTTCGTCTTATTCAGAGACAATGATTCGAGTCGATGGTCCACAGTGGTCCACAATGAGGCAATAGCATTATGCTGTGTGCTAGGTGTTCTGACACAGACTGTTGCAGGATGGATTGTCGACATGAAAAGAAGCCGTTACCAGTCGAAAATCACTCGACAGCCGTCCTACATAAACGGAGTGCTGCCGGATGAGGCTGCCTTGTTTGAAAGGTGCTTCACTGAATAAGATGTGACTCGATACGACGACGGCGATAGACGTCACATCGAGAACGCGAAGAACTGTGGACCATTGGTTCTGAGGAAGACGAAGACGGCGAAACGTTAGCCGAATAAAAGTTGCATAACAACCTCGAGTAAGCTGAACAACCGAAAAATTTATTTAAAATGGTATGATTAGGGAGAATAAAAGTGGAGAGTTCAAATGATTACAAATGAACTCACGTTCCAATTTCTTCGTGGATATCATAGTTGTCAAGCACTGAATTGTGCTTGATTTCCACCGGTTGCGGATAGTACTGCTTCCAGACGTCGATCACAAAGGCATCGTAGTTGGACAGAGCCGGACCTTTACCATGGATAATTTTACCGGTATCGTCAACATCGTAGCCTTTTCGCCGAGTTCGTTCACTTCCAGGGATAAGTACGGGCGCAGTGGGCTCACAAGGTTGTGAAGCTCCATGTTTATTTTTTGCAATGATTCGGAACTCATAATTGGTTTTTGGACGACAACCTTCAACAGTGAGATATGTGAAACGAGTACTAGCACAAGGTTCCCATGTTCCACCGTTCACGTCTCTTTTTTCCACAATGTACTGGGTAACCAAAGATCCACCATCGAGATTCGGTGGCTTCCATGAAAGAATGACTGCTTCATCAAGAACATTCTCCACAATAGGAAAACGAGGCGGTTCTGGACAATCGGCCACGGTGACGGCTACCGTTGCTGAGTCTTGTCCCACAGAGTTCTCCACGATTACTCGGTATTGACCAAAGTCATCTCTGGTAGCGTCAGCAATCTCCAAGGTTGCGAACTTATCGTCAGTAGTAATGGTGTATCGTCCACCGTTGTCAATCTTTTCATCGCCTTTCATCCATCGAGACTGGGCCTGAGGGAATGCTTTGTATGGTATCTTTAGCTGTATCTTCTCGTTCTTCTCCACCTCCAGTCCACCATGATAGCGAGGAGGCAAGAAGACTTTTGGTTTCGACATTATCTGCAGTTGCGCACGAGTGCTTTTTGAACCGAATTTATTTACGGCTCGGCAGGTATACTCATCGGCATCGTCAGGGTTGACATGATTTACCATCAACACTTGCACGTCACCCTTATTAAATATGGTGAACCGAGAGGTATCGGCAAGTTCCTTTACACCTTTAAACCAACTGTATTCTGGTCTCGGCGTGCCTGTGATTTCACATTCGAATTTTGCGCTACGTCCCAGCTCGCTTGTCTGATCTCTAAGTGGTGTGATGATTTCAGGCGGGGTACCGTTACTGGTGGAGTGGAACTCCATCTTCCCCATTTCTGCAGGTGGGGACAAACCAGCGTCATTAGTAGCGACAACACGGAACTTGTACTTTCTTCCATCGATGAGGTGTGGGATGGTGAATGTGTTCTGCGGCGATGGATTCTGATTGCAACGCACCCATGTGTCTTCATCATCTTCGCATTTCTCGATGTAGTATCCTCGGAGACGGCCTCCACCATCTGACATCGGTCGATGCCAACTCAACGTGAGGAAATCATCTCCATTTTCGGTTATTTCGAGATCAGTTGGAGGACCAGGTGGATCGAATGGAAGTCGTGTGATTACAGGGTTTTCTCCAACTAAAGGCGCTCCTTGACCATTCTCATTTGCAGCGCTGACGCGGAACTCGTATTCGTGATTCTCGAACAATCCCTGTACATCGAAAGACAGATCATGCACATTCGAGGCTACAACGACCCAGTCATCTTTAACAGCATCCTTCTTCTCAATGACGTAGTGGGTGATTTTTGAACCACCATCGTCCACCGGTGGCCGCCATGCTAGAGCCACCTGATTCGGGCCGACATTGCTAAAGTGCAGAGGCCCTTGCGGTGCAGACGGCAAACCAGTGACGTTCAACCAGAATCCGGTGGACGCCTCTCCGCTGTCGTTTCTTATTGTATACTCAAAACGACCAGCCTCACGAGCTGATAACGATGATATGGTAATTAGTATGTGATCATCAAAGTCCACAGTTCGAATTGTGGGATGGTCTTCGTTGATCTCTTCCTTGTTCAGCGTCAAGCAGTGTGTGAACGGTGGCGTCCCGGAGAAGTAGATTTTCAGGCGCACCATCTCACCCATGGGCAGAATTGTGTTCGGCACATCTTTCTCAATTACTGGAGGAGCTTGTACTGTTAGTTTAGCCGTGGCTGAATCGCTTCCGTAAATGTTCGACACTTCGCAGGTGTATTCGCCGGCGTCGATATCCCAAACTTCTTTGATGGTGAATTTAAAAGTTCCGTCATACGCTTCGAACCTGTATCGACTGCTTTCCGGAAGTTCGCGACCGTTTCTCATCCATCGGCAGATCGGCTCCGGTCTTCCAACAGCTTCACAAACGAATACTGCTCTTCTGTTGTACGGCTGGGCAGTATCTTCCGGTTTCACGACAATGGTCGGTCGTGAACCGTTCAAATCTTGAATTTTAATTGGAGAAGTTGGTAACGATGGCGGTCCTTTTCCAGACACATTTGCAGCTATAATACGGAACTCATAGTCATGGAACTCCTTCAGGCTTGGTACGGTAAATTCGGGGTCGCGAATATTGTAGTCACTAACCTTCGACCATAGTGTGCTACCATACTCTCGTTGTTCGACAATGTAACCAGTAATCGGTGAGCCGCCATCGTCAAGTGGTGGAACCCAGGTTAGTGTCACATGGTTTCGTCCAATTGAAACCGCATTGGCTTGACCGGGAGGTCCTGGGGGTCCGAACTTTGGTCGGAGTTTAACTCTTTCCGATGGTAATGACGGCTTGGAAAATCCAGCAGCATTCTTAGCTGAGACGCGGAACTCATATTCACCACCGTTTCGGAGGTTGTTCACATGTAGTGAGGTGTCGCTGACGAGGTCGGCGCTCGCATTAATCCATTTGGAAGAAGATGCTTCTCGGTACTGTACTTGATAGCCAATGATCTTTGACCCGCCATCCGCCGGTGGCTCCCATTCGATTCGAGCAGATGTCGCGTCCACATCATGGACAGTCGGGGCATCCGGCTGTGATGGTACGCTGAACTGATATTTAGCTATTATCGGGTCGGGATTTTCGAGCGGCTCAGATATACCGAATTGATTCTCAGCACGAACACGGAACTTATACTGTTCCCCAGAGTTAAGGCTCGGTACAGTATAGGTGAGGTTTCTCACAAATGATGAAACCTTCTCCCATTTTGGATCGGGACCTTTCATGCATAACTTCTCCACTATGTAATTGGTAATAGGGGATCCGCCATCGCTCTTTGGTGGTTTCCATGAAAGCTTGCAGCAATCAGGAGCAATATCTGTTATCTCCAGAGGTCCTGTCGGTGGTTGAGGGCGGTCGACCACCCGAAGTTTCACAGTGGCACTGTCTTTTCCCATTGAGTTCTCCAATGTAATGGTGAAGAGTCCACTGTCAGCGATTTCACACTTGTCAATGGTCATCGTAGCAAGGTAGTCGTTGCTTTCTCTCTTGTTTCGATGATCACGCTCGTCTAGTTTGAGCTCTCCTTTGAACCAGGTGATCTCAGGCATCGGAGATGCGCTGTACGGCACCAATATCTTGGCTGTCTCACCGGCGTAGGCTAAAACATCTCGAGTAAGCATTGCCATGTTGATGATCGGCCTCGATGGTGCCCGCTCGGCTGTGATAGGGAAGCTCGCTTCGCTCCAGTCTCCGTTACCGGCCGCATTTGTTGCGCAGACACGGAACTCGTAAGCTTTCTTCGGAGTGAGACCCGTTACTCTGTGTTTAGTCTCCGGGATTAGTCCAAATGCTGCTTTAGTCCATTCCTTGGTGCCGACTTCTCGTTTTTCAATCACGTAACCCTGGATAGGGGCTCCACCGTCGCTGAGTGGTCGCGTCCATTGAAGCACTATAGCTTCTTCGGAGGTCTCAATAGCCTCTGGTTGTCCAGGTGCGCTAGGTGTATTGTAAGGGTCTTTGGCGACGATGACATCTTCGGTCTCGAGTGGTTGTCCCACGCCATACTGATTCTCAGCAGATACGCGGAACTCGTATGGTTGGTTTTTGTCTAGGTTTCTGACGCGAAGCGAAGTGCTCACAGGGTGACCGACAGTAACCCATTCACCTCCAGGTGTTCTCTTTTCGACAACATAATTGGTCACATCATCGCCACCGTTGTCCTTTGGTGGTAGCCAGTGCAAGGTCATGGCGTCACTCTGAATATCTGTAGCGCGTATTGGTCCAGTCGGCTTTCCAGGAACGTCCAATACATTCACATTCAGCTTAGCAGCATCCTTGCCAAATCTATTGGAGATGACGATTTTATATGGACCAGCATCATTTCGCTTTGAATCTGTGGTTGTTATCATGATCGAATCCGGATTCACATCAATTACCGTGCGGTCATTCTCGAATAACGGTGTGGTGCCGTTGAACAGATCAACCATTGGCTTAGGATTTCCACCAGTGTAGGGAATCTTGATCTGAATCGTCTCACCGGCCCTAACTGTAATATCCTTGAGATTAGAGAGGTCAAATACAGGTCTTCCTGGTTGTTCTTGGATCACCACGAGCTCTGATGGCTTCGATGGCTCTCCCTCTCCAGCAGAATTGACGGCAATTACTCGGAACTCATACTCCTCTTTCTCACCAAGGCCATCCACCACTAGAGCAGTTCCCTTTATCGGTGTTCCATTTACTCTACTCCATTCAGGGTCACCAATCTTCTTCTTCTCAACGAAGTAGCCATCAATCGGAGCCCCTCCATCTCTTATCGGACGACTCCAGATAACTTCAGCTGAATTTTTCGTAACGCTTCCAATTCTTGGCTGATCAGGCGCACCAGGAGGCGCTACATATTGTCTACAGGTGATTGGCTCAGAACCGTTGCTGGCTTCTCCTTCACCAGCGGCATTAACGGCTCTTACTCGGAACTGATACGTCTCGCCTTGGTGAAGATTCGAAATAGTTGCTTCGGTCGCTTTAATGAGAGGCATTTTTATTGGCGTCCAATCACCTCCTCCTTTTTTCTCAAATTTCTCAACGACATAGCCGAGAATCGGTGAACCACCATCGTACTTTGGCGGATTCCACATCAGTGAGACTCGATTTGAATCATAATCGGTTATTTCAGGAGTGGACGGAGGTCCTGGCGGATCGAACGGATCTTTAATCAGTACTGTTGATCCGGTTGCATAGTCCGAAAGGCCAACGGCATTCTCGGCTCTGATACGAAATCGATAGTGTTGGCCATTGTTGAGTCCTCGAACAGTGTAAGAAGTTCCCGAAATTGTTCCAGGAATCTTTTCCCACAGCAACGAGTCTATTTCTTGGTATTCTATTTTGTAGCCGATAACCTCTGAGCCACCATCATCTTTTGGAGGTACCCATTTCAAGACGCAAGAATGTTTGGTTATGTCGTCGTAGCTAAGACTCTCTGGTGCTCCTGGCCTATCGATAACAGTGATTTTAATATTCGCCTCAGCTACTCCACACTCGTTGCTGGCTTTGATCTTGAGTGAGCCGTTATCACTTTTTCGTGAAGACTTGATGAACAATCGCGTTTGCGAATCTGTAGTCTCGACACCAGGCAAATCAATACCTTCCTTGGTCCATTTCACTTCCGGTTGTGGAGAACCATGCATTGAAATTGTGATATCGAGTGGCTCTCCAACCTTCACTCGGAACTCCTTTCCGTCAATGTCTAGATCGAAACCAGGAGCTTCAAACATGGGCTTCGCGGTGGCCACGTCTGACGGATCTGAAGGTGCTCCTGGTCCGCTCTTATTCACTGCCACTACCCGGTACTCATACATGTGGTTCTTTTGTACTCGTACATCTGAGAAAGTAGTGCCGTGAACAGGAGCAGTGTTTACCTGGAATAATACTAATATAAATTCATAACCATATAAAGTGATAAGAATAATACTGCTTAATGTCATCAATTTTTTATTTACTGCCCACTAATTTCTAATAGCAGGGTGTTATGTGAAATGTAACCACAATGCTGCTGAGATATCTGCAAAACTCCAGACCGCTGGTGTCTGCGGTGGGGACCGAATAAGCTATTACCCTTTCTGAGGGCTAACGCGTTCACCACCACACCATGCGAGTCCTTCATTTCGCCTGTCTCTCAGCTACAGCCATTACTGCTTAAATATTTCATTCTTTGCCGATCCACAAACAAAGCTGTTACACACTCCCTCTAAGCTGTCATGAAGACGACTACTGTTGTTGAATAAAACTATTACTAGCACTTAACAATCCAAGAGTCATGTAAAAAACGAATCTATGAATCTACATACGTTTAGCGGCGAGTTTCCACTATTATATTAGCAATCTCAAATTGTACATTGTACTTTCACGTGAAAAAGCAAGAAGAATGGAAAATGTTGAGCGCATTGTGAAAATAGACGAAAACATGATTACCTTGATCCATCGACCAGTCTTAAGGTCCTTCCTTTCCACATCGTAGTGCTGAATGGGGGAACCGCCGTTGTCGCGCGGTGGCTCCCATTTGATGTCGATGTGGTCGTTGTCCGTGTCGACGATTTGTGGCTAAATGGTAGAGTACAGAACAGTTAAAATTACACCCACAGTGACTAGCGGAGGATGTAGACAATTTGCTGCGACAAATTATTTCTCTTCCTTCGCGATCGAATGACTTCCAGGGTAGCATTCAATCTAACCAGCTAAGGATGGTTTACGATTCTATGTCATTTTGATTTTATGTTCTCGTGAACCAGAAGAAACTTATCAACATTGTGGGGCACTAATTTCATGACTACTGAAGAATGACAAGGGGGCGCGTGTGGCGCAGTGGTCGGTGGCGCCCTGCAACGGACACGTGGGAGCGACCTCCACGCTCATGGCCCACCGAACCTTCCCTCTTTCCGGGGTCGGCAAATTTATACCAGACTTGTCTGGAAGATTAGCATCACTGGCTCGATACATTGGTGGGCCACCGCGAGTCATTTTAAAGGTCAGATATGCATTCAAATCACCAACGACGCTTAATGAAGTCAAATGCATGGCGCATCCCTCAGGGGATTGCCCAACGCCGAGAGCCTTCTCCTTTTTATCTTTTTTATACTCAAAAACGACTTAGTTTTCGTTTTTTTATTCTGGCTCTTCCAACTTTTTTTGCGAGATTCGCCACAAGAAATTCTCACGAAATAAACGATAAAATAGAGGAGCGACAGCTCTTGAACACTTTTGATCTAGTCTCCTTATTTTCTACGTATTTTTTTCTCTTTTTTCTGTCCGATTTAGTTTCAGCGGCTTATTTTGACAAATACAACATGGCTTGAGGATTTTTTTTGCGCACAAATCATAGACTGTTCATTCGACTGACAATGGTCCGAATAACTCACCTTCTCAGGCTTTCCTGGAACACCGAAAGGATCCTTAGCAAGCACCGGATTAGATGTACACAGGGGATCTGAGCGACCAAATGCATTCTCAGCCATCACCCTCAGCTCATATTCGTGGCCTTCAATAAGTTTGGGCACGGTCATTGTGGTGCCAGTAGCGAATGTCGACACTGGAACCCAAGTGTTTGTCTTCGTATCGCGCTTCTCCACCACGTAGTTGGTGATTTCTGATCCACCATCATCCGCCGGTGGATTCCAGCTAATAACACAGCTGTCTTTCGTCACATCTGACACTTCTAATGGTCCTTCAGGAGCTCCAGGTCAGTCTGAAATCCAAAGATGATCTGTATTGACAAGAAATTGAAATGTTGTGCATATTTACCATTAAATATTTAAATTACACAGTGCTGAGAAAAAAGAAAGTACTGCAGAGGTAAACGCTAGAGGCGCATTTTTTATACGTCAGTAATGGTGCTTTGGTTTAGAAACGGTGCTCTACAAAAGCCGGTAAGCTTTAAGAAGATCGTAGAAAAAAACTTGGTGGTTGTAGTTTACGCTAATTATAGAAAACCAGATTTCTATTCAGTAATGAAACCTTGGGATGTGCAGAAACGAGACAGGATAAAATAGATCAATTTCGTAGACATATAGGCTAATAACGGTGAACAGTCCTAGAGAAAATGTCATAGGTAACCAGCTCACCTTGCACGATAACTTCAAATACGCCTTCGTCTTCTCCAACTTCGTTTTTGATCTTAAGCGTGAATGGGCCGCTGTCGGCCCTCTTGGCACTAGGGAAGAAAATCGAAGTAGAGCCAGGTTTGGAAGCTTCTACCAACAACTCAGACGGAAGTGCTTGGCCTTCTTTAAAGGACCAATTAACAGTCGGATCTGGTGATCCATCGAACTCCACCTCCATGGTATGAGTGTAGCCGGCCTTGATCTTTATTTTGCGATTCTGGGTCAAGATTCTAGGTTTCACTGAAAACAACGTAAAATTACTAATTTAAATCAGTGCCTAGAAACAATCGCTCCGAGTAACGTTACTTAGTTAACTTCAGTGAAACTGAGATATTTGTAAAACTCCGGAGTTTTGCAAATATCTCAGTATCATTGAAGTTGTATTTCGCAATATACCCTGCCATTGAAAAGAGTAGGCAGTAAATAAAACGGTAAAAATTGTGAGTTACCTAGTTAAGTTTAACCTTCGAGGTTATCATAGAAAATGACTTCAGATTTATATAAAGCAATTCTGCAGCCGTTTGATCTAAGAATTTTATCTTTTATCTTTCATTTTTTAAAGAATTGTCTGTTTCAAATATTCGGCAGAAAGTACTTCCTCTATTCCTACTGTTTCTTGCGATCACTCACTCCTTGGGAGACAGGTACTGTTGAAAAGATCTGTAAACTCACGGTATCTCGCCTTTGCCATTTGAGGATCCGTCGGCTCTGATGGCTCAGATGGGCCAGCTTCGTTAACGGCAATCACACGGAACTCGTATTCGACTCCCGGCTTCAGCTGGTTCGCCGAAAACGTCGTGCCGGACGTCTTCCCGGCTTCGTTCCAAAACGCGCTGCCCTTTTCCTTCTTCTCTACGATGTAAGTTTTCACTGGACTTCCACCGTTGTTCGCTGGTGGTTTCCATTGGATGTCGATGCGATCCTTGTCCCAGTCAACGACAACAGGTTTTTCTACAGCGTCTGGTACGTCTGCAACACAACAACTGCAAGAGTGCATTTACAAAGTATTCATCTAAACGGCTTCTGAATGCCTGGAGAATTACGCCATAAATCCTTTTTTCTATCCAAATTATGGTAGTAAGTATTGCAAAACCAGAAGATTTCATGGACGATTGCACTGTCATGCACCTAATTCTCTTCTCTAAAAAAATTTTTTTTAAACTAACAGCGACTGTAGAACCGCAAACCCCACTCCACTAGGTTTCAGGCCTAAAGTAAAGCTTCGTCTGGTTGTCGCATGTGAATAATGTGTGTCTCAAGAACCAACGTATCTGGCAAGGTGTAAACCGGTAGTACTACTCGTTTGTAAAAAGTAGAATCTGGAGCGATCGATGTTAAACTCGACTAACCGAATTCGTTTTTGGCGATTATTGGCTCTGTGGTTTCGAGAGGCTTTGATTCTCCTTGCAAATTGACGGCCATTACTCGGAACTGATACTCCTTTCCGTTGATCAGTTTGTTCACCTTAGCGCTGCATTCCGGAAATTGGCCAACCTCTTGCCATGTTCCCCTGGATGTATCCATCTTTTCCACTCGATAGTGCAGAATCTCTGTTCCTCCATTATCCAGCGGTGGTTTCCAATTGAGTGTACACCCTTCTTTGTGGATTTCTTTGACTTTGAGTGGGCCTTCTGGAACTCCAGGCACATCTAACACTGTGACTGTACACTGAGCCTTGTCTTTGCCGTGTTCATTCTCTACCGTAACCGTGTACAAGCCAGTATCGCTCCTCACACTGGAAACGATGAGCAGTTCAGACGTGGTCGGTGTGGTTATCACTTCGGCTCTGTTGTTTGAATTCATGGAAACGTCGTTTGCCTTCCAATCTGCGGTCGGAGCAGGCTCCCCTTCAAAAGAAACTTCTAGCTTCAACGGTGTGCCAGCTTTGATTCGTAGATCCAGAAGACCAGCAACATTGATTTTAGGCGCCACTGAAACAATACCATTGTTAATGACTATAATGTTGAACTCGTTAACTAATATAAGGAAATATTTCACTTAGAAGGATTCCATTTAGTGCAGCAACGATCTCCAACCAGTTCTCATCACGTCGCATTGCAAACAACCCTACTGCTTAACAATTTGGCAAATGAAGAGAGAAATAAGGCTTCGTAACGCGTTTCATTTTATTTCTACTCAGGTTCTTCACGTGCTGGAGCTTAAGGAAGGAATTTAAGAGTAACTGCGAAATAGTAGAGATGAAGGACTACTTGTATGCACACGACCATATGTTCAGCTATTGCTTTTGGCCCAACCAAGCTCTTTAGTTTCGCTCAAAGTCACTCAGTCTGTGGCAGAGTCATCTACGAAAGGGAAGACTAACAACGATTTGTTGGTTGTATTGGCGAATCTCGGAAACAAAGCTTCGCAAGTCAAATTCACAAACGATGTAGAAGTTTTTTAACAAATTAACGACGCGGGAATTCCAGCTTAAATGGCATTTTGGACAGGAATAAACTTTCGTCGGTTGCACAAACACCTAATCTCGCCCGCGATCAAACCAGTACCTCCTGCCACCACACTGATTTCTCGGTGGTTTGCCACTGACCCTCATTAATTAAGAAACTTGACGAGTTGTTAATTCAATAATTATAAACTTAAAAATTAGCAGTTACTATTATAATTACATGTGTCACATGATTTGAGCGACTTTAGGAAAAAACATAATATGGGAAAAAATTGCTCACTTTTTTCTCGCTTTTGCGACAATATTGTCCGTCGGGTCTGAAGGTTTACCAGGTCCAGCCTTGTTGACGGCTTTCACTCGGAACTGGTACGTTTCACCGGCCAATAAATCGCCTGCGGTCGCCTTGGTGGTCTTGCCGTCGACCACCGTGCACGGCACCCAGTCTCCGTACTTGTCCTTCTTCTCCACGATATACTGCTCAATTGGAGCACCACCAGTGTTTTCAGGAGCCTCAAAAAGTCCTGCTTATAGCTTTGTGTCATATTCTGTCAGTAAATACGGAGACATGGTATGACCTTGACGAAAAGTAACTACTATGTTCAAAAATATGCACTACAGGAGCTTGAACAGGTTTGAGGCATTCATTAAAAATGTTCCGAAATTTTGCTGCAAATTGTCATCTTGAGGAATTGAAAAAGAATCGGTTGAAATTTCTCGGACATTCCTGACTAAAAGCACCAGCGTTCTAATAAAGCCTCTTCAATGCTTTTAAACCCCTCAAAAACAATCCTACGTTTCTTTTAAACAGCTCAGATCAAATAGCTTATTTTTTTTCATTTTTCTGAAAGGCTTGCCTCATTTTTGACATCAACAAAGTCTTAAAAGTTCGAGGTACTACGGCAATTAGTCTCTTCGCGAGTATATTACAGTAGCGGAAATGGTTGTGACAAGAATTTCGATGTGCCACCGTACCTTCCACTCCAGATCTACGTGGTCTTTATCCCAGTCGACAGGTGTGACATCAGTAGGTGGGCCCGGCTCGTCGAAAGGATTCTTGGCCACTATGGGGTGGTCGGTCTGCAGAGGTGCTGACACGCCTTGTCGATTTACTGCCTTCACTCGGAACTTGTACTCGTGACCTTCGTTCAGTTTGCCAACTTTCAGAGTCGTGTCAGCTGTTTCACCGCACTGAAAATTTAAAAAATTGGCTTTAGATGATCTTCAAGATAAAAATGATTATAGCTGTCATATAATGGTCGAGGCAAATTTTGCAAAGGATCAAACAAATGCAATTTCTTCAAACACCTACAGCATCTGGATTTGATTAACGGCTGTTGTCAAGTTGTGAGCAAGATGACAATTTAGAAAAGTCCGATTTGAAACACAAAACATAAATATCTTCAAAACCGACTCTTCTTCAAGCTCGGCATTACGAATCAATACGCATTCATTCTTTGATAAGCTTACACAAGGTTGATAAACTTTTATTCGGCTAACGTTTTGACGTCTTCGTCTTCATCAGAGCCAATGATCTAAGTCGATAGCCCACAAAAAACAAGTTGTTATCACCAGATAATCACTACTATCAACCATCAGTATCTGGTATAAAAGGAAATCACCAAGTGAGAACGCCTCATTCGAGAGATGGTCCGCTAAGGAAGACTAAACTCGATACGAAGGCGAAGAGGCAACACCGAGACGAACAACAACTGTGGACTATCGGATTCGGATCATCGGCTCTGATGAAGACGAAGACGTCGAAACGTTAGCCGGATAAAAAGTTGTGTTGTAGAAGACCTCGTGTAAGCTTATCAAAGAATGAACACATAAATATTTCTTCTGTAACGACTTCTATATTTTATTGTGCATTGGTAATCCAAATATTCTTTCTGGTGGGCACGATTTTTGCTACTCTTAACTCGAATATCACATTTGTGGAAGGTCATGAATGTGAAGAGACGAACAGAAAAGTGTCAAATTAGTATTATGATGGATATCACAGCACTAACTGGTATCCATCGACCACCGTCTTCTTGTTTCTCTACGATGTAATTGGTGATAGGAGAGCCACCATCATCTTCTGGTGGATTCCATCTTAGAGAGCAGCCATCTTTAGTGATATCTTTGACAGTAAGAGGTCCTTCGGGAGCTCCAGGGATATCTAGATTAGTTATTAGTCATTCATTGCAATAATCTTTTAAGAAAAGTTAATTCTGAGCACATTTTGACACAGATCGGACAAAATCCATTCCACTATGAACAACGAGTAGCCTCTAGCAAAGTATAGCAAAGTAAATATCTCACCGAGCACGTTTACGTTGACCTCTGCTTCATCTCTACCATTTTCATTGGTGGCCACAATTTTGTATTTTCCACTGTCGGCGCGGGAAGCATCCTTGGTGTCGAGCTTAGTGTTGTTGTCATTGGAATTGTCGATTTTCGTTTTTCCCAGAGATTGAATAGGTGCTCCGTTCAAGAACCATTCTATCTTCGGGGTCGGCTCACCGTCTACATTCACATCGAAGCTGATAGATTGACCCGCCTTGATACGAATATCGTTGAACATGTCTCTATGAATATTTGGCGGCAAATTTCTCGGTTTCGCGATCATCGCTTTACTTGGATCAGACGGCCGCGATTCCCCAGCTTTATTAAGTGCTTTCACACGGAACTGATAAGTCTGACCAGGTTTCAGATCGTCTACTGTAGCCGTGAGTTGATCAGCTGGCACTTTCTTCGCGGGCACCCAGTCTCCATTTCCGGCTTTCATTTCGATGAGGTACTCGTCAATGGGCGCGCCTCCGTCATCCAAAGGTGGCGTCCATTTCAAGTCGGCGTGATCTTTGTCCCAGTCTACTATCTCAGGAACTCCCGGTGCGTCGGCGCAGTCGAACGGGTCCTTCGCAACAACGGACTTGCTGGCTTCGAGCGGATTTGATTCGCCGTAGCGGTTAACTGCTTTTACGCGGAACTGAAATAAATCATGGCCATGCTTGGATTTGAAATTTGTGCTCAACTAAGAACTGAACTGGAACTAAAATTTTCAATAAACTGCATCATTACTGCTGTTAAGTAAACAACCAACGGGTGATCTATTGAAGGAAAACATCTTAGATGACGGCCTTAATGGTTCTTTAGACTTCAATTAATACTGCCTACTGAGTTTTATTGTCCATATTTCCATCATCATCGTAAATTAATGAAAAAACGTTCGATTTCATACCAGTTCCTAAGAAACCTTTATTGTATATGTAACGGCTAAAAGCAAGCTTCGAGAACTGAGCAAAGGTGCACACCTTGTATTCGTGGCCTTGGACGAGGTCGTCGACATGGAACTTCGTGTCATTGCTCTCTCCACATGTCGTCCATCGGCCTGTGTTCGCGTCCTGCTTCTCGATCACGTAGTGGTCGACCGGAGCACCTACAACAACCGCCACTTACAGCGATTTCCAAGTGCATGCCCTTCATAACATATTGCAACATTATCCTTATTTGTCGTTGTATCGACAATTTGAACTGTCGAATAAATTCATCTTATCAAATATTGAATAGTGCGACTGTGAGGATAACAACTGATTGAAATTCAGTAGTAGTAATTTGGTCAAAAGAGATAAAATATGGAGAAAAATAATGGCGCGAAGGGATAAATGCTGATGTTAGCTAGATAGATCGACTTTGAACGGACCTCCGTCGTCATCTGGTTCTTTCCATGACAGATCGCAGCCATCTTTGGTCACGTTGCTCACGTCCAAGGGGCCGCGTGGTGCATCTGGATGGTCCACAACGACCACCTTCACTTCTGCCGTGTCAGTGCCATTCACATTCTTGGCGGTGATCACATAGGTGCCGGTGTCGGAACGAAGTGCTCTCTTCACAAGGAATTTCGTCTAAAAAATTGGCACTCAGATGGAATTTACGCCATGAGATCATGTTATTTCCTAGCATCTAGTACAATGCACTATAAATAACGAATAAACACACCTCATGTGAACCCTGTGCGCCCAATCTCCTTCAGAAACTGGAAGACGCCCAAAAAACTGTTAGTGTTTTAAATAAGATGTTTCATATGTGATCGGAATAAAGGTTTTGAGTTTTTTCTATTAAATAAAAGAATAAAGCACTCGGTGTTGATCAATGGCTGAGGGATGTGTCATGCATTCGACCTCATTAAGCATCGTTTGGAGGCGATTGAATGCATATGCGGTCTTTAAAATGACTCGCGGTGGCCTACCGATGTATCGAGCCAATGCTGCTATCCTCCCAGACAAGTCTGGTACCAATTTGCCGACGCCGGAGGGTTGGAAGGCTTGGTGGGCCATTAGCGTGGAGACCAATTCCCCATGTGTGTTGCAGGGCACCTCCGACCACTGCGTCACACGTGCTCTTCTTTGAGTTTTTCTATTAGGGTTACGAAAGTGCCTGAATTGGTAGAGATTGTGTGTAATTGTGACTCTTTGCAGACTCTGAACAAAGCGGGACCCATCGAAACTTCAGCTGTTGTTTCATAAATACTGTGTTTGAAATCTTATCTCTGCTTATCAAGAAAACGTACACTTAATGACCATTGAAGAGGTTAAGAAAACGTCACTCTTAAGAGCTATTCTAAGCTCCAGTTTCCAGAAATTGGAAGCAAAATGAGATTTAAAAAAATTTTGGATACTTAGAGCCTAGTGCAAACCTTTTGTCAGAAGTCTGTCAAGAATTCAACAGTTCAAATGCTTTATTTCTCGAGAAATTATGGTCTATTTTTAAATCCCACAGCAGTCGGCATCGTTTGTTGAACTGTCGATCAGTAATGAAGAAAAAAAAGATAAAATGTATGCACGCAGTCTGACCTTGTAATCTTCAGACTGAACGCGAATACGGTCGTCGGACTCCACTGGACTGCCGTCGAACGTCCAAGTGATCTCCGGTGGTGGTTCACCAGAAACCGGCACGTTCAGGTGGATTTCCTGTCCTGCTCGTACCTTGATCTCCATCAGGACACTGCGATCGATGACAGGTGGAACTGAATTTAAAGGCGAACCTCCACGTAGATGTTTTAATGGCAACGAACTCCAGCAGGAAGTTATCTAGCGTTTTTACAGCATTTTGAAAACCATCTAAAGAGCTTAAAATGAGTGTTTCAACTCTAGTTTTAGAATTGTAATGAACAAAGTTGTACAAGCGAAAGCTCAGCTCCACTTTCTATTTATCCCTGAATTGCCGACGACTCGTTTACGGCAACAACTTTAGGTTTGAAGGAAAGCCCTTGGTTACTAAGTAATGGAAAGATCCATCGTTGCTATTATTCAAATGAAACAGCGCATATTCTAATAAGATGAATGACGATCCGTCCCTTCACTTTGAATTTACTTCCAGCCTTCGTAGTTGAATACTATGAAAGAATAGACTTTTTATCTTACCACTGAATTGCGGCACTGTGGAACTCACCATTTCTGGCCTTCGCGGTGATTCTCTCCGAGGGATCCGATGGATCGCCCGTACCAGCCTTGTTCTTGGCGCGAATACGGAATTCGTACTCGTTGCCCTTTCTTAAGATTTCCCACAGTGGCGGTTGTTTGCTCAGCAGGAACCTGTAGAATCAGCACCATATCTTTCCATGAGAGAGATGTATTTTTTCAAAACAATAGTGGCTAGCCAGTGTAAACTCTCAGCGTAGACTACTCGTAGAGAGCAACTCGCGTCAAAATGTTTGTTTATCATCGATTTACATCAACTTTGTTGTTCACTATGTTGGAATACCTTGAACTGTCATGAAACTGATGTAATTCTTCACGTGATTAGTACTGAAATTTGATTTGGGAAAAAAAATATCTAATTCGTTTTCTGCCTTTTTTTGCCTTTTTTTGTTTAGATGTGCAAACTATGGCAAGTCTCCTTCGACGACTGCCTGAGGTGGTGACGACCTGGGGCAGACCTTGACCAGGCTGACCTCGGGACTGCAGAGAAACAATGGGTAAACCAGCAAAACTCCGAAAAATGGAGAATATGCTGGGTCCCGCACAACCAATGAGGACGGGCCAACCAAGTAAGTAACTTTAACGAACAATAATTTTCCACATGACTGCTATGAATATGACAGAAAGACATGTCAATATTTTTTTCTAACAAAAAATGACAGTGACTGATTACGGTGTGAAATATCACACTATTGTGAAACACAGATGGAGCTCCTCCAAAAGTGATTTGTTGTGCGCCAACTTCAGAAATACTGCAGTATTACCTAGGAGTAAATCGGAAATCAGAGACGGAAATTCCATTTTATACGTCTTCGTTTTAATTACTCTCTTCATTATATGACAGCAAATGATTTATAGCCGTACTTGCAAGGCTTCTGTCCAAACTGGCGAGTACTTTTTCCCTTTACTTCGATCACGTAGCCATCTATAGGTGCACCGCCGTCGTTGACTGGTGGGTGCCAAGAGGAGGTCGGCGTGATCAACGTCATAATCCGTTACTTCTGGGGCAGCCGGCTTTCCTGGCTTGTCGAAGGGATCTTTCGCCAGTGTCGATCCAAACGTTTCCAGCGGTTCTGATTCGCCTTCTGCGTTCACCGCAGCTACACGAAACTGCAAAAATGATGATAGATACGCACTGATTGCTTAATGATTTCCATAATTTATTAGGGGGTCACATGACAAATATGTTTGAAAAAAATGAAGAAGACAAAAAAAGCGGCCATACAAAAGAAATATAAATATAAAGCCATAAATAAGAATATAAATATGGGCTTTTGTCTTGTGATCTTATCCGGTCTTCATTTAATTTGTATGGGTCAGTGCATTAACATCGAAAGCACTGACCTTGTACTCATGTCCAGCGATGAGACCGTCGACGACGGCCGTCGTCTGGCCGCCGGGCACCTTGGCTGCAGGGACCCATCGGCCGGTGGCTGTGTCGAGCTTCTCGATTACGTAATTTTCGATCGGAATTCCACCATCATCCTCTGGCGGCTTCCACTCCAAGGTGCAGTGATCGGCATGAACATCATTAACGTCCAGAGGTCCGATAGGAGTAGATGGTTTGTCTGAAACAAACATGGAGCACAAAATCTGTTGAATTCGAGGTTTGAGTATGAAGCTGCTTTGAATATGGAGAATTTCAGCCTCAGCACTTGTTAAGGTGTGAATGGACTATGAACATTGGCATAAATTGAAAATTAAATGTATATTGTAGTAGACATTTACTTTATTACACTCCATTTTAAAAAGGAAATACACATACAGTCTCCTGACACTTAGCAATCAGCAGGTCGCTCGTCAGTTTTACTCTATGATTCTGTTGCCATGTGATAGAAGCTTTCCAAAATTACTCAGCGAAGTACAAATTAAATATTAAGCACGGCTTACCTTCATTAAACGAGTCACACTACAGACTCTATATTAATGAAAATTAAAAGCCGAGAAAGGTTTTCAGATCTCCAACTAGCAGTTTAATGGTATTCCTTCATTAATTTTGAACAGAGCTTTCCTTGGTTCTCAGTGAACCAACATTTGGATGAATGTAACTCTAATGAAAGCTGTGACTTTCTGCAAGTTTGTAGCTTGACCATACCTTATCAGTAACCTTCGATGTCAGAAAACGAATTCTTTACTTACCGATGACGGTGACGTTCACCGTGGCCTCGTCCTCACCGTTGGGATTCACGGCCCGGATGGTGTAAACACCACTGTCGCCGCGTTCCATCTGGCGGATATGCAGCTTGGAGTGGTAGTCGGGGTTATCACACTTTACTCGGCCTCCATTGCGAATCTCCCGCTGGTCCGGCCATAGCCAAGTGACCGTCGGCACCGGTTCACCTTCCACCGGAACGTCCCATCCAATTGCCTGACCTGCTTTCACCTTGAGGTCCTTCAGTGCACTGCGGTCAATGCGTGGCGGCACTGAAACGAATGCTCCTGTTTGAAAGAGCTTGTAATATACCCGATGTTTCTATAATTGTCTAACTAGATAAAAAAGAAGTAAACAACTAAAACAATTTCAAATTTCTTCAAAAAATAAAGGGAAATAACTAAAGAAGTAGTAGAAAAACAGAGTTCTGGCAGAGTGGAATGTGCAACCTGGATTAAAAAACCAAGGTTTCAAAAAGATCATGCCCATTTTACTCTGACTTACGTCTGACTGTCTAAACGTGGTACATGGCGTCATACTTTACATCTGAGGTTTTTGTACTACATATACATAAATATGAGGCGGAATGGATAAGTTCTTTTCGCTTAACCTGCAAGTTACCAAGAAAATACCAGGATCCGCCACCGTCCTGGCATCAAATTGGTCGCATGGTGGCAAATCTGATTCGCAAGGGCTGCGGCTGTCTGTAGTGGTGATGACCTGGGGCAAACTTTGGCCAGGCTGATCTCAAGATTCCAGGGAACGACAATGGCTACACCGGCAAATCTCCGAAAAAGTGGAGGTTATGCTGGGACCTGCACAACCAGTGAGGATGGGCCACCCAAACATCCAAGTAAGTAATCTGCAATTTCCTGATCCTTTAGAAATCACGGCAGCCTATGGAGGCCAAAAAATATCGTTAAGCACTCATAAGCAACCATAAAAAGCAGAACTGGTTGTCAAAGACAGATCTGCCGCATGGGATTGACCTCTCTCAAGTGTGTAGGTAATATTAGTCGTGAATGCGCGTGTGAGTGAAGTTGCGTGTGCGAATCGTAACCTGCACATCGAGTTGTCTAAGAACATGCATTCAAGTAATTCAGGAGTGAAGGCGTGGTGGTTGGAGATCGCTTGAAAACGTAGACCCATTTCTACTTCAGCAATCCATAGCCAAATGTTTTTGGTGATCATTGTGGTAGAAGCAGTGAAAGTAAAAGGCTTCTTTCTAAAAAATTTAACTGTGATTGCCCCTCTAGCATGTTTGACCCACTAGACAACTTTGGCATAAGGTCAAGGTGAATGAAGACCTTGCTTGTTCCCGTTTAAGACTTAACAAGGTTACAGTTTATACAGATGCTCTGAATTCCCAAGTTTTGGCTTGAGATCGAGCAACAAAAAAATAAATAATCCCACGATTGACGAATATGGTATGGTTTTAAAGCACAAGTTTAAATTATGGAATTGTACAGAAGTGGAGAAACATCTATAATCCGTTTCTATATTTTAACACAACGAAATGAACTAACAATTTCGTGGTTTGGCGATGACTGGCTTGCTGGCGTCACTAGGGTCAGAAGCACCTCCTTTGTTCACGGCCACTACGCGAAACTCGTACTCTTCGTTAGGGGTCAGATTGGGTACAGTGGCAGTGGTGGTCCCTCCAGGGACTGTTACTGCTGGTTCCCATCTAAATACGTCAACATGTTCACTCATAACGACGTAAGGCTGACTTCATAAGTTTATTAGAAAAGCTAGACTCAGTATTGAAACCAAATGTGTAACAATCGTAAGCGGACATCTGAAGACAGTATTTAATGAACCCACCGTCCGTATTTAGTTCGTTTTTCGATCTGGTATTCCTCAATTGGAGCCCCGCCATCCTTCACTGGAGGCTCCCATTTAAGATCGACATGGTCACTGTCCCAGTCAGTCGGTTCGGGTCTTCCGGGCTTGTCAGGACGATCGAATGGATTCTTCGCTAATACGTCGGTATCACTTTCAAGTGGGTCCGAGGCACCTTCGCTGTTAACCGCCTGAACGATGAAAAATCGTCTTCTGACCTAAGTCTACTAGACTACTAAAAATGCAATAAAACGATCAAAGATGAAACTATTATGCTGTCGGGATATTTGCAAAACTTGCACTCCAGACCAGCTCGAACACACGATTACGCCTTCCGGAGGCCGACGTGTTACCCGCTGCATCACTGAGCCACTTGCTTTTCCATTCTCTCAGCCAATTTCCTACCTAACGGTGTTATCAGCAATCAACAGGAATGATCTGGAGAGCACAAATCGGCATTTAACCCAGTTAAGCTAACCTTTAAAAACATGGAAAAGCACAAAAACGAACAGCGTGCACATTGAGTATTGAGAATCTGGTGCAAATTACTACCTACGTGGAGCGTTATGAGCGAAAAATATCGCTAATAAAAACTATGTAAAGTCTGAATTAAAGGGTCCGTCTGACTACTCTTTAAAGGCGCTTATTCCTTTAGATTCTTTTCGCTTAGAAGACTGCTTCATAAGAAGTTTGCAAGTCTGCGCAGAATCCCTACATTTTAGAAATGTGGAGGAAATTTTGCAAAAATGGACATTCTGTCAATAGAAGATAACGAGTACATTTCCTGGTTTTGAGATACGCCATTATATGGATACGTCTCCTTTTACCCATAGTATTAACCCTTAGGGCTTCCATGTTGTTAGCAACACATGAATAGGTTTATATTCTGATAACAGAAGAGAAAAAACTAGACGATAAAATCAAGTCGAATAAAACGACTCTCGACTTGCGTCCCACAGTTTGTGGTGGCCTGATGACAAATCTAAACAGGTTGTAAAGATTACCTTGACGCGGAATTTGTAGTGGTCGCCCTTACTGAGCGCGTCCACCACGAAGTTCGTATCGTTGGAACGCCCACACGGCACCCATATGCCGTCCTTAGTGCTCATCTTCTCGATCTCATAATGGTCGATCGGCTCGCCTCCATCATCTTCAGGAGAGTTTCCAGTTCAGCGTCGCGCGGTCTTCAAACCATCGCTGACTTCGAGTGGGCCCTTCGGCTTCGACGGCTTGCTCTTCACGGTGATGGTGATCGTCACCGAATCCGTTCCACTCGAATTGGTGGCCGTGATCGTGTACTTGCCACAGTGCTTCCGCACTGCTTTGTTGATGTTGAATCGTGAAAGGTAATCCCTCATTCGCTATTTGAACCTGAACACCAATAAAGTCAATGTGTGAATGACATATCTACATAACTGCGCAGTATTTATCAAGATCAACAAGCCTTCTTTAATGAAACTTTCGTTCCAAAAATTCTATAAAATATCTGGTGATAACTGCGCTAATAAAAGATGAGTGGTATAATGCTTTTTTATTTGTTGTCTATTACAACTTTCCACGTCAGGGTATAATGCGAAATACAACCACAATGGTGCTGAGATGTTTGCAAAACTTCGGACCGCAGGTTTCTGCGGTGGTGAACGAACGCGCTTTCACCCTTTCCGGAGGCTAACGCGTTCACCGCCACACCATGCGGGTCCTTCGTTTCGCCTGTCTCTCAGCTAGTTCTATCGATCTTTTGCCATCAGCAATCATCCGTCAACGGGATAGATCTGGGGAGCCTAAATCGACATTGAACCCAGTTAAGCTGGGGGCTGTAGTTGAACATAGTGAGGCTTGAACAAGTGACATAAATGCACAGTGGCCTAATCTACAATTGATGAAAGGAAATTCAAAGACTTTCATTACTATTCACAAAAACAGCATAACGATATACGACCGCCACAAATTTCTTTCCGGATCGACTGCAGTTCAGAGGAACTCAAAAACTCAAAAATTAACTTCCTACTATGGGGTTCTCCTACCATGGTGCCAGAGCTGCTCCAAACAGAAAACTGTTGTTTTTTTGAAAATAAGTGGTAGAGAAAGCCGCGTGAAAAACATGACCTTTCCGAGCTTTGGAAAAGAAAAAACTGCCGAAGCTTCAACCACTACTAACAAATATTGAATTACTAAAATCCCTCTCCCAAATACTTCACCGCCTCATCGCGACATGCAGGGTGTTACTGGTGTCGAACTGCGGTATCCGGAGAGAGAGAGAGAGAGAGAGAGAGAGAGAGAGAGAGAGAGAGAGAGAGAGAGACCTGTACTTTCCAATAGTGTCCCAAAACGACAATCCTATCCGGAATTCCAGCCGAAAGTAATTAATGTCAGTACCGCATAATCTGGTAGTGTAGTAGCGATCCAGTTGCAAGATGGCAAATTTTCATCCGTAAATTAGTCCCAATATGTGGCACACTGGGACGTCTCATCTGTGACACCGCAAAGTGACAACCATTGAGGAGAGATCAAATTCTGGATTGTATAGGAAGTCAATGGAATCGGATAAGAACAACGTATTCACAACAAGCAACAGGAACCGTTTCCTGTTCTGCACCTATAACTCCACACATCCTCAAATGATGGCTTCACGCTCTTCTAAAGGCCCCAGGCAACATTAATTTCAGCATAATCGCTCGAAATGGCGAAAAAGAAAGAGGGCCTACATTTGTCAATTAAATGACAGGACTCGTATGTTCACGAAGCCTTGGTAGCACTGGATTTGTCGTGCATCTACCCATTACCCATAAGTTGCCAAGGGTATACCTACCCTAGATAAAAATTTTTAACGGAGTGGCATCACACCGAGGGTACAAATGTACACTTTTCCCACTAACTATTCGCCATCCTGGTGGGGAAGAGTTGTCCAAGAAGGGCAATGCTGTTCACGACCATATTACTGTGAGTGATGAAACAGGAACATAACGCGTCGATAGTTAATGCTAGCTTCAGTCTTCCATTTACTGATAGCCATTTTATCATGAAGCGAAAGCAAAACATAAACGATGACTGCAAGATGCTTAAGACGAAGTGAGAAGAACAGGATTCTGAAACTCAATTTGTGGACAACCAATAGTGCGACAAAAAACAAACTGAAACCGATGACTCCTTAGCTGCACTGTGAATATATTTAGGGCTTTTATTGAAAGTGCAAAACGATATGAAGAAGACCTAGAGAAGAAAGGAGCACCTTAGTACGTGATCGGTCGTTTCAGAAAATCCACTGAAGACATAACAAATCCAAGAACCTCACTCTAACATCTTCCAGTCCCTGACATCTCAACCATTCAAAAATTCTACGCCTCACACTATCTATAAAGACTTGAACGATGTCTTCGACTTGCCCATAGAACATTACGTTGAAGCAGAATCTTCGAGAATTATCCCCTCGAAATCTGTGGAACATACATGGGAAGCGAAACATATTAGTAGATGAGTTTGTCACATAATGAAGAGGAGACGATATGTAGACGAAGAGAAAACTAGAATGAATCGTAAGAGGATGCAGAGGCCTTTCGGAGCAATCATCAACAAAATGGACGGACATCTTCGTTACTGACGGCGGCCGACTGTAATCGTATTTTTCAAATGAATTCAGTATGGATCAAAGAATGACGTTAGCAGACGTCACCATGTTCGAAAGAGACCACCACCATGGTAAACGATGGTGACAAAAGAAACAAGTGGGGGTGTCGGTTGAGAGGTGCACGACTCGTGAAGTAGAATTCTCATTAAAATCACAAAAACCCTGACTTTTTAAATTTCAGCCATTAAAATTCAAAAATTAAAATTTTAGGTTTATTAAAATTTTGTCTTGTACAGCACCAGGAATTTCCGGGTAATAAAACGTTCGCGTAAACATTTCCAGCTTTTTTCTTCTCACCGCTCAAGAATTGACCCACCGTGCTCTCGTCGACTCTCTTGTCGTTAAACGTCCACTGCACTTCTGGAGGTGGTTCACCATCAATGTGAACATTGAATTTAATTTGTTGGCCAACACGAACCGTTGTATCTTCCAAGTCTTCGCGGTGAATGTAAGGCCACTGGAAAAATGACATGGTCTTATTATGCACCGAATAGAATAACTTCTTAGAAAAGATTCGTTTACTTATATGTGGTGGCCTCTAAAGACATTTTCTACTTTCAGTAGTACTAAACAAGAAATGTCAACATAACGGCAAAATATACAGTATTTCATATAATATCTATTTCGGATTTAAGTTTGTACACTTGTTGCATAGATAGACTGTGTTAAAAAAAACTCTCGGGATTAATCAATCCCTGAGGGATGCGCCATGCATTCGACTTCATTAAGCATCGTTTGGAGGTGATTGAATGCATATCTGGCCTTTACAATGACTCGCGGTGCCCTACCGATGTATCGAGCCAGTGCTGCTATCATCCCAGACAAATCTGGTACCAATTTGCCAACCTCAGAAGGATGGAAGGCTTGATGAGCCAGGGCGCGTGTGGCGCTGGTCCGCGGCGCCCCGCAACACACACGTGGAATCGATCCGCGCGCCCATGGCCCCCAAGCCTTCCATCCTTCCGGTTCCTTCCTAGATTGTGTTAACAACATAGATATTGTACTCATACAATGTGAAAATTGAAAATGAGAAAGCTTCCCGAAAAATTTTGTTTTTTTTTCCGTGTTCCATAAATTTTCCCCGTGTCATTAAAAATGCATGCGAAAACCCTAATCAGTTGGTTTGGGACAATTAGATCACGCAAGGAAAAGGTAGCGTTTAGCATCTTGACCTTAAAATCTCGAAAAAGAATTAAACCTTACAAAATCGAGCCTTCGCCGTCACTTTGTCACTAGGGTCGGATAGCTCGCCTAGTCCTGCCTTGTTCTTAGCGGCTACACGGAACTGGTATCGTTCACCTTCTTTCAGGCCACCAACGGTAGCGGTTGTCTGTCCAGCAGGAACTACCATCACCTTGATTATGAAAGATACTTGTACATAGCTTTGCAAACACAATAAGTTGTTTTTTTCCTTCAGAAATGCCCCATTCGTTACCTCTTCCCATCTTCCGTGTTCGTCTTTCTGTTCGATGACATATTCCTCAATAGGGAGCACCGCCATCATCAGTAGGTGCTTTCCACTCTAAGTCGACATGATCCTTATCCCAATCCGTGATGTCCGGTTTCGCCATCTTCCCGGGAACTTCGTAGGGATTTTTTGCAAGCGTCGGTCCATCAGTAGTCAACGGATCGGATTCACCTTCCTTGTTTACCGCACGTACGCGAAACTAAAATACGAGGATAACCAAATTATAAGTTTCTTTGCTGATGACAAATTAATTAATAGAACAGTCACTGGCCTGGTATTGATGACCCAGTTGGAGGTTGTTAACAGTCATTTTTTGTTCCCTGGGCTTGACCACAAGGGAACCCATCGGCCAGTAGCCATGTCCAATTTCTCGACTTCGTAATGGTCGATGGGCACTCCTCCGTCGTCCTTTGGTGGCTAAAAGAATCACTGCATTTGTCTACAGATAGCGCTTTTTGCGAGGACTATGTTTGGTTGACATCGATAAGTAAACGACAAAAGTTGCAACGCAGACATGGTTGGGCTTCAAAGTTTACGGTACCACTTACAGACGAACTTTATTAAAAAGAAAGAGTGCTTATGCTTCACTAGAAAGTTGCCACGACGGTTTAATAAGCCAGGGTCCATGGTCGGTTTGGTTACTTGGTGACATTTGAGTTCAGATATGAAAAAACATAAAGACTATACACTATAACTTCAATGATGCTTAGATATTTGCAAAACTCAGGACCGCAGGTGTCTGTGGTGGGGAACGAACGCGCGCTGTTGTCCTTTCCGGGGAGTAACGCGCTCACCACCACACCATGCGGGTCCTTCGTTTCGCCTATCTGATCTGTTTCTGACACCGCAGACACCTGCGGTCCGGAGTTTTACAAATATCTCAGCATCATTGAAGTTATATTTCTGCAATATACCCTGCCGTTAAAAAAAAGAGTAGGCAGTAAATAATAAGTTAAAACTATACACTATGCTCAACTTTTGGTGGTCTTCTTTGACGTTTTTTAGGTGGTCTAAGCATTTTTCGCCCTCCTATGAGTAATACACTTTTCCTTCTTATGGAAAATGTTGTAATTGACAAACATAGCAATAAGCTAATCTCAGATTTGTATTTTTCACAGCATCTAGGTTACTAAAACATGGAATTAGACTTTGGATAAGGGAAGTCACTTGCCTTCCATTCGAGATCGCACTTATCCTCAAACACATTGCTGACTTCGAGTGGTCCTTCTGGCGCGCTAGGTTTGCCCAAAACAATCACTTCAACACTATGTGTGTCGGTTCCATTACTGTTCTTGGCAGTCAGGGTGTACTTGCCACCATGCGCACGAGTTGCAGACTTCAGTACGAATTTTGTATTGTAGTCCTCATCAGTGATCTAAAGCATAAGATTCGACATTTTAGAAAGCTTTTTGAGTGACTGCATATCACGGTGGAAAAGATGTTAGGTGACGATTGAGCTAAATATGGCGTTTCTATCTCAATGGCGCACAGCTGCTAGGATGGCTGGTTGCAGTGAAATGCGACTGTTATTGCTATAAGTGAACATCTGCATGGACCTTTAGAATAATATGCAACTACAACAATTTCGAACTTCCATGAAACATAAGTGAAGTAATGCTTGTAGGCGCATTCACTGATGAAATATCATTCAGCGACTGGCATTAAAACAATCACAATAGAGTGGAACTCGACTGTAATGCATTTGATTAATCGTTTGTCGATTGACATCACGTATACAATTGTCTTCAAACAGTGTGCAAGTGGTAGAGTGAGGACGTTTCAAGCGAAAGACAGTGTCAGTCGGGACGGATCGTCAAAATTGAAAACCTTAATCTTGGCGTCGTTGATTGGATTCTCATTGAATGTCCATATCTTCTCCGGCGGGGGGTTCACCTCGAACTGGCACATCGAATTCGACGTCTTGTCCGACCTTGATTGTTATTGTCTTCATTTTTTCGCGGTCGATCCATGGCTTCACTGAAAGTTTCCGTTTTGACTAGATGTGAGACATGATTACCACGAAAAACCCACAATTTCTCGGCTTGGCGATCACTTTTCGGCTTGGGTCCGAAGCCTCTCCAGGACCAGCTTTATTCACAGCCTTCACTCTAAATTGATATTCCTCGCCTTCTTTGAGACCCGTAATCGTGGCCGCTGTCTCGTCACCGGAAACCTGCACGAGTATTTCAGTGTGTAAGAATATTCAAGATAGGCTTTTCTTTGCCATTTATGACTTACTTTGCCGCATTCTTGCCACTCACGACCATGCTTTCCTTTCTTTTCGATTATATATTGGGTGATTGGAGCTCCTCCGTCGGAATCTGGCGGTTGCCATTCGATTGAAACCCTATCTGCATCCCAGTCCGTCACCTCGGGTGTGTGCGGTTTGCCAGGTTCATCTGAAATGAAGTTTGCCAATGGATCTCTTTTATTCTAACAACGATTTTGTATCCTTGCCGAGTAAAAGTGGTGTTATTTTACTCTTTACTGCCAAGAAGCTGACGTTTCGGCGGATTTCTCCTTCCTCAGAACTTGGAAAGGTCAAGTTGACCGCAATCTACCGGCTTTAGCATTAGCATTTAGCATTATCTCTATTTGGTTATGGAGGTGTTTGACTGGGCAGATTGCTGTCAATTCGACCTTTCCAGACTCTGAGGAAAGCGAAATCAGCCGAAACGTCAGCTTCATAGCAATAAAGAGTAAAATAAGACCCCCGCATTTGCACAACAAGAACATAAAGAATTATTTGATCAATGCCGATGCTAACAGAAAGTTGGTCGCGGGAATTACTAACAAGGTTTGGACGACACTACTCAATAACAACCGAGTACTAGGGTGCAAATGCTGTGGACTTTGTTCATCCATTTTTCTGTCACTGAGTAAAATATCTAAGAAAACAGCCTGAGAGGAAAGGCAGAACGAGGGCCTAGCGATGCCGTGTGTAACATGTGAGTCCCCGGGAAAGAGTAATCTCGGTTCGATCTGGCCTGGGGGTCTAAGTTTTTGCAAATGTCGTATCATCGGTGTGGTTGTATCTAAGTTTTAATCAAAGTGGAGGAAAAAACCGAAAAATACTTCAAATAAGTATTTTATAGTAGTAGAAATATTAACTAAACCAAAGGCTCATCTTGTAAAAATACAAAAAAGTAGTGCCCACCGTATGGATTCTTCGCTACGGTCTCCTTCTCGGTGTTTAGAGGATCCGATTGCCCTCTCCTTATTGACCGCTTTCACACGGAACTGATAAGTCTGCCCTTTCTTCAAGCCATCGATATGAGCAGTGGTGTCTTTTACCTGAATTATATATCTCTTACAATAATTGTTTCTTCGTTTTCGCCACCACGAAAGAATATTTTCCAGAAGAAAAAAAAGATGAAACTAAGCGATTAGCAAAGTTCCAACGTAAGGTCACCTTTGCGCATGGCACCCCAGCGCCCAGTACTTGTGTCTAACTTTTCGACTTCGTAGTACTCGATCGGCTCACCACCGTCGTCATCTGAAAACTCGTACATGTTAGTGGAAAAATTCTTTAATCCCAGTGCTCTTCTAGACAAGAAACAGCTGCTTTCAAGGACGATGAATAGAAAATAGAATATGTGAACCGATTCCAGGCAAATATGGTTCCTATTTCGTGTTGTGGTGCCGTTCATACCGTATATGGTGGATTTCAATGTCGTAACTATACATTCGCGTTTATGACCGCGATGAATGATTACAAAAGCATTTTCGTCTTTTCCACACATGAGTGAATACGAACCAACATTTAGCAACCAACTCTTACCGGGTGGTTTCCATGAAAGGTTGCAGTTGTCTTCGAACACATCTGACACCTCTAGAGGACCGTTCGGCCTCTGTAGGCTTATCCAACACGGTCAGGTTCGCAACCTCGGTATCGTGCCCGTGCGAATTTTTAACGGAAAGTCTAAATTTTGTTAAAGAGACAATCTCGTCACGTATTTTCAGCACGTAATCAATTGTCCCTCATTCACTAGCACCGATTTTCGCAACGAGCCACTGAAGTGTTTGGCCCACTAGTAAATGTCTACAATCTCATTGTGGTCTTATTAGACAGATATAAAGTGAAGACAAAGGTAGGTACGAGGGATAAAACTTTAGGGACCAAACTAAAGGGTGAAAGCTTGGGGATCAAACTATAAGAGTCCTTTTTTGAAATACAGTTTATTGTTATCTATGTTAGTTACACTTTTAATATTGTATTAGATCTAACATTTGTAGTTTTCACCACAAGTAAACGTGCCGCGGTTTGAAACATTGTGAATAGCAAAATGACGACTTTTTTAGCACGAGTCAATCTAGCACAGTAGAAAGACGAATAGCTGGAGCTAACCCAGCAAACTGGTCTCTGGAAGCAATCTAACTGGCAAACTGGTCTGTGGAAGTAATCCAGCTGGCGAACTGGTCTCTGGAGGTAATCTAGCTGGCAAACTAGTCTGTCTAGTACAAAGGGTAATTCTGTTACTTTAATGCTATGGCAGTTGTAACAATCGATCAACGATTTGAGACAACTGATAAACGATTCGCATCACGAAATTATGAGAATTTATACGAAATGACGAAATGCTGTTGAAATATAGTAATTACCTGTATTCTCCACGATCAGATCGCACCGCCGACGGAATGCAAAGGATGGTGTGTTCGTTCTTCTTGGTGTCGATGCTGAGATTGAGTGACTGCTCGATAGGCTTATCGTCCTTCGTCCACGCTACCTCCGGAACCGGCTCCCCGCCGATCTTCACATCCCAGCGAACCGTCTGCCCAGCTTTGACCGTGATACTCTTCAAGCAGTCGTGCTTCAGCCAAGCCGGAACTGAAACAATCACTGATTGATTGCGACGATGGTCTAGCTGCACCTCCCTCCAGCTCAGCGCCCATCACGCAGAAAATTTCAAGTGACTGTAACTTGAGAAAACCCTGAGCCATTTCGAACATGAGAGAGCGACAGCTTTTTTAATTTTATTCCTTACAGATATAGCTTTTTTATTTCATTCCTCAGAAACATTTCCTTACCAGTGAGAAACTCTAGTGGATGCCTGCTCCGACTGTTTTGTTCTAATCCTTGGGGCTGAGAAATCAGCTGGTTTCTTACCACAATTTTTCAATAATTTTAAATACAATAACTTAATATAAAAACCGCTTTCATTTCTTTGTCGATTTCTTATGTTTTTCTTCTACAGTCTCCAAAATCGATTTCCATGCTTAACAATTCTTCGTTCAAACACGCATATATGTATTCCCTTCGTTGAGAATTCTGTAGCGGTTCCACTCTATGACAAAGATAAAGCTTACTCGGAGATAATGACGGGATATCTATTAGACTTTTAAACGAAAGGATACCGAACTAATAATCAAAGCAATCGATCAACGACAAAGTGGAATAGGAATAGGTGAGGAAATCTTGCAAATCTTCTATTTGCAGAACTCACTGAATTTTGGCTTCGCGAGCTGCTTTTCTGAAGCATCCGACGGTTGTCCAACACCGGCCTTATTGAAGGCCTTAACTCTGAACTGGTACTCTTTCCCCTCTTTGAGACCGTCGATTGACGCTTTCGTGTCTGAGAAATTGCAATTTGAGTCAGATTATCAGCTTGAAAGACTTTGGTATCTGACGTAAGGAACAAATTTGACAAGCAGGGAAATAAAAATTGCTCCTTCCAAAGTACGACAAAAATTCCTGGATCTTTTTTAAAAATGCTGTAAACAATTGGAAGACTGTCTAGTGCCACAAACGTTTCTATTTGCTACGTCTATAAAATTGAAGTCGAATCCAAGCGTTTTTGCTAAGCTTGAATGTAAAAACACCAGTTTGTAAATAACGTGTGCCTCTTTAAGTCGGTAACGTATTTCCGAAATTTCAGCAACTGTCAACTTTAGTAACTATTAAGTCGAAATTATCTGACGTTTACAACGTTGGAAGTAAAACTTTTCCACTATATTGGACTGATCCAACCTGGCACTTTGGCTATTTCCTTCCATTCCCTAGTTTCCGGATCTCGAACTTCAACAATATAGCCCTCAATAGGAGCACCACCATCTTTTGCTGGAGGGTCCCACGAAATATCAATCCTATCAGCATCGTAGTCCGTGATATTGGGCCTTCCGGGCTTTCCTGGTTCGTCCCACGGATCCTAAATTTATGGGTTTTCGGTCGATCGTTGTCTCCGTGAATATGGAATAAAAGAAAACTGACCTTGATTAAGATGTATTGGTCTCCAGTTAGTGGCTCCGATTCGCCTTCCTTGTTTACTGCTTTTTACACTAAAACGAAGGAAAA
Source organism: Angiostrongylus vasorum (assembly GCA_018806985.1). Lineage (NCBI taxonomy): Eukaryota > Metazoa > Nematoda > Chromadorea > Rhabditida > Metastrongylidae > Angiostrongylus > Angiostrongylus vasorum. Next base: position 473,158 of record JADANN010000198.1, on the reverse strand, counting down.
TCGTTTCGTGGGATTGTTGGTGCTATTCCGTAATATTAACAAAAATTTTAGAGCTAGTATTCAACCATACAGAGGAATGGGTTATGTCTGAGAAGATGTTCTGCTCAAACAACTTCTCGTTGTTTTTCATAATTAGTTGCATGCCGTTTTAAATCTTGATAGCTAAAAATCTCAATTAGACCCAGGTTTACGTTTGCCGTTGAGGACGGTAGGAACATTAGGCTACAGGGATTTGTAGGGAGCCAGGGATTAATAAATAATCCATGCGTGGGTGTGAATACACTGCATCATTCAATGCATCAAAGGAAAATGCAGCGCGCTAAACATGAGGAAAACTTACCGGAACTTGTAGTTTCCTTTATTTCGAAGTCCTTTAACTTTCATTTCTGTAGTGTTGCCATCGACACGACCAACCTGACAAAAACACTGGCCGTATTTTTAGTGATGGTATTCTTTAGACAACGTAAGATTGAAAACGCGATGTGATTGGGTGATGAGACAAAAGTTTAGCACTTGGACTGCCTCATCGCGCAAAAAAGGCGCTCTTCTCACTTCACGAGGACGGTTTATGCAGTTATAAACCCTCGGAGCCACAGGATTACCTCTATATACTTTCCCTTGTTATCCATGTCTTGTGCTTCAATAATGTATGCGGTCAGTGGGTCGCCTCCGTCGTCCTGAAACATGTAGCGCTATTAGGAGCTCTGCCGCTTCCATTTCTTCAAAGTACATTGGCCGAAATTTTTGCAATTTTTTAATAATGTAGTAAAAAAACTTCCTTCCACCTCTCTTGAAAAGGCGTGCTTGTCATCAAATCTTACCATTTGTTTCATAGTAAGTAAATCATGCTAGGTCTGAATGGTTCAATCTTTTATGTAGAATTTTTAAAACGACGACGAACCTCTGGCGGATTCCATGCGAGCGTAGCGCCGTCTTTGTGAACGTCGGAGACTTTCAGCGGTCCTTTTGGTGGAGTCGGTCTGCCAACTACGGTTACTTTAGCGGTGCTGTCAGCCGTTCCAACCGAATTCTTCAGCGTTATTGTGAATTTTCCAGAATCTCCTCGTTCAGCATTCTCGATCTGATGTAAACGATAAGGAGTTCAGTAAAAGCTTCTCAGTAAGTCATGGTCAACTTCATTATTTTGAATGGAATATTTTAGAATACCAGAGCCAACAAGTTTCAACGCAGTTGTAAGCCACTTTTTCTAAAAAAGAAAATGCACTGCACAAACAAACAAACATTTATAGAATGTTCAACCTCACTGGGTTCTATGCCCGTTTTCTGTATCCTATAGAATCATTTCTGCTATCACGCAGCCCATTGACTATGGATATATATATATATATATATATATATATATATACACATATACATATACATACATATATGAATATATATATACGGAATATATATATACGGATATATATATATATATATATATATATATATATATATATATATATATGGATATGGTAGAGTGAATTTGCCGAATTTGAGCGGTATCTACAGTGTCGTTTGAACTTACCTTCAGTACAGTCTTCCCTCGTTCTGTACTCATTTTCACTCGCCCTTTGGGCTTCAGTGGTTTGCCATCAACCATCCAAGAAACTTCGGGTACCGGCGCACCGCTAATCGCCACATCGTACTTGATTGTTTCGCCGACTTTCAAACGAAGATCTTGGATCCCACCTCCCGGAAACTCCGGAGCAACTGAAATATAGCAAGACTGACCAGTTAGGATAAAAGGGTCCGAACTATTTATGTAATCGAAGTGGTTGAAATATTTCAAGACTACAGTTCTCGAAAAGCATTACTTGCTGCATTATTGTTCAGCAAACACGAGGATAACCAAACAGAGAAAGTACTAATTCAACATTTTAACCACATGAAACACAGAACATCTTCTTCGCACATTCACTGCTTTCTATAAATCTCCCAATGAGTATTTCACGTAGACACCAACCACTAGGAGTTTATATGGAAGCGCAATGAGCCTCTCTCACATGTTTTAAATACTATGGGAGATCACGCGTGATAACGAGGCATTCCTCCTTGCGGCTTATCGGATTCTTGGAATTCATCCAGAATGGTCCGAGAGTTTTGTGAGCCGAAGTTTTCGATTCCTGCGCGAGGATGGTAACTTCTACTCGAAAATCTTCCCCGTCATACTCTTGCGGTCCATGCGCCAGGTGTATTACTTGGTCCAACTTTAAGTTTAGGGAAGGCGTGTGGCGCAGTGGTTGGAGGCGCCGCTGCCACACACACGTGGTATCGATCCCCGCACCCCTCGCCCATCAAGCCTTCCGTCCCTCCGGGGGTCGGTAGATTGGTACCAAACCTGTCTGGGAGGATAGCAACACTGGGCCCCATACATCGGTATGCCATCGCGAGTCATTGTAAAGGCCAGATATGCATTCAATCACCTCAAACAATACTTAATAAAGTCGTATGCACGGCCATCGCTCACGGATTGATCAACGCCAAGAGCTTTATCCTTTATCCTTAACTTTAAGTTTATCGAGTTCGTGTTCTTTTATACGAACGCAGAGTGGTCTACCTGTTTCGTCAATGTATTCGTCTCCGTACGCTTTACAAGAGACTTTATAGATCGCACCCGAACTTATGCAATAGCCATCTCTGTTGTTAGGGGATATTCTGCAACTCTGCGTTGTACATAGACGGTCGTAATGGCGGTTGCGATCTAGCCGGCGTTTTGGAGTGCTCGGTGGTATTTCTATCATTGTTCCGGAATTCCCCAGCGCGGCACTTCTTAAGCAACGTTTTATACCTGCACGTATGTCGTTTGAAATAAATGGAAGGATAGCCAGCACCTTATTATCGCTAGGAATATCTTTTGGTGACTTGGGTTTTTCTCTACACGCACCCTGGCGAGCTACAGTTTCGTAGCCATTGGAAACTACTGTTTGCCCCACAAGTTTCAGGAATTCCTCCTTCTGCTGCTCTCGTTACGCCGGTAGCTCTTCAAAACATGTTTCTTTACAAGCGCCTTTTTTTTTCTGTATCAGTGGTTCTCCCAGGCCAGGCTAACCTCTGGACTCCAGGAAACTACAGTGGCTAGACCAGGAAAACTCCGAAAAAAACGGGGATTATGCTGAGGCCGCCCAACCAGTGAAGACGGGCCATCCAACTATCCAAGTATAGTAATGGCCTGAAATCGATGAAATACTCAGCGGAAGTCTCATAGAAAGCGGTAAGTGTGCGAAGAAGGTGTCCAATGCGAATGGAATCTTAAATCAGTATTTTTCTTCATTTGGTTACGGAAGTGTTTTACCGGGTGGAGTGCAAACTGACCTTTCCAGGCTGTAAACAACGCAAAATCCGCCAGAACGTCAGCGTTATCGTCAAAAAGAAAGCAACTCTGTTTGCTCAACAAGAATCTTACTCAATGCAGCGATTAACAGAGAGTCGGCCTCGGGAACGCTGTGTGATGTGTAGAAAAGCTGTTAACTGCGCTATACTTCCTGGTTTTCGGGCATTTTTACAAATTACTGGCTCACATTTGGTCCACAATTTTTGGAAACAATATGGTTGAGTAGCCTAAAAGGCTAGGACCAATGCTTACGCGCTTTTGTCTCACACAATAACTGGTCCGCAGTTACCTGTGCAGGGTTAACTCCTTCACAATCGCGCAGTTGTTCAACCCAATTCCTCAAATATTGTGCAATGAGTGCGTTTAGCATTAAAAATTAATCTTCGGATAAAAAAATTTAGCGAGACGTTTTTAGCGACATACACATTTTATCTGAGAAATGAGTTATTATGTTAGCTAAAGTTTAAAAAACTATACGAAGATCAACATGCTGACAATAATGGAACACAGAATGTCAAAAAACGAGTGCAAAGGAGGCAAACCTGGCTTCGCCATGATTTTCACGCTTTTACCATGATCGCACGGATCTCCAGGTCCAGCTTTATTCACAGCTCTCACGCGGTAGTAATACTCTCGACCTTCGATCACCTTGTCGTCGGTTATACGGTGCACTCCATCGCCGTCGGCTGGCGTCGTTCCGACCACATTCCATGCCTTTTCGGATTTCTCACGTCTCTCCACAATATATCCAGTGATCGGTGACCCGCCATCATTTTCTGGCGGTTCCCATTGAAGAGTCAAAAAGTCGTGATCCATTTCAGCTACATCCATATTTCGAGGTTTTCCAGGTGCTTCTGAACAACAACACACCCGACATTTAAGCTAAGCTGTCTACACATTCCTGTATTATTAAAAATAAGCTATCTAGGTTAGGTTGTTGAAGATGAACAGCCAACAGTTTAAAGAATCTCGAAGAAGGAAACTGTGAGTATTAAGCACGTATGAAAGCTGGGTTAGGACTATTATCGTCTTTTGTTATGAACAACAAAGGCAAAAAGTTTCCGGACTTGCTCGACGAGTCTCGCAGGCGACCGAGAACCTCCTTGGACAGGAGTAGTTGGCCGCACAGATCACGAAGCCGTCAACGACCCCATCAAGAAATGTTCTAATTAATACTTACTATTATATCAAGCACTTTGAAATGCGTAGAAAACAAATAAGAAGGCTAAGATTTGCAAACCTCGACTCTGAGATTTTTTCCCCCTTCTTAAATTAAGCTTTTTATAAGTTTTTTACTGTCTGGTATAAAACCAAACCTTCCTTACTTTTCTTTGCCGAAAACAAACAAGAAATGGAAAATTCGAAACACTTCAATCATGAAATGCTGAATAAAATTGCGGATTCGGATAAACACCGCTAGTTTGTTCTGAGGGAGTTCTATCCAAATGTGATAGACGTGGCATCGTGGTAGCTCGGGAGTTTTCTGCTTGGAATGTCCCATAACTATGTTCAGCCAAGTGTGGGGGGGGGGTAGCGAGCGAGCTGAGGTCAAACGAGAAGCTCTATCCAGCTCTTGCATTTGTCCCTTCGGTTTGCAATCTAAGTTAGGGCAAAGACACTCACTGTATGGATTCTTGGCAGTCACAGTTTCTCCGGTAAGCGGCTCCGACTCTCCAACGTCGTTCATCGCTTTCACGCGGAACCTGTACTCGTTGTTCTCTTTCAGATCTTTCACCTGAAGTGCTAAAGCTACTTCAAAAAGGAGCTTAACCAGGAAAAAAAATGAAGAACACTGAGATTAGGAATAACTCATGAATTTCCGGTTATGTCAAAACACTTCGAATAGTGATAAGAAAAGCGCAGTACACCTTAAATTCGGTGGCTTTAGTTTCGCCGATTTTCTTCCAATTCCCGCCTCTTTCCTGCTGTACTTCAACAATGTAGGCCCTCACTGGTGTGGCTTCGTCTGTATCGGGTTGACCCCATTTCAAATCAACTCCTAAAAGTAAAATTAGTTGGACATCCGTATGCTCAGCTCTCTTGTTGTTTAGTCTAAGCCTCATAAAACCAAAGGACGAAAAAAGTACGCCAACCACTTTCCAGATTTGACTAAAGTTCTAGATTGTTGCTCAGATTGCACATTCGTTGAAATACTGAACGCATTTCAGAAAGGGAAAACCTCCAATAATTAACAAAATCAAGAAGTACTCTTTCGTGAAAAAAGTTCTTTCCCAGTTGAAAAAAAAGCGATTTTTTATCTAGAAAAGAAAGAAAGACGTTCCTGAGGTCTCACCTTCGGCGGTGACATTTTTCGTCTCCAGCGGTCCTTTCGGAGGTTTTGGCTTGTCCTTCACGAACAATTCAAACGCAGCGAGCGCTGTTCCACCAGAGTTGCTCAATTCAAGAGCCCACTTTCCCGTGTCAGCTAACTGAAGGGAATTTTTTATACCTAAGCGGAAATGAAAATCATTGTCCGAAGATGTGGCAAATAATAAATGTAAGAAAACTTGCGGTTATCCAAACTACAACAGAACGTCACCTGGGGATCCTTGAACTTAATCTCGACGACGTCACCGTTGACCACCACCTCAACTAATTTCTTCATCTCCTCAGTAATCGGTTTCCCATTCCGCAAGATCGCTGGCTTAGGATCTCCACGTCGCGTGCCTTTGATTTGGAATGGAATCTGTAATTGAACATCTCTAATCGGAGTCAAACTTATGAGTCAAAGTGCATCAGTTCCACTGTCAGTTCGAATCTGACGCCTACTATTGATGATATAACCAAAACCAAATAGTCCTTGAAGAACGTTTTTTCTTCATCGGTGGCAGCTCTACATTTTAGCGATTCTTACATAAGGCTTTTTGAACCGCAACCGTATTTAACTATACTTAAATCTTAATTTAGTTGATGTTCAAGAATGGTGGTCATTACGAATACGGTTTTGGTTCGATCTCGCTCAGGGCTCATCAACCCTCTCATCTCTCCGGGGTTGGAAAATTGGTACCGGACTTGTGTGGAACGGTTCATGTTTCTCAATCCAAGTGGGAACGCTCTAGCCCGGTTAACGCAGGTCTCCAGGAACGATCGACTCGACTAGCATTCAACGACGTCCATGATGAAAGGAAAATCCTCAGCCAGCAGCTGAATCTGTGCGTAAGAAGTTGAAGAAATTCGTGGATGATGAATACGAGAATTGTTGGGATTCGCACTGCAGGTATGAAAGGCCGATCTTATAAAAAAAAGTGTCCTACGTAAAATTATCTGCTACTTCATTAGAGCATTTCTTTTATACAGCCCACAGAGCTAATGCATTTAGTGGAATATATTTTATATCGTAAGCCGCTATTGAGCATCTGAGGGTCATTGGCTTTTTATAGCAAAACCTATTAGATCTTATAATACCTAGAAAAATGTGGACAGCAGCCAACTATAGCACGGAAAGGGCTTGCCTTGACGACGCACGGTTCGCCGGCCTTGGCTTCGATTTTCTTCGGCTTCCAGTTGATGATTGGGCGCTTCTCAGCCTCGAGCACTGTCACGAAGCAGCTTCCGATCAGGCCTCCGACGTCAATCTCGTAATTCTCGCCCTCGTTCAGCTCGATCTTGCTGATCTTCAGTGTGTGCGTACCGTTCCTCGACTGAGTTTCAAACTTTCCACCTGCAATAAAAAACTCCTCTCTTCGTTCAGATTTCTCCTATGTCCGAAATGCAATAAGAATTTTCCTACACTAAAGGGAGTAAGTGAGCCATGGCAAATTTTCTTGAAGCATGCAGGCAACCATTTGAAAAACAACAAGCATTGTTTAAAAAAAAGGAAAGATGGATCCATGAGTTTTAACCTTTATTTACTGCCTATTCTTTCTTCGTTGAAGGTATCATGTGAAATACAACTACAGTTATGCTGAGACATCTCATATTATAGCATTTTTGTGATTGGATTTATGAGTGTTGGCGAAAGTAATCCTCACAAGGCCTTGGAAAATGTGGCGCAAACGTGAAGTCCCACACGGGAAACCAGATAGAAAATTAACCTGGCATGCTGGTGATCTTGATGCCGTTCCGAGTCCAAATTCCCGGTGTCTTGTTATCCTTTGTCTGGCATGTCATCACGATGTCATCTTTCTCTACGACCTCCAAGTCTTTCAATTCAATGATAAACTTGTTCAAAGCTGAAATGGATCACTTTTTATTCTTCATTTAACAGTTTCTTGGCTGCCTAGATGACACACGCAGCCTATATTAGGACGATTCGAAATATTAACAAGCGTTGTTGTTGAATTTTACAAGCATATTTCGTGGTTTAATAGATTTTCTAGCATTAAGTTTAAGATTTTAGGTTCGTTGATATGAAGCCATTAAAACAAGAAAAATGTATCAGTTCGGTTCATCAGCTCAAACTTGGAAGTAGAAAGAACGTAAAACGCCGTAGAAAAAACTATACGTATGAGATGGCAGTCCGAACAAAAGTGAGCAATGGTTCAAAAAGTTTTGTTCCGGAGGCATGAAACGTGAAGATGAGCGAAGTAATGGCGGCCCATCATCAGTTGGTGATGATCAATCTGAAGGATATAATGGGGGGCATGCTCACTAGAAACCACCCGAGAGGTAGAAGAACCAAACGTTAACAGTTCAAGAATTACTCTTCGCGATCAGAAGTCGCACATCGAGCTGAAATGGGGTACTACTCATCCAGAGCGCGCACCGCACTTCGCACTATCCAAGTATCACGTTTTTCAATCCCTGCAAAGGTCGGTGACCTTGTGTAGCGATGACCTGGGAGCAGTACAACAAAGCTATTCCAGAATTCCAGACAGCAGTAGTTCCACTAGCATTCATCAGCACTCACGAAGAAGAACGAAATCATTAAGTAGCAGCTAAACGTAAATCCGTATGCAACGAATTGAATGAAAAAATATGCTGGTATTTCCACAACACGTAACGACGTGCTATAGAAACAAAACAAAATGGTTTCCAAATTTTTCAAACAAAATGGGAAAAAAAGAGTGAAGGTGACAAGGATAGTGCTTATCACTCCAGTGACTAGCAATAACAACAATATCATTTGAGATGGGCAGATGAACGGGTGATTTAAAAGAAACGAGGAAGTAAGGAAATGTATGGCACGTACGGTCAACGATGAGCTGTGCCATCGTCTTGTCGTCCTTCGTCGTGCATTTGTATTCTCCGTGGTCTTTCGATTCTGGCCGAAACGATAGTGAGACGTCGTTTTCGGTTTAAAATCTCTTCTTTGTACCTTAACATAGCTTCTTTTAAGTAGAAACTTGAAGAGCGCTATTTTCTGAGAGTGAGAAGTCTGTTGCTAATCTTAGTTTCAGTAGAATTCCTTGATGAAATTCACTTTATATTGCGAGAACGGAACATCACTGGAACGTAAAACACATAAAAATTATAACCCTTGACCCATGGTAAAGATCGATAATCCATGGTCGATAAATAATCTCTATTTAACATTGCTTTGGGCTGCCATCGAATACCTCTGAATTCCACCGTAACGGATAGAGAATCTCACTTCAAAAGGCTACGTAGTGAGATAAAATAGTTATATACCTTGACTAAAAAATTCATTCCCCACTCAGAACACCAATAAGGAGAAAATGAGAGGAATCGTATCTATAGGCTGTGAAAACAGCTGGATTTGTGGGTGCCTCCAAGATTTTAAACGTTCAAGAATCTCACTTCACGCCATCAACGTGGATTTTGACTCCGTCGTGCCACCATTCGACTTCGGCTTCTCGATCGTTCACGTCCGTCTCCAGCGTGGCTTCCTCGTGCTCACTAACCTTTTGGGATTTCATAGGAACAACGAACGTATGACGGGGGTTCTGAAAACGATTACTGTCTAGTGTATCCACTTCAGTAGCGTTCACCTATAGTATACATGCTACGGCGAGACACCGTAAACAGCAGTGAATTACACTTTGATAGGAAAACATGCGAAAATAATGAATAGATTACCTTCCACATAGACCTGCACCTTGCTGAATACTTCGTTTGTGATTCGTGCCGTCCATTCGGCCTGATCGGCTTCTTCAACCTCCTTGATTGTCAAAGTACATCGACCTACGGCGTCTTTTTCTATGGTATATCTTTTGTCGTTTCTGCAATAGTCGTATAAAAAATGAAGTGAAATTGCTAAGAAAATGTTTCGCTAAGGCTTGGATACACTGGTAGTTTTCGTATCACCCACGTCTTTGGACAGAGCATGTGGAAGCAAAATGTCACTGTTTTGAATTCACTCATATCACACTCATTTGGAATTTTTCCCCCAAGCAATTTCACCGTTGTCATAGGATTTCGAGAAAAGTACTGTCGAAGAAACAAATTCGTAAGGTCACAGTCAAACGGAATGTATCTGCGTCAGAGAAGCATCAGGGTCACCGAAGGGATACTTGTGATGATTACCAAGGCAACCTATCTATTCACTGGCTAAAAACTAAAACTAGTCCCTCGTGTTATTGCAGCTGGCTGGACGCAAGACGAAAAGCGGTCATACAAGCGAGCAAAGTTATTTCGACTGAGAATAAATACAATCCATCACATATCACTACTAAGCTCATCAATCTATGAAGAATATGAACAGACCCCATGAAGCATAATGATCATCGATCTGAAGAGAGCTTTCGACTAGGTAAAAACCAAAATGGGCCTACGAAAGCATAGGAGAAAAACGTACACATCAATCGGTTGATTGCCTCTCCACCAGACCACAGGTGCTCGTGGCGAGTTCACCTTACATGTGAGAACAGCTTGTTTTGTTCGGTAGATCTCTTGCGTATTCGGCAGAGGATTCAAAAACGAATATTTCATCGGTGGTTCTAAAATTTCCATATTGACATCAACATCAAATAAAGAGAGCGGTGCGAAATGTCGGAAAACTCCTCCCTATTCCGTCTTTAAAAAAGCCGCAAAAAATTTAACGCTCATTTAGACCACATGAAGTACGGGACTTGAAAGAAAGTTTACAGTTTTGGTAAAACACACAGGTGAATGTGTACTGGCTTAAATTTGTTGTATGCTGGAGTTCCTCAGCATTCCAGCTTCCAAGTGCAATGGTTGATCATAGTTTTATTGATACTGACCCAAAACGGTCAAGATGGCGCTCGTAGGCACACCATTCGCTTCGCAAGTATACTTTCCGGAGTCCTCTACCTCTGGGTTGTTGATTATCAAAGTACAGACAGACTTCTCGATTACGATCTTGTACTTCAAACCTAAAATCGCAAACTTCACAGCTTTTTCGGTCCTACGTCCTTCAGTATTTCTCTGAAATTAAGACAAATGTTTCAAATAGTTCTTAAACACTTCATAGCCTTTCAGTTATCTAGAATAGGGGTGAAAACAAAGGATAAATCTGCACACCTCCAGAGAAAATTTCTTTCCGGTCTTTGTACCATCGGATTTTAGCATTTGGGCGAGAATATACACATTTCCATTCAGCAAATTTGTCAACCTGAATGAAATATGAGAATGTAGAAGAAAAAAGTAAAAAAAAACATCCTGAAGGAAGCCAAGAGAAACCCCGTAGGCGATCTTGACCGCTGTTATCAATTCCCATATCGCAAAACCATTTACACCGTCGACGGAAACTTTTGTTTTGAAGCTGCATTAGGCTACTCACCTGGACTAAATGAAAAACTTCCAGAACGGCTAAGGTTCAAAAGAAATATTCGGAGGAGTTAACTCACAAAGTTTTGGTACTGTTAATCCTTTGTTTACAGATTTATAGCTAGCCAAATAGAAACGCGATCAGCAGTTACCGTAGTCGCCCACAATTTTAAAGAGCCAAGTGAGCAAACAAATGGCGGTGACCGATGGCGGATAACTGACTAATTTGAGGCCAATCTTGCAAAATTTAGCAAGTTTATAAGTGATCACCTGCTGTTGAACCGTCTTATCTGGAAGAGGCTGCTCCCATTTTTCGACTTTCTTCCCGGGAAATAGCGATTGTCTGCGTTCAGCTTCGGTCATCGGTGGTTTCTCTTCCTCCGGTTTTAGACCGGCAGGTTCGTATTCCCTGAGGTATAAATGGATTACTATCACCAGAAAAATACAATAAATATTGGTGGAACTAAGAATAACGAAAGCAAGTAGTAATAAACGTAAAATGGCTGGATTACAGTGCATGAGGGGAAACAGCATGAGTAGAAAGTGCTAGTGAATAAACTACCTCAGAAGTGAAGATAGTGCGTGAGTTCCTAGTGAGCTAAGTGCGTGTGTTCCTAGTGACCTACCTAGAAGTGATGATGGTGCAGCCGGAGCAGTGGTGGGGCCTCTCTACAAGACTACCACGAAAGCACATGGTCATGCATTGTGAGCGGCGTATACTAGAGTTGTACCCCGACGTTGAAAAAGGGTTCCTCCGTATCACACGAGACTTCGAATATTCGAAGAAACGATTGATTACGGATGTTTTGAAAGTCGAATCATCTCAACTGTTTTACTAAGCAGTCTTTGTCATTACTAACGAGATCTAGCTGATAGATTCAAAAAGTTCTGATGATCCAACTATTCGAAAAGGTAGCACAGTTTTTGTCGAAGGGCATAACTCTAATATCAAGGAAGAGTGGATAATGTGATTAGTGTGCGAGACCACCGCGTACCTGCCGAGAAGTTTCACACTGCGATGTTTAGCACTGAACACTTACGTTTAAAAGGTTTAGGTATTTGCATTTTTCGAGTGTAGTGGTTACGAAGGTACAGGATACAATATAAGATTTCAATAACGGCTGGTATGTATGTGCAGGGCTAGAAGGATATGATGTGTTACTATGTCCTCGTGGTATGTATGGGAAATAAGAAGTTATGCAACCGTTGCTTTCGTAAAAAAGACCGTCCAGAAAGTCAAAAAAGGTGACAAACTGCTTGACAAAAAGCACTGAAAGCTTCTAGGTATTGGTATGATGAACAACGCATACAGAGGTACGAATACATTGGTTCCAGCAGAAACCTACCTGTGCTTAAGCATTGCACGAAAGTCCAAACTATTGTCTGATGTGACCAACAGTTTGATGTCAATGGTGTCCGAACCATGTGAATTCTCAATAGTCAATGTATACGGGCCATCATCCTGCAAAAAACATCCTGATTACCAAACCACCTGAAGGTGTTTTATAAAAGATGGCTTCACTTCCTGACTGGCACAGTCTCACATCACTACCACATGAAGTTCCCAAAATGGTCTAAGAGAGCTAAATCCGGTCTTAGGATCGTCATTCATAAACCCATGTGAAGACTTCGATACGGGATCTGGGCAATGGTATCGGTGATAGCTTATAAAACTGAGCATCGCCTACGGGCCATATCGCAGTTATCGCTCATTTCAAAGGAGGAAAACTTCATAAGGAAAAAAGAACGCATGCCAGAAATGAGGGAAAACTTCGGTGAAATTCGGAATGAAAACGAAATCAGCAGAGGGTAAAAAACACTATTGATGAAAAACAATTCATTTAAGGAACAGCCGAACAAAAGTTTGTCTTTCGAAGGAGCACAGTAGTTACACTAGTTTTTTCTTCACAAAGGCATATCGAGGAGTGCAGAATTGACTGACTAGGGATAAAATAAGGATGTCTGAAACTTTCAGCACTGAACAATCCCTGAGGGATGTGCAATCCATTCGACATCATCAAGCCTCGTTAGGAGGTGATTGAATGCATATCTGGTTTGTACAGTAATATACAGTGGGCCATCGAGATATCGAGTCAGCACTGATATCCTCTTAGACAGGTCTGGTAGCAATTTGGCGATGCCGGAGTGATAGAGAGCTCGGGATCCCTGGGTGAGGAGTGGTCGATCCATTTACAACCACGCATTCACCGCAGTAGACATCAAATCATTGCGGTACATACGCTCAATAGAGAGAGATATAGAGACCAATCACACGCAAATGTGTGTTGGAAAACCGTAGTTGATGGCGAAATACCAGCATGTGATAGCTTCGAGCAAATCGTCTTCTCTGTGATTTAACTGCATTGAACGCATTTCGGCTGTAATGGTTCCAAGCTGCCTAGCGATGGCTACAGTACGACGGGGACAACTTAACTTCATTCATTTCTTTCCTTTTTTCTAAACATGAAACAGGCAGCGGTTGGGAAAAGAGAAGAATGGCTGCTAGAACGGAGCAGGAGCACTTCAAAGCTGATTGACTATAGTAAAGTGGAGATTAGATTGCTCGAGCAAACAATGTCGAAACAGCCTGGGCAACTCCAGCCAGCATTAAAACAGAAATAACAAAAAGACTTAAATTTTTGAACAAAACCACACGGTCTCTGGTTTCGAGTTACGGAAAATTATAGGTATGATGAAATTCATCGTCATGTGTAATACACCATGCACAAAAAGGCTATGCTTGTAGCTTGAAAAGAAGAGGAGTTTCTCTTCTTCCAAAAGCTTCTTTCCTGAAAAATCTAATCCCAATAATCTAGTCGTTCCTGAAGCTCTCCCCTCTAAACTATAAAGAGGGTGCACTCTTGTTTGAGAAACCGCTGTAATTGCCACCTGCCGAATGGAGTGATTCGACAGGCGGACATTCCCCTGCGGAAACGTGCTGCTCAAAAAAGCGGAATGAAACAAGACGGCCTACTCTGAAGGTTCGCGAACTCCGACGAAATTCTTCTGACTACCATCCTTGGGCGCATCACCTCAATTTCAGAGGCCATCCGGGCCGGCGTGGTGATGCCAAACATGCCTCTCATTCCCGACTGCAAAGGGATGGTGCTTCTTTCATACTTATTACCAAAAAGAATCACTGGTCGTGTAAAAAATACTTGGAAAGATTCAAATCCCTTTTTAATGAGGTAAACGAAATAAGAACGTCCAGAAACCCGAAAAAAAGCGTTTTTGAAAACGGAATTAGTACTGGACACAATAAGAACCTTGTGGATTCCCTAAATACAGCACCGAAATTATTCGAAAGCATATTGCTAACTTTTTTATTTGCAGCCTACTATAAATTTTCACGGCAGGATATTATGTGAAGTATAACCACAATTATGAGATACTTGCAAAACTCCGGACCTTGGGTCTCTCTAGGGAACCCGAACCGGCAATGAACCCAGTTAAGCTGAGAATGTAGTCAAAATCACAATGTTAACTTTTTTTATTTACCGCCTATTAGAATTTCTCACGGCAGGGTATAATGTTTGGTACAACCACATTTCGATATTCGATTTCGAGACTACAGCCTTAACTTAATTGGATTCATTGCCGATTTGGACAACGCGTTAGCCCCCGAAAAAAGGCAACAGAGAGTTCGGTCCTCACCGCAGACACATGCGGTCCGGACTTTAAAAAATATCTCTGCACCATTGTGGTAGTATCGCACGCAATACCCTGCCGTGAAAAACTGTAATAGGCAGTAAACAAAAGAAGTTGAGATAAAATTTACAATTCAAACACCTTCGAAAAAGTCAGTTTCGAAAATCTTCTCGAAACCTTTGAAAAACCTTGATCTTTATGAATTATGTTACAGAAAGTTCAGAGCACTGTAGATCGTAAAATTCAAAAAATAGCGAAGTGGGAAGCATCACTTGACCGAGGTGTATTTCATTCGGAAGTGATCAGAATCGAGCACTCTAGGAGCAGTACTCTCTTTCGTATTCACCTTTACTCCTCGAGAAATTAAAACAGCTAGCTGATTTCGATGATAATAGCTAGCCGCATTTGAGAGCTTAAAGAATAGGAAGGCGGACTTGTGAAAGTGGCTTCGGCAAGCTACGCTCAGTAGGAACACATATTGTTGTCTCTTGATCGACCAATGAGCAAGATTTTCAGTTTTACCGATGCTACTAGAAGTTTTGTAACTTCCAAAGAACCATAATGCACTTTAAATTGATCATGGCTCTCAAAAAATCCAGTCACACAACATTGGGTGAGTGGAGAAAAGAAGAGCAAACGCGTGGAAAACGGTGTTTCTGGATGAACACTGATAGGTTTGCATGCTGATAGTACAGAAGGATAGAGTTTTGCTGAGCATGAAGGAGATGATTTAGTGAGCAACAGACCTGAGATCGACATTTGAGCAGCGCCAGCGAGACGGTATTGGTCTGGCCATCGGTCATGTGCCGGAAGCGGCCGCCGTGCAGGATCTCGCGGTTGCCTTTCGCCCAGCGCACCGTCGGCACCGGGTCGCCCTCCACCTTGCACTGCAGCACCGCCGTCTCATCTGAATCAGAACTAGTCACTCATCTCCTGCCAACTATTTCTCTCACAGTTCAACTACGTACATCTCAGAATATCTCTGAAAACTGCATTATCTGCTTTCATAGAAAAACTTTGGATTCTCACGTAAAAAAAATACCAGCCAGCCGGTTATTTTCAGAATATACAACAAGAGAATCAGTGAAATATAATCAAGAAATGTGAACAAATATATTTCCGGCCATTGACGTAAGTAAATGTAAACAACGGCGACATCTACACTTCTTTCAAACCAAAACCTAGAACGACCAATTTTTGTTCCTCAAAAAAAATAAAAAAAAGGATAAAGCTCAAGGCGTTGATCACTCTCTGAGAGATGCGCCATGCATTCGACTTCATTAAGTATAGTTGGAGGTGACTGAATGCATATCTGGCCTTTGCAATGATCCGCGGTGGCCTACAGATGTATCGAGCCAGTGCTGCTATCCTCCTAGACAAGTCTGCTACCAATTTGCCGACCCCGGAAAGATGGAAGGCTTGGTAGGCCATGGGCGCGGGGGTCGATTCCACATGTGTTGCAGGGTGCCTGCGACCACTGCGCCACACGCGCCCTTTTCGAAAGAAATATGGACGGCAACTAGATTGAACATACGACGTGGATAAAGTGATTTGCTAGTTCCACGGTACGACTTTCAACGAAAAAATTTCAATTAAAGTAGTTAAACGTAGCGGAAAACGGTGACTGTCGTCGTTGCCGTCGGACTCGTTTCCGGAAGATGATGAATGCAACTGAATGAGGTTTTCTAGCTGGTTTTGTTTCTTGTTTGTTTTCCACGAACCAAAGCCGTTAAGATTTCTAATAACACAGTGCCACAAATTGCTGTGGATCCGGAAGAAACGTCTGCCGACTCCAGCAGACAAACGACCGCCTTTTTCATTTCGTGTTGCAAGTCAGTGGAATAACGAGAACTTACGAAACCTACTGCATGCCATTCCTGGTCTCTATACGGCTTGTTTCTATCAGTTATTATAGGAATTCATCATTAATCTTCATTCGTCTATTACTTACTTATTGTCCTGACCTTTATCGACTACGAGAAGGCGTTTGTCAGCATCGAAACGAGTGCAAGCCTATCAACGCTCGTGTTACCATCCTGGAGTGAACCCATCCTAGGTACGTACACTAGCTGACTGTTATCGAAACTGCAGCACCATTACACAGCTTGTTCGTCGACGCTCCATCACACCCACAGGAAAAGCAGTTTAATGAAGCGACACAAGCGATACATGGTGCCACTAAGCTGCTCTACAATACGGCTATTTATTGAAGTGAATTTTAGCTTGTCCTTCGAAAAAAAAAGAAGACAAAATAAGCCGCTCTAGGGCATTAATAGGGCACGTCTTCAGTTTTGGCTCATCAATTCTGTTGCAACGGCTTCTCTTGTGATCCATTCTTCTTTGTTCAAAAAGTATTTTGTTCTACCCCCGGACATGTAGAGATTCATTACAGTTGTTCTAGAAAGAGCTTTCTAAGAGCTAAGCGAAATAGACTGGGGTCATCTCCATCCTTTCTCACTAAGAAACAACAGGATTTCCCTAGAGGTACAGTACAAGAATTCCGTACGTGAGCTGTGCTTTCAAACAAAAATTTGGGCCTATTGTTCAATGCTGACTCCGATTTTTTGCTATTACTTTGCTTCTATTTATTCTTTTCAACTGCATCGTGCGAACAGATTCGTAAAGAAGCGAATTCATGAACGTTCCGCGTCTAGTCCAAGTTTGACGGAGAGCAGCGAAAACGGTTCACAATGTTAACGTTGAACTTGGAACTATTAAAAGTTGCGCAGTTACATACTCGGTTCCAAAACCTTCACGATGGAGATGAAAACGGTGAAGATGAAGAGGATACAGTACGGGCTGCCAACGGTGGTCACTTGAAGGCATCAATTGAAGAGGGTTCGGCACAATGTTTGAAGAGTGTGAAGCGCTAAGCGTTGAAAACAAACGTTCCAGAAATCCTCAATTGAGTAAGAAACTTGAAAAAAATATAGACAAATGGTTCCAAATGAATTCAATAAATGCTTAGAAGATTTTCGTTATAAAACCTGTTAAGTTCCGATGTGGGCCTAAAAATGGGTTCTATGCAAAGCCGATAGCATTTTGAACAATGTTCGACAATACTGAAGTACCGAAACTGTTTCCGATGTGAAATTTCTAACAAATGGAGATAACTACGGCCTCTCCATTTTCAGCAAATGAACTTGTTTCTGCAATCAAATCATCCCAGGCGAAGTCATTACAGCACAGAACTGTCAAAAAAAGAAATGGACTGAATCCACTAAAACCAGGAAGGAAACCTATTGGTGTTGAGGAGTTGAAAGAGACAAAAACTGTTGCACGGTGACATCTGACCTAACGAGACCTCTTGCCAGTCGACTACGTCATCGGGCCAAGTATCTCGTCAGCTTCCTGGTGACAAGATTTTTAAGAATCAAGTTACTGCAACAAGTACTATCAGAACATTCATGCGCTCATAAAGCCTGTAATTTATCCACGGTAGAATATTTGAGTTGTATTCGGACTGTGAAGGGTACACAGATCCTAAAAGGTTTTTAAAAAAACTCTGGCATGAGTCTCAGATATAAAGTGTATTTGACGCCAAAGGTTGAAAGGACTTAAGTTTGCACACCAACCGGCATAACTATGCTTATTAGCCTTATTCAAAGCGCTAATGCTATATTCCGTCTCAAATTGTTTCAATTCTGAATTAGATAGTCAAAATAAATATGGATTGTATATAAAAAATTAGCAACTATGAACTCTCGGAGATTATATGAGGACGCGTTCATCCGAAAAAGCTAATTGTGCTCACTTTCGACGACGGTCACGTTCTCGGGTACTTCGGTGATCCTCGGCGGAGCACCCTTCTTCCCCTTCGGGACCAGAGGAGTGGAAACCTTCTCGATGATCTCCTGAACGGACTCACGGCGCATGTCGATACTGCTACGTCGCTGAAAGGCGTCATCTTCATTGGACGTGGAGCGTGTCATGCACCTGTCCTGTTATGCACTCAGACTTGTGAGACATGCATGCAGTTGGGATCACACATAGGAGCACCCATAGCTAGATCGAGTGGAGAAACCTGTGTTGCTGCGATGACAGTACAAATTTATCCGTGAAAAATTGCTAGATCAACTGTTGTTGAAATTACTTCATTAGAGACTGTTTGCCGGTTAATTGAAACACATATAGAAACTTTATGATCATGCAATAGGAAATCACAGAAGAAATACGTCGGCTCACAATTGAATCGCTTCTTGAGTCACTCCCTCTCTTCGCTCGTGGTTCAAGAATCGACCCTCTTTGCGATAAGCTTTCAATGTCGCTTCCAGATGCCTCACTTAGTTCGTCGTCAGGTCGCATCACACGGCGCTGAGCCGGCTGATCCTTCGTAACCTTTTTCAGCGCAATTCCTTGCAAAAAACTGCCGCTTTTCGCGTCAAGCTTCTCCACGTTGGCAGGTTTCCGGCCAACTTGTTGCCCTTTTAAAGGCCATTTTGTACTTGCGCTGTTCTCCTCTTGCTGCAAAATTCTCCAAAAAACACTCAAAATATTACAAAAAATCAAAAACGACTAATAACACTCTCTAGCTGTTTTGGTGTGAGTACACTATCAATACACCAAGTTGTTAGCATTAGTGTAGAAAAGAACAACAGGCTAAATACTCCATCCTCACTCGACTCGAAGTGTCGATTTCTCCAGGTCGAGAAGGAATAGAAAGCCTCTTCGGCTTCTCCTCCTCAGATAGCCTTTTTCGGCTGCGAGGTCCAGCGAATGATGGCAGTTCTGAGATCGACTCGGAAATTTCATCGTCACTGGGCTCGCCGAGTAGTTGTCGCCGTCGATCCTCGGGGATAGTAAGTCCTGACGAAGGGATGCCGTCCGCTTGGGAGTCCTCGTCAGGCTCCGAACGCTCCACCTTTTGCTTTGATAACTGGGTCCGAGTCTTCTTCGGCTGGGAACTGCTATCTTGTGGTGTAGGACTCTTGCTTTTGCTTCGTTTTTTTGTCGGTCCTAGTGAAGCAACACTAAGCTCATCATCGGACTCCTTGGTCACCTTCAACGATGACATCTTCTTCTCAGCTTGTTTCGGCTGTGGCTGATCTTCGGCGCTACTTTTTCTCGGATATTCTTCGTCAGTCTGTTCCATCTTGATCATCGCACTGCTTTGGCCTTCTCCGTACTTACAAACAGCGTGACACTTATAGAGACCAGTCTTCTCCTCCGTCAAATTACGCACAGTCAGTAGTGCTTTAACTCCGTCGAACGTCGATTGGAAGTCGCCTCTTGGCTCCAACTTTTTACCATCTTTGTACCATTCAATAACAGTTGATGTGTGGCATTGCCATTCCACTTCCAACACTACCGTATCGCCTTGTTTGCCAGTCTGGGACCGACTAGCATTCAAGACGATTGGTGGCCGAGTAAATTTGTCGCGATCGCTCTTCCCAGTCCGTTCTACTGAAGGAGCTGGAGACGATGTGCGCGGTTTCTTCTCCTCAGAAGACACTGGTGGCACGGGTAAACCTTCCGGTTTCCTCTTTGTTGTAGTTGTGTCCACTTCCATTTTTTCCGAAGTTTGGCTCGATCTTCTCGAATCTTCGATAGATACTGCATCCTCTGGAGCAAGCGTGTTAGCAGATTCCTGCACAGGAGTCGATGTTCGGGACCTCATCGACTTCTTTGCAGGCGATCCTTCTTTGCCTTTGATGCTTCTCTTTGGTGTTCCTTCTCGTGATTTCATCGCCTTTTTGGGACTTTCTGGGCGAGAACCGGTATCACGAGAAAGTGACCGTGGCGATGACGTATCTTTCCGCTGTACTGAAGGAGACCGACGCTCCTTTTTCTCCACTCGTTGTTCAGGTTCTGGCTCCTCAAAATTCAGCGCTAGATTCGCGTTCGTCTCACCTTGGTCGTTCCGGAGGTTACAGCGATACTGGCCGGCATCAGAAACGGACGGACCTCTGATTTCCAGCTGACATAAATAAGTTTGATCACCGAGATCGGTGAAAATGGCGTGATAAAGTCCACCCATTTGCAGTGGCACGCCGTCCTTCATCCACCTAAGCAAACCATTTGTGACATATTCGTATCATAGAACACAGGCCATAGAATCAGTACAATATAAGGCGGACTACGTATTGATCACTATCTCACTCTGCTCTGTGAGTATCGATTACAACTATATTAGTACCATGAATGCTTAAATGTTGGCCAAATAAATTTCCGTTCTTGCATGATTCATATGTGACTCATACTGTGGTGAAGATTTCTTAGGAACAATTCCTTTTTTTAGTTCCAGTTTTCAGGTCGATTACCTGAGCAAAACCCCAATACACTTTTGGAAGACTACGTTACTCAGATTACTGCAATTCTAGTGTGCTTCTTCTTCGCTCATAGACTTCTTTAATTTCTATAGTCAGTTAAGCTGATATCTCATAAGTTATTTGCTTATGGTTCTCTTTCTTTACGTTTTTTTTCTTCAGTGAAAATTACGGAGCGTTAACAGTAGCAAGAATACAAAGAGTCATGCTCATAATTTAGTAGATCTCATACCCTCCCCCCCACACTCCACCCCCCAACCTAAGTATTTTTAATGAGTCCGAACATCCTCACTTTGCAACTGGCGGAGTCGGACTTTTCACTTTGCACTCCATCACAATGAGAGCTCCGCCGTCTTTCGGGATTATCCGCGGCTTCCCGATGAACGACGGCCCTTTCGGTTTGTTCTCGTCGGCACCTCCACCTGTAACCACATCCATCTTCCGATCACGTTTCGTTCCACGAAATCGAAAGTGTAGAAATCAAACCGGCGAAGTTGAGGTTGATGTTTGCGTTCGACTCGCCCAACTGATTTCTAGCTGTGCACTTGTACGCTCCGCCATCTCCGACGTTCGGTTCCTGCAATAGTGATTATCATTTCTTCTTCATCCTCAATACGTTCGCTCGCACTTTTTCTAAGTATCACTGAGAGTTCCTCAGAGACAACTTAACGTTGAGATGAGGGTCTCACTTTAAACAGGAGGTGCTAAGAAGTCAGTGTGAAAAAAAGAAATTGATAGGAAACACATGTAGTTTGAAAAAAATATGTTTGTTAAAAGGAAACATGTTTAGTCAGGTGAAAAGCCATAGAAATGGTCGTTCGGAACTTGAGGTATTTAGCACTACGAAATGAAAGTTTACCGGAAATGCCAATGAATTCTCATACGAATTACATAGCTTTCTTCCTTCAGAGAGAATAACTAGTCTACCAATAGTAAAGTGACAAAACTTATCCTATTCCCATTAGATGAAGCAATTTATTATAAAATGGACTTAAAAGGAAAGTTTACAAGAAATCTACGAGGTTTCTGCAAATAGAATACAACGAATAGGGGGTAATAGAATAGATTATGACAAGGGAAAAAAAGGCGCTCATCACCCCTTCACCACACGCTTGACATAACCCTACATTTTGGTGCTGCCAAGTCGATAAGTTGCTCATTTAGGCTAAGACTAACTCGAAAACAAAAACCGTTTATTCGGACATGCGAAGGAAAAGAACCTCAATACTTTTTACACGTTTTTCACTACAAACAAATATTTTTAACCAATGCCTCTGAACTTCCGTTGCCAGGTCGAAGCTACTGTAGCGTTCATCGTTTGTAAGAGAGAAGCATTAATTACCGTTAAGCAGAAATCAAAATATCTCTTTGTGGATTATTTATTCACCAAAGCACTAATAATCATCGCCCCTGGAGGTAAGCACTCAATGGTGAGGTCAGTAAGTGAAACTTGAACTTGCTTCTTAACGACAACTAGCCGAATTGTATGGAACGATTGGTTCGCTGTACAGACTCTCCACAGTTGAAACGGCTGCTCATTCTTTGCAACGAATATAGGAAACGAAAGAAAAAAATAACAAAGAGCCTGGTGAACTCAATGAGACATTCATTCCCCTGCCATCAGAATGTGCGAGCGGATATTTGGTTTACTCACCCTACAAAAGGTTAGCGCCTATCAACTGCCTCAATAATCCACTAGAGAGGTATTTGATGTGACGAGAAGGGGCTTGTATGGGCAAGTAACTCATCCTTTTCATTTTTCAGCTTTTTTTAAATTTTCGAATATCACGTACAGGCAGTCTAAGAGGCCACGATGATAGATGCAATCTGAATAGACTTGTATAAGAATGAGCAAAAACGTGATCACTTGTACATTGGTATTAAGAAGAAAAACCGAAGAAAATACTTCAGGTATGGAAGCTTGTAGCATTCCACAAGCCCGTGGATAACCTTCTTTTCTATGGAACTCGACTGTCTCGCGCTTACAAGCAAACGAATCGTACTCCGACTCCTATTAGGCGGGTGTTCTTCGTTTGCAAAACGAACGGAAAAACTCGTTTAAAAAGTTGTACGTGAAGTGGTATCGAACGAAAATAGTTAAGGAATAACGAAACACTTCAAAAATACTGGCACTCTCACTAAGTGGAAAACTAGAAAATCCGAACCATGAAATTCGTATAAAATAAAAAAACGGATGTAAAGTAACTAGAAAAAAAACTGAGTGAAAGCTTAGTGTGAGTGCTCAGAATTGTTGTCTGCAGAAAAGAGGCTAAACAGCGAATTTCAATGGGTGATCGTGGTCCTGATGGCTTCGACGAGAACTAGTGAGCAGTTGTTTATGAGGGATATTCGGAACCCCTTCATTACTGACAAGTTAGTTCTTATGAATAATTTTTAACGTTGTTACACATTAAAACACCAAGTTGTTTCGACTTTTAACCCTCAAATGTTTTCGAAACTCAATGAAGCGCTAGGTCTTTTTTCGATCAGGACTGCAATTATAAGGACACTATCACAATTTACCACGTTCTGAATTATGCTAAGTCTTTTTAGTTTCATACTAAAAAACCTCATGTAGATGAAAAAGAAGACCGCAGCATAAACGAACCTTGATTATAAGATTTGCTTTATACAGAATACCCTCTAGTGGACTTAGCACTTGTAAAACTCGTGCTGATGAGGTAATAACGTTGCCAGCGTGTTGCCATGAGATCGTCGGAGCTGGATCGGCCTCCAGAAGACATTCCATCAACAGATCACCCTTTAAGGAGGAACATTTTATTTCACTGAGAACTGAGAAGTTGATGGGGAGATGTCTGGGTAATCGTGATGTTGAGATAGTGGAGGAAGAATAAAGAGAACAAACAGAATTAGCCATTCAAGAAGATAAAGAAAAGGCGGTCATAAGGAAAAAACAAAAAAAAAGAAAAATAAGAAAGTATGCGAGGGCATCTTCCAGAGGAAAAAATCTCAACCTTAATCCTGTTACTCATCTTTGTGCCAAAGAGCAATTTTTTCCAGTAGAAAGAACTTGCGTAGAGAATTTAATGAACGCCTATTTAGTTCCAAGAAAAGCGATAATCTTCTGAACTCGGTCAGTACTAAGCCAGTCATATTATTAAATCATACCGTGATAAGTTTTCCATGATCTCACAAACTTTTCCAACCTTTCTGTTATTGATTGTTATTGTTTTGATTTATTCATTTACTTATTGATTTATTGATTATTTATTCGTTATTTGTTGGTTTATTGATTACTGTTTTGTCGCCAGGCTCTACATTCTCATTTTTGTTAGCTAATGTTCGCATTCGACACCTAGAAGTGACTTTTTGGATTAGAAACAGAATAAAAAAATGGGCGGAGGTCATAAAACGTTTATCTCATCTTTGCGTCCAGCTCGGGTTTATATTTCCTTTGATTTCTGTCATATCCGAAGCTGAGAATTAGAAAATCGCCAACCTGGAAAAAGGAAAAGAAAAACCGCCGTTCATGGAAACCATCATAACGGTGGTGAGAAGTAAAGCGCTTTTCAGAAGACCACAAGAATCTACTAGATTTGTGGACAATACAGCTACCCAATAAACCAGAACCAATCAGTAATCGCCTCTGACTCAACTTCGAGGCAAATGTGATGACAGCCAAATTTGTTTGCTTACCTTTTTTTTCTTGTTAGAGTCTAAATAAATCCCTGAAAGACCTTGCACAGTAACAAGCACTACTAGTTCTACAACAGCAAACCATTCTTACCTCATAGCATTTAAGTAGTAAGGTCAAAATAAGGATATGTGTCGCTCCTAGATAGATTACAACGTTGAACAACTGTTCATCTCTTCTAATTGTACCGAAGTTACCAAATGGTACTTCAAACCTCCAACGAAAACAAGGATCCCATAAAACGGAAAATTTTACCAAGGCTCATCCCCTATGCTACTGCTGAGCAGCAATTGCTACAAGAGTGACAGATTCAGTTTAGTAAAGAAAGAATGATTGTCATTATCTGGAAAACTCCAAGCACAGTTTCAGGGTTACGTTGCAAGAACGTTAGAACTGCAAAAAGCCCTCACATACTCGCATTTGTGATGTGCATGAACCACTGTTGTCGACTAATCCAAAAACTATTCCTAACGTATCTACCGACATCATAACTGAACAATTCATTGGAATTTCTTTTCCTCGATCAAGAATTCTGAAGCAGAACATTTCTTCAGCCGCTTCCATCGAATTGTATATCGATTGATTGACCGCGCTCGGAGTGATGATCGATGAGGACGTGTGACGGACTGAGGCTCCGTCCACACTCTTCTACAGGATCGGATCAGCACATGCCAGCTGGCAAACACACGCCCCCCGTCCTGCGTAGCGACAATGAAGTGCGTCTGAGTTTAGAACTGTCGGGAATCTCTTGCGGTTCAGAGTGCCGGCAAAGTCGGCGATCAGCTGAACTCAATATAAGATCGACTGGTTAGCTATGAGTTGAGAATCCGTCTATAGAATTTGACGTTAGCGATTTGGAAACCTAACTGTCAGGCGCCATTTAGTCACTTCCATGACCACGGCGTGACCAGCAGTTCTTACGTCCTGAGTGCTTGTCACCCAATATAGTGTCACCCTAAACCATTGCACTATTCCCTGACTTTAATCTCACCAATCGCTGAATCTCAAAAAAAGATATCCATCCATCGTTCAGTATTTGCCGCGGGCCATAAAATTATCGGTAAGTCAAGTCACTCAAATTTTTGTGGCGTCATAACATACCAGAGTGTAACACCAAACGGAGGGATTATTGCCGTTCAAAATCACGAGTGATATTTGCAAGTATCTCCTTGATATTTGCCATGAAACCACACTTAAACTCGGCCCATTCGTTATTCAACAAAGCCGATCAAGATTGTATTTACTTCAGCCGCAAGCAAAATATTGTCACAGTTGACGATTTGGGCTGTTCTCTGCACGCATCACCAATCAACGTCCAGTTTGTTCTAGTGGAAACAAACCAGACATAGTCTACTAAGATAAAAAACAACAAGAAATCATGGCCCACACAGCTGCTACAACTACTGTGGGGTTACCATTTAAGGTATGCCGGTTGCGGGTCGAGCCGACCCACCGTATACCATCCTAAGTCGGAGTATAGAAGGCACGAAGAATGCGCAGATTAGCCAAGCTGTCAATGTCAACGAGAGGCGAGGTAATTTCTTATTGTACGGTTCGTATCACGGAGCAGACAATTTCGTTAAATCGGAACTTTGCAGAACTCGGTTCTAACACCTAGGTAGTTCCGTCCATGAAAACAAACGGCCTTATTCTTCCCCTTACATATTCCGCATATTGGGGCACCCGTTCTGGCTGTCATAACCATATCGTTACAGGCATATCTAGCGATGTTTTCATAGTGTCCATGAGTGCAAAAAAAGCGATGATGTCTTATTACGACAACACTGTTCTCCTCTTTGTCGTCTTTGTTGTGAAATCGGTTGATGCCAGCGATCTATGGCTTTCTTCCAACATGTTGCAATCTGCCGAACGACGAGCCGTTATTTCCACACTCTGACCACAACACACAGGCAAAAGAAGCAAGTCATACACAGAGATATTTTCCTCCTCGTTCCGTTATAATCCTAGAAGCGGTTGCTAGCCGCTTGTTTTATGTTTCACAAAGAAACGTCCTTAGATATTTTCATTCGTAGCAGAAATCGAAGCTAACAAGTAAACCATCGAGTCACGGACTGATGTGTCTTATTATTACAACGTCCAGCTAGTTGCAAAGCAAAAGAAACGAGGTGAGGCAAGCGGGGGCGAGAGGACAGCTGGCAGACAGACGCAGGCTTCTCGCCCCCTCACGACCACCGCACACAGTGAGCAATAGTTCTTCAAAGATTTCATTTATTCCTCTTATTGACTATAAAGGTATTGTGGGATTGTTGACGAGAACAGAAACACTGCACTAAACCAGTGAACACTTAGTCAACAAAAGAAGGAAAATAGATTAAGAGGAAATATGAAGGAGAAATCAAAGGAGAAGGACTTCGGAAGAAGAAGAATGAGCAACAGTCAAACGGTGCTAGAGAACTGAGAAAAAAAGCTCAGCAGTGTGGAGACTTACCGTCGGTGTCTGCTGAATAGACGGCTTCTGGGTGAAGCGTGGCGCTCCAGGCATAGCTGGTACCTGCTTGGAGATGCTCAGATGAACTCAGTTTGAGAGTTGCTTGTTCGTGTCGGTGTAGACTGACGAGTGTGAAAGAGGGATGGGCAAACGCCTGAGAGAGGGAGTGGCTGGCTTGTTGAATGGTTAACTGGCTGCCGAGAGGCCGAGAAGTCCGCCCAACTTAAAAATACACTGCCTCCACGCTCACTACATATCCAAGAACATCTCCAGTGCATATGACCACTGCTAGAAATGTCTAATTAACTATCATAACATAGGTTCAAATCATGAAGACAACTAGTCTGTCGGTCCTCAAAGCATTTCGAGCTATTAGCAGTGATATTTAACTTGTCAAATTGTAACCATAAAGGCAATCACTCTTTCGCAAAGAATGAAGTGATCATCTTCAATTTTTAGGAAAGTTAAGCAGGAACTACATCTGCTTTCTAAAATCAAATCGCTTAAAGATAGCTTAGGAAATGGACGCAGGAGCTTTCGAAAACATCATACCACACTTAGCCGTGAGAACTGAGAAGTTACTTGTAGGCGATCACTAAAGAAGAAATCGCTCTCTGTCTACGATCTGAACTATCTAGATGAACAGGTCTCATGAGTTACCCTCTCAACTGTACAGACACTCACATCAGTAGCAGCGATAGTTAAAGATTTCTAGAACCTACATAACAAGCGAGCACGTAATAACTAATCAGCAACGCTTGAGACCTGCTCATTTCCTTACCTTTTCAAGAAAAAAACCTTGATGGAGTTGAAGTTCAACACCGGGCAAGTTGAGTATTAGGATGAGCTCATAGGGTTTTCACCTTCACGTTCATTCTGGCTACGAACAGTTCTACTGCCAGCAACTTCCCAACGTTGAGTTTTTCGAATGACTATGGTCAAAAAGCTTTAATTACTCATTTCAGACCAAACAGACCTCATAAATCGTACCTCAAAAGCAAATAGATGAGTGAAAAAACACTACCCGTTCTTCCTCGCTTATCTACTGATGTGTAATCCACTGTAAAAACAAGCATGAAAAAAATCCGTTCTTCTCTCATTCTCAAAAAACTTCTCAATTCCTTCGATTTTGCAACAACGTTTAGACCTAGTAAACATCCTTTTAAATATACTTTTTTATGTTCTTATGAACTGATCTTGTTCAGCTGATGCGAGGTTAGTATAGCCGTCGTTGTTGCTGTTGCTGATCGATGGCTGACGTTTCGGCCATTTCGCCTTTCTCAGACCCGTGCTGTTACGAGTGGGACTCGTTTTATATAAAACCATGGATCTCTCCATGATCTCGAGCCAGTTAACCATATGGGGGCGCCTCAATGTGACGATTATGGGTTAAACGCGTGCCAGAAGCGGTAATGTTTTCCTGCGACGGAGATGCATTCAAGGACCCGACTCCACTACGTTATTCCGATGGATACGTTCCGTATAAAAATGCAACGATACTTGTCTACGTATGT
The DNA here is from genome assembly GCA_018806985.1 of Angiostrongylus vasorum. Lineage (NCBI taxonomy): Eukaryota > Metazoa > Nematoda > Chromadorea > Rhabditida > Metastrongylidae > Angiostrongylus > Angiostrongylus vasorum. The sequence continues at coordinate 444,663 of JADANN010000198.1, read as the reverse complement.
GGGCGATCTTGCGTCTACGCAGATGGCATTCTGCTCATCTATTCGACCAAACATCTGCATTGAATTGAGTGGAAATTGCAAACGTAGGCGGTTTGTGGTCAACTTTTAGAAGTGGATTCAAATCTGCGCTAATCGAGCCCGTGAGCGTGTGTTTCATGTCCGAAAACGGCACTCCACCCGTGAAGCCTTCACGCAGAAAGCAGTAAAAACAAACTGCACATGGAAAGTGTGATGCTGTTTGTGTCCCTTGGAGAACCGAAACCACTGGTGCTTAGTTGAGGTACGAGGGAAAAAATGTGGATTCCATTGATGCCTGCTCGATTCACTCATTGATTAAGAGGAATGGAGTGGGTGCAGGTGCTCGAAAGACGTGGGCAAGACTGATCGAATAGCAAAGATTTAGCGACAGAATAACAAAAAGAAAAAAAGGCTATTTCAGCTGTTCGATCTTGCATTCGCAAAATAATGCACTCGTTGAACCATGTAATCTCCATCCGATTTCGAATGCATTAAGCTAACGTGAAAACCACTGTTAATTTTGATACTATCGAATTTTATAAATACATTTTGTAACAATCACTTCTTGTTTACGTCGTTCTTAGGCGCTGTTTTAAAGCTCATTCATTGGTTAACAATTTTCCATGCAGTACTCTTTCTGGCACGTGAACAACAACAATTTTAGACGGGTTAAAAATCCTGCTCATAATGTATGGAAATCTCATTGTTTTGTCCCTAAGTTCAAAGATAGGCACGAGCCATGGCAGTAACTGGAAATGTTGTCTGAGGAAACGGTTTCTGCACGCACGATGGTTAACAAGTTTTTCTACCGCATATGTGAGTCTTCATAATGAATGATGTTGGGCACGCCTATGAGCAGATGATGGCGACCTTTTGACGAACTACAGGGGCTGCTTATTTAAAAACCACTTACGGAGTTGTAGAAAAACTTATCATTCGTAATTTAACAGTCACTGAGAAGAGGCCAAAAATGAGAAGGAGCTCCATAAGCGGGGTGCCGCCACGAACTGAACGGATACCAGCGAGATCTTCATCATACTGTCAGCCTCTTGCAGAACAAAAATGACCCTCTTCTCGATCACGTAGATGCACAATGAAAAATGGATCCTACATGGCAATATACAAGGTGACCTAGCCAACTGTGACGAGACCGAAATCACAAATTGTTTTGTCGTTGAGGCTTCCCATCTTGAGTGAAAAAAGAGACTAAACAGTTGAGATTCCACTCAGTAAAAAACTACGATGTTCTCGAACACCTCGCCAATCACCAGCAACAACGATTGTCCCGCACATGGGAAAAATTTTTTTAAATTTTCTCTTTCAACTTTTTGAACAATGATGAACAATATTTAGTGAACACGGTTTTAGAAAAGAGTGGGCGCGTGTAACGAAGTTGTTAAAGGTATCAAATACAAACGTCTTCGTTTGTTCGACACCACGTCTCAGGAAAAAAAGCTGTTCAACCTCCGGAATTGGCAACTTGGGATAAGACTTATCTCTGAAGACAATCATGACTGCCTGCATACACCGGTAATCCACCGCAAGTTATTGAATAAGCCAAATATGGATTCAGTTACCTCTACGATGCCGCCCGCTAATGGTCGAAAAATCCGCAATTCGTGAATGTATTACTGGTAGCTTCACATGAAAAAGGAGTACTATTTCAAAAGACCTGCTCTCTATATGGGCGCATGTGGCGCAGTGGTCGCAGGCGCCCTGCAACACACACGTGAGATCGATCCGCGCTCAGGCCCACCAAGCCTTCCATCTCTATGAGGTCGGCAAATTGTACCAGCCTCCTCTGGGAGGATAACAGCACTGGTTTGATACATCGGTAGGCCACCGCGAGTCATTGTAAAGGCCAGATATGCATTCAATCACCTCCAAACGATGCTTAATGAAGTCGCATCCATGGCGCGTCACTCCTGGATTGATCAACGCCGAGAGCTTTGTCCTTTTATTTATTTATTCGTATGATCTTATAAACTGGTATTGTTGAGCTGATGCGAGGTTGGTATAAATTTTCGTCGTCGTTATTGTTGTTGTCGTCGTTGTCATTGTTGTTAGTCGATTGCTAACGTTTGTCCCACTGGTAACAGCACGGCTGTGAGGAAGGTGAAATCGCCCGTCAGTCATCGAAAAACAACAACAACAACGACAACGATAACGACGACGACAACAACAATGACAACGAAAAGGTACTAATTCAATTTTCGTAATAACTACGCAGTGGGGGTAACGTCGCTTTCCAGGAGAAAATAAAATGAACAACCGCAGCTCAACGCGATGAGGCTTGATTCTCTGCCTTGGGATTCATGCCGTCAAACACGGCCTACGAATGCCTTTGCTCGCGCACAGATGAAAATCCACCACTTTAAAAGATAAAAAAGTTGTTCGAACTGTTTAAGCCCCATGAAACATATTAACTCCGCAAACCACTCATTCGCTCTCAATTAGCAACACTTCCCAATTATTTCTCAGCGCGCAACTGTTGTGATTCCACGATATGGAGAAACTACCAGTTGTGACGTCAATCGAGAAACAGTTCAACGTTGTAGAGGGGTGATGGAGTGGTTAGTAGTGCAGTCCATCAAGAAGCAAGGTGTGATTCGAAACTCTCACTAAAGCTCTCCTCCAGTCCACGTGGGAATGCTTTGGCCTGCCTATCTCCAAGGTTTCAAAGAGAATCGACGCCACCAGCACTCTACTACATTTATAAAGAAGACGAAATCCTCAGCAGCAGCCGAACTGCACGTGAAATGTTAGAAGACCTCTGTTGACGATGAATTCGAGGATGAATGAATGGAGTAGAGGAAGTGCTGGGATCGGCACAGTAGATGTGATGACAGGTCATTTGGTAATGAATAAATAAACAAATAAATTCTTCTGATGAAAGGCAATACTAATTATGCCCCATCCATAAACATAGCTAGCCGAGCTCCAATAGGGAAGCTCAACTCATTTATTTTTGTGCAGTTTTGAAATGGCCTGTTCTTAACTGTACTCTGTTCCAAGACGATTAGCATTGAAGTGTTCCACATTTCTTATACCTCATGCCGAACCCATATGTTGCAGATTTACCGAAATCAATCATCATACCCTTCTCATCCATCACACTTTGCAATCAACCAAGCTTTATCCGACAAGAGATCACCGGTTTCGACGTTGAAATGTTCAAAAGCCTGGTCCAGTATACACACAAGCACATACTTTAATGGCTCCGGTACCAAATGTAGTTGCGTTGATCTGCATCTTATTTTGCTAATAAACAATCTTACTTTTAATTTGTTATTGATCCGTCACACCCTAATTCTTTAGCTGTTTTATTTTGCGTCCTGCAACTGATACCAATGTACTGCCTCCTTTCGGAGAGTACATCAAATGCAATTTCTTCCACTAGTAAGCTAACACAAAGTTGTTACTAAACATTTATCCGGCTAACGCCTCGATATCATCGTCTCCTTCAGAGTCGATGGCCCGCGTCCACAGTCAGTCAGAGTTTGTCCGCGCTGTATGGTGTCTTCGTCGTCGTACTGAGTCATAAAATAGCACGTTAGATGTTTCACATTCACACAACTGAACTATTACTGTCTTAATGTTACCTTATTCCATGCGTAACACGTAGCGCTGCATTACGTGACTAATTAGTTAAAAAAATTTTACCACGAATGCTTGCATAGCTACTCGAAAATCATTGTGAAAGAGAACGGAATACCGGAAGCTACAAGCCGTCGCCTCATTTTCTATTTACATTAAAAGTGCACTAAAATTTATAGACAACATTCTTCGTGGATGTTCTTTATCTTCCATCCAGCCAAACGTTTCCTGTATTGACAATGTATTTCTCTTGTTAGTATTTAATTCTGTTATTTAATGTACTTCAAGATTTACGATACAAGCTTGCCTTACATCTAAATCTATCCATAACCACCTGGAAAGATAGGACCACCCGCTCAACCCATTTCAAACACAGTTAGCATCACGCAGCTCAGTCTTATATTGTTCGTCCAATAGAACTCCTTCCTTCTTTGTCTCACGAAATAGAAGCTATCTTTTTAACATAAGGGGTATTTGTACTTATACTTCATAATCTCCCAAATCTCAAAGCCACCCCCGTACCATTCGCTTCCTCCTACTCAACCCTGGAGCTAAGCCGTTTATCATATTGATTTTCCAACTCAGGTGGACGCAGGCAGAACATTCGGAGATGTTCATTCTGTTAAGCGTCAGTGGCGCATAAGAAACCAGTCCGCTCCTCATGAGCATTGTTTTTGTAGGATTTAGTCGAATACCAATCTTTCCACAGGTGTTATTAAAGTCGACAAGCATTCGCTCCGCTTGGCTAATGTTTGGCGTTATAAGAACGATCGATGTCATCGGCAAAGCGAAGATGATATGATTGCAGACCATCGATTTTGACTCCCATGTTGTGAAACCCCAGTGTTCGCAGGACGACCTCGAGTGTGGCGGGAAAGAATTTTGGATCATTGGATGATGGATTCGATGGTATCACTTTGGTTAGCTTCTCTTTTGGCGTAGATGTGAATATCGTTAAAGAATGGTGGTATTGTGATACTGAAATTTTTTATATAACTCAAGATCTACATTTGTTAAATAGGGACGCCTTGGCCGTACAGAACTTCCATGAATCTATCTATCTGAACTGAGTTGCAAGCCTTCCATAGATCTTTCAAGAGAGAATTAAGAGCATAAGAGCGGTCTCTTGTTCGCTTTGATACTTTAACGAGTTTCGTCATCGAGTGCATGTGGTCCATCGCATTGAATCCTTTTCCAAACCATGCTTGCTTTCATGCAATTTTTTTTCCGTGTTTTGTCAATCTAGTTTGGGATGACTCGACCAGAGTTTGTAGAGGACAGACAGTAAGCAGAATAGTTGCCAGTATCATGAAGGTCACCTTTCTTGAGCAATAACACAGTCGTGCTGGTCATCCACTAAATAGGAAACTTGCATTCAGACAGGTAACGTGTGAAGAGCTGAACTAGTGTGTTGATAGGAACTGGGGGAACATTCTTCAGGTGCTCAGATCTTATCCTACCTGGACCTGGTGCTGTTCGATTCCTCACCGACGAAGTAGCATGTTGGATTTCGGAAGGAAGAACCTGTAGTACGATATCCACCTCCTTTATTTCATATAAGGGCAGGAGGATGTGGCCATTGAAGAGATCCGAGTAGTAATCGTCGATGATTTTCTCTTTTACCTTTCTCGAAGCTGCAACTGTTCTGTCTGGTCGTCGGAAAGCAACCATCATGGTTTTGTAATTGGCAAAGCCTCGATGGGCTTTGCGAATGCTTTTCCCGGCCTTTGCAGCTTCAAACGTAACTGCTTTTTCTCTTTTTACGACCTTCTTCTATAGCGTCTTTGCATCGTTTTTCAAGTATGGATATTAAATGGCAGTTGCCTGTAGTTCGTCCGATTCATGTTGGCATACCAGCTTAATACTTCTGGAGGACGTGTCTTGGAAACTTTCGAACTCTCAGCTTTCATAGCGCTAACGTAAATGAGCCGATCTTATTCTTCGTCGATGTTATCAAGAACGATGTCTTCGCAGCTGCTGACTAATGAACTGAATAAATCCTAACCGTTTTTATTTACTGCTTACTCTTTTTTGATGACAGAGTATATATTGCGAAATATAACCTCAATGATGCTGAGATATTTGCAAAACTCCGACTCCGGATATTCCGGATATTTGCAAAATCTCAGCATTATAGAAGTTATATTTCGCAATATATACCCTACCATCAAAATAGGCAGTAAATAAAAATGGTTAAGATTGTGATTATAACTAAAGCCTCAGCCTAACTGGGTTCATTGCCGATTTGGGCTCCCCAGATCAATCTCGCTGACGAGTGATTGCTGATGGCAGGAATCGATAGAACTAGCTGAGAGACAGGCGAAACGAATGACTCGCATGGTGTGGTGGTGAACGCGTTATTCCCCGGAAAGGACAATAGCGCATTCGTTCCCCACCGCATACATTTGGGGTTCGGAGTTTTACAAATATCTCAGCATGAAATCCTAGTTCCTGTTGGTTTGGAACTTGGTTTTCTGAATTTAGCGGTTTCTTCCCTTTTCCATGAGAAGCGAAATCTTGCACGAAGGAGGCGATGTCCTAATGCCGTTTGTAATTTTGGAATAGTGGTATTTCCCGTTCGTACATTTCCACGTCCAGCGTTGAGAGTGGGGCTTCTGGGACTGCAACTTACAATGAACGGTCTTGGTCGTCATCATAAACTCAGACAAGGCTCAATCTGTTCGCGCCACTCTAATTCCAAGTGTAATGCTCTTCAGAGGTTCTTCCTGGCCCAATCTTAGCATTAAAATCCCCAGTGACCTTGAAGAATGTATGGTCTTCTCTGTAGGACTTCTCCAAGTCCGTGAAGAACTCTTCGACTTCATTTTCGTCATAGCTTGATATCCGTATGCAGACGACGAGCATTGTCAAATCCAATGTTGATACACATCTCTTCGAGAACAAACTTCCCATATGTGTTGTTAGTTATTCGAATGAATCGTTGTTCATGGACAAACTCGTGTTGACGAGAACGCGTACGCCGCCGACTCCTCTACTGTCGCATGTTCCGAGGAACAGTTCTTCTCCGGTGTCATAGACAGCGTTGAATGGATAGCGTCGTCTCGCCTCGGCCAGGCCGATGACGCCGTGCCTTACCTTTCTTGCCTCCACGATCAAGTCTTCTATCGAGGACTCAGATGCGAGTATGCGTGCATTGTGCCTACAGATCGTCACCTTAGTTCTTTGTGATTTAGGCAGCTTACATTGGCCTTGAGATTTTAGCAGCCTTTCCGTATTGGCTTTACCTAACTTTTCCGCATCGCGGGCTCTTTTGTGGTGCGCCGAATGAGGCCCATTTGTTTTATTGTGTTTAGCTTGTTGACACTCACGTATAGCTTGCTGATCTGCAAGTGGAAGCTGGGTGTCATGGGTTCCCAGTCTCTCCCACAGAAGACGGTTAGGTTATTAGTTGAGGGCGACTCCTAACCGTTCCCCATGTAGTTCTGTCATCGATTGCAGGCTTTTGGCCGAATTGACTCGTAGAATATAAACCGCATAAACAAGAACACATCCACGCACGCATGAATGAATTCGCCCTCGTAAACACAGAAGGTATGCACCAAATCGGCGCAGCAGAAACAGGGACTCCATCCCCTGGATCCACGTGCGTATTGCATAAGTCTGAGGTCGCTTATCTTCCGCGATAAACCCCTACCCAGCACCTGGAGACGCGCCACGTTGCCTCGCGATTAACCGGCCTGAGATCCCTCTCTATTTGGGAGATGCATGGATTTCGTTTTCAAGAGAATCGAAGATGAAGTGAAGAGGACGAAGGATACCGACTCCGTGTCCACCTTTTCGACTCCACGATTCTCCCTGCACTAATCCATGCGTCCGTAATCCGGTCGCTATGTAAGCAGGATGGAAGGCCATTCAGCGTTATGGAACGCGCAGGTAGAAGGAAGATGCTAGGAGTGTCCATTAGCACGCAGGTGATAGAAAGGAACTGAAGCTCCAACTCACATCAACGGTCAAAAATCAAGTATACCCTTCTATACGCCAAACTATGGAAGATAAAGTGGCCCGGACGCATAATGCATATGGACGACAACCGATGGACAAGAGCCGTTAGTGACTGGATTGTTTGGGATGTCAAAATACTGCGGGAAGGCCTTATAAGAAAGATATGATGCTCAAGATCCCGTAGAGCGATTAGAACCCACCGGACCGCTCTTGTACGCGACAATGAAAATGGAATATTTAATGCCGCCCTCTAGAGTCACTCGACAATAAACGGGATGAAAGGTGACTCAGGTTGTGTCATAAATCTATTGCACAAGCCACGACGTTATTGTTAGCGCAACATCTTAAGTATATTGTTTCAGTCCAATGAATCACCTTACTAAGTAATTTGTTGTGCATACCTTTCTCAACCCTACTGCGTAATTGTCGTGTTAATACCAAGTATGTAAACTGCTCAACTACCCAAGTTTGAGAGATCGCGCCTGACTACGAATTTAATAGACTCGCGAGACAGAACCATCATAGCAACAACAACAACAAAATTTTACTCTGAAATCTTCATCATACGAAATAACACTGAAAGTCGCTGAATAACGAAAGCCCTGAAATAAAATAAAAGGAACAGAGGTAGAAGAGGAAACAACCTAAGTAAGATAACTGGAAAGAACTAAATTGTAACTATTTCAGAGATCTCGCTGTGAGATCTTTCAAATACTGATTCAGATCAATTGGCTTTCCACTAATCTCGGTAAAACAGACGTGTCCACTGTCATATATTGATATCACCAATGGATTTTCTTCGGCACGGCGATGAACAAATGAGCAGTTCATAGTACTACCACGTGATCTGTGAAAGAGAGATCGAATAGTGCGACTCAAAGGGAATAGAGTCAGGTTACTAACAATATTGCCTAGAGCTGAAGTGAAACTTTAAATAATAAATACAATGAATAAGTCAGCGCTTTCTTCTTAAATTAAGAGGAAGAATTATAGATTTAAAAACTATTAATTTATTAAACTAATCGATAGCAGTGAGCACAGTAAGCATTTCTACCTAATTCTTTGCTTTGTTACACTTCCCACAAAATCCAACTAACTTTAATGGTCCAATTATACCACATATTTTCTTTCATCACCCGACATCACATGTTTCACATTGCAGGGATCTAAGCACTTTTTGCACTCGACTCGATTCCTCACAACCACGATTCACGAAGGTTTTCGGGATTTTTTTCTCCATGTGGGTTCGGCTGCTGTTTGACAATTTTGATCTTCGTAGCGAATGTCGTTGAATGCTGGTCGAGTCGACTGCCTGTGAAATCTTGGTATAGTCGTGCTAGAGCGTTCCTAGGTTGACGGGGGAGGGGAGGAGAGCAGCTAGGTCGCTGACAAGATCAGTACCAATTTAACGACCCAGGAAGAATGATAAGCTTGGTGGGCTCCAAGTGGGGTCGAATCACACCGCGATAGTTAGGCCATCTGCTTAACAAGTAGCATCACTAGGATCAAACAAGCATCACTACCCGCTAATCGTCCATGTTATTATATTATTAGCACTACAGTATAAGTGTGGTTGAAAATATGTTATTGCAAAGGTAAGGTATAAGGGCAATAGCGCGTTCGATCCCCAGCGCAGTCACCTGCGGTCCGTAGTTTTACAAATATCTTGGCATTATTATGGTTGTATTTCACATAATACCCTGCGCCGTGAAAAATTGTAGTAGGCAACAAATAAAAATTTAACACGGTTACTTTGTTATTCAAAACCATTTTTAACATATGAAGGTTTTTGATTTGACATCAGTCTCTGAGGTACGTAAAAAGCAACAGTCAGCTGGCGAAAGGTCCACTGAGTATGGTGGTTGTAACAGAGTTTTGCAGCTCAACAACTTCTGAGGCGTTAGTTGTGCAAAATGTTCAGGCAGTCGCGCAAGAGGATTGAAATTTCTTTGTTGTTGCGTAAATCTGAATCCAAATATTACACTTTACGTAGGATTTGATCAATTCCGCGATATTTCTCCTCTATCATACTTAATTCGCCATGATTGAAGACATTGTAGTGCATGATTCCTTTTACCGAAAACGAAGTCATTATAAGCATATTAAAAAAGCCTCTCGGCGTTGATCAATCCTTGAGGGATGCGCCGTGCATTAGACTCCACTAAGCATCTTTGGAGGTGAGTGAATGCATATCTGGCCTTTACAATGACTCGTGGTGGTCTACCGATGTATCCAGCCACTGCTGCAATCCTTCCAGATAAACTTAGTACCGATTTGCCGACCACAAAAAGAGGGAGGGTTTGGTAAGCCTTCGGCATGGGAATTGATACCATATCTATTGCAGGGCGCCTCCGACCACTGCGCTACACGCGTCCTCTACTATAACCATATACTGATGGAAATATAGGGTCTGCAAAATGGTTAGAAGCTTCAACTCGATCCAGTCACTTAATCGTCGTTCCCTGTCACGATCCACTTTTCACCATGCGTTACAGGGGGTCGAGAAGTGGATCGTTCTTAATGTGTGAAACAAGCGAAGAGTGGATTTCACAACGAAAAACTGATTTTTTGTTGAAGACGAGTGATACACACTTCACGGCCTCTTTCATTATTTTAACATCTTCCAAATGACGAACGATTGTTGAACTGAGAATGCTAATGCTTATAAAATCAGCCAAGCACATATTTAAGGGGCAGGTTCGACTATCGACTTCAGATGGTTGTTCCTTATTGCTGAACGGCGCCCACGACCGTCCGCCCCTGGTATGAAACCAATGTAGGCATTTTCGTAAAAAGCGCTTGGAAGCAATTCATTAGTCTAGGATTTAACACATTTTGAGTCGCTAAAGTTGCATTAAGTCTCAATTCACAAAGCGAAACGACATTTTTGACGGTACCATTTGAAATCCTCCCATCGGTTTACCGCCTCATCGTGGCTGAGAGGGGTTCCTGGGTGTCGGGCTGCGATGTTCAGCGGGAGCATTCATCCCCCCGCAGGGTTTCTCAAGCAGAAACGGAGTCCGGCGTTTTCATCAGGAAGCCTAGCTAAGAGTACACCAATACTATGAACCACCACCGTCCTGGTATCGAATTAGTCGTATAGTGGCAAATCTCCCTCTGATCCGATCCACAAAGGCTGCTACTGCCTGTTGTGGTGATGACCTGGTGTAGACTTTGACCAGGCTGACCTCGGGATTCCAGGGTACCACAAAGACTTGACTAACAAATCCCCGAAAAAGTGGAGATTATGCTGAGGCCCGCACAACCAGTGAGGACAAGCCATCCAAGTGTCAAGTATCATTTGAAACACTCTGAAATCCTCGTAACTTGAGTTATAGAAAAAGAACTACATGATAAATTAGCGAGCAAGAAACAATCTTTAAAATGATATACAAGAACAACGCAAGTGAGAAATAATTATTACGAAATACATGTGTATTTTGACTACGAGAAAACCTACCACTGATTTTACATCCACCTATATTTTAAAACATTTAACTATGCAAGTATTGGAAACTAACTCAGAGCAAATGACAATAAAAGTTGGTGGTGATGGCCTGCTGTGTGTAAATCGATCTGTGAGAAATACATCAAAGTCGTAACGGCGATCAGATTTACTGAAACCAGAAATCTCCGCGTTCAGTCAATTGAGAAGTAGAAACTAGAACTCTTTCCCAATCTCATCAAGGTATCATAAATTTGTCATCACATGAATCCGTTCCGAAATAATTGTAGAAATAAGCGAATTTTCGTAACCTAACCAAACTGAAGTCGAGTTCGACGGAGATCCTGGAATTGGTGTCGTACAGTTAAGGATTTCCTTTCTGAGGCGAGCAAACTGAGCCCATGACGAAGCAGACTGTCGAATATGGTCGAAACATGGCCACGAGCGCGGACGAATTTGCCGCCGGAAATCATGAAACGACTTACGAGAAAGTTCGTATGCACAAGGATTGAGCAAGAAGTCATTCAAATCTTCAATTGGGACGATGTTCCGATTATGATGAAGTGGAGGCATATACATGCGATTCCGTCTCAAAGTAGGGAACATGTTAAGCAGATCATCGGAGTACAAAGATCTGCTATGTGAAGGATCCTCAATCTGACGGCTTGGCGATTTCCTATACAGTTGAAGAGAGTGTACAAATCGACGGCTAAAATACAGTAATAAAAGTCACCTTTAACACCGTAGTCTCAGTCACGGATGTAATGGATAAAGCATTAGGGTGCTATCTTTGAAATAATGAATAAAGTATTTTACTCTTAACCATTTTGTCGCTTAAGTTACTGGCAAGACTAATGCACAACAAACAACGACGATGAGGCTGAACATGGTCTAACAACAACGGTATGCTCTTCTCACGAGATGCAGATGGATCCAATTAATTTACACCTTAACTCTTTTACTAAATTCGATCCATGTCCACTAAATAATACGTAATTTAGCTATGGACAAATCCGACTTGGTTGTCGACAATATCCCGTTACAACCATTTCACCAAAGCAAATCGCTACATCCATCGTTGGGAGATTCTAGTGCGTTCGCCTTCGTCGTCTGCGTATTCAATAGCCCAAATTACGAATCATAAAGGACCATATCACCTTGCTTGGCCATTTTTATTCTCCAATCTCTCCGTTTAAAGTAAGCACTTATCCTTGACTACCCGAAATCCTTGGGAAGCTGGTGAGTCTGAGAGAGAAATAATCATAAATTTGTCTATTGAAAAAAGTAACTATATTATATTAAAGAATTTTTTGCCCGAGCTATCAACCTCAAAACAGAAGTCACTGCAGGAAAATACACGGTCAAATATCCCAGGATTATACAGATAATCAACTTGAAAAGCATTCAACATCCACGAAGAGAATGAAATCAACAAGCTTCGGCCGAATCCTGGGATCACCTATGTCTTATAGATAAGTAAACACACATAAATTTATGGTGCAATAGAGAGCGAGCCGAGAGTAAACTTTCACCAATCACAACTACCTTCTTTAAGCACTCTAGACATACGCAGAAAGAGGATAGTGAGTTGAAAGATGAACTCGACAGAACCTTGAGAGGGAAACAGTGGAACGCTCTTTGCACAACTAGTTGATGTAATGTCGACTTTGACATCTCAATTTGGACATTATACTATGTGATTCAAATCAAATATACATGTGTGTAACTCCACTAACCATCAAGTGGCTTGAACTTGAACGTTGGAGAAATATGCGACTTTGCGCATTGATCTCAAGGCATATTCTTTCCGACTATTTATTTTATCACAAAGAATTTTGACCGATATGAATGTGCCAAATGTGGTCAGTGAAAAGCTGCCCTTTGAAAATAATTTACGGAAAAAAAAACATTTTTCTGAAGAGTTTTTCCGCCTGCCTTGGTGAGCGCTAACATGTGGTGGGTTCTAACAAGTTCATCTTGCACATTAAAGGCGTATACATAGGGACACTTTATCACCGCGATAGGGTGGTAGATCACTGAAAAAACTTGCAACATTCTTCAATTCTTCAGCTTGTGTGGAAACTGCACAATGTGGAAGGACAAGGTGGTTACACGTTTCGCTTCATCGATATAATTTCACAGTGCAATATTCAGCTCAAATCCCATAACCAAAGTGCCGCGTGCGGCGCAATGGTCGGAGGCGCCCGCAATACACACATGGGACCAACCCACGAGCCCGTGGCTCACCAAGCCTTCCATCCCGCAGCAGTCGGCGAATTGGTACCAGATTTGTCTGGGAGGATGGCAGCACTGGCTCGATGCATCGGTAGGCCACCGCGAGTCATTGTAAAGGCCAGATATCCATTCAATCACTTCCAATGATGTTTAATGAAGTCGAATGCATCGCGTATCCCTCAGAGATTAATCACTAATCAAAGCCCAAAGCGTCATCCTTTTCTTATCCCACAATCTCTCGGTAGTTGAAACATTGTCCTCAAAAACACTTATGACCCGAATTATTGGAATTCACCAACTTACCACTCTACATGTAGAACTTGTAAATGCAAGCTTTACAAAGTACCCTTCGTATACACTCTATACACAATTACAACCAATGCACTTCCCTAAGGCTCACAATTCGCAATATTTACATAGGCTTCACACTTTTGATATCTACAGTTTCATCTCCACACTTTGGATTTTTCGCAGGGAATGCAGAAAAATTCTACGCAAGTGTTTGTTGCATTGGCTGCACCTAGTGCTGACCTGCTTGACACCTTGTTGGTGAGCTGAACAGAAGTGACCAAACACTGCGTGGACAAACCGGGTTTCAGAGCGGTCGAAATAGATGCTGTTCGTTTTTGAGGTAAGGCAAACTATACGCATCGATTCAAATGCATACTACTCGAGGCGGAAATTTGGGCGTAGAAAAGTGGTGTTGAACTCCGTTTGTGTCCGTCGCGTGGCAGAGCCATAGAGTGAGCACGAAGAACACGGCACATTTCGTACAGTGTGCTTTTACAACTACAATGGGCGGTACAGCATCCGTGAGAAGCTCGCTAGGCTCTGTCGCACGTAAAGCGACTGAGCAAAGCTAACGTCTACGAAGATTCTCCTTCAGTTGAAACCTTATATACAAAATATGTGTTTGCAACAATAAACAACTGCGGAAATAATGGCAATCGAATCATGACCTGGAAATAAAATGCCACTAACTTCTGAATTCAAGAGTGGAGTGCGCTACAACATAGTAAATAAAAAGTAAACAATAAAGCGAATAAATCACTTTGGCCGCAGCACTACGAATCCACCTTGACGAAGCGCCGAATAGGCACGAAATTTATGCATTGAAACACTACATTCCTGGAGGATGCGGTACCCGTCGTAAAGGGTCAGTAGACGACCTCCGTCTGTGGCGTAGGCGTTGCGATGCTCTATAAGATATACTGCTTCTTCGGGGAACAAAATGTGTCCACCATTTTTCATAGGCACTCCCATAAAAGCGAGGCATTTCCCCTGTAAAGATAAATAAATAAGTAAATAAGTGAATAAATAAGACATTCTTACCACTGCCTCTTTTTTACAATTCCACACTGAGCAATGGGCCGTAGATAACACTATGTTACTCAGTACGAAATTTCTGATTAAATCAAATCTGAATCTAAATCCAAAGAATCAAGCCTTGAGCGTTTCCTCAACAAATACAGCTTCTATATAAATTTGATGGGCAAATTCCACCCTATATTCCTATGTTCACGTCCGTCAAATTTGACGGACTGGAATAAAAGCGGAAAATTGAAAACTTGAGCAATTTTGATCAATGGAACTAAGCCCAAATCGGACAAAAGTGGCTCATTAGATCAACGTTAAATGTAATCCAGAAACTGTTAACGATTATGCAATACAGCTCAGATTCACAAGTATCGCTGTGAAAATAAGCCTTAAAGATGAATGAAGCCCGAGAGGAGCGGCTGCCATCAACGATGAGCACCTGGAGTGAAATCACCAACCGAAGCACATCCATGCACAACGGCTCGAGAGTTTGTGAAAGAAACAGAGGTAAGCCCAAACCAACTATAAAGTCGAAAAGACATCCCAAAGTTATGCCACAAGAGTTCCAAAAGAAGATCACCATCATGAAATCTAATCTGTATTTTTTCTCAAAAAAAACCCGTTCTGTGACCGCACTGACACGGAAATAGGAATGGATTTAGCGCAACAGCTAACCAAAGAAGAAGAAGCACCGAAACATGTCTCCAAGTGAATTTTGCGTCGAAAGAAAATTATCGCTCTTTCGTGATCGGCAGATGAAACAATTCAACACAGCTTTTTAAAAAATTGCTAGAAACACTACACTAGAAAACTAGCTGAGAGCAACGCAAAGCAAGGTCATCAGTGGTGCAGCGTGTAATGCGTGAGCCCTCGGAAAGGGAAATCGTGTTAGATCTGGCGGCCTTGGGTCAAAGATATTTCACATCATATCCTGCCTTGAAGAAATATAGTACGCTACCACTACACTAGATCACTACAAGAGAATCGATAAAGTGGTTGAACAACTATAATGCCGATCAATAACTGAAAATGGCCGACCATCCAGCAAGACAACGTCCGCATCTATGCTTCATAAGTTATCATACAGAAGCTGAAATAGTTTAGGCATAAAACTTTATCCTATCCTAGATTACCATTTCTGCATATATCACAGCTTTCTGAGCAAAAAAAGACGCAGTCAAGGTGAGTTGAACTACTTCACCGAAATCAGAGATACAAATGCTCATGTAGAAGAAAATTCTTATTCAGTAAAACACACTGACAAAAAAAGTATTGGTTGAAAGTACTCCTAGTCTGACTGACAGGATCCCCGAAATTTGATAGGGGTTCCATTCAAAGTCCCGTCCTGTATATTAAAGAACCTGACACAGGAATAGGAACCGGATCAACTGATCTCCTAAACACTGCACACTACTTTTGTGTTGACGTCCGACTTTATGTTAACAGCCAAGTCTAAACAACCGAGAAATTACACTTTAAAGAAGAGAACTACATTGTTCTAGTTCATATCACTCATATGAGCGGAGAAGGGAACTGTATTACAACAAGTTCATGACCCAATTTAAAAAAAAACTACCAAACGGCATGTCTCTAGAATGGATCATTCGCCATTCTTCTGAACATCACATCCTCATTAGATTTTTTCATCTTCCGCAACATTATAGGTGGAAAGTCGATAGCTGACTAGGTCAACCAACGTGATTAAGGCAACAAAATTCCTTCACATTCGAAAACTCAACTACTTTCAGAGCTTTCCTCCATTTCACACTATGCACCTTAATATTTATTGCCTTTGCACTAATTAAAAAGCCATCTTAACCGTTAATAATACCATGCTTACTGTTTCTATTCAATGTGGTTATTCAAGTCAATAACTCACACTTCTTTTTGTAACTTCAAAAATAGAATGCTGGCGATTGTAGGTCATATGAATGATGGTATCCCTAAAATACTTGTTTTAATAAGTATGAAGTTGCGAAATTTTGATGAAATAAACAAAGCAACAACTCTAGACGCTACTATCTACCTCAACCCAAAAAGTAGTGCCGTATAAGAACAATATTTTAAACTTCAATTCCTAGCAGAAAATCTCGCGCACACAAGTATCACTTCAACCACAACAAAGCTTAAGCTCTTAAACGTTATAGAAGAAATTCCAGTGGAAATCAGTTGGATCAGTGAGGATGTAATAGCGGTACTCATTTGATTCTTACAACGAATATTCGCGAAACGAGCACGTAGGTACCATCACAGAGGTGCGTCGAATTTTCATATTGACTAAAGTGCCTTCGTTTTAATAAAAAAAAAGTAAATTGTTCGGCAATGACCAATCCCTAATGGATGCGCCACGCATTCGAATTCATAAAGAATCGCTAGTGCTGTTTGAATGCATATCAAGTCAACACAATGAGTTCCGCTCACTTATCGATGTACCAAGTCAGGGATGCTATCCACCCAGACAGGTCTCATAGCAATTTGTTGAACCCGAAAGAATGGAAGCCTTGGTGAGCCCGAGGCTCGGGATCGAACCAAAGACGTCTGTATTGTAGTGCATATATAACCACTGTGCTAAATGTCACACTCGCTATATGTCTGTATATTTCTTCCAACTGCTATCTTAGTACAACGTAGCCATTTGACATATTTGGAGAGCAGATAAGCAGATATTCCGGTAAAAGTCGAAACTCCAACCGTAAATAGTGTTCTTCTTACGTACCTTTTTTTCTAGAACAGGGAGATAATTTGCGGCATGACACCCATTTCCTGGCCTATTCGGTAATCCAATAATTATTACGGCTCCTTCCTTTCCATAAAACCGCTGCCATAAATTGCCTTTCACTTCCTTTCCTTTTGAAATACGCGTCTACCGAGTTTTTTTTTATTAAATTTCAAACTCCTCAAAATTTTTGCTTAACAATTCCGGCAAGCTACCATTTCGATGGATTATACTGGCATATTATGACTAGTAGTAGTGTCTTATGGTTAAATTGAATTCATTGCTTAAACATGGGCTCAAGAAAAAAAAATCAAACATGGAAATGACTAAACAGAAGACAGAACTTCGATCACTGTTACCAATTACAACCCAGACCGAAGACGAAAACTGTAGAGTATCACTTAGTTATGGATGAAATGTATATCAAAACGCTGTGTCAATCACAGTGTTGGCGCCGATAGATCGTTTCTCACTTATAAATTTCCACGACTCAGTTTCATTATATCGTTACCTACTTCGAAACTTATGTGATCCATCTGTCAAACGGATCCTTTTTAGTATTTATACCATTTGTTCCGATATTTTTATTTCTCATCCACACAGAGGTAGTCACATTGTCAGTGTGCTCGACGACTGCTTCAGGATTTGCAATCTTGTTTTCTCCCTGACATAGTGAAAACATATCGAGCACGACTTTCCCTGAAAACCTGAGATAGTCTCGATGCCGCATTTCTAGATCTTCATTACAGGTACTAGACTACAGACATGGAATGAACGGTGGTTTGGTGGAGTACAACTCGGATTTCCTCACGATGGCTGCCACGGAAGCGTCTCCTGTTACTTAACTGAACAGTCGAGGACGGTGTTAGAAGCCCAACTTTCTTACCCTATGCTCAGTTGCTAAAGTTATATCAAATCTCTCAGCAATCGCGAGGTTGTTAAACAGCACACGTTTACTTCCATACAACAACACAACACAATCGTAGCTGACATTTCGGCAGTATCGCCTTCTTCAGAGCCTGGAAGGGTATAGTGATATGCAATTTACTAGGTCAAACGCTTCAAGAGCACAAACAGAAAGATGAAAAACCTGGAGGATAATTACACAATCTACAGCTTCTCGAAAAACCTACCGTTCTTCTAACTGCCGTCCACCTTGGAAGAACGGCCTTTTAGAGTCGCATACGGCTGATGACTGCACCATCCCTCATCAAAAAGCAATTCTGAGATACGTAGCTAAATCATGTGTGATCTCGGGGCATTCCTTCCTGCTATTCATTGTAGGATTCTTAGCATTTATCCAAAAAACCTCGAGAAGTTTGCGCGTTGGAGTATTGGGATCCCGTGAGAGGATAGTTGCTCTTATGTCAAAATCCTCTCCGCTATGCTTTTGTATTCTATGTGCCCCTAGTGAGGTATTTTGTCTTGCTTTTCGTTTGCCACTTAGATGTTCTTTTATGCGGATACACAATAGTCTGCCTGTTTCGCCAGTACATTCAACTCCGCAGATACTATAAGAAATTAGGTATTATAGCAACTATCCCCGGAATAGTTACTATTTCTTCCTATTACTGCAAGTTTCTGTAGTAAGGATCATATCTACTGTTTCTCAAGTTGCCTGGCAAATGTCGTAGTACGTAAATATTCTGATCCCATCCTAAGGAATTTCGTACAGAGAATTCCTCTATCAAATAGTGAATTCTCTATCTACCTAACAAACACATTCAATAAGTCGATAGAGACGGCCTTTGCCACAACGCCACTAGACACAGCATCTCGTAACCATCAGTCACACCACCAGGCATGCTTCAGGGTACGTCTCATTGCTTAGGGAATAGACCCCGCGACCCGAGCCTTGATCCTACCACCAATGAAACTCGCTTGGACGTAGCCACGCCCCTCTAGCATGGTCGTTTTTTTCTTGGCAGTCTCTATCGAGTCTTACGTTCTACTATATTGCCTCATTCTTACGCCAGTAATCTTCGTTATTCCTGTTGTATTCGTGTTGTTTTTTATGTATATAATTTAATCCCAAGTTTGAGTGTCGAAAGGTGTTGCCCTGTGTCAACTACGAAAAGTTCCGCGTGGCGTCCTCTCACGAAGTCGAGCATTCTGCTTAAAGCTAGTGGTCATTCGGTGCGAGAATTGACCCCAAGGCGTATTTTCCGCTAGCAACTGCGATATTCTTCATAGCCTGCCAAAAAAATGACCGTGCTAGACGGCGTAGCTACGTCCAAGCGAGTGTCATTGGTGGTAGTGTCAAGGCTCGCGTCGCGGGGTCTATTCCTAAGCAATGAGACGTGCCCTGTAGCATGCCTGGTGGTGTGACTGATGGTTACGAGATGCTGTGTCTAGTGGCGTTATGGCAAAGGCCGTCTCTACCGACTTATTGAATGTGTTTGTTAGGTAGATAGAGAATTCATAATTTGATAGAGGAATTCTCTGTACGAAGTTCCTTAGGATGGGATCAAAATATTTACGTACTACGACATTTGCCAGGCAACTTGAGAAACAGTAGATATGATCCTTACTACAGAAACATACAGTAATAGAAAGAAATAGTAACTATTACGGGGATAGCTGCTATAGGTATATCGTACCTGAACTCACGCAATCATTTTCTGTTTCACATAAACGGCCAGATAGGCGCTTACGAACTAACTAATAATAATAATAAATACTAACAGAGAGTATCCGGTGGTGCTCAAACTATCGCTACCGATTCCTCTAGATCTACCCTTCTTAAGCATCGCTTTATCCCTACACTTATTCCATCGATAAAAAGGGCAAGATAAACGGCACTTTGTTTCGGCCAAACCGTTCGTTTTGGGGGCGTCGCTTTCCTTCTAAACTTATCTCGTGGGGGTTCCTATATCATAGCCATTGGAGATGGCTATTTGCCGAGCCAAGTCGTGCGATTCCGGACCGCCGGGTGGACCTGATACTCTTCGTCATCAATTGGTTCGTAACCGACTATATGACCGTCTATACGAAACACAAAGCTGCGTAATTTGCCCTTACGGCAAGGACGGCGACTGCATGAGTTCAGGTACGATACACCTGATCTCTTGTAAAAATTGCGGAGACGAATATATTGGCGAAATGGGCAGACCTTTATGTATCATAAAAAAAAATTATCCGCATAAAAAGAATACCTAGATGGCAAACGAAAAGCAAGACTGAGTACGCCAGTAAGGACGCATAGGATACAAAAAACACAGCCGAGACGATTTTGATATTAAAGTCAATACTCTCGCACAGGATGGCAAAACACCAAGGCGCAAGCTTCTAGAGGGTTTTGTATAAAGACCAGGAACCCTAGAATGAACAGCAGGGAGGAATGCCCGGAGATCACGCGTGATCTGGCCGCGTGCCTTCGCATTGACTTTCGATGTGAGGTGGTGCATTTATCGACCATATGCGACTCTGATCAGCTGTTCCTCTTCAGTGGAAGGCACGTAATAAACGGTGGGTTTTTCAAGAAGCTGTTGACCATGTGACTTCCATTTAGATTCTTATCTGTGTGTTATTGAAGCGTTTGACCTAGTAAGCTGAGTATTAGTGTACTCTTCCAGGCTCTGAAGAAGACGATTCTGTCGTAACGTCAGCTACGGTTGTGTTGCATGTGTGTTATTGTATGAAAGTAAACGTATGCTGTTTAACAACCTCGCAACTGGTGGGAGAGAAAACGACGAATTTATAATACAACGCCGAGGTTAATAGAAAGTCGATCCTGGAAACTAATAACAATGAGACTAATCAAACAGAAATCTCGCCACTCACAAAGAACGTCTACATCCTTTGGTTGATATTCCGCTTGTACTTGCCTTCGTCTCACGACCACAGCGTTCACCTTTCTTATATTCTTTGTACGCAAGCTCTAAAAGTTAGAATAAATTTACCAAATATGGATAAACGGAACTTATATTGACATGAATCCCACTTTTCTACCGAAATCTTAGAAGTTGTTAAATCTAATTTTTTTGGAACAGCGCAAATAAACAACCTAGAACTTTGTTACATTTGCGAAGAAACTGGCTTTCCCTCAACGGCCTTTAATTTTTCAGCAACTAAATTACTCGAGAAAAAGAGGATATCATACAACTACAGAGGAGGATTCGTCTTCTCGATCTATGCGCAAATGCGGATTTTGCAAATAATACTTCCATTCCAAAATCGTCTATGCTCGCCCAAGGATTTCAATGTGAACATGCTAAAAAAAAGCAAGTGCACGTTTCAACTTTAAAGAAAATGAAAACATACTTCAGCTGATATCTATTTAAATTGTTCAGCTTACACGAAGCTGACAAATTGATTTATTTAGGCTAATATTTCGACGTCTTCGGCTGCATCAGAGCCGAAGATCCGAGTCGGTGGCTCTCAGTTGTTCGTCTTCTCCATGTGATGTCTTCGTCTTCGCATTGAATCGGATCTTTCTCAGTAGAGCATCTCTCGAATCAGGCATACTCACATGGCCACGCTCTTCTATACATGACGGTGATTGTTGGTAAAAGTGATTGTCCGGTGACAACGACTTGTCTTTTTTCCGGATGATCCATCTTGCACAAGTTGGTTTCATTGTCAGCTAGCACAGAGCATAATAATATTTCAAAAACCGACTTCCTTTGAAATTTGGTATGAAAAATCAATATGTATTTAAATTTTAAGACTCGCCGCCGTTTAACCTTGGTAGTAAAATAATCAACATCTGCTTAAATTGAGTTGTTTACTAGCGAGGTTAAACGATGCTCAGTTTCAAAATTATTGTTTTGCTATTAGCTGTGTGCTAGCTAGCATTATAGCGACTTCTGCAGAGTGGATTAACCAATGAAAAAAAAATGGTTATCAACGGATGATCATATCAAAAACAACCGCCTTATATAAAACAGCATCGCCTGGTGAGTATACCTCATTTGGGAGGTGCTCCACTGAGGAAGATCCGTCTCGGTGCGAAGACAAAGATGCCACATCCAGAGGACGAACAACCGTGGACCATCGACTCGGATCACCGGCTCTGATGAGTATGAATATGTCGAAACGTCGGGCGAAATAGATCCATTTACCAACCTCATGTAAGCTCAACAATTTAAATACATATTGACCTGTCATACCTAGGTTAAGAAAAGTCGGTTTTTGAAATATTCCGGCTCATAGTAAATTTCATTATTTGGAAGGAAAACTTTACAATATCCAGATCCTTACCAAACACCACAAGTTCTCATATCTCTCCAATATGAAGATCGGAATTTTTTGATCACCAGTTCGCGTAATCGCGAGGACCCCTACTCACAGTGCGCATTGAAATCAATGCGACGTGACTACGCTGATTTTAAAAAATCAGCATTCTCTTTTTTGCGTTTGTTGCACTACAATTTAAGTCCTCTATTTATTTTCCACTCGCTCGCGCGGCTTTTCCTGTTTCACATATCCTATACGTTCTTCTATTTATTCTTCCATATTCTCGGAATATACCCAATCACCGTATATGATGAAAAAAACGCGTCCAGCATGTAACCAGGTTCTTTAGGCAATTGCTAACATGTTGGGCGATATGTAAAGCTACATTTCGACAGCTCCCGTTCATATTTTTATACACGCCGGTTCTATGTAGTTATTTGTTTTTCATAAGGGCGACTGTTCTGGTCAAAAAATCGAGAAAGGGAGAGATTTCATAAGAAATCAACGAGAAAAAAAAGTCGAATAGTCTTTCGTGGCAGTTCCGAATAATCTAAAGAAACTGAATTGCAGTTTGAGTGGTAAGATGACGATAACAGCAGATGAGGCGAAAAACGAGTCCAGGAAGACCGATCCCTACTTACTAAGACATCTATGACAGACCGAACGATACATACTGTCTATCAAAGTTCGGTATTTTAGTGATTTTAATTGTCCTTTTACATTCTACACCATATGCATAGTCCATCACAACGTACATGGTAAATGTCCGAATGAATGAATAAGCGTGTCTTCCTGAATATGTGAAACACTCGCTTTCTTCCTTGTTCTTTTTTACCAATCCTCCACCATCTAATCGCTTTTTGGCTTACCATCTTTTTTTTTATGAGACGCACTGATCTACAATCAATGTCAAAATCACATACAGCGGGGTTTCATCTCATTGCAGAGCCTTCCAAGCTAAGGAGTTCGACATTTAAACTCGGAAGCCCAGCTCCAAGAGGAACAATTCAGGGATTTATTTGTTTATATGTTCTTACGCACTGCCCTTATTGAGGTGATGCGAAGTTGGTATAAGTTGTCGTTATTGTTGTTTGACGCCTCACGTTTCGGCGATTTCGCCTTCCTCACCGTCGTAACGTTAGCCGTCAAACAACAACAACAACGACAACGACAACTTATACCAACTTCGCATCAGCTCAACAAGTGCAGTTCGTAAGAACACACAAATAAATTTATCGATTATCTATGCCGAGGTTTATAGAAAGTCGGTCTTTTGAATTCAGAGATTGACCGCCACCCTAGTAGTAAAATAACCACAAAATGGCAAATTTTCTTCTAATAAACGGCAGGCGAGTGGTATTTGTGGTCATGACCTGAGAATCTCCATCTCCAACGCTCCATTTAGGTTGCCTCAAAACTCCAGGCAAACAGATAGCTCAACCAGCAATAAACTAGACAGGACAAATTCGGAACTCCACCAACAGCTTCAGGCGATGAGAGAACCAGTGAAAGGCGGTCCCAGGTTGCATACGACGTCAATGGAACCAGATCAAAACAACAAAGCCATGGAGATTGCTCCGCTCCGGACATACAGCACGACAACATTTCATCTAACTCTGATTTTCACACTCAGGCCAAAAAATCACAACAAATTCCAAGTGATTGCACTAGTGGGCAAAAATAAAAACAAAGTAAGAAAAAGTGACGTAAGTCATTTAAACGTCAGAACTCGTCATTCGTTGAGACAAGCCTTTATTACAAGTGCCTTTTCCCACACACGCGTTTGTTACCATTGTCGTCTGTTACAAGATTCTATCATCACTTTTGCCCATTCTCTGTCCTCAACATATCCGTCAAATGAGCTGCAGTACCAACTGCTATCTGCCAACCCGTGAAACTGACTAGATTAAATTTAATGCGCTTTATTATCACCCGGAAGGGGCAACCCGAAGAATAAACATTTTCAAAAAAACCTGTTAATGAACACCTCAAATCCAGACTAGGAAACGCCAATGGAAGTGATTAAGGGGATAGTAGACAGAAATAAGAATAGAAAGTCAGCACAACGCAAATTCCCCATAGAAAACCACTGCCCAAGAATCAATGTGGTCAGTGGACACAGGAATGGACTACTGCTATTATTCGGACGTCAATCACATCCTCACAAAGAAAACGTGGTGTTTCCTCGATAAGTCTTCCAGTTCATCATTTAGTACTGAGTCTGATCACCGCTTCCTTAATGACAAAAATTCGATTGCTAGAAAATAACTGTTGTCGTCGACCAAAGAGAAAAGGACAGGTCGTTTGTGGGGGGGAAACACTCTGAACGAAATCCTCTAGTCATATAACTTACACATCAAGGAAGACTCCAGCAAAAACTACTAGCTGCTAGGCCAAGAGCTTAAAGGTTCTGCAGCACACACTTAAGTTTCTTAAACAAGAAGTTCGGACTGTATCTACAAAACCAATAGGCAGGTGCTCGAGAAGAGAGGAATACTGAAGCTTGATGCTAGTGTAACACATAGATTCCGTAAGAAACGCCAGAGGTGAAAGGTCTTCGCAGGAAGATTATATCGCAACACGCAGAAAAAAATTTGAAGCATCTCAAAAAGTAACTGTTCTAAAGAAATAGCGCCGAGATTAGTACAAACATAATGTTCTTCTATCGGCCGTGTTAAACAAGGATGGAATCACCACCCAACATGACGTTAGATGGATGCGAAAAACGTAAAGTAATATTTCTTCATCACCTTTTAGGTTTCACTATCTTCGTTTGCGACTCCAAAATTTCTGCTGCAGAAAAAAACATCTCAGATTCTTCCCTCTGAAATCCAAGTTAAGAAGGCATCAGATTATGTGGAGTTTCAGGACCAGATAGCCCTCTTGAAACTCACACCACAACTCATCTTCAAAAGGAAGCGATAGGACCAGTAGAAGCTCCCAAGGTTATTCTGCTCTTGAGTAGTGATTAAGGACTACTAATGGATACAAGCAGGATTCCGATAGGGGATACTGCTGCATAAATCACATCCAAAACTTATCTCAGATCGTAGAGATTTGTCGAGAATACCATCTGTCTGTTGCCCTAACCTTTATCGACTATGGAAGAGCGCTTGATGGTAACGAAAGAATGCAATCCTATCAACGCTTATCGATCAAGGAGTAGACCAATCTTATACAAAAGAACTTTAGCTGAAGAAAAAAATGGAAAATATGCTGGATCCTGCTGAACTCTTGAATTTGGGCCATCAAAGTAATCAAGTAATAAAGTTCGCTATGAACATATATTTCTGTGTTCAAAAGTGGAAGGCTAAAGAAATCCCGCATATATGAGTTACTTATCACTTACACAATCACCATTGTGTTAAACGAGTTAAAAGCCGTCCCACAAATCCAGATTAACTAACAATCACCCACCACCTACTAATATTTAACTATCTGCAACAACGTCCTTCCAGTAAAGAGACGCCAGTAAGCCAAATAAAGAATGATAAAGTTCTCGGCGTTGATTAATCCCTGAAGAATGCGCCATGCATTCGACTTCATTAAGTATCGTTGGAGGTGATTGAATGCATATCTGGCCTTTTACAACGACTCGCGGTGGCCTACCGATGTACCGAGCCAATGCTGCTATCCTCCTAGACACGTTTGGTACCAATTTATCGACGCTGGAAGGATGGAAGGTTTCGAAGACCAAGGGCGCAGGGAAACTTGTGTTGCAAGGCACCTCCGACCACTGCGCCACACGCACCCTTGTGAGCACCAATAAATCCTTTAAATAGTTATTAGTTATTCGCAGTTATTTGTCATCTTTAACATATACATACCGCCGACCTATGATTATCATCGTTTTACTTACGATCTAAAAGCCATGATCCGAACAACAAGACTTAACTAAGGAATCTTAACTTCTTCCAATGTCAATTACATCTTTTTTCTGAAAGTATAGTTCCGAAAATAGCTAAGTCGGTTCAAATTAGCATAAAAGGATATGAGGATAAAGCGCTCAGCGTTGACATGACTTCACCAAGCATCGTTTCATCTCTCAACTTCTTATCATCTCGGAGAAGCCTAGTATCGATTTTCCGACCTCGGAAGGATGGAAGTTCTGATAACACCAGAGCTCCAGATCAAATCAGCAACAGATACAGTGTGCACTGCACGGTACCTCTAACCATTTCGTTACCCCATATCACATGGGTATAACTATTATAAATAAAAGATACAAAATCACAGGCGGGCCAACATAGGGACGGCCATCCGTAACCACATCTACTTTCAATTCACGTATCTCTCCACCTACTTCTTATGACAACACACTATTCACCACTTCTTTAGCAGTGTGCATGCATATCAAAAACTCCAGCAATAAATTCATCCAACTGAAAGAACTTGCCTTCGCCTGTGTGTAATTCAATTCGTGCCTTCTTGGCTAAATCAACCATGGAATCCTCCTGCGACTGTTCTGTCAGCATATTCCTTAAAGGTCCCACGGATTTTTCATTCGCCAATTTGTCTTTCTGTTAAAAAAAAATGCTTCCCTCTAGCATTGCATCTTCAACAATTGCCACTTCTAATATAAAATATTACGCAATACGTGTTCTCAAGCTCCACTCTAACATGGAAACGTCGGACTCTTTCTCAGCATGGGAGACCCTGCTTGGGGATGAATCTCCCCGGTGTACATCGCATCCCAACACCTAGGAATACCTCCCAGCCACGATGAGGCGACAAACTTGGGAGGACAGTCTAAAGTCCATCCGCGCATTCTACCCCCGAAACCTACATCACCCGACAGCTCATCTAATAACTATAGGAGAAGAAGACTACACGTAAGAGCACCGGCGAAAGCTGTTTTGTCCCATGTAATAAAAATCACTGTTTTTAATACTTGCTGACGAATAGGACGTAAAAACAGGAAGTTCCTCTAGAAAGACAATCTTTACTACGACTACAGTATGGCAAATAATAATATCAACCGCATACAAAATTCGCTAGAAAATAAACTAAAAAAAGATTCAAACCAACAATCAACAAGAAAAACACAACTATGGTAGACCAGATCGATTATCACAAACGGACTAAAGTGGTTATACGAACCCATCTCGTAAGTCGCACGACACGTGTAACAGCAATGACCGCTCGTCATTGGAAACATAGCATGCCTAACTACGCGACAACAGGTCTCGTTGATATACAGTTCATGTAGCCGAAGCAAAAAATATGCGACATCGTAGCAGCTGACTAGTTAAAGATTCAAGGATATGGCTCCTTCTGAGTATGAAATATTCTTTTAAAATAGAAAAGAACTGTGCTAAACATTATAAATGAAGATGGAAAGCACTGGACATGTAAATAGTGGCATTCGCTCAAAGATCAAGAACATAACAGTCCCGAATAAACACAATGGGTTTAGTTCACACTGATGTAAAACAGAGATTCATGGAATCATTAAAAAGATAAAATGTCAGAAGAGCAAGTACAAGAATCAAGTATTCATCCTACATCATATCGAGATCGCAGATCTAAGAAGTCTCTATACGGATAGAAGAACTCCACATCATGCAAAGCGACGAAGAACATACCTCATATTAACACGTTACTAGGCAAAATGCATACAAATCAGAACAGATCCAGAGGAAGAAACACCTTTCGACAGGCACGCTGCACTGCATTTGGAGGCTTATCTTGGCGCGGTAGGATACACATAATTCGAGGTGGAAGCTTGCTATACTCCTCAATGTACTGCTTGTCAAGATTATCTCGTAACAGACTACGACCAAATGCATCCAAACTAGCAAACTGTATATCTCTAAAAAACGGATAAATACGATGGGGAAAGGAGCAAACCAATGAAGTGCAAACGAGGTTAAAATCCATTAGAGTAGAGAAGAATACACTTACCTAAACACGGGAAAATGTTGGCCAAGGGTTATCTGCCCATTGTCAGTTACTCTTCGACTATCGTTAATGAGGGCTTGAATCGCAGTGAAAAGCTTGTTCTCTTGCACTGACTGAGTCACAGTTCGCCACACAGGCAAATAACGGCTTACTTTTTCGGATGAAGTAATCTAGCAGAATGTTAGTTATTGCACACAAAAACCCTTCATTAGAAAGCGAACTGAAATGAGAAAAGAAAAAAGAGAAAAGAATACCTTATGATTAGGGTTTGCAAAATATACAGGAGTGGGTCCAACATGGTCCAACGGACGATCATAGACGCATCTTATATGAACACGAGGTGATATCCACATGTAGAGATGAGAAGGTAATGCGAGACGTCGAAGGTAGAAAACGATGTTCCAAAAGACGACTGGGTGGCTGCTCATAATCTTCGGATCCTTCAAAGCGTACATATCTGCAGCTAACAGGGTCTCCACCTCGCGGCGGAGAACTAAAGGGCTGACAAAGGAAAGGCAAAGATCTTGTGTAGCTTCAGTTGGAACGTCACTGGGGATCTATAAAAGAAATAAAAACGAACAGTGAAGATATGCAACAATCTGTCTATCGAAAAACAACAAGAAGCATTTAAACTGGAACCTCAGAATCTACATCAAAAACATTTGGTCGATACCAGCTCATCACTGGCTTTTCCTTCCATTCCATATGGACCGTTAACCTTGGTGCGAAAACCTGGACAGATTAAAAAAAATTTGAACTCTATACCTATAACATCACATAATTATTAACATACGACCCCAGATAGCACTGGTACATCACAAAATGATAGGATGAAGCATTAATGGCAGACCAAAAACTCAAGCATTAAACAAATATTACAGTGGTACTAAGCAACCCTATACTCACTCCCTTCCGTTCAGCTCCTGGATTAGCTTCCTCGTCAGGCACGTAACAATACGGACAATTTGTAATTAGGCTTTGATCATCAACCTGAACACTATGTTTCCACATAAAGATGAAGTAGCATTTGTTACTTGAAACAAATTAGACAGGTAACGAAGCTACAAGAAAAAGACGCCAGAATTCTATCTAACTCAAACACTACTGTGCTGTGATTACCACCTTCCATCCGGACATTATTTCCTCATCATATATCATCGTTCGACAGCTTGGGCATGGTGTGCATGATGAAATTGTGACATCCATTATGCCATGTCCAGGTGACTGAGCCTTTCCTCCACTTGTTTCCATTTGACGCATCTCGTTTCGACGGATTTGTAGGAAAACCTCTTTAACCCACCAATCCTCAATAATGATAGAATCTGGTTCACCACAATCTAGCTGGTAGGCACGATCGTCTTCATCTATATCCAAAGCTTCATCGTCCTATTAAAACTTCCATGCAATAAAACGACTAATCAAGTTCAATTCATGATATGTTCTTTTTCTTCGCATTCATCATGGATTATACATGGAGCATAAAGTGCGCAATGTACCCAACCAAATATGGCTGTAGGACTTATTTTCACCTCCTTACCTGCAATTTGGTTCTTCCTTGCACATTTTTAAACCAATGCCTTTTTCCATATTTTCTCTGTTTTACTATGCATTTGTTCACATATCCCTGAACATTTCGGTCTTATATGTGTGATGAAAACCACTTGTCATTTCATTTTTAGTCTGATGCACTCAGCGTTTGCTAGTTTCGTAAAATACGTAGAGTATATTTGAACATCCGACCACCCACTGCAGACGATAATCATGATGACTAAAAGATGAAGAAGGAATGGACAAAAATCTCATAAGCTGCGAGCACTCGGAACGTCCAAATCTTGAATAGGCAAGGGTTTCTATCAATTATCTGGAGTATTCACTTGAATATTTCTGTGGCAAATCTATAGAACCTTCTATGAACTATTTGGTAATCAGGAATGTTGTCAACTCAGAGCTGACTCCGAAGGAATACCTATTTCAGTGGAAGACTTTCACTCATCTAAGCACCATTACAGAAAATGAAAACAAAAACAACTCCAAGCGGGATCATTAAGCAAAAGCTAAAGAGAGAAGAACAGAGGGAATCAGATCGATATAACGATGACTCGATAAGTGGAAAAAAAGAGAAGTTACTGTGGTATCTAAATACTTTAGAAAAACACAACCATAGAAAACTATCCGTGAACACGAAGGAAAACACGGTGGTCTTGTAGTAGATCCCACGACCCACTTTTTTGTTAACCTCAGCGTTGATTAAATAATTCTTCATTTCTATAGTAACTATTCCTCAAATAGTTTCTATTCTCTACAATATCACATGTGTTCTATACTAACTATTTACTTATAACTATCTTAAATCTATCCATTTATAATGTACAGGTCTTTAAATCGTTTCGACGTGTCGTTTCGGTAAAAGCCTCTGCCATACCGCCTCATTTGATGTACTTCTCTGCATGTACCGTGTCATAACCTGGGTCAGAACCGTCTCTGACTCTCTCTGTGAACCCCCCACCCATTGCGGACAGAATATAAAGAGCACCAGTAGCCATAGAAACTAGTGTGTGTGTCTGTCTTTCAATCTACCAGTGCCTGGGTTCGAACGCTCAGTGGTCGTCTTCCAATCTTCCACTGTTCACCCAGTCCCTCAGTTCCTCAGTGCTCCAACTCCAATGTCCGCCTAGCTTCCTTCAACTATATCACTTGTTTTTCATTTCAATCTCGCTCATATCCATCCAGTTAACCACATATCGTCACATATTACATATTATTACTGTACTGTTGTTATTGATATAAACTGTTGTAAACCAGACTCGAGGTTGTTCACGGCAGTTACGGAGAAAAAGTCCCGCGTGGCGAATTCATACAAAGTCGAGCATTCTACGAACAGTTGGCAGACAAAAAGACAAATCCGACCAAATAGCTAATCCACTGGCCAACTAGCATAAATTGGTGCAGTCACGTATTACATATTTGCAAACTAGCACAAATTGGTGCCAGTGGATTACGGAGTTGATCGGATTTGTCTTTTGTCCGCCAACTGTACGTGGAATGCGCGACTTTGTATGAATTCGCCACGCGGGACTTTTTCTCCGTAACTGCCGTGAACAACCTCGAGTTTGGTTTATAACAGTTTATAGCAATAACAACAGTACAATAATAATATGTAATACGTGACGATATGTGGTTAACTGGATGGATATGAGCGAGATTGAAATGGGAACAAGTGATATAGTTGAAGGAAGCTAGGCGGACATTGGAGTTGGAGCACTGAGGAACTGAGGGACTGCGTGAACAGTGGAAGACTGGAAGATAGACAAACTCTCGGTTTCTATGGCTACTGGTGCTCTTTATATTCTGTCCGCAATGGGTGGGGCTTCACAGAGGGAATCAGAGACGGTTCTGACCCAGGTTATGACATGGTACATGTGGAGAAGTACATCAAATGAGGCGGTATGCCAGAGGCTTTTATCGAAACTACATGTCGAAACGGTATAAAGACTTGTACCTTATGAATGGATAGATTTAAGATAGTTATAAGTAAATTGTTAGTATAGAACACATGTCATATTGTAGAGAATAGGAACTATTTAGGGAATAGTTACTATAATACTGTTGTTGAAAAACACGACGTATTATTTTATTCTTTATTATAATGAAGCTGACGTTCCAGCGGATTTCTCCCTCCTCAGAGCCTAGAAAGGCCAAGTTGACTGCAATCCACCCCTGTCAAACACATCCATTACCAAGTAGAGAAAGTGCTAAACCAAGATTTCAATCGCAGTGAAAACGAAATAACCTCTAAACACCCACCGCTTTCTATAAATCTTCCACTGCGTATGCCACGTGGAGACCAATCGCAAAGAGTTCACATGGAAGCGTAATGAGTCTCTCACATTAAAACAACAGTAAAAAGGTTAAAATTGTTATTATAACTATAGCCTCAGCTTAACTGGGTTCAATGCCGATTTGGGCTCTCCAGATTAATCCCGTTGACGGGTGACTGCTGATGGCAAAAAGATCGATAGAACTAGCTGAGAGAAGGCGAAATGAAGGACCCGCATGGTGTGGTGGTGAACGCGTTACTCCCCGGAAAGGACAACAGTGCGTTCGTTCTCCACCATAGGCACCTGCGGTCCAGAGTTTTGCAAATATCTCAGCTTCGTTGAAGTTATATTTTGCAATATACCCTGCCATCAAAAACAGTGGGCAGTAAGTAAAAAGGTTAAAATTGTGATTATAAAACGACAGTATTAAATACTGTGTGAGGTCACGCCTGATTATGAGGTATTCCTCTCAGCGGTTGATTTTTCGGATCTATGGAATTTATCCAGAATGCCTTGAGATTTTAGCGCGCTCGTACTTTCGATTCCTGTGCGAGGATGGTGACTTCTACTTCAAAATCTTCCTCGTTATGCCTCTGTGTCCCGTGAGCCTAATCGAGTATTTGATTTAACTTATACGGATACAGAGTAGTCTACCTGTTTCGCCAACGTATTTAGTCCCGCACGCTTTACAAAGGACTAGAGAACTGTACCGAACTCATGCAATCACCATCTTTACTGTTAGGGGCAAACTACGCAATTTTGTATTAACAGATGGTTATAGGTCATAGAATTGATAACGAAAAATTTCTATATCAGTTTCTTCCACTCTAGAATCTCCGTCTCTGCCCCCTAAAAAAACCTGCTGGACAAAAACTGCCAGGGATTCTACCCGCTGAAGTTCGAATTGCGATAGAAAGCATGAAGAAAGACACAGCTTCAGGACCTGATAATATACTAGCGACTTCTTTCGATCTGGAAGCTACAAATTATGTGCAGTTCTCGCACCCCATATGACATGTTGGTTTCAGAAGGACACAATCCCAAACCAATACAGGATGTTCCGCATGTTCAACCTGCCCAAGAACATTGACCGAAGAATTCTTGTAACCATTGTCCATATCCTAATTGAGGGCACTTTACAAGCCTATTCATGGCGATTACCCTTTTACGCATATCGAAGACATTTGATGAAGAACAACCACTTAAGCAAGCAGGATTTCGACAGGGCTTCTATTGCATGGACCACGTCCAACCGGTGTCCAGGGTCACAGAATGTTGTCGTGATTACCACTTGGTTCTTGTTTTAGCCTTTATCGACTAGGAGAAACCGTTTGAGAGTGTCAAAACGAATGCACTCCTATCAGCGATCGTCAAACAAGGAGTTGTTCCGTCCTACATAAGAACTCTATCTGACTGTTACTGTTTACTGCCGCACTGCAGTAGATAACGAGCTACTCGATTGGGATGGGAAAAGCATATGTACTGAGAGAAAATCCTTATCAAATCCTCGTTTTGCTGAAGATATCGTCATCTTTTCGAGGGGCACCAGTGAAGCAGAAACAATGCTCAAAGAACACAACGATACGGAAAAAAAAAGAATGGACAGCGCATAAAACGAAAGAAGACATAGTTCTTCAAAACCCATGGTGCAAAGGAGAACAAATTGAAATGGATGGTTCTCTGATTAAAGAAATTACCCCGTACGTATACATTGGGCGTTCGATGAACATGGAGAACACGAAGGAATTAGATCGAACAAGAAGAGTAGGACAGGGCGCATTCCGGCCTCTCAAAGAAACCACAGACCAAGTGAAGGGCCAGAATGTCCACGCTCACCTTTTAGATTGAACAGAGCCCCCAGCGTTCTAAGGCAGAGACGTGGCCTGACACTTCAACCATCTCAAGAATTCCGCACACAGAGCGCATAAACGATATCTTTTGCAATCCAACCGGTACTCATAACATCCAGCCAGAATGCCAAACTCTGACCTACAAAATATATTTTCGAGACCAAGGAGAATACAGATCGATTGCGAAATACAGATGAGCCGGTGATATAATGAGAGGAACACACGAAGGATGGGGAAAAAAGAATTGCAGAGTAGATTTTAATCGCCATCTTGGAAGACCACCCAGATGAACGAACGTGTTCATAGTTAACGTGAACCATTTATACTGCCAAATGTAAACGGTCTTTAAGAATTCGGAATGTCTCTCGCGAAGTGTTCGAAATGCATCATGTTCAAAGCAGACCACCACTATAAATGACAATTGCGTGAAAGATAAAAGAATGGAAATTGTGCTGGGCACGCACTACCATGACGAAGGGGCATCCAGGTATCCAAGTAGGTAAGAAAGAGTTAAGAACGTGTTACATTTCTAAAAGATCTTCGAAGAAAGAGACCGACGGGATAGTTGAAGTGCTAGTCGATTAGTAATAGTTGGATTAAGCTAACTCAATGAAACAGAGTTTCATATCACAATTCTGCATTTGGACCACAGCTAACGCAATGATGGAGATGCGATTCAACACGCGTAATGCACTGATTGGACTCCGCCTCAGACCAATTAAGCTCTTCATCCTCTCAAGGTAGGGAGATTGGTGCCAAACTTGCGTAGGAAAAGCTGCTTCCATTTCACATGGCAACACATCAATGTGGCCTATTACCTCAGCTTGTGTTGCATTTCTACGTAGAAAATAAAGCATAGACATCTAAATACCCTCCCTTATCGGAAATAATGTCTTACTCTATCGTCTAGCAAGTAAGTAAATGCAGCGGAATACACGCAGAGGAACGATCTCGCCCAAATGAAAACTGTGTAATCGGTTAAGTGCAGAAAAAAGGTTATCTAGGAACATGCCGGACACAATGTCAATTTAAGAAGGCTATCGGTTTACTACACTAAGCATTATTAGTACCATGAAATTTCTGGGGCAAACCATACAGTTACTAATACTTCACAAGTTTACGAATGTGTTCAATGGTAAGCTGTCTCTAAGACAATATCGAAACGAAAATAATAGAATAATAGACAAAAAATCAAAACACGAATGAAGGAACCATAAATCATAATTAGGATACTAACCACGTCATCGCCGAAGAGAGTGCCGCTACCTCGCTCGCGATAAGATCGCTTGATGCTTTTCACTTCACGTACCAAGGAAGAAACACCCAGCTTTAACTTGGAAGAAACAGCTGGAAATCTTTGCAATAAATTAGATGTTTGCTGCAACGATAATAGGCTTTTGTCCTTAAGATAGCATGGGCTTTTACTGGCAGTATTTTTCTTAGTTCAAGGAATGAACAACGCTTAAAAAATATCCGTCAATAATGGTTACCACTCATCTACTAAATGATGAGGAAGACGACTAATAGACACATTGACTTCCACACCAATTAGTTTAAAAGCTAAAATTTTTTTTACAAGTTATTCGAATATTTTCCTACAGTCCATAATATATACGTAAGAATCCTACCATCCATGCGAACATCATCGTAACCTCTCCACATCTGATTGACTAATGCATGAAAACTGGGACTTACAGACAAACCATGGGTGTCACTATCCGCTAGTTTAGGACTATCAAACGTTTGGCTACGTATCATCTTCAGCAAAGGACTGTTAGTTATTCCTCTCAACCAGCCGAGTGACTTATTAGGTGTCTTATTTTCCATTTTCGAATTGTATTCATTAGCAAATGGGGTGGACTCAAAATCAGCCATGAATTTTGCCCTGCCAGGACTCATGGGCAAGTTATTTGCAGAACTCTGAAATTAGTGTATTGAAAAGCCACATGGAGAAATTATGGAAAAGATTAATAGTACAAAGCACTACTGTTTCTTAGGAGAACCGCAGTTCATCAACGGTGCTGCGAGATTACAAGCAAACGTACGTTCTATGTTTTAAAGCAAACTTGAAAACTAGAAAACGATGAGGTCAAAAAATTTAAAAGCATATTTGTTATCTCATACTTTATCTTACAAGTTCATTTGGTTATAACAGATGCAAGAGTAAAATCTTATCGATGTTGGTAAATAGAAACAAGAGGCATTAAAACGGTCGGTGAAGTTATTTATAGTGAACAATCGCAAGAAGCCATAGTCATGCTCCTCCTATAATTGTAAATTCAACAGAGCAAATGAGGGCGATTTGGATCCTTTCGCTAATACCACCTAATGCATAATACCCCCGCATTTATGTTAATGATACTTACTTGGATACATTGACGGCCCGTCCTCACTAGTTGTGCGGGCCCCAGCATATTCTAAACTTTTCGGAGTTTTTTCTGGCTTAGCCATTGTTTTTTCCTGAGTGCCAGGTGAGCCTGGCCAAAGTTTGCCCCATTATCTTATCCAATACCCACAAAATGTCCCAATCTCAGTGGATTAGGTGAAGAGAGTAGAAACTTGGTTAACTTCAAATGAGGCAAGAAATAGCATTTTCTACATAATGCTTCCAGTGGAATACTACGCAATAGTTCATATTTTACGTCAGCAGCCGCTGAGCAGTAAAGAGAACATGGCATTCTATTACTATGTTCACCAGAAAATTACGAGAAAATAAGCATCCGAAAGCCTGCAAACAGTAGTGATGTGCACAACGAGAAGCACCTTAATCTCTAACATACACTCATCGTGGCTGCAAGGTGTTCCTGGGTGTCAGCCTGCGATGTGCAGCAGTGCGATTGATCCCCCCCCAGCAGTAAGGACTCTCAAGCTGAAAGTCCGGCGTTTCTATCAGGAAGCTCAGCTAAGAGTACATCAATTCGAGAAGCCATCACCGTCGTTGTATCAAATTAGTCGCATGGTGGCAAATCTCTCTCTGGTCCACAAAGGCTGCGACTGCCTGTGGTGGTGAATACCTGGGGCAGACTTTGGCCAGGCTTACCTCGGGATTCCAGGGAACCACAATGGCTAAACCAACATGTCTCCGAAAAAAATGGAAATTGTGCTGGGGCCCGAACAACCAGTGAGGACGGGCCATTCAAGGATCCAAGTAAGTATCTGCATACTTAGCATTAACGATGATAGAAAAAGCTATAATTTGAAAAATAAGGTTGAGTATATTCTGGAAATAAAACATTGCATGATAGAAGAATGTTCTACAATACTCAGCAAGTGGATGTGTAACTAGAAGACGTTAAGACTCCAAAATTTCTCCTACATAATTCAATTCTTAAAACATTACCTTAGGTACTTCCGTAGAAGAAAGAGCTCCAAGGGGATCCAAAGGATTACTTTTACCCAGTGGATCGTCCTGAACAAAATTCGAGAGTAATATAAGAATAAGGAAATAAAAGAGAATTGAAATTTGCACAATAACATATTGGAAACAAAAGGCACACTTTTCTAAAACTGCCTCATGAAACTGAAAAATCTCTTTAACGCGCTGTATAAGGCGTGTCACCTTCGAATGAGCACCAATGAACTACGCATCTTCGTTGCCAGCAGAGTAATTTAGTTGATTCTACTGACTCAAGGGATATGAAGACCTTGACATTTTTAATGTGATGGCTTTCTCGGTTACCCAGCTCTCTTGTTGCAAAGATGTACTGGGTCGCGGTTCTGGGAAGAGTTTGGACTCATCCTCAGTTTTGACAGCATTGCTGGATGAACCCTCGGTGTACATTGCAACTCACCATCCAGTTAAGATGAGCGAAAAAAACTGGAGTGATAGGTTTCGGACTGATTTACCGACCACGGAAGGATGGAAGGCTTGATAAGTGCAAGCACCGTGACCGAAAAACATTGACTTGATCCATCAAGAGTAGGGCATCAAAAAGCCAACGTGTAAGCCAAAAACCCATCCAAGTGCCTCTAAACATACTTGATGAAGCCGCGTACATGGGGGCATCGTTCAAGGACTGATCAACACCGGAAGCTTTATCATTTATCCTTAAGAAGAGTGGACAAAAAATAAGCTGGCGAAACAGGGAACTACAGGATCTACTGTGCCCCTTATTATTAGACCCATCGAGTAAAAAATATGGTGCCAGAAAACCATGGATGAAAAATGAGGGTGAAGTCGCTGATATATGGTCAAACAACGTGGCAACCAAACAAACACTACGTCACAGATGGCAGTTAACTTGCAATGGATCAATAAGTTCGAATTGCCGTACTACCCGGACATTGAATAAAGCATTAATTGTTAAGTAAGCAGGATTTCGACAAGGATTTTGCTTCTATTGACCATAATGAAACCGTGTCCAGTGTCACAGAAGTTTGCCGGCAATACCGACTGAATAACTACCTCTGATCTTTGTCGACTACGAAAAAGCGTTTGAGGGCGTCGAAGAGATGCAAACCTAGAGCTCGGCGAACAAGAAGTAGATCTGCCCTACATTAGAACTCTACCTGACTGTTACCAGAAATGCAGCACGAAAATTCGCGCAATATTTAAGCCATATATGGCTTTCATTAACATAAACACCTCAAAAAAACAAGAGGCAATTGATGTTTCTACAAACCATGTACATAAACCTGCAAACAAACACTTCACCTCGTTATCAGAACATGGTGGGTCTTTTCCATTGTCCTGCACAGCATGATAAGAAATAACGTAAGGTTTCGTTTCCAGTTCTACTGCCTCCTATAAAAACAACTGAAACAGTCAGCAAAAACTATGTCTTAGAAATTCTGTCAAAAGCTGTTAAACTTTTTTGACGAACTAGACGCTTTTCCTCAGCTGTTTTGTCATTATAATATCCCGCGTATGTTGCAGACTGTGGTTCAATATGAGCTACTGCAGTACGAGCATCCGACCTAATACAAGCCTTGAACCTTGCAACAGCTGTTATGAAGAGTCTGGAAAAAAAGGAAGAAAATTGAGTTATCTGTGCTTAACTTTTTATCTGCTGCCTATCATTACTTCTGATGGCAGGGTACGATATCATTCCCGTTGACAAGTGATTGCAAGGGCCACACTGTTGCAGTGGGTAACAAATGCGAACCCAGGAAAAAGTAATCGCAAATTCGAATCTGGCCTGGAATCGAAGTTTTGCAAATATCTCAGCCTCCTAGTGAATTATTTATAGCAACAAGGATGCTGAGATATAAGTAAATTCGGAACCTCAGGTAGACTTCGAACACTCGGTTACCCTTTCCGAGGTTCTTACGTGTTATCCAGTGGACCAACCAAGACCTTTGCCTTGCTTTTCCCACAGCCAGTTTTTAGGTTGCTATCAGCTATTACCCGACAATGGGAACGATTTGGGGAGATCAGCACGGAATCCAGTAAAGATGAAGCTGCAGTCGAAATCACAATACTTACAGCCATTTCTCAGTAGTCAAGGATGATAGAACATAACGATACTTTTACGATCGATATGATTCGACAATCCCATACGCAAAAAAAGAAACGGATTAAACTGTCTTTCCACCTTAGTTGTGTCCAAGCATAAATTGCTCTTTGGCGAGTTGGAGTAGGCCATTTAGCATGTAGAACAGCACGGTGATAAATTCCGTAAGTAACCGCGTTTTGCTCAACACCTGCACGATGCATTGCCTGGAGTACTTTCACTGCTAAGGAAGGCTCTCCACATTCGCCACATAGTTCGATCAAAATACGGTAGCAAACCTGGTCTAGTGGAAAGATTTCGGTGTGCTCCATGCGGTCTAGGATGTGGAAGGCTAAAAGCAAAATTTTCCGCTTGTTTGGTGCTAATGAAATTAAACTAGGCAACTGCATGAACCATAAGGAATAGGAATAGAAGAGCAGTGTTTTCGGCCAATGTAAAGGATTAGTGCGAACACAGTTTGTTGCAGCGAGCATGGAAGATTTCACCTCTGGTTTAGTACGCACAGCAGAACATCGGTTATGCTCATACTGAACCGGCACTTGTTGTTGATCGGTACTACGGTTCAGATTCAACTGATCTAATTGGAATAAAGCGGGATCCAAACGCCGAGGAAAACATTCGTATTTGAATTCTCGTTCAACTCCTGTAGCCATATCAATTATAGGTTCTGGTGGAGCTATGAAAACCGATGTGTTGTTAAGGTGTACTGTTGAGTCAGTTTCAAGAAGACACACTTCACCTCCTTCACTTGCATCAACCTTCGAAATACAGTCGTCGAAAAATGCATTATATGTATTTTTATCGGAAATGAAACTACGTTCTTCGATGAACCGGATAAAGGATTGAGTTGAACAAAACCTCTTAAAAAAATCGACTGCAGACTTATCTCTCGACCTCAAAAAACCATCCAAATCGAATAAATTACCAGTGTCAGTTGCACTAATACTCGATGGTGCACTTTTAATGGGTTTCAAAAATGACTGGTATCCACGCATTAAGTTGGCCATAAACCTCAGAAAAGCATCATGAATTGCCAATTCAAGCTCCTTTCGCTTTTTCTGGATGACCATTTCGCGATCGACAGGGACGTAATCTGCCTTCTTGCTCCCAAGATCAAATGCTTCTTTGTTCAGCCTCCTAAATAAATCGTCTAGTGTAGCTTTCAGCTGCTTCGTAGGTTTTTTTGGCAAGAAAGAAAGTTTCAGATTTAGACGATTTATCGACTGACTTATCGTAGCAGTGTCCAAGTCAAAACACGTCACATCTGCAGGTGGATCTTCATAAAGATCGAAATATCTAAACAAACAGAGTTCATAGAAATGTTAAGACGGGAAGGTGAAAAGATAATAAAGAGTATATTAAGGTTTATGATTTATAAACCTAGAGTCAACACCGGCTATGAATGGCAGAGGGGCATGCAGTACTCCAGCCAATCCAAGCGGACATTGCGGCACATAAGGACACTGCCAGTGGAACGGAAACATTAAAGCACACACACTCTCAGAAACGGCGGTCAACATCCACGACCTATTTAAAAAGTGTAAATTGCACCACATTTAAAACCAACACTAATCTTAAGATCAAGACGTAATAACGATCTTACCTTAACGAGTGCACCAGGATTTTTTGCTCTAGCAGTGCAAGCATCATTAAATATATGAGGTTGTCAGTTCCAAGCGCCTTTAGAGTATCACATAGTTGAGCACCTAAGAAATTATATAGATGACCAAGCTGCACAGAAACTTGCAAGGTTGAATAAAATTAAGATTAGATTACCGTTTAATGGTAGCTGACTATCGTCATACGAGTCAAAACTAATAGTCTCCGACCCAAGCTGCATTAGGACGTGAGGTCTACGAGGAGTAGGAAACGATACCTCGTACATCTGAAATGATGCCATAAAATTTCTCGAAAGAGCGAATGCTGTGGCAGAATTCTCACCAGAACTGATGCCCCATCAAACTACATTTTCGTAATACTTGATACTGCGGTCTCCATTATCGAAAACAATACTTAGTTCACAGTAGCACACATTCCGATGGATTTTAATACAGTCAGAGCTTAGTTAAAACCATAAAGCTCTTGGCTTTGATCAATCCCTGCGAGATGCGCCATGCATTCAACTTCATTAAGTATCGTTAGAGGTGACTGAATGAATATCTGGCCTTTATAATGACTCGCGGTGGCCTACCGATGTAATGAACTAGTGTCGCTATCCTCATAGACAAGTCTGGTACCAATTTGCAGACCTCGAACTGAATGAAGGCTTGGCGACTCTGGGGCGTGGGGGGTCGATCCCATGTATACTGCGGGGCGCCTATATAATTCCAAAAAACTTCAACAACCCCGCAAAGAAGTGTAAACATAAACTTTAACGATAGACGCTTTGTAAAAGAACCATAGTTCTAGTTTTTCATTCTGCAGAAGCGGGATCACCAGGGCAGAAAGGGCCAATATCTCTACCTAATATCAAGTGAGTAATTTATCTTCTCGATTCCCTTCGGGAGTTTTAGCGTTGATCCAGAACACCTCTTTGCAACTGCACCTTAGTTAACTAATAAGCTTGCACAAGTTATTACAAATACACCTGAATACTTGCACGTTGAAGTTTTTTAGTTCTTGTAGGAACACCATTCCCATAACCTTGGGATTTTCTTCATCGTACAATTGTATTTCATAGCACAAAGAAGAGTGCTTTGGTCGACTTTCAACTAAGTATTTTAAATGATGATATATTTCGGTCTTCACAAGTACACCTGTCACCATATTTTATACAGGAAATCGGACAGATGGTACTTGATCTCAAGCAATCTCGGTAGTTACCACTGGCGAAATTACACAAAGTTGTGTCGTCATGGAGTGGTAAATGAACTAAAACGTCTACGGTTAGGAAGCTACTAACAAATCAAAATTGCAGAAAAAAGTTCTGTGCAGCAAAATAGTCGGAAATGGAATGAGGGATATTTGACTCATGATAACCTGCGCTAAACACTTTTTATATTTATATGCATGAGATTTTCAGTGAAGTAAGCATGACTATCCATCAAATTCCGAAGACGAAATGTTTTCATAAACCGACAGCAATGGTCGAATCACCTCCTGTAAACATTATACGACCTCAACTAGTAGTATAAACCTATGGTACCGAACCTGTACAACAAAATACTTTATAATTTCCACAATATCGAGTCGCAAATTATTCCGCAGTCAGAGCAATGACTCTTGTACTAGAAGCAAAAATGTTGATGATGCAAAGACTTCAGATATGCTTCGGGTTAATGATGAGGTAGCTTCATATCTCAGATCGACTTTTGATCCAAGAAATTCACATTTGTCACCTGATATGAGTTCTGCGCACGGCCTCACTTTCCCAAATGAGAAATATAACGCTCGATCGGAACAGCATGTATTCCTCCAATGGACATCCTATGGATGTAGTAAAGAAATCGCTTGAACGAGTTAAAGAATGGATATCGAGAAATGATGCATATTGCAATATTGGTGTAGAAAGCCATCTCATCTGCAGGATCATTGTTGCTCGAGTTGTCTTCAACAGCACCAGCTTCGTCTAGTCGATCAGATGAAATCAGGTCTAATTGATCCAACTGCTCTTCAGATAATTTACCCCCGTATTTCTCAAAAAATGAAACAGACGCACCATAGAACTTCGTACCATTCTCATCGGTCAGAACAAACGTGGAGAATACTCTATCAGGTGGTTGGCACTTAACAGGCCAACACTCGATAAGAGCTCCCATTGGGAGACAAAAGAGCGAAATATTTTGCGCCAGTTTAAAATCAGTGGGGTTTTCCTCATCGCCTTTTGCTTTCGGGAAGTAATCCAATACAGTTGGTTTATATGCTAATCTTTTTGTGGAGCACTGTGATTTCTTATAACATATATATACATCTGAGCCCACCATACCCTTATTCAGATTTTTAGGGATTTTGTAATATGTGTGTAGCGGAATTTCTCCTTTGTTGGCAAGAATGACGCAGATATCCGTTACGACGAACTGGCTTGGTGCGCTGCTAGGAACTGCTCGACGGTAAGTCAAGAAAATGTTCTGCGAGGCATTATTAACATTAGCAGGCCTTCCAAAAGGGGTCGTCTGAACAATGTTTGTGTCCACCATTGGTTTTTCCCCTCGTCCGTATTCAATCAATCCGATATCGAGTAATGGCGGCTTGTGGTATCCTCTGCGATAACAAAGGAATACGCTGGGCATACGAATGGAGCCATGATTAAGATCTGCAGCGTAACCCAGCTGAGTGGTCTCAATAATCTCGTATCCTTCAGGAGCGGTCTCTCCCAGACTGGGGAAAATAACGCAGATGTCTGTGATTGGAGCGAGAGGGGAGTTGTTCCGAGAGCCAAATTCTTGTGTGGGTGGTGCAGTTTGCTCAGGCGCTTCCTAAACTGAAATTAATGAGTCACACGTATGACTAAGGAACTCGAGAACCTTTTCGCACTGGTTCAAAGTTAGCAAGGGGTTTTTAAGCATGAATATAGTAAGCACACCCATAAAGCCTTCTCATGGAAGGTAGTTCTCCAATCAGATAACCAACTTCTCAGAAAGATAATTTTTAATTAGGTGGCTTTCTGCAACTTTTCGTTTTTTTTCCCCGACTCAACATCTAATACTAAAAAAACATAAGCAAGAAGATCATTTCGGAGCTCAATCAGAATACATTCGCTCAAGCTCCCATTCACTCAACAAATTGATTGGTGGAAGACATCGTCAGCTATACAGCTATGACTAACGCAGTTTAATGATGTTAATCACTACATGGGCAGTTCAGAACTTACAAAGACACGAAACCAACGCTAATTCTTAAGCAGTCTATTCAGCAGCCGTGGCATGCAGATTGAGAAACGAAGAGTTTTGATTGAAATCTCACCTGTGAGAGCCCGGCAATCACGAAATGCTCGAAAAGACGTCG
Source organism: Angiostrongylus vasorum (assembly GCA_018806985.1). Lineage (NCBI taxonomy): Eukaryota > Metazoa > Nematoda > Chromadorea > Rhabditida > Metastrongylidae > Angiostrongylus > Angiostrongylus vasorum. The sequence continues at coordinate 400,228 of JADANN010000198.1, read as the reverse complement.
GTCGTCATCTCTGGACGCCATCATCGGAAGGAACGAATAGACTTCTAAACTGTCTAGACAAAAACTTGCATTGCGACAAGACGGCAACCAGCTACATTCACATATCTAACTCCTAAGATTTATTAAACATCTACAAAACATAAACTTTGAAAGAAAGAAGCACAATTCTCGGACTTGCTCCAACTTGCAATGTGATTCGTCCCAATGACACCTTGAAATCCTTTAACATAACCTCGAATAGAGCACGATAAACGACTGTTGCCGTGGTAACAAGTCAACCTACTTGGGTAGCTGGATGCCCCGTCTTCACTAGTTATGCTAGCCGCAGCATAAATTCCATTTTTTCTCGGAGTTTTGCTGACTTAGCTATTGTGGTTCCCTGCAGCTTCGAGATCAGCCTGGCCAAAGTCTGCCCCCCGGTCGTCACCACCACAGGCTGTCGCAGCCCTTGTGGACCAGAGGGAGATTTACCACCATGCGACTTTGATACGACGGTGGTGGATCCTGGTATTGGTTTACTCCTAGCTAGATTTCCTGATGGAAATGCCGGACTCCTTCTCAGCTTGGGAGACCATGCTAGGAGGATGAATCCCCCCCGCTGTACATCGCAAACCGACACCCAGGAACACCTCTCAACCACCATGAGGCGGTAAACCTTTAGGAGCCCAGGTGGGGGGTGGTTATCGTACACGTCAACTTAGAGTAAGTTATTCTTTAAGGATACCACACCACAGATCAGCTTAACGAGGAGTGTGTCGAGGAGTTTAGTCATAAAAGGTGGTTTAGTCGCAACTGATTCATTTTCATCCATCCTTATGCCCGTCATCAGTTCGATAGAGATAGACAGGCAACGGATGAAGCAGTAATTTGTAGATCTAATATTCATCAGCTGCGTGTATCCATACTATCTCATTGATCAAACACCTAGGTGGCGCCGGATATTTTAAGCATTTCGTGTCAAAGTAAGGTACGTCCAGTGAAGTTACTGAGTGGCCGCTGTCCACACAAACGTGATTAGCACAAGGGGCAACGTGACCTCTATGGAAGTCATACGTAGCGAACATAATGGCTGCTTCCAGTTCGAAATCAACACATCGCAGTTCATACAGAATTCTATTGATCGCAATGAAGACTACTGGAATCTGCAAATCTTTGCCCGCAGGATAAAATTCTATTATTTCACAATTTCAAAGGACGCGTGTGGTACAGTGGTTGCAGACTCCCGGCAATACACGGATCGATCCCCGCGCCCCCTAGCCCACCAAGCACTCCATCTCTCCGGGGTCCGCATATTGGCACCAGATTTGTCTCGGAGGATAGCACCACTGGCTCGATACATCGGTAGGTCACCGCGAGTCATTATAAAGGCCATATATGCATTCAATCACCTCCAACGATGCTCAGTGAAGTGGAATGCATGGCGCATCCCTCAAGGATTGATCAACGCCGAGAGTTTTATTTAGCCTTTATTTCAGAATGATAAAGTTCGAGTTGTCTGGAGCCCACAATAAATGTTACTTCCACTTTGTTTTTCCAGAGCTCATTTTTCGAACATCAAAGCAAGCGAGCAGACGAAATTCCTGCAGCAACACACCCATGCTGTTCGCCAGTCAATCGTTCAATTTACAGCCGCTGATCTCTCGGTGGAAATTCGAAGATTTAACGTCAGATCTCCACCACCCTTTATTCTAAATGTTTTTGAAACTGAGAATATACGGTATAAAAATTATATATGCGAACGACTAGAGAGAACGAAGTCTTTGCTGTAAATCTATAAAGTTCTGAAGTCCTGAAATTCCCTATTATGCAGAAATCACTGTCACTTCTGGAAAGACCCCATGAACCTCCCTCACAGAGGGATCTCTTGCCGCTTAGTCGCGAGGCTACGTGGCGTCAGGTGGAGGAGGGGATGTTAATCGCGGATCAAAACCCATCTTTGTTTTCCTGAGACGCAGGTGGATCCAAGTGATGGACTCCCTCGTTCTGCTGCGCCAATTTGGCACATACTTTCTGTATTTGACAGGCATATTCATGCATGGGATAGTGGGTATGTTCTTGTTTATGTGGATTGTATTCTACGAGTCGATTCGGCCAAAAGGTTGCAATTATGTGAGAGGGAAATATATGGGAGGCGGTTCGCAGTTACCTCCAACAAATAAGCTCTCCGTCTACTCTGGGAGAGACTGGGAAGCTACCCAGCAGTACACCCAGCTCCCACGTTCAGACCTCAGCAGGCTATACATGGTACCAAAAAGGCTAAACACAGAATAAACAGGCCTCATTACCCTGAACTCTGGAAACCTCCGTTAAGAACGTCTGAACTGCACCACATTCGAAACACCGGATTAGAACGGAACGAACAGGGTGAGCGGATGAAGGATGGCGGAGCTGAGTTTATCATGGCGACCAAGACCATCCATGGTAACTCGCAATTCCAGAGGTCGCACCCTCAACGCTGGACGTGGGAGTCCCCAATGGAGAGTACCATAACGAAATAGACCACATTATAGGAAATAGAAGGTTTTGCCTAGCCGATGTCACTATTGTCCCAAAAGTCTACACGGGATTCAACCATCGCCTCCTTCGTTCAAGATTCTATTTCTCGTGGAAAGGAGGGAAACCCTGCTAAATTCAAAAAACCGAAGTCCTAGAACCACCATAAACTGAGATTTGTACAATTCACTGGTCAGCTCCCACGTCCGACTTTCTATTAACCTCGGCATTGATCAGGTAATTCTTCGTATTCTTGTTCAGCAAACACAAGGTGTTATTTTTTATCCTTTATTTACGAACAAGCTGACGTTTCGGCGTATTTCGCCTTCCTCAGAGCCTGGAAAGGTCAAGTTGACAGCAATCTATTCGGTCAAACGCCTCCATAACCAAACAGAGAAAATGCAGAACCAAAATTTCCATCACATTGAACACAGAGTCCTTGCACACTCATAGCTTTCTATGAGGCGTCCACTAAATATGTCACGTGGAGACCAACCGCACAGAGTTCACATGGAATCGTAATCTGCCCATCTCATCAGAATAACGGGTTTATATACTGCCTAATATCACGCGTCATAATGAGGCATTCCTCCTTGCGGTTCATTTTCGGATTCTTGGAATTGATCCAAAATGCCTCGAGAGTTTTGCGCGCTTGTGTTTTCGACTCTGTGCGAGGATCGTCACTTCAACTTCAAAATCTTCCCCGTTTTGTCTCTGCGTCCTATGCGTGCCTAGTGGAGTATTTGGTTTACGTTTGCCGAATAAGTAATCTTTTATACGAACGCAGAGTGGTCTACTCGTTTTGCCAACGTATTCGTCCCCGCACGCCTTACAGGAAATCGGATAAACTGTACCCGAACTCATGCAGTCACCGTCTCTACCATTGGGGCAAGTTATACAATTTTGCGTTGCACACAGACGGTCGTATAGGCGGTTACGAACTAGCTAGCGCCCAAGAGTACTCGGTGGCATTTCAACTACGTTTACCGAATTCTCTAGACCCGCCCTTCTTAATCAGCGTTTTATAGCTGCACTTACATCATTTGAGATGAAGGGTAGGATAAACGGGACCTTATTGCCGCTAGAGTTATCGTTGGTGGGCCTGTGTTTCCCTCTACACTTATCCCGAGCTACAGTTTTTGCTGTGCCAAGTTCTGGGACTCCTCTCTCTGCTCTCTTCCCGTGCACACGTTGGTTGCTGTTCGAAACATGTTTCTTACAAGCGCCCTTTTCATGTGACAGGGGTGAGAAGAGAAATAATGAACCAAGATGTTTTTTACTACTTGGCTTTCGATACCATTTCGTAATGTGGCCGTTTTGTGATAGGTTAATTTGGACATTCAGAAATGGAAGCCAGTTTTGTTCTGGTTTCTCTCGAGTGAATTTAATATACTCTGACTGTTTGTTCAACAACTCGAAACATTTGTCAATTTCCTCTTGTATTGAACAAATGACCAAGCAGTCATCTATATATCTACAGTAGAGTACGGCCCCAGATCGATTACTGGTGCTTCCACCTTAGACATGAATGCAATGGCAAGGCTTGGTGCCAGTCGTAGTCCCATTGCCAGCCCTCTCAATTATGCGCCATACCTCGCGGACCATCTGAAGATTGAGCAGTTTAGGCACGCCTTTACGAGTGCTATCAACTGCTGAATCGAGAAGCCATACATGTTTATTGCTCCTTCGTGTTGCATAAGGAGCTCGCGGATGGCTTGTATAACGGAGTCATTCGACACGTTTGTATAGAGGGCGGTGACGTCGAAGGACTTCATCGCGTACGCGCTGTTGGGCTGCAGAGTACGTAGACGATCCAGGAACATATGGGTATTCGTTAGTTAGGCTGGAATGCATTCAACAACTGGGTAAGTATTATGGTTATTAACCACGTTATTCTATCCGTTGGCCCGTCCACGCAGCTATTGATAGGTCTGACCTTAAAGAACGATGGATCGGTAGACATGAGATCATCGCTGGATACTAACTTATTGGTTTTGATAAGTAAGTACAGGACGGGACATATTGGTAAATCAACTTTGAGTTGAGAGATAACTGATGGTTTTAACCCAGCCGCTCTTGCCATTTTAAACCATTCGTTGTTTAACTTTCGGTATTGACTTTTAAATTCCTTCTCAAACGACGGACGATAAAGGGATGCATCTTCAAGGTGTTTTTCCGTTATCTCAGCATCTAAATGATGGGAAATTACAAAGAACTCTCCACCCTTATCACTAGCCGATAGTCTTATGTTTTTCGACCTTATCAGCTCTCGTACCTCCCGCATACCAAGTTTTTGCATTTCAGTGAGGTTGGAGCAGTATCTCTTGGCGCGATAGTGATTAAAGACTGAAAGTTTCATTCGTAAACGTCCGAAATTTAACGTCAACTTCATTATTGGGATTTTGTTTTCTAAAGAACGGTTAAGGAAATGGCGCTATTGGTAGGCCCCCCACTTGTTGTTGTTCGCACCTATTTAGCGCTTGGTCTCTAGCTTTTTGCGGAGTTTATCTTGAAGTTCATGTAAACTGCATGCGACCCTACGCAAGATTATCTTAGAAACGGCTTCAGATGGTGAGAAACTCGGTCCCAATTCTAATAACGAGCGCGCACCGTCAGGGAGAGTCATGCCTGCTAACACGGTTAGCCTTGGATTTTCTTGCACATTATTTTTTCCTACTGTGACCTGTTTGATGTACGTTAGTGGTATTTCTGTGCGCTCTTGAAGCCGTGTTATGTGATTTACTCAAAAGGTCTTCGAATTTTTCTCCGCAAAGTTATTTTAGGGATTAAACCTAATAGAGTTGCAAATCAATACTGACCTACCCACTATTCTCCTCCAGAGGCGGTCCTCTAAATGCTGAGCACAAAAGTTTTCCTTCGTCTCGCATTCTTCCACTTGGCGAACATCTCGTTTTGTCGGCTTCTTAGACAGGTGCGTAGTACTTGCAATTCGATTTCCAGTACTCGGTGACTGTCCTCTGGTAGTCCGCATACATCGTGTAGTCGTCTTCGTTTGATGAAGTTCGGCACGACTCAGTGTTTTAGACAGCGGCGGAGAAAGTGTATTGACTGTCGACTTAAGACGATCTTTTGTCTAAGTGAGAGCGCTTCTTTTACAAATCGGAAGGATCTTGCTGGTACATCTTGTAGTAACTCCCACGTCCGACTTTCTATTATCCTCGGCATTGATCAAATAATTCTTCGTATTCTTGTTGAGCAAACACGAGGTGTTATTTTTATTCTTTATTCACGAACAAGCTGACGTTTCGGCGGATTTCGCCTTCCTCAGAGGCTGGAAAGGTCAAGTTGACAGCAATCTATTTGGCCAAACACCTCCATAACCAAACAGAGAAAACGCTGAACCAAGATTTCTCTAGAATTCTAGACTCTAGAAACACTCAAGCTCATACGCCAGCGTGGAACCGCATGAGCTGCAGGCAACCGCGAACTACATCCGAACTTGCAAAACAATGCAGACAAGCGATGAAAAAACTTAAACAGGAAGAACAGCACTTATGGTCGAAGCTGCAGAGGCTGGAAAAAAGCATTCACAAAGCCTACTGAAGCTTCGCCAGTCGCAAAATCAAGATGATTCCAATCCGACGCCCAGATGTAGTTGTTACAACGTCCAGAAAGGTAATGGAGAAAACCATTCACGATCACTAGTCAGAATTCTTCAGTACCCACGTCCTCCTGTCCTCATATGAAATAAGGGATGGAGATGTCGTACCGTCGGTTCTCCCTTCCAAAATTCGACACTTCGTCGGTGAAAAGTCGAACAACACCAGGTCCGGACAGGATAAGACCAGAACACCTGAAGAACCTTCCACCAGTCCTCGTAAACGCGCTGGCTCGGCTCTTCACACGTTACCTGTCTGAATGCAATGTCCCTACTCAGTGGAAGACCAGCAAGACCGTGCTATTGTTCAAAAAGGGTGCTCTCCACGATATCGACAGCTGTCGCCCATTCTGACTGCTGTCTGTCGTCTACAAACTTTTCACTCCAGTCATCCCAAACAGCATCGACTGAACACTGACTGAACGACAGCCATGTGAGCAAGCAGGGTTTCGAAAAGGATTCAGCACGATAGACAACATCCACACAATGAAAAGACTCACTGAAGTATCGCAAGAGTAGCGCGTGCTCTGTCTCAATTTTAGTGAATTAAGGAATGCTTTTGCCTTACTTGACATGGAAGCGGTCGTGGAAGCCATGGAAAGCCAGGGAGTCCTCACCCAATATATAAAGATTGTTCGTCAGCTGTATAAAACTTTCATAGCCAATATATTACCATTCTACAACGACTTTAACATCGACGTCAGTAAAGGGGTTAGGCAAAGCAATACCATCTCGCCAAAATTACTTACAGACACTCCCGAGAATGCAAGACGAACATTGGAATGGGACAACATGGGAGTGAAAATCGGCGGGTGGCAATTACACTATCTTCGTTTTGCTGATGGCATCGTTCTTATAACACCAAACATTAGCCAAATGGAACGAATGCTGCTGACTTTGATAAAGCCTGTTAAAAAATTGGTCTTCAACTAAATCTCACGAAAATGATGTTGGTGAAGAACGGATTGCCTTCGTACGCCCTATTTATGTTAAATGATCCGAATATTTCCGAATGCTCCCTCTGCATCTATGTAGGTCGGGAAGTCAAAATGGTGAACGATTCATCTGCAGTTTAAGCAGACGGAAACGAGCGCAATGGGGAGCACTCAAGAGCATCGGGTATATAGTGCAAAGCAAGCCCGACCGTGCTCATCTTTTCGACTCAACGGTACTTCCTGCCTTAACGTATGTGTCAGAAAAGTGGCCGCTACCTAAGCAGGATGATCTCTCAACGTTATTGAACGCACAGTGGAGAGGACGATGATAGGTGTAACCCGTATCACCCAAGTGAGAGTAGGGATCAGAAGCCCTAACCTACGTTACTTGATACTTTATACTCGAACGGCCCGTCCTCACTAGTTATGCGGGCTCCAGCATAATCACCATTTTTCCGAGATTTGCTGCTTAAGTCATTGTGGTTCCATAAAATCCCGAGTACAGCCTGGCCAAAGTCTGCCCCAGGTCGTCACCACTACATGCAGTCAGTAGCACCCCCTTGTAGATCAGAGGGAGATCTGCCACCATGCGACTTTGATACCAGGACGGTGGTGGATCCTAGTATTGGTTTACTCTTAGCTAGGCTTCCTGATGGAAACGCCGGACTCCTTCTCAGCTCGGGAGACCCTGTCGAGGTGACGAATCTCCCCGCTGTATATCGCGGTCCGACACCCAGGAACACCTTCCAGCCACGATGAGGCGGTAAACTGTCGGGAGGTAACCAACGTTAACCACTTAAAATTAAAGACGCCGTTCGACGCACCAAGTGGATCCCACACGTTATGCGTGTGAACGACAACGGATGGATGGACAAAAGCCGTTAGTTACTGGACTGCTCGGGTTGTCAAACGTACTGGAGGAAGGCCACCGACCCCATGGTCACAGTTCTTAATGAGAACTCTAGACCAAGAGATGATGCTCAACGAGTCCCGAACAGGACTCATTGGGCTGCTCTTGCATGCCACCGAGGGGAAAAAGATTTACTGGCGCCCGCTCGACTCACTCAATCAACTGGAAGAACGGTGATACAGGTGATCTACGCCTTCGAAATGTTTGGAACAAAAGTGGTTACCGAAACTTTTGTACTAAGGGGTAAATCTGTGTTTTTATCGCAGACATGAAGAGAAGACTAGTTAAAAATGTATCTCGCAATCACGAGGTTGTTATTATAGATTATGTTATTATTATAGGGTACAACAGCTGACGTTTCGGCGGCTTTCGCCTTCTTCAGAGCCGTTTATTCGTTCTCCCATGTATTACTTGGTGCGGCTGCTCTCCAGCAACTAATTGGAACATCTGCAAGGAATAAACGGCTTTGAAGAAGCGAAACCACCGAAACGTCAGCTATTGTACTCTAATAAATTCTATTACAACAATCTCGTGTCTGCTTATTGAAGAAAAAACATCGAATTATCAATCAATGCCGAGGTTAACAGAAAGTCGGTCTTGGGAAAAGAAATATTATTCATATTTTTTATTTTACATGATCCGACACCACATACTGTGCAGATGACACCACTTCTTTTACTCCTCCCCGTATCCCTCGTCTACAAAGATGTTCGGGTTTATGATGATGTTTGGCTGTTAACTGTGGTCAGTACAGAAGAATTACTTGATCGATATCTTGTTGTCTTTGCTTTCTCCACAGCCGCATTGATCCGAGTCGATGGTCCACAGAAAAGTACTGTCAATCAGTCTGGACCCTATTTACTACACTGAAAGCTGATCTTGGGTGATTTTCTACCAAACCATCCCTTTAACAAATTCTTGTACCCGTTCTTCGTGAGCATCCCACCAAGTGCTTGGTATATTTGCGTATTCAAAAGGTATCAATAGATCTTTTATCGAAGGCAACGCGAGACGAAACGCGAGAACAATCATGTGGTTATGGAAAGCCATTCTTTACGAGAAATAGAACCGAAGAAATTCGTCGACAACACAACAACAGAGATAGAATCATCGAACGTGAACTAGTGTGGTAAAGCTGATTTTGGCCGTAATCACAGAACTATTTGAGACAAGTAACCAAGAAAAACTTGACAAAATAAACTACATTATTAATAATGTATAATTTGCAGCAAATATTCATAACAATGAGCTAACAATTAAGGCTCGTGGGATTAGCAGTTTTACTTCACCAAAACGTGAAGATGTGAGAAAAGAGTCGAGACTGTAGGTGAGTTATAAAGAGTATAATCACAAACGAGAATTTCAAGAAAGGTTTACTTTCTTAGAGATGAAAATAAGACCATATAAACCCGTCTACCGTCGCTGATTTACACCGTATACGTCGTGCGTCTTATAATAATTCTGGAGTTCAGCGAATAGCATAGCTGAAAGTATCAAATTAAAAATAGTTAGAAATCACCTTAAGAGCACTCATTTTAAAAAGAAGTATGTCCTTACACAACGCGATAAAGATTCCAGCGCACATCACGATACCGAGAACAACTATTACCTCCAACTTTAAACAAATATTGTTCATAGCACCGATAGACCAACAAAATGGCTGCGAAAGCAAAGGAAAGGCTTCGATCGCTATGGTGGAGAGCATGTGTGCCCGCGGAAAGTGTAATCACGGGTTCCATGTCCAGCTGAGGTTCCAAATTCTGCTCATTCTTAGCGTCCTCGTGGCCGTATTTTCACATCACAACCTGCCATGAGAAAAATGTGGTAGTCTTGAGGGAAATACGACCACTATGATGCTGAGATATTTTCAAACCTGTACCCAGGCCTGATCAAATCGTGATTACCCTTCCCGGGGGCTCACGTATTATATATTACAACACTGCTGTCCTCGCTTTGCCTTTCTATCAGCCAGTCTTCTACCTAACGGTGCCCTAAGTCTGAAGAAACTTCCTTTCTGAGCGTGCACCTCGAACGGCATAGTTATTCACTAAAAAGGAGTACGGCAGAACGTAACGAAGGCCAGAATGCATCGTAGATATTGTGGCAGTCATGCTTAGGTAGAAAATCTCAAGAATTTGAGTTTTAAATAAATTTTCCTGACAACTACGTATATTCAAGGATTTATAAACCTGAGAAGATTATTGGAGACGCTTGGTGTTCTCGTGTAAAAACGTTCATAGTCCACCCAAAATAGTTCTGATTTCGAAATTGTTGAAATTAGCAACTAAGAAACAGTGCAGTCTAAAAATTCCAAAGTAATTCGAAGCAAACAAGAAAAAACACATATTGACCAACATTTGGGGGAATCATTATTTCCTGTTCGACGAAACCACTTTTGTTCACCTGCTTCGCTGCTGGAGATATGAACTTCTTGGAAAGAAAAACGAAGAAGATTTGTAAGCGCCGGAAAATCAGTATGCTGGTACAAAGTTATTTTAAGCTACGATGTTTCTTTAATCGATCATCAACCAACAGTGCCTAATTTTCTCACTTTGTTGCCCAGTTTTCGACCACATATGTTACGAAGGTGAACTGTTGACTGCTGTGTATTCCAAAAAGTACTGCGCTTCACTTTTTGTTTTTTGGTTGTAATTCCGCTTAATTATGTCATATCTCGTTCAATTCTGTCGTTTTCTACGGTCTACGCATCGTCTCTGATCCTCTGTATCTTTTTGTACGTTTTTTAAAATATCCAACTTTTTTCTTAAAAACGACGAAAAAGACAACTAGTCTATCATCCAAGCATAGTGCTAACACTTAACCCGCTAGCGTTTCGACATCTTCCTCTTCTTTAAAGCCGGATTGATTCGAAATGCTAGCCTACTGAAGGTCGTAATCGTCTCGACACGAATCCCAAAAAGGAAGCATCGCTCGAACGCCAAACTTCACTCAGCGGTGCCCTTTTATACAGGAAAGATGTGATCGATTCCCTCCTCTACTATGATCTACTCTGGGCGCGGCACTGCGTCGTGCACCAGTCGGTACTGGATTTGCTGGCAGGTAGCGTGACAAATGATATCTTACAAACCGACTTTCACTGAACCACGTCAGTCAGGAATAATCAACTAATTTTTTATTTGGTCGTTGTTTTATTGTTATAACATTGTTTTCGCAGCTATTGTAACCGAGGTTTAATAAAAATCGGTTTTCAAGATATTTACAGATATCTACAGAAGATATCATCGAAGGAAACATACTGAAGATACAGAGGTAAAGGACGAATGTCTGGTCGACCCAAGTTGTTCTTCACTACCAGTGGGCCACACCTAATGTGCGGATCGACAGTTCCTCCTTCATAGAAATTATTCACTTTTATGAACTGTTCGTGTTGAGATTCATATTTGGGACCCCAGACGTGGTCAATAGAAAAGACAAGAGAAAGACAAGAAAAACACGCAACTGTGGAAAAATAGATGGAAGCACTCATTAGTCTCTACCTCATAACGGGAAAACAAGACTATTACGAGGCACTGTGGGTGTTAAAGAATTATGCAGTTAAGGTCAACGTCACAACTGTGCGGCCGAATTTGTAACAATGAAGTTATTGAATGACTAATTACATAACGAAGTGCATTGTATTATGACAATTGGTGTACAAATACGTTGTTGGTTCCGAGGTTCAAAATGTAAATGAGCAAACAATTCCAAAGATCTTCAAGGTTTTGTTTAATCTATGCCTAAACCCGACCATCGCTAAGAAGAGCGCTGCAAAGCATCGCAACAAATTGGGGAAGTGCTGAGGCCTTCAAAACATGAAAACGTGTCAACCGTTAGCCAACCAGTTTTGTACCTATTGTGAAAAAAGGGCATTTGAAACGCAGATTTCGTTCTATCTTTTGGCGATCTGTTTGATTTGATCAGTTCCTGTTGATGCGGAAATGACGGGGAAGCACATTCGGCCCCAAACAATTGAGTCGCATTTGATTAGGCAACATTTAATGAATATATAGTTCAACGCGTATCATAATGTTCCCAAAGCTATGGGAAACAAGAAAGGCACCTCGAAAACGATACTATTAGAAGACAATGTATGAAACAAATCCATAGAAAACGGCTAGAAAGTCTGAGAAATAACAGGTTTGGAATACCTCAAACAAATGCAAAGTTTGAAGAAAAAATCGAAGATGGAATGGAATGCCACATAAATTGGACAAGAGGTGAAGAAATCATCGCCATGAAGTTTGGTTCGATCGCTCTTTCACGCGAGAAAAACGAGAATTTCGTTTTATAATCGCACAGTGACATACGACTAGAATTCTACTGTGTAAGATAAGCGATGACATGCTTCGCAAGGTTCGACAAAAGTAAAGCATAGGAACACTTCTGAAGCAAAACTTTCACCTAAAGGTTTTGATGAGCGTTGGTCTCAAATGTCAAGCATCCTTAACCCTAGTGAGGCGTTATAGCAGATAACCACTTCCAGGAAATTGATAAAATATACTGAAAACGCAGTGTCTGCAAATAACATTGGTAATCGAAAAGGGCAAACCCAGCTGCATGCAATTCAACATTCGATGGAACGTCGCACACTCAAAAGTGTAACACTTGAAAGATTTGTGATTTGATATTCTGCTTCATGCTTCACACTCACTAGACATTTCGCAGACAGAAAAAAGCTCTCAAGCATCTGAACACCTACTGACTGAGAAAAGGTTGAATAAATAAAGTTGGTGCTTCTTTCAAAGATTTGGAGACTCAAGAAAATAGGATCCTTCACGTTAATACACAGATGTAGATTGTAACAGATCGCGTTTCGATAAACAATGCTTATTCTACAAACATTTTACAACATTGCCTTTGTTGAAGAGCTCACTGGGCTTAAAAATACGTTGTGAAGAGGAATTTGATCTCTTGAAGAGTATCTAAAGCCGTGAAAGAAATTCGACATTTCAATCCAGAAGCCAAATGCGGAGTAAAACAGTGCCAGGAATCACCTCCATCTTGACAACAATATAGACACGACATCTGATGATAACTTGAGAACGCCCTAACGTGGTAGTGCACAGAATGTAAACCTTGCAGAAATCTGCAAATTACGAGTGGGAATTGTGACGAAGCTAGTATCATGCTTCATGACTCGGGAAAAAGGTTCATTAAAGTGTTTAAGAAAATTTTAGTAAGGACTGAAATGTGCGCACTCAAACTTTAAGATTAAAAACACACGATTTGCGACGACTTAATAGTTCCAAATGGTAATTGTCTTCATATAAAAACTGCATAGACGTCACAGAGAATAAGAGCGGGGAGTTTTCAGTAAATTTGCACTTATTAAATTTCTGCTATCTCAATGTTCTAACACTTATTTACTCCCTAATCTTTCTTCACGGCATAATATAAACTGAAATATAACCATAACGATGCTGAAATATGAGCAAAATTCGGGAACCCATTGGGCTTCGGATCTGCGACTACCCTTACCGGGGAATTAAACAAAATTTGAAACATTCAACCTTTCCTTAACTACCTAGTATTCTTCTTGGTGGGGTATTATGTGAAATACAACCACAATGATGCTGATATATTTGCAAGTCATGTGTTCAACTTTCACGTGAAAAAAGAGATCGGCAGTAAATAGGAGGTTTAACATTGTGATTTCGACTGCGGCTTCAGATTAGCCGAGTCCGTCATTCCTGTTGACTAGTGAATACTGATAGCACCGTTAGAGTAAAGAAAAACTGGCTAAGAGAAAGATAAAGCAAGGGCCTCGATGGTGCAGTAGGTAACACGTGAGCCCTTGGAAACGGTAATCGTTGATTCGAATCTGGTCTGGGGCTCCGAGTTTTGCAATTATCTCAGCATCACTGTGGTTGTTATCTGTCAACGGTATCACCTGTAGTCTCGTTGATCGTCCAGTACCTCTAAAGGACTCTAGTAAATCTTCTATTTCTCCTCATCGCGTGTAAGAGTACCCTAGTGGGTTCTTTTCGCCCTGGGTACTTACTGGCTATCATATCCTTCTTCTAGGGTTAAGAGCTCTAACCATAAGGTCAGTTGTCTTCCTCTTGCCCGTTTGATATCCAGAGGAATCCAGTTACTAACGGATCTTGTCCATCGGTTGTCATCTTTACGCGCTACGTGTCTGGTCCAACCTATCTTCGATAATCTAGCTAGAGTACGGCGTTGCTCATTTTGATCGTTGATGTCTGTATGTCGGAGCTTCGGATCACCTCACTCACTTGCGTAATACGGGATGCTACTAGCATCGTCGTTCCGATTGCGGGCTTTATAACGCTGAGTGGTCTTTCACCCTGTTTACGTAGCGACAAGGTTCTTGACGCATACACTAAGGCAATGGGCAAGGACTGCGGTTGAATTTCACGTGACTCCCTGCGATGAAAAAATAGGCATTCTTTTCGTCTATAAAAAAAAAATCCAACATGTTGAAGTTGTGATATGGCCGCTGGTGAAGTAGAACTTCGGTTTCACAATTACACTACGTCCAAAGCTTGATATACACATTTAGTGTAAAAAAGAGTCTAAATTTATCTATGTACTAGTACAATGGGATCTCACTTTCTGCGTTCGTTTAGTCGACATGTCTTTATACGTATTCATCAACAGTACCATTACTCATTTCATTCATCAGGAAAGTATTAGCACAGTATCATTAGGAAACATCTTACAGCTTCGCTACCACAACCCTTAAATTATGACAGGTCCACTTCCAAAGAAGCCATTTGGTCAAATATTTGCTTCATAAATTTGAAGGAATTACTTCCGTACTCAATTAAAACGAAAGTTCTGCAAAGCAAATATTGCATCGGCAACTAGAGAAATTTAGGTATCTCGTTTCACAGAATAAAAGCACAATACACAAAAAAATTAGATGAAAATTGGTTTCCCACCTCGCCACTCCTCAACAGTGTGCTCTCCATCAACAGATAGGTCATACTGGCCAGGTGGTGGGGCATGAACCTGAAGAATGTTGCGTTAACCGCTGTTTTGATGGTTCAGTTGCACACAGAGATAGCAGCGATTCAATAATTATGTTAGGCATTGATTTGTACGGAAAAAAGTTTGGAAACTATCACACGAGTTTAGTTGCAGCTAGCTAATATAAGTTTTGAAAGCTCCTCATGCTAAGTGCTTCTTAGTAAGACCAAATCACTTTATTATTTCGATATCACTATACTTTCCACCTGTTTTTTAAAGCGCGGTCGTAGTCCATAACATAAAAAAGTGAGCAGGAAGTCTCGAGTCTGTTAGTTAATTGAGAACTAACAGAGGCACAGCAGAGATTTTGAAGCAGAAGTCATAAACCTCGCACAGTAATCTAAAACTTCAGAGCACTACAGATTCCAAGCATTTTGGATAGAATCCCAAAGCCCTAAGAGGAACCGAAGGGAGAAACCACTTGTTACCAAGCATGACCTAGCAGAATATCTCGGGCTGACCGTTTAACGTGAGAGAGAGAGAAATCTCCCACACATGTAAACTGTATGGCTTGGTTGGTCTCCATCAATATGTGAAGATTCATTAGAAACAACCAGCATCTGAACAAAACTGTTTCCAGTGCGACTGAAATTTAGGCATCGAGTTTCTTCACTGAAATTACGGAAAAGTATTAAGCTGACTAGATTGCTATTAGCTGGACTTTTTCAGAGTCTGAACAAGGAGAAATCTGTCGAAGCAACAGCTATCGTGAATGAATAAACAACATGACAGTAATCATACAGTGTTAACTTTTTCATTTACTTACTTGGATACTTGGAAATTTCGTCTTCACGAGGTGTGCGGACCCTAGCACATATGCCATTCGATCCTTTCTGCAGCTGCAAGTACAACTGATTAACCTTATTATGAACACGTCCGCCCAACGTGTAGGTGGTCGTCCTAGGGGACGTTTGCATTCTCTTGAAGTCCACTCTACTGTTCTTTTCGTCCATCTGTCGTCTGTTCTTCTCATTATGTGACCGGCACATCTATGTTTCGCTATCGATGTATATTCTCCTGGATCTCAGAGATGTGACAAATTTTGAAGGTCAGAGCTTCGCATTCCGGCTAGATATTGAGAGTGCCGGTTATATTCCAGAAGACATCGCTCAGGCGCTCTGTGAGTAGTGCGAAGCATTCTTGACGTGGTTGAAGTATCAATCCACGTCTCTGCAGCATAAAAGAGCGCAGGGAGGACCGTAGAATCGAAGAAATGAGCGCGGATTTTCGGGTCCTTCAGTTGGTCGGTGGCTTCTTTGAGAGGCGCGAATGCGGCCCAAGCTGCTCTGCTTCTTCTATCTAGTTCCTCCTTCATGTTGTTTTCCATGTTCATTGATCGCCCTAGGTATACGTACGAGGTGGTCTCTGCAATGAGACAGCCATCCAATTCAATTTTTTCCCCTTTTCACCATGGGTTTTTCATGAACTGGGTCTTCTTTCGATTTACGCGAAGTCCGACTTTTCCACGCTTCGTTTAGTTCGTTGATCATCATCTATGTTTCGCTAATATTTCTTCAAAAGATGACAATGTCGTCGGCAAAACGAAGGTTTGATAGGAATTTTCCATCAATACGTATGCCATTCTCATCCCAATCGCGTGACTTCATTATCCACTGCAGTGCCGCACTAAACAGCTTTGGCGATATTGTGCCGCCCTATCCAAGTCCTTTTCCAATGGGTACGGTAAGAGGTCAATGGAAAAGCTGTATTTTCGTGGGTGCAGTTCCGATAACGGTCGGATAGATTTCTTGCGTAAGACGGGTCCACTCCTTGGTCGACGAGCGCTGATAGGATTGCATTCGTTTCGACACTGTCAAATGCTTTCTTATAGTCGACAAAGGTTAGGAATCGAGGCAAGTGGTATTCCCGACAAACTTCGATGACCCTGGACACGGTTTGGATGTGGTGCATACAGCAAAATCCTTCCCGAAATCCTGCTTGCTCGACTGGTTGCGCCTTATCCAATGTCCTTGATATGCGCGAGAGGCCAATCTTCGTGAAGAGCTTGTAGAGTACACTCAACAAGCATATGGGACGATAGTTACGAAGATCCCTTCGGTCTCCTTTCTTGGGCAGGATAACCATGCGCGACCTCCACTGGTCTGGGATTTTTTCCTTTTGAAGGTAGGCTGTCATATGATTTGCGAGAAGTACATGTCAATTGTGGCTTCCAGCTCTAAGGAAGTCGGCGGTAATATTATCGGGTCCTGGAGCTGTGCCTCTTTTTCATGCTTTCTATTGCAACTTGGACCTCCAACGGAAGAATTCCACGTGGTTTTTTCGCCAGCGGGGGATATTAGGGTTCGGGACGGGGATTGTGGAACAGAAAAGCTTGGTGTAGAACGTTTCCGCTATTAATTCCAGATCATGGCGGGAACTTTTGACGATCCCATCTTCGTTCACCAGGACTGACAGCGCAACATTATAATCACAAAAGTCCCGACGGCATTTTTTCAGACTGCTTCTTTTTTCTGCTGCTTCCAGTAGTTTCTTCTGCCTGTACCGTTGTAGATCTTCCTGCAAGGCACTTCTGCAGTTGGCATTTATTACTAGCCATGTTAAACGTGTTGCATTAGTATCAAGCTTCAGTTTCCTTCTCTTTCCGAGTAACTCCTTAGTAGTGATGGAGATGCGATCTGATCGTCTTGCTTGAGGAACTCAGGCGAATTCGGCACAGCTTTTCAGTCCTCCGACAAGCATCTCGTAGTCTTCGGTCGGGTCTTCTTTAATCCGCCAGTCACGTCAGTAGGACTTCGTTCAGAATGTTCTCGTCGTATACAGCTAGACTTTTTCCTCGTGGCCGATGAAGAGATCTCTTTTTCCAGCTTGCGGATGAGTCGAATCTTCGCGCGAAGAAGGCGGTGATCGGAACCAGTACAGAATGACGGGACTACCGATGTGTCAAGTAGGCACCACCTTCTGTTTGTCAGAATATGGTCGATCTCCGCATGAGTTATGCCGTTGGGAAACCCATGTCCAGCGGCGGCTTTCCTTCTTCTGAAAACGAGTTTCCATGGAAGAGACCTGCTGCGGACAGGAGTCTTGCCAGACGGTTTCCATTCTCATTTCTTTCTCCCAATCCAAAATTTCCGATCCTCTATTCTCTCTCGGTGGCCTTTCCTATTCTGGCGTTGAAGTCTCCGACAACAAATTTATGATATACTCTATCATTGCCGCTGACTTCCTTCAACTGCTAATAGAACGCATTTAATTCGTACTCATTAGCTGTGTCGGTCGGTGAGCAGCATTTGATGATACTGATCTTCTTATGGTGCGACAGTTGAAGACGGAGGACGGCTATGCGAGGTGAAAGGATCTCGTATGAGTCGACGAGATGGACAATGGACGGGTGGACGACAAAGCCTACGCCCCCGACGTTTCGTGACGGGACCTTTTCTCCAGGGATCACAAGGGTCCCGTTGTTTAGCTGGGTATGTCGGTCTTCTTGATTTTTGTTTCTTGTAATGCGATCACATGAAATTTAATGCGGACTGCGGCTACAGGAAGGACGTGAAGATCGGCGTCTGTGGAGTGTTCTGGCATTATACCTGCATAGTAAGAAATTCCAATGATGTCCTGCGTAATCCGAGATTTTCTGGCCTCTTACCAGTGGTCTCACCGCCTGAAGTCATAGACGGGAGCACCCAGTGTGCGGGGTACTGAGGCTGGCCTATTGCTGGTCATGCAATTTGGTTCTCCCTGGAGCCCTGACTTAACCTTGCAAGGGCGTATCCAGGTCTTCACCACGATGTGCATCAGACGGAGGTGTGTTTGCGGCGACGAATCCTTCACTCGGTCTTCCTACTAGTTCACTCCGAGAAATGTTAAAACCGAAATCAGAAATGAAAGTAGGAATGAAAAAGTGACTGACCGATCAAGGACGATATAGAAGCCATGGACTACGACTGTGAGAGAAAGGAACGAATGGCATATGTGCTAGGGGTCCGAACAACTCGTGAAGACGGACCGTCCAAGTATATACAAGCATCCAAGTATGGACCAATCACTTTGAGTAAACACAATGCTTATCCTACTACGGAGAGATGTTAAAACCGAAATCAGAAACGAAAGTAAGAGTGAAAAAAGTAACCGACCGCTCAAGGACGATGTAGAAGCCGAAAGCGTCTTTTCATTTACCACCTACTACAATGTTCACAGCACGGTATTATGGAAAATTAACCACAATAATGCTGAAATATTTGCAAAATTCCGGACGGCACGTCTCTGCGGTGAGAATCTAACACACTGTTACTCTTTCCGCGGGGTAACACGTTCACCACCACACCATGCACGTCCTTCATTTCGTCTTTCTCTCAGCGCATGGTGTGGTGGTGAATGCGTTAGCCCCCGAAAATGGTAACAGCGTGTTCGATACCCATCGTCCACACATGCCATCCTGACTTCTGCAAATAGTCCTACATTTAAATGTGTTCACCTTCGTGAGGTGCAGCAGCAATTTCTATCGATCTATGCAATCCTATAAGCTCTTTTCCATTTAGCTGCGCTCCTTGATCATCGTTGTCACTCGACTTGCACTACTCGTAAAGATGACAATTTCGTCAGCAAACGAAGATTTAATTTGCCGAGAATAATTTCTTACACTTTTCTTGAGCAAATACAAGGTGCTATACAGGCCGACGTTTCGTTTTTTGGCAAGAATATACAATTGGTGTGTACGCTCTTCTTGTTTCCTCTGAACCCCATTTCTCACTATAATGCAACTGCAATCGACAAAAGGGGATGGTCGGCAATTACACCATCTTCACTTTGCTGATGACGTCGTCCTTATGACACCAAACATTAGCCAAGCGGAATGAATGCTGGCCGATTTTGATAAAGCCTGTGAGAAGATTGGTCTTCGACTAAATGTCACAAAAAACGATGTTCATGAAGAACGGATTGGTTTCGTATGCCCCATTCACACTCAACGGAACGAATATCTCCGAATGCTCCAGTTATGTCTATCTAGGTCGGGAAATCAATACGATGGACGACTTAGCTCCAGAGCTAAGCAGAAGGAAACGAGCGGCTTAGGGAGCTGTCAAGAGCATCGGGGATGTAATAAAGAGAACAAAAAACACCCGAATCCGTGCCCACCTCTTCGACTCAACGGTACTTCCTGCCCTAACATATGCATCAGAAACCTGGTCGTTGCGTAAGCAGGATGAAAGATTACTTAGCGTCATCGAACGTGCTGTCGAAAGAACGATACTAGGAGTATCTCGTTTCACATTAGCAAGGGAAGGGGTCCAAAGCTCCGACCTGCGTCAACGCGCAAAGATCAAAGATGAAGTTCTTTACGCCAAGCAGTCGAAGATAAGGTGGGCTGAACACATAACTCGTGTGAACGACAACCGATGGACAAGCGCAGTTAGTGACTGGATTCATCGGAATACCAAACGTACTGCAGGAAGACCACCGATCCGATGGTCAGAGTTCTTCATGAAGAGCCTAGAAGAAAGATATGGTGCTCGACGAGTCCCTAGAGCAAGCATAACCCACTGGGCTACTCTTGCACGCGATATGGAAAAATAGAAGATTTACTGGCGTCCGGTCGAGTCACTCGACGATCAACGGGACTACAGGTGATACAGGGTGAATACATCGTGTTATCTTGTCGAGCCTATTTTGGTTTGATGAAGGCAAGGAGTCGATGGAAAAACTGTATTTTATGTTGCGATTACGACAGAAGTCAGTTAGTGTCCCTATACAGTCCATTTTTTGGACAACGATCGCTGATAGGGATTACATTCGTTTCGCCACTGTCGAACGTTTAAATTCGACAAAGGAGGTCAAGAGGCAGGGCGCAGGTGATATTCTTGACAGACTTCTTTAACAATGGACACGGTTTGGATGTGGTCCGCACGGCAGAATCCTAGTGGGAATCCTTCCTGATCAACTGGTTGTGCCTCTTCCGTTTTCACACTACTGAACAAAGATTATATTAGACGGGGAACACCTGAAAGATTCCACATTGTTCAATACACACAAGTCAGACTCCTAGAATTCACCACCACATATAAATGCAACTGAATTCAGAGAGCACAGGGAAGAATTCTAAGATGTCCACAATTATCGTTGTAATTGTACCAACGACTAAAGCGAGCGTGCAGCACAGATACCTAGCAAGTTCTGCTCGCTCGAAGGCACGAAGAGTGTAAAATTCTTCACCTTTACAGTTCTTGGATATAAGGTAGTCACTGGTGGCTCACTAGGTCCCACTGTTTGAGATTAGGTTTACCACAGGAGTTTGTGGGACATTCACTAAGAGTTGTTGTTTGTTTGTTCCAAGCAACACCGACCAACCTCTCGTATATTTCCGAGTAAGTTAAGTAAATGCCCTTTTCGTAATCGATGTGCCGCACATAATTCTCATAGATGCAAGAAAACTTGCGTATATGCAAAAATCTATATACAAACATTAGGTGCTAGTAAATTCAGGGTAAAAACCAACAGTCCACTCAGCTGCGTCTAAACATGATTGCATTTAGCCAGTGGTCGACTTTTATTCAAATAACCAATGCAAAAGAAGAAACTCGTTTTTATTAATCAGCAAGCAAAGCGTAGGAAAAAAAAGGTTATCACTTCCTGCTCGAGAAAAATTTTTCAGATTTGAACCGTAGATTTCCAACTCTTACATGTCATACCGACATTAGACAAAGCAGATGAAAAGAACACTTTCTATGTTTACTTGTATGAAATTGCTAAGAAAGAAAGACACTTGCGCCGCTATGGCAACAGACATTTTAGAGAGCAACCAGTTCAATTGTGAAGCAATGTCGGCCGAAAAATTCTAAAAGACAACAAGAACTTCAACTTACTTCAGATTCATCGTACCATACATTAACATACTCATGGGATAGCGCATCGTCGACAGATATTCTCTTTTCGGGATCGATCACTAGCATTCGAGAAAGGAGATCCCTTGCTTTGGAAGCTGTCAGACGTGCATTATCAGCACTAGGGGGGAACATATTATCGGCAAACAATGTTTCGAAAGGCACTGCTTGATATCTGGACAAGTAAATTTTTTGCGAAGTTCAACCTAATAGGCACAGAAACAAAAAATTAGGAGCAAACACCCACCTGGGTCGATTTTCTACATAATTCCGTACAGTCGTCTGTAGCCGACTTAGGAACTGTGGGTCTGGTGTCCCTAATAACTCAATAATTCTGGTCCATTGATCTATATGGTCAGCACCAGGGAACAACACTCGACCTCTGATCAACTCCCCAAATATACAGCCAACAGACCAAACATCAACTGAAACTGAGAAAAAAATAGAAACAAAAGTGAAACTGAGTTATCTAAAAAGTCCTCAACAACTTAGCACTCTATGAAACACGGTGGAAATATGAACAACGTATCCATATCTCCAACTGAACTTCTACGTCTGCTGAAATAACAAATCACATTCACCAAACAACTGATGCAGACACACCATTCTCGCCATATCCCATTCCCAGTATGACCTCAGGAGCACGGTAGTAACGAGTGACGACATAGGGAGTCATCATAAAAGCTTCAACAGCAGTTCGGGCTAGCCCAAAGTCCAGTATTTTGAGTGTGCAGTCGCTTTTAACAACAATGTTTGACGGTTTTAAATCCTAAATTAGCTCACATTGATTAAATTTCCCGATGCTTATAAGTACTCCAAATCAAAGGAAATGCGGCAAAATTACGGCTCGTAAAAGTGTTTAGTTGGAAATAAAGGCAGTACGCTAGTGGAAAAACTTCAAGTCCCCATAACCTTGTCGTAAAATTGATAGCACATTTATAAATAATGTGGTTTAAGCTGTTTAAATTACCAAATTTGCAATAAATCATCATCTAGACATAACATCTTCGAGACAAATAGCTCTTGTGCTGGAATAATCTCATATTCTGAAAAACGTACTCTATGAATAATTCCCGCGCTATGAAGATGTTTGATTCCGCACAACATTTGGTATAACAAGTAGGACAACCGCTCATGATCCAGATCCATTTGTATGACCTGCAAGGGAATGCTGACACCAACTGCTTTGCTTGTTTGATATTACTTTTTGTGGAATGAATAAAATTCGAATAATCTTAATTTCTTCTTCACTGCCTAAAACAATTTTTTCAAGGCAGAGTACTATGCGAAATACAACCCCAACGATGCTGAGATATTTGCAAAACACCGGACCACAGGTGTCTGCGGTGGGGAACGAACGCGATATTACCCTTTCCGGGCACTAACGCGTTCACCACAACACCATGCGGGCTGTTCGTTTCGACCGCAAATTCGAAGAATTCCAACATATTAGAACAGTGAAGACGTGCCTGACACAGATTGGCATCCATCAGTTCCATAACAATATAAAGATCACTAAACTCCTCCACATCTCTCTGTGGAGAAAACGCATTCAACAAACCAATAATCTGGAAAAGTAATAAAATGATGACATAATAGCTATGAAAGTGAACCAGAAAAAACAATAAGCAGAAATTAAAGTAGAGTGAAGACATCAAACATCAAAATAAAAATACTTACGTTTTTATGGTTAACAAGATTCATGAGGATAAATTCTCTGTAGGCTCTCTTGGCATGGGTAACATTTTGGAAGGGTCGAGACAACTTTTTAATAGCAACTGGCCTATTAGTAACCGTATCCGTAGCAGAGCAAACAATGCCTTGTGCTCCAGAACCGATTAGTCGAAGGTTTTCATATCGCTTCAAGATCACCATTTGAGTTTCTCCAACGGGAGCGACATAGTAGTTCTCCGGAACTGATGTAGACGCCATAGAGAACGTACTATAACTGTAATCACAAATACTAAACAACTGCAGTTGTACGCTGCTAACTTAGCACATGCATACAAACAAGTGAATAAACACAACAACTTGCCTTAGAATTTTGGAAAGTGGGAATTCTAAAGAAACTGAACATGCAAAACTCTTTATCGCAGTAGTTTTTGAACCCGAATCGTTCCCAAGCATTTGCCATCCATGAAACTCGCGCACTTGCGGATTCGATTCGGATTTTGGGGTCTTTGATCTAGTTCACTAATATCACTGAGTAGTGGTCGCGTAGGTCCACCCTCGAATCCTGACACAGCCTTACAAGTGGTTCTTTTTTACGAGCGAGTCAAGGAGTTATTCGAAGGTAGCAAGTAATCGAGCAAGAAAAGGGATACGACAAAGAATGGAGAAAATAGAACGAAACACCAAAACCAAAACTGAAATCGGAATAAGAAAGCAAAAAACTGGCTTTAGATTAAAAAGACGCATTGCTGCTCATAGTAAACTCTATTCATTAAAAAAAACAGTGACAACTGGTACTAGTAAGAAACACGTTTCCTGCTGTACCGCGTTCTGGTTTCTGGAAAAAACCGCGCCTTGTCTAAATTTGGGTTTCCTTGAACACATGAAACTATCTTTTTGCAATTTTTTCGAGCCTGTATCTCAAATGCAGAAGCATCCGAACAAGTGGTACCCCCGAGGGCGAAGAAGACATGATGACGTCCCTGAATGCTTGCTGCCACCGTATTCGCGTAAAAAAGTAAAAAACTTGAATTTTGAATGAACCCAGAATTAAATGGTCCAGGAAAATTACGGGGACTCTTTACACGATAGGCTGAAGTTTTCCATAAGTCAGTCAAATCTTCGGGTTGTAAAGGACTCCAGTTATCAAGCAATTATCGAGAACTGTTGAGAAACACGCTCCGTTGCGAGAGCGTGAGATGTATTTTTCAACAAGAAAAGTAACGCATGAGGTCTTCGGTCAGAAAAACAAGACGGATTTTTTGCATTGACGCAATAAATGCGAAAACCTTTGAACAAATAGAAACTTGCTGTCGTTAAAACCATGGGCGGCCAGGATAGACAAACTATCATGGGGCTAAGAAGGAGAACGAAGATAGAAACAAGGAACCCCCTTCCCGCATGAAATATCCTTTTCTATTACAAGACATTTGACAACTGGGCTGCCACTCAGGCGATATACACCGGTTTGCGGAGTCCGGGGAAACCGGGAGCATTTTTTTTCGTACAGAATGTGGCTCTTCCAATGAAGATATCAACAACGCACAAGCGATAGCTTATGTAGACACACAGTTATGAAGTGTGAACCGTACCGACGCTTCTGCATTGTATTCGCACTTCAGTTTGTTAACCAAACTGCAGTAACAAAAGCTTCGATGTTCAAAATAATTTGGTAAAGTCAATTTTAATCGTCTTATCTAACAAATGGAGTGGATAGCACAGTGGTGTAGTGATGTCCGTCATCATGAGCATGGTGCTAGTTCGATTCCGTTCCGGGGCAACCACGCCTCTCATCCCTCCGGGGTCGGGAAATTGGTACCGGACTTGTCTGGGGAAAAAATCACTCCCTGCAATCCAATTAGGAACTTTCCAGCCCGGATATCTTAGCACTCCAGGAAGAATTGCTCGATCAGTATTCTACGATATTCAAGATGAAATGGAAATCCTCAAGCAGCAACTGAAGCCACACTTGAAGGTTAGAAGATTTTCGTGGCAATTAGACGTGTAGACGGGTGAAATAAAACAAAATGAAAAAAATATATCTAACTAAAGCGATGAAAAAAACCTTCAAACATAGCGGTACTCACTTTCTGGATATGGGGCTGAATGCACTGCTGCAGCTGTCGAGCGAGAGCTCGTCTCCGCGAGCCCCGGATGTCGTCGCCAGCCACTAAATTGTAAACTGTGCAGAAGCAGCTGTATCACAGGTGAAGCTCAAATTAAGGAACGAAGAAAAAACCAGGTACGGGAATCGAACCATCATAAACTCGATCCTGAATACCAAGTAAACGGAACACTAAGATTCCATGGAAGCACTTAGGTTAGCATCTACTAATAAACGAGCATTTCACAACGTTATTGAAGTAAGTAGCTTTTAATACATGCACTTGTTCTACTACTTAGGCGGAAAGAGAGAGAAAGTGAAGCGAACCGAGCAGGAACAAATCCAAGACATTTTTAGCACTTGCAACGACGTGTGAGCCTAAGACTGGATGGAATCAATCACGAGCAGTGGGACAAAGTGACAGGACGAGCCCGTCCGCGCTTCCGGAAAGCACCGAAACGAGCGGAGACCGCGGGAAAAAAACACGTGCGCCGAGAGCGAGCATCGATCTGCTCGAATTCCGCGAACCGCGCCGCGCCGCGCCGCGCGGTTCCGACGCCTCGCCGGCGGTCACCCTTCCTCGTCGCCGCCGATGGACCTCGATTGCGTCCGGCTTCTCCGTGATCGCTTTCGTTACCGTATCGAATCGCCCGGATATGCCAAAAACCGGGCGTCAGCTAGTAATCGGTACGAGGAGAGATGAAGGTAGAACATGTAGAAGTTTACCACTAAGGAACGAGCTTCCGCGGGAACTCTTCGGTGGACAGTCGGCGAAATGCGGTCGTCGACTTCCGCATCCGGGTGCCTGTCGCGGCTGGCGCGGCTGCTGTCCTAGCGCGATCATCCGCTACAACGCATGGTTGCACCCACTTCGTACTCTGACCAGTCGTACGTGCGTACTGCCGTAAATCGCTCATTTAACTTTATTCGTCTTTTTTTTTGTGAACATGTTTTGGCATTTTCCTGACAACACTCGTTTCTCATTTATCTCATAACTCCGGCGAATTGACGAATTTGACTAGTCAAGAAGCAGATTTCTTTTACTACCCTATCTTACCACCTACATCTTGCGTATTCTGCAGGTCTTGTTGTGTAGTGCTTATGACATCTGTCTAACACACAGAAGCTCGGCGGTTCGACCCCGCCCAAGACCAGTGTTTTGATTCCCTTAACTGGGAGTGGAGCAACATTGCTCTCCTTGATGCGTCGATTTATTTCACAGCAGTAGTTGCATCTTTGCCACTCTACGGGTCTCGTCGTATAGTGCTTATCACATCTGTCTAACACACAGAGGGTCGTCGGTTCGACCCCGCCCAAGTCCAGTTATGGAGCATCAGTATAGCGTAATGGCTAGAGGTACCCTGAAGTATAAACTGGATCGGTCTCTGGTTCGATTCCGTGCTCTGGGTTATCCAACTTTTCCATCCCTTTGGAGTCGACAGATTGTTACCACATTTGCCCGGGAGCAGCACTGACCTTATGAATCCGTAAGCCATTGTAAGTCCTTGTACGAATCAGATACGCATTTAAACACCTCTACGATGCTTGATGAAGTCGAACCTCAGGGATTGATTAACATTGACCGCTTTATTCTTGTTCCTGCAGTCTCAATGAAGAGCTGTGACCACCAACGTCGTTATGGTCTGCATTCTATGGTCGCTCACATAAGTCGGAGCTTCGAATTCTTTTTGTCTTACATGACATGGAATGTAGTTGGTAACAGTCTTTCAAAAACATGTTCAATAATAAAGGATAAAGCTCTCTGCGTTGATCAATCCGTGTAGGGTGCGCCTTGCACTTATCTTCATTAACCACTGTTAGAGGTGACTGGATGCATATATGACCTATACGCTGACTCACGGCGGCCTACCGATGTATTGAGTCAGTGCTTCTATCCACCCAGACAAGTCGCTACCAATTTGCCAACTCCGGAAGATGACAGGCTTCGTGACCGTGGAGCACGGGATCGAGTATGTGTATTGCAGGGCGCTTCTGACAACTGCCTCACATGCACCCCCCGTTCAAAAAATACGGAGTGTTTTTTTTCATACTTCTTAAGTAGCGTCAAGATTTCAAAAAATGTACATCGTACATCAATGCAGAAAAGAAGAGTCGAAAGAGTGATCACGGAGCTACTTGTCCAGTGTTCTCGTCACTATGCTGCTCATCTCTGGAGCTAGGTAGTTCATTTGATCATTTTATCTACAAAAACGAATCCGGCTGTTATGGACGTTTTTTTCGGGGGTTCAAAAAAGATCGATCTTTCCACAAGAGCTGTTGAAATTGGCCGTTCGAGCTGGTTAACATATAGAGGTTGTAAGAACGATATCATCACCAGTAGAACATATGCTGGCCATCGACGTTTCTTTCCATTGTATTCTTCCTACGACATTCTCGAAAGTAGCCGTAAATAATTTGACGGAATATTGTTGACTTATCGATTTCTTAACGTCTATGACAATTTTGTTGTGGAAGATGTTTGTGTAATAAGGAGATATCTGTAGGTTCTGTGACCACTTCCGTTTCACCTGACTCGAAAGCTAAATATATGAAGATGAGGTACGGGGTTCTCTTTTACTGATGATACGCAAAAAAGTCACTACCGTATGGATGTCGCCAACTCTGCTGAATTGTCGAAGCTTTAACTACTCAAGTAGCATTTTTAGGTCAATTGTTCCGGTTATCTCGTTGATAGGGTCTCCAGTGAAGAGCTTGAAAACGACAAACACCAGGCGAGTTGGGCGATAGTGATTGATCATATGTAGGTCTTTTTTGAGCGATAACGCGGTTCTGTACAGCTCTTCATCAACAAGAAAATATGTCGGACTTTGGAAGGGAAAGTAATTGAGATTATACATCCATCCAGTCTAACACAGAAACATAGCTGTCGAGGAGGTTGCAGTAAACGTCATGAACGATTTTCATAATTGTGCCTTTCTGGAATTCATAACTGTTTTGTCTAGGAGCCGGAAAGCGATCGTCTTCGTGGTTAAGTTGGCGAAGTCTCTGCGATTCTCTTCCTAATCTCTGCAACTTCAGCCACTACTTCTATTGTATCCTTACTCAAGATCTTTTATTACTTCTCTGCAACGACTTTCAAGTATGGACGTAAGCTGATGATTGGCTGTGGCTCGTAAATCTGCGTTGGCATGCGAACTCGTATTTTTAGTGGCAGACATCTGTTGAAGAGGTTCAAAATCTCACCCTTCCTAGCGTTACTGTAAAGATATTGTTTAAATCTGTCGTATTCCAGATCGGTATTGTCAGTTACGGTAGTTTTCAAAAGCAAGCTAAAGATATGAACGAATTCCAATTCTTCAGAAAGTTCACGGTGGTTGTGGAACTTCGTTTTTTGAATTATATGGCTTCCTTTCCTTTCTGTGAAAAAATCTTTCGAAATTGGTGAGCCGAGGGGAGGACTTCTAGCGTGTTTTAGTTGCTATGGCTGTCAGTACGAATTCAGATGCTAATTTGTCGTCTCTTTACATACTAATCCATGGATTGAGATTTAAAGTTATCCAGACGTACCTTTTACGTGAACTCGCTGTTAAGACAAATGTGAGAAGTGTGGTCCTCATAAAAGTTATCCTAGTTGATATGGAATGCTCCGATTTCGTCTTTATCATAGCTGGTGTTGGAGAGCAGACGACGAGGACCATCAAAGCCAGAATTGATTCACACTTTTTTTAGCCGTGTCGATTCGATTTGCTGGTTCTTGGAATGTTGATGTTCATGGCTAAGTAACTATAGACGAGGGCTACAGCCCTACGTAATTCTGTCTTCTGCAGCATAATAAAAAATGGTGGTGTCTGCTCGTCAGGGCCGTTTCGATCAAGTAATACTTGATCCTCTCAGCGTGCATTACCAGGTATTTAGTGGAGGACTTATATGTTATGTATGTTTTCTGCAGCAAATCGTTACCATAGTACTTCCAGATTCAAGTAGTTTAGAATGGTCATGAGGTTTTGGTCACCTGCGTAACTTTGCCGCTGCCATGTCAAAGAACTTTTCATGGTCGCGGCGATGAGGTCCTTCGCTTTTGGTGTTTTAGCGACAAACGTCCACCATTGAATGACTGACCTCTGCGGTTATGGCGGATATAGGCGCAGGTAGCTTGTCGGGTTTTCATAGAGTAATTGTGAAGCTTACTTATTGCAGAGGACTCCGAACCACTTCCAGTTTACTTCGTAGTTACTTTATTTCGGACTTTTGGCCGAATCAACGAGCAGGACACAGTCCGCATATGCAGAGGTACATCAACGCAGACGTGCATGGATATACACATGTGTGCAGGATATTTGTACACCAAAGTGCACAGCAACGATAGGAACATGGTCCCCGAGTTCATCTTCGTCTTAAGACAATTAAAAGGTCGCTTTTGATCCAAGTTACGCTCTCCATCTCCTACGTAAGATCACGCCACGTAATTCAACGAGTAGCTGGCTCTTAATCCCTCAATGGGTGAAATAAGTGGATCTTTTATATAGAACTTAAGAAGTCTAAAAATAAAGGAAATGAAGTGCTTCTTGTGGAAAGAATGAGCTTGTTTCGTAATCTGCCTCAGGAATGTGATCAGCGCCACTGAAAACGCATCACTGAAACGTTTTGGATCGATGTACAAGCCAGTAACCGAACGTGGGTCGAATGAATTACTGCGTGAAAACCAACACAAAGGCTCGATAATTTATGGTCTGAAGAACAGTGTTGCAGATTTCTAACGAGATACGAAGAAACGTGTAGTTTCAGGGCAAATGTTGAGCCAAAATTTCCCCATTTTCTGGTGTAAAGCCCTGCCCGATTGAGACACTGGAAAGAGAAAATGTCGTCATCACTTTGTTTGTATATGCTATTCTCGAACTCCCTTGGGCTTTGTTTTCATTGCTTAAGCCGGTTCTAAGATGACATTTCTGTTGTTTATGCGAAAAGATGCATGACGATAGAAAACCGTAGCATGTGATTGTCTGTATGTCGGGCAGACATTAAACAGATATCGCTGGCCTCTCGCGATTGCAGTCGCTTTCTTGTACTGTCGTCAACATCAGTGATGTCTTCGTCCATTAATGCTTTAGTCGAATAGTCCTCACATCTCTATCCTCACTGCACGCGTGGTACTGATCGTGCTTCATCGTATATGCATTAGTCAGGTTCCTCTCCGTTCCTTCTTTAATGTTAGTCGTTAATATTAATTCTCTGTTTTAAGACAACCTCCTTACACTTTTCGATCGAGATTTTATCGATTCACTTCTTAATTATAAAAAGTGTTGGGGTCACGTTGTGGATGGGGGTAGAAGTCCAACGTCTCCGTACCAAATAGTCTCTTTATCAGGAAGCACCAACTTTAAATTATTCATTTATAGCCCAACAATATTAGCTTTTTCTAAATTTCGCATCCTTCAATAGACCAGTTACCCAGCACTCTGTCCATAATTCAGTTTCAGCGTTCGTGAAAATGAACAAAATGTCCCCTTGAATAGTCTCTTCGAAAACCCTTCTTAGGGTTTCTGAAAAAGTGAAAGAAAACAGTCGTTTTCAATTTCATAATTATAGACAGTTGACTAGTTCGCAAGCGAGAACAAAAGAAATGTGAAAGGCCGGATGGACGGACCTGGCTAACGCTGTCGATGAAGTTGGACAGATGTCCTCGAGTACCTCGAATGATGGAACCGAACGACGAATTCCCCAGAACAGATTGCTCTTCGCTCTGTGGTTGTACCACTGAAACGTCTTCGACTTTTTATTCTGCATTCGAACAATGACTATGACCTGAAGTGGTTCACTTGGCTATAGCTCAGCAAATAATAATAGTAATTTCTATCAACATATAAGGAAAAATAAATTCTCTAATTGTTAAAGGAAGAAGGGTCAGAGATGACTGTAGAGCCAATAAATAAGAAGCTAATAAATTCTGTTAAGCAAACCTCTGAAATATTGGAGGAAAAGTAGTGGAAAGTAATGCATCATGAAAGGTCAGAACTCAAATTTGAAGCACCTTCAGGATCTTTTATAGAGATCACCAGGGATTGGTACTGTATACTAGTAAATGAACCGTATGATGTCTCTCGAATAATGATCACACCAAAAATTCTACGCGATGTCCTAGCTCGTTCAGTTTGGAATTGATGAAATAAGGCTACTGGAACAGAATCAATCGCAAAAGCTTAGCGCTGCTGGTTCAGTTCGGAAGAGCCATTGAGATAGAGCGGGAAGCTGCAAAGCGAAATGAGGTTAAAAGGACGTAATCGATTGGGCGCCAAGGCTCACGAGGATTGGACAGAACATCGATCTCGTTGAGGAAGCAGCTGGAGAAGGAACATGATCATCAACGTCGCTACGTCTGCAGTCTTCATCTGCCAGATTCCCTGCCAATGTTGGAATCGTTGTAATTAACCTCCTATTAAATATGCCGTGTTTGTATGTATTGAGACCATGTCACAAATTTTTATCCCTTTTTGTTCTGGAGCCTTCATTTTATACTCTGTTTTTTTTCAAAATGAAGGTGAAGAATTACCTGGATACGTGTGCTCCATGACTTGGACAACGACTAGGACGTATTGCGTCAGCTGTTGATGTGCAATCCCTCGATGCTACTGCCCTTCCAGTCTTCTACGGCTGGTCCTCGTAGCCTTAATGTTTTCAGCTCAAGTAGACTAAAATTCGAAATTTTGAAACAAGGAAACATTCGTTCGAGATTATAAGAAATACGGTCATTTGATTGTACAACAAGGAACTATTATGAGCTCAGTTTGTGCCACTGAAATCTTTGACAAATAGAGTATCTACAAATAAAACACGAAGTCTTTCAACGTACTGCTTCAGAATGAAGCTTCACTGATTCGTTTCTGTCTTGAGACCATGTCACAAGTTTTTTATCCTTTTTTTATTCTAGAGCCTTCATTTTATGCACTTTATACTCGACATCGTCTCTGTTTCTGTTGTACTCCCTGCTGGTCACTGCATAGCATTAAAAGTACTACGAATCATAAAAAAAGTGAAAAAGGGACAACGCGAAGCGCGTTTAATGAAGGACACTAACACAAAGGACTGCAAGTGAATTGCCGTCGTTTTAGAAAGAAAAACTGCTTAAGAACAAAGTTCTAACAACGTTTCCTTTTTTTCTATAACACAACAAAGCTGGAAGTGGACGAGAGCTAAGCAATTCAAAACATTCCGTTCGCAATAGCAAACGTGCTTTAATGAACTGAATGTTCCTCAGCTAGGCACTATACGAGCTAATAATTGCTTCCGAGAATAAGGAGTACATAACACATAATGCAGGATACATGAAGCATTATAAATACATACATACACATGCATATATAATTAGAGAGCGGATAGCGCACTGGTAGTGATGCCGATCATCACGAGCACGGTGGTGGTTCGATCCCGCACCAGCTTCACCAAGCCTTTCATCTTTTCGGGGTCGGAAAATTGTACGGACATAACCGCAATGACGCTGAGATATTTGCACAACTCCGGAACCGAGGTGCCTGTGGTGGGGATTGAACACGCTATTAACCTTACCGGGGGCTATCGGTGCACCACCACACTTTGCAGGTCCTTCGTTTAGCCTTTCTTTCAGCCGTGTTTTGTAGGTGCTATCAGCAATCACCCGTCAACGGGATTGATCTGGAGAGCACGAATCGACATCGAAAGGCGAAACGAAGGACCCACATGGTGCGGTGGTGCACACGATAGCTCCCGAAAGGGTAATAGTGTGTTTAATTCCCACTGCAGACATCTGTGGTCCGGACTTTTACAAATACCTCAGCATCATTGTGTTTATATTTCACATCATACCCTGCCATGAAAAAAAGAATAGGCAGTAAATAAACGTGATTACGTTGTGATTTGTACGGACACATTTCCTCATGACTCTCATGAGTGCTGTTCCTGGATTTCACGTACAGCATAAGGCTGGCTTCCAGTGAATGCTTTATTGACGAAGAACGAAGTTTACCGACCAAATCCGCAAGGTTTTCCACAAATCTGTTTTCTGATTTGTTTGTATGATGGCTTATAACAGAAGTCTGTTTTCAGTAATGAAGTAAAACATCTAAGCAACTGTTTAGGACTTTCAAGAACACGAAGAATATATCAGTACCTCACAAAGAGGAGTACTGTCCATGCAACAGGAGTGAGATCTGCCTATTTGTTGAGGAGTTGTCTAAGCAGTTTCTTTATCACTGGAACCCGTACCAATGGAAGCTCCATCATTTCGCATAGAACAAGTTTCAGAAAGTTCGAATCGGACGATCGAAACTTCGTAAATATAGAAGTGAATAGCTAAGACGGTTGATGTCAAGAAAATGAACACATTGGTTAAGTGTGGCAAGAGTAAATTGTTCCACAGCCATCGAAAAGGATGGCAATACCTAATAGAACGACATTCCATCATCTTAAATTGCTCGGAAAATTGAGGAGTTCGGTGACGGGTTCCACCCTTTCTTAACTACATTCAAAGCTGAGACGTCAAGAAATCTGCAACTCTTTACTTGTTCGGGAAAACAGAGGATTTTCGGATTAAAAAATTCAATAGTAACTGGATTCGTACCCATATTTTCCTCCGGTTTACCAGATGGAGTACGAATGTCTTCTCAGAACTAACTACTACGCGACGACGTGACCTCTGTAGGAGTAACGAGATGTGAGAATGATGGGCGCTTTCAATTTTATATCACCACCTTAAATAATCGCTGTTTTCTCGGTGATCAAATGAGAGGTTGTTATTGAGTTTTATTGTGTAACAAGCTCGTGTTTGTTCTTTAAGAAAACAGCGAACTACTTGGTAAATCGTGAGGTTAATAGAAAGTCGGTCTCGGGAACAGCTACACCTCTCACTGGATCGCGAATTTTATTAATTGTAACAAAAATATTAAAATAATGTGGGTCGGACACGTAATGCGTATGTACGACAACCGATGGAGAAGAGCCTTTAGCGACTGGATTCCCCGGGATGTCAAACGCACTGCAGAAAGACCACCGACCAGATGGTCAGCGTTCTTCACGAAAAGTCTAGAAGAAAGATATGATGCCTAACGAGTCCCTAGAGTGAGCAGAACCTACTGGGCAACTCTTGCATGCGACAGGAAAAAATGAAAGGTTCACTGACGACCGTTCGAGTCACTCGACGATCAACGGTACTACAGGCGAAAGATGATAAACTTGAACAAAAAAATAGAATCTGCACATCTTTGCCAACAGGACAAAATTTCTCCCGTTTTACTGAAATGGGATTCTGATCTTTTTGAGCTCAAGACATGGATTTCTTCCATTTGTTGATTCAGGGCCCATGTTTTGGAAACGAAATCAAGCGTACAAATAGGATTTCGCCCAAAATGACAAGATTATGTACCACAGTATATCGCTCATGTTCACAGCTGCCTTGGAACTTATAGAACTTGTAAATTTGACTTTCGATTTTTTGAAAGTCTTGATTCCCAACATATCTAAGTTTGAAAGCATTTAATTACTTGGATACTTGGACGTCGCATCTTCACGAGTTATGCTGACTCCTGTTATTCTCCATTCATTTCTTCGCCTCGTAGTCGCTGTCCATGGTGGCCAGTGTGAGTCTCACACCGTGGTCTTTAGAACAACTGCAGCTGCGAGTACATCGGTTTGATTTTGGTTAAGAACACATTAGTCCCAACGCATAGGTGGTGACCCTAGGAGACGCATGCATCCGTACACTCTACAGTTCTTTTTTGGCCATCAATCATCTACTGACTTCACCAAATGACCGCCTTAACTGTGCTTCCCTATCAATGTGTGTTCTCCTGAGTATCGGAGACAGGTTTCGCAGATCGTAGCTTCGCATACCTGCTAAATATTGTGCGTGGTGTTTATATTTCAGAAGACATCGTTCAAGCACTCTGTGAGTACAGCGCAGTATTCTTGACATGGCTGAAATATCAGCTCACATCTCTACTTCATAACAAGGCGCTGGGAGGTCTATTGAAACTTGAACACGGGAATTCTGATCCTTTAGTTGATCGGTGGCTTCTTTGCGAGGTCTGAATGCGGCTTATGCTGTTCTTCTTGCTCTGCCTAGTTCTTTGTTCATGTTGTTCTTCATGTTCATTGAACACCTAAGATATACGTGCAAGGTAGTCTCTGTAATCCGAGAGCAATCGGGTTTGATCTCTTTGCCTTAGCACCATGGGTTTTCATGAGCTGGACTTTCGTCCCTATTTACGCGCAGTGCATTCTTTGTTCTCGCTACGTTGAGCTCATTTACATCTTCTTTGCTTCACTGGTACTTCTTGAGAAGATGACGATATCTTCGGCGAAAAGAGGATGCTGAAGAATAAACTAAACAGCACAAAAAAAACGCTAAGAATGACTCACATACCGCTCCACCGGTGACAAATCTTTCACCTATTCCCATCCCCAATTTCAATGGAGATATATGGGAATGGGAAGCATTTTGGGGAGCATTAGAGCACTCCGTCCATTCAAGGTAAATGGACGACCATTTCAAAATGAACTATCTGTTAAACCCTCTTCATGGGAAGGCTAGAAATTTCATCAAGCGATACGAAATTTCGCGGGAATCCTATCCCATAGTCACAGATCATCTAAAGGCCAAGTATGGCAACAAGCAAGCCCTCATAAATCAATTATTGAACAGGCTACACAGAGCACAAGCAAATAGCGAGCGACTAGAAGACCAAGGAATATTGTGCGAAACTCTCCACTCGATAGTCTACCAACTACGTCATGAAGGAGAGCAAGTCGATAAAATGTATCTCCAACAACAACTGAAAAAGTTCACGGAAAAAAATCCAATGACACGCTCTACGAGAAACACAGCAATGCCGAATCGACGAAACACCCAAAACAGAGGAACTCTTCCAAGTAATCAACGACTACATAGCCCAAGAACTGACAACAGAAAGCCAACTAGGCAAATCTCCAGTACCAAGAAACGACTGCAACAATACGTCGATTAATAGTTCACTAGGGGAGACCACGAGTCATCAGCGAACATGAAATTCATGAAAAAACCGCAATCATGTTTCTATTGTAACAAGATAAGACATTTACCAATCGACTGTAATACGATAAAAAACTCCACAGGAAAGAGTACAAGTGATAAAAGATCGCAATCTTTGCTACAATTGCGATTCCTCATACCACCGCTTGCACGAGTGCAAATAATGTCCCCAACACCTATCAAGAGGACCTAAACCGCAGAAAGAGGAAAAAAGCTCCAAGAGAAAAAACCAAAACCACACAACCTAACAAAAGGGAGGAGCACGACCCCGCCGACGGTCAATACAGTAACTTCTAATGAGACACAAGTTTGGGCGGCACAAGCAATAGTACTCAACCCAGATAAGAGTAAAAAGGAGGTAGTAGAAGTGCTACTAGACACGGCAGCAGATCGATCACTTATTACTAACGATTTGGCCAAGACCTTGCAATTAAAAGATGTGTAGTCAACGGAGTTAGCAATTCACAAATTTGGAGATTCTAAAGCAAATACAGAGAAACACGGAATCACCTCCATAATATTGCGAGATACTCACGGAGCAGAACATGAAATAGCGGTGACTAGAACTGAGATGACCACACAACCATTAAAGCGCTGCAGCCTAAGTGTGGAAGATCGGTAACTTCTTCATCGGAATAACATTCCTCTTTCAATAGATCCGACCCGCAGCATTCTATTCATCCTAAAATCCTGCTCGGTAGCCGAGATGTGCCAAAAAGTATTAGATGAGGGAATACCTCTGAATAATACTTTGCCGTCGGGAATGACACTAATCCCATCGAGACTCGGCTACCTTTAACAGGAGGCACGTATAAGCAACGAATTGAACCAGACGCTGATATAGTTCCCGCAGCCAGTATCACATAAGCTGTAGTAACTATTCCAATAGTTAATATTCTCTACAATATCACATGTGTCCTATACTAACTATTTACTTATAACTATCTTAA
This sequence comes from Angiostrongylus vasorum, assembly GCA_018806985.1. NCBI lineage: Eukaryota > Metazoa > Nematoda > Chromadorea > Rhabditida > Metastrongylidae > Angiostrongylus > Angiostrongylus vasorum. Next base: position 362,718 of record JADANN010000198.1, on the reverse strand, counting down.
ATCTACCCATTCATAATGTACAAGTCTTTATACTGTTTCGACATGTAGTTTCGATAAAAGCCTCTGGCATACTGCCTCATTTGATGTACTTCTCTGCATGTACCGTCTCATAACCTGGGTCAGAACCGTCTCTGACTCCCTCTGTGAACCCCCCACCCATTGCGGACAGAATATAAAGAGCACCAGTAGCCATAGAAACCCAGAGTGTGTCTATCTTCCAATGTTCCAGTGTTCGTCCAGACCTTCAGTTCCTCAGTGCTCCAACTCCAGTGTCCGCCTAGCTTCCTTCAATTGCATCACTTATTCTCATGTCAATCTCGCTCGTATCCATTCAGTTAACCAGATATAGTCACATATTACATATTATTATTGTACTGTTGTTATTGCTATAAACTGTTATAAACCAGACTCGAGGTTGTTGATTTGGCAGTTACGGAGAAAAAAGTCCCGCGTGGCGAATTCATACAAAGTCGAGTATTCCACGTACAGTTGGCGGACAAAGACAAATCCGACTAACTCCGTAATCCACTGGCACCAATTTGTGCTAGTTCGCTAATATGTAATATGTGACGGCACCAGTTTATGCTAGTTGGCCAGTGGATTAGGTATTTGGTCGGATTTGTCTTTTGTCCGCCAACTGTTCGTGGAATGCTCGACTTTGTATGGATTCGCCACGCGGGACTTTTCTCCGTAACTGCCGTGAACAACCTCGAGTCTGGTTTATAACAGTTTATAGCAATAACAACAGTAGAATAATAATATGTAATACGTGACGATATGTGGTTAACTGGATGGATATGAGCGAGAATGAAATGAGAACAAGTGATACAATTGAAGGAAGCTAGGCGGACATTGGAGTTGGAGCACTGAGGAACTGAGGGAATGGATGAACACTGGAAGATTGGAAGACGACCACTGAGCGTTGGAACCCAGGCACTGGTAGATTTAAAGACAGACACACACACTAGTTTCTATGGCTACTGGTGCTCTTTATATTCTGTCCGCAATGGGTGGGGGGTTCACAGAGGGAGTCAGAGACAGTTCTGACCCAGGTTATGACGGTATTTGCGGAGAAGTACATTAAGTGAGCCGGTATGGCAGAGGCTTCTACCGAAACTACACGTCGAAACGGTATGAAGACTTGTACATTATGTATGGATAGATTTAAGATAGCTATAAGTAAGTACTTAGTATTGAACACATGTGATATTGTAGAGAATAGGAACTATTTACAGAGTAGTTACTATACCCATGAAGATAGAAGATTTGGTGCGCAGGATGCAGGAGTCATGCAGTGAGTGGTCGGATTTATTAAGATTTGCAATGAATCCCACAGCAAGAAGAAAAAAATTGGCCAACTGCCCCAAAATTCTACTATATCGCAGAGTCTAAGTGCCAGAACAGCGAGAGCCAAGGAGCAGAACGAATTATGCAGATGGAAAGCTTTCGTGACGAATTTGAACTTGGCTAGACAAGCCTATGTCTTTTCGCAAGGCCTACTTCTTAATCTGGTCGTTGGTCAATAAGTTAGTGCGTTTTCGAGGAGCGTTTACAAGTTTGTTAATACAGTATTTTTCGATAAAGGATGTTTCTCCAGTTTTCGTCGCACTACCAGCGATATGGTAAAAGATATAATTAACATGCAGTCCACATTGCCAAACATATCCATGACGCCATTACAAAAAAAAACCTTCGCAAATTAACAGTTTCGTGAATCGACAGGCAATGAAGTTCATCGATGAGTCACCGCTTCACCGAGTCTAGGCGATGTTCCTGGGCGTCGGAACAGCTATCTACAGCAAAACGTCCCTTTTAACGTCAGAGACACAAAAGCCAAGAAGGAGCTTAACATTCCCACCCCAAAGCCAGATAAAAGAAGTATAATGTAGGAATTTTAAAAGAAACCAAGTGCCATGCTCTACTCATATCCTTGACTATTCCTGCATTTTTATTTGAACTAACTAAAAAAGTACTACTACTAAATACTATACTAGGAACTAATGGTTGTATATGTGGAGGCGTACGGCAAGGGGCGAGTGCTGGTTTTTGCAGGATGTGCAGGATTCGGAAACTTTTTAGCAGACAACAGTTTTCAGATGATTGTTAGTGATTTCTTGGGTGCTGGTATGCAATGAGATTGTTACGGCAAATTGTGTAACGAAGTGGCTTCCATGATAAAGACGTTGTGGAGAGACAGAGTCAGTGAAACTAATCATTTAAAGGCATTTTCATCATCTTTTTTTCTTTTCTTCTTCATTCTTTTTTTCCTTCATTCTGCTCTATATGAAGATGTAGGCGAAAATAATATGAGAGATGAGGCTACGCTTTGTTCATGACGTAGCTGTGTCATAAATCCTGTCCTCTAATTGGACATTTAATGAGTTCTTCCTATAGGACCTTACGGAGTTCTGGATTTCTAGTTTTTTTTTGACAAATAATTAAGCACATACAAAGAATAGTGCTCAATACAAGGAAACAATTTAACTAATTGAATGATAGAAGTAAATGAACTCTTTAAACCAAGAGCAATATCCACTTTAATCTCCCAAATGCTTGATTGCTCATATTTTCGCACCAAAAGGAAGAGAGAAAAAAAAGAGGTGAGGAAGAAAACGCCATTGAATCATTGGCAAACGCCTTCACTGGATTACACCTCTTCACAACAATTCGTACTTATTCGCTTGGTATGCCAATGTGCCAATAACGACCTCATTGCCAGACGCTACTAATTCGACTCGATAAGACTACGAAGGCTTTCATCGGAAGAATGAATGGCACTTATTCGAATCACTAGATCTCTGAAGAAGGCAATGGTGCCCGAAGATTGGCCACGGTAAAGAGCTCTTCGTAACAACTTCGTATAAGCTGATGGATACAATAACATATAAATATAAAACGTTTAGCTAAAGAAAAATAATTCAAGATGACTGCATACAGATGTTTTCCTCACACTTCTACTTTTTTGAAAATTTAGCGCAGATAGTCTAAAAGACCGACGGGATAACAAACTTATCTCACAGCTCTTAAATTTACTAGATATCTAGAAACTGTGGTCCGTTATTTTTTTACATTTCGCTTAAAAAATGGTTACAACACTACGGAAGACTCGAAGGGTTCCAATAAAAGACTACAGTGGTGACCCATTTGCATTTGTGAATGCTATGGAACAATTTGCAAACGGAAATCGATTTTACCGCAATCAAGAATCTATAAGTACAACTGATGTGGTGCCACAATTTAGTGCAGTGGTGTCTATGAAGATCAGATTTGTGACAAATTCAAGGAACCGAAAACAGGGAGCAAAAGGCAATAAACAGGTGTGGGGAGGTTCGAAGCAAGTGCAAGAATGAACCACTTGGAAAGTGTTGGAATCCCTGGATGCTTTTGAACGTATTAATATTGTTGTCGCAAAATGTATACGAACTACTATAGGATCTTCATGAATAATAAGGAAAGGACTTCCATTCTACTGTAAAATTATTATTCTATACTTATTATGATTTAGTATGCATCATTTTTCATAAAAATGAGGCCGATAGCGCAGTTCTAGTGACGTTATTCATCAGGAGCACGGTGCGGGTTCGAACCAGCTCCGGCTTCACCAAGCCGCTCTTTTCTACGAGGTGGGGATATTGGCACCAGACTTGTCTGGTACCACCTCAATCCTTCAGTTCCGCGCAGGAACGCTCTAGCGCAGCTATCCTATGATTTAATAGAGAATCGCCTCCACCATCATTCAGGGGCATTCATGAAGAAGACAACAATTCTCAAGTAATAGCCGAACACACACGCAAAAGCTCAAAGACCTTCACAGACGATGGATGTGAGGGAAACGAAGCGAATGCAAGATGTGCTGGAATTCGTGCAGTAGATGTGAAGATGGCTCATCTAAAATAAAAAAATAGAGAGATCTTTATAAATATTTAGGACCGAGATTCTAATGAAGCTTACTGTTTTTTTATGATAAGGTCGTATTTCCATGAATGTGATGGACAGGGATTTGTGAATTAACATATTTTAGGCGAGAAGATGATGAGCGCCACTCGCGAATGTAGAATGAGATAACCAAGAAGTATATTTTTGCTTATAATGTTTTTAATACTAGAGGGTGAAACGAAGTAATCTCAGTGGCCAACCGCATAAACCTAACTGGTGAATAATCTGGGTACAACAACAATATTGGGAAAAGATTCCTTACCCATCACCCTCACCCAAACTGAGAAGTAACTAGATATTTCCATACAAAAGCCCAACTAAGAGCAAATCAATGTAGTTTATCGTCAGCATCTTAGAAGAAAACTTTACAAAAGGGAGACAGACCTCCTTTCGGTTTAAAGGAGTATTGTGATGACGTCATGGGAAGGAGGCTCTCTCGGGAACAGAGGAAAGAAATCTTTCAGAACCAGTAACATGTGCAACAAAATTCATATTACGATGTGATTTACAGCATTCTTCGAGGGCACCATGCGTTCCGGTGCAGAGCAAATATGAAGTATACTAGTAGATGCCAAGACAGCTACCATCTCGGAGAATTTTTATGTATAACGGATGTATTTAGAAGTTTATTAGCGGAGAGGCTTGCGATGACGTAGTGGTAGGGTAGCCTCTGCTGAGACTCAGGTAGGACTGGCCGCTTATATCTACTACGATTGCCGTTACGTGGAGGCTGCTTGCAATTCATCGATTGCTGTCTAACTCCCTGGCTGCTCTCCTCGTGTATCGTCTTGCATAAGCAACTCATCAGAACCGATTCAAGTAAGACTCATTCCATGCTTTCAAGAAGTTCCACCCACAAGTATTACTTGGCCGACGTCGTAAACTCGTCCAACAGCGGCGATAATACTCTGCTTGACAGCCGCGCCGACCATTAAGGCCTAAAGAAATGGAAGACAAACATTTGCGAATCAGAAAACTGAACAAAGAAAGCAGTGGTGAAAACCACTGGATGGTTGCTTTAACCGATTAGTGATGCTGTAGTAGAAAAACAACCCTACTGGTGGTTTAAATTAACACCATTTTTAGATCGAGGAAGAACCAACCATGTAAGTTACTGATTCCAGATTTATATGATGGAAAAATACCTTGCCGATTGGAAAGCATAACAAGTTAGGGATTTATCGACAGCATTCCAAGAAAGTTTGACATAAGGAAAGCGATATAAATTTATGCAAGTTCAATATATACAATGCATCGGGACGCTTGAAAACGCGAGACGAAC